>OU862876.1:37054166-38320833 GCA_917880725.1 Selenia dentaria
ACGCGACTATATGACACGGCGAAAAATAAGTTTTAAACTGGTCAGAGGTACATTTTCCTGTAAATGCTACATAAGTCCATGCCGGTTCGTAAATAATAATTATGGACAGAGTTTCCTAATACTAAATAATAATAATACATAATTAGATACTATAGCAATTTTGTGTTAACGAGGTTTACAATATTCGCGGTACCTACGGTAGTGTAGTCATTCTTCAGGCTTTATTTATTTTCTTGTACCTGCCTGCTTACAAGTAATTTGTTATGGTTTAGTTATTGTGTATTGGACATAACCTCGCCAAGGAAGAACATACATAGGTGCAGTTACTACGCGATGAAGTGGGATTCCTCCCTTCGCATAGTTCATAAAGCTAGCTGATAGGAGACCAATCTTTTGCATTGATTGGTCCCTTCCAACTAGTTATCTGAGCGCATGCATTTTGCGGCTGTATGTTCTACATCAGCTGAAGATGGACTCATCTACCGCATGTTTCTATATTTAATAAGAATACATTTGAATTTATATAATATACAATGTGGTCTCATGCTGTCAGTTATCTGTACGGATGCCTAGATGTACGGATAAAATTCTAGTTTTTATTTTAAGTTCTATCGATTCGTCATGACATTATAACTGTAAAATTATAAATAAAATAAGACCAACTTTAGGATAAAAAGAATTCACATAGTATGTTTTAATGTGATCGAGAAAATTATACTGCCTTAATTTGGTATTGTATTATGTTGCTTAAAATTTGTGTAGCTATAAAGTGTTCAAGAAGATGCAAGAATGAAAAATAGAATAATTAGTTTTTATCTACAGATAAAAACATACGATAAGTGTTTTGGCGTATTTGGCAGATGATGAGATTGACATAATGCGTCGATCGACATTTTTAAATCATTCAATACTCTGCAAAATCAAAAATATATAAAAAGCATTCCCAGTTGTAGGCAATTATAGCTATTCACAAATATTGAAATGGTATTTTTGGTTAGTGAATTTGCTGTAGCAATTATCAATTTCTGATCTAAAATAATTATAGTGAAAGTCACATCGTGCGTTATATTTAGGTATATAAATTACCAAATCGCATCATAACGTATTTCATAGAAAAAAATACCTCAACAACAATCTTTATTAGCGAGGTGAACAATAGGATAATTATTTATAAAATAAAAGTACGTTTTTATCGAATATTACTTAAAAATAAGCAAAGTAAAGAACATGTATATTTTTTAATCCGAGAGCGTTAGTTACAAAAACGAAAAACTCACTAAATCCTTCAAAAAATCATATTCGTAGATACGAAAACATTCATAAAATACCGATTCTAGTTTTACTTACCTATTTACAAAACCTTTACACAGAGGCAATCGAAAGTGTCAAGAGGGTTACCTACTTCGCTTTATTTTTGGCATGGAAATTATGTTAATAATATAATAAAATCCTGGGACACGTTTCAGTAAAATCGGCTTCACGTAAATAAACAGGAGAAATGGCTAAAGTAGTAAGATGATATGGTAACTTCTTTGTGGTGATATGGGACTACTGCACCGATTAATATAATATTTAACCGGTAAGCTAGTTTCATTAAGTTCAAGCGAGTTCCAATAATTTCTAAGACATAAATTGAGGGCATGGAAATATGAGAAAAGTTGTTGTTTGTGGTACAACGGTGGCTGGTAGCAGTTGAATGAGACGCCGGGAATTATGCAATCGGAAATACTTATTTATGTCCAGCGGTGAACGACTTTATGATGATGATGATTATGCGAGCTGCAAGGATAATATAAAGATAACACAAACTGAAATTGGCTTGAATAGATCAACCCACTGCATATTAGTCACGCTATGGTTGACGTTTACCCTTTGCCTGACTGTGTCCCAAGATCTTATGATACAACATGAACATACGTATGACATAATACTTCTTCTGTGGCATCTTCAATAATAAGGTTAATTTTCTTGACGAATCCTGACCTTATTAGCTTTATCTGTCGCTTTTCGCTACCCACGCTGACATTTGCTTGTTTCATGCTTCTTTTGTACTAACATACGCGTAGATTGACGTTACTTCTTTTCAACTGAAATGCGATTATTCTATTGTTTGTAATTACCTATCCACTTTATGAAAATACAATAATGCTTTCGTCTATTTATATGAAAAACTGGATTGACTCACGTACATAAGTCAGCTCTTTCCAACTATAGTTTGAACCACATACGGTGGTCTTTTTCAAGGAGAGTGCAGAACGCTCGCGGTTGCGTCTCGCCTCGCACTGAGTGCAGCTCTCAGTGTGAGCACTGAGTGCTCGTGAAAAAGACCTCTACGTACTAAGCTGATATATCTAGGCAGTTATTGCACCAAAAACTTGGTCTAGGGATAGAACAGCAAAGTTATGTATGCTCTTTAGCTTAGTTTGTCTATTAGTTATGAAATAATATTGTATGCTATAGTTTGAACCACATCCGGTGGTCTTTTTTAAGGAGAGTGCAAAACGTTTGCGGTTGCGTCTCGCACTGAGTGCAGCTCTGAGTGTTAGCACTGAGTGCTCTTGAAAAAGACCACCGGTAGTGGTTGAAAATATAGTTGGAAAGATCTTACTTATTTACGTGAGTGAATCCCGTTTTTTTTTTTCATATTAAAAATGAATACAAACCACGTTAGTTTTTATAATACAATTCTATTAATTTATTGGCTGAATAGCGTGAAGAACTACAAAAAATATTTCAATGTTTCGTATCACAAAAGCACGATTCCGTAACTAGCTAGCAATAAAACACGCGGTTGTAAAGCAACTTGAACTTTACAAATAAAAAGAGAAAATAGTTTTACAGTTAGTGTTAGAGTTTCCACTAAAGACTTTCAAAGTTGACACGGGATGAACTACCCTATATTGTGGCCGGCTGTAACTAGTGAACAAATCTCGTTTTGGTAGACGTGTTTTGTTTTTAATTTTGTTTTTCAATTTGTCGTTTATACTATATATTTACAATGAAGGTTTCAAAAGTAAGACCATGCAACTCCAGTGTACGCACTGAGTCCACTATATAATCAAAGATTATGTTACAGGATTTTTTCGTGTTGGTCCATAATATATATGTATATTTTATTTAACACTTCGTTGTAGCTGTAAAAATCTATGTTATTGCTGAATTCCACCCATTAAATACCAGAATCTGATTGATATGTTGGTAACATATAAACTTACAGATAGGCATACGGACATGGCAAAACTATAAGAGTCCCTAGTGACTACAGAACCCAAAAAAATATTAATGCGCATAAATATTTGTTTTACTGTATTTTTATCGCTTTGGCCTCGTAAGTAACTCAAATCCGTTACTGCATTTTAATAGGATGATCAAAGTCTACATAAACGCGTGTTACCTTTGTTTTCTTTCTCCTGAATCATCGCAACATCATGCTGTAGGTATTCGGGGAAGAAACTGGTTACTGTCTCAGATATCTGGCGGAGTGGTAGTCACGGTTGAGGCATTTGTATGCATATATCATCTACTTTACATAACAAACGACATACTTCGAAAGTAAAACTTAGAAAAAAAAATCAGGCTCCGGTCTGTTATATGGTGTATAGTAAATATTTGCAGTAAATTGCGTAATGCGTTTAACAATAATGTTTTTATGTCATTCATATTTTAATCCAGTGGTAAATATATATATATATATATATATATATATATATATATATATATAGACATTGTATTTGAATACGACAATTAGTACTTAAACTACAAATAACATCTACTTGAAATTATATCAGAGCAGCAGGCTAACAAATGTTTCAATCACAATCTTGAAAAATGTCACTTTTAACAACTCCAGTAAGCAAAAATGTTAAGTGGATGACTGGAGCTGAAAAAAGTGACATAGAACCGTCATTTTTTTCGAATGTTGATTAACATTTGTTAGCATCTAAAAATAAATAAAAAAAATAGTAGCCCTACAGGTCTCCATCAGGTCACCCATTAGCAAGAGCTATAATACAATTCATCTTTTTCTGTATTCTATCTTTGCTTGAAATGAATATGTATGTACTGGTAAAATATTTCCATTTATGACATATTTTGGATAACATATTTTACCACAACGTCAACATTCACCCAGTCCACTTGTATTAAACCTTCATGCAGTGGATGGTTTTCAATTACTACAATAACACGAAATTATTTGTTTCTATTGAAATACAATTACAGGGCAAAAGTATTTTTTTTCTCTTAATTATGTATTTGTTATGAGTACATTGAACGTTGTTCATATACTTTTATTACTATTGTATAGTCTGTGATGTTCCGTCTCTTTCACTCATTTAAATGTTAAAAATCAGTAAACAAACAAAAAACGAGGTTTCCATAGTTCGAGGTTCCATAGTTATATGTTCTGTCTGTAGCGTGTGCGGAAAACGCCTACTTGAATTTTGTCTAGGCCTGCTGGACTGCCTCTGTTCTTTAACGCGGCGGGCATTTTTAGTGCATGATTATGACTTTGTAATTTAATTATTTTTTTCAATTATAAGTAGCGTACTGGCGTGACTTGCGCTTCCTCGACTCGTTACTTATGCACTGGAACTAAATCAGAACTAATCTAAAAAGTAGCCAGCACGTGCTATGAAATTTATTTAGTGCGGTTTTACAGTGACGCTTTGACCAGCGCGGTTGGTGTCGCGTTACGGGCCACGAGCTTTGCGTCTCTAGTATCGTTACATACCTACACGCGCGGATGGCTCGCGCTGACGGTAGTGATTCGGCCGCACTTACCGCCCGCGCGGACGATAAGCGTCACTGTAAACCAGCCTTACTGTCCAATAGTACATAGTAAGTACTAGTAAGTAAGTTATTTACGCTGTGCTAATTGTTAACAAGCTATGGTTGGATGTTATTATGTGTAGTTACCTGTGTAAATATGTTTTCTTTTTGAATATTATACCTTTATTAAGAGTCAGAAAACAATCGCGGTTTTTAAAACATTGTTTAAACTAACTAGATATTTAAAAACAATT
Organism: Selenia dentaria; assembly: GCA_917880725.1. Classification (NCBI taxonomy): domain Eukaryota; kingdom Metazoa; phylum Arthropoda; class Insecta; order Lepidoptera; family Geometridae; genus Selenia; species Selenia dentaria. Next base: position 37,059,191 of record OU862876.1, read on the forward strand.
AACATGCAAATTTCGTACTACATTACTTCGGTAATCTTGTTGATTGCTTGTTTCTTTTTGTTTGTTTCTTCACTGATACGTACATTTAGGTGATCTGAAACATACGGACTATTACAGACTAATATAATAGCAAACTGAGTTACGAATTACGTTCTATGTATTCATAAGCAATAGGTACTGGTTGGAGCATTGCATCTAGGTTTTTTTTTTAAATAACCTCTTGTAATCTTACTGTTTAATTTCATAATCACATCATAATCAGCCCATTTTGTTCCCACTGTTGGGACTCGAGCCTTCCTCTCAGAGAGAAAGGAGTTAGGCCATAATCCACCACGCGGGTCCAGTGCGGCTTGGTGGATAGTTTAGTGGCCAACCCATGTTTCAGGCTGCTCGAAGGCCTTCGAAATAGCCTAGCGACTGTTGTCCTAAGACACACAACCGGGGCCGACGGTTTAACGTGCCTTCCGAAGCATGGAAGCGCTCAGTTGAATAATGCCACTAGCGGTCACCCATCCAACTCCTGACCGCAGCAAGCTCCGCTACGAGCGCTTCGCACTCGCACTGTTTAATTTATTATATCTCAATTATAAAAACAGCTCACCTGCAATTGAGACTAGGTATTACGATTTATGTCGTTTTGTTTTAATATGTTTTTACTGTATCATATAATTTATATATATAACACTGCTACACTGACTTCTGATTGATGCTCTATGCATGGTGCTGATTTGATATTGTTCTTTGATTGATCTTCTTGATTGATTTATTTTCAATTTTCTATCAATTTAAATGATGTCTCAATCATGACACATCAAGGAAGCAATCACTTGAGTGTTTCAAACTTTATTGTATATTGTGAGTATTGTAGGTACCTAACCATTTCAATGGAAACGATCAATCGTTTTGTTTATCCGGAATGTATACATAGCAAGGGTTCTCGAAAATGATTTTGAGTCTCTCTTCCCTGGTATGTTTGCTTGCGGCACAGATACTTGCTTTTTGCCTTCTGACCGGTTATTCTGTGCTAGTCTATTTTAGCTCTGTGCTAGTGTAGTCTTAACCCGTCGCGTGTCGCGCGTACACCATGAGTACGTACAAAAGTGCTAAGCCATTTTGCTCGTATACCTAATGTACACACATTTTTATACCTCTGGTTTGTAACTAATTTTATCAGATCAAATGCACTCCATCGGTATAAACTTGCTTTTATTTGGTATTCAAGTGTAGTATTTTTTATCTGAGCTTTTTTGCGTAGTTTGGAAAGACGTAGAACTGATCGGGTTAACAGATTCTTCTACGTAATTAGATAAAATAAAATATGAAGATATGTTTATTATTTGTTATTATACTTCTTATATGGAAGACGAGCAGCTTCAATGTGGGACGATGCAAATTTACAACTAATTTTCATTGTAATAAGGTTCACATTTTCGCGCGTTATAAGTTACGTCTAGCACTTCCGCTAAAAATACAAAATTATACTTCATATTCGTTCATATTCATTGAAAATAAATGTAATTACAAATTGGATAATACATAGAGGCATATCAGTTTCGTATGATTTGATCAATTTATATGAAAGTAACTGAATTGTTTCATGTATTTGAAGGAAAATTCATGTTTTATGCTCGATAGACTACTTGATATAAAGATTATTAAACTATGTCACTTGTGCAGCTTTGAAATTTATTTATTTATAATACGCAATATAATTTATTTATAATATGCAAACGGTAACAGTAGAACTGTGGTACTTACTAAAAACTTTGATATATGTTTATATTAATAAAATTTATTTGATCTAAAATGCGAGTAGCAATGTTCCGTGTTAAATTTGTTAAGGGGATTGCATTGCTAGTACTTATCCATACTAGGAGACAAAACTCTGTCCCTCCTTCCGCCCTGGTGAGATGTCGTGAGATTTTATTCAACCTCCTCCCCCATAACCCAATCTCAAGTGAGATTTCTCAAAATGTGGGTTTCTTACGTAAACGCGTTGGATTGTTATTGTAAAAAGAAGAAAAAAATTTGCTTCGTGCTTGTATTTACGACTAGTTAAGACTAGTAATCAATATTGCTGAGAGTTTAATTATAATAAGTGTAATAAAAATTTAACAATAGAATACTGAAATCGTAACTACTGTGATTATAAAAAGAATATCTACTCTAATTCAGTCCATGGAGAATCATGCCCGGTCTCAAGAGAGACTATTGGAACAAACATGTCCATATGATTTTCAGTAAAATCATCTGCTCCTTCAACTTCGTTCTGATCTAGCCACTCTAAGCCGTTGGCGCTTGCGCACAGTAACTCATTAGCTCGTCTTGTGACAATCCGTGAGGGTCGCACTTTGCACAACAAATATGGTGGTTTGACAGACAGTAGATGTATAACGTCGAAGTATGAATGAAATTATTTTCTTTCGAACGAATTAGTGAATGATCTTAATCGTATTACGATTACGCTTAAGATTAATTCTTATGCATGTACAATCTGGATTAAATGGACCAAAATACTATAATTGTGTGATATTTGCCAAGACCCCCCCCCCTCTCTCCAACGTAAGATTAGATGAGATTTGACTCGACCCCTCCCCCCTTAAAAATCTCACGTATATTATGAACGCCGCCTTTGAGATCAAAACGTAAATAAACAATGTGTCTATTGCATGAAAAAAAAATTCACTGAAATCGGACAATGTTAAGAGGTAGAAAAGAGTTTTTTCTTTTAGTGTAGACTAGCTGTCTTATGCAATCTCCTTAAGGTCTAACTAACAGAAACCTAAGAACAAGATTTGATATTAAATGGAAAATATAATTTCTTGCTGTTAAGGTCCCTGTACCCTGTACTAGTTTAAACACAGCTTATTCTAATATTGACATATATAACCACAATATTGATTAGTTTATGTATGGGTAGTTTTATAAATGTTGTAAGTGCATGTGCGTAGATACCTAATTGATGTTTTAAAGTAACATAAGTACCTATATGTTTAGAATAATTTCAAAAACTTCGATTGACTCTGTAAACTTAAAACGCGTTTTTCTTATTCTCATCCTACAGGTGATTTTCTATACTTAATAAATATTTAGTCAACATTCAGTTATAATTTCTACCATATTTATTCATTTTCTAATGAAAAACACTAGTTAATAGAACACACCCAAAAGTACCTACCAAACATCGTTCGTTTACGTTCCAATCTAAATTAATCGAATTTTTTTTATCAAACTCGAAATCTTTAGTAGTATAAGTATAATATATCAGTCTATCAGTATACATATAGTATTAGAAATGACGTACTGATCTACTGATGGAATACACGAGTAGTTATTTGCAAAAGTTGTTAACAAAGTTTGATCGAACGCCAACTATTTGTCGAATAGCCAAAGTATACTAAACAATCAACAAAAAATAAGTAAATATTTACAATTACCTCATCGGCGGTGAGGTCCGTAGAAGGGTCCGCGAAGAATCGCACACTATGAGATCACACACTGACTTATTTCATAACGTTATTTCACACTGTCGATAAAATAACTTTGTGGTTCGCGAAAAGGAGATTGTAATGTAATAAACAAAGAGTAAAACGAAGCGAGAGCACGCGTGATGCTAGTTCGAGGGCCGGCCACGCGACTGGCGGTTCAGTAGAGTCCGTCCGTTCCGTAGATTCGAGTCGGGTAAACGGCGGACCGAATAGGTGCGCCTGCACTCGCGACCTTCAAACCTATAGATCTAACCTCTAATTCGGAACGCTCGCAACTTCTAAGCCAACATTTGCAAACACACTCGTCACGTAATTATCCTTACATCTTCTTCATATTGCCACTATGTACTATTTAAATGTCAACCTACTGTACAGTAATGTAAGATAATTCTAACAATAAACCTGTATTTTTTTCCTATTGCTTGAACATAAGAAGCCATTATATCATTAGCTATACGCTTGAGGGCCGATACAATCTTGGTGTATCAAAGTGTATTTATGTACCTGTAAATCTTGTATTGATATCTGCTTCTGCTGTGTAATTAACATTAAACCAAGCCTTTACTTCCCCAAAGAGGTCGCCAATGGTGTATTTTTACCAATGTTATGTTTTGGCCTACAAGGTCTATTTAGGTACATCTACCAGTCACTCTTCCAAACTACTAACTGCTAATGAGGAAATCTGGGGTCTGGGGTTCGCACCCGGAATTTAGTATTTTGTTTATTCTTGTATAAAGATATTTTAAAACCTTTACTACAATATTCATAAGACTCAATCCACTAGAATACTTGTGCACCTTAAAGTTGAAACACAATCGCTATATTAAGACTAGGATGAGTCATTAGTTAATCTTAGAGGACTGTTCACTATATACGTACTGTATAAGAGGTATCGAATTCAATAACTTTGCAACTAAAATGTAACATAATCAATCAGGATCTGTTGGGCTATTATGTATCTAAGTTGCTAACAAGCGACGATTGAAATCTTGAAAAATGGCCGCTCTATGTCAGTTTTGACAACTGCAGTAAGCAAAAATGTTAGTAAGTTCATGACTGGAGCTGACAAAAATGACATAGAGCAGCCCTTTTTTTCGATTTCAATCAACGTTTGTTAGCAACTGAGATACATAATAGTCCTACGTTAACAACTAAATACATTTTAACATTAACTTTCCATTATTGTATAAGAGTACGATTTCTTTGTTTTGATAAAACTTGCTTTAATGTTGCGTATTTTTTTTATCATCGATCTATATGGTTTTGATAAATGCCAACTAACTAAATGATTATTATTTCAGCTACATAACATTGATATTTTAAATCGTGCCAAAATGTTTATTTATTGATAATGTACATATATTTGATTGTAACATTTTCAAGGGTTAATTGAGATAGTGTTGCATTAGTGGTGCGTTCGAATAGCCCATATTTGCCGAAAATAACGCTAAAACGCTCACAAGGTCGTACGAATTGGGAATCTGTGTGTGAAATATCGTTTTGGACTCTTCGTTCAGCGTTCGCAAAGCCAAAAAGTGCAATTATTGACCCACGTTCGGAGCATGGTTGTTTATGATCGTTTTTTTGACAACTATTTGGCAGCATAATCATGCGATTTTAGGTCTTGTGCTCGGTTTAGCGTACGAGTCGTGTGTGAAAAAAAATACGTTTTTGAGCTTTACGAATGCTTTAACAAAAGAGCCAACAATTGCAACGCCACTAATGCGCTCATTGCTAATCGAACGCACCTTTAGTGTTACAAATATATGTAGATTTTATTTAAGTAAGTACATCAATATTGTGTTTAGTACAACCACAGGTACAACTCTGTTTAATATGTCCGCATCAGGTTTACGCTATAGCAAAAGATTTATGCATGGACTGGAGGGCTCAGTTTTAAATGAACTATAACACACTAATCTCATGATACATATTAGAAGATTAAATAAAAAATATAGTTATCTTTTTTCATTCTTATTGCTCTTATTATATGGTAGGTCCTTATTTGTTGTTCTATGAGTTGGCAAGTAAATATTACTATTAAAAGTTCGTATACTATTTATTTACAATGAACCGTGTCACATGTAAATCATAGATAAGTAATACTATGTTCATGATTGTAATTCTTAAATACAAGAACGGATTAACCGTTAATTGGCCGAACTAACAGATTTACCATGCATAAGACAGACGAAAGAAACCAACGAAAAACACTCAGATCCAAAGAGGAGCATCATAACTCACAAAATTCCACATTTTATAAGCGTGTGATATTCCTCCACAACTAAACTTATCTAGGCATGTGCGTTTCTACAATATAATATTCTATGTAAATAATAGATAAACATTATTAAACATAATGTTTATCTATTGAATAATTAAAATAAATCACTTCCAAGTCCATTATGTCATCACAAATGTCATGGACGGTTGACATAATCTTAGAGGTTATATAAATAACTAATACACACAGACACACAAGTATGCAAGTACCTTTACTAAACTCCAAAGTTTTGTGAATTATAATTAGGTTCATATAAGTTCACACAGCTGCATTCAGAGTTCATAGCACAAACAATTTACGTAAAAATATAATAGTAGTAAGTTGTATCGTAATTCGTAAGCGTCAACGCGTCACGCTTTGGCGTACACACTATCAGTTATCTGTGTCACAGTTGTCATAGATAAATGACAGTTTCTATTTCACGTGAACGACACGTTACGTTACACTTTCGCAGTTATTCGTGCTAGGCCCACTGTACGCGCGCACATTAATTCATGCTTATATTAGAATCTAAAATTAATGGAGTTGAGAGGAGTGGAGCTTATACTCAGGATTAACCCATAAGGCTAGTTTTAAACCAGATCAAACATTTCTAAGATCTTGAGGGGTTGTGATAAACTTCCTGCACTCGACTGAAGTCGCGGGGAGAAACAACTACAACTATATTATACATTAATATTTCTTAAACTATTTTTAGTTGTTTTAAATGCTCTTGTGGGGAATGATAGTTTGAATAGAAGTCTCACATATTTGAGTGTAGATACCTACGAATAAATAATAATAATTTCTTCTTAGGTCTAAGACTCATAGACTCGTAGAGACATGTACAAGAACTTTACGAGTGGTTTGAGTCAGATAATTTCCGCCTTACTAAAATTAAGGGGAAACTTTGTATAAAAAAGTGATACTGTCAAATATAGGATAATGAATCGATAAACAGTAAAACACTTGGACCAATCCTTAAAAACGGAGATTGTCCGGTAATTGTAGTTGATATTGACTGAAATGATTTTGACTTTCTTACTAATACAATATTCAAACATATATTTGATGAGCACAATTCTGGTTACAAAATCATAAACCCAACCGAACCTCATCTTTGCTATGGTAGCTAAAATAATAATACTATTATATTTCACGTTACAAGCATTACAAGCATAACGCCAAGTTTACTAAATCCGAAGATTGGAAAACTGAAACGCTGACGTCATGCTAGTAATAATATTTGACCTACAGCTGCTCATCTATAGAGGTCAGACATAATGTGTTTACTTTATCAGTGATTGTTACTAAAAATAAACACGTGGGTGATCTTGAACCTGAGTCCCTCTCTACTGTGATGTGGGACAAATAAACGATCACTGTCATTTAAAGGGAATGTAACGTCAATTTCAATCTTAGCATTTTATATAATATTATTGAATTTGTTGTTCATCTCGATCGATCGAAAAATTACACACTTATTCGTTCAACTTGTATTTAGTGAGAAGTGGGCCGAATGTTCTGATAGCAGTGAAGATGGTGTAGGCATTTTAGTGAAGTGAGCGACGATCGTGTATTTATAGCCCTCATCGGTTACAATCTGAAGTGGATATATTCATTTGTGGAAAATGCCCTTATAATAAAGAGTAGTCGTAGTAGACATTTTAACCCTTTGCGTCCCAGAGACGTTAATATACGTAAGTTTCATCCATAAATCTTTTGTTTTAATTATCACGGTATAGGAAGGATTAATTCAAATAAGACCAGAGTTGGTTTTCGCCACTGACGAATTAACAACGAAAATGAGACGAAATAATAATGACGGCATTAATTATTGAGGCAAACCTTGTCAAGTTCACGAAAAAGTTATTGCTTACGGTGCCTTGTGTAACAGGTGGTCCTCTTATAAAGTTAGGGAGGACCATGGCCGCGAGTCAGCTAGGGAAACTGCTAGTGGAGCGGCTCCACAGTACACAACGTCAGTCCTTGTTACAAACATCTTTAATATAGGTGATAATAATACTAATAATCAGTTCCTCTTTTTCCTCTTTGTAAACAGCTCTAATCTATACATGCTTTATATCTATATTTAGAATTCTTTAGGAGGTTGTAATAATTAAAAAGCTTTTTAATTAAATCTATAAAGGCCTGGCGTAATATCTGTAGTGATATAAACAATGTAATAGAATTAAAAAAAAAATGAGATGTGGTACCGATAAAATGTAACTAGTAATGAAGTCGAAGGTCATCTGCATCTGCTACTTAACCCTTTGTATACCAGTGAAGTAAATTTACGTGCGTTTCATTCATAAATCTATTGTTTTAAATATCACGGAATAGGAAGGGTTAAATTACTTCAACTTAAATGTTACACTAAAAAAGGACCTTTACGATTAACTGTTAAAACTACAATATTATCTGCAGTGATTTATGTTGTGGATAACCCCTACATATATCATAGCGTGCATCAAAGTGCGCTTGCCGCTGGCACTTTCATAGCTAGCCGATATACAAATAGGGTTATCGGAACGCTATCGTATAAGTTTAGGTTCAAGATGGGAGTTATGTATATAGTTCAATATCAGTAAACATACACTCCGTAGATAGGTATAATGTAGGTACAGAGCAACTCTAAAGTCACCTCCGCTCAGATTAATAATCTGAGCACCTCCGAATGTCATTTGTTTAAATAATGCTCGTTTTATAAAGTAACGAATCGGGCGCTTTGTGCCCTTTTTTATACTTGACAGACTATTAATTGGCTACTATCTCACTTGAAAGTCAGTATACAAACATAAATTGTTTATTGTTCTTAGACATCGTACATATAACTATAGGTTACCCTGCTGCTTTAGCGTAAGCTGAGTTGCAGCAGTCAGTGTCTTCCCCAGATAAGTAGTTTTAACAATAAGTAAAAATAGAAACTAACTATAATATTTAAGTTTAATGATATTAAGATATAGTTACTTAAATTATATGATGCGGCCGAAGTTGGCATCACACTAGGTATACAATGATTTGGTGATAACCATAACGCGTACCCATGACTGGCATTTACATTGCCACAACGCTTTCAACCTTTTTTATGTGGTGTCTTGCATGTGTGCTATGACATCATCATCATCATCTGAGCCGCAGGACGTCCACTGCTGAACATATGCCTCCCGTATAATTTTCCAAAAGGACCGGTTGGAAGCGGCCTGCATCCAACGTCGTCCTGCGACCTTTATCAGGTTGTCTGTCCACCGTGTCGTGGTGGACGACCTACGCTGCGCTTGCCGGTCCGTGGTCTCAATTCCAGAACCTTCCGGCCCCATCGGTCACTTGTTCTGCGTGTTATGTGCCCTGCTCACTGCCACTTTAACTGGCTAATCTTCTGGGCTATGCCGGTGACTTTCGTTCTTCTACGGATCTCCTCATTTCTGATTCGATCACGTAGAGAAACCCCGTGCATAGCTCGTTGTGCGATTTTGAGCTAATCTATGAGGCCCATAGTAAGAGACCACGTTTCAGTGTGATAAGTCATCACTGGTAACACACATTGGATGAAGACTCTGTCATGTATTGAGTCTATGTCATATCTCCAGTAATTTCGCAGGCTACGGTGCTCTTCTCATTCTTACACAGCAGTGCTAGGGCACTACTTTTTGCATTCTATCGCTTGGAAGCAAAGCATTTGACATTGCAGTGATATCAACCAAGGCAGACTCTTGCACAAGAATCCTAAAATCTAAGTTAACTAAGTCTGGTCTCTTTGCAGCTTACCATTCGCAGATCGTTAGCAAAGGGATATTTTTAACTCAAAGGAAAAAGAAGAAGAACTACTTTAATATTCTTTATTTATTAGTTTTTATTCCTATGATCTAATTGAGTACTCACTCAAAACTAAACGAAATTCAATCGAGGAGTATTTTGTAAGATTATTATGATACTTTCTTAATGCTCTCTTAATTCATAATCTTAAGAGGAGTTGACGCGTTTCATAAAGTAATTAATGCGATGAAAGCAATGTCCTTTTCCATTTAAATTATTATGGGTTTAAAATTACGCAGCCGCAATAATTTAAAAGTTTCGATCATAAAATGATCAACATTGTGAAACGGTTTCGAAATGGTTTCGAAGCAATAAATCATTTTGCTACAGGTTTTTAAAATACAGCATACTAGCAATTTAATAATTGTTAAATTAATAATCAAACTGGTACATTTTAACAACCATTTAAAGTATGATCAAAAAGGAATTAAAATTCCTCACCTATCACTTCCGAACAGCCTTACTTTGTTTTTATCTATAAGTCCAGAGCATTGATTAAAATTTCTAATATGAAATTTTCACTGCAATAAGGGAAAGGGACAATGAAAGACCATAAGCCATCAAAAATTTGGAACTATGATTTTAAATTACATATGATATGTGTTATATTATAATTATATTATGTGATACACATAGTAGAGGTGTATAAACCCACGCAAGTCGCCAGATATACTCGTATTTTGTTTTATGTAGGGCACGCCTATTGCCCACTTACCCAATAGTCAGATTTTACGATCTATTCGTTTATTACTTTTCCAGTATTGCCATTTTAAAATTCGTTCTGGAATTTGAGTCAATGGCATTTCGCATAAAACTTTCATCGCGTAACACTCAACTTTCACTGAAATCACGTGTTAATTAAGTTATTATATTCACATATATCGCCTTCGGATCGGATGTAAGCTGACAGATGACGGGCGAAATTCATGTCATTTACAACTTATTTGTTAATTCGTTTTCTCTGTTGATCTCACTTATTACGATATCTGGCAGTCCTTTACAAAAGTCATTTGTTATTTGACTTTTATATTGCAATATGCGCTTTATTTTCTTCGTGGTGGTGAATTATTATTAAGGAGGATACGTGGGAATTGGTGACTTACTCCTGCCTGGATATTATGTACTCGTATCTCAGTTGCTAACAAATGTTGATTGAAATCTTTGAAAATGGCGGCTCTATGTCAGTTTTGACAACTCAGTCAGCAAAAATGACATAGAACCGCCATTTTTTGAATCATCATTAATTGTTAGCAACTGAGATAGATAATAGCCCTACTAGTTTTTATATACTGTTGACAGTTTAATTTACTATAGGTTAGACATTTTACATTAAGTCCAATACAATCACGGTCAAATTTTTATCTCTAGTAGAGTAATACGGCGGTAGAAAGGATATATAAATAGGACTTATTGCGATATTTTACTTCAAGGTACAATATAAAATTACGATTAAATAGCAATCGAAAGCATTGTGAAGACATCCGGTGCAGCCAAAAATAACTTGAAAGTGCTTCATCATGAAAACAACTCGACCAGTTTCATTTTACGTGTGTAATAGTTTCCTACTTATGTTATGACTAATCATTGAATTGGTTATGAGTTGATGATGAAAGATGTTATTTTCAGTTGTATACACGTTAACTCCGGCAGAACAAATGACTTTGAAAGAAAAGAAAGAAAAATCATTTATTGGACACACAGGTTAAAAACAGTAACGTAAGCAACAGTAATAGCAATGTGTCAAAGAGGCCCCACCTCAGCACATATGTCAGAAGTCCGTGATCTTGACTTTAAATATTTATCTTTAGATAGATTTCTTTTAGATTTTCCTGGATAGTATAAAGATTAAGTTTTACTCACTCTTTACAGTCTCTCATTCCTAAAGATCAATCGAGCTGAATGAAATGCGGTAGTAACTAGAAACCCTATTCACAAATCGAGTATTGAACCTGAATACGATCGCTTACGTTTACATAAACCGCACAAGAAATAATTGACCGCAAACATAAACAAGTCAAGCTCCATTAATCAAAAAATAATTTAGTCCTTATGTTAGTTACATTGTAGTTCTTATTCCGACGAACGCTTCTTGGCTTCTTTCGGTCTATTTAATAGAGACATTGTCCAGAGGTTCCGATTGTGTGTTTGAAATGAATCACTACACATAATACTCGATTTGAAGTAAAATAAAGCTTCCTGCATTTCTTAGTTCTATATTTTACTGTGAATAGTCAATGAACTACTAAGGGTGCCAAAAGGGCGAAAGAATTATATTTTTGGGACAAGTTTACACGCATGCTTTAAAATGTAAAACATAGCTCGTTCGTTTATTATTGCTTAACATAAATGTTGAGTAGAACTTGCTGCCATTATATAAATAACTAGCTGACCCGCCAGCGGCTTCACTCGCTTGGTCTTGGTATAGAGATAAAAGTGCCGTTTTGAAACCTCGAGGTCCTGGGTGGATCCCTGGGTTGGACAGTTACTGGCTTTTGCTGCCCAATAAATTTTGAAGGAGTGCCCCTATAGTTTGCAATAAATTCGCCTCTTAGGTCCAAAAAAGAACCCCCATGCAAAAATTTTAACTTTTAGCACTCGCAGTAACGAAGTTTCATACAAACTATCAACCCCTTAAAACCCTTAGGGGTTTAATTTCATAAAATCGCGTCTTAGTGAGCACCTACGTCCTAAAAAGAACCCCCATGCAAAATTTTAAACTCCTAGTACTTACTTGTAGTTTCTAAGATTTCGTGATGAGTGAGTGACCTTTCGCTTTTATATAAATAGACTAGCTGTGCCCCGCGGTTTCAGCCGCCTGGTGATGTAGATGAAGAATATTATCCTGTTCTTCCCCGAGATATGACAAATCGAAAAACACAAATATCATAAAAATTGGTCCAGTCGTTCTTCAGTTATTAATGATGTAACTAACAAGTCTTTGTTTTATCTACGCTAATATTATAAAGAGGAAAGATTTGTTTGTTTGTTTGAATTAAATAGGCTCTGAAACTACTGGACCCAAAAAAACTGGAAAAATTCTTTCACCATTGGAATGCTACATTATCCCTGATGAACATAGGCTATATAATATTTTTAAAGTTAGGGTTCCGCATGAAAACTTCGATAATGTAACCCAAAGTGCGGAAAAAATACTAAAAAAACTCATATATCGCGTACGCTGTGTAAACTATTGACAATTATAGAGCAAAGTGACTACAATTTTGTAGAAGACTTCAATATCAACAAAGAAGTCCACATTACCACATGTCTTAACTATTACAGATATGTCACAATAGATACTTTTTCATTTTGCAATATGCAATAGTAACGCTGCTGGTACAAACCAGGCCACATTATTTGTACTTTGGTATTAATCCTTATCTACTCTAATAATTAAGAGGAAAGATATATGATTGTTTGTTCGTTCGTTATGAATATACTTAAAAACTACTTAACCGATTCAAACAACTCTTTAACGAGCATAAAGCTACATTAGATTCATCATCAACACCGTGCGGGTCAAATCGCGGAGCGCAGCATAGTCTATATATATTTATCAAAAGAACCCCTATTTCTCCTGGTCACGCTATAACTTAAGAACGAATGGACCAATCTCGCTAATATATTTTTGTTGGGTTGGTTGTCAGTAGAAAGATCTTATGATAGAATACCACGAAAAGACGGGAGATCATGGCGAGGCCGAAGGCCGAACCTATTACGCGAAGTAGCGGGCAGTCGTCGTTACATGTAGATATAAAGTACTTACTAAAAGTAAGTCATAATAATTGTTCCCAATGTAGAAACGAAGTAAAGTAACATCAACTAAATATATATTAATCTTTAAAAATTAAGTTTATATCTATTTGGATATAATATATACGAAGCAAAATTGAATTTGGTTTTGCTCCGCTTTGTGTTTTTTCCCCGCCACTTTGTATACTTATACATGACTTTTATAATGAACTAACAGCTCCTGTGGCTTTGTCCGCGCGGAATTTGATTATATAGAGCCATTTTTCGAATTATTTTTAATTCTTAAATATATATATATACTCGTATATATATACATATATATATATATATATGTAAAGATAATAATAATCATTATAACATCAGCTATTTCATCGTGTCTATCTGCCAGTGAAAGTCTCGTCCAAATCGGTTCAGCTTTTTCGGAGATTAGTCTGGACAAACAGGCAGACATACAGAAATTAAAATAAGTATTATTTTTGTAATAGGTCTCATATAAACTTACACATTAGTATAAACTCAAATTTTCCACCGACTTCCAAAAAGGATATTTTTATGTTTGTTACCCTACGAAGAAATAGACTATTATTTCTTCGTAGTTGTTACCTCATAAATTTCGACTGGGTGAACCGATACTCAAATGTTTTTATGTTTGAAATCTGGTGCTTCCTTTGTGGTCCCATTTAAATTTCATCAAATTCGGAGTTACACTCTTTGCGTTATACTCCAACAACTGATTAGAATGGAAGTCGGTATTCAAATTGTACTCGTAGGTATTTTTATACTTTTCGTCCCCAATACCTCAGAGCCTGAAAACCAAGGTTTTCAACCAGTGTGTGTTGCCAGTGATGACTTATGGCACTGAGACGTGGTCCCTTACTGTGGGCCTCATTAACAAGCTTGAAGTCGCTCAACGAGCAATGGAGAGGGCTATGCTTGGGGTTTCCCTGCGTGATAAGATCCGAAATGAGGAGATCCGTAGGAGAACTAAGGTCACCGACATAGCTCTCAAAATTAGCAAGTTGAAGTGGCAATGGGCAGGCCACATCGCTCGCAGAACTGATAACCGATGGGGAAGAAAGGTTCTCGAGTGGCGACCACGCACCGGAAGGCGTAGTGTAGGCCGGCCCCCCGCTTGGTGGACCGACGACCTCATAAAAACCGCGGGGAATCGCTGGATGCAGGAAGCGAGTAGCCGGTCCAAGTGGCGTTCTATGGGGGAGGCCTATGTTCAGCAGTGGACGTCTTCCGGCTGATAATGATAATGATGATGATGATAAGGTACTTTTAATAAATAGTATAGATATATCTTTATGAGGAGTAACGTTTTAAAAACAAGGCGTACATTCTTCTCAGAACCTTGATGCATAGCTAATTATTTTTAAGTACCATGTTGTACTACATGGCATGAGTGGCTCTCGTAGTAATCATTATACAATACCTACATTGTAAACTATTTATACAACTGTGACTCATCGCATCTTATCTTGGATAACTTGACTAACATTTAATGTAAATAAGAATTTTATTTAATCGTCATTATATTTATCAGTTTATTAAGCGAACATTTGAATAGTACGCGGACTTATTACCAACCCCAAACATTTAAAGGATGTTTTTTGGAGTTGTTAGTATACGAGCAGGTATCGGAAGTTTAAATATTATTAAGTTAAGCAAATAGTACCACCAATTATTGTTGAAGTCGTGTTATTTGAGGTGGGTTGTAGTATGCCACGGGTGCTTTGGGAAGTACCTGTGTCGTATCGCCGGAAGGGAACCGACACCAGAGTGCCATCATTGCAACTGTGATGAGGATACGGTGCAGCATACGCTCGAGGAGTGCTTGGGAGAGCGAGCGCCGTGACCTCATCGCAGTGGTGGGGGATGACCTCTCGCTTCCGTCATATGTTAAAGCCATGGTGGAGAGCGACAGATCGTGGAACGCGCTAGAATTCTGCGAACGGGTCGTGTCGCAGAAGGAGGCTGCGGAGAAGGAGAAAGATATTACCTCTACTCTCCCAATCCGCACCCGGAGATCCGGGCGTAGGAGGAGAGCGTATCAAGCCCTCTACACCCACATAACAGAGGTCCCGAGGTTCTAAAAAGGTGATGGACACCCCTTTGTCCATCACCTTTTAGTAGTAGTACAAATTTCACAATATATCTAAATAGCTCTATTCTCGACGGATTTAAAAAATGCTTTATTCTCTATAAAAATGTCCGCCAGGTTACATATTTGGGACTTATATGAACGGTGTGCAACACGAATTTAATGTAATTACGTTTGTGAAGTTTAACTAAAAGCATCTGAAATAATCTGAATAGATATCTAAATACAAACTAACGCACGCACACACACATAGATGAAACGTATCCATAAAACCTACGTATTATTCGATTGCCCCAAGGAGTTTTGAGGAAGGATGTTTTAACAGTGTAATTATTTATACAATGTAAGAAAAAGCGCGAACAATTCTCGGAATGATGATCTGTGTTTATATGTTTGAAATATGAATGTAAGAGTTCTCTGTAATATTGCATACTAGCGTCTGCCCGCGACTTCGTTCTCGTAGTAGGGTCGGCCTTCGACCTCACCATAACCTCCCGTCTTTTCTTGGTTTTTCTCTCATATGGACCTTCTCCTGACAATAATTAACACAACAAAAAAGAATTAGCGAGATTGTTTCATCCGTTCTCAAATTATAGCGTGATAGGAATTCATTTTATATACATAGAAGAGGTGGCGGTTACCTTTAGGTGAATACCTGCCTTTTCACTTAATATTATAGCAACGTTTTTGAAATCTATAGCAATAGCATTTTATTTATTACATTGATGATGATGTTGAATGTTATTTATTCGTAAATAATAAAAAAGGCAAATAAGCCTATTAATTATATCTACAAATAATAATATAAATACAAATACAAATTTAATTTATTGACATAAAATAATTCCACAATATGTTATGAATCCATAGGCTCCCGAACTACGAGTAGTTTAATCTGTGTTTCAGGAGCCAGTGGCTTCTCCGACCTACATTCAAATGTTTTGTCTCCAATAAAAAAAGAGCATTACATTAACATTAAGGTTTGTGTTTGTAGGGTGTGTGTGTGTGTGTGTGCATGTTTGAGTGTATACGTGTGTATAATATGAGATATATGGGATGGGATGGATCCGCTAAGTACCTTATGGATGCTCTCCTCCTCACCATTCCGATCCTGAACTATTCGTTCCAACTTAGAATTGCATCCATATACTGTTGAAAACTTCTTACCAGGAACCAACAAGTTTAGCGGTTCTTACCTCTTTCGTGTAAGTAAATTGTGGAATGCTTTGCCGGCGTACGTATTTTCTTGCAGCTATGACCCTGGGTCTTTCAAGTGGGGCGCGAAAAAGCATCTGTCATCATAGGGGTGGCGATTAGTGCAGTTTACGGCTGCACTAAATCAAACATATAGGGTCATTGCTTCTTGATTCCATCTTCGCTTTCCATCAGGTGAGAGGGAGTCAATTTGATGAACCATAATAAAAAAAATGTAACCATTGCAGAAATCTGTGTGTTACTTTATTTGCTACCACTACAGACTTAGAATACATCCTGCGCTGAAATGGTGTTGTTATCGCGTGACGCAGTGAGATAAGTGAAGTACCACCCAGGTGCTTCACTTATCTCACTGCGTCCACCAGAATGTTGTTGTACCAGAACAGCTATATTTACACATGACTGTGTAGCGACTTGGAAGCATATTATAATAAATCATATGGATATTTTACTGTATCATAAGTAACTACGACCAGTCGGGTATTCGGCCCTTATGTAGTATCTACTATTCTGATAACGTACGCCATTGCAGCACCCTGCAAGTGTTTTCAAAACAATGAATTTAAGTATAAAATTTTTAAGAATTGTTTATTTTTAAGCCCGCGCGCTTCGTATATAAATAATTGACGGATATGTTTAACGTTATTAAAATGATAATATCATTGAAATCCGCGAGCAACTCTCAACAACACAACGGAAATGCCGATACTATTTAAAAATTCACCTGACTCAAATGCCGCGCTGTCATTGGTCGATTTAATTTTAGAGGAGTTTTATTGTTACACAGGGCATTTTAGCGGAGTTTGCTACTAATACTACTTTTTAGAATGATTTTACTTTATATTTAAGTGGATTATGAAAGTAAACGTATAGACATATTGAAAGTAACATTCAAAACTTTATTTTGTTGCAATAATATGTAAATGTGTCCGAAGTCATTTTAGGGGGTTTTGAAATTACACCCCTCATATGCGAGTTAATGTATGAGGGATTCAATTCACTTACAGATTATTTAAGCAAAAAAACGTAGACATTTGATTATTATTGAACCATTTTTACAATAATTTATGTACTCAAATTAAAAGTCTTGTACTTGAGTTTATTAAAGTTATTATGCTATATAGATATATATTTTCTACAATAAATATGTTTGTGTACGTTCCTTAATATCTAATTAAATTATATTTTATTAATTCGTGGATAACTTACAATCAGAGAATAATGTATATAAATATGTAAAACAATCGAAATAGGCAGACTGTGGTAAAACGTAAATACATTTTCAAATAATAGTTCGATTCTTTCTGCAATGGATTTCAAAAGAAATAAGTATAATTGTTATTAGGCACATAAATGTGTTATTACTGAAATTTGTTGGAATATTTAGAAATGAGTGTATATGAAATAAGTGTCAATATTATATAAATAATAGAGGTGCTTTTAGAAATTAAAATAAATCTAAGTACAAATGGTTTATGTTTAAAGGTGCAAGTTCGTAGCCGGCTACATGAAGCCGCAGCAAACACGAAGCTAACGTCGCGTCGTCGAGCGGCAGACGACAATGTCGCCCGACCGCAGATCAGTAGTGCCGCTCGCGTGTACAAATCCACCTAGTAAAACAAATGAAAAGCTTTTAAAGTAAACCTTTCGTATCGCTTTTCAAATGGTTGATGCCATCTGCAGTTGTTGTCTGCAGACGGGTTCGAAATCATGACTGCAGCGACATGAAGCGAGACGTGTCTCGGCGACATGAAGCGACGACACGTCGTCTGCTGCTGCTAAGTGTAGCCGGCTACCAATTTACACCTTAAGTTATCATTTCGTATATTTGATGACTCGTCAGCCTAGTTAGTAGTAACCGTGCCTTCGAAGCTAGGGGACCCAGGTTCAATCCCTGACTAGGAAACGTATTTCCAAAATGTTGGCAGCACTGGCATGTTTATTGGCAATTATTAATCTAAAATCGACTGTTGTTATATCTTTTTTATATTCTAATAAATACATGAAACTACAAATGCTTTTCTTTCTTAGCTCAAGCACATTGCTTTAGGTAATTTTGTTTTTCTACGTTCTAGTTTTAAGAATTTTCTACATGGCTAAATCACTAGGTAAGAATTCCTCTTGTGCGCAACTACGAAGCGTACATTATAGTCTGACCGCAACCGCTGTACCGCGCTATAGGGATGTGCGTTTGAGGCGGGGGTTCGCCCGCGTGTTTGCTGCCACGGAATACACCACAGTTAATAATGCTATTCTCTCCGCACCAAGTCTGTCACACCTAAGGCGCGGTACAGCGGTTTCGTTCAGACTGTAGTTGTGTGCTCAAGAGTCAATCTTAGGAGATAGGTACCACTGCAGCGCAGTTTATGTGCTTTGAACTGACGTATGCACTACTGGGTTACTGTAAGAAGCAAACAAAATCAAAACTGGGCAAATGAGACTGCTTAACCAATATCTCTAAGCGACAATCTCAGTGCAGTGCCACGCAAATCTTCTGTTTAAAGCTCAGGATATGACTCCAACTGCGTTGTTAGCGTCGTTGCTTGCCATCACGGCGACTTGCCTGCCGTTTATTTAGTGCAGAAAAAAAAACAATAAAACACACAGCGCACAATTAACATATATTTTTAAATCACATGTCTACACATAATGGAATAAATTTATGAATAATCTAGCTCCTTATTCGCACTATACACTTTTCATTCCGTGATGGTCATGTTCAACATAACCAAAATATTAATATGTAGGAAATATTCGAAACAATTATATACATACACACTTGATTATATACATACATGAAAACTAAACACTGTAATAAATAGGATAGATTATAATCATAGTTGTGTTTGTATTACTCAATCAAACGAATAGTAGATTTTAGATGTAGATGAATGCGAAAACTATAATATATAATTAAAGTGTATTATAGGAACAAAGTCGACGATATATATATGAGGAGTTAGGAAGATCGATGCAAAGTATGGACTGGGCTAAACATTTTTAGGTACATGTGTAACATAGGTAACTGACGTTCAAAGGCCGAATAAGAGTTAACATAGTAGGTGAGTCTAGTAGAACACACCACAGCATACATAAACAAAATATTTTAAACACATACAAATTTACATAGATCTTAATGTGTATTCAATTAACAAACCCAAAGCGTTTGTGTTTGTACAACTTTTGAAATTTTATTGAATAAATGAAAAAAATAGTACGAAAAATACAGTCATTGTGAAGGGACTTATTACCCCCTCAAGAATTTGCATCAAACATCCTGACTTCTTATAAATTTACAAATATTCAATTCTAGTATAAGCCGATTGCATTCACTTGCATTTTCGGCAACTCAAGGCTTCTCGGCTTTCGTCAATCAGGTACGACGTGTAGATCTATGCTTGTCTTGTTTCATGTGTGTACCAAAATGCGAAAAATGCAGGTTTTTGTATGCTGCCACAAAAATTAAGGAATCGCCCCCACAAGGCTTTTATCGTGACCCCGTACGAAAACCTTGCGCTAGTTGCAAGTAGAACAATGCCAAAGAAAATTTTCTACATGGAAGAACGTTCGAAACTTTGTCGGACTCGAACCGACAATATGCAAGTGAGTGCAGACGGTCTGTTCTATTATAATATTTAATTCTACAAACAATTCTTTGAGTTATTCCAAACTTTCATCGACGCGAATAAGGCCGTACCGTATATTCTATACCACAAATTCTACTAACTACGACACGATGACTGACATTTATATGCTTTTAAATATATAATAAAATTCAACAACAACATCACAACATTCTATTTAATTTACCTGAACTATATTCTATAGGAATCTACACTAGAAATCTAAATGTATCTAATTTTGAGAGAAACCTTAATATTAAAATACAATACCTACATAAGTTACAATCAGATTTAATATATCTGACAGGTCGTTAATAACAATAAAAACGTAAATACAGACATGAAGACAAGAAAGTGTAGAATGGAAAAATCATAAAGAATCATTCATAAAAAAAATATAGATATTTGATACTTTAGTATAGGAAAATATAATATGATAGAACTGACACTACCGCTAAGATCGCCCTAGGTACCTGCCGATTTGCTTAATTAGATGGATACTCTCATTATATAAAAACGCGAACGGCGGCATCAGTAAACGCATGCGCATTATTTCGGTAGCTCGTTTGTTTTTATTAGTTATTATATAAATAAAAACATTGAACTTAAATGCTCAATCATCATCTTGATACGTAGTATGTGTACCATTATGGTCTGAGATAGAAAACAATCGCGAGTTATGTTCATAATTACACTTTAATACCGGCTAGGACTCGCATAATATTTACCGGCAATAGTCTCCGACCACTTACGATATTATGCGAGTCCTAGCCGGTTTTAAAGCGTAACTATTATGGTCTTAAATTAATAGTAGTACCTACATAATTTGCATTCTATTAGGGGGCTGTGGGCATGTCTATAATCTGCGGCAGTGTCGTTTCTACAGGATTTTCAGTTTTTCGTACTTAGTCTAAATTAGTGAGACTCAAATTGAATCACGAACCTTTGGAAAGTAAACTTAAATAATTAACAGATGGTAGGAGTAGCTTAAAGTTAGGTGTCTAAGCACTTAATCTATAATTATCGATCCATTTAGATTCTAATCAACATCTAATACAACATCTATTTTTGGTAGATTTTTATCATATTTTTAACTACTACCGCATTGAGCGTTCACATCGAATACTACTGAATAAAATATGTATTTAATTTTAATTTAACATTCATGTGGTAAAATATTGAACCACCTACTCGTTACTACACACAAATAGCAACATTATGTTATGAAGTGAACACCAATTAATAGACATTTCAACCCTTACTTATAAACGTTGCTTAAATTTAAATAAGTTTGTTTAACACTACGCCCAATAATTTTGCTGTGCGAAGTACTAGATAAAGTAATTTAAAGTAAAGCAACGTTTATAACTAAGGCCGTTAGTTAATATCAATTACCACATTAATAAAATTGTATGATTCAGGTTAAGTATTAAGACAGGTAATATGCGCCAAAACTTCAATGAAATAATCGTGCTTAAAGGCAGTTAGCGTGATCAAAACATGGATTTCATAAACATAAGAAGCGTTAACAATTAAAGCTTATGAAAATAAATTGGCACGTCGCATTGATTGGCGACCATAAATTAACTAAAATTATTTACAGTTCTTGAAATACATAATAGCGAATTAAATATAACGTAATGAATACAATTATCACAGTAAAAATAAACTCCCGTATCATCGGCCAAGTCCATGTCTGCGGCTCGTCGTCGTCGTTTGGTTCAGGGGGGTCCTCCGGTCTGCCGGGCATACATACAGCAGGAATCTGGCCATGTAGTATACCGACATTTTCTGAAACCCGCCGTGATTGCTGCCTAGAGCGACGTTTAGTAAATTTTTTTTTTCGTCCAGTGCTGTACAACATAGTATCGTCATTAAAATCGTATCGTCCGACGGGCACATTGCGTGGCCCGGAAAGCCACCCTCAACCGAGGTTGAAAGACGTCCCTTCGCCCGGGTCAGCACGGAAAGAAGCCCCACCCTGAGGCTTCTCGGGAAGAGGACGATTCACCATGTTGCCAGAAGAGTTTGAAGAGTTTGATTTAATGGTTGATACATGGCGCGGACTGTTAGATACACTGCTAGACGATTTGGAGGGGCTAGAGCTAGAGCTGTTGTTCGGTGAAAGTACTGCGCGAAGATATGGCCCACGAGGAACCGCTTGCTCAGCAATGACGTCTGGCATAGCTCCCAACATTGTCTTCTTCTCCCTGTCGCTATTGGCAATTTCAGCATACAGATGAACGGCAAAGTCTTTTGGTTCGAAGTACTCGTGTGAAAGCGCGGTTTGTCTGTAGTATGGTGACAAGGGAGTGAGCTTGTCTAGAGATGGCACTCTGGTACCTGTACTGACCATTTTTGTATTGTTTGGGCCAACACGTCTAGTAGTATTTTGGTAGGGCAACTCATAGATGTTTTCTTCAAAGTTTGATGGCGGCTCTTGAGGGTTGGTTTGGGACGCATCTCCCGTAATTTTAGTAAGTTCGTACAAATGTTCGATCATCTCTCTTGCTTCGACGTAGTTTTCCGGGTTATCAAGACGCTCCTTGAGATTATCCAGTAACTCTTTGGTCAGTTCTTCTGGTAACGTTTGAGTATATTTTTCCTCAGTGGGAATGGCAACTTCGTCTCTGAAACTAGGTTCTTGTACTATGTCCTGAGCCCGAGATTCGTTGAGCCGGTGTCTTTCTGAATACTCGTTTACGCTCAGGTGTGAAATGGACCTGGCGTTATCGATTCCAATATTTGAACCGCAGTGACACATTCGTCCACACATTGAACCACAAGCCGTATTCAATGAAATAAACATTACTTTTATGTTACCGCAGCTTCCGGTGCCACGTCTCCACCACTTGTATATACTAAACATGATGGCAATCATCAAAAACCCCAAGCACGACACTATCACAATTCCTATAACTTTTTTATTTCTCGCGCTTAATTCCTCGCTCTTGGCCTTGTGCGGAAATCGTGTATTTTTTATTTCTACAATTGCTCCGTCGGTTTGCGCTTTAATGTCTTCGCATTGTATTGAAGAGCTATCAGTGCATACTTCTTTCTTAAACTTTTTGACCATCATGTTCTGATCGGGAACATTGAAACATCTTGCCAAAACCTCGTTTACCGTGCAGTAGCTGTGGGCTTCGTAGTCGTCGCCGCTTTCTGCTCCGAGTGCTTCCGCTAACCAGCGGCTGATGTTGCAATGGCAAGTTTGACCGTAGTAATTATTGAGATATTCTATTTCTCGAGTGGCAGCCTTACCGATAAATGACAGGCTATCTGGGTGCATAGTTTCGATTTCGTTGTTGTTAAATATAAGCTTGTGTATCGAAGCACCGGGAGCGGTAATAGCGTTGGCGGGTAGCTCGTCAAACGAATTGTTCTCCATTTGTAAAATATTCCACGATGATAGCTCGAAGCCTTTCTCCATAAACTTATGGAACTCGCTGTTCATGATGGTGACGGTTGCGACGGTCGTATTTATGGCACCGGTGTCAACATGGTCAAATCTGAAAATATACGTAAGAAATGTTAGAGTCTTAAGGCGATAATATATTATTTTAAAAAAAAATGTGAAACCAACTCACATTACTAAAGTATGAACAATGCGAATATATCTACAAGAAATCTGCGCTACATATCTACGCTCGACACTATTATGACGTCATAATATGAAATCATTGTTTTCTACCGACTTCAAAAAAAGATGAGGTACTCAATTCGACTGTATTTTTTTATGTTGGTACATCATAACTTTCGACTGGGTGAACCGATTCCCAAAACTCTGGTTTAAAAGCTGGTGCTTCCGGTGTGGTCCCATCCCATGTAAATTTCATCAAATTTGGTTCATAGTTTTTGAGTTACACTCCAATAACTGATTTTTACCTAATAGAATGGAAGTCGATTTTACATTATTCTAATTGCACTTGTTATCATTGAACATTACTCGAAGAAGGCGGGAATAATGCCTAACAATGACGTAGATTTTATTTTATTTACCTAGATTTATGTTTCTTCGAGTTTTGACGCGTAATGCGGGTGAATTGTTAACCGTTAATGCGGGCTCGTATCCTGATAATAGTAAAAAGCAGAATCTTTGAACATCTAGTGTAACGAAACAGATCGATAATATTGTATGAAAAATACTTAGGTTAAGAAAAGGAACAGGCAAAGAGTAATAACCGAACAGAATTCATAAATATTACTCGCACTCTGCAGAAAAAAACCAAAATAGGTCCATAAAAATAAACTTTCACGTCCAAACTCTCAGAATTTTCAGCAATAACACAATATTTTTTTAGGTAATGCATAGCCAACATATAGTACTAAATTATTAACCAGCAGTTTTTTCAATTGTGTTAGTATAAATTGAAAAATATTAATAAAACGTGCAAAATTAATGCATTTTCGCATTACATCGTGCAATCTAACCAGCGATTTTCAACCTTACGTAAAGCATCGTACATTATTTTAAAATTGGGGTTGGACCGCGCCTTAAATGTTCGTAATGGTACATCCACTGCATTACTAGAATGCACTATATAATAACTGCATATAGAAAGGGCAGTGAATTAATGACTGACTTATTTATATGACTATGACTTAACTCTTGACTACTAGAGTGGAAATCTAACGTGAGGCGAACTATAAACATTTTAATTTAAATTACTTCCGGAATGGCAAATGTACACGATTGATTTTGATGTGATTTAAATGAGGCCAACTTGCAGGTCCATCCTATAAAATGCGAAGAGTTGCATAACATAGGCACATAAGAATAACATACAACCGCATTGAGAACCTTCTCCGTATTTAGAAGCCTATTATAAACACATCACTGAAAAGTCAGGTCAACATGTAATTCTGTTCAATGTTGTGAATTCGAATATTGGGTTTATAGTTTGAAGGTTGAGCGTCATCGGACGCCACATCTCTTGGGAATGATCATTTATTTATTTATATAGGATTCTGTTGCTCTGTTTATGCACATTTTAATCCTAGCTTTAACCACAGAGTAAGTAATAGTTGACTTTAATGCCAATCACGTGAGATGATATGGAGCAGATATATAATTATAGAACATTTTAAATTTTGTTCCAAAACATAGAAAATTGCAAATAAAGAAACAGTAGCATACCTAAATGTTTATTTATAATTTTGATTTTATTAAATAATAATCGATCATTGCAAGTAAGTAACAAAGTAAGCGATCGGTAGACAAATTCGATAAGCTTTTACGATTATAACGATAAACATGGGACTGTTAAATTACGTTTGAGATCGTCTATTTAATCGATTTTAAAGATTGCTGTCAGCTTTGAAAATGACCTCGATATAGCTTATCCACAGGCGACGGGAATTGAGATATTGTTTAGATGCGTTTGATCTTACTTATATTATAAACGCGAAAGTTTGTATTTATGGATGATTGTTATTCCCTTACGCTTAAACGGCTGGCCCAATCGTGATGAAATTTGACGGTATGGTATGGAGGTAGATGGGGCGCTGAATTAAAACAATTTTCATCATCCATCACCCTGCGGGTGTAACCGCGCGGTGCAGCTAGTATTCAAATAAAATATATACTTTGACCTCTTTTTGATCGTAGAAGATCGAAATGCTCGTAGAAATCTTCTAATGATAGAATGACGCATCGTGGAATGCTAACAATTCGTAATAATCGATATAATGTCGACAATTTTACGATCTTACAAGTCGTCGATATGACTTCTATACTTGCTAGGGGCGATACGATTCGTTAAAATTATGGATCTTAGCGACTCGACAAATTTAACGACTATTACGGTACTTGCACTACTGCGTCGAGACTTCTCTGCGTTCGTTACTGGTAAAACCAGTTAGAGTTAATAACTAAGTTAGGGTTAACTCACCATTCGGCTGAATGCTGAGTAGTAGAAGTTATTGATGGTGGTTAGTATATATAAAAATACTACTGTTAGTAGGTCTCCTACCGTACGCGGTGATACCATACTTAGGCTGAGCACAGATTTGAGTCACGATAGTTTTAAGACAGACTATTGCTTTACCAAAAATATGAAGACGCGCACACTTCAAACAAAACATTTCATAAACAAAACAGTTTCGTTTTAGATGTACGACGTGTCATAGGCAAAACAATTTGGTTTTAGTTTTAAGACAGACTTGTCTATGTGAGGAAAGTCTGTCTTAAAACTGTGGTGACTCCAATGTGCGCTCAGCCTTAGAGTTTGTTATACAGTGAAAACAATACTATAAAACTCATGTTATTAAGTTACGTCCATGTTTTCGGAAATAAAATTGTTAGTTTTATATTTCTTTACAGATAATATTTTGTAATAGAAACATACTTAAAAGAAAAATAAACATGATCAAAAAATTTTAACCGGTCAGATACCCAAGACAATAAGCGAACAAAAAGGTATTAGTAGCTTTAGCCTTTCTGTTTTTGCAAACATATTATTACAATCTGTTAACTAGGCTATGAATGAGCCACGACTCGTGAGCCACTCATTAGTGAGGTCTTTCCTATCAATATACTCATTTAATAAAGGTTCTTAACTAATTTTGAAATATTGTTCAAATTAAATTCAGTTATTTGTCTGAAATACCTGTATGTTACTTTTAAAATATATTTTAATAAATGATTATTATTAAACTTCAGAGATACTTTGGGCTTAGTCAATTCAGTGTCGTTTCACTGTTCGCTGAGTGACAATAATTTGTTTAACATACTTTCGAATAACTTCGAGGACACTGCCGTTAATAACCGGTTCCAGAGTGTCATGTTTATAGAACATTATTATTTTGGCTTTGTCCAATCCATAAACTGACTACGTGGAAAAGTATGAGTTAGGAAGTCTAAAATTTTCGTAAACTCTTGCCACGAGTAAGCCATAATGACAATATCTGCAAATGGCTAGTGCGAGATGTATTCGCCATTGATATTACCTAATTCCGCTTCTCCAGAGTCAACATATCCCCCAAGGCGGTGGTGAACAAATCGCGGTTGTATCTCACCTCTATCTATGGATGGATATGTTAATGAAGGTGTTTTTGATGAATGCATTTAAAGATCCATCGTTGCAATTTGACATCGATTTAACAACACTTGGATGTACTTCAACAGTAAACTTGGTATCGTTAGAATTTTCGTAGTCCTATAATGCCGAATGCTCAAAGTCCGATCGTCGTCCGTCTACTGAATTGTTAAATCTGAAGATTTCTGTGTATGTTGTATACTCGTGCCTTCTGCTCCATGGTGTTTGTTGTTGCGAGTATGCCTTATTTGCAGTGTTTAATTAAAAGTGTTCCAAGTAAAAATTATCTTTTTGTTGTTATGATCTGTTCTGAGTTTTCCACTTTCTGAACATCAAAACAATGATGCTTCTCGGAATCTCCACCGTTTTATTATTTTCCTTTGAACACGTTCGTTGTTTATTCATTTTACTCAAACGATCAGCATTTTTATGAAACTAAAACTACTTTATTCGTGATTGTGTTTTGGAAAGTTTTTTCATTTAAATATCTTTATAGTGTGATGTTAATCACTCCAATTTATTTATGCTGCTACGGGGTGATTTCAGAGATTTTGCTAAAACTTACACGTACCATAACTACTTGTGTGCATGTACAATGGTGCAAGTTTTATATGTTGCTTATAGCAGAAATCATCATCATCATCTCAGCCGTAGGACGTCCACTGCTGCACATAGGCCTCCCCCATGATTTTCCAAAAGGACCGGTTGGAAGCGGCCTGCATCCAACGTCGTCCTGCGACCTTTCTCAGGTCGTCTGTCCACCGTGTCGGTGGACGACCTACGCTGCGCTTGCCGGTACGTGGTCTCCACTCCAGAACCTTTCGGCCCCATCGGCCATCTGTTCTGCGTGCTATGTGCCCTGCCCACTGCCACTTCAACTGGCTAATCTTCTGGGCTATGTCGGTGACTTTCGTTCTTCTACGGATCTCCTCAATTCTGATTCGATCACGTAGAGAAAGCCCGAGCATAGCCTTTCCATAGCTCATTGTGCGACTTTAAGCTTACTTGTGAGGCCTATTGTGAGAGACCACGTTTCAGTGCCTAAGTCAACACTGGTAACACACATTGGTCGAAGACTCTTGTCTTGAAGCACTGAGGTATTTTTGGCGAGAAGACTTCGCGGACTTTCCGGAACGCTGCCCAGCCGAGTTGGATTCTATACTATTGACCTCTTTCATAGCAGAAATGGCGATACATAAATGTCAACTAAATGCCATAATAATGACATATACTTAAGCCAAATATAGGAAACTCTTAGTCGCATTTAGTGGATTGTTTTAAGGATTAACGATTTTAACATAATAAATAGAGAATGTAGTACCTGGTGTGCTTAATGTTGATGTTGCCGATTGCAGAGTACATCGCCCTCGATGCCAATTGCTGAATCTTGCACCCGTCCAAGTTTAGGTACTTTATCAGCGAGTTCTGCGAGAAAGCTTCCTCTTCTATGAGATGTATCGAGCAGTTGATTGCTAGTACCACGTTGTAAGTGTTGGCTGAGAAGGCTCCAGTGCGAATGGCGTGAATATCTACCCCTTCTAGGTAGATTTTGGCTGCTGATGAGCCAAAGGTCGATTTAGCGAACTCAGGAATCGTGCTTTTCTTTAGTTCGATCTGGAACAATATATATGTAACGTTTATAGAAGGCGATAGCAGCCGTTTTCAATAATTAGCAAAGTACTGTGTACGTGCCATAGTATAGTAATAATAATTGAACATGTTCTTTCGTAAATGCAAATCAAGTACACTATTTGTCATTCCATATTATTTCTATATGGTTTATCAGCAGGACTATCAGGACATTCGCAATAGCAACTTTCGCAGAGCATCCATAGTTTCATATGCAGAACTTTTCTAAATTAACATAACCTTTCGAAATGGCTTGCTAAAGCTAAGACGAGATTATCTAAATATTACTTCACATAATAAAATCCACCAAAGAACTATTTCAAACATTTTATTTATCAATATTTCTTTAGAGGCATTGTAACTTTCAAACGTATAAAGTAAATAGATTGAGTTGATTATGGTAGACATAGAGAGTCGTTATGAATACCATCTTTAAAGTACAATCATACTGACCGACATGCCAGGGCCGTGGTCTCCCACATTTGCGGCAGTTGGGTCCAGACTAAACGAGCCGGGCCCCAGATTCAGCTCCCGAACGTTAGATATCTCCATATTCAGCAGCCATGAAAATGTTTCACCTTCCACAGAAACCGCGTTGCAGTCGGTGATAGTCACAGACATGGGACCTGGAACCAATGATAGACCAATTTTAAAACCTTAACCTATGCTGTGGCAACTGTCAAACCTTGCAAAATCTTGCTTCTAAACATTATCCCAATATTGATAGCTCAGGAGTTGGACAAAAAAAATCATGAGTAAATCCACAGCATGGTAGTATGTGCACTATGTACTGCCTGGAGCTCGTCTGGCTAATTGTAACACTCAAGCCTGACGCAAGCACTTTTTAGTGTGTTCCAGCACTTTTTAGTGTGTTACAGCACTTTTTCGTGAGTTCCAATTCAACTGTGCGTGAAAGCTATTTGCCCATTCTGGGTCTATTGTACTGCCAATCTGTCATATGAGTACCTTTCTTTTTTATAAGATCCTTCGCTAGGATGTCGCCAGCTAGATAACCTGTGTTTCAATTGCAAAAAGTAAAACATAATTTACGCAAACAATATATAACATATAAATGAAAGTACTTTTAAAAGTATTGAGCAGGACGCAAAAAATCCAAGAATCATTGATTTATGTTCTACTACTACTTAATTTGAATGAGGGCTGACAAATAAAAATAAGATCTGGTTAGTTTTTTCTGCTCTAACATATTTGAAATGAACAGAATTAAAGCTGGACAACTTCCTTTTCACCTCTCCAGCACGAAAATGGCACTTTTCTTGTTGAACAATAGTTTAAATAAATAATTAGTAAATTTGTTCAACAAGTTGGCTTTCAAAATTCAAAATTCAAAAATTATTTATTCAGTTTAGGCATCATAGACACTCTTATGAACGTCAAAATTTTTAAATGATTCTACCGCTGTCTTCGGAAAAGAACAACCGCCGAGAAGAAGCAGCAAGAAACTCGTGGGCCATTATTTTTTCAAGTCTTTGTACATTGAGGTTACATATGAGTAGTATTAAAATAACAAATTTATTCAATAGTTGGCTATTAGGCAGAAGTGGAAAGCTTCCAGGCATCTTTGTCTTCTAAGTAGTGACTCAATTTATAATAGGCTTTTTTCATTAGTATATTTTTGACACGTAACTTGAATTTTCCTTCAGTGAGCTCAGTAATGTCTTTCGGGATTTTATTATAGAAACGTACACAATTTCCTAAGAAGGACTTATTTTTAGTTTTCGTGAGTCTAAATTTAGATACAGCTATCCTATCCTTATTTCTAGTATTAATATTATGCAAATCACTATTTATTCTAAACTTCTTTATATTTTTATGAACGTACATTATATTTTCTAGGATATACAAAGATGGAAGAGTTAATATATTATTTTCTTTGAACATTTGTCTTAAGGATTCGCGGGGACCCATTTCGTAGATGGCTCGAACTGCCCGCTTTTGCAATATAAAAACTGTCTCTATGTCCGCCGCTGACCCCCACAGCAGGATACCATATGACATTATGCTGTGGAAGTAAGCAAAGTAGACCAGTCGAGCAGTAGCTATATCTGTCAATTGCCTAATTTTATGAACCGCATATGCAGCTGAGCTCAGTCTTCCAGATAGTGCATCAATATGAGGACCCCATTGTAATTTAGAGTCTATGCTAATACCTAGAAAGACTATTGCCTTGTCAATTTTCAATTTATTTCCGTCGAGTAATACGTTTGGCTCTATATGTCTTACATTAGGCATGGAAAATTTTAAACATTTCGTTTTCTTTGCGTTGAGAAGCAGGTTGTTTGCGGCGAACCAATTTGAAACAATAGTTAACGCGTTGTTGACTTGAACTATTTCACTATCTTTCCTATCTACTTTAAAAATCAGAGAAGTATCGTCCGCAAAAAGAACTATGTCAGCAAGGCCCTCAACCATATGTGGTAAGTCATTGATATATGCTAAGAATAATAACGGACCCAAGATCGACCCCTGTGGAACCCCCATTCTGACCAAAGATCCAGAAGATGTCACGCCATTAATGCCAACTTTTTGCTGCCTATCAGATAAGTATGATTCTACAAGATTCAGAGCAGCTCCACGAATTCCATAGTGGTGTAGCTTATAAATTAGAGTGCGGTGCTCTACACAGTCGAAAGCTTTGGAGAGATCACAAAATACGCCAATGACATCCTGTGAGCTCTCCCAAGCCTCCAGCACATGCTTGATTAACTGGACTCCTGCATCTGTTGTTGATCTGCTTTTCGTGAAACCGAACTGATTTTCGTGTAAAATCCTATAGGCTAAGTTAGTTTTTGCTTCGAGTGCTATCTTTAAATCACGAACCAACGAACCAGTCTATAATTGAAACACGCACTACGCTCGTGATTAAAATATAGGTGAAACAAACACTTAAGACAAAGGGTACTCGGTTACCTTGTTTTTGAGAATTCCATAAAATATGACAATAGTGCAGTCTCTGAATAAGTTTAAGGTGTTGTCATATCATGGTCGGTAATAATGAGGGGTTTAAAGCAGTTTACCTCATATAAAAATAATAATGTGACATATCTAAGACTTCCAAGTACACATTGACGGATTTAAAAACATATTTTAAAATACTAGAGAATATTAAAAAAAACTTCAAACATACCACTTAATTTCATCTTTAAAACAGTTTTTCTCTTTATTCACTATTGTATTTGTCATGAAACACGTGCCATACAATAGCAATTTTTAATACATATACAGTGACGGATTATTTTTCTTATTTAAGAGAGCACATCATTGTTTTATGAATTTTGTACGTTTTTACGAGATGTACTTGCTTGATTTCAAGTAGGTAAAAGAAATTGAACGTAGCCAAGCGCTGAGCTGACAGCGCCTTAAGCATCTTTCGAAGGTCACCGATAATTACGTACAGCAATTACAATATTTTTCGCTTCGTATCACGTGGTTTTTATGGTAAAAAGCTAAATTTTATTCAGTGTTAGAAACTTGCCTTTTAAAATCTTTTAGAGTTAGACATTTTATCTTGATTGCTGGGCGCACTCATTTTTAGTACCACAAAACTACTTCAAACCACCCAATGCTAAAAAAATATTTCCCGCTATTTTGTTTTTGATGTTGCGTTCGGAAACTGTATTGCTAATATTGGTATTGACTTTTTTATGAAACCTAAACCTGATATTTTTAAGTATTAAGAGATATTCGTAACTATTTACTAGTGTTTATTTTTAATAATACGTCCATAAAAAGGCAATGATACAATTAATAAAATTATATATCAATAAAAACAACCAACACTGTGTACCTATGAGTTCAATTGCTAGGTCAAAATCAGCAATTGAACGCACTACCGCCTACTTTATTTTTTGTACGCTCGTTTTCATAAAGAAAAATATACTTTTACGATGTAAAAGTGTCCATTTAATGCTGGAGAGGTGAAAACAACTTTTCCCTACTTTCCTCGTATTATTAAGACTATTATTTATTAGAATAAGAACGAAAAACATACCAAGTTCAGCGATCATCAACATTCATCAATTCGTTTAGACTTTACTTTCCGGAAAATAAATAGACAGTACGAACTGTGTGAACGTATTATGTCTGCAAAACACAACCCTTTTATTTGACCGCGAAGAAAAAAATTGGAACGAAACTTGTCACTCACCGACGTGCACTCAAATAATGTGATAATCGTTTATTTTGAGTTCTCATAAAAATGTTTTTTTTTTGCCATATCGTAACGTAAAGCAAGTATTTTAAGCAAGCGTTAAACCGAGTGTTACCATTCAAGGTTCGCATTAATGATAATACGAGTTCAGTATATTATGACAAAAATGTTGTTATACGTATGGTGGTACGGAACCCTTGATATGCGAGTGCGACTCGCACATGCAAAAACTATTTGTTTTACAAAACTAAATGTAAACTTTCTTCGCACAGTACAACGCATTGTAAAACTTAAAATAAAATAATAACACATTTATAAGAATGTAGTTCTTGTAACATGTTTTAAGCATGTAGTTTCGATTTAAAAAGTTGCATAGAAAGTTGGAACTCACCCACTCGAAATAACATTGGAATGAAAAACTCTCATATGTACTTTTACCAGTCGAAATCCAATTTACAATACACTTGTGGGCAGTTTTCTTCTATTTCTATATTTTGATGAAAAAGAACTAATTGCTTGCTCTCTCGCGCGCTGATTTTTGTCCCCTTTGCTCATATCAATGTACAGATGTTGTATCTCGTTACAATTTTATCTGGCGTCAGCGTCTTTGAAGTGCTTTGTGTAAGTTTAATAAAAATGCGTCTATTAGCCACCGCATGCAATAATACATTTTTGAATTGGACGCTGGCACCTCATGACTCATTACCCTGTGAGACATAAATGTCGACTCGGGGAAATCGTGTATTTTTAGATAGCTATCCACTGACAGACGCACTTGCGTCCACCAATGACGCCTCAATTTGAAAACTTCAAGTACGTCTTCATACTTTGATAAGATCTCAGAATAATAACGGAAGCAATAACTGGATTATATAAATGCTGTCTAGCACCGAGTATCTATAGTTTTATAAGTTAATTCCAAATAACAAATTATTGTTTTTACTTAGATGTAATAATACTTTATACAATATAAAAGATAACGTACGTATATTACTCGTAGAATCAATTGGACTGGATTACATCATTATCTCGAAATCTTTGTGGACGGCTTAATAAATCATAAACATCTCTGGCTCAATTGAAACTTGATACCACCTTCGAACATATAAACATAAAACAATATTTCTTTATCAAGTATATCACGTAACCAAGAATAGTAGACATGTAATGATGTGTTTATTTTGCTTTATTTATTAATCTGAGGATAAAGCTCGTGAAAAATGATATATATATACAATAGGTATTTTCTACCGACTTCCAAAAATGGAGGAGGTACTCAATTCGCCTCTATTTTTTTATGTTTTTAACCTCATAACTTTCGACTGGGTGAACCGATTCTCAAAATTATTTTTTTGTTTGAAAGCTGGTGCTTCCCGTGTGGTCCCATTTGGTCCAGTAGTTTTTGAGATACACTCCAATAACCCTTCAAGGGTCGATGTCATTATAACAATGAAATTAGTATTGGGTCTGGCCGTGCGACCTTTGATGCATTATCTGAATAGAATGGAAGGCGGTATTAAATTTCTCAAATTGTACTTGTTTATGTTAATAGTAAACGTTTCCTATCCTGTTTTCGTTTGTTTCCACCTGATATTAAGTGATAATATCAGGTATATAAGTAATAAGTGACCTCTGCTTAGAAGAGATGCTTTTCGTTTTAAGTAGGAACTGCTATACGCCCGTAGCCGAGACATTAAGTTGTTAAGTCTCATGTGCCTGTTTCGCCGGCAACCATACCTTCTAACCACAGTTTTGCCAGTATTACTGATTCACGGTAGAATAAGGGTAACGTGGCATTACTACCCTTTTTTTTCCGGGATAATCTTTTATAGATACCACCGCCCCCGGGGGGAGCACGGTGGTCATTTGGGAGTCCGTATACCCACTAAAAACCCGGGGTGTTCCTCCAAGCGCCTTTATGTCGAGACAACAGGTATGTTCATCGTCTGCAGTCCCGGCAGCACTGATCCCGCAGCAGAGGATTACAACCCGATGGGGTTAGAGTGGACTAAGACTGTGTCGAGGACACTGCGCACCATACACTGGAAGTATGCCCAGCATGGGCAGGCGAGCGACGGGTCCTCGTCAATGCAGTGGGAAACGACCTCTCTCTCCCAGCACTGATATCATCAATGCTGAGATCTGAGAGGTCGTGGGAGGAGGCACTCTTCTTCTGCGAGGAGGTGATGGGGCAGAAGGAGTGCCATTACAACCCTGGACGAACTCATGCACACAGAGTTCTACTGCTCTGAAAGTTCTTAGTTCGGTTGCTTGTTATCATGTGTTGATATGGATATATTTAATATATTTATGAGCCTATTTTTATATAACAGTTAGCTCTTAGTCAGCAGTAAGCGCGGAGTCCCAAGTTAAACCCCTAGTCAGAGGAAGCCTCCCTCGAAACAGGGAATTCAATTGCGGAGGTGTGAGTGTCCAAACATGATTTATTATTATTTATTAATTAGGACCGGTTTCTGAAAATGGATAATATAACTAATTGAAACGAAATGATTATGCGGTGTTAATTTATATACAGGGTTATTGGTTAAGTCGACTTATTCCCGTTAAGGGAGTGCAGTTTACATCGTTTCTGACTGATTTGTCTTTTGATTATAATTATTAAGTTATGTTGATATCTCAATTTTATTGAAATGTGTAAGTCTTATTATTACTATTATTCGATTTTTACATGTCAAATACGAAGCTTTATGACATCAATAACCAATATTGTACGTATAATGAATAAGTCGTTGGAAACGATAAAAACTTATGAAAACGAATAAATAATAAAATGAAATGTATCGAAAACGTTTAGATTTAGAATAGGGTCATCATCATCATCTCAGCCGTAGGACGTCCACTGCTGAACATAGAAGCGGCCTGCATCCAACGTCGTCCTGCGACCTTCCTCAGGTCGTCTGTCCACCGTGTCGGTGGACGACCTACGCTGCGCTTGCCGGTCCGTGGTCTCCACTCCAGAACCTTTCGGCCCCATCGGCCATCTGTTCTGCGTGCTATGTGCCCTGCCCACTGCCACTTCAACTGGCTAATCTTCTGGGCTATGTCGGTGACTTTCGTTCTTCTACGGATCTCCTCATTTCTGATTCGATCACGTAGAGAAACCCCGAGCATAGCCCTCTCCATAGCTCGTTGTGCTACTTTGAGCTTTTCTATGAGGCCCATAGTAAGAGACCACGTTTCAGTGCCATAAGTCATCACTGGTAACACACATTGGTCGAAGACTCTTGTCTTGAGGCACTGAGGTATGAGAATAGGGTGTTTCATAGTAAAATCAGTCAGAAACGATGTAAACTACACGAAAAAAGGTCGACTTCACCAATAACCCTGTATATAAAAGTGAATAACGGTGTACAAGTTCGGTTAAATGGGTACAAGGAAGTCGTCACCAGCGATTATGAACCCTCACAGCTTATGACAACTTTGTGAAGAGACAACGGTTTGCTTATTGAAAGGGTTCTTGCAAAAGTGGCCGATAAACGAATCGAGAAAGATTTTGTCGACGTCAATGTAACTGGTTCCCAAAGTAACTGCGATAACTACTTGTTTCAAAACTTTATAAATTTTATGAGATGTCAATACTTGGTCTTAGTCAATAGATCGGCTTCAACTATAACGAATCGTTAATTGTGGGTTATAAACATTGGATGGTTCCAATGTAAAATTATAACCTAGAATTAATAATGTATGTAACAATGATAATAACAAAATAATACATGTGAAAGTTTGAATGGATGGATGGATGGCGTGAAAAGAGTACCAAACGTACACGTTTGGTACTCTTTTACGCTCAAGCGGCTTGGCTATTTTTGATGAAATTTAATAAAGAGGTAGGTGAGGCGCTGGATTAACACGTATGATACTTTTCATCATCGTCATCATCATCATAATCCATCACAACGCGATTGAAACCGCGGGGCGCAACTAGTAAGCCACATAAAAGTGGTCTTTATATGTGACTTATTATTGTCAAATGTTTGTATTTTTTCTTATATCTTTGATGTTTGATACTCCTGAAAATCCTTTATCATTTAAACGCAAACATTTATAATTTTGGCCTTTTATAGTATTAGCATCGCTATCGAGCCTATAGGTAATGTCTAATCCCTTAGTTCCTTAACAATGCCCATGCGATATGATATGATTACTATAACTGTGAAATAAAATAAGATTTATATATGAAGTTTATAAAATTATAATAAATAATTAAAACTAATGAGCGTGATCCATACTTATTGACCTACATATGAACAATTTATATACAAGAAGACTGACTCACTTCAGATTTACCTGGTACTAGCTGCGCTCCGCGGTTTCACCCGCGTGGTGATGGATGATGACGAGGATGAATCAAATATAGCCTATGTTCATCAGGGAAAATGTAGGATACTAATGGTGAAAGAAATTTTCTAATCGGTCCAGTAGTTTTAGAGCCTATTCAATACAAACAAACATAATCTTTCCTCTTTATAATATTAGTGTAGAAAAAAAACCTTTACATTATAAAACATATCAATTAAGCAAAAATGCCCTGCGTTCGACACCTGATCCCTTTTGTTTAAAATGCAATGCTATAATATTATTGAGCCTTGTATAAACAACATGTATGTATATAGTTACACTTACGATCCAACGTGTGCAAATATGGGGATACAGAAATAGTCTCGAGTTAGTCATCGGTGTGCGGAGAATATGCCGTTCGAGAATCCGGTAAGCGGAACTAGCGAAACTGGCAATTGAACTTCGTAATTTGGCAGTTAAGCGACGCGCCCCCGTAGGGTGTAGGTAGAGTCTAATTAAACTGCATAAACCTGCATATCTCTCTACCTTTCGATTTAGTCCTTCAAGTGTTCTAGACGATTTAATTACAATTTATTATTTAAATGGTACCAACTCAGAAAAAAACACCCAACAATACTTGCTAAATCTTCATTTGTAGTCCGGTCAATTTATACCAAAAATTAAAGTGAAGGTGCATAAATTCACAACAAGCTAAAAATCAGAAAAAATGTTCAAAACATAATTATAAATAAAATGTTTAAGTTCCCCATCATTCCCGTTTATGGAAAATTTTACACGAGGTCAAAGATCAAAAGCTATTTTTCGGGATTTTCAGCAAAACGGTAAGTTTATCATAAAAACACGGGAATGATGGGGAACTTAGAAATTTTATTTATAATTGTATTTTAACAATTTACTGATTTTCAGCTTGTTGTGAATGTATGCACCTTCGAATGTCTAGAGTCTAGATTGACCGGACTATTTCATTTGACAGAAAAAATCAATCATTTAAAAAACAGGCTGTTCCCAATGCTTCCACATGGATGTCGTTAAGCCAACTACTTTGTAAGATGAGAATAGAATCGTATCCTATTGGCATTATCAAGTCGTTACTTTTCCACTGTTGGAACTCAGATTGGAGACAGCTTTGCTCTCAGAAACATAATAGGTACATCACGCGGGCTCATTGTGGCTTGGCGGAGTATTGGCCTTGATAACACCAAAAAACATTGCTTGCAGAATGTGATTTTTATACTCTTCTATTGACTTCTTCTGGCGTAAGTGATGAATAGCACTTTCCAAAAGCGTGTTCAATAATTATCTTTGAAAACTCAAGGATGTTCAAAGCATTTTTTTGATGATTTATACTTAAAATTTTGCATTCAACAAACTTGAGCAGATTACGTGGTCATTCGTCCACTATTAATTTAGTAATAATTGCAAGACTGCGACTTAATAAATTAATGTGTATAATTAGTAAATTAAATGTAACCCATGCTTGTTGCACTGTTAATGATTTCTACTTATTTACTCGTAGATTAATTGATTGATAACATTCGTCGTATTTTAATCAGTTTTAATTACGATGGGTGACTAAATATGAGCATATTTTATTAGTATGACACCGATTTTAAAACAATCTAAATCTCACTGATGCCTAAAGTTTCAGAACCCACGAAATCACGCGATCATCGATCATTTAATACAAAAAAATTGCAAGATTACTTTTCTTCTTTTATTAGTATTATTATTGCCTACAAAATAAATAACAAGTATGAGTTTCAAGTAAATGATTTGTTTTTCCTTATACCTCATGAATGCGATTTAATAAAAACATCGGCTTTTTTGCAACGTCATTTCGCTAATAACGATAGCAAACCCGCCGGTGATCCTTTACTTAAGAGAATTGCATAGCTAGTACTTGTCCATACTACAAGTGCAATTTGAAAAATTTAATACCGACTACCATTCATTACTTTGGTAAAAATCAGTTATTCGAGTGTAACTCAAAAACTACTAGACCGAATTTGATAAAATTTACATGAGACCACACGGGAAGCATCAGCTTTCAGCAAATCAGTTCCACCCAGTCGCAAGTTTTGAGGTAACAAACATTAAAAAAAATACAGTCGAATTGAGTACCTCCTCTTTTTTGGAAAGTCGGTAGAAAAGAAATATCTCTTTTTTTACCTATAAACGTCCGATTTCAGTGATTTCATGTAATCATATCATAGATATGATACGATACAATAAAAATTAATATAATAAGATATTCTATAATATAATCCATCAAGAGTCAAACGTCCAGACACAATAGAAATTTCATTGTTACAATGACATATATATCGTAGACAAACGAAGAAGAAGACAAACGATATAAGGCACTAAAAGCCAATAATACCAGTTCTTTTTTAAAACTGTAACCAACATTAAAACAAGTAGAAAAGCGCCGTATTACGGCTAGGGGACCTATGCGTGAAAATAATACGGAGCCGTATTATAGCGCGGGGACAGGAGAAGGGAAGCTTGGCTACAAAGTTTACAAAACTCTTTCTGAGGCTCTGCCACGGATTGGGTGAGCTATCTCTGTACACAGTGACAAGTGGAATAAAACATTACGCATGTGTGCATTTAGAGAATTGCCACACTTCCTGCATTGAATTGTATGCAAGCTGGCGACGACTACAGTAAACCACAAGATGTTTTCGCTTTTAAATAGAAATTATAATGGTTTTTATAATCATTAACTTATTATATTAAAATTGAATAAATTACAGGATCATATTATATCATATTAATAATCATGATTGCGAAGATTTAAGCACGATAAACTTTATCTACACTTCTACACTTATAATATTATTAAGATGAAAAGTTTGTTTGTTTGTTTTGAATAGGCTCCGAAACTACTAGACCGATTTGGAAAATTCTTTCACCATTAGAATCCTTTTTATTAAGGAGGTCAATGCTATCCACTTCCCTTCCGCTACGGGGATAGACGGAAGGGGTTATGTGGGACTCAGACCCACTAAACCCCCCGTGAGCAGTCCTCCGCCAGATGGTGCGAGATAGGGTTGCGCTGGCATTCACCATCTCGCCCCAGGGGTAGGCCCGGGTCGATCTAATAACCGGGCCTCAGCGCCTGTAAAGGGGTGCCCTTGCTCACCAAGGGCACTCCTCAAACGTGTGGAGTCGTGCAAGCCGACGAAGAGTCCCCCGACTCTTCACCAGTGACCTCACTACGGAGGAGGGAGGAGGCGAGCAAACTGCCTTCTCCGTACCCCCGTTCGTCTGCGTCGGACCGGGTCAGCTCGAACGTTTTTCTCCCTAACCCACTCCGCGGCCTCCTTCTGCGCTATCACCGCTTCTCAGAAAGTGGCCACCGCTTGCCACGATCTCTCATTGTCGAGCATGGAGCTTACCACATGCGGCAGTGAGATATCTCCGATTATAGCTGAAAGCGTGAGCCGCTGCGTGCCCCATGCAGCACATACTTTCAGCGTGTGGAGCGCCGTATCCTCCGGCGCCCCACATTCATAGCAGGCTGGGGTCACCTCCCGTCTTGCGATTTGGTGCACGTACTTTCCGAAGCATCCGTGCCCGGAAAGCACCTGCATAAATCGGAAG
The DNA here is from genome assembly GCA_917880725.1 of Selenia dentaria. Taxonomy (NCBI): domain Eukaryota; kingdom Metazoa; phylum Arthropoda; class Insecta; order Lepidoptera; family Geometridae; genus Selenia; species Selenia dentaria. The sequence continues at coordinate 37,100,219 of OU862876.1, forward strand.
GTGAGTTACCCGAAACGCCACCTCCGAAGGGCACCATTAGAATCCTATGTTATCCCTGATAAACATAGGACATAGGAGATTTGCACAAATTCAGGGAAACGTATGAAAATCTCTTTAATGTAACCCAAGGTGTAAAAAAAAACCTTATATCGCGTACGCTACGAAAACAATTGAGAAAGAGCAAAGTGATTTAGTCACCTTTTTTAGAAGACGACTATGTCTACAAAAATTTCAACAATAAATATAAATAAATTAAATGATTTTCGTGTTTACATTATGCAATTGTCATCATCATTATCATCATTATCAGCCGGATGACGTCCACTGCAGAACATATGCCTCCCCCATATAACGTCACTTGGACCGGCTACTCGCTTTCTGCATCCAGCGATTCCCGGCGATTTTGACGAGGTCGTCGGTCCACTTAGCAAGGGGCTGGCCTACACATCGTCGTCCGGTGCGTGGTCGCCACTCGAGAACATTTCTTCCCCATCGGTTATCAGTTCTGCGAGCGATGTGGCCTGCCCATTGCCACTTAAATTACTAATTTTGTGAGCTATGTCGGTGACCTTAGTTCTCCTACGGATCTCCTCATTTTGCATCTTATCACGTAGGGAAATCCCAAGCATATTACTCGTTGAGCGACTTTAAGCTTGTTAATGAGGCCCACAGTAAGGGACCGCGTCCAGTGCCATACGTCATCACTGGTAACATACACTGGTTGAAAACCTTGGTTTTCAGGCTCTGAGGTATTGGGGACGAAAAGATGGATCAAATCTTCCCGTACGCTGCTGATCCGAGCTGGATTCTTCGTGCGACCTCCTTGTTGAAGTTGGACCTACCTCATTGGACAGTCTGTCCCAGGTAGATATACTCATCTACAACTTCGAGTGTATCTTTTCCAACAATTACTGTTATAGGTGGAACATGGACATGATTTTCGTCTTATTCATGTTCATCTTAAGACCAACCTGTTGGGAAACTCTACTGAGGTCGTTGAGCATGGTGCCGATAATCATCGACAAAACGAAGGTTAGTGATGTATTCGTCATTAATGTTGATGCCAGATCCTTTCCAGTCCAAGAGTTTGAAAACATCCTCCAATGCGTAAGTGAACAGTTTCGGAGAGATGACGTCTCCCTGCCTCACACCTCTCTACAATGGAATTCGTTCCGTACTCTGGTCCTGTAAACGGACGGACATAGTGGCCTTGATGTAAAAGCACTTCAACGCTTCGATATACCAATATAGTCAATTTGGCTTCGCTGCAAGCACTGCAACATGGCCCACTCCTCGATAGAATCGAAGGCTTTCAGTTCGTAGTCCACATACGCTAGACATAGTGGCTGATTATACTCTTCGGTCTTCTGTATAATCTGCCGTAGTGAATGAATGTGGTCTACTGTGCTAAAGTCTCTTCGGAAACCGTTGGCTGGGACTCATCAGACCTGTGTGCGAGACAGTTCGTGATGACTCTCGAAAACAGCTTGTGAAAACACGTGGCTCAAGAGCCTATAATTCTTCGATAAGGTTTTATCAGGTTAGGTTTTTTGAAGAAGAGCACCACCACGCTCTTGTACCACGTTTCCAGCGTTTTGCCTTCGATGATGACTAACTACTAAAAGTATCGGTCTACCACAATCGCTCTCAGCAGTTGGAATTATGTGTGTGTGTGTGAGTGCATGTAACGCCGAAAAATTCTTATATTACATACGCTGCGGAAATTATTGATAATAGAGCAAAGTGATGTAGGTATTATAGAGGATATAAGTAACTACAAAAAAGCCTGCAGTGCCATATGTTAACCATTACCTTGCTTATCATACGGTTGCCAGGCATGGTCGCTTAGGAGAAAAAACGAAGAGAAAATTGCAATTTCCCAGTGAAAGATGGATAGAGGCATTTTAGGCATCAAAACTTCAGGCAAAGTAAGTAATAAAACAATAAGAAAGAGAACTAAAGCACCAGATGTAACACAAAGGATAAGACTATTGAAATGGACATGGGCAGGCCATGTCTGCTGACTAAATAACGAAAAATGGACAAAAGCGGTTATAGAGTGGATACCTCTGCGCGGAAAAAGAAACCAAGGATGGCAGAGGAAAAGATGGAAGGACATATACTCTAAGATAATCGGACCCGACTGGATGACGATGGCAAGAGAAGTAGAGTGGACAGATATAGGGGAGGCCTACGCCGGAGAGGCAATACATTATAGTGTAAAATATAATTCAATAGTAAATTACATAAGCCAATTATGTTAGATTTTTGTGGGAGAATGAAGGCTTTTTTATTTATTTTATGTGAACTATTACAGTTATATGTATTACTTTTTTAAAGCACTAACGCCTGCTTTGCGATACCAAATATTGCAATTTTTTTAGAGAAACATACATCACCAATATCCTCGGACGGGATTCGAACCTGCGTCTTCCGAAAATCTGTGTCAGACGTCATGACCAACTAGGCCACCAAGGCTCGATGTCCGAGCACCGAATTTTAACTATCTATCTGATTTTAACCGTCGTATGGGGACGGAGCGAAAGCTATTGAACAAAAAAAAATTGCAACATTATAGTTATGGCACAATAACTACTTTCACGGTTAAATATACAATAGTAACGTCAGTACAAACTAAGCCACATTATTAGTACCTTGGTATTTAATCCTAATAATAAAAAAAGAAAGATTTTGGTATTTGTTTGTATGTTTGTAATTGCAACGCAAACTACCAAACCGGTTCAAAAAAACCTTAAAGCAGTAGATATGAGTAGCTACACTCTGCCTGAGTACCATATATGTATATGCCGCTATATATTTGACTCATCATTATCATCATCCATCACCACGCGGGGGAAACCGCGGAGCGCAGCTAGTGTAGCTATAAATGCGTACTATTTAGGGCCGAACCCTAATAATTAAATTAATAAATTAAATTAATAAATCCACAGTTTTCCTTACTACGGATAGATATTTGACATAAAGTCCATACAAACCAAATTGTCAAATACCGCCGGTTTACCCTACTAGAGATAGCTCTAGTAGGGACCGGCGATAGATAGGTCATTGGCACCGGCCGTTGGTGTGGTATGAGTTCTATAATAAAGTCATATGGGCATGATTTACGTACATTCCGCGAAAGGACGGTGTTAAAAGATCATGCTTCAATCGTCAAGATGCGAATCGTAGCGATTTGTCCCCGATCGAACCCCAAGAGAACTAAAAGCAGAATTCACGAATCTAAGTGTAATGTCTCTATTAACAATCCTCCAAGCAATTCATCCTGTGATTGTTGTTTTATTCATAGAGCTAAATCGATTAAATATCTTGGAGTAATCATCGATGAAACACTTAACTTTAAAGAACAGCAAGCTTTAAAGAACAGCCCTACGTAAAAGGTTATAGGAGTGTGTGAGAGGTTGTCTTGATTGGTTTGGTACCATCACAGTGAAATAGATTATATGCGCGAATGCTTGCGCATTACTGTGTCAAGGTGTGAAGGACACTAAAATAAATAATGCCACAGCAGAAATAATGTAAAATAACAAACTTAATGCGAATTATTTTCATCATCTCATCATCTCAGCCGCAGGACGTCCACTGCTGAACATATGCCTCCCCCATGGTTTTTCAAAAGGACCGGTTGGAAGCGGCCTGCATCCAACGTCGTCCTGTGACCTTCATCAGGTCGTCTGTCCACCGTGTCGGTGGACGACCTACGCTGCGCCTGCCGGTCCGTGGTCTCCACTCCAGAACCTTTCGGCCCCATCGACCATCTGTTCTGCGTGCTATGTGCCCTGCCCATTGCCACTTCAACTGGCTAATCTTCTGAGCTATGTCGGTGACTTTCGTTCTTCTACGAATCTCCTCATTTCTGATTCGATTACGTAGAGAAACCCCGAGCATAGCCCTCTCCATAGCTCGTTGTGCGACTTTGAGCTTATCAATGAGGCCCATAGTAAGAGACCACGTTTCAGTGCCATAAGTCATCACTGGTAACACACATTGGTCGAAGACTCTTGTCTTGAGGCACTGAGGTATTTTTGACGAGAAGACTTCGCGTAGTTTCCGGAACGCTGCCCAGCCGAGTTGGATTCGACGATTGGCCTCTTTCTCGAAGTTGGACCTGCCTAGTTTGACTGTCTGTCCCAGGTAGATGTACTCGTCAACAACTTCAAGAACTGAGTTCCCAACTGAATTATTTTAGGCCAACTAAAATAAATATATAAAATGATTTACTTAGATCACAATAGTCAGTTAGTACTGGAATTTATTTCTATAGAGTTGTTATTGAGAATTTAAATCTTGTAATGGAATATATTTCTATAGAGTGTTTAATAAGAATTATACACATTTGTTATGATTTCCTTTATAATAAGGGATCAAAATGTATTCATAGATGGGTACAATTGACGTACAGGTCTGATACAGCATAATTATGTTTACAGACATTTATGGAGTCTAGTTAGGAAATCGGGTAAATAGATTTTTTACCGACACTTATTCTGTGCTCCGCCATTATTGCCGTAACGATTATTATTATTAGTAAAAGTAACAGATAAACGAATTAAACGAGTAACAGATAATAACGTAATTTTGCCAAAGTTCTAATGCCGAGACGATTGCTACATACATTATTCTCTTCTCTTTTCTCAAAGCTGAGTAATTATGTCAAATATTATAAGTACTATTAATTATTTATATATATTAACTAATAGTACAATTGAAAGGTATTACCATAAAGGTAAGGCCAGACCCTTAATACTTATATATAATAAACTAGCTATTGCCCGCGACTTAATCTGCTTGCGATAACTTTATCGGGAACTTACACGTTGATTTGGGATAAAAGTTCACACATGGACATCTCCTGGACGTAAAATATTGCTATTTTGCATATTGTCCAATTTTGTTAATCCATTGCAGTGTGTTGTGAAGAAGTAACAAACACACTCGCTCACAAGCCTTTGCATTTACATTGTAAGGGTAATATTACTTTGGTAATTTAAATTTGTAACATAAAACATACTTGGAGGAAAGTTAATAATTACATATTCTTCGCAACACTCCAGTGCAGTACTGTCGCTGTAAGAGTAAGGAATTTCCAATCATAATACATTTGTACGTAGGTAACTTCAAAAGCGTATTTTCATTTTGTAAATTTCGTGCATTCGTTAGAGCAAAGGTAGGGAATGAAGGCATAAAAAATTAGTATCCATCGAAAATAAACAAACGCGTTTGTTTATTGTGTGTGCACTTCCGTCTTTCTTGCCTTGCGTGTTAGTTATATAAGTTCTATTACTTATTACGAGACTTTCGTTCAGTTCGGAGATCGTGGCCGAGTGCACATATGCGAGTTTGTGAACGTGAAACGAGTTAGATGTTTTTTGTAGTTGTCGAGACGCGTGCGTCATCAGTGCGCAGCTTCGTAACACATGTTCGGAGCCTCGTTGACATAATTACATATATTACATACAAAAATGTATATCCAGTTGTCAGTGTGCGTGCTACAAAACTAGCTATCACGGTCGTGTCGCGATGCTGCGTTACACGGAAAAATAGATAACCTACTGAAACAATTGCGAATTGCTAAACAATCATAAGATACACAGTACATTTTGTAAATAAATCAATTAAACTCAGTTTATTAATACCGTTTTCAAGACTATCTATTTTTCACATTCTTTTTATACATACATGTAATAGTTTAATAATTACACAGTTCACAGTCGTTCCTATGTGTTACATAATGGCGGCCGCTCGAGATTTCGTTCCCGTGAATAAAATACTCGTATATAGCCTGTCAGTTTAAGCTATTTTATACTATCGATCCACGTGATTCTGTACATTGCTGCGATAAAATACTAACTTAACAAACCGGCAAACCATTTATCGCTTATATACTGTGTTTGAGTATGACATATATTCTTTGTGTCATACTCAACGATCTTATTATAATATGATACATTTGTCTTTTCGGCGTAACTTCTCGACTTGTATTCTTTAGGTAAAGATTGATTTTCGCAACAAAAAGTGCCTTTCATGGATTTTCGATTTTTTTTATATTTCTCCTCACGTATCTCCTCCAAATTAATACGTTGCCATAACCGCAAGCTATTTTCTTAATATAAGGTCTTTAAAATTTAATATTAACAACGGGTTACAAGCAATCATTAGTTAGGACTTTGATTTGTTATATTTAAGGACTGATCATATGTATAATTGCAAGTGCGTTCATAAGGTAAATAAAATTAATAAAAGATATAAAATATAATTATTTAGGATCACTAGATTTTGTGCGCCTATAAAGTTAAGGTACTTTCATTGTGAACATCAAAAGTAAATTCATTGATCGCTTTTTGTCAGGTGTACTGTAGGACCGTGTGTAACATGATGGTCCGCTAAATAGGACTAAATTATAGACTATGACTGATATATCTGAGGATGGTCTGGAGCTATTTGAGATGGTAGGAATCGATTACTGTACATCACGACCAGTGGCATTTGACAGCATGACGTTGCTCTTCCTATATTGTCTGCAAAACAATGCACACCTATCAATTTACTAGCGCAATTCACTTGCTATACGGGCGGCACAATACCGGGGCTAATGGCACCTGATCTTAGATAAAGGATACCATTTCTATAGTACGAGTATTCTCCTCAGAACTTGCTTGCCTTACGTTTTTCATGGACTTGACGCGGGGATTACGCGATAAATATTATACTCAATATCTATCTGCTATTGTAAGCGATCGGGATGACCAAAGTAAGTGACATTCATTACGGTGTTGAAAAAAAGTGTGGTTAAAAATCAGTCTCATTATACTATGATGATAATACACGATCAAGAGGGCGAGTGTGGGCAGTTTTATGAAGAGAGAGTAGTTCCCCACAAGTGGAATAACAAGGATTTATTCACGGATTGAGTTTAATAGACAGATACAGGGTCTGCAATGTAAAAAGGAGGGGAGGTGCAACATTATAGCATTCTGCTTAAGTTGCCATCTCGTACCGGAGGTCGGTAATCAAGGCGGCTATTCAAACTTTCGACGAACCTGCGCAAAATAGAGATATTGGGCCCAGGTTAAACTAACTTTAGAATTCTTGAGCCACGAGGTACGTCATCCAGGTAACCGCTCCCCTTCGATCTTCCCTTGAATAAGCAGCTATAGGAGTTTGTATTTTTCTTTGTCCAATATGACCGAAATAGTCCAGCTACTGTTTTTGGTTGTTTTTAAAATTGCCACTTGTTTATTCCCTATCGGTAAATACTCTATTTTCATGATTATTCTTCTTTACCCACATTTCAAAGGCTTCCAAGCTATTTCTCAACATCTGGGTCAAGGTCCATGATTCACCACCATAAAGAAGAATTGAGAACACGTCGTGAGATTGTGCCAAAGTACTGTGGTAGAGATTGTCAGTGATCTGTTGTAGAGATTATGGTATTGTGGTGGTCTAATTAACCTTCCTTGCGTTATCTAATATTATTTAATCTTTTAAATTAAACCGACAAAAACAAAATCATGATTTAAATAAATTATGACCTTTCTTAACAAGTAATTATTTAACGTAAACACGGACAAGTACAATTTGAAAAATTTAATACCGACTTCCATTCTATGCAGTTATTGGGGTGTAACTCAAAAACTACTAGACCGAATTTGATGAATTGATAAAAAAACTAATTGTGAGAATCGGTGCACCCAGTCAATAGTTATAAGGTAACAAACATAATAGAAAAAAACAGTCGAATTGAGTACCTCCTCCTTTTTGGAAGTCGGTAGAAAAGGTTCACTGCTTGTACACTGATTGCCTACATTATATCAAAATCAAAATAGAATACAGTCTCATTTCATCGGCACGATTTAAGAAAAATACATACTTACTAAAAGTTAAACTTAAATACCAATTCGATGACTAGTGTTCGTTGTTCTGAACTACTAAAATATTTTCATCAGTTACTCTAATCTAATAATATTGATACATTGAATCCCGTTTCGAAGACTTATTACAATCTAAATTAAATCAGCAGATTAACTGCTTAATTAGAAACGTTACTAACACATCTTCTTAATTTGCCCATTTATGAAGTTGCTAACTCGTTATTTTGCTTTAATAAGTTTGATATAAATCTGATTATACTTATACATATCTCTATTTCACCATCAGCTACGAAGGTGTTACTTGTAATATATCTTTGTTGAATTTTAAGAAATGTTAAAATAAATCTCATACCCATAAAATTTTCTAAAAGCAAAAGTTTCGTGGTTAAGACGCGCTCGTATCCTGATAATAGTAAAAAGCAGAATTTTTAAGCACCTAGTGTAACGAAAAAGAACGATAATATATTATGGAAAAAATACTAAGGTTAGAAAAGCAATAGGAAAAGAGTAATAACCGGATAGAATTCATAAATATAACTTTCTTTCTGCAGAAAAAAATCCTGAATAGGTCCACAAAAATAAACTTTCACGTCCAAACTCTCAGAATTTTCAGCATATATTTTTTAGGTAATACTTAGCCAACGTATAGTACTAAAGTTACCAGCAGTTTTTTCGATTCTTTTAGTATATATCGAAAAATATGTAGAAAATGTACAAAATTAACGCATTTTCAAATTACATCGTCCAAGCTAACAAGCTATTTTGAACCTTACGTAAAGCATTGTAAATTGTTTTAAAATTGGGGTTAGACCGCGCCTTAAGGTCAAGGATCTCGAACCGCCCAATAATAACATTTATAAAATATTGAATGTAGGTTATCTAACTGAGTATTAGACGATGACCCGATAATGAATCCCATCCGCAGTCTCGGATAACTTATCCAATCAACAAACCAGTTACTGTGAGCTAAATAATATGTGTCCATTTACATTGCTGCTTTCGACTTGAACCGGACAGTGAGATAGTGGGATGCTACCAGCAATGTCTCGGATGTACTAGTAGCTCTACGCCGTCGTTCATACCGCTTCATCTATTGTGAAGAGTATTCTGAGATCTGATTCAAATGGCTGTAGAATATACTAGATCTCCATCCAGCGGATATGATCATGGTAACATTATAGTCATATGCAGTAGTACAGCAGAGTTCGCAATATCTTTTAACATGGGGTCCATGCGGACACAGAAAGTTGCCAAGGCAAGTCACGCACTTAAATAAAAAGTACATATAGAATTTGGCTAGTGATAGAAGGCAATTTTTTACGCTTTTACGCTCACTTTTTAGTTAGAAGAATTGAATTGAGAATGCAGAATATAAAATAAACTTTTAGTTTGAAATGTGATCGGCTGAATATTTACCAAAAATAATTTTGATTCATAGATTAAAGAATGTGACTGGTAATGCAACATAATCTTGCAATAATATGTTTTATGTAACATATTTTGTTGCAATGTCTTTGAAATTATTTAAATCATCATCATCAAGTCATATTTATCAACTGTTACCAAAATTTATCATTTTACATTATATTATATTTATATTTAAATCATGCGCAATATATTTTACCAAACAAAACAATAATTATTAATTAAATAAAACTAAAATTACTAGGTACTTCGTTCAGCTCGACCTTATTGTTTATGATTTATTTAAATAAGTGACACGTGTATACTCTATAAAGATTCAATACGTTCATTATACTGAATGATTAATGTCGAGCTGTAAGAAGTATAATCGCAAAGCTTACATATCAATATCTGCTTACCGCGCAGCTTCACGAATGATTTCTTTTCGAACCGCAGAATGTTACATCCCTGGATGTTGAGATAGAGATTGACTAAGTTGAGGTCCACGGCTGCAAACGCCCGGAAGACTACCAGCTTGGAGTCGCTGACGTCGATCTGTCGTATGTCCGCCACACCGTTGAAAGCCCCTGACCCGAACATAACAGCTTCGCCGCCTTTGATAGTGAGGTCTGTTACCGTCGGTGGCAGGTCCAGGTTGAGTATGTTCATTTTCTGTATAACAAGTAAAACAATACATTTTTGAGATTTCTCTGAATGTGATTACGGACGTACTTAAACGAGAATATTCATATTTCCATAAGATTTGCGGTAATGACTAACTATTACGTAGAACGTGCTAGAACAAAAGGTTCAAAATTGTAAGCGAAAAACTCTGATTACTCATTACAATTTGTTAGTTAGTCGGAGAACGTATAGAATACTATGTATATATCTGCGCATGACTCAAGTTGTAAGTCGGTCTAACCAAGTGTCTCTATTACCGTGAAGATGTTTAAATTTAACTTGAACCTGTAACGCAACACCGGTTTCTGTACATTCATAACACAATTACAAACATGTTCTTATAATGTTTTGTGTTTTAAGCTGCTACTTAACGAATGTATTTAGACGTAGATTTGCCCCACATTATTTGTGTTCTCTCAATTACTGGATCGTCCCGGTGGTCTTAAAGCGGAGGGATACAACGACCGGATACGGGCAGCTGATTAAATTACGTGCAGAGTGCGTAAACCGAATAGCAGCTATCAGCAGGGCATTCATTCCCTTGCATCTATTAATACCGGTTCCCCATCCTGATGTAAATTATATCTAGTCCAGTGACGAAGTTTCGTCACTGGACTAGTCGCTGGTCAAACAAAACGGCTTCCTTACTCTGTCCCTAAGAATACAGCGTTATCATCTATCAGGCCGTGGCTACTTGTGTTAGTTATTATTGTTATCGCATACGTACCCGCAGATAATGGATGACTCACAGCGATAGCTCGAACAATGCGCGTTCGAAAAATTACATAGAAGACGAAATGTTTGGTTAAGTGGTGAATGTCCCCGATCGTTGGCGCTATACAAAGATCCGAATCCCGTCCGATATTTCCAAATCTTTTTTTGAACCAAAACTTTCGGATATATATGTATGTGTAGAACTACAAAAGAAACTCGTAGATGACACGTCCGCTGTAACGTACGCGACGACATATAAAAATAAACTAGCTAACATACAAACCACAGATGCCAATTGGGCTTTTCTAAATCAGTCATGAACTGTCTATGAATAAGTTTGGGCATTAGTTTATAGGTCTCAGTCTGTGCCACTAATTAAAAGCCACTTGGTACACAGAATCGTAATTTCCGTACTAAATACGAATTTCGGTCGATATCGTTGCATGTTTAATATCTTGGCCGTCCAATGCAGCTATTCAATCTCCTATTAGTTAGACAATCGATATTACGTTGTCATCGAGGGTGAGTGGTCGTGTAGTTTTCACATATTTAACTGGTTGTATTATTTAAAATATCATTTTACCATTTCCCATAGACTGAATCTTGCAGATACTTATTTGCCCGACCTTTTGTGGCGCAATATTGGTTCACAAAGAACCGTTGAAGTTCATACGTCCAGTTCTTGCGCACTTGCTTCTGAGTCAGTGCAAGTTGAGTAGTTTTGCAACCTCGATTTTCGCCATTTATGGTTAGAGTTGCCACCGACTCGAGATAATAATGTATGCCGAATACTCAGAGCTTAATTTTTCGATCAGTAAATTGAAGGCCTTGCCCATGGCTTACATAATATTGGCATACGTAATGCTATAAAAAATCAAAGATTTATAGGGTTTACATTAACTAATTATATGACATTTAGAATTATTGGTTAATTGGAAATTGACATCATTGATAGTGATATGATAATCGTATTCCAAATTATTGTATTATTACTGAATGACGAAATGCAACAACAAATCCTGAACAACATGTATTTGTAGATTTGATCTCTAATAAAGGATAATGGAATTGAACATTCCGTCCATGTGAAACGTCATATTTTCACAGACACGTAGATCGGCTAGTATTATGACAGCTTCGTTAGACGTTAAATTGATGTAAACTTTATTTCAATGGCAGGTATGATAGGTCTTTATGATATAACTTTAGGTCTTTATATTCTTCTTAATAAGTACCTTAAATCCTACAGCCACGAGTGCCGGAAATCTTTTGTTTTCGATTGATCAAAGAGCAGGAATCGAATATAATGTGTAATTTTAACAAATATCGAATCATTTCCCTGATTGTTGGTAAGATGTTTGATGAGGCCAACCTTGTGCTAAGTCAATACACATCCACGTCGGTCATACTCGTACTCAACGCATAGCAGTTTAAAATCTGCAAAACCTGTTTGTCCGAGAGTTCTCGTCTCACCAACAGACCGGCAACTACACAGGCAAGTTTGACTCATTATATAGGTCGTTAGTGCACAAGTTGAGACATGTAGCAAATACATCAACCGGACTCTAATACGAAGTTTTTAAGACAACTCATATCCCAATTACTCCTACGGCATTTGCACGATGAGATTAGTCCGTAAAATCACTTCCGTAATCCCAATTCTCTTAAAAAGGCATCATCAACGAATTTTTAGCAAAGTTATCAACCGTATCTACTCTGTTCGTGTACTGCTTCACATTTAGGTGTATCGACGGAAGACGAAAACAATACCCGGAGATTTTCCCTTCACTCTGATGGACAATAATTCAAAGAACAATAGATGGGCGCGATCGCAATTCTACAAAGTAGACCAACGAATTGAATTGAACGTTTTTGCAAAGTAAATGCTTGTGCACGTGCCGGCACATGAAGTTTTGATTTCAACCAGTTTAAAACGACAAGCAAAAATGGCTGTTTTCCATTTCGCTCCACATATATGACGAAAGACATGGCTTAAATAGAGAAACGGGTTTGTTACTTAGTTACTACAGGATACATTTTTATCATGGGTATAAAATCCAGTACTTTTACTATTTACACAAGACCATACCATACAATTACAATGTAACAAAAAATTAGAAATAAATAAATGTCCTAGTGACAGCTGGTTGATTATTACATTGCTCACGATTCCTGTTATTATTATTATTTACTATAGTTAGCACGTATGTGGAGATTCAAAGCAAATTTGTAATCCTTTATTTATTCCGTAGGAAGAGATTAAAGGCGTCCAATAGTGTTGCTAATATACTTTTTTGTAACTTAGGTTCCATATGTACCTACCTACTTTAACATGCAACATTTACTAAACAACGTGGACAAGTTTAAAGAATTTACTTATGAAATCTAATATAATAATAATAATTCAATTTTAAAATTAAAAAAAGGACACTATAGATACTATCGGTATATATATCAAATATATAGTTTAAGTGGCAGGCAGAACCTAGGAGCTAAGATCGTTGACTGTTCACCTCTCGTACATTGAGCGTCAATTAGCTAGATTCGAATTGTGGTGTTCATTTCATTTGACATTGGAAACAAAACTTTAGTCCTTTGTATTAAAGTTTTGATTGAGTGTTGTATAAAATTCAAGTGTAACCGCAGCATTTGAGCCGCCACAAAATCGAGTAGGCTCTAATTCCCAATTGCCGTCACTTGTGCTCTGATTTCGTCTGATTGCTGGATTAACTTAACAAAAGACAAAGTGTTTGAATAAGGTTGATCCATGTGCTTTAATTTTGTATTTGAAAACTGATATTCCATGTTTCACAAACGCACGTACTTAAACGACGTCTAGACAGCGAGGGTCTTACATTCTCTGTTGATTATGTTTTAATAAGGTATTTTTTCGCCATGAATCAAAACTCAGAGTTCTCTGTAGAGAACGTGGGTATTGTAATACCCATTGGAAATTAAATTGTTGTTTTAATCGATATTAATTCTTGATGACAAGACATATTACGAGTACCTTGATTTTAATCCTTAGAACAAGTTTATTTTATGTAGTCAATCTTGGTGAAAGTACCTCGGACGCATTCGGGATGGACTCGTATACGATTCCGTTCCGCCCGCAATAGTTCTCTGGATCAATGGAAGTCAAAGTTTTAATACTTATGAGGATTGCATAACTGGTACTTTCCATACTAAAAGAAAAAACTCTTTTCTACCTCTTAACAATGTCCGATTTCAGTGATATTTTTTTCATGGAATTTCCTCATTTTTTAATATGCCCGTACGTTTTAAATTTTTCACTTTTTTATGTTCTAAAAAAGGAAATTTTAAGTACTTTGAAATACTGAAAAAAAACAAAACTTACGGGCATAGTAAACAATGTGATGATTCCATGAAACAAAAATCACTGAAATTGGACAATGTTGAGAGGTACAAAAAAGTTTTTTTCTTTTAGTATGGAAAGTATGCAATCCTCTTAATGCTACTCTTTGAATCTTGTTATAAATAAACAAAATATAATTTCCATTTGCAACATTTGACTAGTGATATGCTTTATTTCAGGTAGTTTTATTTTTTAGATTATAGAAATAAACACATTACGCTTCCTTGAGTAAAAACAATTACAGTAAACAAAAAAATATTTAATCCTTTGTTATCTTATCTACGGTAACCTTTTCCCTACGGGAAACGTAAATTTACGTCAGTTTTATTCATAAATCTTTTGTTCTAATTATCACAGTAAAGGAAAGGTCAATAGTTATTTAGCAATTATGTGCCAAAGTCTCATTTTTGGCGGGGGTGCAACACGTTGCTGCACTATCCCTAGTTTAATGACGCTCGCGTGCAAATTTAAGGCTATTTCATTATTTGCTGACAACTAATGAGATGTAATGAATAAGTAGTATTTTAATAATTATCATAGTAACTTGTGTAGAAATGTTAGTACATGTATATGGCCCGTTCTGCGCTATGAACGGCCTCATAAAGAGACAATAGGGCGAACCCATTATCTATGTCAGTAGACTATGTACACTCGTACATGTTCTGGCAGACCAAAGCGGCTACGCCCATTTGACATTCATGTTCATGTTTTCTCAAGTGCAATTTAAAAAATTTAATACCGACTTCCATTCTATTACTTTGGTAAAAATCAGTTATTGGAGTGTAACTAAAGAACGACTGGACCGAATTTGAAAATCAAAAATAATTTTGAAAATCGGTTCATCCTATCGTAAATTATGAGGTAACAAACATTAAGAGAAATACAGTTGAATTGAGTACCTCCTCCTTTTTTTTTGGAAGTCGGTAGAAACTTATTTTGCAGGTATGCATTTTAATATTCACCATAAATATACATAAAAAACGATCTTGTTGTTTATAATAGGTTGAAACTTAAGTAAACTTATATAACCTCGTAAGAACCCATGTCATCATACGAACCCATATTCAATGTTGTGTCTACAGTCCAGATTTATAATATTTTCTTACTTATTATCAGCCAGTGACCTCGACCGATGACATATTAACTTTATTATTAATTTATACAATTTTTATAGTATTACTTTTTAAAGCACTAACGCCTGCTTTAGCGATCCCCGAATCCCGTCCGAGGATGGAATTTTTCTCTCTATAAATTTCAATGTTATACAATTTTGTTTCCTAATTCAACCCCATAATTCATCCATGTCGATAAAACCACAAGTTAGAAAGTGTTTCATTTATCATTCGAAATAATTAATCCAAGCCTTGAATTGAGAGGCTCTAGATAAGAAATAACTTTGTACATACCTTCACCCCCCTATAGCCTTTCCTACGGAAAGAGTATTAATGCACTTGATCATTTCAATTAATAACCCATATGCAGATCTTGGAGTTTCTAGATTAAAGATAAACTTCTAAAGAAACTATTCCTGTCAGAAAATGTTTGTTTGACTACGACCCCGTAAACTACGTATATGCCATACTGCCTTTCAGCATCACAGGTCTAGTAGTTTTCTAACGCCTTCCAAAAAGGAGTACGCAATTCGACAGTTTTATTTTTGTTACCTCATAACTTTCGAACCGAACACAATTTTTTTTTGTTCGATAGCTGGTGCTTGTCGTTTGATATCAGGATAAAAAGTAACTTATGTTGAATCCCGGAAACAAACCATCTCCACTCCTATTTTCATATAAATCCTTTTAACTGTTATTGCAGATTGGGTAACAACATCCATACATCCACATTTTAACATTTAGAATATTAGCACGATTAGTGTCATTAGTGTGGTTCTTTGATCTACGGCTATACTTTGTTATTAAATAACACAGTAGTTTGGTCACGTGCTGGCGGTCATTTTTCTTTGTATTCACGATCGATAGGTTAGAATTAGACCACTTTAGCACTTGAGTGATGATGTCGTTGGATATGTTGACTTGCTGGATTGCAAGTGCAATTACAACTGGCTCATATAAGGACAACTGATGGGATGGGTGCTTCGCAACAGATTATTTTTTTGTTTTTGTGAGCTTAGTTTTTGGGGATGTATACTACGAAGAAATAATATCAGGAAAAGTAACTGCCTCAAAAAAATTACCCAATGAAAGTCGTGCTAAATCTATAACATCGTTCACGCCGCTATGACTCAGCTGTCATAGAAGACGTTGCTGCACGCGCGTGGCCAATCCCTGCTTTCCTTCTGAAATTTAAACCAATTACCGAACATGTCTATTTGTAACCTCGGAAGTAATTCGTATTTGGAATCATACGTCGTTTTGGTTTAAAGAACCGCTTTTTGTGTGGAATTTGTTCTGAGTTATGCTTCCTGACATTATGTTCTGCACACCGCAGATAACATTCTCTATAAAGAGCAAACATCGTTGCATCTTTGACAACATCCGTGAAACAAATGACGAGATGACAAGAAACGTTGGAAAAACAACCTTGTGTACAAGGGCGATATCTCAAAATATTTGACATCGGTGAGCTTGTCGACGAGCGCATCGACGAATCATTAGAGAATCGCACGGCTGCTATGTTTGCTGTTAGAAAATCACACGGCAGCCGTGCAAACATCGTTGCATCCTTGAGAACATCCGTGAAAGAAATGACGAGGTGAAAAGAAGCGTTAGAAAAACAACCTTGTGTACAAGGGCGATATCTCATAAAGTATTTGACATCAGTGAGCTTGTCGACGAGCGCATCGACGAATCATTAGAGAGACGCACGGCTGCTATGTTTGCTGTTAGAAAATCACACGACAGCCGTGCAAACATCGTTGCATCCTTGACAACATCCGTGAAACAAATGACGAGGTGAAAAGAAACGTTGGAAAAACAACCTTATGTACAAGGGCGATATCTCATATAGTATTTGACATCGGTGAGTTCGTCGGCGATTGCAACGACGAATAATTAGAGAATCGTATGGCTCAATTTCGGGACGATACTATGCTTTACCGAAAGGTCAAGTGCGAGGTTGGATTTGAATCCGCAATTGCTAAATCAGCGACTAACCTTCAACAATGAGTTTTAAATTATAACACGACTACCCTTTTAAGTATATATATTCCCTTTCGTTCTTCGTTACTTCCAAAAAAAGAAGGAGGTACTCAATTGAATGATTTTTTTTATGTTTTTTACCTCATAACTTTCGACTGGGTAAGCAGATTTTCAAAATTCTTTTTTTGTTTGAAACCTGGTGCTTCCCGTGTGGTCCCATTTAAATTTCATCAAATTCGGTCCAGTAAATTATGAGATACATTCCAATAACTGAATAGAATGGAAGTCGGTATTAAATTTTTCAAATTGTACTTGTTCGTATAGTACTTGTTATCGGGTTACCAAGTTGAATAGATCCTTCAATGACAATTTCCAAATCAATTACCTGATATTCTGTTTACTTCATTAGTTAGTTATATTGTCTATTATAATATAATATTTCTCAATATTCGTAGTTAATGTTATTTGGGACGATACCTAACTCTTACTTTACGTCTAGACATAGATCGCTGTTCATAGACAGCGCCTTTGTGATGTCTAATCATTATGTACATAAAATGTAAAAATGTAACAAAAACTGTAACTAGGGTTGTGTGCTGTAAATATTAGCTATAGGTTTATGGAATAAGGTAAGACATTTCTAAAGCAGTTAAGACAATAACGATATGATACAATCCTGATCTATTCTGTCGGCTGTCTGATGTCGTCAGTCGTAATAGACGAGATCAATATAAAGTTTGCGTTCGTAACCCTAAGACAACATTGATACGCAAGAACATCTTCAGCATGGCTCCATTTATTTACAATAAAATACCTCTTTCATTGAGAGAATTGCCAACCTCATTGTTTCAGAGAAAGCTACGAACGATATTATTAAACAAAAGTTATTACAAAATTAATGAATTTATGAACGATAATTCTGTTGATAAATAAATTTAATTAATTATTATATATTTTTAGGCAAAATTTCAATCTATATATGTCATAGATTATAATTAGGTAGGTAATGGTAATTTTAATATATCCTCATAATGACCAATTTTATATTTCACTGTAATTTAATTTGAATCCTAATTTGACATAATTTTATTTCTTATTTTATTGTGTATTTTAATTATATAATTCAATTATTTGTTATTATATGTACCTAAGATAAATATTGCACGCCCTTAAAAGGCAGATTACATTGAAACAATTATAGTTTATAATATCATTTTACACATGTAATTCAGCAATAAATATACTTTGACTTTGACTTTATGTCGGATTAGATTAGGTAATACCCAGGTAAGGTGGTGGTGGTAGGTGTAGTATACAGGAAATATGTCCTGTTTTGGCGATTATGGGAATAAACAGCAAAATTATTACAAATACCTGGTATCATTGAAATAACATAATTTTGAGTACTTATTGAGACCTGTGAAAATATAACTGTAAACCTCTAGCATAGAAATAGTCTATAAATAAACTTTAGAGTGGGTAATTCAACTCGGGTCAGAGCCAATTAGTGCATAGAATCGGGAGACCTCTAAATAGTTATGAAACTTTCAAAATTTGCAAACTACTGCACATCGGTCACAAATAAAATTATGATCTGGAACTTGGCTTTTAGGGAACTCTTCAGTTTCATAATTGCGTTGCATGTTCATAGGGTTTATATGAAAACATTTTTGTATTGTACTTATAGTAGGTATGTTAGCTGTAAAATGCTTATGAACTCGATTATTGTTCTTGATTTAAGTCAGGTCATCGAGTTGGGTGTTGGGATCACAGTTCACGGACAAGACACGTAGTGAGATAAAGAAGAGAGATATGCCAAAAAATAATTTAACACTAAATTAGAATAGGTGATGATAACTATAATTGTAGATAATCTACAGTCGAGAGGCTTTAAGCTTGCCAAAGCAAATATCGACAAATGTAGAAGGACATTTAATTGAAATATATGTGTAGTTCACGCGTACAATGTTTCATTAAATGTAGAAAATAATAATTTAAATTCACCATGTCATTTTAAGTTTTTCGTGCTTAATATATAGTTCCATATTATTTTGAATAATATTAACGTATGTAACTAACAAGTACACGAATTCGGAGGAAGGTTGGTTAATACTCAACAGAGTATTATTACAAATAAAGATTAATAAAAAACATGTATAGTGAATATTAAAAAAAGTGCCAAAGGTAGGTGGTATAACTGGTTACATAGTTAAGTGTGTTTTTTGGTTTAGAGTTAAAAGTCTAGACAAGCACCTGCAGAAGTTGGAGCGTCTGCGGGAGCGTAAAGCGATGCGCGGTCAATTTTAATATTAGATTTATTCCGGGAATATACGCGCCCCGATACAAATGTGTATGTGTGCCGTATGAATGGACTCAGATATGTTTCTAAAATAGTTTCGTTTGTCGAATACTACCGGCCAGTATTCGGCTGCTCATAGTCTGATGTTGAATCAAATTCGCCATTGTGGGAGGTACTCACGATTATCGAACTCGTCAGAAATTGGTAGGTAAATTATTTTTTACGAAATCCAGTACACACATGTTTCTAATAATTGTAATAGTTCAGTATTTAAATGTAACCATCGTTTGAAATAATTACATTTATAGATGAATAAATAAAAGTAGTAGGTAGTAGTAGTAAATATTTTTTCAATCCTCGACCGCGTCATTACTATTATAGAAGACAGTGGGTATAACGTAGTTACGTTTTACTTTTCCAGCATTTGACTATTATTTCGAACATAAGCTTAATGTCCTTTAAATATTATTCACTATTTACAGTTCATTTATTTTAAATTATTTATTTTCACTGGAATATATAAATAAATATTGTATAATTTAGATGCAACAATTGCGCTAATTTGTACGTAACGAAGACTACATAATAAATGGATATAATATAGTATAATGTTTCAATGAACTTACATTGAACCTAGACGAACCTGTAGAATCCTGATTTAGAATTTGCAATTCTAAGTTGACGTTGCTTCAAAGCTGACTGAACATTATTCATATCAAAACGGATTAAATCACTGCCATGTTAAGATAAATCATAATGTGATCTGACTTTAATAAGAGCGCGTCAATGCAAGTTCTGCAAAGAACTTTGCTCAGAACTTAGAAGGAAAAAACTAAGAAAATATACTTATAAAAAACATTTAAAGTGGATTGTGTTTCTAGGCGACGATATTAAATGTTTATAGTATGAATATACTAACTATTCGGCAGAGATTTTAAAGATAAAAGACCCTGTAGTAGTTAATGCAATTTCGTTAGTATTTATTATTTAAGTAGTAAGTAAGTAAGTTAAGTTGTCTAAGATATAAAAAATAACCCGTTGTTTTCCTGGTCACGCTATAACTTGAGAATGGTTTTACAGATTTCGCTAAATCTTTTTTTGTTGTGTTTATTGCCAGGAGAAGGTTCTTATGAAAGAATAACCAAGAAATTACGGGAGGTTATGGCGAGGCCGAAGGCCGATCCCACTACGCGAACGAAGTCGCGGACTATCGCTAGTGATTAATAATAGTTATAAATTTGCCGTTAGAAAGTCAGGAAGCGTAAAACTAAAAATCGTACAAAATTGATGGAGGCGACTATATATATAGTCGCCTCCATATATCAGAGCCAGCTATAAGAGCAAGCTGCTAAAACGTACGAAGTAAGTGATATAATTTGTAATGACGAAAAGTTTACAGCTATCGTAGATAAATACAATCTTATATGCCGAATAAATGCACATTCGCCACACGGTCTTAGTACCTTTGAAATAGCACAATACCTTTGCAAGGTACTTACTCACACATAGTGTGAATACAGTAAACATTTAAATGAATACTGTTATATATGAAGTCGCATTGTGTTAGGTATTATTATGTAGGGCGGATCCGAAGGCTCGGGGTGTGTGTCCGAAACTTTGGCTGTTTCACTTTGCAGGGAAGGGTGGCGGCAGCGGCTTGATGGGTGCAAACCCCTCCCCTTTCCATACATCAGGGGGTGCTCAGTCTTATGCTATTCACTGTGTCAAATGATTCAATTATGTTGAAAGCTCTATTTTAGGTAGCGTAACTAGCATACCTTAGTTAGTGTTGTTTGATATTCGAAATGAGCTCGTGTTTTGTTTACTAAAACCTAATCCCCTGTTCTAAAATTGTTTTGTCATATTATGGCTGAAATTATGCGTTTAATCGAAAATAAATTGAAATTGGGATTTGACTTAAGTTTCAATGAAGTAATGTTTGAATTCGAGTATTTTACAAAATGATTTTTACGACCAACAGTACTGAAAAAGTAACAAGAGGCGCAATACAATTAATTAATAGGTAAATCACAAAAAAAACTAGAAAACGAATCACTACAATCTAAATAGATTTATGCTTCCAATATCCATTGATGAACATGATGAGTGCATTTGAACAAACTGATACATTTGAAGCGATCTATTTTTCAAATGTTCTGTTGTAATTTAATGATTAGTTAAATTAATAGTGTGACTATGTCATAAATGTAGCTTTGTAACAAATCGTAAGGTTTACCGAACTAGCTACAAAGTGCGGTAAAATTTTAATTTTAATGTTGCTATGGGCCTTAAGCAAAAAGCTGAATAGAAGCAGGTACATAAAAGCTAAAGTTATAACTTTCATATAAACTCGCGTCCTACAGCTGGCGGGTTAGATGTGGAAGGCGACCGAATTATTACTTTTATTACTGTAAGGCAGTGCCCTCAAAAGCTTCCGTGTAATATACCGTCATATAAACACGTGCATGCACATTGCCTAATGAAAAGCACGGAAACTAGGAACATACATTGGACGATTCTTGCATGACGAAATCTGTATTATTTTACTGGACAGAGGAGATTGAAAACTGTATGTATTAGAAATACGAGAGCTATTCGTGAGTGTCGTACATGTTTTAGAATATTTATTTGTAATAGTTGTGCTCGAGCACTGTAATTGTAACTGCAATTAGCAAAGCAGTAATTTAATATCAAATAATCCATATATATATATTACTTATCCTGATCAGATAACCTAAATTACCCAGAGGGGTAGCACACTTGAAATTTTGGCAGCTAATGTATTTGACGTTGTAAGCATCTACTGCGGAATAATTTTGAAAATGTTAGCCCTAAGGGGGTGAATTCTATTTATTTCTGTGGCTTCGTATCCCATCGATAGAGCAAGCGAATCCGCTGCCGGGTCAACTAATAAAGCGGCGCTATCGTAGCGCTTCACTGGGCGTTAGTAACTGTTCCATTTGGTTATAGTATATTTGTATATATATAATTATATATATGAAATATTTTGCGGCAGTCGCTTTTTGAATGGCTGGGTGCTACTGGCGTTTCCAACTGACTTAGAGACCAAGGGTTTAACCCTGCTTGCTCTGGGAAGAGCATGGGTTGTTGATTGGTAAGCCACGTTGAAACTTTCAGGCTGCCTGTTAACTTCGACACTATAGGGTTGCCCGCTGGCCTATCCGATAATCCGCACTGGGCTCGGACCGTAAAACTCAAAAACCTCTCTGAAAGGAAAAACCTGTTTCCCAGCAGTTCAATTTTCTTCAAAATGCGAATTGAGTATACTATGGTATATGATACCCACTAATCATATTCATTACTGAGTTGGTGTGAAAGATTTCAATCGATAAATAAGTATTAAATCAATACTTCAACTTTTTCTATAAAACCAGCTAGGTCGTAGCGTCACAAGTCCGAACAATCAATTTAATATTATACATTACTCTGTTTTAATCTCGCATAAGAGGATTTAATTGAAAACATAATGAATATTGTTCCCAATGTTTGCATGTCACGAAAATAATGAACGTGCCGCTCTGGTAATTCCCCAAAACAATTGTTGTACTGAATTGAAAGCGTCCCCATTCCTATATCAGAGAAATGCAAATTAATAATGCCAATCAATGCTCGCTTTGATTGCAACGAAATTCTGTGAAATAATTAATCCTTATTTAAATCGACATTTCATGAGAAATCCCTTGTGCATAAGCTATAAATTCCTATTATTTGCTCCAACATTTTTGCATCATACGTCGTTCTACTATTTTATAATACATTCGTTTACTTCTTGACACAACTTTGGTAAGTTGCTAATTCAGGAATCGAAGTTTTTTACACACTTTAGAGATTGTTAAAACCTCAAAACTCCTCAAGTTGTGTTACGAAGTTTATTCGAAATCTGGCTCGGCAGAGGCCGCGGACGTCGCAGGAAACGATCTCTCATTACGTTTTTTTATGGTTTGTCCGTTGCTCCCGCCGACTCTACACCGATACCGATGCATTTCCACTCCTTGCGTGGAGAGCGGTTCATGTGATTCTTTTTTTATTTTACTCACCGATTTCGACAATTTGGTTGTTTTACAGGCCGTTCAACGGGTGTGATTGATTCCTATCAAGCTTTGAACGTTTAACGTTATGAGTGTTTTGAATATATTTGCACGGATGTAAACTAGTTCAATACGACGGCGGTAATTAAAGAACAATATCCTTCCTACTAATATTATAAACGCGAAAGTTTGTGAGTCTGTGGATCTTTGTTACTCTTTCAGGCTCAAACGACGGGGGCAATTTGGATTAAATTTGCTATGGAGGTAGATGAGGCGCTGGATTAACACATAGGATACTTCTCATACTCATCATCATCATCATCATCCATTACCACGAGGGTGAAAAAGCGTAATATACTTGGGCACAGCATAGACAAAATAATAAGATCTCTGCTTTCATCAAGATCGTAATGATGACAGTTCTGTCAAAGTTTGTGTCAGTTTCTGATAGCTTAATCAAAAGCCATTGTCAATTTGACAGCTCGATACACTAGACGTGCTCGGCGACCGTCAAGGGTGATGAAATATAATTACAGTTGTTTTCCATGGTGATTAATTTAAAATTGTATCTAGGTCCTGTATTTTATTATTAATGTTTACTGATTGATATACTAAGTATTTAAAGTTACTCATATAATATTGTTATAGCAATTGCGATTGACGATGTACGTCTTTTATGATATTGGAATAAAGATATATATGCCCTTGGAGAAGATTATAAGCTACTCGAAGTTCTAATCCTAAGCAGACGTAGTCGCGGGTACCAGCTAGTACATTATATAAATAAAGTGTCTGTTTCCTGATACAGCTGAAGGTATAAATGACAGTAAAAATGACAACAAACGTAACTTCTATTATCTTTCACTCCGATAGTGTTTGAAGATAACAATGTAGTATTTTGGATGTGTGTGTAAGCTAAAAAGATATGAGTAGAGTTAGCCGTTATATAATATTATTGTACTAAGACATTAGGGTGTTTTTTACCGATAATAAGTTTCGCCCCACGGTTTCATCCGTGTGGTAAATAATTATGTATAATGATATAGGTACAACTGGACTTTCTTCATCAAACACTCACACTTCACATCAAATCTTTATAAGACACATAAAGTCATAATGAATGATGTTTGCCTATTCCAGTTCTATCACTTTTCTACGTTCAGCCGTGCGATTCTGTAATGATTCGACGAGCTCACGAGCCCAAAAGCTTACCGATGTCAAATACTTTTTAAGATATCGCCTTTGTAAATAAGGTTGTTTTCTAAACTTTCTTGTCATCTCGTCATTTGTTTCAAAGTCAAAGTCAAAATCATTTAGGCATCAAAGACGCACTAATGAACGTCAATTTTACATTATAATGTATTTTAGAGACTACCGCCGCGTTCCTAAATATATAGAGCCTACCAAGAAGAAGCGGCAATAAACTCGGGGCCATTCTTTTTATATAGATGTTTTTACTTAGGTACTACAAATATTAGCTCCAGTGTGTTGCCTTACAAAAGAGAACATAATAATGGTATCAGTAGGGCAAGACACGCTACACTTTGACATCTTAGTACACGAGTAGATAGATCCTGGAGTGATCAGTCCCAAGCTGTTTTATCCTCCAAGTAATCCGAAATTTTGTAATAACCTTTTTGACAGAGTTTAGTTTTAATAATAATTTTAAACTTATGAATAGGCAAATCTCGGATAACATTGGGAACTTTATTATAGAATCGTATACATTGTCCCATAAAAGAATGACTTATTCTGTGGAGACGGGTTACATGTACTGATAGCTTGTGCTTATTTCGCGTGTTGATGGAATGAGCATCACCTCCTTTGATCAAAACTGCTTTTTTTCTTTACATACATTACATTTTCATAGATAAATTGAGAGACAACAGTTAGAATGTTTATGTCTTTAAACTTCTGTCTAAGGGAAACTCTGGGAGCTAAACTGTAGATCGCTCGTATAGCCCTTTTTTGCAGAATGAAAATACGAGTAGAATTAATATCTGCAGAACATCCCCAGAGCAGTATGCCATAAGTCATAACTAAAATAAACTATTCTAGCTGTGTCTGCATCAGTTAATAGTCTAATTTTTTCAACAGCATAAGCCTCTGAACTGAGCCTACTAGACATATTTTTAATGTGGGGACCCCATTGCAATTTAGCGTCTATAGTTATTCCTAAAAAGACCGTTGACTCCACAAGGTCCAACCCTGTTCCATTTAATTGTATATTGTATTCTACTTGTCTCACATTTGGTGTCGAGAACTTTATACAATTAGTTTTCTTCTCATTGATGAGAAGATTATTCGTATTGAACCAATTCACAACTTTAGCCAATGCATTGTTGACATCGTCATAGTTTAATAACTGCCTTTTAATTTTAAATAACAGTGAAGTGTCATCTGCAAACAATATAATATCGTGATTGATCTCTATATAATAAGGTAAGTCATTAATATAGATTGAAAATAAGAACGGCCCTAGTATTGAACCTTGTGGAACGCCCATTGAGATTATAGAGCCGGGCGATTTTTTACCATTTATGTTAACCCTTTGAATTATATCGTTTAAATATGAAGTCAAAAGGTTGAGAGCCATGTTCCTAATACCGTAGTGTTGTAATTTCCTGACAACTATATCCTGTCGGACGCAGTCAAATGCCTTAGATAAGTCACAAAAAACACCTAAGGCATCGAGAGTTCTCCCAGGCATCAAACACATCTTTTACAAGTTCTATACTTGCGTCTATAGTAGATCGATTCCTTGTAAACCCAAATTGATTTTTATGGAAAATTTTGTTAGCACTGAAATGAGTTTCTAATTGATGTAATATAATTTTTTCGAAAATCTTACTTAGCGTAGGTAGTACAGATAGGCCGAAATTTTTTTGGATCAGTAGTACTACCAGATTTGAAAAAAGGAACCACTTTACTTACCTACATTAGGTCAGGAAATAAACCACTGTTTCAGGAATGTTGTCAAAGATGCAACGATTTTTGCTCTTAGAGAATCGCACGAACTATATACATACTATTACATACGTACTGCCTTGCGATTCTCCAACATCCGTGAAACAAATGACGAGATGACAAGAAACGTTCGAAAACAACCTTATTTACAAGGGCGATATCTCATAAAGTATTTGCTCTCGGTAGAGAGTTAAATATTCCTTGAGTATTTGACATCGGTGAGCTCGTCGACGAGCGCATCGACGAATTATTACAGAATCGCACGGCTGTATAGACATACGTAAATCAAACTTCATGCTTCGCTTTACAGTTTTGTAGAGCAGATAATAGTGTGGCTACTTACAGATTAATCGAACCAGTCCAAGACGTGTCATTTATTGCTTGTTTTACGATGCGCCTTCGCACTCTTATCATAGCCTTTCCATATACGCATCGCTTTTCAAATTTTCTTTAAGCCAAGTATTTTGAAAGTGAGATCGCCTCTGATACTGAATAAGGACTTACCTACGGACGTTGAGTAGATTAATAAACTTTTCGCCGCTAGAAAACGAAAATGAAAACGAAAATGAAAACGAGCGCTAGAAGCTCGGCAAAGTGAATGGCAGATAGAACTCTGTAAGTTGTTGCAAGACTTTGCTAAGTAAAGATGTTTGACTATGCAAAATTATAGGTATCTTACTAGGGAAGAACTTTAAAGCGATATTACTACTAAAGTTATGCTTAAGTAAACCATAGTAGCAGGTTTGTAAGGTGCTTCAAGAATCACTATTATTGAAGTAGGTTTAACAAGTTATTTATTTTTAGTTATAGACAGAAATAGGTTATCGTAATCCCTTAGACATACCTGACTTGAGTATGGACAAAAGTTACCTTTGTGCTGTTCCAGTCATTATACATACTCACTTACTCACCCACTCTCATTCTTCACTTTCGCGTATGTGATATTACATAATTTCACTTGAAGACAATACATATTACGATAATCAATTTTCCGCTAACGAGTAGACTAGCGCTTCCAGGAAATTCATTTCGTGTTGCCTACGAAACAATAGAACTCTTCGAACTGGTGGTCAAAGAATTAATCGTTAAGGTTTTTAGCAGTTGTAACACACTACGTTTAACTTTAATACTATACTATAGTCGTATGTATATATATAGTACCACGGTAGTTATTCTGTAGGTACACGGTAGCCAAGACTGTGATAAACGGAGAGAAAGTACTTTAAATAAATTAAGATAGAACAAAAATTACTTAACCAAACCCATTGCAGTTCCTGGAAAAGTAAGTAGATTTCTGCGAAATCTATTGTATTATTGACCAAATATGACGAATCGCGAGTTAACGGGATAACGTTTTAAACGCGCTCATGTGAAACAATAACATGTATTTTATGACGACAACTTTTTTTTTGGTTTGATTTAATAATGTGCATTTCATGTCGTTATAACGTACAGTTACAAAGTAACGGAATCCAGTAGGGCCGTAAGAAAACCCCGCCCCCGGCCGGCTCTTAGGAACTATTATTTAGGCTGTGGTAACAGGGCATGTCCCTGTTCTCGACAGAGCGCAACAGGTGCTGATAAACATTTTTACGGCACCCTTCAATACTCAAGTAGTTTTAAGACTAACAGTATTGGGAATATTTGACATAGACATCAGTATTAAATGATTCGTGTGCTTTAAGTAATTGAAACCAATGCAACATATTAATAATGATTTATAACTAATGGAAACAATACCATAGTGTAAATATCATTCATATTGCTTGACTACCGATCCCAGGGAAGCTATGGTTCCAAAAAAGGTTTACCGGAAGCGCGACTGGGCTGGCTAACACTGTGACAATACTAAAACAATGAATTGGTACGCTGTCCGGGCTCTAGAGAATGCATTAAAATGCCTCCGATTCAGTCTTTTTGTGCATAATGGTGGCTAAGTGCGTGCATGATGATAGCACGTGGAAGACACAGATACACCATTGAACTGGACATTTGACAGGGATGTGTGCCTTAACATGCAGGGGCCAATGCGTTTACGTATGAGCTTTAAGCAGTACCATTGGGTTTCTTGTAAACATAAACGTAAAATAATTCATCTGGTTTAGTGACTGTTTCATCATAATATCTGAAAAGAAGTGGAAAATCAGTGCAACTCAAACTACTTTCCGTAGTTGTGGATGGTGAAATAATCTATTCATTATCATTGACTTCTGTTTTGTTATGTATACATTCTAATAATACAAGGCATATTCAATGTACCCACTAAAAACTAATGACCGATAAATACAGTGTCGTGAACAGATATAATACCGAACCGTTAAGTTTTGATTTTCATCGAACTACTCGTAAAAGAATTAACGTTTCAAATTCTCATCCCGCAGAACGGGTGGCTGGTATAAAAATGTCGAAACCAGTTTTGTAGTTGCATAAAAACTATTTTGTTCTCTGCGGTATGAAGTACACGGGTCTGGCGTTGCCGAAAGTGAGAAAACTCAAACTAAGCATAGTGTTGTTATACATGACTAACGGCTGCTGCGGTTGATGGATGGAGATGATAAAAAGTATCTTATGTGTTATAGCAGCGCCTCATCTATCTAAAATTTAGATAGATTCGATGAAATAGAGTATTTAGATTCTAAATACTCTATTTCATCGAAATCCCGTTTGTAGTTCTGGCGTCATAGAGGTCTGTCACTCCATCTAAACATTCGCAGTTTCAATATTTAGTAAGAAGTAAGATTAGGACGCGACTTCGATGGGTTATTGCATAACTTGTCGAAATGCGTTAGTATCCACGAAGCTTGGAACACTTTTCCAAGATCGCATTACTACCGCTGATTGGCGATCACTGTCTCTCCCTTTATCTCTCTACACAATGTCTAGCTCTATTTTATGTATTAAAACGGGTCTGATCTTATCGGATGCTGGATACTGACTTGCGTCCGTAACCGTCTATTTAAGCCATTCTTCGTCAAAACGACATATTTGAATAGATATCAAATATGTAATTTTTAATGGACCCAATACTTGAAAATAGCTAATTATGGTTTGCAAATCAAATGACGTCATAGCTAAAAGAGATAAAAACCAATAAGCCTACCGCCAATAAACAATACCGGGAATTGGTGGTTTATGCTACGAAAATATATTATTGGAATTGAAAATATATTGTGTGTTCTATGAAACAAACTTATGAAGTAGAGTGGGTATTTTTAAAGCAGCTTACGGAGTAAGGTTTTCCTTTGATTCGCCTGATTGAATATTTGTAATTTTTCAGAATAAACCATCTAGTCTATTTAATATTTTAGTTGGACGAACGTCTGGACGGGCCGTCTGAGCCCATCAAACGCTTCCCACTAAGGGTCTTAAAGTAAACGTCTAGATTTGCTAATAGGCAAAATACATATTTAAAATCAGTAAATTCAGGCACTAGATTAGCAATACATTACTAATGGCTCTGTAAGTGGTAGACCTCGCGAGTAAGTCTTTGCCTAACTTTTAAACTGAATACATATTCAACGAGCACCTTAAAAATCCTTAAATATTAAAAAAGATTGAAAAATGCGACCTGTAGAGGAGAATAGGCGGACATACCACAAACCAAAACCTCTGTCGTGTATGTAAATTGTGGAATGTTCTGCCGGCGTATGTATTTCCTTGCAGCTATGACCCTGGGTATTTCAAGCGGGGCGTGAAAAAGTATCTCTCAAGTCATCATAGGGGTGGCGATTAGTGCAGCTTACGCGTGCACTAATAGTCATCGTTTCTTGATTTTGTGTTTGCTTTTCATCAGGCAAGAGTAGATCACTTTGATGAACCATTATAAAAAAAAACATAAGAAAAAATTGTTGGGCAAGCCATTGCAGAAATTTTTCGCTCGTGCTTCTAGAAGTTATGCAAAGAATACTTGCGAGGTTCACAGCTTACAGAGCCACTCTATTCAGACTTCCATTCTATTCAGTTATTGAAGTGTAACTCAAAAACTCTTGGACCGAATTTGATGATATTTTGCGAGATCCACGCGAGAATCACCAGCTTTCAGAAGCAACAAAAAAAGAATTTTGAGAATCGGTTTTCCCAGTAGAAAGTTATGAGGTAACAAACATTAAAAAAACATACAGTCGAATGGAGTACCTCCTCCTTTTTGGAAGTCGGTAGAAAATAGCCATTTTTAATACACATACACTGACGAATACTGTTTTTATTGAAAGAAGAACATTATTTTTTATGAATTTTATACATATTTACGCTTGCTTGATTTCAAGTGAAAGAAATACGAGTAGAAAGAATTGAAGCTCTGAACTGACAGCGTCTCAAACGGGCAGTTTCAATTACTCAGTCTGGTTATACTTCTCACTCGTGACCAATAATACTTAAACCATAATAAGTGATACGGAGCTGGATGGAAGCTGTATGCACACTAGAAATTCATTTGGATAGAATTGCACTCTGGATATTTGACAGTGTAAAATCAGTGACATTTAGAATGATGACGATGTGGTATGCTAGTGATCAAATTTATAAAAGACTTTGTTCAATCAATGGTAAATATTCCACTGCATTCACATGTTCATCCATTGCATTACCTAACTCGTTTAGGGTTGCTGGAACTATTGTCTAATGCGTCTCCCGGCTATTTATATAATATTTGGGCTGCCTGGCGGCTGCTTCAGGCAACATAAAATTTAAGGTCTTGAATATATATTATGTGTTGACCATTAAGAGAATTGCATAGCTAGTACTTGTCCACACTAAAAGAAAAACTCTTTTCTACCTCTTAACATTGTCCGATTTCAGTGATTTTTTTTTCATGCAAGCGATACATTGTTTGCTATGCCCGTATGTTTTGAATTTTTCAGTATTTCAAAGTAATATAATTTTTTTTAAACTTAAAAAAATTGAAAAAAATCACAACGTACGGGCATAGCAAAAAAAATGTGTTGATTGCATGAAAAAAATTACTGAAATCGGACAATGTTAACAGGTAGAAAAGAGTTTTTTCTTTTAGTATGGACAAGTACTAGCTATGCAATCCCCATATAATTGCTCATAAAAATTTAATCAAGCCATGGATGGGGCTTGGGCTTGAACTTTCAGGGAATGTAACATTAAATCCAGTAGGGTACTTCTGGAGTCCGCCTAGCTAGCTACCACCCTCGTATTTGAAAATCAGTCGCCAAGCATCTAACATTTCTGCCAGCAGCTGTCTTTGAGAACCAGTCGCTAGTTTAGGTCTGGTGTAATACCACCTCCGTCCGTATCATCACTGACCATCGATGGAGATCAATGGTTAAACTATCAAGTGTAAAAAATACACCCATATTAACTTAAAATCTCTCCGATAGCAGTGATCGATCCGTTTTATATGCTTTGCAAGCTGACTTTGTAAGACTTCTTGAAAATATTACAGCCCACGCAATTATTGATCTTGCTCCAAATAGATTATTTTCTTCAAAATGTACAGTGTTCCCGGAAGTCTATTATTCATTGTTGTTTCCAGTCGAGTACCTAAATTGTCAAAAGTATTCTCATCGCAGTCCATACATTGGGCCAATCTTATTTGTCCATCAGGTGCGCTCTCGAACATATCGTAATCTGACAGCTCAATGTTCCTTAAGAAGTTTTGGAGGTTTCATATCATTTCCACGAAGTCGTCGCAGTAGGGTGAGCGTTTGCTGTCTCGAATTTCTTAAGGTCTGATTCAGAACTGAACAGCTGCAAGATGTCGGTTTCTTAGCATAAATAGTACTCATGACGAATCTGCCATTCGAGTACTCGTCCATCTTGACCTTTACTGGTTTTCAGGATGGTTAAAAATGCTAGTTATTTTGAACCCTGGACAACTCTAATTATTTTTCCTTACTACTTACTATACGAGTACTTCTTTGCCTCTTCTACTCTAACTCTAGTAACAATTTGTGTACTGACACTCTTCAAGTGATAGTGAAATTATGCTGATGTTATATTGCTGATTATACTGATTAGTGTTATATTTTGTGTGTAGATAACACCCGTTGGTGTGGTTTAGTGTGGTTATTCATTCAACATAATTTAAAAGAACTATAAAATCGATTTTAACGATAAAAAAATAGTTCTAATTTTTCACGGGTGCTTTCGAAAGTTCACATATTTATCAAATAAAAATTAATTTGAGGTTCACAACTTATCTACTATTTCCACGTATTTCCTCGTTCTGAGCGAAGCAAAATAACTTTACAAGTGGTTATAAGTAGTTTGTGAAACCAACGAGTCACGTAATTGGCGTGTTCTTCTAGTGTATGAAACGCGTGCAAAGTGGAGACGAGATGCATGCAGAGGTGTGGCTTGCAATTGAGAGTTACTATGTGGCTGTCTAAGGGTACTACCATGTGTAATTAACTTCCTGCTTCAAGCATCGCTCGCTAGTTTTGACTGCGCTGGGTGCACAACCACTACACTAATATTATAAAGAGGAAAGGTTTATTTGTTTTTTTTTTAAATTGAATAGGCTCCAGAACTTAAAAAAAACTTTCACCATTAAATTCCTATATTTTCCCTGATGGACATAAGCTATATAATATTTAAAAAAAAGTTAGGGATCCGTATGAAAACTTCGATATTGTAACACAAGGTGTGGAAATAATAGCAAAAAGTCCTTATATCGCGTACGCTACGAAAACTATTGACCATATAATATTTAGTCTATGCTTTTGACAATAAAGTGACGTATTATAGATGTCAATATCTACAAAGAAGTCGACATTACCATAATGTCTAACTATTGCAGTTATGTCGCAATAAATACTTTTTCATTTTATATATGGAATAGTAACGCTGGTACTATATAGAATATACTATATGGAATATGTAATAGTAATCCAGGCCACATTATTCGTACCTTGGTATTAATCCTTATCTACTCATATAATAAAGAGGATAGATATAATATGATTGCTTGTTTGTAATGGATACACGTAAAATTCTTTCACGAGTATAAAGCTATTATATAATGCCTGAGTAACATACGCTATATTAGATTGATCCTCAGCATCATTCATCACCACGAGGGTGAAATCGTAATAATAAAGAAGAAAGATTGCATTGTTTGTTTGTAATGGAAACGCAAAAAACTACTTAACCTACACAAAATATTCTTTCAGCAGTAGAAAGCTACATTATGCCTGTGATAAACATACGCTATATTTGAATCATCATCATCCATCACCACGAGGGTGAAATCGTAATAATAAAGAAGAAAGATTTCATTGTTTGTTTGTTTGTAATGGAAACGCAAAAACTACTTAACCTACACAAAATATTCTTTCAGCAGTAGAAAGCTACATTATGCCTGTGATAAACATACGCTATATTTGAATCATCATCATCCATCACCACGAGGGTGAAATCGTAATAATAAAGAAGAAAGATTTCATTGTTTGTTTGTTTGTAATGGAAACGCAAAAACTACTTAACCTACACAAAATATTCTTTCCGCTATAGAAAGCTACATTATGCCTGTGATAAACATACGCTATATTTGAATCATCATCATCCATCACCACGAGGGTGAAATCGTAATAATAAAGAAGAAAGATTGCATTGTTTGTTTGTAATGGAAACGCAAAAACTACTTAACCTACACAAAATATTCTTTCCGCTATAGAAAGCTACATTATGCCTGTGATAAACATACGCTATATTTGAATCGTCATCATCCATCACCACGAGGGTGAAATCGTAATAATAAAGAAGAAAGATTGCATTGTTTGTTTGTAATGGAAACGCAAAAACTACTTAACCTACACAAAATATTCTTTCCGCTATAGAAAGCTACATTATGCCTGTGATAAACATACGTTATATTTGAATCATCATCATCCATCACCACGAGGGTGAAATCGTAATAATAAAGAAGAAAGATTTCATTGTTTGTTTGTTTGTAATGGAAACGCAAAAACTACTTAACCTACACAAAATATTCTTTCCGCTATAGAAAGCTACATTATGCCTGTGATAAACATACGGTATATTTGAATCATCATCATTCATCACCACGAGGGTGAAATCGTAATAATAAAGAAGAAAGATTTCATTGTTTGTTTGTTTGTAATGGAAACGCAAAAACTACTTAACCTACACAAAATATTCTTTCCGCTATAGAAAGCTACATTATGCCTGTGATAAACATACGCTATATTTGAATCATCATCATCCATCACCACGAGGGTGAAATCGTAATAATAAAGAAGAAAGATTTCATTGTTTGTTTGTTTGTAATGGAAACGCAAAAACTACTTAACCTACACAAAATATTCTTTCCGCTATAGAAAGCTACACTATGCCTGTGATAAACATACGCTATATTTGAATCATCATCATCCATCACCACGAGGGTGAAACCGCGAAGCGCAGCTAGTACACATATATACATATGCTGACGTCACCATGACCATGGCAGTTATATCTATGTGATGCAGTCTACTTATTAGCAGTACATACATACATAAAATCACGCCTCTTTCCCGTAGGGGTAGGCAGAGACCACGGATTTCCACTTACTACGATCCTGACATATCTCTTTCGCTTCATCTATACTCATCAATCCTTTCATACATAAGCGTCGGTTTAGGGTACTTTTGACCTGGCCTTTTTTCAGAACGTCTTCGTAATTAGCAGTAACAAGATCTAAATCTTATACCTATCGGCCACAACCTATACAGACTGACTGGTTGAACACTTTACATAAACAAGGACATGATAATTCATGGTCACATGAAACGTTTAAAAAAATAAAATTAAAAAAATACCGTTAAACTACAGAGGAAACCTTCATTCTATGAATGTGCTATAACTCGAAAATTATGGACACCGTCCGAACGGGGTTAATGACCCAAAGCGCCGCGCCGCGTTCAAAGGAATCAAGCTGGGTCCGAACGGGGTTAATGACCCAAAGGGCCGCGCCGCCCGCGCCGCGTTCACAGGAATCAAAGGATGCCGCGATCGTCGGCCGCCCGCCCGGCCGCGCCGCGCCGGTGTAAACAAACAAGCGCCGCGAGTGACCATGTTTATTGTTTTGAGTAGACAATTAAAGTTAAATTAGGTAAATATTAGGCACCTATTTTTTTTTCTTAATTAGAACGAGAATCGAGTACTGAGCACTATATATCAATATGTAAAGTGTTCAACCAGTCACCCTGTATATGTATATTGAAGAGCTTTCTAGTTTACGTCTTATCACTTATTCATTTTTATATATAAGTTACTGCTCGAGACTTCACTCGAGTGGAAACGTTCCCGCAACCCCTCGGAAACTGCTCGTGGAATTGCAATAAAAAGTATCGTGTGGTCATAGACTATCACCAGGTCATAAACTTATGATGATGATGATTAAATCCATTGTGCCGTTTCAGCATGAATAAGTACACAAACAACCATACACACTAACCTACAAACTTTTTCATTTGTAATACGTATTATCGCGTCAACACAAAACCAGCTAAGTGCGAGTCGGATTCACGCACGAAAGGTACCATACATACTATCTATAACTATCGTCAGACTCGCACTTGGCTGGTTTTTTAGTATTTGTTGTTATAGCGGCAACAGAAATACATCATCTGTGAAAATTTCAACTGTTTAACTATCACGGTTCATGAGATACAGCCTGGTGACAGACGGACGGACGGACAGCGGAGTCTTAGTGATAGTGTACCGTTTTACCCTTTGGGTACGGAGCCCTAAAAACACTTGTGTCACTAGTCAAACTTCACTGGATACAAGATCTTTACGCAACATACCAATTTTCCTTGATAAAAAGTCTACTCTAATATTAAAAAAAATATCAAAATATTTTTTTTATTACATTTTTCACCCTTTTTAGTGATCTTGCAACTTACGGGATACACCGTCAATGACGATATAAAGATAAATCAACACTTTTCAGTTTTTGTAGTGTAACTCAAAAACTGCTTGACCGAATTTGATGCCATTTATATGGGACCACCACGAAAGTATTCTTCACTCTATCAAACAAAAATAATCTAAATCGGTTCATAAACGACAAAGTTATCCGCGAACACACATAAAAAAATATACGGCCAAATTGAGAAACCTCCTCCTTTTTTTGAAGTCAGTGAAAAATAAATTAAATTGTAAATTGCCTGTAGAATGATAGGAAATAATATTGCTCTAGGCTGTCACGGAAGCTAAAAATAAATTGGGATGACCTGGCTCACCAAGGTCATTCCCTAGACGTTTAGGGCCGTATACGCCGGCGAAGAGTCCCCCGATTCTTTACCAGTGACCCCCACCATTATAATCCTACATTATCCCTGTCAAACATAGCATATACATTATGATTCATCATCATCATCCATCACCACGTGGGTGAAACCGCGGAGCGCAGCTCAATATACATACACTGCTAAAATACGTTAACGTCCGAAGTAAATGAGACTCAATCTTCGGAATCTAGCTTGAGCTCGTGTGGCAAATGGAGTTTCTAGCCGATTGGCATTAAAGTTAGTTAACCCAGTGATATTGGATTTAAATGTCATTAGTCGAAATGACCCTTCATAAATTATAGTTTGGAATATAGTAATGTAATTACCGTCGCGTCGGTACGACAGGATTCGCAATCGGAAGTTTATGATGGAAAAATAAAACCGTTACTTTAGACAAGATTACATTAAAACTCTAAGATATTAGTGTCGATGCTGTAAGCATTCTCTTAACTAAAAATCTCGAAATTATGGCAGTAGGTACTTATTTTGTTTAGGCTAAAGTCCAAATTAGTATAACACTTTCGAATGACAGCACTAACATTAGACATTTCTCTTCAATTGTGGGCATATTTTAGAACCTAAAATAATTCAAAGTTGAATAGAATAAACCTATTTTTAGATGTGTCATTTAAATGATTTTGGATTTTATTGTTAACAGAATAAGGACCACCATAATAAATTTTTAGTTCGGTAGTTTAGTTTGAACAAGTGAATCGCTACCATTGGTAGCTATTCAATTTAAAAAGAAACTAAAGTAGACCAGCGAACTTAAATGTAATTATGGTAGTCCTTATTCTGTTAACACTAAAATTCTAATTCATGTAACACTTGACATTTCTAAAAATAGATATATATATATATATATAATAAAAATATTCTATTCCATTGCGGGTATTTTTACGTTAGCAAGCACCAAGTTACGTGACGAATAAAATCTTACTAATATTATAAACGCGAAAGTTTGTGAGTATGGATGTATGGATGTAAAAAATAAGATCATAATCAATACAAAATAATAAGATCTCCGCCTATG
Source organism: Selenia dentaria (assembly GCA_917880725.1). Taxonomy (NCBI): domain Eukaryota; kingdom Metazoa; phylum Arthropoda; class Insecta; order Lepidoptera; family Geometridae; genus Selenia; species Selenia dentaria. The sequence goes on from OU862876.1 coordinate 37,137,994, forward strand.
TCAAGGTCGTATGATGACAGTCTGTCAAAGTTTGTAAGTTTGTGCCAGTTTATAATAGCTTAAGGCCGGTCCCAATAATCTATCTATCGCCGGTTTACCTTACTAAAGAGATAGATAATTGACACTATTTGTATGAACGTTATGTCACATTTCTATCGGTAGTAAGGAAAACCGTGGATAGATAGAAAATTGGGATCCCCCTTTAGTCAAAAGCCAAGTCAATTTGACAGCTCGATACAGTAGACGTGATCGGCGACCGTCAAGGGTGATGAAATGTAATGATATTTTTTTCCATGGTGATTAATTTTACATTTGTATTTTATTATTAATATGATTGATATACTAAAATAAAATGATAATGATATACTTTTTAAATTTACTCATATAAAACAATGAAATTAATAGCAATTGCGTTTGACCATGTACATATTGTATGACATTTTGGTATACAGATAGATATGCCCTTGGAGAAGATAATAAGCTACTCGAAGTACTAATCCTGCGCAGACGTAGTCAGGCCTCCGTCACTCCATGTACTTGCGCGCTATAAGTGCCTACCGCCCAGCCGAGCGGTCTCGGTCCGCTGGCGGATCAAATTCAGGGCGGTTTTCGCAAGCGAAGCGCGCGCACGCCGTTCAATTTTAATAGTGCTGTTCGTTCGTACGCGTATTACGATGCCGTGTGGTGCCTTATGTGCTGTAGATGGGTGTAAATCAAGCAAAAGAAGGGATAAACACCTAACATTTTTTCCATTTACCTGTCAATGAAGAAAGGTAAGTGATAAATTATTACTAGTTTTTGTCGATTACATTTTTTTCCATTCACATACCGTCATTAGAGACATAAAAAAGACAGTACCTAGGTGTGCGGACACCGGTATCCACTTAGAATTTGACAGTTTAATAGGTATATACTAAGCATTAGCTTGCCTTTCAGACACAGATTTACATAATTTTGTTACATAGAAACGTTATACCACAGAATAATTAATAGTACAAGGTACAGAAGATGCACTCTTCGAAAGAAAACATTCGAATATAAACTGCTAAACTAACAACTGCAATAATAATCATAAAACATTGCAAAGCACGGACGTGACCTTCAAAAAATGTGCCTACAAGTACTTGACGCGCTCGTAACGAATCAAAATGCGCTTTAAGTCTGTGTAGCGAGAGTTCTTTTTCTTACGCCCGATGAAAACCTTTGAACAAGCCGCGTCTGTTGTAAGGTTACTTGTTGCGAGAAAACGAATCAAATTTATTAATCTTAATAAATTTGATTCGTGATAATTGGTAGTAGTACAATACACCTAGATATGTACAACTAGTAACTAGATATATTTTTTTATTTTGAAGGCCATCGACTTTTCGCGTGAAAACTTTCGAAAACTGCAGTGTTTATGTATTTTTGTGTAAGAGTGTTACACTCGTTAATAAAATAACTTACGGCTTAGTGCTTTATTTGAAGTCGGTTCTCTTTTTTTAAGGCTTTTTTTTTCATTTCTAGTGAACATCTCCGAAGATCATCATCAAACTAAGAAGTATTATACTTATTTTAAAACGTTCTCCTAAATGTAACAAATCCTTTTCTGAAAACCGCATCGATATCGGTTTAGCCAAACGCGAGATTATCGCGCACAAACATACATACCTACAAACCATACAAGTCAAACATCTCAGTTTGGCCTGTATGTCTGATCACCTCCTTTTTTTAAGTTGGTTAAATATTGTATAAATGATAAAATTTTTAACTGCCACATAAAAGTCAGAACATATTCACAGTTCTCAATAACATAGATAAAAAGTTTTGTTAATTTAATTTTATCGAAGAGGCAGCCCTGCGATTACTGTGGAATCGCGCGGTGCGAAGCAATCACTGCTGTACGCTTGAGCATTTAGGCGCATTTTAGCATACAGTGGTTGTTGACGCGAGGGAGTAGGCTATTATCGTAATAGGTATTGGAAATTTTCTACTGAGTGAAGTATCTGTTCTTATTCAGTAATCTGTGACGTAGTCAGCTAGTAAGTATATCCATAAATGAAGAGAAATTATCTAATGTTAATGCTGCCATTTGGAAGTAAATAGGTAGTAATTTGGATTTTAGCCGCATTTAGATCCGCATCAGTAAAGAATTTCGCAAGCCCAAAACTAAAATCATGTTGTACGCAGCATTTTAGAATATTGCTCCCCTGTTTGGAGACCTCATTATGCTGTACACTCTCTACGTTTGGAACGTATACAGAAGAGATTTATGTGGCATTTAGCATTTTGTACAGGACATGTTACAAAAAATTAGAGCATATGAGAAACGTCTCTCTTTAAACTACAACCTCTATATATTCGAAGAATCATCGACCTCATATTTGTGCACAAACTATTAATAACAGTATTGATTGTTCAGAATTATTAGCTAAGTTTACAAGTGGTTTGCCCCCCCCTTTTCGTAGAACAGTGTTAGGAGCCAACTCTCTGATACCTAGAATAAGCAGACTTGTTAATGAAAATAGTAAGTTGTTTGATATATTTGGAGATTCTCTTGCAACATTTAAAAAGGTGTTACGCCGAGCATAAGCTTGGTAAAGTGATTAGGATTAACATGATTGACATTGATGCGAATAATTAAATTTATAATAAATACTGTCACGTTTAGCTGTTAACTTTATTTTTGTATATCTAAGATGTCGGCAAAAAGACCTTATTTTGTATAATTTATAATATTGCATGTGGTGTTTCCCTTTAACAAATAGTGCATTATTTATTATTTATTATTATTTTTATAATTATTTTTTGTTATTATTAATTATTATTATTAGGCTAAAAACCACAATGCGACTAAACGCACGACCCGATACAATGCTCTTTTCATGGTATATGAATCAACTAATGTGATAACAATTCTTCGACATTATAATATACGAAACGCGTATTTAATGCGCATGCGCCGCATAAGTCAAAATTCGCGTTGACATTGACGAACTCGCTACTCTAGCCGCGGCCCGCGCGTGGCGAGAAGTAAAAATCGGTTTAAGGTTATAAGAAAAAGGTATACGATAAACGATAAAAAAGTTCTAAGAAAAACAGTTACAACCTGAGATTTTTCTTTAAGACGAGAAGGTAGCTTCGATATTTCATACAAAATGCGCAAAGGGATGACACCCTCCTAAACCTTTACTGAATATAATATTTATTGGCAATGTAGATTTGCTGGTATCTCACTGTATTGAGGGTTTACTCGTTTTGCTTTTATTGATATTTTGTATAGAACTGGTAATGTCAACTAAAGACTTGATATTTTGTCACGATACGTTTTCTTTTTAGAGCAGTTGCCATTTCATAAAACATGAACAATTCTAAATACAAAAAAAAAGTTATAATCGAAATAGGATCATGTTGATCCTGTACTCAAATGCAAAAAAGCAACGGTAACATCGCTGCCTCTAAAGTTAACGGCAATAAACATAATCGAGTCAAGAGTGAGAAAATGGATCATTAGTGCCAAAACTAAAGGAAGAAAACCTACCTGTCGGCTTTTTAAGACAAAAACCCAGTTTTCCAAAACGAACCATTTTGATGTTACATATTTAAGGAACTGGCGCGCAAAACTTCTAAACGATCTGCTCATCTGGAACTTTGAATCGGTGATAGGCCTGGGATCATAAGATTCGACCGCCAATTAGACGACCTCTGGATAGATTCCTTTTTGTTTTTTTGAGGGGCGAAATGCTGTCCACTTCCCTTCCGCTACGGGGGTAGACGGAAGGAGGTATGTGGGGCTCAGACCCACTAAAACCCCCCCGTGAGCAGTCCTCCGCCAGATGGTGCGAGATAGGGTTGCGCTGGCATTCACCATCTCGCCCCAGGGGTAGGCCCGGGTTGGTCTAATAACCGGGCCTCAGCGCATGTGAAGGGGTGCCATTGCTCACCAAGGGCACTCCTCAAACATGTGGGGTCGTGCAAGCCGACGAAGAGTCCCCCGACTCTTCACCAGTGACCCCACTACGGAGGAGGTAGGAGGCGAGAAAACTGCCTCCTCCATACCCCCGTTCGTCGAACGTGGCCACCGCTTGCCACGATCTCTCATTGTCGAGCATGGAGCTTACCACGTGCGGCAGTGAGAGATCTCCGCCGATTATAGCTGGATAGATCCCTATCTCTAGCTCAACCAATCTGTGAAGGTAACACCATGATGAAATCCACAGCATGGTGTTAGAGTACTTCCTGACTGGCCTGGCAAGCTACCACTCACGAGAATTAACACTCGCCGCTAAGCGCATTGTGTTCCAGCAGTTCCAGCAGTTGTCTTTGACAGCCAATCGAATAGTTTTATATTTACCATTTAGGTGAATGCACTGCGCTACCCTTACACCACGGAGGCGTCGGAATGGTGTTTTGTGGGGTGCAATACAATAAAAAAATATATGCTATCGACTGTTTAATTCCACAGTAGTTAACATTACATACGCTTATTTATTTCTCTATAAGGTATAAAAAAAGAACACCATGATTAATGATAGTATTTATACATACAGCTGCATATTATTACATATATCAGATCTTATACATCAGAACGTAATATCACTTAATTGTGCATAGTAAATCGAATCAGTTAATTAGAATTCTATTGAAGTCTGGTTATTTGACTTTGGTTTTAATTTTGGTCCATTTCTAACCAAAAGTAATCGCATTACAGTCATCGTCCCTCCGTTGGTGAGATTATTGGTAAACACGTTACTATCATTGTGGTTCAGATATATCCGCTTACGTAGTCAGAACGAAACGGTCATTGACACACACGCGCAGTTTTATGTTTTTAACAATTTTGAACGGTGGCCAACATGTTTCTAGATTTACCGTTTTTTTTCTACTGCCTAGTTTTTTTACACTATCAAGTGCCGCCACGACTGTAGCCGTTCCAACCAGCGCATAGCTTATAACTGTAGTTTTGCAATTCCTGCACTTATCACCCTGAGACATTGGTTTGGGAGTTTCTTTTGCCCAGTGAGTGAGAGTGAGTAACAGTGGCCTTCACACCCTAGCTTCGTCACAGAATATCTGGTACTACAGTGGCACCAACCACCATAACCTCTTGTACTGTGTATATAAAATAATAGAAAAAAAACCGCAGGGGCGGTTTTGTTGCGAGCCGTCGGTGAGTGGCGACACCGTGGACCCTGATTCTCCCTGGGGCTAAATGAGACCCCTGACCTCCGGCTTGCTTAATTGGCCGTCTGGGGGTGGAGTCGCAAGAGCAAGTAACAAAAAGCTCCAAGGGAAGTGTTAAAGGGTATAGCGCCGGTAGTAGCGCTCTAGTGAAATCGCAGCACACCTTTCGACACCCTTTAGCCATCCACACCAACGTTGCCCTTTTTGTCACCATTGAAGGTGGCTCTTATGGTTTAGTGGGTGGCAACTCACCACCTTCCTAAATGATGAGATGAGACTGAAATTGGCTGGTGCCTTAGTCTCGTCCATAGCCTACTTCCTCTCACTTAGAAGTTAATATCAATAGGCTTTACATTTTAGCCATTTTTGTAATAGATATACTATGTAACCATCCATCGAAAATGTTTCTGTTTTTATACTACTTTGTAACTTCTATACCAAACAGGCCTCTAAGTGTTGGCTACAACACCACTATGCCTTTGTAAAAGACGAATTAAATCCGTGATAAAAATTTAATAAAGATAGCAAAAAAAATAAATTCAAAATAAAATTGTGTTCATTACCAAAATACACGATCTAGTAAACATTATACCTCGATTTACTCGGAAACTCGGCACACTGTATAAGCTTTGAAATTGTTGTATATATGATACCAATATACATTTGTCGTCCCAGTTTAATCATACGAGTACGGATCATATCGCTTTTATAACTATGCCAAAATATCGCGAACTAACAACAAATGAAATACGCGGAAAATAGCCAGTTCTCCAATATGGTTTACATGGCGCGAATTTGTAACAAAGCGCCGCAAACATGCCCAGTAAATGTATTTATGAAGTAGGCGGGAATTTCGCTATTTAGGTGGCGATGGTCGTAAATAGCTGGGTTGGGAGCGCGACCGGCTCACACCGACATGCCGATTTAGACGGATACGTTGGTACCGTCATCTGACCGCCTGGCCTCGCTGCCCGTCCAGCGACCTGGGTCGGAAGTCGACTAGACTCCGAATCAGACGTGGATGCTCACGGCTTGATGTTTCCACTAACGGCGTTCTGCTTTGAAAGTGCCTAGTTATTTCAAACGGTTTAACTAGGCGAAGAAAACCTGGCTGTGGTTACTAGTGATATGTTTCAATAGGCGATTAGGAGGGCTCGGCATATTACTTCTGTAGTTACACATTTTTTAACATTTTCATTACACGTGTCTTCATCCTCGTACGTTTTTCTTCCTCTAATCTTCGCTACAAAACCTTCCTTAGGTACTAATTGTACATAAGGAAAACAGACAGTTATTTATATCGCCTTAAATCTCATAATACCTACTTATCTGATAATTGTACCTCGATATTTTATCATATATTTTCGGTTAAACAATTAGCATTGCTATCAGCGAACCGTTCTTACCATAACACATTATGTCTCCTATTATATACATACGAAAATGAGACGACAGAAGCGTATAAACACATTCAGCAATCATGTTACGAACCATCGTATTACATGAGATAGCTTGCTATCCCATGCCTTAGTCGGTGACATCAAAAGTGTATATTAGGTTGTAATTCCCAAGTCAATAACTGCACACACATTTTCAGCATACTTATTTTTCAAAATTATACGCTCAACACCACGCGTAAAAAAGCGTCTTTAGAAACTTTAACACCACACTGACTAAAAACAGTTTTGCTAAATTTCATATTATGTGTCATTATTTGCGTTGTTTTTAGTTTAGGTTATATTTCTAAAAACTTGATTGACTTCAGCAAGCTTGGCCAGTGGGCTGAGCACGAAAATCTGCTTAAGTGTAACGTTATCGTATCTTTTACGTATTCAATACAAACTATAAGTTATCTGTGCCACTATTGTACTAGATAAATGACAGTTTGTACTAAATACGTTAACGATGCGGTTACGTTACACTTAAACAGATTTTCGTGCTCGGCCCACTGACATGTTTTTGGCAAATATAATTTAATTACAAGCGTTTTGTCTTTTAAGCTAAGCTAAATCTTTTCCTAAGCTAGCGTTAGTGCCTTATAAATTAAAATTTGCGGCATCAATATGAAAGTGTCTTCGTCTGTATTTTTTATAAATTTCGGAATTCGTCCCATACGACGTTTAAATAAATAAAGAGATAAATAGAATCCCAAGATTAAGTCTCGGTAAAAAGTTTAAATTATTTATTTCTGGTACTAGTTTTTAATCGTGCGGTATTTTTTGATAGTTTTACTCATGTAAAAGTATCAAAAACTTTCGGGGTTCCATTTTCGAGGCTAGTGCAGATATCAGATAAAATCTTAAGGTAGACATTCGACAGGATCTTCGTGACGCGACTTTTCCTTTGTCACTTCTTTACGTCACTGGTTTTGTAATGGTGGCGGTTCCCAATGTTTAATTTATCAGTCGTTTTACTCACAAGTTAGATTTATGACATAACTATCCTGCGGCGCGCTGTGGTTTCACCCCGCGTGGTGTTAAATAATGACGATGATGAATGTATAATTGTGCTATTCCAGCGCCTCCTCTATGCACACACCAAATTTCATCCAAAGCCGGTTTGGTGTGATTGAGTTACAAACCTCCACCATGTAAATGCATTGTAATATCATTACGATTTCTATGAATGTCACGTTTATTTCCTAAAGCGAAACCGCCTATAGATTTCATATTGGAAACTACCACAACGGACTCTCCTTTCATATCGAATTAATCGACAGTTAGGCAGGTAGTAATTTGATCGGGCACTCGGTATTTACTTGATTTGACATAATTCAATCGTTATTTGCGAAATTTCATTTTCATGCAGTGATTTAATAGCGCTATAATTGTTCCTTATCCTGCTTTAAGGGCGAATTCGAAGATAACTCGAAGATAACCAATTAATCTAATCACCCTGTCTGGCAAAAATAACGAAGATGTCTAGAATTTGTTCTTTTCATCTTTCCAGCTATTACCAAACATTTTGTTTTGTTTAAGTATCTTGAGTTGAGACGTCTCAAAGGTAGCTAATCCAGTAATCCAGGCAGCTAAGCTTTCTTTATGTTGCCGTTGTCTCATTCTTATATCTCTTAAAGTGATGTATTAATTTAATCAGCGTAAAGCGTGAGACCTAGTAACTTTCAAGTAATCGTCGTCGAAGCTGGATTTTATTGTCAGAGGTTCTTTATACGGCTTAAATCCTCTAGACTTGTAATTAAGAAGGACAATGAAAACCATAGAATGTCACAACGGGTTGTTGTTAGGCATATGTCCTAGTATTCCTCGTCCTCTCATCTTAAATGTATCTTATATGTTTTTATAGTGTAAAATGTTACAAAGGCACCTTATATGTGATAATTTGATCAACATGTGTTATACACTATAATTTATAACTACTTATAACTAATTAACTGATATAACATTCAAATTTAACTACTAAGACTACTTCAAAAACTAAGAGAATTGCCTACGTAGGTAATAAGTTGGTTACTTACATCGACATATCTGGGTCGGCTTCAATGTTTTGTTCTTTGATGTGTTTATACAAGACGTGACATGATCCAATAAAAATGCCCATCTAGAGAGGGAAACATGTTGATTTTCAATCGTTTAGTTAGAGTATCTTATTTATTTATCTGCGCTTTGTTTACTTTCTTAGTATTTCTTATGCCTTCACCTAATAAGCATCCGATCAGCTAATAACGAACATTGGAGACCTTGGCTCTAAAGAATTTGGTTGCTAATTTGAATGCCATAACTCAAGATTCGGGCTCCAATTTTGCAATGTTATGGACCTTCGAAATGTATAATAATTAATTTTGTCAAGCCTAGTTAATTAACCAACGAATAGGCTAAACGAAATATAGAAAAAAATTCTTCAATTTAACAATAATATATTAAATTGGTGTTCTTATTATTTAAATTATTATTCTATAAATATTTACGTTACGTAAAGTTTAAATCGTTTCTCTTGTCATTGAAAAGTGGGTAGGCACCTAAATATAATCGAACCGATCTCGTTAACAGTCCTGTATAGTTTTAAATAAATTTAGTGACTAGCTCATCATAAACTTTGAGATGGCAGTGAAACTTTTTAATGACGTATTTATGACTAGATAATTAAATAGCATAATCAGCTTCGTATAGGACTTCGCTTCAATGATTCAAAGAAACGTGGCTTTTATTGTACAATTGATGTCTGCCAATTGCCATTAGTAGATAGATAGATAATAGATTAGTCAGGATTCGAAGATTTGCGTAGCGTTACGTACGAGGGGCTATATTAATGAGAATGCGCATTTGTCGGTTTTTAGTATGTTCGTCCATCTGTTACACTTAAACTACCTAACCTAACTAAAATCCTATGTTGAAGAAACTATGCGAGATAGCTTGAGATAGATGGAAAAAGGACAGCGAAAAAGGAGTCGCGAAGTGATAAAGGAAAAAAAACATAAGCGAAAATAAATTTGAAAAGTCGTAGTGCTTATTTAATCTTTTAGCAATTTGTGGGTGACGAGACGTTGCGGTATTACGTAATAAGATAGAACGAGAACTTTAAAGTGAATATTCCGTAGAAGCTTATTTAATAACATGCTCAAAGAAATCATGCTTTGATGGATTTAACGAGATCCATCTCCGTATACCGCGGGCTGAGTAAATAGTGTAGGACGTTACTGTCAACTATCAAGCCAAACAGCCCTGAGTATGATTCTAGAATACGAGACCTTAAAAAGGTTACACAGGTTTTAAAGTCTCGTAGGTACATTAAATATGTGTTAATTGAATGCTAAAATTAAAAATATCATTTAAATCGAAATATATTTATTATGTAGTTTTTTTAATTATTCTTGCTAAGATCGGTGGAATAGGACTGCTTTTATACCTTGTGTCTCACTTTAGAAGATATGTACTGAAATAACATATATTTGACTGACTGGTTGGTGCCGTTGGTAAAAATCCTGCTTTCTGAGCTGCTGGTCCCAAGTTCCATTCCCCGGACAGGTTAAACATTTGTGTGCATAAACATGTATGTTTGAACTGTGTCTGGATGCATATATATTTATACGTACGTAAGTATATCAGTCATCAGGTAACCATAGTTTAGGACTTGAACACATTGCGTTGATTTTATACAAAAACCTGTATTGAAGTTTTCTTTGTCATTTCTACCCGAAACTTCTTTGTTGGAAAATAAATGCAAAAGTTACTAGGCTACTTAAAGTTTGTTAAAAGCATCAATAGGTGTATCATGTAATATGGAAAATGAGACGAGTTGAAGAATAAGATGTGCTTTCGCTCGTTCCCTTTGAGAGAGTTTACACGTTGTTACGGATGATACAAAATATTATAAAGTGTACTCGTATTGCTGTAGCGATGGAGTCATCTTTGTTTCATATGCGTTCGTTCAAAACATATAATTTCTTCTTTGTTACTTTCGTATTTAGACTCAACGGTAACTCAATTCATTAAAGAACATAAACAGTTTTGTTCGTTTTTTTTTTCGTTGGGGTTCTCACACAACCAAGGATCGATGGGCTGTGCCAGGTAGTTTTCGTTATCAGACAATAAAAAAGCGGTAACACACACATCTTTCTAGCATTGCTAAAGGCGGTGAGCGCATATCATTTTATTGGAATATGAATTGTTTCAATACTGCTTTAAAGATCAAACCAATCAGCTAAAATTAAATAATAACAGCAGAAGTTATTGTAAAATAATATCGTTTTTATCTTGAGTTCTAGAGATAAGCCGGTGATACGGTAATATCATTCAGGTACAGTTTCCTTGTTTTGTTTCAACTTTATGTATCCGATTTTAAAAGCGGCTGTTATTCAACTGTTTTTGTTTTTATAAAGGTAACTTACAAATCCGTAACGTCCATGTCTCTATATTTTGATTCGCAGGCGTATAAAAATTTAATCTAACTAAAACACGTTCAACAAGTTCTCGGCGATTCAAATGAAACTTACCATTTGAAATGGGTCGGTATTTGCTTGGAGCTATTTTTGAATTGCTACTTTCTTAATGCAGCACTTCATCTCTAACTTTTGTTTGTTATATTTTAAGTTAAGTTCGTCTTAAAGCGCAGCGCACCAGCTTGGATGTGCTTTGAATTATTATAAATTATAAATAAACAATTCCTTCCGTACCGCATCCTCTCTTCAACAGGTACTGCTATTGTTTGATTTACATTACAACTTATTTCCGATTCGTAAAGCGTCTCTTTGATATACAAAACGACATGCCGCTGTAGTGACAAACAAAGGCTAATAATTGTGAACAGTTTAAAAATATGTTTAATAACAATGCTTTACCGTGTCGCTGGGCACAGTGCAGTTGATGGTGGTCCATGCTGGATGCAAGGCTTTAGAACACTCGCAATAAGTGAGATCACACACTCCGTTCTTTTGAGCATACTGAGCGAGGGCTCTAACGTGAACGGTGGCCGCGAGCGCAACAAGTGCTATAAACAGCGATAGTCGCGACATGTCGCGTCGGCCCGGTGCCCGTCTGTGTACCGGTCGGCTCGACGGTTCTGCAAGGACTGGCTAGCGTCAACGTCAGACTCAGCCGATGCGTTTCGCCCGCCCGCCACCACCCGTCCGTGCCTCCACTCCTCTCCCGCTAGTGATGCGTCTGACGCACCGCTACAATATATCGATGATGGTATCTCATTAATTGTACTATTAACGCTACATATGATAATTTTGCTATCGTCTTTCGTACGTGAATTCTTCTTCAAAGATGCGATAATTACGGTATAGTTTTTGTTTGTTTAAGTAAGATCGATTTTCGCACATTACTGTTATTAGTGTTGTATGTAGACTTTTTCACTGAATGATAATGATTACGGTTTGTTTCAAGTTATTATCTTTTTGTATTTAAGATGAGCTAACGAAACTTATAACCATAAGCTTTTACAACTCTATATTATTTTATGAATGTATATTTTCATTTATAAACGACAATTAATTATAACTAAAGTGAGTGTACTTACAATACTAATGTGAACTTAAACTTTCTTAAGTTTAAATCTACTTTTAACATAATCCTACCTTGTTTTTATCGCGCTTATTGTTTCTTCCGGTTCAAACAATTGTCACTAACTACCTTCTAATTATTTTACCTATTGTTGGTAATGATAATGACTAATTAACCATGACTCAGAGAACGTATTATATTGTTTTCTTAATGCTTTACGTTTTTATTATAGATATCTTTGAGCTTAACATAATTTTGTATCTGACTTGTCATTGCAAATGTTTATTACAATACTAGTAGAAGATTTATTATATGCCTACCATTTTTCACTTTAATATATCGCTATAGGTATCAAATAAAATGAGCACATATAATACATAATAATAGAATAATAGACAGGCCGGTTGGCGCAGTTGGTAGCACCCCTGCCTTCTGAGCTGCTGGTCCCGGGTTCGATCCCCGGACAGGTCAAACATTTGTGAGCCTGAACATGTCTGTTTGATCTGTGTCTGGGTGTGTATATGTATTTAAGTATGTATATCAGTCATCAGGTTACCATAGTACAGGCTATGCCTAGTTTGGGACCTGAAGACCTTTGTGTGGATATTGACCCATAAAAAAAAGGATAATGCGATTCGTGGCAGCTAATAAAACAGTGCTATTTGACGCAACAAACAACAACTACAATGGTGCAGCATTAAAGTTGCAAAATTATGTATTGGGGAGTTATCTTTCAATTTGTTACAAAAATGGTTGATTTGTTTTTTTGTTGAAATAAAATAATTAATAATATAATATCTTATCTGAAACTATCGATATACCGATGCATCTGTGATAACTGTCGCCGACCTATGGCGCATGGCACAAAGGTCGGTTCTGCGTGCACCAGCACCTAGTCCGACTCAGTACCACACAGTTTCTCAATAACGACAATATAACTATTTAAAATAGGTACAGATTTTGTAAATTATGCATACACAACAGAACTACTTTTAATGCATTTCAACAGGGTTCTTCAGAATTAATTTGAAAAGCTAGACTTTGTCAGTTATGGTATCACGTAAAAGAGGCGAATATTGTTCTTTTAATTTAAAGTTATCTGTTAATCGGCTTCCACATAAATAGAGGGTCCAAACCTGCATTAACAACTGTACTGTTTTATTGCTTATTCATGAGTAGGTATTCCACGGCAAACAATCTGGAAAATAGCAATAAACATGAAGACTATTCATAATTTCTATACCTACTTAAATAAGTTGTTTCATTCGTTTTGTTATTGTGTGTCTGCACTTTACTTATTTGCCTGTTGTTTATGTAGGAATCATTTTTATTCTAACCTTAATTTTTAATCTCTTGTGCGGAGTGGACACATCCGGTTGCTCGATCATACACGCACATTGCTATAATTGACCACCGCGTAGGTAGGTACATCAGTACTTGTTATACGTATGTGTAGGTATATTTTTCAAATTATACATTGAACGTTATTTTTCTTATTTTTAATTTTCTTGAATAAAGTTTGGGATTTGTCACTCTGTGTTTATTTGATTTGTTACTCGTGTGTCCGAAATATGTTATTGCCAATAACCTGTCGCACTATTGTCAATTTACTAAATATCTTCTCCATCTAGTACCTATTTCAAGCAAGTCACGATACCATTTGCTAGATCATTTTAGTGAAACATATTTACCAAGTGCAGTTTTATATCATAACTAGCTGCGCCCCGCGGTTTCACCCGCGTGGTGTTGGATGGTGATGATGATAATGGCGATCATGATGACGAAAAGCATCCTGTATTTTATGTACTCCAGCGCCTCATCTATGTATACACATAAATAGTAAAATAATATATACATAAAGCTTGACAAATTATACACTAAAACCACCTCGAGAAACACTCTATCTATTGGTGAAAACAGCATGAAAATCGGTGCAGTAGTTTTTGAGTTTATCGCGAACAGATAGACAGACAGACAGACGCGGCGGAGAACTTTGTTTTATAATATGTAGTGATTTTTACCCAAACGCGCAATTTCTTACCTCTTAATATCTTGTCCTAACTGACTGATTGATCAACGCAGACCCTGAACAGCTGAGGTCCTAGGACGAATAACTGCGTAAGTGTCGTAACGTCAAGTGTCGTTCACGTAAATCAGTACATACTGTCATTTATCTAGGTTAATTGTGGCACAGATAAGTCATACTTTGTACGCCTAAGCGTGACGTATTGACGCTTACAGTACGAATACTTTTTGCGGAACTTGTTTGTGCTATGACCTCTGGTGCAAGCTCTGGCAATGCATCTATTAAGGGCAGGCGTTGTGCTTGCCATCAGTCGCACGACTTGCCCGTCTCGTCATTTGGCAGAATATAATAAAATATTAAAGTAGGTGTGTGTTTTTGTAATACTTATAACGTGTTTTATAAATACCATGATCCAAATATGTACGTTTATTGCTAAACAAAATGTATTGCGAAACCATAAATATGTAATTATATAAAACTATTACTAATTAGTATATACCGGCGAAACACTCACGTTAGGGATCGAATACGTCAACCTAGGTTTCGAGCAAGTCCGATGCTCATCTTCAGGGCGAGTGCGCAACAGCGTCTGCGAGGAGCCGGCGCTGTAGCTGAAGATGAGCATCGGACAGCTTCAGCACCGGGAGCTCGCAGACGCCGCTGCGTTATCGCTCTAGCTCAGTGGTTCTTAACCGGGGGTCCGCGGACCTCTGATGGTCCCTGAAAGCGCTTCAAGTGGTCCGCGAAGCCATCCCAATTAGAAGATCCTTTGGAAACAGGAAATAATAAGGAAAGATTTTGGGAGCCAAATAATTTCAATACTGAAACTGATACAAAAACTAAACTAAAAGTTCAAAATAAGTAAGAGTAGTCATACAAATCCCATTAAAATAATTATACATACCTCCTTTTCTCTGTAACCTAAAATGTTCTTCAAATATTTAAATAACTAAGCCAACAACTTTGAACAATTACATGCAAGTTTTGTTTATAGATAGGACAATCCTTTATTCATTTACATTTACCTCCAAACAGTTGGTGGTCCATGGCAAGACAGAAGTTTTGTGCAATGGTCCCTCAGCACTAAAAGGTTAAGAACCACTGCCTAGCTCATGGACATGTATTATTTCGATCCCTAACGTGAGTGTTTTGCCGGTAAATAGTATAATAGTTTAATATGTGTCCAACTCTCGCGAGTTTCAGTACAAAAAGTCAGTAATAGGTATATTATTTTTCATCATTTACTTAAATCAAGAACATAGGACATATTGACGCTTTACTAAAGGTATATTGTCAGGAGACTTAGTGCAGGTGTAAATGCGCCTTTTTTCAACTGTCCATTTTTTTGTAACACATTTTCTTTACATGTGTTATGTGTGATTACATGTTAATTTATTAGAGTTCCGTGCCTCACGAGGAAAACGGAACTCTTAAAAATAAAGAGCTTTCATCTTACTATATCTCGATATATATATAATATTTTATAGGCTCCGTTTTCCTCCCGAGACCCTAACTAACTATAATTTTATTGACATAACAACGTTTATATAACTGTGGATTCCAGCATTTCCAGCAGCCAATAATTATTATGATTTGTATGGTAGGTGCCTTCAGAGCTACGTATTGCATGAGGTGTCTATCACATGAATGTATCATTATAGGCCGTGAATACGTGGTCCTGAAAGCCCTCGCGATGCATCTTAAAGCTCTCGGGCGGCTCCCAAGATTTCAACCGCAAGGAAGAATGAAAGAAAACTGTACCTTATTACAATTAGACTAAACTGTTATAAAATTTAATGTTTAATAATGATGTTGTGAAGCACTCGTGGCGGAGCTTGACTTAGCGATCTTAATCAATCAACAAGTTAAGCAACACTTGCTGTGGTCAGGACTTGGAAAGGCGACCGCTAGTGGCATTATTGAACTGAGCGCTTCCGTGCTTCGGAGGGCACGTTAAGCCGTCGGTCCTGGTTGTTTGTCTTAGGACAACAGTCGTTAGGCTATGTCGATGGCCTTCGGGCGGCCTGAAAACTTCGACATGAGTTGGCCACTAACCTATCCACCAAGCCGCACTGGGCACGCGTGTTGGATTATGGCCCAACTCCTCTCTCTGAGAGGAAGGCTCGAAACCCAGCAGTTGGAACAAAATGGGCTGATTATGAATTATGTTTCTTACATTACATCGTGATTGGAGTAGAAAGGTTACCTACTCGAAACATATTTCTAGAACTATGACACATCGGATAAAATAATTTTGCCGAATAAAGAAATATAATGAGTTCAGAACGTGTGTGTGAGAGTGTGTGGCTGTGTGTGCGTATGTGTATTTGTGTCTGGTGTGACAAATTTGTTTTTTTTTATACGTAGGGCATTATTTATTTTGACTACGTTAGGGACTTATAACCAATGTTACTTCTTAATTATATTAGGTACCTTGATGAATTCTACTTATTATTATGACTGACGTTGCATATGACTAAAAGTGTTATTATTATGATTGAGGATTTAAATTGTCGTTAGCGCCACCATAGCGTCTGCAGCACCGGAGTGTGAAATACCGGTTGCAAAAGCAACGGTAGCGCTTGGGGCATACGCTCATCAAACATATAACTAAAAAATAAAAAAACATATAAACAATATAACCAATATAACCAAAATCCTGAAGAAAGAAATTTTGTGGCATAAATAACCTGGTTTACATTGTTTTGAATTTGATCTGATCTTGAAGACATGTAGGTACTAAAAGGTTTTTCAATAAGGGCTAGTATTAACAAAATTCTTTATTTTAATTTTAAATACCCATAATTATGTGCCATTGAGTGTGAACTGTGCTGTGACATCAATGCTCGCCTGGGCTTACAGTGACGTGGATCCGAGTAGTCCAATTTTCAAGGACTCTGCCGTATAGATCTGGCTGAATTTAAGCGATGTCCTGTGTTATGTTCAATTTTAGGCCATCGATCGAGTGTGGTATATTTGCATAGACATACGACTTCTAGAAACCCTACAAGAAAAAGTCTACCGGGGTCAAATTGCATGATCTTGGTGGCCAATTCACATCATCACCCTTACTGCGACTGATAAACATACCCTCCAATCCTTCATGCGTCAATCGTGGCGTCCGCTGTGTGGCTTGTAGCGCCGTCCTGCTGGAACCACATGTCGTCTAAGTCCATATGGTTCAATTTGGACCATGAGAAATTGGTTATCATCGTTCTGTAGTGCTCTTCTTTGAGGCTGACCGCAACACCAACGTCGTTTTTGAAAAAGTACGGACCAATGAAGCCGTTGGCACAAAATCCACACCAAGCGGTAACTTTTTGAGGTTGCAATATCACTTGGTGAACCTCGCGTGGGTTGGTGTCGTCACAAATACGGCCATTTTTCTTGTTAACACAGCCATCCAGAAAATGCTCCTTGTCGCTAATGACGATTTTTGCCTAAAATCCTCTTCCTAACGATTTGAAGTCTAGCCACAGAACAAACGGCGTTGTCTATGGTCAAGCACATTGTTCTTGGGTCAGTTACTTCTTGGTATATCTACGGTTGTCTAAGTCCCGACCCAAAATTCGCCAAGTTGAAGTCTGCGAAAGGCCGAATTCTTGTACACGACGAGAAATTGACCGCGGCGATGTTCTCGGTCGATCTTGCGTTCCTTGAACGTACGGGTGCTGGCTGGTTGATAACCGATCCGGTCGTCCACCAAACCAGTGGCCAAATTAGAGAATTTGACCACTGAATGTTGAAGAGTCGACTGTGAAAGGCCACCACGTCTACCATAAATTGGGCGCAATGCGCGCATCGTTTACACTAACGAACACTCATTTTGATAATAATTTTTCATCATTTGAATGAACCGCAACGGTGATTTGGCATAAAATAACTGAAGAAAAGATTTTACAGATATAACCGAGCCAATCGAAAAACCCCATGGAAGCTAAAGATATTTTAGCATAATTGTAAAATTTTGTTAATATCTGAACCGTGTCTGTTACCATAAGAGTGTAAGATACGATCGAAGCGCTTGGTATATTAGCTCACCGAACGTAAGATCTAAAAATGACCAACATCTACAAGAAATTAATTAAATGGGTCTATAGCTAATCAAAAATCATATAGGAACCAAGCGTTTACAAATATCTTAAAAGAGTTAGAGATCCAATATATTGTTAAATTACCCAATATATTAACGATTATTTTACACGCGCCACAAAAGTGCAAGGATTTTTGAGGTCCAAATTGTCGGCGCAACAATTGTTGCGAGTAAATGTCACACGCGTTTTTTTTTGTTTATGTTTTAAAGTCATCCCAATGTTTAACCATAGAGTTTAATTCTTTAGCGTAATATATTTTCTTTCTATGGCACGGACACGTTCTATCTGTGAACTTTAAAAAAAAAATATAATCAATGTTTATATTTTCATCGGTGTTTGGCGGTGAAGTTATGTTTTGTGCTATAGTTTTTAGTGAATTAATAGGGTTAAACCCATGATTTTGATACAAAATATACATGAATATGATCGTGAATGTGTAAGGAATACTGTAAATATGTGATTTAAGTTCTGACATCAAAATTTACACGAAAAAAATTTGTCACTAACCGACAATTCCCGGTAAGCTAATTCTCATTGTTATGATTGCTTATAATTTGCTTTATTTTGAATAGATTATACTTTTACATTGTAAAATATCACAGAAATAATGTCGTCAAGTAATTACACCCACTCAGAATATGATAAATACGCCATATCATGTCAGGATCGATAAAAAATCAAAGTTACGTGACAGTTAAATTCGCTAGTACTAAAAATTCAAAATTTTTAATTTTTTTTAATATTTCTGATTTATAATTATTTTTTGAAACCTACTTTGGTTTTTAGAATTTCTAATAAGAATTCCAATAACAAAAAAAAACAAGAAATTTCAAAGTAGCTCTTATTTTTTATGTAATTATTAATAACCTAGGCATATGTTACTAGGTAAAAATAATATTTCTGTTCAAGACATTCGAAATATTTATTGAAATTTCAAAAATTCAAATTCCTGTCTTGGGAACCATTATTTATTCATAAACTTAATTTTTGTGGTCAGATTGCAGGTTTTTTTATGATAATATTTCTTCTACGAATTCAAATAGTTGAATGTAATTAGTTAGATATGTGTTTTTACTATTTAATTACCGCAAAAAACCTATAGATATTAATGTAAAATTTTTAAATTACAATATTTTTTCCACAACAACTCAGATTTTTTCGGCTACGTCAAGTTTGTCCTCGTGTAACATAACATTTTACTAATACATTTGACATGATTGTTTATGTATCAGATTCCTTGGTTATTCAACTATCTCTGACAAAAATTTCGTCTCTTAACTCGCTATAGGTATGGCACAAGAGCCATTTATTCTCAACTCGGCGCAAACTTTTGATGCGGGCGCAGGTCGTAACACTCGGGAGCCTAAGTTAGAGAGAGCCAAAATTAGTCGTTAATTGCAGTAGCGCAACCTTTGTTTCTGCTTTGCATATTATCAGGTACGGTGGAAGCACTAAGAAATAAACTCTTCCAACGTGCTGTACAGAAAATACCAAGACTTTATTGAAACAAATTAAGTACGTCTATGACTAATCAACAGCCAGATAAACCCCAATTTAGTTTGTACACATAAGACAAAGAAGTCAACGGTGTGTTTGTGAAATTAACGATTGCTGTTAACTCGTCCACCTTACAATCATCCATTAAAATGGCGCAAGATAGAGAGAGCTGGAGAAAAATGGTGGCACAGACTACACACCCAAATCACGTCCCTCAGTCATGAGGATATGACTAAGAAGAAGAGAAGTTAACTCGTCCTCGTCAAACGTGAACTAATCCTACGAATTATCTGCAAAATAACTATGATATAGGAAAAGCAAATAAAGTTGATTGGGCTAATTAACACTCGAATAGGTTCCGTGATATACACACATAAATCCTAGAGATTATATCTTTTCCAATATATAAGTTATCATTAGCGGTCATCCTTCATTACAGCACTCGCGACTTGATCTCAAAAATACACCTATCCTAAAAGAATAAAGTCCGTTAAAAAACGAATCACGTTATTTCAGCTGTAGGATGCCCACGGCTGATCATATGCCTCCCCCATAGATTGCCAAAAGGAATTGAATCTAGCCTACATCCAACGCCGTCCTGCGATCTTTATCAGATCGTTTGTTCACCATTTCAGTGGACGATCTATGCTGCGCTTGCTGGTCTGCGGTTTCCATTCCTGAACTTTCTGACCCGGAAAAATGTATATTTATAATATTAATAAAGCCTCTTATTTTTGCACTTTTTTTTTCGTTTTTAATGGTACCACTTTGATTATAGCTTGATTTAAAGGTGCAGAGTAGCAGAAGTCTACAATTTAAAATCAAGCTTTAGAATTTCGTCACTTTAATTGCGTCGTCTGTGGCATTAAAGAGGTCACTTGTGCAGGTAGTAGGACATAAGGGACAAACGAGTATATGTGACATCGTTTGAGTGGCGAAACCGCAATCGCAAACAGTTTCAGTATTGTCACGGTAGCCTCATTTGCACATATTGTGTCTACATCGGCCAAATTGCGTCCTAAGTCGGTTGATGGACTTCCATACAAGCCACGGAAGCTCACGTCCTGGGGGTAATTGTTCTTACGCTGTGAAACCAGGTGGTGGTGGGTGTTTTTGTTCCAAAGAATGATCCTGTGCAAATCTGGATGGTGATCGAGAGCTGTCGTTGTGTGTAGGAAGCTTTTACGACTCTTTAACCGAGCTCTTGAAGGCTGACGTCCGTATAGGGGGTCCCTATTTTTGCGCTAAAGAGAAGGACATCTTAAGCGCTTCGCGTAACCTTCTGGATACAATTAATCCCGGGATACTATGGTCCATAAGTAACACCCGTAATTAATGGGTGTTTTTGATAAATGCATAGAAAATCATAATTAAGTTAATAAAACATTTTATTATCAAAGACAATCACGAGAATCATTTTCCAACTTATATGTTATCATTACTATTTATACCAGTTCGCGTCTATGTAAAAAATTAACAGAAGGAAAACTGGACGGACAGAAGACGACGGAAAACAAAGTGATCCTAAAAGTGTTTCTTTTCACTTTTGAGGTACGGTACCCTAAAAATGTGCAATCATTGCATTGTATTGTAAAAGTCCAGCGGTAAATCCTAACTATTGTTATAAATGCGAAAGTGAGTTTATTTGTTATTTCTTCACGCTCTAACGGCTGGCCCAACTTTAATAAAATTTGGTATATGTAGATATATGAAGCCCCGAAATAACACACGGGGCAGTTTTCATCATCATCGTTCATCTCCACGCGGGTGAAACCGCGAGGTGTGGTCAGTTGAACATAAGTACTTAAGGATGTATCACACTGGCGTTTTGCGTTCATATTTAGAGCGAGGCGATTATAAACGTGGGCTTAACGAGTTTGTCGATAACACGTGGCGATTTCGCCCGCCGCGAGTACGCAGCGTTAATGCAATAGCAATATGCGAGGAAACGCTGTTGCTAGAATAATTGCTTCACAACGTCAACGAAGGAAACAAGTTAAGGCGCTGCCCAAAGCCAAAAATCTGTAAAACGCTATGTTTTTCGGCGCACAGTTTTGACGTACTAGTTACTGATACAAACTTGAAAAAACACAGTACATAGCTATGAGTATAAAAAAGACTTAAATAATAATATTGAATAATATCTATCTGGCATCGTAAATTAAAAAATCGCTAATAAAACGTCAAAATCGTGATTCTCAACATTTTGAGCGACAAGTACCTTCTACATATATTTAAAGTAATCAGAAAAAAAGGTATTATATTAACCTAAAGAATAATCCATTTCAATTAAATTTCAATATACTATTTACCATTGTGACTTCTTTTATTTTTAAACATATTCAAACTGCGAAAAAGTTATCGTGTTAAGACGCGGTCCAACCCCAATTTTAAAATAATTTACGATGCTTTACGTAAGGTTGAAAATCGCTTTCTTTATATTTCTCGATATATACTAATACAATTGAAAAAACTGCTGGTTATTAATTTAGTACTATACGTTGGCTATGTATAACCTAAAAAAAATATAAAGTGTTATCGCTGAAAATTTTGAAAGTTGGACGTGAAAGTTTATTTTTGTAGACCCATTCAGGATTTTTTTTTCTGCTGAAAGAGAGTTATATGTATGAATTCTATTCGGTTATTACTCTTTTCCTATTCCTTTTCTAACCTTAGTATTTTTTTCATAACATATTATAGATCTGTTTCGTTAAAAGGTGTTTAAAAATTCTGCTTTTTACTATTATCAGGATACGAGCGCGCATAAGACGCACGCTTGTTCCTGTCACGGCCAGTGCTTCATTCCCTCAATGCCTAAAAGTTTGCTCTTGCAGCTTTACTATACAGGGATGGATTTGGAAGAATCCTTTTATAAGTAGGAGTACCCATCTTTTTTTGGAAAAGATTGACTAATTATCCTAAAAAACTTCGTGCCTACCTGCGAATGTCAAGAGCTACGTTTTATGAATTGTTAAAAATAAGGGCATTACATGATTATTGTTTACGTTTCTTTTGTTATATTCATGTTTTCGAGATTTCATTGCTATGCAGATGTAGGAAAATACTGCATATCTCCTACACACACGGTTGTACTAAATGGCGTCCACGTTATGTACATACACGCTGCGAACATATTATACCATAATAGCCTTCCTTCTAATACGCTCGCAAATCACCAGTGTGATAAGCTCTTAGATACTTTACGTTCTACAAATTTGAACGGAACCCTCGGTGCGCGAATCCAATTCGCACTTGGCCGGTCTTTTGTTGTTTTTTTACGCTTGGCAGGCATCTTAGGAATATCAGCCGTGCGATTCTCTAATGATTCGTCGTTGCGTTCGTCGACGAGCTCACCGATGTCAAACACTTTATGAGATATCGCCCTTGTACAAAAGGTTGTTTTTCCAATGTTTCTTGTCATCTCGTTATTTGTTTCAAGGATGTTCAAAGCTGCAACGATGTTGGCTCTTATAGAATCGCACGACAGGTGGGGCTAATTGTTTTTTTTTGTTGTTTTTTGGGAGTGTAGATTAAAATTATAACTATTGCAGATACAAAATACTTTTTCCGAATTCGATCAAAATTATGTTCATGCAAGTAATTAATAACTAATAGAATATTGTAGTAAGTATTTATAAATATATGCTGAGTGTTTTAAATTTAAACACGATCGCAATGTGCTGTCATAATAATAATTACTCGTAGTTTCTTATAATTAAATATAATACTATTGTTAGTAATAAAAGGTCATTACTGCCATTAAGATCTTGCTCAAAGTTGGTAGGATAGATTCTCTCTTCTTCCTTCCCTCATTACTGAGGGAAGGAAGAAGTAACGTTCCCTCATTACTGAGGATCGTGACTCCTCTGTTGCAGTTTGTTTACTGTTTTTCTCCACCGTGTTCTGTTACTGGCCTGATGTAGAGCTGTGCTGAAAGGTATTTCCAGCTGTTCCGATACCTGATCCGTTCATCGCTTAGGGCTTCGTCCTCTTGGTCTTTTACCCTAGGATAGGATAGCTTCTGGTCTATAATTTGATGTGTCTGTTTTCTCTGGAGCCTTAATAATTGGAGTGGTTCTATTATATTTAATTAAATCAACAAGGTACCTCTATCTATACAAAGATTAAATACGCGAGCCAAATTTGGACCCATATAACTTGTATTGGAAAAAACGATATTAAAAAATATTTAGTGACACTTCCGCTGAAAAGAAAACAATGATTTTGGCCTATTTGGGGGGCGTGCACCACCCTCCCTCCCGCATAAAATGCTAATAGGAAGAATACAAAATAAAAAACACAAGAAACCACAAATAAACCAAAACTGATTCGACACGTGTTTCGCCTCTACACGAGGCATCCTCAGGAGATGTTGACTCGTCGAGCGCTAGACCGACAGTGAGGTGACACCCTCTACAATTTTTAGCGACATTCCCCATAAGTCTTCAGTATGCTTTATATTTAAGCTTTTCAATGTTTTTATAATTTTGAAAGAAGTATATTTAAAAGAAAAACTGGGTACTTTGTTCGTGAAATTATCTTTAAGAATAGCTTCTGCTGCATTTGGACAAGAATTCAGTGACTTGGTGACTTCTAGAGGTAAATTAGATAAATTATCAAAAGTATTTGCTTCATTTATTGGTTCTGAGACTGTTTGATTGTTAATTACAAGGACACATGCAATGTGCTTTGGTTTAATTTTCCGGTCTCAATATTTAAAGTCATCCAAACTGTTTTTATTTTGTTATTGGATTTCCGTATTTTATCTTTAATAAACAAAGCTTTAGCACGCATACAAACATTATCAAACAAATTTGAATACGTTTTGACATATTCATGGAAAACTTTATCGGATGTCAACTTTTTATGATATAACTCATATTACATAGTATCTCTACTTTTTCGAATACTTCGAGTAGTCCAGTCACCAACCACGTCTACACAAGCGACCTCACAGACACGTTATATCGCACATCCAACTAAGTCACGCTGTTCTTTGAACTTGATATTGTTTCTAATTAATATAATACAGCCTCCTCCTTCAGCGGATTTGCGGTTAAACGAGCTAGCCTAGATTATTATAAGTATCGCTTTATTAGTATCCAATCATTCCATCTACTTAAGCGAAGTGAAATCTGTACTAAATAAGTATCATATTTTGCTTTTGTTCAAAAAGTTTGTATAAGTTTTTTCTCATGTCTCATAATGTCTATTAGCGAAACGCCTGACATGAATGCATATAATCAATTTGTCCAAGGAGCAAAATACCTAAAACTTAGATCGCCTCAGCTGTGCCTTGTCAGATATTAATATTTAACTTTTTTGATATCTTCTATTCTATAATATCAGATTATAAAGCACAAGGTCTTAAATGAAATTAGTGCAACCGTATAAAAATATGCTTGCTGAACTATAAAAAAACAAGACGTCTGATATTGATTTTGGTAAGTAGTTTAACATATTGTGCGAGAGAAAAGTGTTAATTCCAGCATTCCTGAAGACAAAATATTCAAATTATTCAAAATTATTATTGAGTACATTTAAATGAAAACTAAAGGTTATGCAGAAAATACAGCTGTTATTTTATTAAGACAGTTTCCTAGTCGTTTTATATGACAACTTACGTTGTATTATATAATTTCATAGTAGTTTTAGGCATTTTGGTTTTCAAAAACTTTTCCGTTTTTGTATTTTGAACAGTTGCCATTATGCATTTTGTCATTTTGCTTCATAGCCGTTCTGAATGTTAGATATATAGTTTAATAAATCTTAAGCAGAATTACAGGCAAATTAACTCAGATATATTTGCCATTTTAAACATTGCGTGTATGAGGAATTAATTTTTAGATTATTATACTCGTATATATTGTAACTTTCATTGTAAAAAAGCTAATTGAAGGAACTGTCTGTCAAACAGCATTGTCTGTTAAATCTATACGATAAACTTTGACATCGTGCTGTTTGCGGAGACAGCATCCTTTGATTAACCAGATTATAGGCTTCACGTGTGTACTTATAATACGTACTATCGTATAAAAAAATATTATACGTTTGTTGGCGTTTCCAAGACTGCGTAAGCATTGTGGTTGTAAATCAATGAATATGCAATCTAGGCAGCACTCGCAACGTACATTCGTCGTAACGGAAGTGTTATTCAACATCATTATAGACAATAACAAGAAATATTTGACATCTACTATTTTACTAAATTATTAAGTTATTTAGTTTGTTAAGGTTTTATCGTAGAACGCATCGTAGGTGCTTCCTAAACTGCGTAAGCATTGTATATGTAAACACTGCGTTCGCAGTCTAGGTAGCATTTGCGACGCATAATCATCGGAACGGATGAACACTAGAAAACGAATAAAACCCTGTATAAATTAGACACCATAATACTATTATAGGCTCCTAGTTGGTAGCATAACATAATGTAGGGAAGATAATATTATCTATGAAATCATACGTCGTTTGCATTATCATAGCTGCACCTGTACTATTTTTTCGAATTTGATTATCAACGAACTGGACACAAGAAATTGAACAAGGTCGGGTCGGACTTATGCCACAAAGTTTCACTACCACCATATAATATAATATTTATGTAACCGATGTAACGAGACAAATAATCTTTAAAACATGCCTTATGTTCGGGTTTAACCCACCCTTATAAAACATATACCATTTTAATATGTAGTTTGTGTATCTGAACTATATAAAGAAATACCATATGCTGTTCTTTCTCGAAAATAATGCCTTGAAATAAGACGTACTTTGCTTGACAACATGTTTTTTGCAAAAAGTACAGCATAGGTCTTTTTAAATCAGTGAGTACACGGTTTGGGTAGCACACAGCATGTCGGAACGAAAGAGCTCTAAAAATGTTATAAATAGTGTCTAGAAACATGTGATATTATATATGTAATAACATTAGATATACAATATAAGTAATATGGAGATATGTAAACCAGGTAAGGTAATTTAATTATGAATAATCTTTTTTCTAAACTGGTACTTTTTAGTCTAGAGCACAAAGAGTAGCATTTTTTTATGAATTTTAACGTGTTTTTCTATGTTGCGTTTTATGTACTTATAAAGTAAAGTAATGTACGAGTATGCGTTTAAGTTGCATTGTTATAATTATGCGTCGTTGGCGCTTCCTAAACTGCGTAAGCACTGTCTCTTTAAATCAGTGAATACGCAGTCTGGGCAGCACTCGCAACGCACAGTCATCAAAATAGAAGATCGCTTAAAAACAATATGAATTCGAAGAGACACGTATATTGTTGTTTAACCTTTAAATTATGACAAAATAATACATAAGCATCGTGCCGTTTGCCGTGACTGAGATTTGATTAGTAGCGTGAATAAGATCCATGCATTTATATCGCAAGTGAGATGAAGGTGTATCAAAGAAGTAATGAGTCTGGTTTAGACTTTTGCGGTTGTTAACTAAATTATAATTAGTACTCACGGGATGTACACCACAATTAGGCAAGTTTTGTAGTTCCCGATATTTCGGCGCAGCACTCTTAATAACTTCGATCTTTTTTCACATCCACCCGCATCTTCAGTCTACCCGTGAACATGGTGCATGTAACTGCTGTGAAATATCGGGAACAACAAAACCTGCCTAATCGTGGTGTACATCTCGTGAGTACTAATTATAATTTAACCAAAGCGTCGTTGGTGCTTCCTAAACTGCATGAGCACTGTTTCTTTAAATCAGTGAATACGCAGTTTCGGTAGCACTCGCAACGCACAGTCGTCTGAACAGAAGAACAGCCAAAAGCAGTATATGAATTCGAAAAGACACATATATAAAAATGGTAAAAAATGAAATTCTGGTAAAAGTATACTGAAACCTCGTGCAGTTTCTGAGACTGTAGGAGGGGATTAGTAGAATAGGTCGATACATTTATATCGCAAATGAGGTGAACATTTTAATTAAGGGGTAATGCGTTGATGGCGCTTCTCAGACTGCGTAAGCACTATCTTTTTAAATCAGTGAATACGCAGTCTGGGCATCACTCGCAACGTACATTCGTCAGAACAGAAGAACACTTAAAAGCAAATAAACACGAAGATACATATAACATAGTTTAAACTTGAAATTTAGACAATAATTCTTGAAAACTTAAGCATCGTTCTATTTGCCGAGACAGTGGGATTAGAATAGTAGTACTCCATACATTCCAAGCATATATATCCCAAATAGGGTGAAGATTTTATCGAACAAGTAAAGCGTTGTTGGCGCTTCCTAAACTGCGTAAGCACTGTCTCTTTAAATCAGTGACGACGCAGTTTGGGCAGTACTCGCAATGCACATTCGTCTGAACAGAATAACACCCAGAAGCAAAATGAATTCGAAGAATACTCAAGCATCGTGGCTTCTGCCAGGACTCTAAAATTGTATTAGTAGTATGAATAAAGACCTTGCAATAATATCACAAATGTAGTAAAGAATGCGTCGTTGGCGCTTCCTAAACTGCGTAAGCACTGTCTCTTTAAATCAGTGAATACACAGTTTGGGCAGCACTTGCAACGCACATTCGTCTGAACAGAAGAACTATGAATAGAAAGAAAGAATATGAATTCGAAAAGATAGACGTATAAAATTGGTTAACCTTGAAATTCTGATAAAAGTATATACAAGCATCGTGCAGTTTGCCGAGACTATATACTTTAATAAGTAGTACAAAATAAGCTTCAAGATTTTACTTAAGGAGTAATGCGTCACTGGCGCTTCTCAGACTGCGTAAGCACTGTTTCTTTAAAATCAGTGAATACGCAGTCTGGGCAGCACTCGCAACGCACATTCGTCAGAATAATGGAACACTTAAAAGCAATATGGATTCGATGAGACGTGTAACATTGTGAAACCTTGAAATTATGACAAAATAATGGTATATAATGGTGGCGCTTGCCGTGTCTATAGAATTTGATTAGTAGGATGAATAAGGACTACCATTTATATTACCAATAAGATGAATATTGCTTCGAAGAAGTAATGCGTCGTTGGCGCTTCCTAAACTGCGTAAGCACTGTCTTTTAAATCAGTGATTACGCAGTTTGGGTAGCACTCGCAACGCACATTCATCGGAACAGAAGAACACTCAGAAGAAATATGAATACGAAAAGAACACGTATTAAACTGGTTAACCTTCAAAATTCTGAACAAAGTATACTCAAACTCCGTGGAATTTGCCAAGACTGTTAGACTTTGATTAGTAGTACAAAATAAGATTGAAGTAAATATGGAGAAATGAAGAAAATATTTTAGTTAAGGAGTAATGCGTCGTTGGCGCTTCCTAAACTGCGTAAGCACTATCTTTTAAATCAGTGATTACGCAGTTTGGGTAGCACTCGCAACGCAAATTCGTCGGAACAGAAGAACACTCAGAAGAAATATGAATTCGAAAAGACACACGTATTAAACTGGTTAACCTTCAAAATTCTGAACAAAGTATACTCAAACTCCGTGGAATTCGACAATACTTTGATTAGTAGTACAAAATTAGACTGAAGAAAATATGAAGAAAAGAAAAAAAAAATTTATTTAAGGAGTAATGCGTCGTGGGCGCTGCCTAAACTGCGTAAACACTGTCTTTTTAAATCAGTGAATAACGGAGTCTAGGTAGTACTCGCAACGCACATTCGTCGGAACAGTCGATCACTTAGAATCATTTTTAATTTGAAGAGAAGCAGGAAACCGAAGCTTATTGCTATCCCGAGTGGTCTGTGACCAGAGCTGAATCCCTGTTGTGTCGGTCACTGCGTTATGTCCATGCACTATTTTACACGAACGCTGATATTGACTTATTTATTGTCAATTGTAAATCAAAATTGTCAATTTGATTAACATTATATAGTAAATTAGATATTGGAAATTAATGTATTGTCTGACATTTATTGCTATAATAATTATTTTACATTATTGTGTAATGTTTATAAATCTATTTACACACTAACTGAAAATTATAATTTAGTAAAATATATAATTATCCTCCTCTGCCATAGTATAATTTGTGTAGTAAGTGTAGGTGATGTATGAACTGCTCTTGTTACAATAAAGTAATTTGAATTTAAATAATATTGTTTAGCTTTGAAATGTAGGTAAAATAATACCCGAGAATAGTGCGCCGTTTGCCGAGCCTCTAGGTTTTGATATACCGAATGAATAAACACCAAGCAATTATCTACATCTATACTAATATTATAAAGAGGAAAGATTTGTTTGCTTGATTGTTTGTTCTAAATAGGCTCTGAAACTACTGGACAAATTAAAAAAAAATTACCATGAGAATCGTATCCCTGATTATTATCTCTGATGAGCATAATCTGTATAATATTTCCAATAAAATTATATAAAAAATATCGTATAAAAATCGATAATGTAACCCAAGGTGTAAAAAACTAACCAAAAAATCCTTTAATCGCGTACGCTGCAGAAATTATTGACAATAGAGCAAAGTGTACTACTACAGTTTTATAGAGGTCATTAAATATCTACAAAAAAGTTTGCAATACCATATATTTAACTATTAGTTATGTCACGATAAGTACTTTTACATATTAAAATATGCAATATTAATGCCAGTACCAACCAGACCACATTATTCGTACCTTGGTATATTAATTCTTATCTACTCTAATAATAAAGAGGAAAGATTTGATTGTGTGTTTTTAATTGATATTAAATCGATTAAAAACATTCGTTCACCTATATAAAGCTACATTATGCCTCGATAACATACGCTATATTTGATTCAGTATCATCATCATCATCTATCACCACGCGGGTGAAACCGCGGAACGCAGCTAAAGAAGGATATATTATATTTTCTATACATATATGGATTATAACCCCATAAAGGATTTTATCAAAAAAGTAATGTGTCTTTGGCGCTTTCTAAACTGCATAATTACTGTCTTCATTTAAAATTCAGTGAGTACGCAGTCTTGATAGTAGTCGCGATGCACATTCGTCGGAGCAGAAGAAAATATAGAAGCACTGTAAATTCGAAGGCACACATGTATAAAGTAAAACGTTGAAATTTAGACAAAAAATACTCAAGCATTGTGCGCCATGTGGCGAAACTGCATGCTATGATTAACCATATGAAACTAATAAAATAAAAGCTCTAAGCGTTTATACCGCAGTTTATACAATTAAGGTAAATGATTTAAATGTCTGGGTTGGTGTATATGTATATAAGTATTTAATATCATATATAAGTATGTAATATCAATCATCAGGTTACTATAGTACAGGCTCTGCCTAGTTTAGGACCTGGAGACCTTTGTGTGGTTGTTGTCCCATATTATTATTATTTATTCAAAACAAAATCTTGGATTTCGTCCGGTCCTTTACAAAGGCATAAGTGGGGTTGTAGCCAACACTTAGAGGCCTGTTTGGTATAAAAATACAAAGGAGTATAAAAAACAGAAAAAATGTTGGATGAAGGGTAACATGGTACTTATAACTATTACAAATATGGGTAAAATGGCCAGGCTATTGAGATGAACTTATTAGTGATAAGGAAGATAGTGGGCTATGGAAGAGACTACGGCACCTGCCAATTTTAATCTCATGTTAAAATATTTAGGCAGGTGGTGACTTGCCATCCACTAAACGGGCCATAAAGCCCCATAAAGGCCACCATGAGTGGTGACAAAAGGGGCAACGTTGGTGTGGATGGCTAAAGGGTGTTGAGAGGTGTGCTGCGGTTTCACTAGAGCGCTACTACCGGCGTTATGCCCTTTAACACTTCCAGTGTTACAAAAACCCTTGGAGCTTTTTGTTACTTGATATTGCGTCTCGCCCGTATTAAAAAAAAAATTACATCTCCGTCGTCTTATTATTATTATTATTATTATTTAGCGAAGGAGTAATGTGTCTTTGGTGCTTTATTATCTGCGTAAACACTGTCTGCGTTTATATATCAGTGAATACTCAGATTAGATAGTATCGAGATGCACTGCATTCGTTGGAACAGCATAATACGAAGACATGAATTCAAGAAGACGGATGTATATTATTCTTAAACCTTGAAATTTACACAAAATATACCTACTAGACATTTTGCCCAGTTTCCCAAGATTGCAAGCTTTGATTAGCTGTGTAAATAGTCTCGAAGCATTTACACCATAAGTAGATAAGGTGAAAACTTTATTGAAGGAGAAATGCGTCGTTGGCGCTTCTCAGACTGCGTAAGCACTGTTTCTTTAAATCAGTGAATACGCAGTCTGGGCAGCACTCGCAACGCACAGTCGTCAGAACAGAAGAACACTTGAAGCACCGATACGAGTAATATTTAGAAACACATCACATTTTAGTAAAAATACAGTTATTATAAGTTTATTATATGTTAAGAAGTTGTATATTATTTGTTATTCTAACAGTTATGGAAGTAGAATATTATAAGGATGTCTTTCGATTGCCACCCCTTTAATATTGCCTTTTATGTCGGTAAACTATTTAGAAATGTATGAATTTGTAGTTAGCATAACTGAGAAGAATTTCATGACATCACAATATCTGGCAGTATATAATGAATTAAACTCATTTGAAAATCTCACAAGTTTTGGCTTAAGTTTAGAAATGTAGTGTGTTGTTGTTAAGTTTAGAAATCTGAACAAGTTGTGTATCTGCGTTAAAGATCCTATTATCTATAAATAATGCGTGTATTCACAATGTTTAAACCGACGTAAATCTAATATAGAGATTTGATATCACATTAAATCCGGATCCGCCAACATTTTTATCGCCATTGTCTACGGTAGTCACGCTGGGCATGCAGCGAAGGATGTGCCACGGATTGGTGCATAACCTATCTATATTTTATCACTATAGCCACCGGACTATTATCACCGGATAATGACGTCAAACTGTTACACGGTTATGATTTCGTTCTTAGCATACCTTAAGTATTTTGTCTGCCTTGTCCGCAGGTGTGTGTCAACGGAGCGGCAATTCTTGATCGATTTTATCGCGGGTGCTGAAAGCACTGCTGGTGGGAGGCTCGCGCGCTGGCTGGCCCCTACACCTCAAGTGGAGCCCGCCAAGTGCGAGATTAAGGGCCCATCCATCGTTGCCCATCCGAACTCAAAGCTCAATCTGCCGATCCTCGTGAGAGACCAGTACGGAGATGCCGTGGCTTGCCCTTCGCTTAAAGTTGAAGTTAGTACCTGATTGTCATCAGTTTTATATAATAGCTTAATTTACTACAGGTTTTTAATAATTAGAAATAGGGGCAAACGAGCAGGCGACATTCACAACATCAGAGGCAAATATAATATATAAAAAAACTTGGAGTGCCCGGCCCCGAGTAAGTAAAATGCCTTCGTGATAAATAGGTGCCGTGGAATGATATTAAAATATTGATAGTCCAGGATAAATTACGGATAAATTTGGTATACATAAAATATTTCAGGTTTTTTAATACGCCTTATTTTAAATTTATGGGCATCTTTCATAAAAAATAACTATATATGTGACCCACCATGCTTTTGTTCCATGCTTCTGGCATTAAACCTTCTAGTAAGACGGTATTAAAGAGTTTCTGAAGGACTTTAAGTACCAGTGTTCCACCCGCTTTCAGAAGCTCAGATGTGATACCGTCGTCATCCGGCACTTTGTTGTTCTTGAGCTGTTTCAAGGCCATTCTAATCTCGTACATGCTGATATCCGGGATATCTTTGGTATAATGTTGGGTCAGCTTGGCTCTTGGGTCTTTGACCGAGCTGCTAACAGGTTTAGCGACCAAGGAGTATACTGTCCGGAGAAACTATCGACTTCTGCTTTGTTCGACGCTACACTGCCGTCTTATCTCTTTAGCTTCCTCAACTGGCTTTGCCCAATAGACATGTCTCTTGCAAACACTTTGGAGCCGTTTTTCCGCTCTATCGTCTCTTTAATACGGTTAGTACTCGTATTAAAGATCTGGGTGTCGCTTCACAAGGATTTCCATATTCGTCTATTGAGCAGCCTATATGCTTCAGCGTCATCGGAAGACTGCAGTTTTTTAAGCGTCGTTCGGCCATGAGGTTGATGGTATAGTTTGAGAGTTTCTGTGGTTTATCTGTACGGTGCATGGGGCTTAAAGTACTTGGAACTGTATGGAAAGTTTCTAAGTTGTTGTTAATCTAGTCCACTGAAGCGATGCTTTCAAGGCAATCGAAGCGATAGGACAGCTCAAATTGAAAGCTCTCGGGGTCTTGAATATGGGCACGATACATTATTGAATATGTGTCTTGGTGGTATATTGAGAAAGTAAACTGGACCTGCGTAATGTTTAATCATAGATTACCCCCAAATGTTGTGTTATATACACGAATTAGTGAAGCAATTCTGAAATACTAAAAGAATAAAGTTATAAACAATTACAAAGAATAATAATAAAAAAAGAGGAACCGGATATTAATGATACAGTTGAGAGCGTAGATCGATAAGCGAGAAGGGTAAGAGTGTGACAATATTTTAAGAAGAGCGGGAGACGAGAAAGATAGTCAAAGGACGGCTGATAGAAGAAAAATTAGGAGATTGATCAAGTTGGAAGCGGGAAGGATTTGACTACGTCAAGCCCGCTGGTCTCCCACTCAATTTTAGAAGAAAAATAGCGATAGACCGACAAAAAATGTATAAGTAAATGAAAATTGTCCGTGTTCGTATTGGTCAATCGCTTTTATTACAGAAGAGTGTATTTTTAAAATTGCCGTCCACTTCTGCTGAGTGAGAGAAGAGTATGAAGGAACAGACAAAAGACCGAGGTAGAGGAAGGAGAGGGCGAGGATAGAGTTGAGTTGAGTGGGAATCTGATTACACCGTTGACACGCGTACCTACGTTACCCCTGTTAAAAAATATCATAAGTACTTAAATACATAGTTACAGTATAACGCATTTTTTATGTATTAAGTCTTATATTTTTATCCGTAGTAGATTTCTATGACAACAATTGAACATTGTTAATTATTATAAATTGCGATTCTTTGGATACTTTCCATTGAACCGGGATATAAATCGTGGAAGGTAAAGTGTCTAGGTCTATGTGTCCATCCTGGGTTTCATACTTCCAAATTTCATCTAAATTCATACATCTAAATATTTTTTGCAGTTTGCAGCATGAAGGAGTAAGACACATACAAGCTCCCGTGCATCCGCGCTCACTCACAAACTTTGGCATTTATAATATTGTACATTTATTATATTGTGACAGTTATTTCTCACATGGTAGCTATTATTAACATTGGTGTAATTTTCTATTTCCTGTTCATCTTCACCTCTGTTCATCATCACTTGCAGCGGCGCACACAAAGCCCGTATGTAAACAAACCTCCTTATCAACTCTGTTATTAGACTTGCGGACGCGGATGCTGAGGCAGGGATGTGATTTCTTGTGGATGTCCGCATTAGTGAAAGTGGATATGAAGTTCCGTCACAACCCTAGTTTGTACTTGTGGCTTCAGCTTGATATTTAATAGGTAATATGCATTGAAATTGGAATTGAAGCACTCGCAGTGGTGCCTGACTTGGCAATTTTTTTTTATCATGGTTCATCAATGTGACTTTCTCTCGCCTGATGGAAAGCAAAGATGGAATCAAGAAGTAATGACCATTAGTGCAACCTTAAGCTGCACTAATCGCCACCCCTATGATGACCTGACAGATGCTTTTTCACGCCCCGCTTGAAATACCCAGGGTCATAGCTGCAAGCGTTAGCAAACATCATGAAGTTTTTAAAAGACAACTTTGTTTTTATTGATTTTTGCGTATACGTTGAGACAAAATGCATTGGGTGTTTACGCGCTCGATTGTGAGTGTGGTTTTTCATACATTAGGCAAAGAAAGAAAAGCTTCAGTGTCCGTAGTAAAGAACATAGCGCAGACATGAAAAACAGACGCTCCACCAAGTATGCAGTATGTGAACATGCTCTGGATAAGCCAAACCGCACTGACACAGTTTTGGGACTGTGAACGGAATTGAATAAATTTTCTACCAACTTCCAAAAAAAGGAGGAGGTACTCAATTCGATTGTATTTTTTATGTTTGTTACTCATAACTTTCGACTGGGTAAGCCGATTCACAAAATTCTTTCTTTTTGAAAGCTGGTGCTGTCCGTGTGGCCCCATTTAAATTTTATCAAATTCGGTTCAGTAGTTTTGAGTTACACTTCAATAACTGATTTTCACCAAAGTAGTAGAGTGGTCGGCATAACATTTTTCAAATTGCACTTGTATTTCAAAATGTTCTAGACGTGATTTCTAATGTTAGAATAATTAGAAAACAACTAAAACATTGGAAAAATCTGTTAAATTAAAAGAAAGTGGTAAGGACATGTGTCCAAAGTATTAAAATAAATAAAATATTACTGTTTCTTTACCATTATTTGATGAGTGAATAACTCGTGCTGAACCACCCATTCTATGGTCTACTTAAATACCAGTTAATATTTTACAATTTTATTGAGAAAATACACATCCTCGGACGGGATTCGAACCCGTGTTCACGTCATCCGAGCATTGAATTTTAACCTAGTGAGCTCCCGACTATCATCAAATTTGCAAACCAGAGTTGCGAAAAACCCGCAAAAAACAAGTAACTGTCGCTTTTTCGTTGATATTACCGATCGTATCTTTCAAATGATAATATGTTATGTTAAAAAAAATTCCAGGTCCTTTACAGCATCAAAAAAACAAAACATTAGCTGAAATCTATTGTATATTTGAATAGATAACATTTTTAATTGGATCCTTATTTGATTTGGCGTTGGCATACCTGTATGCCAAGGCGGCTTTACGAAATATTTTTTGGCATACACGTATGCCAAGGCAGCTTTACGGGTTAACTCTGTATTTAGTTTTAACACTTTTATAACCGTCGCCTCAATAATTATGGCTTGTTTTAGGCACTAGCTGTATAATTTACTCTTAATAGCTAATAATTATCTTTGTAATAATACAATGTTATTTAATATAGTATAGGTATTTCATTACAAGTGGGGAAAGGCTGTCATTGCAGAGTTCCGACAAATGTCTATTGTTGACAGTCGGAACAAGTTGCAATGGCGGTTCCGCACGTGTACTGAACGACTATTTTTAATACAGTTGCGAAAAAATGAAGCAATTTAATAAAATAAACTCGCAAAGAAAATTTCTGGAAAATGGCGCCAACCGTAGAATATAAGCAGAGATTATTTTTTTCTTCACGCATTCTGGTAGGCAAAGGGAACTATGCCCATACAGCCAAGTCTTCAGTAGATTTTTTTTATTGATATGAATTGAAAATGAAATTTAATGAGATGAAATGAAATGAAACTTAACCTAACTCATTCAATCAAATCATTAAATCTGATACTGAAACAAATTAGTAGCTTCTTTTTAGAAATATACATATTTGTATGAATAATAAAAACATCTATGATTTTTTTTAGTAAAAACTTCATGGTTGGTTTTTCTTTTTAATAGACATTATTTTGACAGTTGGGAAAGAGAACGCACGAGTTCGGGAAAGGTAAAAAAAAAGCACGAGTATGTAATAGCCCACATCCCAAACGCTATACGTCCCTGCAATACGCCACTTTTTGACCAACTGTATTAAAAAAGATTAAACAGTACAATAATTATTGTATTGTTATCGAATTACCGCGTTAAAATATTTCAAAGGTTGAGTAATTAATTATATATTTAGACACGATCATCACTGATCAGGGAGTCTTAATAGTGTAATATAATACTTAATCTCATTGTTTAATTATCTTTATTTAATTTAAATAACGTTTATATACTTATACCACATTGAGTTTATCGTGACGCGGGACGTAAACACACACACGCATTTCAAACATCTAAGACCCAAGGACTAACGTTTGGGCCCAACACACAAATTTTTGCCTTGGCTGGGGATTGAATCTGAAACCCCTTACTTTGAGGGTAGGGTCAATAATAACTAGGCTAAGTGGGTCCTTTATAGTATTAATAAGACTTTACTTCGACTCGCCATGCGCCAATTATAACAATAATATATAGTATAATAGATTTTGCAGAAATCAACCTTCTTTTCCAGGAACTGCAACGTGGTTGGTTAATACATACTACCCCATATTTCAACTGCAATGTACAGGAATGGAAATAAACTTAACATTTAATATCCATATTGTAGATATAAACTTCTTGAAAGGTGCTAGGTATCTCAAATTATATAAATCATGCTGAAAATTTTCAGGTTGATTTCTGTGTAATCTATTGTATTGTTGGCCAGATATGGCGAAACGCGAGTCAACGGGTATTTAATTCCAATTTAGATCAATATATCGGGCAAAATACTGTTACAGTACATTTCCTTTTCCCCTGTTTTGAGCTTACATAATCCAGTTCCTCCTAATTTATTTATTTTGGAGCCTCATCTTATTTACCGTCTTCCCGTTCTTCTTTTACTCTCTGATAGACCGGGTGTTTTGATGCGTGCGTTCTTGCTTTTTTCAATTTATTTTAATCGATACGAAACACATTTCCTGTGCGTTTCTCTAGTGACTAGTCTATTTGTCTATTGCTATTTTGGCCAAGTGTATCTAAATCTGTTATTATTATTGAATAAATAGAAAAAATACAACTACTAAATAAACAAAGTAGTAAAAAAAAATTCATAAGTATGTAAACAACTTTGTCAACAGCATCCAAACAATAACTTTAATGATATTTCATTTTAACATATAAAACACTAGCTGGTGTCCGCGACGGTGTCTGCGCAGGATTAGTACTTCGAATAGCTTATTATCTACTCCAAAGCCATATCTATCTTTACCTATACCAAAATGTCATAAAATAGGTATATACCTATTATAAAATATAAAATAGGTATATATCTATAAGCATATGCTTATATGAGTAAATTTAAGTACTTAGTAAATCATTCAGTAAACACTAATAATATAATACAGTACCTACTTATAGACGTACATAAAATATAAAACTTATCACCATGGAATAAATTTATGGAAGAAACTGTCATTACATTTCATCACCCTTGACGATATTTGTGTTACATTTCATCACTTTGATTGTTGCCGAGCACGTTTAGTGTATCGAGCTGTCAAAATGATAGCGAACTTTCGACTAAGATATCAAAAAACTGAAACAAACTTTGACAGAACTGTCATCATTATTATTTTAACGTAGGCCGAGATTTTGTTAATTTGTCTATGGTGTGCTCAAGAATATTACGCTTATTCATCCGCGTGGTGATGCATGATGATGATGAAAAGTATCCTATGTGTTAATCCAGCGCCTCATGTACCTCCATACCAAAAATTGGCCGGGGCCAATTTGATGGCCAAACGGCGGGCTGTTTGAGCGTGAAAGACTAACAAACATCCACACATCCATACATCCACACATCCATACATTCATACATCCATACATCCATACATCCATACATCCACACATCCATACATCCATACATCCACACATCCATACATCGACACATCCATACATCCATACATCCACACATCCATACATCCACACATCCATACATGCACACATCCACACATCCATACATCCACACATCCATACATCCATACTCACAAACTTTCGCGTTTATTATATTAGTAGGATGACATGACCACAAATCTATTTTGAAGTTAAATATATATAGCTACATAAGAATAAAAGTTCGTTTTGACCCCCGTTCTCACCTAATGCTAAACGATGATGAAGGCTATAAGAAATATCACGTGTTTCATTCCGCGTCTACTTTAATAGGGGATGTTAATTTGCTAGTTTCCATTGTAAAGCCTTGACTTGCAAATGTTGTTAATCAAGTGATTAATGTACCATAAATTAAAGGATCACGCACATAACATCACATAATTGGTTTGCATTAGTTTCCTGTACAGAAATTGTAATTAGCAGTACTTAATGGCTTCCGTGATATTGCCGACCTTTAGATATAGCAATGTGAATATAATTATTTTATAAAATAAGTGAAAATGTCTCCCCCTCTCTCTCTCCCTTTACACTACATACATCGAAATCGTGTTGTATGTTCTAGCATAGGGTTATGTGAAATCAATTGAATTGGGGAATTCATCGCATGTAAAGCTCGTTCTTGAATTGAATATTAAATATCACGAATATTCGAGTCGAGCTTTTATCTGAATCACGCGCTTTGGTTTTTTAAATTAGTTATGAATAAAATCTTTTTTCGCTTGACTTATTGTGCAACAATAGTCGATTTTCTAAGGAAACTGCTGGTGGCTAAAACTCACCAGCAATGAAACTCTATAGGTGGTGCCTTTTCAAGTAGCGCGGTCGACTTTGCTCAAAGAACTTTGTCAAAATAATGACACCATTACAAGCATATTGAGTAAATTATTTTACATTAGATTTAGCAGTAAAGCAAATTGAAAAAAATCGTATTATTTGTGTCTCTTGTTTCCACGCTGGCCTAGACAGAATAGCGTTGTAATATATTACATAATGTAAACGAGTCCACTAGCGTGGATTCATGCACAGTTGTGGTATGAACAAACACCCCTTACGTTCCTACTGAAGGGCACGGACCGGGGCTTATGGGCTCCACCGCCCGGGGCCCGATCGTGATGAAATATACCACCCTCACTGTCGGAATTTACAAAATGCACGACATAGGTAGGTACCTAACGACTGTTATTATCACACACAAGGGATTCGTAATTGAGACGTGCCGCCGCACGTTCAGTTAAAATGCTACGAGAGGTTCGACCCTCGTAATCTAAATTTGCATATATTGTTGAATATCTGATAACGATATTTGATAACAACAAGACAAAGTCGGCTACAAGCATTTAAATATGATCAGTTCGCAACAGCGTTGCGACGTACGTTGCGACTCGTATTTAACACATTCATTTAGAATTTAAACGGAGGGTAAGTGAGTTATATAGTAATTATTGGATGTTCCGGTACCTGGCAACGCCTGTCCAATGTTGCGCTACATACTGAACCGTCGGCACGCCCCTTAAAAGGAAGGGGCGCATTTACTCCGGCGTCGGGAGTGACTTCATTTCCTCTTCGGAATGAGTTCTAGATGCTAAGGTTTATGAAATTGCCTTTTATGTGGTGCTAGCTGCAGCCCGCGGTTTCATCTGCGTGGTGATGGATGGTGATGATGATGAAAAGTATTATATGTCCTTCCCCGAGATATGTCAAATCATAAAATACTTAAATCTTAAAAATTTCGCTAGCCGTTTATGAGTTATAAATGGTCTAACACGACATAGTTATATATTTACTACCGACTGCCCGCGACTTCTTTCGCGTAGTAGCCTTGGCCTTCGACCTCGCAATAACCTTTCATTATTTCTGGATTTTCTTTCATAAAAACCTTCTGACAATAATTGACACAACAAAAAAGAATTAGCAAAATCGGTAAATCCATTCTTAAGTTATAGCGTGACCAGGAAAAATAGGAGTAGATTTATAAATATATATATAGACTAGTGACTGCGACTACGCTCGCGTAGTAGGCTAGACATCGGCGTCGCCGTAACCTACCGTCTTTTTTTAATGTAAGAACCTTATACGAAGTATTCGAAAAATTAAAAAAAAAAGATGAATTTATATCGGTTAAGCCGTTCTCAAGTACAGCGTGACCAGGAGAAATACGGTTTATCTTTATATAATTAGATAGATGCGGTATATAGAAAATTAAACTTTACTAACACATAGTAAAGATGCATTTCTGTCACATTATGGTTTGTTAATTCTTTTCAGATAAAATCATGCGCTGGCCTGGGATTCCTGGATTTCTTTTGCTTATCGGCGACTGCGGGAGTTGTCGATTGCAATTTTGCAATAAGCCTTTAGAAAAATCTCCCTTTAAACTCCTACTCAGGATCATATATAGTTTGATATGTAATAGGTTAGCTATGTTAGGAAGGAAAAGTTTGGAAAGATGTCTAGCGTGTGTGGTAGGACTATTATAATATTCTGTTGATAATCGATTGTGCCTATACAGACCATAATTGAGTACACATAAAATGTGTTATGAGCTATATTTGATACTTTGTTTGTATATTCCTATACCTACTGTATCTGGCTGAGCAATAATATCTACCGTAAAAGTAAAGATAACGTATTTTTACCTAAAACAAATGTCAATACGAACTATAATTAATTGTATAGTGTATTTGTGGTACAGATAAATAATAGTATAGTATTTAAGGACTGAGTATACATAACCGTGAAAAGCTGTTATCACTGTACTAAGGGCTGAGATTTGTCTCAATCTGATGACGACATGTATATATCTACCGATTCAATTTACCACACATGTACTTTACATGAAATTTCTAATTTAAATTTCTATCTATGCAATATTTCTATATATATACCCAGAAATTTAGTCTCATACTTCTTTAATAATTATATAATTGTGTTGAATATTTAGAGTATGTTGCTTATTTCCGTAGTTTTTAAATTGTATATAATTAGTTTTAGACAACAGTTTTTACCCATACAATCATTTACAAATTTCACACACACAGATCACAGATTTGACACCCTTATCTCAAATACATACACTCGCACTCACACACATTCACACAAACACATTCACCCACACACATACACGCACACACATACACGCACACACACAAACACACACATACACACACATACACATTCGTGTTCTCCTGGTTCACAGCCGTGTGATTCTGTATGAGCTCACCGATGTCAAATGCTTTATGAGATATCGCCCTTGTACATAAGGTTGTTTTTCCAACGTTTCTTGTCACCTCTTCATTTGTTTCACGGATGTTGTCAAGTATGCAAAGATGTATATCGTCTGTTTGTGCAAATGTCTCTTATACCGTGGGTACCTCGACTCTTTTACGACCTTGGTGTTATAGGAAGCTCTCTCACACTAATCATCTATATACACACTTATTATATACCTAATACACATATAAGTCAATTATTATTAAGTAGATACACATATATTCTAGGTTAATTTTAAGTCGTACTACTTCCTGCTTGATGACTATCGTCGACTAATTTATGATCGTATAAAGAAAATCTATCATTGGTTGCAAGTTTAAAATTTTAGATGCATTGTTTACTTATAAGAGCTGTGGATTATGTTCATTAATAGATAAAATACTGTCAACATGTCTTCAAACTACTTTCGTGTTTTACCATCAGGTGGTTATACAGAAACTTGACGACCCGTGCAGCCGCCTCAGCCGTGTATGCTCATCCGAGGCGTACCGCATCCACGTGCCTGATCAACCTTTCCAGCCCACTGCGAAAGAGACCATGAGGTTCAACAGCATCACCATGATGAAGGTGGGTCTTAATATCTAGGAACCTGAATGTGCAACCTAATCGGTGCCAGTTGGCGCTACTGTTATAAAAAACGTAGAGCTATCAAAACTATTCCAAAATGATGAGACATTGCAGAGTTGGTTAGAATGC
Source organism: Selenia dentaria (assembly GCA_917880725.1). Classification (NCBI taxonomy): domain Eukaryota; kingdom Metazoa; phylum Arthropoda; class Insecta; order Lepidoptera; family Geometridae; genus Selenia; species Selenia dentaria. Next base: position 37,181,186 of record OU862876.1, read on the forward strand.
TCGGACGACGCAATTGAAGCGAAGAGTTTATTTTCTAGCATGGAGTGTAATAACTCGTTGAGTTGAGCACATCGTGTGACAGGTCTCCATATACACTTCCAAATTGTAGTTGTAGTAATTTGTGTTTAGATATTCCATGTTATTGAGGCCAAAATAATATTAGAGGCCAAAGGGGAAACGGCCTTCGTGTCGTGTGTACAATTGATCCAAAATTACCTTCCGATTGGAGAAGGCAGGGCCTAGTTAAGGTTTGTTTCGCGATTACTATTAATTAAGTCACAGGGGCAAAGTCTGAAATTTGCTGCGGTAGGACTCCCTCGGCCAGTTGTATGTGGCATGCTCACGTATAAGCTTCTGAATTAGTGAAGAACAATTTGTAAAGAAATAGCGTAAAGTATGGTCTCTACACGAACTTTTGTCTAATCACTTTGGTAATACGTAGTGGCGGTAATATCCATGAATGATAGCAAAAGCTAGTTTTTTGATTAACTGCCAATTCAAGAATTAACGAGAATGTAAAACGATCAACCGTCGGGGGCCTTGCTTGCTCTTGCCGTGCCTCGGATGATTGGGAATACTAGATTTTCTATTTTTGTGTCTATACTGCTACATTGCTTGACGTTTTGATAATTTAGTATCAGCATTTAAGATTAATTGTACTAACTCTAAAAATTTATGAAGGGTGCAGTAATGTAATTCTTTTATTCCCGGCTCATAAGAAATCGCGTGTGATTAAATAGTTTTTAAATTGTGCATCACAGAACAAAAATTGTTCCTTGAACTTACCTGAACAAAAGTGTGGGTATTGATTGTGGATATAAGTAGGTAAGTACTGTTTTCCCTTGAAAGCAACTGGATTCAAAATCTCTTGAGCAAACCTGGGAGTGCCGACTTGGGTGCCAGTCAGTTCGGTCAGTACTCTCAGATTCTTCAATAAGCAGCCCTACCTCGCAGTCGTAAGCAAATCGGTTAAATTTACCCATAGGACCTACGGTGTATAATCGGTTACCTGTCTGTCGCAGAGGCAGTAAGTCTCAATATTTTTAAAAGAAGATTGAAACACTAGTTCATCAATCAAGCTTTCCGTCATCTATCTAAAAGCTTGCAAAACTATATTAAATTGTAAGAAGAGTAATTATAAACTGTTATGTATATATATTATAGAACATATTAAAATTTCCAAAACTTGGTTAAACCATTTTATTATAGTAAGTAAAATAATTAATAATCATATAATATCATTATAATAATTAAAATTTCGATTCGTCTATTACAGGCATATCTTGGCTTTTCGTTTGAAGAGTTGCGCCTAGCGAGCGGTACTTGGGGCGATGCGGTAACTTCCGTCAACAGTCGTATACCGGCAGAACGTTTAGTGGTGCGGCCTCAAATGGACGGTGCCTACGTCGTCAGTTGGACACCTAAGGTGGCCGGTGTCTACGTATTTCGCTGCACTATAGACGATCTACCCGTCGCCCAGGTCAGTTGATCAAAATCCAATCAGATCCTAATCTCACCCAGCATAACGGAGCAACTGTTGTATTTCATACCACAGGAAGTATGTTTGTTAAATGAGTATTTACGTAACATTACATTTAATTATTAGTACAGTAAGTGCTTTATTCAGTTATTTTAATTTTATAGACAAATGCTTTTAATTTCTTGCATTTAATGCCATAACAGTTTAAGTTTAAATTGTTCTTCAATCTCGTGCTTTGGGTCGTCAATCGTCTCTGGATGGTTGGCGTAGCACTTATCCTTACGGCTCCCCATAAAATAATTGTCCAACAGGGCTAATCGCAGCTGCTAGGCGCCCAGTTGACATCGGCGTTTCGGCTAATTATGCGATTTTCGAACGTACTGCGTAAATTTTCGACTATAACGTTGGCTGTGTGGTACGTGGCGCCGTTCTGCTGAAACCGAATGCCGCCGATGTCTTCCTCTTCCATTCAGGGAAAGAAAACAAACTTCCAACATGCCGCGATAGCGCTCACCATTCACGGTTACGTCGGCTACTGCTTCGTTTTCGAAGAAAACGGACCGATGATGCCGCCGGACCACATACCTACTGCACCAAACAGTCACTCGTTGTGGGTGCATTGGATTTTCCATGACTGCGTGTGATTTTCTGAGCCCTAAATGCGGCAGTTTTCCTTATTGACACAACCACCGAGGTGGAAATGAGCTTCATCTGAAAAGATGAAATGATGAAAGCATTTTTCTTGCAGTTTCGGTTGAATACTCACCATTTAGGAATTATTTTTCAATATTTTCCAATTTTTTTTGAGCGTAAACTTAACCATTTTGTAAACTGAAAACCTTTCACTAAATATTTGACAAAGTCATTCGAGCTAATCCGAAATAATCGATAGTTCGAGGAGCAACTGATAGATGGGCCACTCCTTACAATACAAATGTTAGTAGATACACAACGTAAAAAAATATTGTAAAATCGGAAATACTAATGCTTGACGCGATTTCTTTCAGGCTGTTCTAGGTGTAAATCGTCAAGAGAGAGAGAGAGAGAGAATGAGAGAAAATAGCCTGTCAATAACTTGATATACGATTATATATATATAGATTAATCAGTATAGAATGTCCGTCCTCGATTCCCCAGACGACGACGATTAAAATCACATAGAATTAAAATTCGATGCTCGGGGTCGCCGAGCTTGAATGCCGAATCCTGTCCGAGGATGTGAATTTTTCTCTCCAAAGTTGTAATGTTCAGTTTAAAATTATTGATTTCAATGATTATTGAAGAGGGACATAAATGCTTATTTTTATTCTGATAAATGTAACTGCGAGAATCATCATACTCTTAAGATAACGGAATCGCTACTGCAATTAGTATAAGCATACATAAGCCTACTAGCTGCAGTAGCGACCCCTATACCTCTTTTTTACATCGAGCATTGCTGTCAAATAATAGGCAAATATTTAAAAGCAACATTTTAATGTACCGTCGTGGCGGTTTAGTTCATACATTCGTTTAAATATTAGTATGAATATGGTACGAGCTGGAAAATCCGATTTTCACTAATATAGCACGTCCGTTCCAGCCTGTACTAACAATCGCGACAGTTCGCCGCTCATTGATCCGATAGTAAACAAAAAAATGGTGTAGGTACGAGACAATGAAGAGATAGGCACGTTTGATAATCCTGCAAATCAGTGTGTTTTACTGTACTTTTTACGAGCTTTATCTACATTTCACCACAACTTGACAGTTATATATTCTATTCTTGATTTAAGATATTCTTACTGCACCAATCTGACTCCGGCTTTGTCCAGTGCTGAGTTACCTTCGCGTGGGTAAACAACAGGACTTCGAAGATATAGGGGCTAAAACTTATTAAGTTTTAGTCTATATCTTCGGCAATATATAAAGTACTTATTCAATGAGCTTTTATTTCAATGCTTTTAAGTTAACTAAATAACTTAATGATATCTAATATATCTAATATAATCTATAACTCCAGAACGCACGAACCGATTTCCACGGTTTTGCATTCGTTGGAAAGGGCTCGGGCTCCATGAGGTTTATAGTAAAGAAAATTCAGGAAAAATTTAAAAATAAAAGCGGGAAAATCTTTTTTCACATACAGCGCCATCTCTGATACATAGCATGTACTACAAACCAATATTTTAAGTAGATGGCGCCAAACAAAATGTTACATAAAACGAAGTCATCTGGTGGCGAAACGGAGTTCGCAGGGTTTGCTAGTATATATATATATATATATATATATCTTTAAGTTATTAAGTTATCTTAAAAGCATTGAAATAAAAGCTTATTGAAAAAGTACTTTATATATTGACAAATAAGGCATATTTAAGAAATGCGCCCTCTGTTTCCATACAAAACTATTTTTATTGATCATTACCAAATTTAGAATTCGACGTGAAGTGCAGCATTGGCTGGATTTATTAATTGTGGAGATTACGTTACCTATCCAACCTCTTTGCTCGTAGCAATTGTCACATTTTTTTTCTTTTTTATACACGCAAATAAAACGTGTACTTACCTGAAATATATTCTTATCTATATAATTGTTATACAAATTTGTTTGCTCATGTACATCTAATGAGAAAAATATATCTACAAAACATTAAATATATAAAATTAAACAAATATTAAGTTTATTCGATAAGCTTGCATCATTTTATATTGTAAAGCAGAATAAGTGGAAAGCAGGTGTTGACAATGACTCCAAGTCATCGACTAGTCATACACTATTTGACTCAATATTGCTTCCAATCATATGATATGAGCTGAGTGAACTGGGAACAATATTGTAAATTTAAGTAAAACTAGTAAAATGAAGTAAATTGATACTGAATATCATTCCATTTCATCTCATTGAGATGAGGTGAAGAAAAGTGAATGAAGTGATGTAATGTGAAGTGAAGTAAAGTGCAGCAAAGTGAAGTGCAGTGAAGTAAAGTGGTGCGAAGCGAAGTGCACTGAAGTAAAGTAGAGTGAAGAGAAGTAAAGTGGATTGAACAGAAGTAAAGTGGAGCGAAATGAAGTGAAGAGAAGTAAAACGGAGTGAAGTGAAAGTAATGGAAATAAAGTGAAATTAAATAGAAAAGAAACGTTAATTAAACGAAATATATACAGCTGTTATACTGCTTAGAATATTTAACTGCTCGTGGCATCGAAATGTCTTAACATTTGTAATTTTGACAGTAGCACTATTATTTTGAAATTTAGTGATAATAGATAATTTTAAAAAGAAACAAATGGTTTTACATCTTCGCTTTAAATAAATACTTAAATTATAAGAACTACTACATTTTAAATTGGTTTTAATTTAATAATTGCTCCATTATTTTATAAGTTATCGCATATTTTATAATACATAACCGACCCTCTTTCTTTACGGCCCAATGTAGAGTCTTATCATGTTAAAGTAATTAATAGACGGCTGACTCTGTTTTAGTGAACTGAAAATGGATTTCATGAATAAACATTACAAAACAAAAATATCGGGTTCTATTTTTATTACTAGCCTCCACAGACTCATTTTTTTGTCAAATTTATCAAATCTAAATACAATTAAAAAAGAGAACAATATACATATACTTAATTAGATGACATGGCATTTTTATGTTAAACTACTTAATTAAGGACTATATCGTTTCTAAGTTTGCATCAGCATTCAGAGCAGACCGGTCTCCGCAGACAGCACCCGTTCACCAGTTGACGCATATGGCAGCCATCGCCTTCCTCAACCAAATTTGAGGGAACATGGTGACCCGCCACACGACGCCACCGCCTACCGACACCTTTTCGTGAACGTGTCTGCTCTGTATGCTCATACTAACTATTCGTTCAATACAGTTTAACTTAAATAATTACTAATATTAACTTATTCGCTTAGGTACCCGTATCGCACTGAAGATATCGGGTTCAACGCATTTGTAGTACCTATATCTATCTTCTGCTTTGCTTGATGCTTTCAACCCCAGATTTAAAGAAATGATGAAAGAAATGGCTAATGGGGTGATACTTAGTATGTTCCGAGTTTTTATTCTATTGTAGGGGGTACAAGAAAATTTTATTTGGAGTATGTTTCGTGACATTGTGACAAAAGATTCAATGTCCCGGGACTATATACTCACAATTCACGTGACTGCCCGCTTACTCGCAAAACATATGCAGTTTACTGTTAACTTATCTCTCATCACACCTCCGATTAGTGTATATAAGTATTTTGCCATTGTATTGCCACCAATCTGAGCCACGCTTTCAATATTAGGCATATTAGGGCTATCACAGCCACTGAAGTCCGGGGTGTGTTTCTGTCTATTACCTCTCCGCAGGTTGGGTGTTTCGTGCTCGGGACTGAATACGTAACTGCCACCAATCTGAGCCACGCTTTCAATATTAGGCATATTAGGGCTATCACAGCCACTGAAGTCCGGGGTGTGTTTCTGTATATTACCTCTCCGCTCTGGTTGGGTGTTTCGTGCTCGGGACCGAATACGTAACTGTCACCAATCTGAGCCACGCTTTTAATATTAGGCATATTAAGGCTATCACAGCCACTGAAGTCCGGGGTGTGTTTCTGTCTATTACCTCTGCGCTGGTTTGGTGTTTCGTGCTCGGGACCAAATACTTAACTGCCACCAATCTGAGCCACGCTTTCAATATTAGGCATATTAGGGCTATCACAGCCACTGAAGTCCGGGTTGTGTTTCTGTCTATTACCTCTCCGCTGGTTGGGTTTTTCGTGCTCGGGACCGAATACGTAACTGCTACCAATCTGAGCCACGCTTTCAATATTAGGCATATTAGGGCTATCACAGCCACTGAAGTCCGGGGTGTGTTTCTGTCTATTACCTCTCCGCTGGTTGGGTGTTTCGTGCTCGGGACCGAATACGTAACTGCTACCAATCTGAGCCACGCTTTCAATATTAGGTATATTAGGGCTATCACAGCCACTGAAGTCCGGAGTGTGTTTCTGTCTATTACCTCTCCGCTGGTTGGGTATTTTATGCTCGGGACCGAATACGTAACTGATCTATATCCTCTAATATAGATGTAAAAGCCCGCAAAAAAATATAATAGCAATGGATTTCTCGCGCATTATAAGGGGAAAAAACATACGGCAAAAGGCGTGATGTTATGTTTCTGATTGCAATCACAAACCGTCCACCATCACGTTCCAGGAGCTACTAGTAGACGTGACCGACAATTTGACCGAGGTGGCGGCCGAATGCGGCGTGCAAACCACCCAGCCGCAGTCACCGCCAGTCAAGATACGACGTTTCAACCTTGAGCACAGTGCTGGTCTGCGCATCCGTGCCAGCCCTAGTTTGCAATCGGAGGAACTAGGCCAAGTCGCGCCGGGAGAAAATGTCGCTTTTGTTGAAGAGGTACGTATCCTGGAGTATGGGGGTTGACCAAACCACATCCGTAGGAACTCATGTAACCTCTAGGCCTGGGTCCTGGTTTGTACCAAGCAGGTAATGCATGAGTACCACTGCAGTACCAGTAATTCTGCCTCGAATATGTAGTCTAAAAGCAATAGCAATAGCAACTGTGTTAAAGTTAAAGGGTAACACGTGAAATAAGTGTGCAAACACATAACAGAATAACATACAGATATCTTGAGACATAGTCTCAGGATACTTCTAAAGGCATAAAATGCGTGGGAAGTTTGGATCGGAGGTGTGTTTCGCTGGTATAGTAGTTACGGTGTCACAAAAAATAATAAATACGGTGAATTTCCCTTGCGTGTTTTAGGAAAGCATAACGCCGTCTGTCCGAACTGTAACGAGTTTCAAAGGAACTGTAGTCTCAAGCCCAGAGTCAAAGTGATATAATAAAGCTCTCTAGGAAACTATCACGTCGTTTACAGTATTTAATATACTTCACTTTCTTCTTTGTAAGGAGCAGGTAGAGCTAAGAGTGCAGGTATTATGGTACATTATCTCCATTTTACCTTCGGCATAATTATTCTATTATAAACTCTTTTGCTTGCTCAGAAATCTTAATTGTCACGTGATACAAAAGCGAGCTTTGTTCTCTTATAACAAAACAAAATTAAATACGAACTTATGATTCTTAAATACGCCTGTAAATTTATAGCAATCTAGAGAACCTTCTTCGAGATTTATCAAAATTGATGGGCCGATCAAATTAACTCACAATTTTTTTTATAAAAGTTATAAAGAGGATACTCAAAGATTTTAATGAAAATGAGTATCGATTTACGAAAACATCGTAGTTTTACTCTTTATCAATACACATTTTTATTTCTTGTTCACAGATGATAATATTGGTGTGTGAAAAATTATTGCAAGTCATTGTTTTAGGAATGTATAATTGTTGATAAACCTAAGTAGAAACAATAAATCAGTTTGAAGAAAAGTGTAATAAAGTGTTTTGACCCCACTTTGACTATATTTAAATAATATGTTTTGAATAGGTAAGATTACAATTCCACGCATTATTTATGAAATTATGGGTATAGTGAATCGAACTCTTATGGGGGAGTTATTCTATCATATCGCTGTCATCACTGAAGAAAAAAACATTCTTAAAATAATCAATGTACATAAATCGCACGAATAGGCGAGTGACGACTATACATAACTATCTAGTAATAACATAGGAATGGTAGAACAACGCTCGCGTTTTTTAAGGCGGATCATTGCCATCTATGTTTTATTTTATGAACTAACTGAAAGGTAATGAAGATGGCGCCAATTGACAATATAACGATATATTGTCAAATGGCGCCATCTACATTACCTACCTCTTAAAGTACATTACTTTACACTAAATTACACCACCTTGATGCCAAACTTGAATGACAACAGATGGCGTTGTGCCTTCTGAGACAGTTTAGGTGACAGTTATTTTAGAGATAATATTTCTATGAGCTGACAATGTAAAAGTTAGCACATGTCCAAATGTTGCAAGTCTGTGTCTACTGACAAGTTTCTGTTTTTGTAGGTTTAATGCTCGATTTCGATAAAGCAAAAACACGTAGCTCCGCAGGCCTCCAACACATTGTTTTTGGGAACAGTATCAAAATGTATTCAGATATTCTAACGGGATGTACGAACATACGGAATCTAGACACGGCGACATACAGACAAGATTTTAAAGTTTTTTTTTTAGATTCTAATGCCTTCCTATATAGGTACCTATAAAACATTTTTCCTAATGATATATCTATGTACAGTCGCGACTATGGTTAAAGTTTTATAAGAGGTATAAATACTAGTAGAGTGTACAAATCTCGTAAAGATATTGTATAATGAGTATATACTTTTAAAACAAATTCATAGTTTGTATACCATTCTTTAGGTTTTTTTTTTTTAGGTTTTAATACATTTATTCTCATATAAGACATGCGTCACTTCCATGAAAACATGGCTATCAAATATAATATTTAACATTCATCGTCGTTACAACATAAAACAACAAATAACAAGGTACGGCGCTAAGACGGAACAATATTATATAGGTACAAGCCGACTAGGATATACCTACTCGTCTAACGTCTTCATTTGCAATCTTTAAATTATATTATATTTTGGGACAGCAAGTTTCTTTCAACTAGTCGCTGGATGCGCTAAGATCATTATGTTTATTACCTCACTGAATTGTAAAAATGTGTAACGATATGACTTGGAACACACGATTTGAAGCGGGCACATAAAGTAAAGCGAGTTGACAAATTTTAGGCAACTATACTTAACTTATTAGGCGATTTTAGACGATTCTAAAATATTCAAAGTAAACAACTTTTACATCTCTCATATTCGGTAAGTAGGTCCTTATTACCCCCAAATGGGGCTTGTAGGTGACCAATTAGCGCTCTAGGGTAATAATGTAGCTAGAAAAGCCTAGGGAGGACAGTAATTTAAAAAAAAACACTTCACTCTTTCAAAAAGTTCGCGTACATCGTACCATCATACTGGCAATAGACATCATGCATTCAGCCCAATGACAAAAGAGGTCGCTTCGCTATTCAGCCTTGTCTTCGTATGAGTATAATAGTCATCAATTTTATTTTTGTAAAGCTGGATTTTTTCTACTTACCTCACAATCGAGATGTAAAGCAGAGTAGTTAGCTCGGGTGTAAGCATTAATTGCACCCTCGAACTATAGGCGCGCTCGCTGCGCTCGATGCTTTACAGCCCTTGGCTACTAATCTACTATAAACGGATTCAACCGCGAATAATATAATATAGTGTGTATTATTTTTATACTGAAGTTTCGAACACTTTTCAGTGAACATGGTCACGGGTATAGACTTAGATTCTTGTCGTGATTAATTTTACTTTATTACATGACCATTAGAAACGTTTTAAACTTTTAGTGATTCTATAATGTAAAATTAGATCGATGGCACCTGAGGCGACGTGTAGGAACCAAAATATGCAGGTTTCTTTACAGAGTTTAACTAGGTATTAGAAAACCGGCCAGAAATATTTAAAAACAAACCAAAACTATTTGAAAACCAGTGTACTACAGCCACCATGGATAACAACGAGGACCCTGAACTTTAACCTACCTTGATACTGTTATGAAATAGGTATACTCGAATGTTGATGTGGTGTCCAACAAGATTGAAATTTACTTATCTCCTAGCAGTGGTCTTTTCTCCAAAATCAAGTGCTATATACCATAAAAAAGTGAATGCACTGTATGCAGTGAAGATAAGCCAGCTGAAGTGGCAGTGGACAGGGAACCTAGCACGCAAAACAGATACCCGATGGGGTCAAAAGGTTCTGGAGTCGTCCACCGACAAGGTGAAACGACGAGCTGATAAAGGTCGCTGGACGCTTTGGGTGCAGGCCGCTTTGAACTGGTCCTTCTGGAAATTTGTGGGGGAGGCATATGTTCAGCAGTGGACGTCATACAGCTGAGATGACGATGATGGTATAGTCTCGTTCGTTTTGTGGATATGCCATTCGTCAAGTAGAATTTAAGTTGATCCGATTCAGATTTATTTTAAACAGTCATAGAATTTGTGACTAAAAAGCATAGTTATGTCGGTGTACCATTCAATGATATTAAACTCAGATGTTTGTGTCCATTACAGATGACTAACAAGGACGGAACTTGGGTCAGATTGAGCGCTTGCTCTCTCGCCAACTTCACTGACGGCACTGCTCCCGTCGCATGGTGTCTCGCTCATCACTGCCAGCTTGACCGCGTGCTGTTAGAAAAACTTGACTCCGAGTCACCCGACGAGGAAGATGACGTAAGATGATCATTAAAAAACTAAAAGATGTCATTTGGGGCCGGTTACCTTAACTGCCATCTGCCATACACTGCTAAAAACTCATTTGTCCGAGCTTCTGACGAGGAAGAAGAGGTCTATTATCATCATTACTATGAATAAATTAGTATTTATTACACACATCAAAATTAGCTACAACCTTATGTACAATATTGCAGAGTTCTTATCGCATATAATACAGTCCCAAAAAACCCTACACGGCGTGAAAATGTTATATTCAAGAGAACTATTTATGTGTTTTTTAGAATCTACGCAAAATATTGTTAAAAAGGCAGTATTCATTACTACTTCTCAAAAAAAAACTGATTTTAGATATAATATCCAATTAAGAATACAATTTGTAAGGATATCTACTCTGATAAGCTCTTTTTATGACATCACAGTGTCACTTTTTGTGACAACAATAGATTTAGAGGTGGCACTTGGGTTCGATTGCTGTCTCGCTCATCACCTCGATCGACCATGTGCTTATAGAGAGAGACAATTTCGAGACATCCAACAAGCAGCATGTCATAATCATCATTATAGTTTTCACTGTCTACTCCATTGTATGACTGGCCGTATCTCGAAGTGGTTTCTTAATTTTAGGTGTACTCACCTGAGAAATCTTGTATTAGTAAAAAGAGGTACTCCCCATCTCTCTAAGCCAATGGTTTTCTCTTACATATACATTTTCACACCACGTCATGATTTTGAGACCAGACGCTAAACTAAAAAATATAAAATACTAGCAGCACCCCGCGGCTACACACGCGTGATGGATGATGATGATGAGAAAAAGTATTCTATGTCCTTCCTGGGACTAAATATTTCTCTTCTAGGTCTCTTTTAGGCGTGGTAAGGTAAATACAGTGTGTGTGAGTGAATGAAGATGTAGTTACTAGAATTGAGAAAGGCATGCTTAGGTGGTTTGGGCATGCAGAAAGGATGGATGAGATTTCATCCTCCAGTTTTGTCAGTCTTCTCTGGAAGACTGAAAACAAGTATACAAGGCGAGCGTGGATGGAGTCAATGAAAGAGGTAGACCTCGTCGAACGTATTTAGATCAAATCGGAGATGTTCTCCGATTGTGTAGAAATAATTTGATGCGAGTGGATACAGCAAAAGAAGTATGCCAGAATCCTAGCAGGTAGAAATCTGTGACCTCTGCCTACCCCTCCGGGAAACAGGCGTGACGTAATGTATGTATGCAAAGTGTATACACAAAAATATACCAATATATAGCTATAACACATCGGGGTCCGTATTCATGACATGCACAGCATTACGCTGTTTCCCATACGTGTTTGTTGTATAAATGTGTGTATGTGTAAGTATTCTGTTAGTTTTTTTTTAATTTTTATTGTTTCGTGTTTCTGCAATATGTAATATGATGTGTGTGTCTTGAATAAATGCGATTTCATTTCATTTTTTATTTAATTCTTTCCAGATGGTCGAGTTTCCCAGTATATGGACTGAGGATATGGAAAAACTCGAAGGTTTGGAGTCTCCCCCTCCGCCGCCCGCCCCTGCACCCTCCCTTCCCCTGGACGCAATCGTAAGCGCAGACGAAGCGGAGGCCGGTCCGAGCTGTGGTAAGAAATAATTTATTGACTTCTAGCTGCGCCCCGTGGTGTGCCCGTGGTCTCACCCGCGTGGTGGTGGATGATTTTTATTCGAATAGCAGGCTTGGCCTTTGGCCTCGCCATAACCGCCCATCGTTTTTGATTTTTCTTTCATAAGAACCTTCTCTTCACAATAATGAACACAACAAAGAAACAATTGGCGAAATTGTTCGATCCGTTCACGCGTGATGCAATGACTAAGGAAATAGACATTCATTTTGATATTGATTGATATATATCAATAAATGGACTCAGATGGTAAGCAACAATTTCTGTAGTGGTAGGTTCAAAACTCGCTAATAGCCGACATTTACTGTCTCCAAAATGCTAACTGAGCAATAAAACAATATTCCACGAATAAGGAAAGATGCCGTCGTTTTGATTTGTTTTCTAAATATGTTTTTAACTATGGACACTTATTCTATTCAAATATTATTTATAATTAGCGCGCTCCATCATCGATCGCATCATCACTTAGCATCAGGTGAGATAGTGGTCAAGTGCTACCCAGTTCGGTATAAAAAAAAAAAAATTTTTGGTAGAAAACGTTAACATATTGACGAGTGAGATGAAGAACGAATTTCGGCATTGCTGACGGTGTTAGTATACTTATAACTTAGTTGTCTCCATGACAACAGAACAGTGATCTGTGTTCAAATCCTTGTTACGTTACATAATTACATTCATAACTATTACGGTTTTTAGCCGTACCATAGAAGTTCATGCGTTGACCAGTCCATCGAGACCCCTGCTTTACGAGTATATGAGACCGTGTAGAGAGTAGATAGAGAGTTTAAGCTGCCATCTTGCATTTATGAGACCGATCAAGATTGATAGTTTATAGTTGGCAGCTCCGGACTCTATTCTATCTATATACCAAATTTCATCGAAATCTTTCATGTAGTTTATAAGTTATGCGTGTGCTTACACACGTACAGACATTTTTTTCAAAAACGTCATATTCTTGTTTAATGGGTAATTTTACGTCTTCTGACCTTTTTTTTATTTTTCTTCCAAGTGCATATTTTTTGGCCTCTACTTCTTTTTTTTTCTTTCTTCTTTCTAGAAGTTTTATAAGAATAATATAATACATACATGTTAAAAGTTGAATCTTGTTATCATCGCTATTTAAGTGATTCAATATACATAGGCAATGTTTCTTATTACAGGTCAAGTTGATGAAAGTCATCCGATATTCCCGATTCTTTGTGATTTTGGTGAGGTAAGTTGAATTATAAGTTTTTTCATTAGATAGTGGATGAAATTGAGCCTTATTTTTTCTGTTCAAGTGTTGTTATCCGAAATTTTAGAAATTTTTAACGTCGCGGTTTGTTTTGCCGCAGTGGCGAAGAGTTGCTAGAAGATACTGGTGTTAGAAAACGCATAAAAACAAAATTGAATGATTACAGATTCTGTAATGGTGTTCCTCAAATAACGTGCCCATATCTTCATGCCCTCTGCTTTATTATTTATAATTTAGGACACGCATATATTCGGGGTTTTAAAGTTACAGTAAGGCCGACGGATCAATGACGGTCTGAAGTAGCGTGTAGATGGCTACGCACAAGTGTATTTAGGGTCTCAACCGAGGTAAGCGGCGGGGCGCAGGGCGGGCTAGTGATGTGGCCCCTTTTTGCAAGGTGCTATTGATTTAAATCGACATTTATTGATCGATAATCACTCGATTATCTAATTTAAAAAAAAAACTTTTCAAATGATAATATGTAGCGACGTTAATATGTAGGATTGCCATATTTGCCAGGGCCATTTAGTTAGTCTGCCAGTAAATAAGAATTATTTTTATTCTTGTTTAGTTTAAAGGGTTTTGTCCATTTGTGGTTTTTAGCGGAGCGCAGCTAGTATCTAACATAGATAAGAGATTATTGTCTCACCTAAGTGTCTACCGGTAACAAATATGTACTACATCTACACACAAACAAACATTCTTAGTTATGATTTTAGGTAAAGTAACATAGGAAAGAAAGCATGCGAGTTATAGAAATAATGTATGATGTAGAATCTAAAAATATCAAATAATTAATCATATATGTTAACTCTTTAACAGAAATATTTGTTTTTCGGTTGATTTTATGGATATTCCGTCCCGATAGTCCGCCAGTTACGACTATAAAATGGTGACTCGTTGCGCTGCTCTTCAGCCGCCTGCTTGTCGCCTGACAGCTGCAGGACAGCGGCGGCGGAACGCGGGGGCGCGGGTGCGCGCCTTGAGGGGACGTCACGCCTTCGCGTGAACAGATATTTTTGTTATTGATGTTTTCATATTTAAGTTTGTAAAGTTTAGTTCGTATAGTATTTCGGTTGTTGTTTTTGTTAAGTATTATTTATTTTTTGTTTGGTTAATTTGTTATCAGTGGTTTAGTACGCGGAATGCCACGGTGCAATTTAGTTTTACGCCGCCGCTGCCGGGAAAGAAAAATAATACGTGCTTAAAAAATAAACACATTAAGTTGCTTATGTGAGAGTTATACAAAACGGTATGGTGTTATTCATACGCGCCGTTCGTTACATCCTTGGAGAAGACAAAAAATGCGAGTTTGTCTCATCCTTTCGTACTCCGGGCAAGATAAAATTCCGTTCAAAACCTGTTACAGGCATAGATAACTTCGATAAATATGTAGTTAAACGCATCATACATAACCTCTATAAAACCGAAAAGGAAATTCCATCACATGAATGGTCGAAATTAAAAAAAAACTTTCAAGGAGATCGTAGTCATTTAGCCACAATAACAGCATAATTAAGGTTTCGTTAGGAAAAATCAGTCAACAAATTCTAATTGAAAAGAGCAATAATATTTTAAGAAAATGTAATACTTAATTGAAAAAAATAAATAATATTAGGAATGATGTTAGGCTCAATAAATTAAACCAGTTATAATTAAAATAGTTTAAGTTACATACACAAATGTTTATGTTTCATATTATTTTGATAAATGTTGATGGAGCAAAATAGTTACGACTGGGAAATTTAAGCGGATTTAGAACAGGTATAATTAGTAATTATTTAATCTCAATTTTACTGAAGAAAAATAATAATATTATAAAAAGCCTGTCACTTAAAACATAAAATTTGTGCTTGATATCTCGTTTCGGTGAACAAATTTTTTCACACAACTGTACATGCGCGAACAGTCTACGTGCCTACATTCCGAGCGGCATTGATCCGTTGGCACTTAGAAAAAATAATGATTGACTTGACAAATTTGAAATCATCTCGAAAGTCGACTAGCCTTGTTTAAACGGGCTTTTCATGCATCTTAGTCATGTGATTCGTGAGATTTGAAGATATCTTTTTCACTAATGCAGTTAATGTTTAAATTTTTTCTTGAATATATCAAATGACGTATCTCCGACAATTACGTGAATACATTGCATGCAGTGAAGATAAGCCAGTTGAAATGGCAGTGGACAGGGCACGTAGCTCGCAAAAAAGTTGGCCGATGGGGCCGGTAGGTTCTGGAGTGGAGACCACGGACCGGCAAGCGCAGCGTAGGTCCTGACAGACGTCTTGGTAAAGGTCGCAGGATGGCGTTGGATGCAAGCCGCTTCCACCTGGTCCGTGGGGGAGCATGTTTAGCAGTAGACTTCCTACAGCTGGATGATTATGATGATGTTTGCATTAGTGTCAAAATTTTTTGAAATACATATAATGTAAATGTTCTACAAATCTCGCGCTAGCTATAGAAACAATATAGACCTCTTCGTAGTTTTAATAACGTTTTCGTGTTGGGAGTGTTTACTTAAACAACATAAAGTAAGGTGTGCTGTTTCATTTTTAGGATAACGAACCACATGGCTTCGGATTCGCGCCTGAGCCGAGCAAGAGAGATCGACAAATGCGGAATGAAGCAGCTGCAGAACCTGGGTACGTTAATGTTCCATCTTGCACTGTTTGACACCTCTTCCACTTTCCTACCGTGTTCCTTAATATTTTTTGCAGGATTGGCTTAAGAGTGTGAAAAGGGAGATTAAGATTTATATGGCAAATTCTGTGTTTTTTAACAAGTGTGAAAAACTGTATTTAGATAGTTCGATTAAAATAAAAAAATTGCGTTCCTTAATATTTTTTAACATCATCCAGACGAAGGAGCGAGTCATGAAACTCCGAGACAGCGTCTCTCATGCAGTGGTGGCAGTGTCACGACACTCAAGCAGCTGCACGTATTTTGCCGACGACAGCTCGGACGCGATTGGCGATTTCGTCAGGCGGGCGATGTAACATCCGAATATCGAATCATAGAGTATAATCTCAAAATGGCGATAAAAGACCAAAATGAGGAGATCGTGAAGCCTATGTTAAAAAGGACAAGGCAGAGGCGTGAACCTGACGCCGGTACTTCTGGCCAATAGCGTACACATAAGTGTAAAATTAAGAAATATTGTTCATAAGCAATAATATTTCCGTTTTAAAAAAAAATGCACTCACGTTAGTTTTTAAGCAATTTCCACCATAGCTTGAATATTCATGCAAAAAAGCAGGGATAACTTAAGGGTGTGAAAAGAGGGATTAAGCTTTGTATGTCTAATTCTTTGCTTTTGAAGTTATATATGTGAAAATTTGTATTTAGATATTTCATGTTATTGAGGCCAAAATATTGACTGAGGTCAAAGAAGAACAGTCTTCGTGTCGCATATACACTTGATCCGAAATGATCTTCCTTTTGAATTTAAGAAGGCAGGTCCTAATTAAGGTTTGTTTCGCAATGACTAATATTTAAGTCACAGGGACAAACTCTGAAATTTTCTGGAGTTGATTAGCGGCAGGACTGGTTCAGGCGGTTGTGTGGCATGCTCACGTGAGCTCTCTAAATAGAATGGTTACTTAAGTGCCTCCCTCTGAATTAGTGAACAATTTATAAAGGAATACTTTAAAGGACAGTATCTACATGGACTTTTGTCAAAAATGGCGACACGTAGAAGCAGGAGTGCAAGGGTTAAACAAAATATTGTAAAGAAGAGATAGTATGCGAGTATTCCGGCGAAGACGAATGGGCAGCCACTTGACGAAATTGAGAGATGTGATCATATTTTCGAACACTGAAGTTAAATCTGATACAGTAATTCTGGAGACGCTCAAGCTTATCTAGCTGTTCCTTTGTAAGATCTAGGTAGTACGCATAGGCATAATCAAGAAATGGACAAAAGTAGATATTATGCAAGTGCAAATAGTAGCCATTGGGAGAAAATTACCTACGACGAAAGTTACCCAAAGCAAAGATTTTACGACTTACAGACGTTTGCTGAAGTTTCCATGACAGAGTATTGTCTATTATAATCCAAGGTTCTTGACTATACGAAACGACCACGCCTTCGAATATGATTTTGTGGACGTATTGAAAAATTAACCCTACAATACATTCTGGAGCGTCCTATAATAATGGCCTGAACCTTTTTGGGGTTGACTTTTATACGTCCTCTTCAGTCAGCTATACGACACGAATCACCGTTAGTGTTGTCGATGGCTTCCATTAGACTATCCACTGGGCCCTGTAAATGATTTGTGGATCGTCTGCATGAAAGAGAAGTGAGACAATCAGAAATAGAACTGATAAATATATCAAACAGAAGTGGAGATAGCACACTGCCTTCAGGAATACCGGCAATGGTGTTCAATCATGAGGAGTAAGAAACCTCAATGTGAACATGCTACCGGCGCCCATACCAATAGTTTTGAAAGTAATCAATCACCGAAGGAGATATATTAATAGAATACAATAGAATATGATATAGATTTAGGATACATACTAATGATAAAAGACCTTAAGGTGGCCTGGCCAACAGAACGTCATGTTACACTCTGTTGAAGGTATTACTAAAACAAAAATAAGAGCTGTAGCTATACCGATCATTCTCCATCGTTTGTTGCCCTTCCTATCCGCGCGAACTGTTGTTGGCAAAATTGTGGTTATGCCGCACAAGCCATACAAACAAGAAGAAGAAGAGCTGTAGCTGACCAGTTTCTATTCCCAGCATAATATATCGTCTATGATTTTAACAAGAGTTGTTGTTGTGCTATGACCGGTACGGAAACTAGTGCAAAAGTTGGAAAAGGTTGTGTTGAGAGAGGTTGATTATCAACCAAGCATTCAATAACTTTGGAGAAGAAAGGTGAGATATAGATAGGTCGATATTTGGAAAAGAGATAGTGGTAGAATTATTTGTGCTTCTTTCCAAGATGACGGAAAAACATAATTTAAGATAAAGAATTTAACATTGTAACCACAATTTAAAGCACTTCCAAGAAAAAGGCGGAGGTTCTCACGTTGACGCTTATATTTTTTTTTATGTATGATCACGCATACCTTTTTACAGAGTAGTCCGATTTTCATAATACTTTTTTGTTTGGGAGAGTATCCTTCATAGGTGGTCCTATTTTAATTTCATCAAATTCGGTCTAACAGCTTTTGATTTACAATCCAATAACTGAAAGGTGTTACGCCTATCTTGATAATATCGTAATTGACGGTGAATGACAATCGATCCCGTAAGTAGCAAAGGTTGCAAAAAGAGTTACAATTTTTTTTTCCAAAAATGGAACCGACTTTAACACAAATGTGTGAAATAACTTGTCGAAGTCGGTACAACGCGCACAATATTGTAATAATAGGTACTTTTGAATTATCATGGTACTCGACACATTTCTATTAAGTAGTTTAACTTTACCTTATTACTTATTTTACTGTTATTTTCTAAAATAAACGAGTATTAAAATGACGTCGTTGTTTCAGAAGACGTAGCAACGGCAACGATTGGTGGGAGCCTGTTCGCCATCGGCCCGACAACGGCCCGGAGATTGACGAGGAACTACAAGAGGTTAGTTCAAGTTTTTATAATGTTATAAATTCCTGAGATGACCAAATCGTTCCCATGATGGTAATTATCACGCCTGGGTACAGGGCCACCCTGAGTCTTCTTTGTCCAGTAATTTCACTATCTAGAATGCCCTAAAAAGAGTAGCATATTTTGCATGTTTGCAATCTAAGAAACTAAAACCCATTACTATTCAAAATTTAAAACTAATACAGCGGAGCATACCAAGCCAGATTCTAATGCGTACTTGTACCATGATTTTCATACGACAGTGTATAGTACATGTTAATGCATTACTTATTATATTTATATTCATTACAATGCAAAACTACATTAAAATTATTTACAGGAAGAAGAAATGGCCGGACCAGCTCCAACAATGTCATCGACCGCCCGACGGCTTTACTCGGCGATATGCGAAAATAAAAAGTCGGGTGTGGGCCAAGACGTAGTGCCGCACGGTTACTATCGGCCGATATTACACGACCCTCCGCCGCCGTCACGACGACCGCGCAATGTTCCGGCTCCGGCGGCCGATGCGCTGATTGAACCGGCCGCCTCTGATGAACCGCGTCGCGACGCTAAATCACCCGCGCTTCCTTACGATTTGTCTCCTGTACAAAAGCGCGGTGAACCGTCGGTCGACCGCGAAGAACCGCCCGAGCTACAACCGAAAATGAAATGTGGCGCCGATCCCAGCCCAAGCAGGCAGGTCGATCACCCTCGCGACTCCAAACCGCCGGTAAACCGCGACCAAAAGCCCGAGCTTCCGTTCCGCGAACGATTACCGAGTGGATCACCGCGTGTGATTTCCCGCGAAAGCAT
The DNA here is from genome assembly GCA_917880725.1 of Selenia dentaria. Classification (NCBI taxonomy): domain Eukaryota; kingdom Metazoa; phylum Arthropoda; class Insecta; order Lepidoptera; family Geometridae; genus Selenia; species Selenia dentaria. The sequence continues at coordinate 37,201,217 of OU862876.1, forward strand.
ACGTCTGTCCCGTCGCTGTAGAAACCAGTACTACGAAATTAAACTGCCGCGTGAGCCACATCGGGAGCCTAAACCGTTGCCAGCGGAACCAGTCAGAGAGCCAAAACTGAGGCGTGAAGAGGAACCGCAACCGTCTACGTTACATGGCTCCAAGCAGCGAGCTGACCGCTTAGAAGGAACAACCACCACTGCTACGGTTGCCGCCGGTACGCAGACTTCACCGGACGCCAGCCGTAATGTCGGAGACTTATACCTCAATCTCACTAAGGTCAGTGTAGTATTAATGTCTGAAAATATTTCAATGACCGCCACTGTAATATTTATGTTCACAACAATGCTAGGACTTTATTTCTTTCAGTACCTATCACACATTACGGGGGATACCTAATAAATACTTATTATTATACGATCACACATAACGCCATCTATCCAGCCTTAACTTAATATGCATTATTAGCCGCTGGATAGTAGTTGTAGCTTGGTGACACTTCTTGTGTGATAGTTTTTAGAGAGAAAATTTGTCAAACCGCGCTCTCTGGCCGTCGTCGTCCGAACCAACATCAGAATAGGCTCAAATTTTTCATATTATGCGAGTACGATCAGTGCTTTAATATAACGCTGCAATACGCTATCTAGTGTCCAACGTGCGAACCTCATGATGCCGTCGAAGTTCCCGCGCCACCCGTGAGATGCCGCTGTAAAATACAACTACAAACATCAGCTTCAACGTAGGGTTCTTATAGGTTTACCTACAGGCAGCTAGAAAATCGATAGTCTGGAGCTAAACTGCGCAGGTCTGTCTGGGGAACGCGTAGCTTGTCTAGTCTTCTTTTGTCCGCCGACGGGCGCGGCCGTAACCGTCGGCGGACAACAGTGAACTCAGAAATCAAACAAAAGTGCGGTCGCCCCGGTTCCTGTTCTAGACACCTGACCACCTAAGGTACTGTGATATTGTTAACCTTATCTCTCCGACAAATCCAGACTGTGCGTCCAGGCTGGGCTTTTTACGGTCTCATTTTTACTGTTTTACATGTTGTGTTTTTAGCATCAGATACAAAGCGAAGGCTCACAGCACAGCTCACAGAACATTTGCGAGAGTGCCTTCGCGCATATAAACTTATTTTGTAATACTTATGTTTAATTAGGAGTTAGGTGATCGATAAATGGCGTCGCTTCGCTCTGCGCATGTTAAGGGGAGTTGAGGGGATGCAGTGATGCTGCGCGGTTTGTGGGGATGCAGTAAAATGGCGGACATTTACGTCTATAAGCCGCCATTTTAGATTTGACCCGGGCCGCCATTTTGTAAATAGATGTTGACAATTGACAATTTATGGCAATGGGATGAGGATTTGAAAACATTAAATACGCCATAGTCGTTTACAAAAACAAACGTATTTTAGGTTGATATATGTTATTATACGTATAGTACATTTTTATATACTATTAAGTAAGTATATTGGTTTATTATAGAAACAGATTTGATGATATAATGTGTTCGTACATTATAAATTTTAAATATTTGTGAAAGGCAAAACGGTAACAGGAAAAAATGCAAGGTAAGTACATTTCATATTTTTTTTTACTATAAAATATTTAAACTTTTATTGATTTTGAAATATTGACTATATTTTTATTAGCTTAATCATTCATACTTAACTAAAAAGTTATTTAAACATATTGATTAATAAGTATTTTTGTAAGTGCTTCTGTTTTAAATTACGAGTATCTAATTGCTTCTACTCATCTCGTATATATTTATGTCTATTAATTATTAGTCTTATTTTTCAGATGTTGAGTTGTGACGATATTAATTCAACAGCAGACGTCATAATAAAGCCAATTTATTTACATATATTTATAAATATAGGTACCTACTCATAATATTAATATTTCAGCAACAGTCTAACCTACCAGACACAAAACCGCCCATTGTTATGAAACACGTGGACCAGTGAAAGGAGCAGATATTTAATGCCTTTTATATTGTGCGCTGTCAATTAAATGTACACTTATGCGTACTAGACGCATTGACTTATATACTAAATAAATTCTTGCGCTATTGTGATTGTCTTTGCTTTTATAACCCTGCTTATTTAACTTCTTTGAAATTAACGTTCCTATTCAATTTAATTAAACGGAATAAAAAAATGAGCATACATTGTTATTAGTTTAATAAATTGTAATCATGCTTTATCGAACATCCTCTAGTCGTTAATAACTTGTAGGGCTATAAACTACAAATATAAACACAATTCAAAATATATAATTTTAATAGAAACTCTACCCATAATTATATCACCTTGATCTACAGGCCGTGATCTATGTATATGTGGGCCTTGGCCTATTGAAGAATATTCTTGAAGAACTCCAGACTTGTCTTGTTTTTAGCTTCCTGTTATTAGTTATTATAGGGATCGTATTAAATAGCTATCCACTGATTCCGGCGCTTAACTTTCAATAAACTTCGTATTGTGACTTGTGACGTTCCGGCAAGCGCCGTCAACGCTCACAACTGTCGCGCCCCGGTTTGCCGTTGCCTATGGTTGACAGTGACAGCTCGCAATGATCACGTAGACCCACCTTCGAACCGCAAGCGTTGTGGTCGCGGCGTGAGCGTTTTCGGTGACGTCATCGATGACGTATCGAAAGCCGCGAGTGATTTGAGCGCTTTCTGGAACGTATCCTTGGTGTAGCGTACACTCGAGTTAAGCTTTCCCTACGTCTCCGCCGAGGCGAAAATATTTTTCAGTCTTAGATTTGTTGAGGTGTTTGTTTTTTAACCTACTAAGTAATCAAAAATCCAATATACAGTATCCATTATTCAATAATGTAGTAGTACGAGTCATATTCTTTGATCGCGTTGTCTTGTCCGTTTGATACTCGTATTTTCACTGCCGCAAAGACCGTATCATGTTGAAATTTAAGTTAAGTCTTACTTTAGACGTAACTTAAATTTCAACATGATAACCCTACGCGTTCCTGAGAAAAAGGGTTATCTACCGTGCAGACAGACGGACAACAAAGTGATCATATAAGGGTCTCTTTTTCCTCTTGCGGTACGGAACCCTAAAATGTCATTTTAAAACGGAAACGGTATGTTTTCCAGGAAGGTTTCGTCGACATCGTCAACTTGTTTTGATTTAGTGGTATGTTTGATATTATTAAGTCCAAATCATTGACTTGGTTTCTCAAAAATTGCTTATAGAAACGCTTGACCACGACGGTATTCGAGGGCTAGCTTTAGAATGGTTTCAATGTGGCCGAAAAAAATGTATGGAGGACACAAACATTATCAAAAATAAAGAATTGCACGCCTACAGGTCTACTTTATAGGAACAGCTTTGGTGTTCCGCAGGGCAGTGTCCTGGATGCAATATTGTTCTTATTGTAAATCAATAAATGATAAAATACCTTTCAAATATGATCTTACCAATTTATTTTATTTGCTGATGACGTATCTATAGTTTGGACATTACAAAGAATTCTGACATTGAAATATTTAATACAATAAGAATGGTTAAATGACAATCTAAGTATTCAATTGACTATAACTCACTGTATGTTATTCACATACAATATAGTAAGTATGGTAGGATACACCTACAACGAATTGTATCTCAATAAAAAAAAAAAAAGAAAAATAAACGATGATAGAGGTCACGGTTACGAGGAGTTAATTTAGACGGACATGTTAACTGGAAAAAAAATATGACAAGGAATGCAATAAATTAAATAGATTTGTTTATGTGCTCTACAAATTATGGAAAACCTCTACACAAAAGATCATGTTAACAGCTTATCATGGCTATGTTTCCTTTGTTTAAATCTACGAGATTATACTGTGGGGTAACTCTACCTCTACTACTCTCCTTGAGAATCACGTAAATCACTGTTTAAATTAATATCAAAGCTTTGTCCTGCATGTATATACTGGAAACAGTAAAATATGTAAAATACCATGTATATAATTTTAAAATAGTAACAATTTAAACATATGACACTGTATATACCTACAAACTATAAAACTACGAGATAATACTGTGCGGTAACTCTACCTTCACCACTCTCCTTGAGAATCACGTAAACCACTGTTTAAATTAATATCAAATTTGCCCTGCATGTATATACTGGAAACAGTAAAATATGTAAAATACCATATATATAATTGTAAAATTGTAACAATTTAAACATATGACACTGTATATACCTACAAACTATAAAACTACGAGATAATACTGTGCGGTAACTCTACCTTCACCACTCTCCTTGAGAATCACGTAAACCACTGTTTAAATTAATATCAAAGCTTTGCCCTGCATGTATATACTGGAAACAGTAAAATATGTAAAATACCATATATATAATTGTAAAATTGTAACAATTTAAATATATGACACTGTACATACAAACTATAACAATGTAATATAAAACGTAAGTTCAATGTATCTACTTTCACTAGGCAGAGGACTTACTGTAAGGAATTCAGCTGGTACACACGATTGAAATGCGCATGCTCGATTCAGAGCCAGGTAGTATTTTTGTAGCGGTTCAGTTACACTCCGGCACGAGATGGTGCAGTACGTGCATAATTTCGTTCCCGAATGTCATATACAATTTATGAATACCATGCTTCTAAGTATAGGTATATCGCTTCCGAAATTATATTAACATTAGTAGGTACTTCATTTAATAATAACAATTAGGCTTCTCTATATAGGAACTAGTTATATTAAGCTGTTTCGATATTTAGTACTCTTGCAGTTTGCCTTAGTTTTTATAACTATACATTTTGTTCAATTTAGGTGTCAGATACAATTTTTGCGGGTAATGTTTTTATTAGAAGTATTTTCAGTAATTAGCAGACTTTATTCATCTATAGCGGACAGAAAACTTGCTAAATTTGTTTTCCGTCTATGATACTTAAATCGAAATTATATTTAAGACTATTTTCACTCCTTCGGATTATAAGATTTATAATAGATTGCTTTTAACTTATACGGTAGTTTTTTTCTGTATAGCTTTATTTGATTTTTAACTACGTTTTATTTATTCATTTTAACAGAGTCATCTCGAGCATTTTGTCTCAAGAAATAACATAAGTACATACATACCTAATTAAATATGCTCTTTCTCTATGCCACAGATCAGTTTTTATGCAATGTAACGAGACGGACAAATCGTGCGTCTGATGGTAAGCATTAAGCTTGCCTATGACAGTTGCAGTGCCACCCAGAGCTTAGAACTATAGTTTAGCGTGGCACTATACTATACACGTTTATAGAAATCGATAAAAAATGTTAAGAACGTTATAGTAAAAACACTATACACGTTTATCGAAACCGATAACAATGTTATAGACGTTGCAGTAAACACACTATAGGTACACGTACAGCACGTTTATAGAATACGATAAAAGATGTTATAGAAAAAATCTCAGTTATTCGCATTCTTGTTTGAAATGTGTTTAGAATCTAAACATTATACAAAAATGAGAAGCAGAACTGAGATCAAAAATATTTCTAAATATACCGTTTCATATATTCTAATAAGGTGAGCATTATCATAGAAAGTGGATAACCTGCATAATTTGTTATTATTATCTTACTACATATTGATTATAAAACAATGTATCCTGATAATTTATTTAAATTTATTTTATTATAAATGATATTATACATAGTTAATTTAATCGTTATTTTTCCTTTTTTATCGGCTTCTCTATCGAAACAACGTACAATTTAATTAGCGTACCGAGGTAATAAATGAATATAGTAAAAGTAGACTAAGGGGTGAAACACAACTAACGTTTGCCCGTTAATTAAAACAACGTAATATTTTATATTTCTCTACCACTAATATTGTCTCCATAATCAATAACGGGTCGATGCAGACCGTAGCCCAAAAGATAATATATTAGGTAAGTAACCAAATTGGAATATTACCTCTACCTATTAATAAGCCAGATATAATGTATCAGCATCATCTAAGGTGCTACAGCCGTGATGAGCCTTGGTTTCAAGACAATTTCTTCAGACAAGTTTGGTTTCTTTAAACTATAAAATATTACTCAACCTCTTCCACCATATCCAGGACAAAAGTTTAATTAGCAAATAGCAAAACTTTTACATAACTTCCATTGTTTGATTATTGATTCTGGTATAGAACTTCTAGAAAGTACTTCCTAGAATACAGGATAGTACAGGCTAAAAATATAGTAGCTAACTACATTCGATTACATATTTTCTTTACTGAAATTCAAGAAAAAAACTCATATTGCTTACTAAGTACTCAGTACCAAATACCTTAACAAGTTTGAACTTGGAGAGCTTGTAAAAGGTATTATAACACTAATATACAACGACGTAGGTACTATACATGCCTGCGCACGATTAAAGGCGCCTGTGCGCATTTTACATTGTAAATAGTCCCGGGAAACAAAATGGCGGACCGTTCAGCGGTTATGGACAGTTCTATTGACAGGCCATTAGAAGGCATGCAGTGCCCGTGAATGGTTCCTATTCTATCGAACACAATCCAATCATTCTGCGAGTGGGCGTAACTATAGTATGTACGCGCATGTCAGGATTATACACATATATACATGGCGTCACAAAGAACCTCCTTTAAATATACAGGTATATATTATATATCCTGCAGTTGTACAGTGTATCTTGTTTTAACATGACAAAGGAAATAAAATTACTAAGTCACCGATTCATCTTGAATTATATAAGTTTAGTAGCACGAGAACATTGTATCGTGATGTATGCACAACGTATTATATTGTACATCTAATATGTAAGTACTGAAATATTTTTTGGAGATTTAAATCTTTTGGAGAAATTGTAACTCTGACACTTTCGGTTATGAAGGTTACAGGGTAGCAACGATGTATGTACAAGCGAAGTGTAGCGTCCAGCCATTATTTCGGTCCAAGAGTTCCGAGAGCTCTAAGCAATCGAACTCAAAATAACCAGCTACTTTAGTACATTGAAAATTGATACGTCGTCGTTTATGAGGTCGTAGGTTTAAGACAGTCTACTAGTACACATAGACTGCTTGTTCGTGGTAGCATTTGGCCTACTTATAAAAATGTGACTAAGGGTGTGAGTATGAGTGTGTTGTCCCTTAAAGAATACATACATCTGTTGACAATTGAGGCCTCCAGCGCCAAAGTGGCCTAACTTTTTCTGAGACAATTGAAATAATCAATTGTGTCTGGAAAAGTTGGGCCACTTTGGCGCTGAGACTAGAACTGCGCAAGTACCTAGTAAACTCATAGTTTATGAGACAGAACGTAACTCGTATAACTGAATGACCTTGTTGTTGTTGTTGACCACAACTGAATTTCAATTGTCTCTGGAAAAGTAAGGCCACTTTGGCGCTGACGACCTCAATTTTTTTAGTCAATTTGAAAAGAACTTTTTGTGTGTGCGAAGTATTACAAACTCATGGTCATTCAGTTATACTAGTAACGTTCTGTCTTATAAACTATGAGTTAACTAGGTACCTGCGCAGTTGTAAAAATGCAAATTTATTAAATTACGGCATCGATAAGCTTACACTTTCGGAATGTTTCGTGCTGGTGCGGTCGCAGCACGCGCTTATAACTTGCCTTTAAATTATCATCAAGACAGAACAGTCATTTACATTTAAAGATATAAACAGCTCGAAGTTTTCATCTAATTATCGCAATACCAGCGCGTTAGCGGACCAACATAATACATAACCACTAAACTATCCCCCTCGCTCCATGAAACTCAGTGTACGACAGAAGAGCTCAACTGCATTATTTATGGAAGTTCATATTTTTAGTACCTATCACACAAGTTTGAACACACCTCTTCCTGTGAAATAGTCTCTATGGCAGGATAAACCGCAGTGCGCATGCGCGAAATTCGTGGAGGTTGAGATTTGGACGCGGCGTCATTGCTGCGTACAAGCGGGCTGGTGCAGGTTGTGCATAAGCTCGTTTCTACTCAGTTATAATAAACTTGACTATACATTACAGTTGTACACCTGTGGTTATGCAATGTCTGCCTAGGGTTCGTTTTGCATATCGCTAATGCAGTGCGTGTCCTAATTTACTTGCCTATTTATCCGATATTGTTCGAACTTAGTTGCGAGAACATTGCATCGTGCTGTTTGTACAACGTATTATATTGTGCATCTATTAAGAAAGCACATATTTTTGGAGATAAAATAATATTTTGGTGAAACTGTAATTTAATACTTTTTTATCCGTTAACCTTCCGCCCGTATTTTCGCTGGTGGCTATTCCAGTTTCTCTTGAGACATACCATTTTTATGAAATACTGGCTGACCCGCCGGTAGCTTTGTTCTCCTCATCCTTTTTGAAGTTAAAATTCCGAAAATTCTTCCATAGTGAATGTTTACAACGTATAAAGCTTAAACTATCAAAATTTTAAGTTATTTGTCGTAGTGGTTAAAATGCTCTGCGTAAATGAATCAGGCAGCCAGTCTAGACGAGTTGGAATACGTTACTGTCTTAATGCCCAGCACGACTGTGTAAAATAATAATAATCGTATTGCTCAACCGACATATAACGCTGAGCAACAATTCCATATCAAAGTACAACTTCGGCCCAACGCGACTAGCTAGAGGGGTTTGGGTGAGCAAGGTCACCCCTTCACAGTCGCTGAATCCTGGTTACGATTATCTGGGCCTACCGCTAACCGCTAACCGCTGGGGAACGCTAGCTCGACCCCATCTCGCCGCACTTTGGCGGCGGACCGCTCACTGGCTTGCTTTTATTATATGGGGGTCCACACACTCCACACACTCCTTCGTGCGGGTTAACGTTTTTTTATGTTCCTACATTCTATGCCAATAATATTATACCGAACTTCGGTGCATGTTTGCAACATCACAACAGCAAGTTATTGTTTTTAAGTTGGTATACATGTTAAGCGTTATATGTCAGATATGAATGAATTAAATTATACAATAGCAAACGTTGACTGCAATTTGTGTCATTGACACACAAAACATTTCGTTCTTTGGACGAGAATGTCTAGTAAAAAAGGATAAAGTAATAGTACTATACACGCTCGTTTATGCTCCGACACGTTCGGTTATGAAGGTCACAGTCACAATGACTATAATGAATGTTTATTAATTAAACAGACATTGTTTAATTAATAAAAATTCTTCATATTATTAGTATTTGTAAACAATTATAGACATAGACATAGACATAAATTTTAATGTGCCAAAAAAACAGGTTACAGACAAAGGAAATAAAACATAATTAATAAAATGAACTGGTTTTCGTTGACACAAGCCGGTCCTAACTCAGCATAGTGTCGGTTGTAAACAACCGACGCTGGTCTTCCGTTGGGAACGGCAGGTGACGTCACGCACGGACATAATACACTATGCGTGATTCAACAACAAATATACCATACACTCTAAATCCATTTATAAAATATATCATATAACATACACATTAATAAAATTAGTTATGAAAAAGTTTGACATAGTCTATGGAGAAAAACGCTAAATACCCATTGTTATCTGTGTTTAAGCTGGTTCAATGTCACTGTTAAAGAAATACTATCACCATTATAATTGTCTGTGTCATAGTCTGTGATAATCACTTCGTGTCGTTAAACCAATAAATTACTATCTTATACGTCTACACCTTAGAGGAAGAAAGCTATAGAGGATCGGGTAGCGTGGCCACACATGAGACAAAAAACTAAACTCAGTGATACCATAAACCTTACCCTCTACCCAGACACAGGGAGATTTAAGTACCACGCAGTTCCAACGCGGAGCGGAGCACAGATTAGGAATATAACGTGGCGTGGAGCGATATAATAATAATATATAAATTATAGCATATTCTATCGTATATCGTGATATATAAAAATATATATTCTTCTACGTAGTTATCAAGCTGGGTAGTTAAAAGCCTCGTTATACGATCGGATTACGAGATCGATGGTTCACTTTTATCAATGGTTCATTATATCACCAGTTTAAATTTTAGTTCCTCGAGAATAAAACAAGGGTCCAAAAATAAAGGCATTACCTGAATCACAATCAACATTTTTATTAATGTAAACATACTATATAAGACCACAGAACAGAGAGAATCATTTATTGCCCTTTGAATAGCACTAGTTTATTATGTATATTACGAATCCTATCTCTGGGTGCAAAAAACTGTTTGGTACTGTGGTGAATCCTTACTTCAAAGTAATTCATGGCGACTGCTTTCAAAAGCATTATTCTATGATTTCCAATCAGTATTTGGTCATCATTATTGTGAAGATTTTCAAACATATAAATGTCACATATACAGTCCTTAAAACATGAAAGTATTAATTTCTGCATTAAGTTTTTCTCATTGTAAAATTTGATACCTTCATGTGAACGCAATCTAAATATTTTTTCAGCACGTTCGCATATTTTAGTAACGCTCCTCGATGGATAGATCAACCCTCCTTTATCTTTTTTGGCAATAAATCCATCATATTTATTGGAGATTAAAGATAGGAGGCATTCCTCACATTTAATTACTTTTCTCAACTTTTTAACAACGAATCCGGCTATGTACACAATGACTTCTTGTGTGTACAAAGAAAGCCTAGAGGGGTCTGCCAAGTAGTCATGGTCACCATCGACAGCTGGTAGGCTTTCTACTGACTCGTAATTATGAATAGATTCAGTTGTATGCGTAAATAAATTAATTTTATTTTCGTACCGCATCTCACTGAACGTTAAAATTTTTATGTCTTCTAGGGGGATGCAATTTCCTGACGTAATATGTTTTATTTCCCCATGTATAACTAGTCTTTTATATGCGCCTTTAAATTGTATAGCAGTGGGGTTATTGTTAAATCCACCTTTGGCACGAATAGAGCTAAAAAAACATTCCAGGTGATCCTGGCTCATTTTGTACAAGGGCACAAAATTCAAAATCTTGGAAGCGATTAAATTTCGGTAAACCTTTTTAAGACTCTGAATACAAATATAGAATCCAAAAAAACCTACTTTTCTATTAGTCTGTAATATTGGTTGATCTTTTAATTTTAATCCAACTATATAATTTTCCATTTCATTCAAGAAATTTTCAATGTCACTATAGTTCTTATCATTCATAGGTTTTTTGAAACCAAATGTATGGAAGTTTCTGCTATTTAAAATATCAAATATGCTATTATGTTTTTTTATAAATTCTACTGTAGCTTCTGAATCAACAAAATCTGCTATTTCTAAATCTTTTCGACACAGTTCTATAGATTCAGCTACAGAATAACTGAACGTTTGGGCTGCCAATTTCACTTTCATAATTTGTTTAGCAAAATTGATATGTTGGCTTCGGAGTCGATTAGCCAAATGAAGGCCTTCATTGTTTTGTAAATTATGAAGATTAACTATAAATTGCCAAGATATTTTTTGACCATTTAAGTTGGTAAGCTCTTTTTTTTCTCCAAGGGTGTTTCTCACTAATTTCAGCATATGTGCTGGATCGGGAAAAATAGAGATTTTTTGATTCTGAATGGTAAAAGAAGTTTTAAGATTACTCAAATCTAAAGGATCCAAAAGACAGTCAAGGCATTTGGCCATAGAAAAATTGGCAGGGCAACCGTCAAACGTCAGTGATATTATATTAACTCCACATGAAATTAAAAGTTCCACACATTGTTTTACCAAATTTGCCTTTTGTGCCCCTGTACAACCATCCACCAAGAAATAGCCCACTGGAATTGTCCAACTGTCGTTTACAGCGGTGACCATAAATACTAGAGCTTCCCTAGCAACAGCAACATTATCTCCATCTAACACTTCTCCAAAATTTACTAATCCCACGCATTGCTTACCATCCCACTGAACATGTTTCCGAATCGCCATTTCATCCAGAGATAGAGCGCAATAAATTGTTTTACCTTTAGCACGTTTAACTAATAACTTTATACATTCAAGTGATTCATCAGTAAATCCTGGGCTACCGTCAAAACTCTTATACCATGAACGTAAAGTAGACGGATGTGGTAAACAAGAATTGAATGAATTTCTTACAAAATTGTATGCCTTTGGGCTTATATAATGCAAGCAAAGCGCAAATTTTCGGAGAGCTGGAGAATACTTAGAATTAGCAGGACCAGGGCTAATAACTTTTTTCAAGAAGTCTTTGTTGCCGCATTCAAGTGATCCAATTAGGTCGCAATCTTCTTCACTAAAAAGTGATCTTGACTTCAATTCTGTTAGAATATTTTCTAAATTTGCCACTTTCTTATTCAACCGTCGCGATTTTTCTCGAAGCGCTCTTAATTTTTTCATTCTTTCTTTAGATCGTTTTTCTTCATTTTTCCATTTTCGTTTCAGAGTTCTTGGTGTTAGTTCAGGTGATTTTTCCTAAAAGAATTGTTACATTAAGTGAAGTACTTATTTCTATGACAACATCATCCTAAAAACTACATAACAAAAATTAATATAAGTGTTGAATATATTTATGAATGTCAGTAGGCTCGCCTCCTATTACATGGGGCTTATTAACTGCGAAACTTGGGTGTAGAAACACCTGTAATAGGAGAACACATCTGCCTACCCCGTCGGGGTTTATAGGCGTAGTGATATGTATGCATCTTATTGTAAAGATAAACTTACAGGCAAACATTTTGTTGGTTTGCCTCTGGCAGAAGGAAGGATTGACGGATTAATAAAAGGAGAAGTAGACACTTACAGGCACAGATTGTGTATCGCATTGCAACACGTCAGTAGACACAGGGTGACTATCTGTGATGGTAGTCAACGCTATTGCTGCAGATGCTGATAGATGTTCAGATAGCTTTTTAGAATTTTCGTCATCTCCAAGCTGAAAAACAAAAAAATATCTATTTATTTTAAAAAACATGCATTGTCATCACAGGCTTACCTAATACAATAGTGTACTTATCTATCTAGTTAGTTAATTTCATAACACTACTGTATAATTTAAGTTGAGAGATTAAATAATTGTCAAACATTAACGTATAATAAAACACCGGCTAAGTGCGAGTCAGACTTGGGCACTAAGGGTTCCGTACCAACAGTATCACCATTATTTCCGAAACTACTGAACCCTTAATTTTATTATAAAGGGAAATCATACGATAAGAATCAAATTTATATAAATATTTCTCTCACGATCATAACTGGAACAGCTTCAGGATGAATGTAAGTATATCTTCCTTTTTTTAATATATGGTCCGCATCAAAATGTCTGCTGCACATTTTAGAACTCTTTTTTGGAACCCATTCATTTCGACCACAGGCAGCAATCCATTTTTTTCGAATATCAGGGTTATACGGGAAACTGTAATATAAGATAAAATTAAATTATTTATTGAAAATGATGCAATCAAATAATTCAATAGGTATCTGCTTCTATTTTTGATTATATATCTTACATTAGGTATTTATCTAATTACTAATGTATAAATCGTTGTTACAATGGGAAATTGCACGACCCGACACTAGCAACACTGAATTTTAGGTTATGATAAAAACATTATTTTAAATCGCGATTTTAAGTGCTTTGACCACTCTTATTATGACAAAAACTAATACTATGCCACTTAAATAAAACAGTTAACACACGGTACATTGTTATAATAACCAAATGTTTAAGAAAACTTGAAACTTACATATGAAAGGATAATCCAGGAATTTTCCGCTCACTATCACTTTTACAGTTAAGTACACTACACCGCATTGTTTTATAGGTTTATCACTGCTTTAAAACCATATATGCAAGCAAATATATTTAAAGTGATACAGAAAAATGCCAAAATAAACTTCACAATTTTACAAAGACGAAATAACTGTCAAAGTTTGTTTAGCTACTTATGTCGCTGGCCTTGAAAAAGCTGGCACGCTCTTAGAGACGGATATAGTATAGCTTTGTCCTTTTCTGTTACTTATAATAACTCAATACTATATCTCTTTCTTGTTGAAATGAAACGGAGCTACCCGCCGTCTATTCTTTTCTTTGTCTAAGGTCTACATACTCCAAAGAAAACATAACACGGTCATACTACTAACTCGGCAACGGAGTGGACAACTCAGCAAGCTGCAGGATGATGCTATTATATAAAAAAAATATAAATTACCATTTACTAACTAGAAATAAAATTATTTATGGAGCTGAAAAACGCTCTCGGTTCTTATATCAAACTTATGTGCCAAACGTATGTGATAGATTGTTTGCTGGTGAACTACAGGTTCCTGGTCAGGACGTTTTAGTTCCGCGCCATGAATTCAATCTATTTTCGGTAGTCATAACGAATTTATAAACATCAATTAAAAACAAATACATTTTATAAGACAACTGCCGCGAACCGTTAAGTATTAGGTAGTAAGTAGAGCCTCTACCGAAACGAACGGTCACGAAATTCGATCCTTTTAATTACGTTTTCACTTTGTATAAATTTTGTTAAAATTTATATAGTTATAATGTCGACTGAGTTAAGGTGAAGTACCTACTCCAAGCATCTTTGTCTTCTTAATAATATCTTCCTGCACAAAACGTTCTTTTTACAACCAACATGAGTTTTCTTTCTGTCAGCTCTGTTTGCGAAACCCCTATATTTTATTATTAGTCTCCTAGCTAAACTAAACTAGCTAACGCTATCCTTGCCTTGTTCCTAGTGTTGTAGTCGTAATCATCACTGTTTTTCACGATCATTCAATACAATTTTGAAATACGAGTATGTAAGTAGGAGGTAAAGTTAGTATGTTTACATTTTATACATCTCTTAACTATTTGCGGGATTCCATTTCGTAAATGTTTCTAACGGTACGCTTTTTAAGAATATACTAACATAGGCGCGTACATTACTTACCGTCCTTTTGCCGACTATATCATTTTAGCAGAGTTGATTAAAAGCTCAGTACAACATTCAGAATCCTCTATAGAGTTTCTACAAGTTAAAAATTTACATGAACACAGTTTCAATTATGTCAAAGTCATGTTGCACCCGTACTAGATGTTGTTAGATACTATTCTTTGGAAGTTGTTGACGTTATTAGTAGGATAATCCAGTAAGGTAGATCCATATTCAACACAAAGATCGTCAGAAGAGTCCGACTCGGATGCGTAGCATTTCGAAAATTTCGCGTCTACTTTTCTTCCAACACACTGCAGAGTCTCAAGACAATGTCCTTCAGCCAGTTTAGGCTGCCAGTGGTGACATTTATAACTAAGACGTGATCTATAACTGTGACCTTTTTAAATGCATTACATACTAATCTTATACGCCCACGTGATGGCATTGTGAACGAAGCTCTCTTTTATTTTTATCATACTGTAATATTTAGGTAGCCAGTAAACTGCGGGAATGGAGAAGTAGAGGGGAGTCCCTCTGCTTTATATATCTTTTATATATGAGTATTTATGCGTACTAATATACGTTGTATTATTATTTACGAGCTGCTATTTGCGGTTTCACCCGCGCGGTGATGAATGATGATGATGATGATGATGAATCATATATATCCTATGTTACTCGGGGTGCAGAATGTAGCTTTTCAATGGTGAAGGAATTTTTGTACGTGTAATATCTATCTCTCTTCAATCGCTCCGCTAAATTATTGGAAGTTTCCCGAATATTTTCGTCTGGGGAAATTGTATATTTGCATGGAGGGGGTTCACTGAACGGCGCATGTGCGAGACTCGGGGAGGACGAGAGTCAAACGCGGCGTCAGTGTTTCGTGTAAGCGGGCTGGTGCAGGACGTGCATAAGCTCGCTTACAAGAAACTGTAAAAACCTTTGATTTCATCTTATAGATGAACTAGCATTTGTGCATTGCATATAGCTATTTCACCAACGTTAACAATACCTAAAGATTTACATAGGTAAAAAAACTACCAGTTTATTACAGTTACACCAAAAATAGTTTCGCCCTGAACTAAGATTTTGAAAGGCAGAGTGCCGTGTCTATACGAGTTGAAATTTGTAACATTTAAACTTACTGTTTTTACTGTTTGGCACTGCATAGATGTTCAGACCTTATTACATAATTTCAATTGCATAAGTGTTCCTTTTATCTAAACGCTTAGTGCTTAGATATAAGAGAAACTGTAGTGCACTAATACGGACGCTCTGTGAAGGTGTTCTACTATCACACTAACATTATAAATGCGAAAAAGTTTTAGTGATTATGTATGTGTATTACTTCTTCACACTGAAACGGTTTCACGGATTTAGATGAAATTTGAAATGAATATAGCGTGTATACAAAATTCCCAAAAATAGGCTTTTGTTTGTTACTATTCAATAGGTAGTTTTCCGGGGCCCCTTGACAACCTTCTTCCCTGTCTAACGTAAAGTATATTATGTCACCCGATTGGGACACAACCCTAGGGTAGTGACCCTAGGGTAGTGTCCTATACATATTGGGGAATGTTTCAAGGCACACGTTTGATTAATAACAAATTAATGCCTAATGTAAACTACGGTATATGTTATGTATAAACCTAATAATAATCAATCAGTTGGTGAAGGCGTGCATACACTCCTAAAAACAAGTATAAGTAATACACCGATTGCCAATTTTTGTAACTTCATAACTACATAGTAAATAGCCCCGGGGAACAAAATGGCGAACCGTACAGTGGCTGTGGGCAGTTCTAGATAGGTCATTAGAAGGCATGCAGTGCCCGTGAATGGTTTCTATTGTATAGAACACAATCCAATCATGCTTCGAGTAGGCGTAACCGTAGTATGCACAATGCGGTTAGTGCGCATGTCAGGATTTAACACATAGGTACCTATATACATATGGCGTCACAAAGAACCTACTTACCTATATATACCTTTATACTGCAGTTGTACACTGTCTCTTGTTTTAATGTGACAAAGAAAATACAATTACTAAGTCACCGGTTCACCTTGAATACTTATACAATGTGTCCGGTCAAAGATGTCGGAAACTTTAAGGGATTAAAGAACAATAAGTTTTATCGACAAATAATCGATCAAATGTGTTTTTTACTACATTTATAATTAACACAATGGTACCATTTTTGTGTTTGTAAGAATTCTGCTTGGGTAAATATTGTTAAATTACACATGAACCTGTAGTATCTATGCTTTGGCAACAACTTTTTTAAATGACTGTCTTTTTATAGTTAAAATGATCAAATGTTTTTTAAATAAAAATCATTTGGTCGATGAAATGTCGACAAAATTAATTGTATTTGAATCCCTTAAAGTATCTGACACCGAATACCGGACACATTGTTTGTTTAGTAGCACTTACGAGAACATTGCATCGTGCTGTTTGTACAACGTATTATATTGTGCATCTATTAAGAAAGCACATATTTTTGGAGATAAAATAATATTTTGGTGAAACTGTAATTTAATACTTTTTTATCCGTTAACCTTCCGCCCGTGTTTTCGCTGGTGGCTATTCCAGTTTCTCTTGAGACATACCATTTTTATGAAATACTGGCTGACCCGCCGGCAGCTTTGTTCTCCTCATCCTTTTTGAAGTTAAAATTCCGAAAATTCTTCCATAGTGAATGTTTACAACGTATAAAGCTTAAACTATCAAAATTTTAAGTTATTTGTCGTAGTGGTTGAAATGCTCTGCGTAAATGAATCAGCCAGTCAGTCGAGACGAGTTGGTATACGTTACTGTCTTAATGCCCAGCACGACTGTGTAAAAAAATAATAATCGTGTTGCTCAACCGACATAAAACACTGAGCAACAAATCCATGTCAAAGGACAACTTCGGCCCAACGCGTCTAGCTAGAGGGGTTTGGGTGAGCAAGGTCACCCCATCACAGTCGCTGAATCCTGGTTACGATTGGGTCCACACACTCCTTCGTGCGGGTTAACGTTTTTTTATGTTCCGTCATTCTATGCCAATAATATTATACCCGTCTTCGGTGCATGTTTGCAACACCACAACCTCAAGTTGTTGTTTTTAAATTGGTATACATGTTAAGCGTTATATGTCAGATATGAATGAATTAAATTATACAATAGTAAACGTTGATGACAATTTGTGTCATTGACACACAAAACATTTCGTTCTTTTGACGAGAATGTCTAGTAAAAAAGGATAAAGTAAAAGTACCATACACGCTCGTTTATGCTCCGACACGTTCGGTTATGAAGGTCACAGTCACAATGACGACGAAGTGTAGCTTACGGCCATCAGTTATGTCCAAGTGTTCCGAGCTTTAAGTCGCTCTGAACACTTAGCATCCAACTCAAAATAACTAGCTACTTTAGTACAATGAAAATTAATTCGTCGTCGTTTATGAGGTCGTAGGTTTATGATTGTCTTCTAGTACACATAGACTGCTTATTCGTGGTAGTGTTATGCCTACTTATACAAATGTGATTAAAGGTGTGAGTATGAGTGTGTTGTCCCTTAAATAATACTTACATCTGTGGATAATTGAGGCCATCAGCGCCAAAGTGGCCCAACTTTTCCAGACACAATAAAATAAAATTAATCAATTGTTTGGGAAACCCCAATATGTTTAAAACGCACTTGGTTTTCTAAGAAAGAATTATTAGTTTTCGTAAGTATAAAACTTGCTATCGCTATCCTATCCTTATTGCATCCAGTTAGGTAGCTCCATTTTCGACACAGAGGTCGCCTGAAGAATCCGATTCAAATACTCGCGTTTCAAATATTACGCGACTTAATTTTATGCAACATTCTGCAGAGTCCCAAGATAGCGTCCTTCAATCAACCGTGCGATTCTGTAATGATTCGTCGACGAGCTCACCTATGTCAAATATTTAAGCTGGCCCCAGACAGCCGGAATGGCTCTCTGGATTCATAATCAGGTATTAATAATCTTAATTCTGGCACCTTGCCTCACACATATCTTAAAAAAAAACAGATAGATCAGTAGTGTCGTGATTCCCGGCACATGCACACGTCTTTAGGAATGAATACTAATCGCATTACTTTTGGCTCTACATAATAAAAAAAAGAAATGCAAACGCAAATACTGGATTCATCCTTTAAATGTGAACAGAGTAAAGGAGAGTCAGTATCACATTACGGCGATAAAATTACCAAAGTACCCTGCCATATTCTTTCATTACTACAAAATGTCAGCATTTACTATGTTTGCTGCGGAATAAAATCCAAAAAAAAAGACACACACATGAGAAGAGCCATTTCAGCTGAAGAAAGACTTACAATTAAATTGAGTATTATATATATTATTATTATATACAGTATTAACTGAGCATGCTTCTGGAATACTGGCCTAAAGTAAGATTAGTTAATATACTCATTTTTGAAAAGCATTATAAAAACTAAAGTAGATGGCATAATTTTAATCAATAAAATAACTTTATGGTTTTAGTTTGATTGAATCATTAACTATAACCTTCATACAGTGTCATATTAATCTAAAAGTAAAATAATTATTTAGCAGCGTTTTACATTACTACTGCGGCATCTATATCGATTTTACGCTGTTCATAATCTGATTCCAGTATGCGTGTGTCGCTCTATTAAAATGTATGAGAATAATTGATGGTATTATAGATGACGTTATGAAATCATAATCTTAAATATTCCGACCCGGAATGCGGAACGCTCCTCAGTATCATTCTTACAGATCGATCTGAAAAATCATAATCAAAAAAAATCAGAACGTGGAGTATACTGATTTTGTATGATATTCCAGGCTTTCTGAATTAATAATGTGAATTAAGATTATGAATCCAGAGAGCCATTCCGGCTGTCTGAGGCCAGCCTTAATGAGATATCGCCCTTGTACACAAGGTAGTTTCTCCCAACGTTTCTTGTCATCTCTTCATTTGTTTCACGAATGTTGTCAAAGATGCAACGATGTTTGCTCTTAGAGAATCGCACTTAGAACTAAGACGTGTTCTATAACTGAGACCTTTTTAAATGCATACATACCTACTAATCTTAGACGCCAATGCGATGGCACTGTGAACGAAGCTCTCTTTTATTTTATCACCCTGCGTTACCTATTCACCTAGCGAGAAACCGGCGAGAATGGATAATTAGATAATGTTTGTGTAATAATATACGTAGTATTACTATTTATTCGTAGGACCTATGTCCTCTAATGCAGAACATATGCATATACACATATCAAAGACGTGTATTTCTATCTCTCTTCAAGGGCTCCGCTGAATTATTGGAAGTTTCCCGAATATTCTCGTCTGGGGAAATAATCAATGTGCATGGAGGGGGTTTACTGAACTGCGCATGTGCGAGACTCGGGGAGGACGGGAGTCAAACGCGGCGTTAGTGTTTCGTGTAAGCGGGCTGGTGCAGGACGTGCATAAGCTCGCTTACAAGAAACTGTAAAAACCTTGATTTCATCTTATAGATGAACTGGCGTTTGTGCTTTGCATATAGCTATTTCATCAACGTTAACAATACCTATATATTTACATAGGTAAAAAAACTACCAGTTTATTACAGTTACCCCAAAAATAGTTTTTGCCCTACACTAAGATTTTGAAAGGCAGCGTGCAGTGTCTATACGAAATGAAAATTGAAACATTTTTTCTTACTGTTTTTACTGTTTGGCACTGCATAGATTCTGATGTTCAGACCTTATTACATAATTTCAACTGCATAGGTGTTCTTTATATCTAAACACTAACACTTTCTGCTTACTATTGCTTTCTACTGCTTCGAGGTACAGAAACTGTAGTGCACTAATATGTACGCTCTGTGAAGGTATTCTACTATCACACTAACATTATAAATGCGAAAAGGTTTTATGTGTATGACTTATATGATTCTGTATGTGTATGACTTCTTCACGCTGAAACGGTTTCACGGATTTAGATGAAATTATGTCACCCGATTTTCCGACCCGGGAAATTCTAGATAGGCCATTAGAAGGCATACAGTCTCCGCAAATGGTTTTTAGCGAGCAAAATCCAATCATTCTCCGAGTAGGCGTAAGCGTAGTATGCACAATGCGGTTAAGGTGATATCAGACGATTCATTTTTCATTCATTTTACTCTTTCATTTGGCAACTTTCACTCTAAATGAAACGTCTGAACACAAAATGAAACAAGAGTGCCGAATGAATTCATTAATGAAGCGATCCAACGATGTTGGATATTTTCATTCGCATCTTTCACTCGCATTCACTCGGATTTGGTAATTTTGTCTCGAGTTCTGCAGAAGACGAATGTCGTTACTCTACATCGCTACTTCAAATATTTTCTTCGAGCTCGCGGAAAAATGGTGGTCAAGTGGAATGATACACGCTGCTATTTTTGGATAACTTTAAAAACTACCAATGCCTTTGGAACCACTAACATCCTGAATACCATATCCAAGACGCACGACTGCATTAGACGACATATTGGATGAAAAGAAAAGTGAATGTTCTGTTGTGTGTGTGTTAGTCTTTTTTTTTTGAGCATAAATTTCTTTAAACCTACTGTTCATTTCTATTTCATTCCACCTAAGCCGTGTGAGCATGGAATGAAAGAAGGATGAATCATTCACTTGAGTGAACATTCATTCAAGTCGGATACTTTAAGGGGTTAAAGTACAATTAGTTTTATGGACAAATAATCGATCAAATGTTTTTTTTTGCCTACATTCATAATTAGTAACAAATGATACCATTTTTGTGTTTGTAAGAATTCTGCTTGGGTAAATATTGTAAATTTGCACATGAACCTGTAGTATACCTGTGCTTCGGCATATTTTTTTTAAACCGCTGTCTATATAGTTAAAATGAAATTTTTTTTTTTTTTTTAATAAAAATCATTTGATCGATGATTTGTCGATAACATTAATCGTATTTTAATCCCATAAAGTATCTGGCTCCGAATACCGGACACATTATATTTTTAGCATATATTGCTAAAAGAATAAGCATATATTGCTAAAAGAGAACATTGCATCGTGCTGTTTATACAACGTATTGTATTGAGCATCTATTAAGTTTTGGATAAACTGTAATTTAATACTTTTTATCGGTTAACTTTCCGCCCGTGTTTTCATCGTGTTGCTCAACCGACATAAAACACTGAGCAAGAATTCCATGTAAAAGTACATCTTTGGTCCAACGCGTCCAGCTAGGGTTTTGGTGAGCAAGGTCACCCCTTCACAGTCGCTGAATCGTGGTTACGATTATCTAGGCCTACCGCTAGGGGGAACGCTAGCTCGACCCCATCTCGCCGCACCTTGGCGGCGGACCGCTCACTGGCTTGCTTTTATTAAATGGGGGTCCATACACTCCTTTCATACCAATAAGGTATTTTCATTCCATTCCATACCAATAATATTATACCCAACTTCGGTGCATGTTTGCCACTCCACAACCTCAAGTTATTGTTTTTAAATTGGTATAAATGTTAAGCGTTATGTGACCGTTTTTATATTGATAATGTCAGATATGAATGGATTAAAAAAGGACCAAATAGGTGTTTTTATTATTAAAGTATTAAATTAAATTGTTAAAGTATTAAATTAAATATTAAGAAAAAAAATCTGTAGCCATTACCCGGCCCAGATGTCTCTAGACAATATTATTGCTAACAATGGTAAGGATATTTGTAATCTATTCGCTAGTAATTTTTCTGCAGTTACTAATAATGATTATCCTTTGTCCAGATCCCACGATCAAGTTGGCACTCTAACAAACAGCTACATTACTTCCATCAAATTCAAGGATTACCATGTGTTAAAAGTTTTAAAAAGACTTGATCCCCATAAAGGTGCGGGATCTGATGGTGTCCAATCGCTTTTTGCGGTAAGGTGTGCACCGGTACTAGCACGTCCTCTGACACTTATTTATAATAAATCCTTGGAAACTGGCGTTTTCCCTTCAGATTGGAAATTGGCGTTGGTCATCCCTTTGTACAAAAATGGAACCAAAGATAGAATCAAATACTATAGACCTATCTCTATTCTTCCTGTTTTTGCTAAAATATTTGAGCAGCTTTTACACCCTATTTTATCGTGGCATTTCAAGCAAATAATAAGCCCTCACCAGCATGGCTTCATTAAATCACGGTCAACAGCTATAAACTTAGTCTCATTTATGAATACCATTTCTCATGAGCGCTCGTCTGTTGATGCTATTTATACAGATTTCAGCAAAGCTTTCGATAGTGTGAATCATAGATTGCTTCTGAAAAAGCTTTCTATGTATGGAATTGCTGAACCAACGTTGAGTAGGTGTGAATCATACTTATCAAATAGAAAATCTGTTGTAGTGGCTAGTGGTTTATCATCTGATCCATTTGAGATTGTTTCTGGAGTTGTACAAGGATGTCATTTGGGACCATTATTTTTCAATATGTTAATCAATGACATCGACCACTGCTTTCAAAACTCTAAATTTTATCTATTTGCGGATGATTTGAAATTTTTTAAAGCCATTAACAACCCTTATGACGCTGAACTATTACAGGCTGACCTTAATTACCTCACTACATGGTGTGATTAAACGGAATGAACCTTAATGCATCCAAATGTAAAAAAAAAATACTCCATACAGTTTACGAGACAACAGAAGCGACCCTGTAATACATATAAAATTAATAGCGAGGATTTGGCAGTAGTGCATAATATAAAAGATCTAGGCGTTGTCCTAGATGGAAGCTTTGATTTAACATACACATTAACAATATCTGTTTAAACGCGTTCTAGTGCCTTGGCTTTGTATTGCGAAACTGTTAGCATTTTAAGAATCCTAGGGCAAAAATTTTACTTTATAGGTAGCTCCTTTGTTCGTAGTAGTTTAGAATACTGCAGTGTTACCTGGAATCCTTTTTACAAAATTTATATTGAACGACTTCAAAGAGTTCAGAAACGAGTAGCATATTTTTGTAATTTAGGCAAATGTATCCCGAGCTACACAGAAAGGTTGAAGTACTTTCAAATGAGTTCCCTTTCGGATCGAAGACATATACTGGACGTAACGTTTCTTTTTAAACTTTCAAATGGTTTATTAGACTGCCCTGATTTGCTCTCCTGTCTAGATTTCTCTGCACCTACGAGATCAAAGAGAGCATAAAATTTTAACTTGCTCGTTGTTACTAGAATTCAATCAAATCTTGGCCAAAATGCGCCACTCAATAGAATGATAAAACAGTACACAGACTTTTTGAAAAACCATTCACTCGATCTTTTTAATGGAAGCCTTTGCGGGTTTAAATCGACAATAAAATCTCTCTGATTGTTTCTTGTATAACATTATATGCAAGGTATTTAAATTTTATAACTATCTATATTTCTACCACTTTTTACAATATTTTATAATATAAAAGTAGCGCTAAATCCCCTGTTTGCTCGCAATTTTTTTGCATGTTGTCTTCCCCTTTAATTGTAATGGCATTTAGTATTTATTTGTTAAGTTAGCATTGAACTTATTGTAAGAAACAGTGTACATTATGTTGGGGTTTAAATAAATAAAATAAATAAATAAAATAAAATAATACAATAAAAATTGGCCACAATTTGTGTCAAGACATACAAAACATTTCGTTCTGTAGACGAAAATGTCTAGTAAAAAAGTATAAAGTAAAAGTACCATACACGCTCGTTTATGCTCCGACACGTTCGGTTATGAAGGTCACAGTCACAATGACGACGAAGTGTAGCTTACGGCCATCAGTTATGTCCAAGTGTTCCGAGCTTTAAGTCGCTCTGAACACTTAGCATCCAACTCAAAATAACTAGCTACTTTAGTACAATGAAAATTGATTCGTCGTCGTTTATGAGGTCGTAGGTTTATGATAGTCTTCTAGTACACATAGACTGCTTATTCGTGGTGTTTGGCATACTTATAAAAACGCGATTATATGAGTGTGAGTAAATCTGTCCCTTAAATAATAGATACATTACATCTGTGGATAATTATTTAATTAATGTCACTTTAATAACGTTTTGTGTGTGCGAAATTTTACAATGTCATGGTCATTCAGTTATACGAGTAACGCTTTGTCTTACAAACTATGAGTTAACTAGCTACCTACCTGTGCAGTTGTAAAGAAGTAAATTTAGTATATTACCGCAAAGATAAGGTTACACTTTGGGAAGATTTCGTGCTGGTGCGGTCGCAGCACGCGCTTATAGCTTACCTTTAAATTATCATCAAGACAGAACAGTCATCTACGTTTAAAGTACAGTCATAGATAAAAACAGCTTGAAGTTTTCATCTAATTATCGCAACACCAGCGCGTAAGCGGACCAATATAATAAATAATCACTAAACTATCCCCCTCGCTCCATGAAACTCAGTGTACGACAGAGGAGCTCAACTGCATTATTTATGGAAGTTCATATTACTAGTACCTATCGCACAATTTTAAATCCCTCTTGCTCTAAAATAGTCCCTATGGCAGGATGAACCGCAGTGAGCATGCGCGAAATTCGGGGAGGTTGAGATTTGGACGCGGCTTCATTGCTGCGTACAAGTGGGCTGGTGCAGGTTGTGCATAAGCTCGTTTCTACTCAGTTATAATACTCTTGATTATACATTACATTTATATACCTGTAGTTGTGCAATTTCTGCCTAGGGTTCGTTTTGCACATCGCTAATGCAGTGCGTGTCTTTATTTACTTACCTGTTTATCTGATATTGTTCGGACTTAGTGAATACGCTTGTGTCCTAATTGAAATGTTCTAGTAAACACACTTAATTTATCTTTTCTGTTTCAATATAATTATATGTCGTTAATAAAAGTTCAATTTAAATTTTAAGTTTGTATGCTACTAAAATATTTACCTACTGTATAAATTCTAAATAATCCCACGGTGCATATTTATAGCAATGTCTTAAACACAGACATTGTTTAATTAATAAAAATTCATTATATTATTAGTATTTGTAAACAATTATAGCCATAGACATACATTTTATTGTGCCAAAAAAACAGGTTACAGACAAAGGAAATAAAACATAATTAATAAAATGAACTGGTTTTCGTTGACACAAGCCGGTCCCAACTCAGCATAGTGCCGGTTGTAAACAACCGACGCTGGTCTTCCGTTGGGAACGGCAGGTGACGTCACGCACGGACATAATACACTATGCGTGATTCAACAACAAATATACCATACACTCTAAATCCATTTATAAAATATATCATATAACATACACATTATTAAAATTAGTTATGAAAAAGTTTGACATAGTCTGTGGAGAAAAACGCTAAATACCCATTGTTATCTGTGTTTAAGCTGGTTCAATGTCACTGTTAAAGAAATACTATCACCATTATAGTGGTCTCTGACATAGTCTGTGATAATCACTTCGTGTCGTTAAACCAATAAATTACTATCTTATACGTCTACACACTCCAAAGAAAACATAACACGGTCATACTACTAACTCGGCAACGGAGTGGAAAACTCAGCAAGCTGCAGGATGATGCTATTATATAAAAAAAAATATAAATTACCATTTGGACCCAACTAGAAATTAAATTATTTATGGAGCTGAAAAACGCTCTCGGTTCTTATATCAAACTTATGTGCCAAACGTATATAAACGTTTTAGTTCCGCGCCATGAATTCAATCTATTTTCGGTAGTCATAACGAATTTATGAACATCAATTAAAAACAAATGCATTTTATAAGACAACTGCCGCGAACCGTTAAGTATTAGGTAGTAAGTAGAGCCTCTACCGAAACGAACGGTCACGAAATTCGATCCTTTTAATTACGTTTTCACTTTGTATACATTTTGTAAAAATTTATATAGTTATGATGTCGACTGAGTTAAGGTGAAGTACCTACTCCAAGCATCTTTGTCTTCTTAATAATATCTTCCTGCACAAAACGTTCTTTTTACAACCAACATGAATTTTCTTTCTGTAAGCTCTGTTTGCGAAACCCCTATATTTTATTATTAGTCTCCCTAGTATAAAACTAGCTATCGCTAACCTTGCTTTGTTCCTAGTGTTGTAGTCGTAATCATCACTGTTTCATTTAATCTTTGATATGTTTTTCACGATCATTCAATACAATTTTGGAATACGAGTATGTAAGTAGGAGGTAAAGGTGTAGTATGTTTACATTTTATACATCTCTTAACTATTTGCGGGATTCCATTTCGTAAATGTTTCTAACGGTACGCTTTTTGAGAATACACTAACAAAGGCGCGTACATTACTTACCGTCCTTTTGCCGACTATATCATTTTAGCAGAGTTGATTAAAAGCTCAGTACAATATTCAGAATCCTCTATAGAGTTTCTACAAGTTAAAAATTTACATGAACACAGTTTCAATTATGTCAAAGTCATGTTGCACCCGTAATAGTTGTTGTTAGATACTATTCTTTGAAAGTTGTTGACGTTATTAGTAGTATAATCCAGTTAGGTAGATCCATATTCGACACAAAGATCATCAGAAGAGTCCGACTCGGATGCGCAGCATTTCGAAAATTTTGCGACTACTTTTCTTCCAACACACTGCAGAGTCTGAAGACAATGTCCTTCAGCCAGTTTAGGCTGCCAGTGGTGACATTTATAACTAAGACGTGGTCTACAACTGTGACCTTTTTAAATGCATAACACTAATCTTATACGCCCACGTGATGGCATTGTGAACGAAGCTCTCTTTTATTTTTATCATACTGCAATATTTAGGTAGCGAGTAAACTGCGAGAATGGAGAAGTAGAGGGGAGTCCCTCTGCTTTACATATCTTTTATATATGAGTATTTATGCGTACTAATATACGTTGTATTATTATTTACGAGCTGCTCTTTGCGGTTGGACCCGCGCGGTGATGAATGATGATAATGATGATGAATCTTATATTTCCTATGTTACTCAGGGTGAATGTCGCTTTTTAATGGTTTAAGAATTTTTGTACATGTATTTCTATCTCTCTTCAATCGCTTCGCTAAATTATTGGAAGTTTCCCGAATGTTCTCTTCTGGGGAAAAGTCTATGTGCATGGAGGGGGTTCACTTAACGGCGCATGTGCGAGACTCGGGGAGTACGAAAGTCAAACGCGGCGTCAGTGTTTCCTGTAAGCGGGCTGGTGCAGGACGTGCAGGAGCTCGTTTACAAGAAACCATAAAAACCTTGATTTCATCTTATAGATGAACCAGCGTTTGTGCTTTGCATATAGCTATTTAATCAACGTTAACAATACCCATATATTTACGTACGTAAGAACACTACCAGTTTATTGCAGTTACACCAAAATAATTTAATCCTGAACTAAGATTTTGAAAGGCAGCGTGCAGTGTCTATGCAAATAATTGTAACATTTAAACTTACTGTTTGGCACTGCATAGATGTTTATACCTTATTACATAATTTCAATTGCATAAGCGTTCCTTACATCTAAACACTAACGCTTAGTGCCTACTAACGCTTTTTACTACTTGGAGGTAGAGAAGCTGTAGTGCACTAATACGGACGCTCTGTGAAGGTATTCTACTTTCACACTAACATTATAAATGTAAAAAGATTTTAGTGATTGTGTATGTGTATTTCTTCTGCACACTGAAACTGTTTCATGGATTTAGATGAAATTTGAAATAAATATACCGTGTATACAAAATTTACATAAGGCTTTTGTTTGTTACTATTCAATGGGTAGTTTTCCGGGGCCCCTTGACAACCTTCTTCCCTGTCTAACGTAAAGTATATTATGTCACCCGATTGGCACTACCCTAGGGTTGTGTCCTATACATATTGGGGATTGTTTATAGGGAAGACGTTTGATTAATAACAAATTAATGCCTAATGTAAACTACGGTATATGTTATGTATAAACCTAATAATAATCAATCAGTTGGGGAGCACTCTAATGATGAAGATGCACTCCTAAAAACAAGTATGAGCAATACAACTATTACAATTATAGTTACTTCATATTTACATAGTAAATAGCCAAATGAAACAAAATGGCGGATCGTACAGCGGCTATGGACAGTTCTAGACAGGCCATTAGAAGCCATGCAGTTCCCGTGAATGGTTTCTATTCTATCGAAGACAATCCAATCATTCTGCGAGTAGGCGTAACCGTAGTATGCACGCGCATGTCTGGATTAATAATACTTCCACCTGTGTATAATTTATATTAATATAGTCACTTTGAAAATAAAGTTTTGTGTGTACAAAGTCTTACATACTTATGATCATTCAGTTAGTAACGCTTTGTCTTACAAACTATGAGTTAACTAGGTTACCCTGATAGTAGTACCTGTGCCTAGGTAGTTGTAAAGAAGCAAATGTACTATTACGTCAACGGTAAGATTACACTTTCGGTTTTTTTTGGAAAGTAGGCTTTTATGGTGTCAAATTATTTATTGCTGTTTATTTTATTTAACCCCTTATTGCTTCGGGCCGCTACGATAACAAGGACTTTGCTATGTGCGTACCTACATAATGGACTATGTGATAAAAACGCATAAAAATATGTGTATTAGCGACAGTTCCATACAAATTATTAATACTAAAACAGACTTCCAATAGAAAAGTAGTACTTCAATACGGATATATAAAACGTTATGAAGGTATGTCCACGCACAACTTATAAACCATATAGACAACTTGCATGATACACTTCCTAATTCACTTTCGTCAACAGCGGTTTCAAACTTGTAGAGACTCAACATAATATTTGCTAGACATATCATATATATACGAGTATCTATATATATGTATATATATATATATATATTTGCCACAAGATGTCTACACATCCAGGTGGAAGTTATTGTAGACATAGTCCAAACATAATTTTAACAAATGAAAGAAGTTTCATACGTGGCGGTATTTTTTTTATTTAAATATAATGATTTGTGTTTACTTGTTAATTGCCATTCCAGAGAAATATACATGATTAGACATTATATGAATTTATTTTAAATATATGATTATAAATAGGATTTCTTCCACATCCACTCAGAAAGTGTTTCATTCCTCGTTCATATACGGGTTAGAAAATTCGTTATTTCTCCCTCATAATAATATGTGCGGCGGGAAAGGTTACCTATATGGAATTACATTAGAAATGTTGTAGTTACTTTTCGGTAGTCATAACGAATATACGTGGCTCATTTGAAAAGTTCTTAGCCTAACATACTTAATGAAACCACACGATTTTGAGTTTATTTTTATTTTTCAACATCCAGACAAGAATTATTTACTAATTAAGGTAATTACTTTATTTTCCTCGTGGAAATTAAATTTTCACTCAACGTAGGGATGCTCACAAAACTGATATTATCACAATACTCGTATATTTGAAGCTTGATTTAATTCTGATATTTGTTATAATTATGTTTATTTGTAATTTATGCGGTGTTTACATATCAGATTGATGTGGATTCAAATTTAGATACAAACTAGGTGTTGGGCGGTGCGTATATAGTATAAAGAAGTATATATCCCTCGGGAAAAAGTTCTATTTCCTCGGTGTACAATGTACTATTATTGTCCAATTTGTTGCAAAATCGTATAAATAAATGTAACGTTATAGTTTTCCATCTAAAACATGCGGCTGGTAATTGCTTTAACAAATTGCTGTCTTATAAAATATTACTGAAAAACAATATTAATAATCACAATATTCTATCTAATCACATAATATAATTGCGTTCTTTTGTTTTCCAATACCTAGGTCTCCTTTGCAGGAAACAAATTTAACCCGTCCGCATCAGCGCAAAAAATAACAATAGATTTATGAATG
This sequence comes from Selenia dentaria, assembly GCA_917880725.1. Lineage (NCBI taxonomy): Eukaryota > Metazoa > Arthropoda > Insecta > Lepidoptera > Geometridae > Selenia > Selenia dentaria. The sequence goes on from OU862876.1 coordinate 37,231,888, forward strand.
AAACTTAACTCGAATGAGTCTTGCTGATTCGGACAGATTAAAATTGTAGAAGTTTTCGCTTTGTGTAGGTAAATCATCAATTCTATTCTTGAAGATAGTTTACACTTTCATTTACAAAAATTGGAATAAGTACAAGTTCTAGTAGGTAAGTTTGAGTCAAACTGCAAAATTGCCAGTACAGTTTTATGCGTTAAATGCTGTTCATCTAATTATCGCAATACCAGCGCGCCAGCGGACCAATATAATACATAATCATTAATTTTACCCCCCTCAGTCCATGACACACAGTGTATGACAGAAGAGCTCAACCGCATTTATGAATGTTCATTTTACTAGTATCACACTTTTGGATCCCTTACCCTGTGAAATTGTCCCTATAGCAGGATGAACCGCAGTGCGCATGCGCGAAATTCGTGGAGGTTGAGATTTGGACGCGGCTTCATTGCTGCGTACAAGCGGGCTGGTGCAGGTTGTGCATAAGCTCGTTTCTACTCAGTTATAATACTCTTAGTTATACATTACAGTTACTACAGTTTATTACCTGTGGTTATGCAATGTCTATCTAGGGTTAGTTTCGCACATCACTAATGCAGTGCGTGTCCTGATTTACTTACTTGTTTAATCCCATATTGCTCGAACTTAATTGGTACGCTTGTGTCTTTTAATCGAGTAAACTTAATTATAATCACTAAATTTATTCTTTTCTATTTAAGAAAAACTATTTAAAAACTTATATAATTATATAGAGGTCTAAACTAAAATTTTAGCATACAAACATCAACATGGTCTAGAGATATTTCAATTAAACCTAAATAACTAAAATTGTAAGACACCTACACATTAAAATAAACCTTGTTTAATAGCCTATCTAATCTGATAATAAACTTTTAGATAAAGTTAAATTTTAAAAAAACTTAGAAGAAGAGGGAATCAGACAAAATTTCAATCTTAACTTTATTTTTGAAACATCAAAACCTATACAAAACAACTATAAATCTTTGTCAAACGCATCTCCGGTATTCATTAAATCCATGCCACGGAGACACTTGACCAGGAACGAAATGTTAAGAGCAGTGGGCATGATTCAAGCTGGCGCTAGCCAAATTTCGGTTCCTGAAGCCATGAAGACCAGTCAGAGCGTTATATCCAGGCTTTGGGTCACGTTATCGTGGCACGGGGGTAGTGGTGGAACGGCACAGAGGACCTCAACGCATTACAACACGTGTACAGGACCGATTCATAGTAAAAGCTGCACGAAGTCAACCAAATGTAACGGCGATGCAATTGGTTCAAAGGCTACAGAGAGAGTATGGTTTGCTGGTAAGCGGTCAAACTTTGAGAAGACGACTGCATGAAGTCAACTTACGTGCTCGTAGGCCACTTCGGGTACCAGCGCTAAGTAGAGGCAATCGAGGAAGAAGATTACAATGGGCTATTGCACACGAAAACTGGAACCATTCTCAATGGTCACTTGTGCTTTTCACTGATGAATTCAGGTTTGGATTTCATCCTGATTCGCGAAGAGTACGCGTTTGGAGATAACCTGGACGTTGGAATCGACTACAGCACCCACAACAAGTTCATGCATATCCAGGTGGCACGATTATGGTTTGGGCAGGAATTCGTCTCGACGGTAGAACGGACCTCGTTTGGATACAAGGCAATATGACTGCTTTAAAATACCGAGATGAGGTGCTAGAGCCTGTAATCTTGCCCCACAGACAGCAAATGGGACAAAGTTTCCAGCTAATGCACGACAATGCCCGTCCACATACGGCGCGTGTCGTTTTAAGTTGGTCACAACAGCATGATATCCAAGCTTTACACTGGCCTGCACAATCCCTTGACTTAAATCCTATTGAGCATGCCTGGGATATGCTTCAGAGAAGAACTTTTAGGAATTTCCCTGAAGATATTGCGCATGAAAACCAGCTTTTCTTGCATCTTAGCAGGACTTGGGACAGTATTCCACAACAGGATATTGACACCCTTGTTTTGAGTATGCAGAACCGCTGCAGATGTGTCAGGAGAGTCTTAGGTGGATCCACGGATTATTATTTTTAAGTTTTTAACAATTTTTATAAAAAAATAGTTGTTTTGTTTAGGTTTTGATGTTTCAAAAATAAAGTTAAGATTGAAATTTTGTCTGAGTTTTTCCTCTTCTTATAAGTTTTTTAAAATTTAACTTTATCTAAAAGTTTGTTATCAGATTAGATAGGCTATTAAACAAGGTTTATTTTAATGTGTAGGTGTCTTAACAAAAAGTTAATAGAATTTTAGTTATTTAGGTTTAATTGAAATATCCCTAGACCATGTTGATGTGTGTACTCGTACCTAAGTAAAACTATATTACATTAAAATTTTTGTATGTAACTCGATTTCTGACGTTAGCGTTTCTAATGATATTGTTTATTTTTTAATTTACTAAATAATACTCGCCGAAAAATATTTTTCGTTCAAGGGGTGCTGGACTGGGAAACTCGAGAGTTCAAAATTTTTCATGATCACACAGTGCATATTTCGTAGCAATATCTTAAACACAGACATTGTTTCTTTATAATGATAGTCTTCATAGTTTTAGTAGTTGTAAACAACTTTACGTGTACCCAATCCATAGAAAACATAACACCTATAATATTCATCGTATACCAATAATTGCTCGTACCACTAACGTGGCAATGAAGTGGACAACTCGACAAGTTGCAGGGTAAACCTATTAAATAAAGGCTTAGGTTTAAGCAATCACCAGATATAATGAAATATAACGCCTAAAAAATAGTAAGTACTTACCAGAGCTTAGTCCCCATTTTAATATGAAATTATCACCAATAAACGTAAATTCTGCTAACCTAAAAAGGCAAGTATCTTTAGAATAATCGCTGAGCTACTTAAAAAGGCCACGCATGCACCATATATGTATTTTAATTCAAAATTTCATCCAAATATGTTACACAATTTTATCCTAATGTTTCGACTTCCGGAGGCCAAGATATCGCAACTGGAATCGATTTTTTTCTTTCTTTTTTATTTTATTAAACTAAACTAAACTAACCTAACCTTACCTAATACGCAATGTCAACGCCGGTGCTCGCGCGTGATTGAATCGCGGCGCGGCGCGTTCGGTGTAGCGACGGGTGGGAGGACCCGCGAGACTCGACTAATTTGCCATCAATATAATATACTTGGTTATATGCATACATTTTATGGCAAACGTAGTGATATATTTGGGTATTTATGACACAAAACTTTGCTAGTTAAAATTTGGTGCACGCGTGGCCTTTTTGGGTTATGAAAAGTTTTTGTAGTGCAGGCATGACTTAAATAGCCCGAAAGATTTTGGTACAGGTTTCATTTATTTGTACATATTTTTTTTTGGATGAGGCTGTTTAGGGCAACTATTGTTTTTTTGGTGGTCATTAAATTTCATCCCTTAAATAAATAAAATAATAAATTAACATTTGGACCCTAATTACAATAAAATTACTTATGGAGTTGAAACAGCTTCTTTCAACTCTATGGAGTAATTTTATCAAATTGTTATATCAAACTTATGTGCCGAACGTCTGTGATATATTGTTTGTTGGAAAAACTACAGGTCAGATCCCGAGCTATGAATTCAATCTATTTTCATCATAACGAATATGTGAACATTAATTAAAAACAAATGCATTTTAAAAGACAACTGCCGCTAACCGTTAAGTATTAGGTAGTAAGTAGAGCCTCTACCGAAACGAACGGCCAAGAAAATCGAGGCCTAATTTTTTGATTAAGCTTTCACTTATTATTATTTTATTAATTTAAATTGTAAATAGTTATGACGTCTACTGGGTTAAGGTGGAATACCTACTCCAAACAACTTTATCTTCTGAATAATGTCTTCCTGCACATTACGTTTTTTTACAACCGACTTGAATTTTTTTTCGGTAAGCTCTGTTTGTTTCTTTTTGTAAGCTATATTTTTAAAACGCACATAGTTTTCTAAGAAAGAAGTCTTCGCTTGTATAAAACTAGCTATTGCTATCCTATCCTTATTCCTTGTGTGGTAGTCGTAATCATCACTGTAAATTTTTTTTTATAAGCTTTTCGCGAACATACAATACAAATTTTAAATATGTACAAGACAAAGTACATCTTTTAAGGTTTTCGGGATTCCATTTTGTTAATGGTTCAGACGGCACGCTTTTAGAAAAAAAATACAATGGCGCGTATACTTACCGTCGTTTTGCCGATTATGTATAATCGTTGCAGCAGAGTTGATTAAGAGCTCATTACAATATTCAGAAACCTCAATAGAGTAATAATCATCATCATCTCAGCCGTAGGACGTCCCCTGCTGAACATTAATTATCCGACTAATTTACAGATAGGCTTCTGTTTGTTTCACCCGTATGATTTTTTACGTTTGAATTATAAGATATGATTCATCATCATCTCAGCCGTAGGACGTCCACTGCTGAACATATGCCTACCCCATATTTTTTTAAAAGTACCGGTTGGAAGCGGCCTGCATCCAAAGTCGTCTTGCGACCTCTATCTGGTCGTCTGTCCACCGTGTCGGTGGACGACCTATATACGCTGCGCTTGCCAGTCCGTGGTCTCTATTCCAGAACCTTCCAGCCCCATCGGCTATCTGCTCTGCGTGCTATGTGCCCTGCCCACTGCCAATCTTCAACTGGCTAATCTTCTGGGCTATGTCGGTGACTTTCGTTCTTCTACGGATCTCCTCATTTCTGATTCGATCACGTAGAGAAACCCCGAGCTTACTTAAATAATTTATGTGCAATAATATACGTAGTATTATTATTTATTCAAAGCTAATAGATCCTCTAATGCACAACATAATGTGCTACTTCCTAGTTGTTCGATGGTCTAAACTAGTCATGCTCATATCGCAATAACAGCCCGCAGGTGAGCCTGTTGAACTATGCATATACACATATCAAATACGTGTATTTCTATCTCTCTTAAAGGGCTCCGCTGAACTATTGGAAGTTTCCCGAATATTCTCGTCTCGGGAAATAATCAATGTGCATGGAGGGGGTTTACTGAACTGCGCATGTGCGAGACTCGGGGAGGGCGAGAGTCAAACGCGGCATCAGTGTTTCCTGTTAGCGGGCTGGTGCAGGACGTGCATAAGCTCGTTTACAGGAAACAGTAAACAATCTTGATATCTTATAGATGTACCAGCGTTTGTGCAATGCATTTAGCTATTTCATCAACGTTAACAATTTTTTTATAATAATTTAGTTAATAACAACCAGTTTATTAAGGTTAGCACTAAAATAGTTTCGCTCTGAACTAAGACATTGAATGGCAGCGTGCATTGTCTATCCTAATTGAAAATTTAATTATCTATAATCTATACCATCAATTTAAAAAAGAAGATAGATTTGTTTGTTTGTATAGGCTCTGAAACTACTGGAACGATTTGAAGGATTCTTTCATTATTCGAATCTTACATTTTCCCTGATGGACATAGGCTGTATGTTTTGATTCATGATCTACCATCTCTACGTAGGTGAACGTGCTCTAGGCATAAGCATACTAGCAAAATGTGGTCGCTTAAGGATCTGCAAACCTCTTCACGGACGTGTAAGGTGTGATAACATGTAAATACAAGTTTACACATTGTGGCCAGTAAAAGTAAAAAGTAATCACCTATGTAATTAGTTTGTTGTGAAGTATCGGTTACGTACGATTTCAATCGAGAGTAGTTTATTTTACTTGTCCCTACTATGATGTATTATTGACTATATTGTAATATAGTAAGAGTAGGATTTCCGTATAAGTTAATGTTTTCTTTAAATTAGTTTTATTTTAGTATTTTTTACGAATAGGAGAAAGTCAAAATGTGAAAGTTAAATAAAATCTTTCTTACAACAAAATATAGAGTGGTGATGTTCATTGTCCCGTACCGATGATGTTTTATAAGGAAAGACTATAGCTCGCACCTGCATTCTATGAATCTTTCCGGTTTAGGCCTCTACCATCCGCTGATACCGTGGCTTTACGTTGGATTGTTCTAGCTTTTATTTATGCGATGTGTTATCTATCGTCATAGTTGTCTAATTCAGCAAAGTTGATAGTGATAAGTTATAGACTTTCAATAGTGACTGAAAACACTGTTAAGTGCTAAGCAACAGATTCTGAAACTTGAGGGTGGCATCTAACCAGGCAGTCACCAGAAGTGCCACCAAGCTGTGGATCTCATCACATTCAATAAATCATCAGTCATCACACAAAGTTAAAGCTTTTGCTACACTCGAGCTAAGAAGTTAAGCAGCTAACTGCATCTTCTTGACCTGTGGGCCTAGCGCAACAAATAAGCTGCAAAATATTTGTGAGATTTTTTATTTATTTGTCCCGATAGAGTTAGGTACTCATGTACATATTGTAAACTTGCTCTCCTTATCAAATGGAAAGAAGGACGAACACAATCATTAGTATATATATAATGTGATGTCAGGTAGAGCGGCACAGCCCCGTACATATTGATTCCACCAACGCAAGCAGGTACACAATACGCTTGCGCGCTGGTTTGCACCGACAATACATAGTTACTCGAGCTAGTATAAAAGCTTGCGATTGATGTATTGGTAGTCACTATCTCCGGGCTACCAGCACGTTCAGTAGGTAGCTGGTAACCTAGAGATAGTCCATAAACAATATCCCACTTTAGTAGGTACTTTACTAACACTACCGCTATCGTATCACATGTTTCAATTCATTAATATCTTTGATAATGTTAATGTTTCTGAAACAGTTACACAAAGAACAAATAATGGTATTATTTTATGTATATTTATATTCAGGTAAATTACACCCATAATTATAATAATTTATAAAGATATATTATAAATAATAATATTTATAAATAATGATATCTATAAAGATAAAAATTCACATCTCGGACGGGATGTGAATTTTTCTCTCTTCTTTATACAATCTTATATAAATTAATAATTATAATAAGTTAAATACACAAATAATATAAGAAATATTGAAATTTATAAAGAGAAAAATTATTTCAATGTTTGAGATCGCTAGTTTTGGTTTAGTTTTAGCGCGTTAGTGCTTTAAAAAGTAATACTATAAAATATAAGAAATAACTAATAATAAAACATCATAATATCAGTAATAAATAAGTCATGTCACAATTAATACTCTCTACAGTTAATGTCGGTTCAGTGTCAATCATACCTTCTCTCCGGCATAGGTACTGCAACATGCCTGTCATAGCAATGCCGGAGAAAAGAGCAGTCTAGTCTGCTAGCGATCATTTTCAAGATAATGTTGGACCTTCATATACGATATATGTATACCTTTACTGAAATTATTACTTTATATTATGCATTAGATAAAACATATATTGATTGAGTTAAGATCTAAGGCTTTCTTTACGTTATGCCTCCATCACTGCAGCTTGCGCATTCATATATTACTGGGTAGCACGTAGTATGCGGTTGTTTATATTGCCTCTTCATACTCCTTTCGTAATTTCATATGTAAGCACAAATCCAATTTATAGCATGTTGTACCTATACGTGTTTAAGTTAGACGGAAAGGCAAACTGGAACTGGGGCAGGAGGAGGATATTGCTGAAAGTTCACTTCCAGGTCTTACTGTTTTGAATTCATGCATTACTATATACCTATTTTACCTCAAAATATTAGGTACAATTAAATATATTTATGTCAACTTTAAGTTCACGATTGAAAATTGGAATATCCTTCTTTAAGGTTATCGAAGGACTTGCTACGTATTACCCGAGACGTACGAGAAGAAGTAATTCTTCCAATGACTTATTACATGTAGGAAGTCTCCTCATCTTCTATGATGAGGCCAATACATCTGTTACAATTCCGAAAACTGAATGTATGGAATATTATTTATGTTTGTTTTATTATAGTAAAAAATATTTAAATGGACTTATCTCGTCTTTGATGCCTTATTTGAATAAATGATTTTGACTTTGACTTATTGAAAAGTGTCATATGACATAAAGTTCTAAATCACAAGCTTTTCCAGGTAACCCATATCCTCTTTGCCCCAGATAAATTACAGATTTACAGGGTCTCTAACATTCTAACATGAATAGGGGCGCGTTACGATATTATTAAGAACGATAGTAATATTGGTTTCACAATATATCATTTGTTGCGTTACGTGTTTGAATAGTCATAGCGAATAAGGCTCCAGTATGATATAATTACAAGCAGCACGATCGTCAATATCAGACACTCTGTATCGTAATCGTAATGCGCAAGCATAATAGCGTTAAGGCTTGAAGGTACATAGGTATGAGGTAAAATCTAAGGCACTGCTCAGGCACTAATCTGGGTTGGTACACATATAAGTTCCTGGTACTGTAGAACCAAGGCCTCAAATGTAAAGTTTGGAAATAATGGTATCGCTTTGTCTTTTAGGAGTAGGCGTGGCTCATATCAGAAAAACGAGGTGCCCTTCAATTCTTCGATAATATAAAAGTATCCAAAGTACTGACAAATGATGGAGTAAACTACGGTGCTATCGTTTGTAGATAAGATATAATAGAAATATGTTATCGTTGTTAAATGAATATCTTGTATGGATAGATGCATAATGATATATTAGTAGAGTTTCACATATTAACAATGAGTTATTTATACCTATATATATACTGTGATTTTTATATAAATATATAAATCACAGTTTCAGGTTTTCCACACGCCTTCTCTTGATAAAATAGGCCCTATGAGTAGATGCACCGCACTGCGCATGTGCGAAACTCGGGGAGGTTGAGATCTGGCCGCGGCGTCAGTGTTTCGTGTAAGCGGGCTGGTGCAGGACGTGCATAAGCTCGTTTACAGGAAACTGTAAAAACATTGTTTTAATCTTACAGATGAACCAGCGTGTGTGCATTGCATATACCTATTTCATCAACGTTAACAATTCCTTTAAATTTACGTAGGAAAAATAACACTACCAGCTTACACCAAAATTAGTTGCGCCCTGAATTAAAATTTTGAAAGACATTGTACAGTGTCTACAATAAATGAAAATTCTAACATATACCTTTACTGACTCGTTTTACTGTTTGATATATCGCTTGTCACTGCAGGACATAGACGTTCAGATCAAATTACATGATTTCAATTGCATAAGTGTCTCCTAAATCTAAACATTAATGCTTACTATATACTATACTATATACACTAATGCTTATTATATACTACTGTCTATGGAGGTTCTTGACATATTTTTAGTTAACTGGAATCAAAAATGGGAGAAGACGCTGGTCTTTGAAGCTCAGTGTAACATCGAGGACCAAAGGCTTCAAATTTAAATTGTACATTTTTTAATTTTACAATTTTAACAAATTTTTTATGTTATACTATCACGCTTATATTATAAATACTGATGAATGAATAACTAATGAAATTATAAATACTGAAATGATTTTAGTGATTGTTTGTTTATATCTTTTTCACGCTGAAACGGTTTAACGCATTTAGATAAATTTTGAAATTGGTATAGCTTGTCCCAAGATTTACAGATAGGCTTCTGTTTGTTTCGATTCAATAGGTAGTTGTACGGGGCTCCTTGACAACTTTCTTCTTTTGTGTCACCCGTATGTTTTTTTACGTTTGAATTATAAGAAATGATTCATCATCATCTCAGCCGTAGGACGTCCACTGCTGAACATATGCCTCCCCCATGATTTTTCAAAAGGACCGGTTGTAAGCGGCATGCATCCAACGTCGTCCTGCGACCTTTATCAGGTCGTCTGTGCACCGTGTCGGTGGACGACCTATATACGCTGCGCTTGCTAGTCCGTGGTCTCCACTCCAGAACCTTTCGGCCCTATCAGCCATCTGTTCTGCGTGCTATGTGTCCTGCCCACTGCCAATCTTCAACTGGCTAATCTTCTGGGCTATGTCGGTGACTTTCGTTCTTCTACGGATCTCCTCATTTCTGATTCGATCACGTAGAGAAACCCCGAGCATATTAGCCCTCTCCATAGCTCGTTGTGCTAATTTGAGCTTACTTATGAGGCCCATAGTAAGATACCATGTTTCAGTGCCATAAGTCATCACTGGTAACACACATTGGTCGAAGACTTCGAAGTCTTGAGGCACTGGGGTATTTTTGACGAGAAGACATTGCGAAGTTTCCGGAACGCTGCCCAGCCGAGTTGGATTCGACGATTGACCTCTTTCTCGAAGTTGGACCTGCCTAGTTTGACTGTCTGTCCCAGGTAGATCGTCCACAACTTCGAGAACTGAGTTCCCAACTGATATAGGCACCGTGGCCGTAGCCGTGGGGTACCGGCTTAGAATAGTACCCCCCCAACTCTACCCGTGGGTGCGTAAAAATCTGCTAAGGGATAACAATCGGAAGGTGGGCAGCAGCACCTTCCTAGTATTAAAACCCCAAAACTGCGCTCGCCAACCCGCCTGCCAAGCGTGGCGAGTATTGGCAAAATCCCCCCCCAATGACGGACACATTAGGAACCAGGCCCCCAGTCCCCGGCAGCCCCGCTATTCCTGGCTACGGTAGCGGCCACGGTAACGGTGGGGCAGGGGGTGCTAAGAATCCCCGGCAGACGCCCGGCTACCACCCCCAACGACGACGACTGGCCCTGGTGACACACAACATACGCACAATGAGGACAGACGAGAAGATATATGAGCTGGAAGAAGAAATGAGCAAGTTACACTGGGACATTGTGGGGTTATCTGAAGTCCGTAGAGCGGGTGAGGACACGATAACCCTGAAATCAGGTAACCTACTCTACTACCGGGAGGGCGACCAACAGTCCCAAGGTGGTGTCGGTTTTCTCGTCCACAAGTCCCTTACTAACAACATAGTTAAGATCGATAGCGTTTCCAATAGGGTCGTATACCTAATACTCAGAGTATCCAAACGATATTCGCTGAAGGTCATTCAGGTATACGCACCGACGAAGTCGCACCCGGATGATGAGGTGGAGGATATGTATGAGGACATTAGTCGGGCCATACATACCTCTGAAACGCACTTTCTAGTTGTTATGGGGGACTTCAACGCGAAGTTGGGTAAGAGAAGCGAGGATGAGTTGAAAGTGGGGCAATTTGGATATGGACAACGGAACCGTAGGGGACAGAGGTTGGCCGACTTCCTGGAGAAAGAGGGACTCTTTATGATGAACTCTTTCTTTCAGAAGCCACCTCACAGGAAATGGACCTGGCTGAGTCCCGCTGGTTCCACGAGAAATGAGATTGACTTCATTATGACCACCAAAAGGCAAATATTCACTGATGTCTCCGTGATCAACAGGGTTAAAACCGGTAGTGATCACCGAATGGTAAGAGGCACGGTGAATATTAATGTCAAACTGGAGAGGTCTCGTCTGATGAAGTCTACGCTCCGACCCACTCGTGCCCGTATTCAAGACCCCGAGAGCTTTCAACTTGAGCTATCCAATCGCTTCGATTGCCTTGAGAACATCGCTTCAGTGGACGAGATCAATAACAGGTTAGTAGAAACTGTCCATACAGTGGATTCCAAGTACTTTAAACCCCACCGTACAGAAAGGCCACAGAAACTCTCCAACGATACCCTCAACCTCATTGCTGAACGACGCTCATTGAAACTGCAGTCTTCGGATGATGCTGAAGCATATAGGCTGCTCAATAGACGAATATGGAAGTCCTTGCGACACGACATCCGGATCTTTAATACAAACCGTATTAAAGAGACGATAGAGCGGAAAAAAGGCTCCAAAGTGTTTGCAAGAGACATGTCTATTGGGCAAAGCCAGTTGACGAAGCTGAAGAGAGGAGACGGCAGTGTAGCGTCGACCAAAGCGGAAGTGTTAGGAGAGGTCGAGAGTTTCTACGGACAGTTATACACCTCGGTCGCTAAACCTGTTAGCAGCTCGGTCAAAGACCCAAGAGCCAAGCTGACCCGACATTATACCGAAGATATCCCGGACATCAGTCTGTACGAGATTAGAATGGCCTTGAAACAGCTTAAGAACAACAAGGCGCCTGGTGACGACGGTATCACATCTGAGCTTCTGAAAGCGGGTGGAACACCGGTACTTAAAGTCCTTCAGAAGCTCTTTAATACCGTCTTACTCGAAGGTTCAACGCCAGAAGCATGGAACAAAAGCGTGGTGGTGCTGTTCTTCAAGAAAGGTGACAACACTTTACTTAAAAATTACAGACCCATCTCGCTTTTGAGCCATGTTTATAAGCTGTTTTCGAAGGTCATAACGAACCGTCTCAGTCGCAGGTTTGATGAATTCCAGCCTCCGGAACAAGCCGGTTTCCGAAAAGGCTATAGTACCATAGACCACATCGACACGCTACGGCAAGTTATACAGAAGACCGAAGAGTATAACTTGCCTCTTTGTTTAGCGTTTGTGGACTATGAGAAAGCCTTTGATTCGATCGAGACGTGGGCAGTGCTTGAGTCTCTCCAGCGGTGCCGTATTGACTACCGGTATATTGAAGTGCTGAAGTGTTTGTACAAAAACGCCTACATGTCAGTCCGAGTACAGGAGCAGAGATCGAAGGCAATTCCATTGCAAAGAGGCGTGAGACAGGGAGACGTTATATCTCCGAAACTGTTCACCGCTACATTGGAAGACGCCTTCAAGCTTCTGGAATGGCAAGGACTTGGCATTAATATTAACGGCGAATACATCACTCACCTTCGATTTGCCGACGATATTGTAGTCATGGCAGAATCCATGGAAGACCTCAGTACAATGCTCGTAGGCCTCTATCGAGTTTCCCAACGGGTAGGTCTTAAGATGAACATGGATAAGACGAAAATTATGTCTAATGCCCATGTTGTACCTACCCCAATATCAGTTGGGAACTCAGTTCTCGAAGTTGTTGACGAGTACATCTACCTGGGACAGACAGTCAAACTAGGCAGGTCCAACTTCGAGAAAGAGGTCAATCGTCGAATCCAACTCGGCTGGGCAGCGGTCCGGAAACTTCGCGAAGTCTTCTCGTCAAAAATACCTCAGTGCCTCAAGACAAGAGTCTTCGACCAATGTGTGTTACCAGTGATGACTTATGGCACTGAAACGTGGTCTCTTACTATGGGCCTCATAGACAAGCTCAAAGTCGCACAACGAGCTATGGAGAGGGCTATGCTCGGGGTTTCTCTACGTGATCGAATCAGAAATGAGGAGATCCGTAGAAGAACGAAAGTCACCGACATAGCCCAGAAGATTAGCCAGTTGAAGTGGCAGTGGGCAGGGCACATAGCACGCAGAACAGATGGCCGATGGGGCCGAAAGGTTCTGGAGTGGAGACCACGGACCGGCAAGCGCAGCGTAGGTCGTCCACCGACACGGTGGACAGACGACCTGATTAAGGTCGCAGGACGACGTTGGATGCAGGCCGCTTCCAACCGGTCCTTTTGGAAAATCATGGGGGAGGCCTATGTTCAGCAGTGGACGTCCTACGGCTGAGATGATGATGATGATGATGATAGGCACAACATGGGAATTATACATAATTGTCTGTGTTTATTTAGTGATGGTTAGACTTAATTAACAATTATTACAACATATAAGTTTTTAAACTATCATGTTCACAAACATTACAAATATTCAAATTATTAACGGGATAATTATTATGTATATTTTCTATGAGTTTCCGATATTTCGGCACTGTTGCAAGCGCCATGATCGCGGAGGAACTGAAGAATTGCGGGTGGGTGAATGTTTATGAGCAGTCGAAGCGGTCTACCCTCTTCCGTACTCGTTTGTTATGCGAGGCACCACTCATCCGTGATCATGGCGCTTGCAACAGAGCCGAGATATCGGAAACACATAGAAAATATACACGATAACTATATCGTTAATCATTTCAATAATTCGAATTATTACAGCAGTAAAATACCATTTATTTCTGTTAGTGGTTTTGCATTAGACACATTCATAAGATTTGCTGTATATAACAGTACGTACAATACAATTTACACTAACATTAAAACCGCAAAAATGCATATGAATGCCATTGCTTATTACCAATGCAAAAAAACAAGAAAATACATGAATTTGCGCTGGTTATAGAGCTTTTAGTCCACACAAACAACACTGAACATGGCATGTGGCGTTATCTTGTTTAATCGCCTCCATTTTTCGCTTTAGTCATCTGAAGCGAGCGAAAACTGCATTCAAACAGGTTATTATCTGTTTTTTTTTGTCTGTTATCATCAAGTATAAAGTGAATTGAACTAATAAAACAATTGATGCATGTTCCCTAATAGCAATTGAACATACGATAATGGTGGCTAAGCATTAGAAACAGTAAAAATCGCGAAAAATAAAATGAATAAATCTAATCTTTATCTAAATAATTTCAAAACACATAAACATTAGTACTTATGTATTCATATCTAATCGATCACATATTCCTGTGTGATATAGCCTGGTAAACTATCTCTTCCGGTTGCGTGTGGTGGCCGTAGCTCCTCTCTGAAAAGCAGGTCCGAGACCCAACAGTGGGCTGAAGATGCTAAGCAGTCCACTAATCTCATACAAAATATAACAACTATTTTATCTGTCACAAAATTACGATGTCACATCCACGATCGAAGTTCTTATATACCTTTACCTAATATATAAAAGCTGTTGACTTTTAAATGAATAATATTTAAACAATTAATTTATGATTACTGCTGTGAATGAGAGGAGCTAAAATAAAATTGCCATTTAGTGCCATGGAAGGAAATTTTGGCTAAAACTAAACTTCTGATTTTAATCACGTTAAAATATCTAGATAGATGTTTGAAACGCAAATATGACACAATTTTTATGTTTATGTCATCATTATCAATAGTAATATTCAGGTTAAACAATTTATTAGAAAAATTGCGCTTAAAGTTACCTACAACACAATATATATGAACATATAGGCTAAGTTCCGAGAAGCGCCGTCAACACTCACAACTGTCGCGCCCCGGTTTAGCGTTCCGGTTGGAATGAATGCTTGCAATGTTCAACCTAAGCGGAACGGTTACGCGGTCATGAAAAGCGCGGCAACTTTTCTGTCAAAAATCGATAGAATCCTATACATTTGATGCTTGACAGTGACAGCTCGTAAACGACCGCGAATACCCACCTACGATCTGCGAGCGTTGTGAGCGTTTTCGGTGACGTCATCGATCATCATCGATGACGTATCGAGTTCGCTCACGATGACCGTGGGCTTTTAAGGGAATGGGTGTGCGAACGCCGCGAGTGATATCGGTCCTTCCCGGAACGTAGCCATAGCATCCTAATAGTATATTATTTTAAATGTAAACTTTAGGCACAAATCCCTTATTAACTTGTGTAACCTAAGTAATGACAATGACGACGTGAACATAAAAATTGTATCATCTTTTTTTGTCAAGTGTATCGCTAGCACTAGATATATTTTGATTTAATTAAAATCTGAAGTTGATCAAGAGTCTTAAAAATAAGAAAACACAAAAAGGGACATAAGTAATTTCCTCATTGCCGTCTCCCGGTAAAATAGTCCTTGCGGGCGGATGCACCTCACTGCGCATGTACGAAACTCGGGGAGGGTTAGAGTGGGACTGGGCATCAGTACCGCGTAGTCGCGGGCTGGTGCAGGTTGTGCATAAGCTCGTAGCTACAGGCTTATAATAAAAAAAGGGAATAATAATGCTAATACACTACCTCTGTAAAATACTTCTTTTGTGTTGCGTACGTCATGGCTGTACATACGTCAACACAACACGAACCTGAACCGATGCTCTCAAATACGTTAAGAATGAAAAGCGCTATGTAGAGTTATATTAATATATATAATAATTATATAATTATTATCAATTAAATAATTAATAATTATATACAGAATGGTAACTTTTAGCGGGGCAGTAAAGGGAAGTAGGTACCTTATTCGTTGCAGTTACTCGAAAATGGTCTTGGGAATCCATAATTTTTTATGGAATTTTGATTCCCATTCACAGAATTTCTTCTTTCTCAGAAATAAAGCTTTTGCGTAAAATTTCCATGCAAAATGTACGGAAAAGTTTTTTTGAAATTTGTGACTTTTTGAGTACTCCAACGATAGTTGGTACGATAGAAGTTTTTGATCAGTACCTATTAGAAACAGGATCGATTGGCATAAAAACATGTTTTAATGTAAAATTTATATTTTCTTGCTAACTGTATTTTTTTTAAAATCTCTAATGGGGCTCATAATTAAAAAAAAAAATATGGATAGTCTCCTAAGACCATTTTCGAGTAGCTGCAACGGATAAGGTACTTCCTCTTACTGCCCCGCTGAAAGTTTACACATTATATGATACATTCATTATAATATATTTGCCCATAATTGAATAAAAAATGCTTTGTTTCACGGAGCACGTAAGAAAATTGCAAAATTTAGGGAATGTTGCCGATTTTTTTCTATCGAGCCAAGTTTGCTTCATCGTGTATTAGCTTCCATACTTCATAAGAACGTATATATGCAATTCACACTACGTTTTATTCGAACTTCGGTTAGGTTTAAGCGTCGACAAACTAAGTTTTCGCGAAGTCGAATCATGAAATGGGGTCGTAATCTACACTCATTTCGCCTTAATTATTTATAATTAATAATAAAAATGTATATTAGTATTTAGGAAGTTCAGAGCATCCGCAGAAGAGCAATCATTCAGTTTTGTAGATCGCATTTGTAAACATGCAAGAGTAATTATTACTTAAGCAACGATTTTAATTCTATAGACTAGTATTTGCCTGGAGTTACAACTATCAAAGGCTAGAATTTTAACCGAGTAATTCCTTTGCAAAGCAATGAGAACACGTAAAATTTTCGTTTTTTGTTTAAAAATTGTATTTGTGTAAACTGTAATTCGAGCACAAGTCTAAACTGTGATGGATCTATTATGCTGTAAAATTAAAATCTCATGACAGCAACCTAATACCAGTGTTAAACGATATATTCAATATTTATAGGGGTATGTCAGGCATTTACTTTAGTAACTAACATTCATTGCTCGATTATAGAATAGGTAAGATTTTATGTTGAAGTATTCTATCGTCAAGTAATAATTTCATTGATAAATAACTTACCAACAAATGATTACTTGTTTATAAATACGGCTGTAAGTATGAATTAGTATAATTAGAATTTCTCAATGGAAGCTCTCAATCCTATCTCGATAAAATAGGCCCTATGCGTAGATGCACCGCACTGCGCATGTGCGAGGGTCGTGGAGGGCGAGAGTCGAACGCGGCGTCAGTGTTTCGTGTAAGCGGGCTGGTGCAGGACGTGCATAAGCTCGTTTACACAAAACAGTAAATAACCTTTTTTCATCTTATAGATGAACCAGCGTTGTGAAATGCTTATTTATAATAATTAATTAATAATATAGTTACATACAGCTTAATATAATATGTATAGCTTTTTCATCAACTTTACGTTTAACAATTTCTATATATTTACGTAGGTAAGAACACTACCAGTTTATAACAGTAACACCAAAAATGGTTTTGCCCTGAACTAAGATTTCGAAAGGCAGCGTGCAGTGTCTATACCAATTGCAAATTGTAACTTACTGTTTTTGCTGCTTGGCCCCATCGGCCATCTGTTCTGCGTGCTGTGTGCCCTGCCCACTGCCACTTTAACTGATAATCTTCTGGGCTATGTTGGTGACTTTTGTTCTTCTACGGATCTCCTAATTTCCGATTCGATCACGTTGAGAAACCCCGAGCATAGCCCTCTCCGTAGCTCGTTGTGCGACTTTGAGCTTACTTATGAGGCCCATAGTAAAAGACCACGTTTCAGTGCCTTCAGTCATCACTGGTAACATACATTGGTCAAAGACTATTGTCTTGAGAACGAGAAGACTTCGCGAAGTTTCCGGAACGCTGCCCAGCCGAGTTGGATTCGACTCGAAGTTGGATCTGCCTAGTTTGGCTGTCTGTCCCAGATAGATGTATTCGTCAACAACTTCGAGCACCGAGTTCCCAACTGATATTGGGGTAGGCACAACATGGACATTATACATAATTTTCGTCTTATCCATGTTCATCTTAAGACCTACCCCTTGGGATACTCGATGGAGGCCTTCGAGCATTGTACTGAGGTCTTCCATGGATTCTGCCATGACTACAATATCGTCGGCAAATCGAAAGTGAGTGATGTACTCGCTATTGATATTGATGCCAAATCCTTGCCATTCCAAGAGCTTGAAGGCATCTTCCAATGTAGCGGTGAACAGTTTCGGATATATAACGTCTCCCTGTCTCATGCCTCTTTGCAATGGAATTGCCTTCGAACTTTTCTTCTGCACTCGGACTGACGTGGTGGCGTAATTGTACAAACACTTCAGCACTTCAATATACCGATAGTCAATACGGCACCGCTGGTTAGACTCAAGCACTGTCCACGTCTCCATTGAATCAAAGGCCTTCTCATAGTCCACAAATCCTAAACATAGAGGCAAGTCATACGTTTCGGTCTTTTCTATAACTTGCCGTAGCGTGTGGATGTGGTCTATAGTACTATAGCCTTTTCGGAAACCGGCTTGTTCCGCGGAGGCTTTTGTTTGTTTCGATTCAATAGGTAGATTTACGGGGCTCCTTGACAACCGTCTTCCCCGCCTAACTTAAAGTATATTATGCCACCCCATTGGCACTTTTCTTGGGTTCCGTTCCGTCCTACAGATATTGGTAACGGTTTCAAGGCACCCGTTTGATTAATAATATTTGAATAATTACTTTGATAGAGTGAGTCTGAATACGGCTACACATTTATTAGCTGACTTCCAAATTATAAACTGGTAAGTGTGAATTAGCGTATAATTTCCTGATCAAAATATACTTTTAGTGGCAACGTTTATTAATGTATACCTAAACTCAATAGGAAATTTCAGTTTAAATCCTGTCTCGTATCCGCACAGAATTAGTCCACTGGGTTGTCACGAGTTGGCAGCTGTGGGCCTGGCATAAATTACTGCGTAAGCGTAACATATCGTGTCGTTCACGTGAAACAGTACAATCTGTCATTTATCTAGGGCAACCGTGACACAGACAACTCATAGTTTGCAGCCCGAAGAGTGACAAGTTGACGTTTTCAATACAAACACTTATCAGCAAATTGTTTGTGCTACGGCCTCTCAGCTCATCGAACAGATTCATACTTTGGAAGATTTCTAGTTATTAAATATCGATGTGTAGAGCTCAATTCGCGCATGCTCAGACATGGTGCGATTATTGAAGGTCACAGTTTGTGCGATGAAATGTAGCGTATTATGCCCGTCAGTGATCAGTTCGAACCGAGTGTTCGGAGCTTTAAGTCGCTCTGAACACTTGCTTCGGACTTAAAAACTCTACATACAGTATGAAGGTCATTATACGACGGTGTTTTATAGAAATCCCAATCTCCATTAATAACAAATGAATAAATAATTTATATCAATACTTATGTATGTTGGCTTACCTAAATTGCCTAAATTTAATTTTTTACACAACTTCCGGAATCATGCTTCAATGTCGTATATTAATATGTTACATATATCACCAAATACTTATTATTCCGTATACCAACGAAGAAACATGTATAAACAATAAATTACATTTCACACGAATTTCACACAACGTTAACAAGTTAGTTACGCAAAACATTAGTGTTTGTATTCCGCCTTGACGATTATTTTTTTATTATTTCAAATCCCATCACAAATTCTTGTGTATACCTATTGACATAGTTGATAAAGTTTTCGTACATTTACTACCGCAGTCGACATTTTAATAAACCCATAGGCCCGCTAGTCGCCATAATTGGCCAATAATACAATAGTTTCCTCAGAACTGCTTTTTTGGAAAATGCGACATGTGTGAACCACAAAAACTGTTTATTATACTAAAATATTTATTACATAAGATATTTTATACAAACCAATAGCAACACCTAAGCCAAAATACTTGGAGGGCGCGGCCCCGAGTTAGTAAGTAGTAAGTAGAGTCTTCGCGATAAATAGGCGACAAAAGTGGGAAAATACGGTGTGGTGGGGTCTTCCCGGCGATCATTAAACGAGTGCAGGCAGAGCGATCGGGTTTGGCAGTTTTCAAATGTCATCTGTTCAGCCGTGCAATTCTCTAAGAGGAAACATCGTTGCATCTTTGACAAATTCCGTGAAACAAATGACGAGATGACAAGAAACGTTGGATAAACAACCTTGTGTACAAGGGCGATATGCCATAAAGTATTTGACGTCAGTGAGCTCGTCAACGAGCGCAACGACGAATCATTAGAGAATCGCACGACAGTATGTATGTATGCTACCAACAAAAAGGATCAATCGAAGATTTGTTCGTCGATGCGATGTTCACATCGCTCGCTAAACCTGCGTAAATCAACGCTAAGGAAGATAGATGTTTTACAGATATTTATTTATTTTGCCTAAGGGTCATTTTCGAAATAACCTTTCATATTTTTCTTCTGCCATTATTTGTCGGCTTCGTAGGTAACGGAGCAGATGGTAACGGTCTAGCCGTCGAAACGCGGGCTCTAGGTTCGGTCCCTGGTCGCGGCAAATATTTGTATGACGAGCAGAAATAATTGTTCTCGGTTGATGGATTATGTGTGTAATTAATATTTAGATTAGATTGTTAATATTACTAGTGTATTTTTAGCATTAGCTTTAAATATTTGCACGTCTGCTTGCAGGCAGAATACAGCGACCACGCATTTTACACAAGAACTCAAAATGTACATACATGATTGTATTCTTGCAAATAAATTATTTGATTTGATTTGATTTTGATTTGATTTGATTTGATGTGTTGTGTGTATCTATGCCTTCCGCGGCACAGAAAATCCTATTGCGGGGATATGTGTATGTAAAGCGTTGTTTTAATTATTATAGGTATCGGATACGTATTGTTAGAGAAGAAACATTTAAGTACCATTCTCAAAATTGACGTTTGATCTTCTTTTGATGAAACAAGATTGACAATATCTGTTGTTGGATCAGCCAGGCAAGACTCGTCTTTTCTGTCGATTTTTTTGGTATAATGACACAGGTTGAATTATAGTATTTTATACAAGTCTGCTAGTCCAGTTAGTAGAGCATAAAACAAGCAACAAAGCAAACGTATTCCATCATAATTTTCGTATCTCGACGGAGGCCGAGTTATTGTAAAAAAACTGCATCAAAGGCTCGTTAAATTTTCAAAGGTAAGCTTTTCTAGGCCTCCTCCACGTTATATCTAAAATTCAGCTTTCTCGGTTCACATTGGAATCTGCTTTATATCGATTTGTTAATGACATTTTACATTTTGAAATTTTTAGAGCACGACATTTTACTAGTTACACCATTATAGGTTTACGTATATGACAATAAAGTTATTTGCATATTTTGATCTAAGGCGTTATGTAGGTATACATACGTGGATGTTCAGACAGAGACCAAATTGAAATACTCACGGCGAGTTCGCTAACCTCGGGCTTGTATAGGAAGGTATATAGTTGTAGTAGGCGCAGTTAGTTTGAGTGTCATTTTAATAGCGAATGGGGCATGGGGCGTAGTTATTCTTTATAGCGCGGCTCAAGCCCCGCCCTAAACATCATCACATTCCATTATACCCGCCCAAAATAGCTGATGAACGAAATGCTTGCTTGCGCGACTCGTTTTTACTAGCCGGAAAATAAGCTGGTTATCACATTACAGTTTATCACTCTTATTTACAACTGTTAATGTCATCGTTAATCGATCATCGCTATCAAAAAGCAAGAAATAACCAAACTGGGAATCCAAGTGAGGCGAATGTAGTTTAATTTTGATACTTTAAATATTGTTAAGTGTATGTAATTGCAGCATATTGAATAGGTATCATTATTAAATACTCGTACTAATGACGACTCCGTTCGCGTAGTAGGCTCTGCCTTCGCCATAACCTTCCAATTTTTCTTGATTTGTCTTTCATAAGAATCTTCTGACAATAATCAACACACAAAATAATTTGCGAAATTGTTCCATCCGTTCAGCATGATGCGAGGATCAAGGGAGAGAGAAAGAGATTTATATATTTATATAACATCACCATCGATCTATGTAGTTATAATGTTTAAGCCTTGGAATTTTTATTCTGAGGACGACAGAACATATACCTAGGCATAGTGACCATACAAAAAGTTTATGATTGTTATGTTTTTTTTATTAAAATCCAGACACGTTTTCAGTGGGTTTTTCTGACAAAGTAATTTTCAATAGGAGTCTGAACAGTGCCCTGTAGTTGGCAATACGCTCGACCTCTATAACAGGGACCAAATGTAATCTGTGCTAATAGTTCCTCTAATAATCCACAAATGTGTAATACCTGTAAATCGCGTTCGTCTATGGTTAATATATAGTCTAAGCTTAAATCGAGTCATGCTCGCGATAACAGCGCGCAGGCGAGCTTGTTGAACTGTGCATATACACAAATCAAATACTTACGTGTATTTCTATCTCTCTTAAAGGGCTCCGCTGAATTATTGGAAGTATCCCGAATATTGTCGTCTGGGGAAATAATCAATGTGCATGGAGGGGGTTTACTGAACTGCGCATGTGCGAGACTCGGGGAGGACGAGAGTCAAACGCGGCGTCAGTGTTTCGTGTAAGCGGGCTGGTGCAGGACGTGCATAAGCTCGTTTACACAAAACAGTAAATAACCTTGTTTTCATCTTATAGATGAACCAGCGTTGTGAAATGCTTATATATAATAATTAATTAATAATATATAATAATATAGTTATAATACAGCTTAATATAGTATGTATAGCTTTTTCATCAACTTTACGTTTACCAATTTCTATATATTTACGTAGGTAAGAACACTACCAGTTTATAACAGTTACACCAAAAACGAGAGTCAAACGCGGCGTCAGTGGCTTTTAAACGCGAGCTGGTGCAGGTTGTGCATAAGCTCGTTTTAAATTAATCTTGCTCTCTCTCTTCTCTTAAAAGCTTATAATAAATCTTGATGTTACATTATAATGTAGCAATTCCATGTGTAATACATGGTATTGCTTTGTATAAACCTAGTAATGATCCCTCAGTTGGCGAAGGCATGCATGCACTCTCAAAAACAGTATAGGCAATATATTTTATCTTTATAACTTCATACGTACACAAAAAATTAACAACGATAATCGTTTTTCCTACTTGCCAGTATACAGTCAATTTACATTTGTTAATATCAATAATGGTGCGATCATTTAATTTGTTGTTAGTTTGTTCTTTTTATAATATTCACTCATTATTAGTAAAACATTTTTTTATAAAAATGCATATATTGGTTATAATCATGACTTGTTAATTGCCATTTTATGTTTAAGGATGGCAATAATCAATCTCAATCATACTTACGATCATCATCATCATCATCATCGGCCAGTATCAGTCCACTGCTGGACTTATGCGTCTCCTAATGCACGCCACTGAGGCCGATATTCAGCTTTTCAATTCAGTGGGCTGTCGTTTACCTTGGTTATCTGTCGGAGATCACTTCATTTCTAATACGATCCTTCAGAGAAACTCCAAGCAAAATCGGTGGACAAGTCGTATCGTGAGTGTCCACGTGTCAACGGGTAGGACGCACTGATTGAATAATTTAGTCTTCAGGCATTGTGGAATTCGCTACAAGACTCGACAAAGTTTTCGAAATGCTGCCCAGCCTAGCTGTATTCTTCTGTCAGTTTCCTCCTCAGAGTTGTTTTTACCTAGTTAGAACAACTTCAAGCGCAACTACATGCGCAGCAGTAGGTTCCGGAGTAACATGTTCGTTGAACATGATCTTCGTTTTGTCCTAGTTCACCTGGAGATGCGCAGAGAAGAATCAGCAAAGCCCTCCAGCATTTGACGTAATTACGGCAACGTTTCAGCTAAAACGATGGTATCCGCAAATCTCAGGTGTGAGGTTCGATAAATGGCCTTATAACAAAAGATGTCTTTTGTTATAAGGCTAATAAGATGACTAGCGCAATATGGGTCTTTATTTACGTATGGATATGCAAACCTGTTCAAGGGTGTGGGATGAGGTCATAAAATCTGTGTAATTATCACCCTTTCGCACATGTATCGCGATAAGATATAATATCTATATAGTATATCTTATCGCAATAGATGTGTGAAAGGTTCGAGATAACCTTAATCCACGTGAACGAAGTCGCGTGCTGATAATATTTTGTCTTACTAATATTATAAGTGCGAGTGTTTGGATAGAAGGAGGTTTCTTACCAAAGACTATATACTCGTACGTATAATCTGTGCCTGTTACTTGAGCACGTCAGAGCAGCTGAACGGATTTGGATTAAATTTGGTATGTTGATGAGAATAACACAATATAGGATACGTTTGAACAACGGGGCGAATCTAATATATTATAAATTTTACTAGCTGACCCGCCAACTGCTTTGCTCGCGTTGCCTCGCGGGATACAGTAATTACAGCTTTTTAATTATCTCACGGGAACTCTTTAATTTACCGGGATTAAAAGTGTCCTATATGTTGCACCACGTGGTTTGAACCACGGGGTGAATCTAATATATTATATATTTTACTAGCTAAATCGCCAGCGGCTTCGCTCGCGTGGCCTCGCGGGATAGGATAATTACAGATTTTTAATTATCCCACGGGAAATCTTTAATTTACCGGGATCAAAAGTATCCTATATGTTAATCAGGGATATAAGCTACCACCATACGAAATTTCATTTAAATCGGTCCAGTCGTTTCGGAGATTAGCCCGTACCAACAGACAGACAAACGTACAGAGAAACAAACAATTTGTACTTATTTTTCACTCCTTAAGTCCCCTGACTCGGTTTTTAGCATATTTTTTCATTGTACAGAAATTTGACCTCAACAGTTTATAATTTGTAGTAGTGTTTACATCCCTCGTTTAGGGGGTACCCTTAAGTCATCCCTGACAAAAATATTGAAAGCATCGCTATTTATTTCAAATTACGTATTCAGTTATAAATTTTCATTACTGTAACTCCAAAAACAAAGAACTTTTGACAAAAAATTGTCCAAAATTTTTATTTTAAATGAACTATCCAAATACAAATTTTCACAACTATAAGTTCAAAAACAAAGGAGTTTCATACAAATACATTTTCATCTCTTTTGAGGGGTAAAATTTCGAAAAACACATTCTTAGTACACCTCTACGCATCAAGGACAATACACCCTCCAAACTTCAAGTCTCTACGATCAGTGGTTTAGGCTGTGCGTTGTCTGTCAGTCAGTCAGGCAGCATATATATATATATATAGATGACCCTAACATTTTTTTTATCTGATTTAAGAATTAGTAGACTATAGCCTACGTCATACAATAATAAGGCCTACATTCCAACAAATAATCATATATCATGAATTAAGCTACAAAATTGTCCCGTTCCCATTTCATTACCGTAGGTTGAAAGTCGGATGAGCACGTTATAAACTTATCATCCTTAGAAAGGGAAAAGAAAAGACGACTAAAATCATTAGTATATATATAATGTGATGTCAGGTAGAGCGGCACAGCCCCGTACATATTGATTCCACCAACGCAAGCAGGTACACAATACGCTTGCGCGCTGGTTTGCACCGACAATACATAGTTACTCGAGTTAGTATAAAAACTTGTGATTGAAATATTGCCAGTCACTATCTCCGGGCTACCAGCACGCTCAGAAGCTGGTAACCTAGAGATAGTCCATAAACACTATCCCACTTTAGTGAGTACTTTAGTGGTAGTATCGCATCACTTCAATTAATTTTACTAAACCCGAACTCATAAATCTGCTTAGCTTTAATCATTAAGCGAGCAACTAGCCCATATCCTGTCCGAGGTTGTGTGTGTTTTCTTCTAAAATTGTGAAGATAAATATTCTTGCTTTAAACTTGAACCTGCGGGCATGCAATGAATATAGCTATTTCACATGCATGTGTATTTAAAAACTACATGTATTTTTTTTATGGGATAGGTCGGCAAACGAGCAAGCTGCTCACGATGGTAAGTGATACCGTCGCCCACGGACATCCGCAATACTAGAGGTCTCGAGAATGCGTTGCCGACCTTTGAGTAAGGAAGAGATGGAAGGGGTGAGGGTGGAGGGGGAGGCGGAAGGATAGGGGGGGAATTGGGCCTCCGGAAATCCGAGAGAAACCGACTGAATCGCATTAGCAAGCTACGAGTTACATCACTTCGGTGTTATGTGGGAGTGTGGTACTTCCCTGGTCGTGCCGGCCTATTCGGCTGTGGGGTAACAGCGTGGCACTACCACCAAAAAAGTATAGAAAGTAAATAATGGTAAAACACTGACAATCCAATAGGGCTGTCTCTGTATCAAACAGCATAGAATCTTTCATAATAAGTAAGTACACTAAAACACCATGAAACGATTCAAAAATAAACTTTTAATGTAATGTTAAACCAAACATACTTTCGTCTAAACTTTGAATATAAAAACCAGCTTGTCGTGTCTACAAATTGACTATTATGGGTTATGGGACTTGAACTAAGCCTTAAGCAAAATTGTTAGTTACTGGAGCTGACAAAACTGATAAAGCCGCCATTTATTTTTACTTCAATCAATATTTGTTAGCAACTGAGATACATAATAACCCTGTGGGTTTTTTGTTTCACATAATTCTAGCTTTTGCCCACGACTTCGGCCGCGTAGGGTATTTTTTCTAGATATGAATTATTATAGTAACAATATGTTATATAGTTATGTTCATGATTATTGCCCGCCACTACATGTGATATTTGACTTTTGTGAAATACAATTTGGTCTATGACAAATATCACATGTAGAAATCAACTCCAGCAAATTTCAGATCTTGTACATGTAGACATATGAATTATTATTAATTAACGAAACAAACTTTTAAATTGGGCCATCCTTAATCCAAACTAAAGGTAGTTTCGGATCAATTTCACACGAGGCATGAAGGCTGTTCTTTTCAGTTAATATATTGGCTTTAATAACATGAAATATCTGAATACAAATTTTCACAACTATAAATTCAATAAATAAAGATTTTCCATACAAAGTTTCCTTACCCATTTCACCCCTATAAGTCATCCCTATCAAACAATATGAGGAAACACCATTGTTTAATTTAAATGGTTTATCTAAATACCAATTGTCACACTTAGAAGTACAAAAACAAAGATTTTTTTCAAACCCAGTTTCATCCACCCGAAGTCCTCCCGGTCAAAAATTTTGAACAACACCATGTTTTACTTTTAATGAAGTAACCACAAATAACAAATTTTTACACCTTTAAGTTAAAAAACAAAGGACTTTCATATAAACGTTTTCACACATTTCCCCCCCTTTAGCTTGAATTTCGAAAAACCCTTTCTCAGTACACTTCTACCCACCAAAAGACTAAATTAAGTCTCTATACGAGCATCTGTTTACGCTGGGCGTTGTTAGCTACGAAGAAGCTACTGAATAAGCTATTTGTGACTGACTGACTGATAGCAGTAAGTCAGTCACGAGTAGCTTCTTATATAATATTGATACATACATACATACATACATACATACCTATTACATTTTTTAATCTGGAATAATCTACCGAGAACATTGGCTATGTTGCATACTAAAACTAGGATATTATTTAGAACAAAAGTACAAAGTAACATCTTCGATCTAGTTTGATCACTGTCATTTAATACATTATTAACTGTCGACTTTAAGATAATTCATCAAATTATATATAAAAACATAGTTGTGAATCAGAGTAAAAAGTAAATAGCGTACCTATTTCGTGCTTTAAAAGTAAATGTTGACTCAACACACTTTTGATTATGACTAAATAAAAAATATCTAGCGACACGATTATGTTGTCAAAGTCATCATTAGTCCGGTCATATAATTAAGTAGGAAATTACAACTAAATAACACAAAAGTAATACTGTTAAGGTGCTACACCCAAGTTAATAATGCAAACTTGGAGTTTCTGTTATAGTAAATAAGGTAAATATTCTACTAGAAAACTTTTGTATTGTAGTTCGCGTGTCATAGACATAGCAGACATCAACAATCTATCAATTCGTTTAGTTTGTAGGACAGGCCTAAGGACTATAAGGACATAGGCGTGTAATATTTACCTGAAACACTTAGGTAAGCATGCTTAGGCTATGGAGTAAACAGTAGAGGTTGTAAAACAAGCTTTGTTTATAATAAACTAAATGCTATCATAGTAGTTTATGTAAATTTACTAAAACAAGCCTTTGATAGATTAGTTTAGTTAGTTGAATCGTACGACATCACTGTTTTAGACGCCTTTTTAATCGTATAATCGTAAATAATACAGTTAAAAAAGGAGAGCGACTGAGAATTCCCTCAACGCCCTCTCCCGGTAAATAGTCTTTGCAAGCGATTGCACCTCACTGCGCATGTACGAAACTCGGGGAGGGTTAGAGTGGGACTGGGCATCATTGCCGCGTAGTCGCGGGCTGTTGCAGGACGTGCATAAGCTCGCGGTTACAGGTAGAAAATGAATATTGTTTTTACATTATAAATACTCAGTGCTTATAGCTATATCATACGAAATGAGTATGAAATCGATGTTATTGCTATGATTTAGTATGTATTTAATCATATTTTTCAGAAGCTACCTCGTTAACACAGCATGGCTGCGCAAGGCCTTCAAATAGTTAGATTTAAAAGCGCTATGTAAATATCAAAATATAAGATGTGAATCTTTACTTTCTCCGACGTCGCCACAGGAGCATTTCGGGTATAGTACGCAGAAGTGACAGAGGCTATTGACCAAAAACAACAAGAATAGCATTGTCAAACCCGTAGGCTCGCCAGCTACAATATTGGCCATCAATACAATAGTCTTAGATTCATACACGATTTCCGGATATGCTGCGTGTGTGGCAAACTTTTTCAAACTAAATTGAAACGAGTTGTTTTTTACATAAGCCAAGATGTTAGATTTTTATAGTAGAATAAAGGCTTTTTATTTATTTTATGTGAACTGTTACAGTTGTAGTGTTACTTTTTTAAAGCGCTAATGCCTGCTTAGCGATACCAAATATTGTAACTTTTTTCAACTATTCACGTCCTCGGACGGATTCGAACCCGCGTCTTCCGACAATCCGTCGTATGGGGACCGAGCGACATCAATTAAACAAAAACCTAATTGAAACATTAACACAGTTATGTCACAAGAACAACTTTTTACGTTTAAATATGCAATAGGAATGCCGGTATAAACTAAGGCACATTATTCGTATCTTGGTATTTAATCCTAATAATAAAAAAGATTTCATTGTTTGTTTGTTTGTAATGGAAACACAAAAGCTACTAATCTGACTTAAAAAATGTTTCAGCAGTAGAAAGCTACATTTGCCTGAGTAGCATACGCTCCATTAAATTCATCATGATCATCCACCAACACGCGGGCGTAACCGCGGAGCGCAGCTAGAAATAATATTAGTACATAGTACGAGTAACACAGGGCTGCAGATCAATAATGCTGTCTGATGTGTATTGCGCATGTGCTCTCCAGCACAAAGCTTCTTCCCGGGCGTGGGGTATATATTGCTGAGCCTTGATTATTCCCGGTTAGTTCAGTTCGTTCCTTCAGCGCTCGCCGGCAGGCGCCGGGCCCGCGCTCCGCGCCTGTCGGTGGGCGCACTCCCCTATTGTTTTCCTTAACAAATAATAGTTTTAAAGTGCCACTAATATAGTAACAATACATAACTAGTGTCGCTACCATCACCCGCGCCGCGCTTCGTTCGGTAATGCTGCGCTAGGTCACTTATTTGGTAAGTTTTGATATGAGATATTATCTGTGTTGATGCTCATAATATTTTATTGTTCATGACATGTGATATCTTCAATATATATTATTCTCTTTATCATTAGTGAAAAAAACCAGAGAAAAAGTTAAAAAAGTATGCAAAAACGTTATAATTATGACAAAAGTGGAATTTAGTGGTATATCTACTCGTTGATATGTTGCGTACTTATCAAAGTGAAACGCTGCCGGCGGCATTTGGTGTTGTTCTTGGACAATTACCAACAAATCTCTTCATCGTCTGTTTATGTATATAACTCAAAATTACGCACGTTATTGTTTTAGTGTGGTTATCCTTCACAACGTAAGTGTTTGTATTATAATTATCAAACTAAATAGTTATTCTTTACAAGATTGATGACGGCAGCTAAAGATTTATCTTATCTGCGGATCCCATGGCGTTACATCTCAAATTATTTATATGCCACTGGGTCATAGAAATCTTTTAAAGTTCTTGTTGTTGTGTCCTGCTGACAGACTAAATACAAGTGCACACGAGAGATGTTCGAGTATTAAAACACAGAGCAAAGTAAGTGTAAAAATGTTTAAAATAAGTATAGTTACGGTAAAAAATTGCTTTGAATTATCAAAACAGCATGTTTGTTATTACTTTGCAGTTTATCAATAAATTTCAATAATTTGCTACAAATTATATAGTTTCTTGCTTTGTGTTTAGAGTGAGTACACCTACATAATGTTAATTATTGTTAACTCATATTTATAGATTCTGCAACTTTCTAGTCCCTAGCTGAGCGCCGTGATCTTTCGAGTTTAGCAAGCCACACATGAAAAATTCCAAAGGATAAGACGCTCCATGACGCCGGTGTTGCTTGATGCAAAGCAGAGAACACACCTGAATCAGTTTATTAATGCATACAAGTTCGTACACCAATATGTGTTGAACGGTGCATAATGCTTGACGGATGATAATAATTTCATAGCCAAGAAGTGCAAGAATATGAAGGCATGAGCTGATAAAGGTCACACGTTGGATTCAGGAAGCTTCCAACTGGTCTTTTTGAAAATCTGTACGGAAAGCATATGTCAAGCAGGGGACGTTCTTCGGCTGAGATTCGGATGAGCTGTGGTACACGATTTCTACTTAAATAATGGAATAGTAATTCAATATACCGGGGCTATTGAATCACCAGTGATTGAATTACTATAAACTTAAACTTTTAATATAATATGGATAATCATGTAAAACGTCTACAGCTAACAAATACGTTTTATCAAAACCAAGTTGCCAATTTATATATATTTGCGAATAATAATATGTATAAGTAGATACACACTAATAAACTCGACGTTTTATTGTAGTTTGCTTTAACCACCACCTTTATAATTAATCACCGACATGAACAGAATTAAGCGGCACGTAAGGAAGAAGTTTTATTGATAACTAGCGACTGCTTACGACTTGACCCGCATGTTGGTGGATCATGACGAAATTATCATTAGTGTTATTCCAGGACCTATCTACATCAGAAGTTTCATCGAAATCTGTTAAACCGTTCTGTCGTGATGGAGTAACAAACATCGATCAAAACATTTACAATACAAACGATAATACTGCTGTGCGCCGCGTTAATTTATTTACCCGCGTGGTGATGGATTATAATGATAATAATTAAAAGTATCCTATTTATTACTCCAGAACCTAAAGTATCTAGATACGATAGATAGATCTAAATTTGTTCAGCCTTTTTGGCGTGATTGAATAGCAAACATCCACCCGTCGTCCATACAAATTTTCGCATATATAATATTAGTGTGACAGTACGTTTTTAGTCATCTGTTGAGCTATTTTGACGTTGAAGAAGAAACAAACATTTCTACGAACACTTTCACTCGAAAGTTATGCTATTCGCGCATGTTTAATATTAGTGCGATTATGACTCTTGCAGGCATGTTGGTAAGGTTTCTAAGTCTAGTTGGATGATTTGGCGACTGCGCTATATATCTCTTAAAATACTGTGCTATTGTTCTTCTGATTTGGCCAATATTATAGGCACTAGATTTTGGCATAGATGAAAATATCGAAATTAATGGTCCGACTTTCAACTTTACATGCGTCAACTTTAGACGCGATCGTTTAGACACCGACGAAGGTTCGATTAGCCCGAGTGCCAGAACCCCTAAAATGGCCTGTTATAAAAGCTCTTCCCACATATACGCACGCACGCAATACGCATGCGCAAGTTCCCACCCACTTTCTTTGCGACGCCATATAAAAGCCTGCGATCTAGGTAATGTCTGCCACAATCTCCGGGTTGTAAGCACATTCGGTAGCTTCCAACATCGAGATTGTGGATAAAACCCTTGTCAACTATGTATGAGTTCGATCAGAACGGCTAAACTTGTTACAAAGTCTGTGTAGATCGTAGTTTTTAGAGGTTTTGATCGAGCTGAATTAGCTGAATAGTTCTTTTCTGCACTTCTTTATTCTGTTTCCGATTCCATGAGTTATTTTGTGTAGGCGGTGTGCTCAGGGCGAATGCGAGCTGATGGATTAATTCGTCAAAAATAAAAGTCTAGACGCACTAGAGTTTTATTCCTATATTTCTAGTGTATAATTATAAACGTCACTTATTAACATAGTATTCATGGTGCGATATTTCGTAATTAATATGTGTACGAGTAGTATTTATGTGTCTTAAGACTAAGGAAATCCTATCTGTTTTCAGGGTGACGAATCAGAGCTAGTATTAATATGTACATAGTATGGCAGCCGCTTATAATTACTTTATATCCTTCATATCAAATTTAAATGATCTTAAAGATGTGAAAGAGTAGGTGCCCTTCACAAATTATGCCTGTCATGCATACATTTTAAGGCTGGAGAGAAAACAGACCCCTCAAATTATAGACCAGTATCTATACTACCAATTTTGAGTAAGATCTTTGAAAAAAATATGCTCAAACAACTTTTGGCGCACTTCAACGAGCATTCAATACTGCACGAAAATCAGTTCGGCTTCACGAAAACAAGATCAACTAAGGATGCCGGTGTGAAGTTAATGACGTATGTCTTAAAGGCTTGGGAGAGCTCACATGATGCTATTGGTGTTTTTTGTGATCTCCCTAAAGCATTTGATTGTGTGGAACACCGTATACTGATTCGAAAGCTTTTCCATTATGGTATTCGTGGAGCTGCGCTTGATGTCATCGAGTCATATTTATCTGACAGGATGCAAAAGGTTGGCATAAATGGTGTAACAACTTCAGGATCTATAATTAAAATAGGTGTTCCACAAGGGTCCATTTTAGGGCCTTTTTTGTTCTTAGTTTACATTAACGACTTGCCACTTATGGCCAAGGATCTTTGTGATATTGTTTTATTTGCGGATGACACATCTCTGATTTTTAAAGTAGATAGGAAAGATAGCACACTAATTCAAGTAAACAACGCTCTATCTAGTATCTCTAAATGGTTCTCAACTAATAATTTACTTCTGAATTCAAAAAGACAAAATGTTTGAAGTTTTCTTTGCCTACTGTTCCATATTTGGAGTCCAACGTTACGCTTGATGGAGTTAAACTCGTAATGGACAAGGAAACAGTCTTCCTAGGCATTAAAGTTGACGCAAAATTACAATGGGGTCCTCATATAAATGCCCTGTCTGGGAGACTCAGTTCTGCTGCATATGCAGTACGTAAAATAAGAGAGCTAACAGATGCTTCTACGGCGCGGTTAGTGTATTTTGCATATTTCCACAGCGTAATGTCATATGGGATATTGCTATGGGGTTCAGCGGCTGATATAGAGACCATATTTATCCTTCAGAAACGTGCTATTAGAACTATATACGAAATGGGTCCCCGTGAATCTTTGAGAGATTTATTTAAAGAAATCAATATATTAACGTTGCCTTCCTTATATGTATTTGAAAATATAATGTAAGTTCGTAAAAATATACATAAATATAAGTTAAATAGTGATCACCACACTTTTAATACCAGAAATACAAATAGGATAGCTGTACCTAGTTTTAGACTTGCGAAGACTAATAAGTCATTCCTAGGAAATTGTGTGCGTTTTTACAATAAAATCCCAAAGCACATAACTGAGCTCACAGAGGGCAAATTCAAGTTGACTGAAAAAAACGGTTTTAATAAAAAAAGCTAACTATAAAGTTCGACATTATATAGAAGATAAAGATGCTTGGAATACTCCACTTCTGGCAAGCTGTCTCTCTGCCACCCATAAAATGTAATATTTGTAGTACCTAAGTAGAAACATTGTAAACATCCATATAAAAAGAATGGCCCCGAGTTTCTTGCCGCTTCTTCTCGGTGGGTTCTATATATTTTGGAACGCGGCGGTAGTCTTTAAAGTACATTATAATGAAAAGTTTACGTTCATAAGTGCGTCTTTGATGCCTAAATTGAATAAATGATTTTGACTTTGACTTTGACATTTTTAAGCCACTGACAAAAAAGGGGCAAGGGGTGTTATGAATATATCGGTGTGTGTGTTTGGAATCATAGAGTATGTGTAGGGGTGATCTGGTTTCTATCTCATATCTTTGTGGTGAATGTTAAGTTTTTTTAAGGAAATCTTATTTATTATTCTTAACCACGTCATATCATGTGCAATTCTATAACTATGTATAACCATGCACACTCTTGTAAGGACCAAATACAACCAACACCTGTCATTATTGAATATTATCGTGTATGTTTACGATTTCATTGTAATAATATTGATTTCAACACAAAATATATTACCTAATAAATTCTCATCAGCCTATATCGACAAATTCAGTAGGTATAAAATATCCATTGTGCAAGTTGTCAAGCAAAAAACAAGCTTTTTAAAACAAGTACTATTTGAAAAATTTAATACCGACTTCCTTTCTATTCAGTTATTAAAGTGTAAATCAATAACTACTGGACCTAATGAGTTCAGTAGTAGTAGTACTTTATGAGTTCATTATAATTATTAGGTACGCCAATAACAGTAACACATAGGTACGTTTAGTACTACGTTACGTTGCTTTATAATTATGGTTTATTAACTAGAAGAATAACTAGGAAAAAAATATATTTTTGTTTTATCTACTGACTTCCAAAACAGAGGAGGTACTCAATTCGATTGTATTTTTTTTTGTTTGTTACCTCATTACTTTCGATAGGGTGAACCGATTCTCAAAATTATTATTTTGTTTGAAAGATGGTGCTTCCCGTGAGGTCCCATTTAAATTTCATCAAATTCGGTCCAGTAGTTTTTGAGACACACTCCAATAACTGAATAGAATGGAAGTCGGTATTACATTTTTTAAATTGTACTTGTCTTACAGTCGCTTCAAAAACAAATCGAAAGACGTGGATGTCGATTCAAGATTTGCTTTGATTTTCATGGTACCTTACGACTTTTTTTGACAAACTTTAATTTTTACATACTATGTACATTTAGGTACTCGTTTTAAGAATGTTTAATGGTGTTTAATAACCATATTATCTTCTCAAGTGTTGATGTCATAACAATGAAATTTCTATATGGCCGTGTGACTTTTGATGGATAATTTTTCTAATTTAAGTACATTCTTTTTGATCAAAAGTCTCCAAAGCAGACCTATGTTAGTGTTTCAGATAAGATTTTTAAGTATGATGTCATCACACTAATGTTATAGTGAATGTTTGAATGTACGGTTATTTGTTACTCAACTACGCACGGCTGAATGAATTTTGGATGGAATCTGGAGAGGAGATGATTTGTGCCCGTGATTAGCACTCAGCTCCTTTTTTCACGATTCAACGGTTGTTTTCGAGAGATCGCGATAACCTTATTCTACGCGAACGAATTCGTGAGTAGTAACAAGTGTTATATAGTATCTTGTACAGATAGGTACATAACGTGTACATAAACACATACGAGTACCCTACCAAAAACATGTCGTCTAAATACCACAATCCCAAATACGCTATCTAGATTGCAAGCTCGAAGTTTGTCAAAATAAAAGCAATTTAATTATTAAAAATTATAACAGTTCTAATGCATACAAAATATCGCCAATGGAAATTCTCAATAGACGCACCTCAAGGCGCATGTGCGAAACTCGGAGAGGTTCAGATCTGGCGGCGGGGTCAGTGCCTCATATAATAATATGCGGGGTGGTGCAGGTCGTGCATAACTTCGTATATAATAGGCAGCAAATAACCTTAAAATATGAATTTATTGACACTAACGCCCGCTTAGATTCTCGTAAGACGCGGGTTTGAATCCTTTCCGAGGCTGTGTATGTTTTCTCTCTAAAACTGTAAAGATAAGCTTTTTTTCATTAAAGCTGAACCTGCGGGTATGCAGTGCATAAATAGCTATTTCATAAACATCCATGTGTATTAATAAACTAGGTATGGAGGAGTTAAATTTTTTTTTAACATTAAATGGATGCTTACACTTTTCTATGCTGTTTTTAGTGACCCTTGCTACATACAGGATCTATTGTCATTCACCGTCAATGATAATATCATCGATATAGGCGTAACAGTTTATTAGTTATTGGAGTGTAACTCAAAAACTGCGTAACTGAATCTGATAAAATTTAAATAAGTCCACGTAGGAAGTATACTCTACCAAACAAAAAATAATTTTGAGAACATGTCTACAAATGGGAGGGAGAAATCGTTGAACAAACACAAAACAAGTACAATTTGAAAAATTTAATACTGACTTTAATTCTATTCAGTTATTGGAGTGTAATTCAAAAAGTACTAGACCAAATTTGATGAAATTTAAATGGCAATGCCACACGGAAAGCACCAGCTTATAAACAAAAAAAGAATTTTGAGAATCGGTTTTTCCAATAGAATGTTATGAGGTAACAAACATTTAAATCGAACATATAACTTAATAAGTAAGTACATTAGGACCAGCATGTCGTATCTACAAATTGATTGTTATGGGTATTGGGACTTGAACTTAGCCTTAGTCCAGGCGTACTAATTTTTCTGTTTAGCACTGTGAGTTTGGCACTGTGTTTTGAGCACAGTGCAGCGATACGAAAGACCATCAAGCGCATTACTTGCACGTCTCGCCACTCAAAAGGGATTGCATAGCTAGTACTTTCCATACTAAAAAAAAAACTCTTTACATTGTCCGATTTCAGTGCTTTTTTTTTTCATGGATACATCACATTGTTTACAAGCCCATGCGTTTTGATTTTTTCAGTATTTCAAAGTACTATAAATTTAAAAAAACGATATTAAAAAATATTTAGTGACACTCGTCGAGCGCTAGACCGACAGACAACTGTCGGTCTAGCGCTCGACGAGTCAACATCTCCTGAGGATGCCTCGTGTAGAGGCGAAACACGTGTCGAATCGGTTTTGGTTTATTTGGGGTTACTTGTGTTTTTTATTTTGTATTCTTCCTATTAGCATTTTATGCGGGAGGGAAGGTGGTGCACGCCCCCAAATAGGCCAAAATCATTTTTCAGCGGAAGTGTCACTAAATATTTTTTAATATCGTTTTTTTGATAATGGATTTCCGCAAAGTAACGCCTGAATCAATAAATTACTATAAATTTCCTTTTTTAGAACTTAAATAATCTAAAAAAATCAAAACAATGGGATGAATCCATGAAAAAAAATCACGGAAACCGGACAATGTTAAGGGGTAGAAAGGAGGTTATTCTTTTAGTATGGAAAGTACTAGCTATGTAATCCTCTTTACTGCTTAAGGCGCGCGGGTATCCTGATATTAGTTAAAAGCAGAATCATTAAACATCTAGTGTAACGAAACAGATCGATAATGCACTATGAAAAAAAAATACTTAGGTTAGTAAACGAACAGGAAAAGATTAATATACGCATGGAATTCATAAATATTACTCTCCTTCTGCAGATAAAAATCCTAAATAGTTTCACAAAAATAAACTTTCACGTCCAAACTTTCAGCATTTTCAGCGACACTATACTTTTTGTAGGTAATACATAGACAACATATAGTACTAAAATAGTAACCAGCAGTTTTTTCAATTGTGTTAGTATATATCGAAAAATATAAAGAAAACGTATTTAATTAATGCGTTTTCGCATTACATCGTCCAAACCTTACGTAAAGCATCGTAAATTGTTTAAAATTGGGGTTGGACCGCGCCTTTAAAAAACTGCCGCTGCATTGGACTTAGCTGGGTTATTAGAGATGTGTTGTATTATTACAATAGTATTACATAAATGTGAAAATATTTTTAGTGACCAAAGTTGAAGCGAAGTTGGTCTGCAGGGCTATTGTGTATCTCAGTTGCTAACAAATGGTGATTG
Organism: Selenia dentaria; assembly: GCA_917880725.1. NCBI lineage: Eukaryota > Metazoa > Arthropoda > Insecta > Lepidoptera > Geometridae > Selenia > Selenia dentaria. The sequence continues at coordinate 37,269,965 of OU862876.1, forward strand.
AAATCTTGAAAAATGGCCACTCTATGTCAGTTTTGACAACTCTACTAGAGTAGAGAGAGCAAAATGTTAGGAAGTTGAGAACTGGAGCTGACAAAAATGTCATAGCGCCGCCATTTTTTTCGATTTCAATCAACATTTGTTAGCAACTGAGATACCTAATAGCCCTGCCGGTTAAAAGATTTACCCATGTACCCTTCTGTTTTTTTATGATTATACGGGTAGTTCTCCGCGGTACCGCGACAACCTCCCCTGACCCATTAATTGTTTATTATGTCACTCATTTGGCACTGCCATAGAATAGCGTCCTATCGGGTTGTTTGCTTTATTTATATAATCGGTTATAGAGGAGTCCGAGTGGTAACCGAGTTACCACTATTAATATAGGATATTATTTATCACAAAAGTACAAAGTTATATCATCGCTATAGGGTTTTAAAATTTTACATTTCAATTATTCTTTTAAATTTACTGTCACTTGAATATTGTTAACTGTGAATTTTAACATACATCATCAATATTTATATATGACATAACTGTAAATCAGAGGCGTTGCAGCAAATTGCGTATTTTTTTGACTAAATGTGAATATTGACTAAACTTCTAATTATAATTTTATAAAAAAATATTAAACGATACGATTTAGACACTACAAAAAACGATGTGAAAGTCATCATTTACCGGCTATACAATTAAGTAGAGTTATTACATTTATACATATAAATACTATATAATAAAAATATGGCGTTCACATACCATAGACTCAGACATAAAAAAAAATTTAGGCCGTTTAGGTTGCAGGACGCGCTTAAGGACCATAAGGCCCTAGACGCGTAATTGTACATGCATTCACCTAAAACACATAGGAAAGCCTGCTTAGGCAAGTAGAGTTTGTAAAACATGCCCCGTTTATTATAAAATAATTGTGATCATTAGGCATATAAAACTTACTAATGCAAGCATTTGATAGATTAGTTTATAGTAAGATGAAACGCACTAAATCACTGTTTTAGACGCCTTGTTAAACGTAAATAAAGAAAAATTTCAAAATTTCCTCATTGCCTGCTCATGGTAAAATAGTCCTTGCGAGCGATTACACCTCACTGCGCATGTACGTAACTCGGGGAGGGTTAGAGTGGGACTGGGCATCAGTGCCGCGTAGTCGCGGGCTGGTGCAGGACGTGCATAAGCTCGCAATTACAGGGATAGAATGACAATTGTTTTTACATTATAAATACTGAGTGCTTATAGCAATGTCATACGTGCATGGAATCGATGTTATTGCTATGAGGTATTTAATCATATTTTTCAGAAGCTATCTCCTTAATACAGCATGGCTGCACTTACGTCCACACACAATGAAACATCATAAACTTTTTTGCCTGAACTGCAAGGCCTTCAAATAATTAGATTTAAAAGCGCTATGTAACCTAAATATAAGATGTGAATCTTTACTTTCTCCGACGTCGCCACAGGAGCATTTCGGGTAGGGTGTGTAAAAGTGACTGAGGCATATTGATTGACCAATAACGTGAAATGCCATTTTCAAACCCGTAGACTCGTATACTTGGCCAATAATAATCATAAAACTTTACGTTAATTTTACTAAAGCCCACGTGCACGTTCCATTATAAACTTTACTGACACGGGGTTAATTGCTAACACTGGGTTAAATAAATAATGTTGTTTACGCTGCTTCTTAACGACCTTCCTTGTGCTGTAAGAGACGCTGAAGTATTGATGTACGCGGATGACGTGGCTGCAGTAGTGAAGGCATCGTCATCTGAGCTGCTAGAGCAGAGATTAAATGATACTGCACACCAACTGGCTATGTGGTTTAGTCAACCTCATAAAAACCCATATTATTCATTTTAACCTCTCGGGCCGCCTTCGTGTTCTAGCAAATGGCATACAAATAGAACAAGTAACCAATACTACTTTCTTGGGTTTTGAATTGGACAGCGGCCTCACCTGGGCATCCCACATACATAAAGTATGTGGGCAACTGAGTGCAGCCTGTTTTGCGCTCTGCCGGTTGTTCAGATTGCTGCCGACAGGAGTGGTACGGACATGCTACTTCGCCAGCGTGCACTCTCTGCTTCAGTACGGAGCAGAGCTCTGGGAACGCGGTGCTGATTTAGAACGCGCCTTTCGACTCCAGAAACGAGCTGTCCGTGCTGTAGCACGAGTATCACAAGAGTATTTCGCGAGACCGTATTTTAAATCGCTACGGATACTAACACTACCCGCTATAGTTATTTTTCAAGTGGCTATCTATACGCGTACTAACTTGGAATCGTATAGAAAAGTCGGTGAATCTCACCAATACCCAACCCGACAAAAAGAGAAGCTTGCTGTGGTGGAGCGATCACTGGCCAAGTCTAATAGGTTGGCAAATGTCATGGGTCCAGCGGTCTACAATAAGTCGACCCGAAGATATAACCGCAGCTAAAAGTTTGGGTTCGTTCAAATCAAGGTTAAAACGCTGGCTTATCAATCAGACGTTTTATAGTTATCAAGAGTTTATAAGTATGAAATAAATAGGCACTCGCATATAATCTACATTGCTATCTTTGTCTGCGAGTGTGTAAGTAGAAAATTGAGCACATTTAAATTCTTAATTTACATATGTATAATTATTTTTTGACATTTCATTATTATTTTTATTATTTTAATTTTGACGTGTATGGATAAATATGAATAAATGAATATGAATATGAATATAATGCATTTTGCGCCATTAAAGATTAGGAGTAAACCTAGGGATATTTATTTAAATATTTTTCCCACTAATGTGGGAAGGTTTAGTCGTTAACTCTGGATTAGTGAAGTTTTGTGTCAAAAGAATCGCATTTCAATTATGTCGGTGGACGATCTTTTAAACTGTCTCTTTAGTAATTGTGACCTGGAATGGTATCATCAGTGATGGCGAATCAGGAGTTGTAATTGTATCTACTTAATAAATCTCTATTTTTAAACTCCATATAATTTATTACATTAGAAACATTGAAGTTTTCAATTATGTATGAGTGCGACATTAATAATGTTTTCGAGATATCATAGTCTTTATGAAAGCTGTCGTCAATTGGTCTTTCGTCAAATTATAAATTATCTACAATTCTACACTAATGTATACTACTATAAAGAGGAAAGATTTGTTTGTTTGTTTGATATGAATATGCTTCGAAACTACTGGACCAATTAGAAAAAATATTTTACCATTAGAATCCTACAATTTCCCTGATGAACATAGATTGTATAATATTTTCCATAAAATAAGGGATCAGTATGAAAACTTCAATAATGTAACCCAAGGTGTGGAAAAAATTCCAAAAAGTCCTTATATCGCCTACGCTGCGATAACTATAGACCATTTAGTCTATGGTATTGACAATATAGCAAAGTGACGTACTACAGTTTTATAGAAAACGTCAATATCTATAAAAAAGTTCACATTACCGCAATGTCTAACTATTACAGTTAAGTCAAAATAAATACTTTTCATTTTGAAATATGCAATAGTAACACAATCCAGCCAACGTTATTCGTACCTTGATATTATAGTAGTACTACTACTACATATATATACTTATCTACTCGAATAAAAAGAGGAATAGTTATATATGATCGTTTGTTTGTTTGTAATGGATTCACGTAAAACTACTAAATTAATTTTAAATTAAATATATTAACTTATATGAAATATATATTAAACTAGCAAACCCTGCGAACTCCGTTTCGCCACCAGATGGCTTCGTTTTATGTAACATTCTGTTTGGTGCCATCTACTTAAAATATTGGTTTGTAGTACATGCTATGTATCAGAGATGGCGCTGTATGTGAAAAAAGATTTTCCCGCTTTTCTTTTTACATTTTTCCTGAATTTTCTTTACTATAAACCTCACGGAGCCCGAGACCTTTCCAACGAATGCAAAACCGTGGAAATCGGTGTGTGCGTTCTGGAGTTATAGTGTCAGGAAGGAAAACTCGACTTATTTTTATATAGTAATTACTGATTCAATTAATTCTTTCACGAGTTTAGAGCTAGATTATACCTGAGTAACATACGCTATGTTTGATTCATCCTTATCCATTATATACGTGGGTGAAACCGCGGAGCGCAGCTCTTTTATTATAAAGAAATTATACATATTAAATATCTCAATTGTAACGAATTTACAAATAAATTCGACAAATAGAAGGCAATCGTGTATCATTGTATTGCAACATAGGTAGGAAAGCACCGTATGCCAGTTTGAAAATATCTCTGTTTGGCGTTTGACTACTACATCATCTACATCTTCTGATGTGATCACATCATTAGATGTGTATATAAGTGTATATCTATTGTAAAGCAAAAATTAACCGTAACGTTAAATACGCAACTTTACTTTGGGAACTAAGTAAGTAAACGAGTTATTATTTAGTCAGGCATAAGGACAACCAAGTGCAAATTGTAGTACAAAGGGATAAGCACATAATAATATAAATACATAGCACATGGATACTCAGGGCTGCAGATCAATAATGCTGTCTGATGTGTATTGCGCATGTGCATTCTAGAACAAGGCGTCTTCCCGGGCGTGACGTATATATTGCCGATCGTTGAGTATTCCCGGTTAGTTCAGTTCGTTCCTTCAGCGCTCGCCGGCAGGCGCCGCGCCCGAGCTCCGCGCCTGCCGGTGGGCACACGCCCTTATTGTTTTCCTTAACAAATAATAGTTTCAAAGTGCCACTAATATAGTAACAATACATAACTAGTGCCTCTACCATCCTTTCCGCGCTTCGTTCGGGAATGCTGCGCTAGATCCCTTATCTGGTAAGTTTTGATAATTATAGTACCTATATTATATGTGTTGATGCTCATAACATTTTATTGTTCATGGCATGTGATATCTTTAATATATATTATTATCTTTATCATTAGTAATAAAAAACCAAAGGAAAAATTAAAAAAGTATACATAAACGTTATAACTCTGACAAAAATTAAATTTAGTGGCATATGTAGATATGTTCGAGTATTAAATCACAGAGCAAAGTAAGTAGGTATAAAAATGTTTAAAATAAATATAGTTACGGTAAAAAATTGCTTTGAATTATCAAAACAGCATGTTTGTTATTACTTTGCAGTTTATCAATAAATTTCAATAATTTGCTACAAATTATATAGTTTCTTGCTTTGTGTTTAGTGTGAGTACACCTACATAATGTTAATTATTGTTAACTCATATTTATAGATTCTGCAACTTTCTACTCCCTAGCTGAGCGCCGTGATCTTTCGAGTTTAGCAAGCCACACATGAAAAATTTCAATGGATAAGACGCTCCATGACGACGGTGCTGCTTGATGCAAAGCAGAGAACACACCTGAATCAGTTTATTAATGCATACAAGTTCGTACACCAATATGTGTTGAACGGTGCATAATGCTTGACGGATGATAATAATTTCATAGCCAAGAAGTGCAAGAATATGAAGGCATGAGCTGACAAAGGTCACACGTTGGATGCAGGAAGCTTCCATTTGGTCTTTTTGAAAATCTGTACGGAAAGCATATGTCAAGCAGGGGACGTTCTTCGGCTGAGATTCGGATGAGCTGTGGTACACGATTTCTACTTAAATAATGGAATAGTAATTCAATCACTGGTGATTCAATAGCCCCGGTATATTGAATCACCAGTGATTGAATTACTATCAACTTAAACTTTTAATATAATATGGATAATCATGTAAAACATCTACAGCTAACAAATACGTTTTATCGAAACCAAGTTGCCAATTTATATATTTTTGCGAATAATAATATGTATAAGTAGATACACACTAATAAACTCAACGTTTTATTGTAGTTTGCTTTAACCACCTTTACCTTTATCATTAATCACCGACATGAACAGAATTAAGCGGCACGTAAGGAAGAAGTTTTATTGATAACTAGCGACTGCTCACGACTTGACCCGTATGTTGGTGGATCATGATGAAAATATCATTAGTGTTATTCCAGGACCTATCTACATCAGAAGTTTCATCGAAATCTGTTAAACCGTTCTGTCGTGATGGAGTAACAAACATCCATCAAAACATTTACAATACAAACGATAATACTAGCTGTGCGCCGCGGTAATTTATTTACCCGCGTGGTGATGGATTATAATGATAATCATTAAAATTATCCTATTTATTACTCCAGAACCTAAAGTATCTAGATACGATAGATAGATCTAAATGTGTTCAGCCTTTTTGGCGTGATTGAATAGCAAACATCCACCCGTCGTCCATACAAATTTACGCATATATAATATTAGTGGGACTATGACTCTTGCAGGCATGTTGGTAAGGTTTCTAAGTCTAGTTGGATGATTTGGCGACTGCGCTATATATCTCTTAAAACACTGTGCTATTATTCTTCTGATTTGGCCAATATTATAGGCACTAGATTTTGGCATAGATGAAAATATCGAAATTAATGGTCCGACTTTCAACTTTACATGCGTCAACTTTAGACGATCGTTTAGACACCGACGAAGGTTCGATTAGCCCGAGTGCCAGAACCCCTAAAATGGCCTGTTATAAAAGCTCTTCCCACATATACGCACGCACGCAATACGCATGCGCAAGTTCCCACCCACTTTCTTTGCGACGCCATATAAAAGCCTGCGATCTAGGTAATGTCTGCCACAATCTCCGGGTTGTAAGCACATTCGGTAGCTTCCAACATCGAGATTGTGGATAAAACCCTTGTCAACTATGTATGAGTTCGATCAGAACGGCTAAACTTGTTACAAAGTCTGTGTAGATCGTAGTTTTTAGAGGTTTTGATCGAGCTGAATTAGCTGAATAGTTCTTTTCTGCACTTCTTTATTTTGTTTCCGATTCCATGAGTTATTTTGTGTAGGCGGTGTGCTCAGGGCGAATGCGAGCTGATGGATTAATTCGTCAAAAATAAATGTCTAGAGGCACTAGAGTTTTATTCCTATATTTCTAATGTATAATTATAAACGTCACAGAATTATTAACATAGTATTCATGGTGCGATATTTCATTAAAATGTGTACGAGTAGTATTTATGTGTCTTAAGACTAAGGAAATCCTATCTGTTTTCAGGGTGACGAATCAGAGCTAGTATTAATATGTACATAGTATGGCAGCCGCTTATAATTACTTTATATCCTTCATATCAAATTTAAATGATATTGAAGATGTGAAAGAGTAGGTGCCCTTCACAAATTATGCCTGTCATGCATACATTTTAAGGCTGGAGAGAAAACAGACCCCTCAAATTATAGACCAGTATCTATACTACCAATTTTGAGTAAGATCTTTGAAAAAATTATGCTTAAACAACTTTTGGCGCACTTCAACGAGCATTCAATACTGCACGAAAATCAGTTCGGCTTCACGAAAACAAGCAGTTTTTTTAATTGTGTTAGTATATATCGAAAAATATAAAGAAAACGTATTTAATTAATGCGTTTTCGCATTACATCGTCCAAACCTTACGTAAAGCATCGTAAATTGTTTAAAATTGGGGTTGAACCGCGCCTTTAAAAAACTGCCGCTGCATTGGACTGAGCTGGATTATTAGAGATGTGTTGTATTATTACAATAGTATTACATAAATGTGAAAATATTTTTAGTGACCAAAGTTGAAGCGAAGTTGGTCTGCAGGGCTATTGTGTATCTCAGTTGCTAACAAATGTTGATTGAAATCTTGAAAAATGGCCACTCTATGTCAGTTTTGACAACTCTACTGGAGCTGACAAAAATGTCATAGAGCCGCCATTTTTTTCGATTTCAATCAACATTTGTTAGCAACTGAGATACATAATAGCCCTGCCGGTTAAAAGATTTATACATGTACCCTTCTATTTTTTATGACTATACGGGTAGTTTTCCGAGGTACCGCGACAACCTTCCCTGACTCATGTTTATTACTCTTGTTTATTATGTCACTCATTTGGCACTGCCATAGAAGAGCGTCCTATCGGGTTGTTTACTTTATTTATAGTATCGGTTATAGAGGAGTCCGAGTGGTAACCGAGTTACCACTACTAATACAGGTCACAGATACAGTCACAGTTATTTCTTCGATGTAGGGTTTTTAAATGTTCTTTCTTCTTCTTCAATTCTTTTAAATTCACTGTCACTTGAATATTGTTAACTGTCGATTTTAACGTGAATCATCAATATTTAATGCCATAACTGTGAATCAGAGGCGTTAACAGCAAATTGTGTATCTTTTGGACTAAAAGTAAATGTTGACTCAATTTCTGAGTTTAACTTAATAAAAAAAATTCAAACGATACGATTTCGACAATACAAAAAACGATACAATTAAGTACAAAACGTATACACAAACGAGTATATATACTGCTAAAATATTTGGCGTTCACATACCATAGACATCAGACATAAAAAATCTATCAAGCCGTTTAGGTTGTAGGACGCGCTTAAGGACCATAAGGCCCTAGACGCGTAATTGCACATGCATTCACATAAAACACATAGGAAAGTCTACTTAGGCAGTCGGGTAAACAGTGGAGTTTGGAAAACATGTTCCGTTTATTTTAAAATAATTGTGATCATTAGGTATGTAAAACTTACTAATGCAAGCATTTGATTTGATATATTAGTTTATAGCAAGCTGAAACGCACCACATCACTGTTTTAGACGCCTTTATAATCGTACATTAAGAAGAAAAAAAAACAGAATTTCCTCATTGGCTGCTCATGGTAAAATAGTCCTTGCGAGCGATTGCACCTCACTGCGCATGTACGAAACTCGGGGAGGGTTAGAGTGGGACTGGGCATCAGTGCCGCGTAGTCGCGGGCTGGTGCAGGACGTGCATAAGCTCGCAATTACAGGGATAGAATGAACATTGTTTTTACATTATAAATACTGAGTGCTTATAGCAATGTCATACGTGTATGGAATCGATGTTATTGCTATGAGGTATTTAATCATATTTTTCAGAAGCTATCTCCTTAATACAGCATGGCTGCACTTACGTCCACACACAATGAAACATCATAAACTTTTTTACCTGAACTGCAAGGCCTTCAAATAATTAGATTTAAAAGCGCTATGTGAATACCTAAATATAAGATGTGAATCTTTACTTTCTCCGACGTCGCCACAGGAGCATTTCGGGTAGGGTGTGTAAAAGTGACTGAGGCATATTGATTGACCAATAACGTGAAATGCCATTTTCAAATCCGTAGACTCGTCAGCTGCCATATTTGGCCAATAATACAATGCGGCGTGTGTTGCAAACTTTTCCAAACTAAATTGAAACGAGGTGGTTCTCAATTTAATGGATTTTTCGTTTTTTCGATTGCCTTTTTCTTTGCCAAATTTTAAATAATAGTTACTTGGACAAAAATATTCATATCGATATTTTTAAATTCAAGTTTTGTTTTTATTATGTGGGTAAAATAGACTTTAAAAAGTTTTGTAATAAACGATCGGCTATGTAATAATACATTAATATAATAATTTAATAAAAAGCATGTTCTTTTAACCACACATGTCGCAGTTCCTGGAAGAGTATATTGATTTCTGCGAAATTCATTTCTTGTTTTTATGGCCAAATATAGCGAATGGCGACTCTACAGGTTAACTACTCGAATAAAAAGAGGAATACTTATATATGATCGTTTGTTTTTTGTATGTAATGGATTCACGTAAAACTACTAAACTGATTCAAACAATTCTTTCACGAGTTTAGAGCTAGATTATGCCTGAGTAACATACGCTATGTTTGAATCATCCTCATCCATTATATCACGTGGGTGAAACCGCGGAGCGCAGCTATTTTATTATAAAGAAATTATACATATTGCATATCTCAATTGTAACGAATTTACAAATAAATTCGACAAATAGAAGGCAATCGTGTATCATTGTATTGCAACATAGGTAGGAAAGCACCGTATGTCAATTTGAAAATATCTCTGTTTGGCGTTTGACTACTACATCATCTACATCTTCTGATGTGATCACATCATTAGATGTGTATATAAGTGTATATCTATTGTAAAGCAAAAATTAACCGTAACGTTAAATACGCAACTTTACTTTGAGAACTAAGTAAGTAAACGAGTTATTATTTAGTCAGGCATAAGGACAACCAAGTGCAAAATGTAGTACAAAGGGATAAGCACATAATAATATAAATACATAGTACATAGTAAAACAGGGCTGCAGATCAATAATGCTGTCTGATGTGTATTGCGCATGTGCTCTCCAGCACAAAGCGTCTTCCCGGGCGTGACGTATATACTGCCGAGCGTTGAATATTCCCGGTTAGTTCAGTTCGTTCCTTCAGCGCTCGCCGACAGGCGCCGCGCCCGAGCTCCGCGCCTGCCGGTGGGCACACGCCCTTATTGTTTTCCTTCACAAATAATAGTATAGAAGTGCCACTAATATAGTAACAATACATAAATAGTGTCGCTACCATCACCCGCGCCGCGCTTCATTCGGTAATGCTGCGCTAGATCACTTATTTGGTAAGTTTTGATATGAGATATTATCTGTGTTGACGCTCATAACATTTTATTGTTCATGACATGTGGTATCTTTAATACATATTTTTCTCTTTATCAATTATCTATTTATTCATTCATGTAGAAATAGCGAAGGAAAAGTTAAAATAGTATGTATAAACGTTATAATTCTGACAATAGCAGATTTTATTGGTATATCTACTCGTTGATCTGTCACAAAGAATATTAACCTTAAAAACAATTTTATTGCAAAAACAACTGCTAGCAGGTTTACTTATCGGAATGCTGCCGGCGGCATTTGGCGTTTGGACAATAAACCAACAAATCTCTTCATCGTCTGTTTATCTTTAACTCAAAATTACGTGGATTATTATTTAGTGTGGTCATCCTTCACAGCGTAGGTGATTTTATAATAATTATCAAATTAATTCGTTAATCCGTACAAGATGAATGAGAAGACGCCACACACAATGAACTATGATAATATCAAGCAGAAGTTTCATCTAATCTGCGTATTCCATGCCGTTACACATCAAGTTGTTGTCTCAAATACAAGTTCACAAGAAAGATGTTCAAGTTTTAAATCACAGAGCAAAGTAAGTATATAAATATTTTATATAAGCATAGTTACGGTAAAAAATTGCTTTAAATTATCTAAACAATGCATGTTTGTTATTTACTTTGCAGGTTATCAATAAGTTGCATTAATTTGCTACAAATTATTTTATTTTATTTTAATTTTTAGAAAATTCAAACAGCTTAGAATCTAACAGTAATACACAAACAGTTGAAAAACTTAAGCCAAAACATTTTTCACATTTAGAAAAATAGTTTTACAATGTAGTTAATACATTGTAAAATATAAAATATTATATATTATATTTTATAAAATATAATATTTAAGCATAAAACGCCTCAACACTACGGAAACCAATTAAACGTATGATAATCTTAAACACTTAGTTATAGATAAATAACATAACCAATCTCTAAATAGTACAGACAAATGGACAATCGCAAGAGTGTTGGATATTAACCCCTATATATAGTTTATATATACGTTATTGCTTTATGTTTAGAGTATGTATACCTACATAATGTTAATTATTGTTCACTAATATTTATAGATTCTGCAACATTCTACTCCCTAGCTGAGCGCCGTGATCTTTCGAGTTTAGCAAGCACACATGAAAAATTTCAAAGGTTAAGACGCTTAATGACGCCTGTGCTGCATCAAAAAAGAAAAAGAAGAGAACACACCTGAAGCAGTTTATAAGTACATACATTTTAGCAAAACCAAATCGACAATAATATATATATATATTATTGTCGATTCTATATATATTTTATTTTTGCGAATAATAATATGTATAAGTAGATACATACTAATAAACTCAACTTTTTATTGTAGTTTGCTTTAATCACCTTCACCTTCATAATTAATCATTAATGTAAGGACCGACATGAACAGAAACAAGAGGCATGTAAACTATGTAAAGAAGAAGTTTTATTGATGACTAGCGACTGGCCGCGACTTCATTCGCGTTGTAGACTCGGCCTTTGGCTTCGCCATTTAACACAAAAAAAGAATTAGCGAAATTGTTGTATTTGTTCAGGCGTGATGTGATGACCAAGGGAAATAGAGATTTATTTGTATATGTATCGATTTAACTGTTGTGGTTGTAGACTGTGTTGGATTATGACGAAAAGTATCATATATATTTTTCCAGAACCTAAAGTATCCACATCCGAAATTTCATCGAAATGCGTGATGGAGCACCGAACATCCATCAAAACGTTTACAATACAAACGATAATACTAGCTGCGCACCGCGTGTTGATGGAATATGATGTATTTAGTTATTAAATGCTATTTATTATTCTAGAATCTAAAGTATCTAGATATTAAATTTCATCTTAATCCGTTCAGCCGTTTTGGCGTGATTGAGTAGCAAACGTCCACCCATCCATCCATACAAATTTTCGCATAATAAAGAATATTTGTGTGACAGTACATAATATTATTATGTTAATTATGTATAACTTTTATATTAATCTGTTGAGCTATTTTGACGTAAAGAAGAATCAAACATATCTACGAACACTTTCACTCACAACTTTCGCTATAATTTTTGATCAGAATTTCGACTATACAGAAATAGAAAAATTGTATTTAGCGTCAGATGCGTTAGACACCGTTAGAAGCGATTAGCCCGAACTTTATATTTTCTTAATCATGTAACGGTCGGCTCCGCTTCACACGGGTTTGCTTCTGCGGGGTTGTACACCCAGCGCGAATTTCTTTTTACACGTGAAGGTGCTCGTGTATAATTTCGTAAGCGCTTCCCGAACTATTTTTTGCTTTAATTTTTTTGATTTGTTTGCCTGGCTGGTTTTTTCGGTAACAGCCGTTGAAAGACCAGACGAGACCATTGTCTCCCAAGTAGACGACCGCGCTTGCGTATGAAAATCAGATCACCTTACGATTTTAAATCAATAAATATCTAGCGACACGATTAAGAGAATACGATGATAAAATTGTATTATGCCAATGACATCATTAGTAATTTTTAAACTTTCGCGATGTGAACACATATTTATATTATATTATTTATTATACAATAGTATTTATTTACCTCGACGTTTCGATCAAGTTTCATTTATCGTGGAATTTTTGGATCATTTGAACTCCATCCATCCAAACATAAAGTTCACTTACGAACTCGAGGTGTAAAGAAGCTTGCCTTTCCTGGACGTGAAAGTGATGGCAAAACCAGATGACTTGTTAGGACATTCTGTTTTCAGGAAGCCCACATACACAGAGAGATATTTGAACGCCACATCTCATCACCACCCTCGTCACTTACAGTCAGTAGCCAGGTTCCTATTAAACAGAGCTCAGGAACTCTGTGACCCTGAACATCTAGCTTCTGAAATAACGCATGTACAGGAGGTTTTAAAACGAAACGGTTATAAAGTAAGTAGAGAAGTGCGTTCTTCACGCAGATTTAAAAGGAACGTAGTAGAAGTCGAGAGACAGCCGGCATCTACCGTGCGCGGTAGAGATATCCGCTTTGGTGTGAACAGTGAAATTAACGCATACCCTTTCGGATTTCTCTATCGCTTGCGGTAGCGAATAACGCCCAGGTTTGAATAGGCCTTTAATTTGCATTTAGTAAGCTGAGAAAATAAAAATGATGTAAAAATCTAATGTGCGACAAAGTGCGTGCATGATAGCGAGAGCAAAGGGTTAAACGCTCTTAATAAATGGTTATTATATTATGCTTATCATGGCATGCACGAGTACCTACTATTATACTATATACATATAGATGGTATCTAGTACTTACTCCATGCGCGGAGGCAGAGGCCACGCGCGCGGAGGCAGCGCAGGCGGTGCATTCTTACCGTATGTGAAAGGGATAACAGATAAGGTTGGAGCAATACTACGGCAATTCTCCATAAAGACTGTTTTAAAACCCTTATATAAGTTGGCAGGATGTGTCAGGTCACCCAAAGACAAGATACCATTCCAACTACCGGGTGTGTACAGAATTGATTGCAGCTGCGGTAGTTCGTATATTGGACAAACTAAGCGAACCATTGCTGAACGAGTCAAAGAGCATATTGCAGTTGTAAAGAACCGCCACATAAATAAATCTGAGATCGCTGAACATCTGCTCGAGTCAGGACCTAATCACTGGATTGAACTTCACGACCCCAAAATTCTCTCAATGGATCGTCACTGTTACTCGAGAATGGTACATGAAGCGGTTGAGATTAAAAAACACCGTAACTTCAACCGGGAGGATGGTTTCAAACTGGCAGCAACATGAAATCCAGTGATTAAAAAGTGTTCCCGTCGCCATTTATCCTCAGAAAAATCTGTCGATATTGTTAGTGTTGTGTATCGGGACAATGACTTTTACAACAACTGTTGTGGGTATATTAAAAAGTATCTCCATACTTCAAGACAATGACACCCGCCTCTTCAGTCCGCTCCAACTTGATCGAAACGTCGAGGTAAATAAATACTATTACTAACGCGATTAAACCCCGTTAATATAAAATGACATCATGCATTCGTCAGTCCGGTCATACAATTATAATTCTTAGAGAAGTCCTATTACATGCATTCACCTGAAACACGGAAGCCTATGGCCTTTAGGCAATGTGGTAAACAGTAGAGTTTGTGAAACAAGCTTCGTTTATTATAAAAGAATTGTGATCATAGTAGTATATACAAACATTCTAAACAAGCATTTATTAGATAGTTTAGTTAGCTGAAACGCATCTCATCACTGTTTTTCGCCTCTTTAATCGTAAATAAAGAAATCACAGATAAAAAAAGGACGGCGATTCGAGAATTTCCTCATTGCCGTCTCCCGGTAAAATAGTCCCTGCGAGCGATTGCACCTCACTGCGCAGGTACGAAACTCGGGGAGGGTTAGAGTAGGACTGGGCATCAGTACCGCGTAGTCGCGGGCTTTTGCAGGACGTGCATAAGCTCGCGGTTACAGGTAGAAAATGAATATTGTTTTTACATTATAAATACACAGTTCTTATACTCGTAGCAATATCATACGAGTATGAAATCGATGTTATTGCTACTTATTAGTAACGCAATATAAGATTGCAATATATTGTGTAAACTAAATATAATAAGAATAGAATGCACCATTGTCATTTATAGTTTTTTAAAATAATGTTTTAAATTTTAATTTTTATTTAATTTTTATTTTTGTTTTTAATGTTTGCCAATTTTTTATATTTTACACATATTTGTTACAATATTAGTACAGATAAGTAGACAAGCATAAGTAGATATGCAATGATAATAAGTTAATAACATAGTTATTTTACTACACACTAGCTGCGCTCCGCGGTTTCACCCGCGCGGTGAAGAATGGTGATGATGATTAATACAGCGTACAAATAAAGCGTATGTTACTCAGTTGAAAATTAGCTTACTACTGTTGAAAGAATTTTTTGAACCGGTTATGTAGTTTTTGGGATTCGTTACAAACTATCAACACTTTCCTCTTTTTTAATAGAGTAGATAAGGATTAACACCACCCGCGGTACGCATAACGTGGCCTACATTCTACCGGCGTTTATATTGTAGTATTTTAACACGGAAAATTAGTTAACTATGACATAATTATAATAGTAAGACATATGGTATCACTTTATTGTGCTTTACTTTATTGTAGATATTGACGCTGTATATAAAACTGCAGTATATCACTTTGTTCTATTATAAATAGTCGCGTGCTGTCTTTTATAGATAATTTTGTCTTATCGACAATCAATGCTCGCACCACAGTTCAGTTTCTCGTGCATGATCACGCGACCATTTAGTGCTGTCTTAATTTGTCGACCCAACGTAATGGAGGTCTGCCACGTAGACTTATGTTACCCTGCACTACAAGAAATTCCACGGATGCTTCACCTTTCGTTCAATATTCGCGAGCCTGAACGATGGAGAATAGATGCTGTTTAAAGCAGAGTTTTTGCCGAATGGACTTAATTGTTCTGAACTCCGTTTACGAAATTATTAGCGTTATTCTCCAACATAATATTTGGAAAGCATTTTCTCTTTATATGTTTTTTACTTTAAAATTATTTTAGTGCATAAACAAATATAAGTGACCATTAAAAGTAATATCGCCGTGAAAATAATGACAATACTTACTAAAATAATAAAATATTGGCGAGTGCCTAAAACACCTAAACTGTCAAATTTACCAAACCCTGGTACATACTTCTACAATGTACACGAGGAAGATTATACAGTGTACGTCCGACCAGCAATTGAAGAATGTCCACAATATGAGTATCTACATAAAAGTACAAATAACGAGTTTTCTTCGGAAGCAAGTTTTTTACAGGTCCTTTCTGTTAACGGATTCAAATGAACATGAAAATAAAAATGCAACAATCAAATAAGATAAGAAGAATTAAGCGCAGAGTTTCAAAAAGCTTGTGCTTGTGAAAGAGCAAGGTTCTTTATACATTATGGCCTTTATTAATAAACGTTGCGTAAACATAGATTAGGCGAAACATGCTTTGTCTTGCTTTCACGCGTGACATTTACTGCAAGCGAAAAATTGACAGATAGATGTTTTAACTACTCCGGGCTTACTACAAGTTTATTAATACGACCGTAAGAGTTCTTTATACGAATGTCCGAACAGAGGTAGTATACCTATACCTGTCACGTGCGTATCTATTATTTTATCAATTCTACCGACAGATGTGGATCCAGGACGAGTTATATCTTTTGCTGGGATGCTTTGCAACAAAATAAAATTATAATGAGTATATAACGACATAAATCCAAACATTATGCACTTAATTGAGTTATCTCGATTAAATCGTAAAGTAACTATGTGGTACACTTGACAGAAATTAAGTACATAATTTAAAAACTAATTATAGAACACTAATATTTTCTTACAAATGTTTCTTCTATGACTGACAGTTAGTAAACATCGACTGACACATTTAATTTAATTTTTTTTAACGCATTCTCTTTCACTTCATATTTTCATGGATCTGTATTGATTCACGTAAATTCCCGGATTACTGATTCTTTGAAGGAGCACCTTTTTTTGCAATCCCTAATAAATACCCATCATCTGATACGATTCAAACCTGCATCTTCTGCATTGCCTTGAACGACCCCACCGAACAAACAAGCTAATAGCGATTCCTTGCGCTGAACATTGAATTGCTGATAATATTTATATTATCTTACTAGCGTCTGCCCTCGACTCGTTCGCGTAGTAGGCTCAGTTTTCGGTCTCGCTCGCCATAATGTCCCATCGTTTCTTTGTTTTTCTTTCACAAGATCTTTCTCCTGGCAATTTTTAATATAACAAAAAAAATAGAATTAGCGAGATTGTTCCATATGTTCTCAAGTTACAGCGTGACCAGGAGAAATAGGGGTTTATTTTTATATACTAGCGACTGCCTTCGACTTCGTTCGCGTAGTAGGCTCGGCCTTCGGCCTCGCTATAACCTTACATCTTTTCACCATTTTTAAAATGTTAGAACCTTCTACGAATTATGAGAAAACATATTAATATGAATAAAAAAAATGAATAAAATCGATATAGCCCTTCTCAAGTCATAGCGTGACCAGGAAAAATAGGGGTTAATTTTTATATTATAGATGGATATTAAAGAGCAATGTGAAAATTTAAGTACTTAGTAACGATATGGCAAATAAAGGCATTTGACTGACGGCGTCACGCCTTTACTATGGTTTGAAAGTAAACGGGTTCACTTACAATTCTAGTTGACCCAACTTTTTGAAGTTTTTAAGAGGCATTAGCAAACAGATCTTTAAAGATGCAAGCTGTGAAACAACAATGATTTTTAAGAAACACTAGACTCACAGTAGAAATGTAATGAAACTAATGATGTCTCATAAAAGGCGTATGCGTATCCATCCCCCAACTATACTCGCGTGCCCTACGAGAATCGAAGCCCCATAACTAAATGGGTTCCCTAGGTTCCTCAGCTTCTATTAGAGTTAACATATTAATCTCTTAAAATTATATAGTACAAAGACTTTCTAATAAGCCATCGGTTAAACATACATTTTAAATTATATCTATATATTAGCAGACCGTCCACTACTGAGATCTAGGAGATAATTCGTTAATACAAAGTCATAACTACCTTCCACCGAGATCCATTTGACTTTTTACTTATAGTTATCATATCTCAAGAGTCATACGCGTCACCTAATTGTTATACATTTATACTAGGATTATGATATACTACTTAGATTTCGTAAAATGTCCTAATGTCATATTTAGTGAAATTTTAAAATATGAAATAGTCATTTTTCAAATAAAAAGTAGGTTCTATATCTTACTAGCCGCGCCCCGTCGTTACCTGCGTGTTGATGGATGGTAATGAAGAAAAGATTGTGTCCAGCTGCCAGCACCGTACTCGTGCCTACCTCTCAAATTTCAACAAGCTTGGTCCAGCCGTTTAAGCGAGAAAAAATAACAAACATACAAAAACACTTACAAACTTGCTCGAGGCAAAAATTATGTCTTGCTTAGATTCTCTCCAAATAGTCATAGAGTTAAAATTCATAGGGCCCACTTTCAACGAGTGTACACTCATGTACCGGGGCGATTCTCTCCGACTCCCCTCTCTCCTGGCGACGGCCCAAGCCGAGCTCCGTACCCTAGTGGTGCCCTTGAGCAAGTCGCCTACTCCTCTCCTTGCGGCGAAGCGTCTTCAACGCTCGCCGTAGGCAGTGCGCCCTCTACGCCCGCATCTGGCTGGGTGCCATCTGCGCTCGCGACCCGTCCGGTGACACTGTAAATGCCGGTAGAGGCAAACAGCATTAGTCCGTTCGAAAAAAAAACACCTATATAATATTAGTGTGATACTAAAATAACTTATATCTATATTTTAATGAAATCAACTTTAGTTTAGTTGCTACTTCAACGTACACGTGAATTGACCCCTGTGCTTGTACGCATTGTTCGATGGAAAAACTCAAGTTCACTGGAAACAGAATCCTTAGAATGTTTCCATTGTACGTAAAAATATTTTTCTAATGTATTTTCCTTCTGTACTGAAACACAATTAAAAGCAATTAAACTTTACTTGGCTGTCACAATAACCGCTGTTTCGAAACAACTTTATGGTTGACATTAAGTCCAAACAATCAAGTTTAAGTAAGATTGTTAAAAAAATAATATAGAAGATAACAAGAATAATAGAGATGCTAAAGATGGCATATGACAGTCAATTATTAGCCGGAACGGAAATTCACAACACGGTTTACTAGGCAACAGATTTGTCTAGAAGTTTATTCTGTCAGTTGGTATACTGTGGTGCAGCCGTGCTATTATCTAAAGCTTCGTCGATGCGCTCATCGACGACCTCATCAATGTTAAATACTTTATGAGAAATCGCCCTTGTACAGAAGGTTATTTTTCCAACGTTTCTTGTCATCTATGTCATCTCGTCATTTGTTTCACGGATGTTGTCAAAGATGTAACTCATAGAGATCTGACAAATGACGAGATGACAAGAAACGTTGGAAAAACAACCTTATGTACGGCTATATCTCATAAAGTGTTTGACATCGGTGAGCTCGTCGACGAGCTCGTTTACGAATCATTACACAATCGCACGGCAGATCATCAGAGAATCGCACGGCTTAGGCATATATGACAAAAAAAACGGTTATGGCGAGGCCGAAGACCGAGCTTACTACGCGGACGAAATCGCGGGCAGTCGCTAGTTATTAATAATTATAAAGGCATTTATGTATTTGTTTCTGAAATAAAGTAACTTACCTTTTCAGTCTCGCATGTTCCTTTCAATTTGGTCATCGTAACGAACGAAATAAAGAACTCGCACGTTCTAGTTGACCGCCGCGGTCAGAACGCCTCCTGTGCGGGCATGTCTATATAACCCAATGAGCGCATGACCGCGCTCTGTCTGATCAGACCCTAATAACTGTAATGTGTCTACATACATTGTGAACTAAAATACTGTCGAGAAGTAAACGTATGCTGGGTCCATAATAGAGCAAAGGGATAAGCACGTACTTAATAATAAAATACATAGTACATAGCAACTCAGAGCAGCAGATCAATAATGCTGTCTGATGTGTATTTCGCATGTGCATTCCAGAACAAAGCTTTTTCCCGGGCGTGGGGTATATATTGCCGAGCCTTGATTATTCCCGGTTAGTTCAGTTCGTTCCTTCAGCGCTCGCCGACAGGAGCCGGGCCCGAGCTCCGCGCCTGTCGGTGGGCGCACTCCATTATTGTTTTCCTTTATATATAATAGTTTAGAAGTGCAAATAATATAACTAGTGCCGCTACCATCCGCGCCGCGCTTTATTAGAGATTGCTACGCTAGTTCACTTATTTTGGTGAGTTTTATATTATACTAGCTGTGCCCCGGGGTTTCACCTGTGTCGCGATGACATTGAAATCGTTTTTTATTTTATTATATACCATCCCTGTAGCAGAGCGACTGAAACCTAAAAATAATTATTGAAATCATTAAAGTCATTCGGAAAGTATGCGCGTACATTTGTTTCGTTCATTAGTTTTTATAGATTAGTTGATTACCTAATATTTTTGCAACTTTGTAACTGTACTACATTTAATTTACTTAAAGTTAATTGAGCAAAAGCTTTATAATAATTCTGGCTCACATTTATTTTAGTGGTATACCTGTTTTTGGATTCGACGTAAAGGAAAACTTAGCTTTTAAAATGGATGGCAAGCTAGTGAATAGAAACTGATAACAAAAAAGCCAGTGTATTGAGAAGACACCTGAATAGATCCCAACAAATTAACAAATCGACGTGTATTGCAGGCGGATGCACAAGACCTTTGATGCGTTCATTATTTATTTCATCTTTGTTATTTATATATACCTATTATTCTTCTTATATTTTTTTTGTGTCATGAGCTGTTTATATATTGTTTGTCTTAAGATCACACGATGCGATGAAGATAAATTTTTACGTATTTTGGAGTTGTATTCAACATTGTTCGCCTTACATTGCCATGCTATAATACTTGTTACAATTAAAATAAATCGATTAATACTATATAGGCTGTGTTAAATACATTGTTACTACAATAAATAGTTACTATTTCGACTAGCGACAAAGTTAACTTATAACTTTCCTTTTTTTTTTAGAATATTTTGGCAAAATTATAATGATCACTGTCCTTTTTTTGACAATATTTTCCAGTTGTAAAGATTTCGTTCTCTCAGTAATAATTAAGACTTATAAGCTACCAAAGTTCATACAAATATATTAATACACAAGGTAAATATTGGGCGTTAATTTGTAAGATGGCACAGTTTATTAGCGCAGTCACGTTTTTTTTTTAATTATTCTAAATTTTTATCAAAAATGTATGTTACTATAACACCATCTTCAAAATATGTGCAGTTGTTCGAAGAGACAGGTAGAATATAAGAAATCGTTCAATGCACAGATTTGGCCCAGTTAAAGTTTTATTATGCTATAGGTAGAAGATGATACCTGTGTCGCGGTACTCAGAGATGCAAACACAAAATGGTAAATACACCCTATTTGTATAATTACCAAAAAAAAAAAATGGGCGGTACAAAAGTGTTAATACATTGTAGATATGTAGTAAAAATTTTTTATTACTTCACAGTGAAATAATTATTAATTGTTAAAGTTTTCGAAAATTCCATCTAAAAGTATGGACACCATCTTAACAAAAATACTACATGCCTATGTACAACTTATTAATGAAAACACATGATTCGCGTCAGTGAAAAAATATCTATCTTACTCTTTCTTACACCCCCCACCCGAGCGTTCGGTGTGAAAGAGATTGTCGACTTTCGGCTTTCGTTCGTTCGTTTTCGGAAGAAACAAAGGCCGCGCGGTGGCCGGGCGGAGGGTGCGGGGTTGGTCCGGTGGCCAGGCCTAACGAGCTAGGACGCGAGTTTGCCGAATGTTATAATTATGAATGATACATTTCTATGTAGGGGTGTTAAGTTTCATGCATAAACCGCGCGCATGTAGTATGAATAGTGCGCATCTTAATGAATAGTGGAAAAAATAGAAAAAATAGTAAAATTTGTAGGTGTGAATCAATCTAGACGTTTGACCAAATATTGATGATTATGTGGGTTTTTTTTAAAGTAGTTTTAAATATTCTTCCCATGTATGTATTAAGTACCAGCAGCATATAGTGCTGTTTCTTTTGGTAATTATACAAATTAGGTGTATAACTCAAAGTCAAAATGATTTAATCAATTCAGGCATTAAACGCGCATTTGTGAACGTTAATTATTCATTATAATGTACTTTTAAGACATTACCGCCGCGTTCCAAAATATATAACGCCTACCGAGAAGAAGCGGCAAGAAACTCGGGGACATTTTTTTATGTAGATGTTTACAAATTTTTCTATACTTTGTTGTTTGTCTATACTTAGATACGAGTAGGGACTACAAATACTACTAATATTACATTTTATGGGTGGCAGACTGACAACTTGCCAGAAGTGGAGTATTCTAAGTATCTTTGTCTTCTATATAATGTCGGACTTTATAATAAGCTTTTTTTATTAAAACGTACAGTCAACTTGAATTTTTCATCTTTGAGCTAAGTTATGTGTTTTGGGATTTTATTGTAAAAACGCACACAATTTCCTAGGAACGACTTGTCTTCGCAAGTTTAAAACTAGGTACCTATAGCTATCCCATTTGTATTCCTAGTATTAAAAGGGTGGTGATCACTATTTAACTTATATTTAATAAAATTTGCTTTAAACAAATGTTTTGTGCAATGAAAGCAGAAGCAAAGAAAGTCAGACGCGAGAGCCTATAGACACCGACAAGAAGCCATTATTTATAGTAGCAGAAAACAAAATGGCTACTAATGAAACCACTTCCGGCTACGCACTCACGCACGCAATACGCATGCGCAAGTTCCCACCCACCTGATTTCCGACGCTACCCATATAAAAGCCTGCGATCTAGATAATGTCTGTCACAATCTCCGGGTAGTAAGCACATCCAGTAACTTACAACATTGAGACTGTGGATAAATCTATTGTCAACTATGTTCGAATTCGATCAAAACCGCTATTTTTATTTTAACTATTTTTATTTATTTACGTTTAGTAGAGCTATTTTGTATAGATGTTGTTATTCTCACTCATATTTTATTTATATTTTTATTTTTATCTGTTTTAATTTAGGGACTTTTAACCAGTTAACGACAGTCCCTTCATACAATCATACAATTCATACAACCTATAAAGGAAACATTCTAAGGTTTCGGTTTCCAGTGAACTTAACTTTTCATTAAACAATGGGTACAAGAACAATATAGATACCAAGTAAAGTTAAATTACTCATTTTTGTGTTTTCGGTAAACAAGGAAAAGAAATTAGAAAAAAATATATAATTTCCTACAAAGGAAACATTCTAAGGTTTCGAATTCTAGTGAACTTAAGTTTTCATCAAACATAATAGGTACAAGTACAATATGGATACCTACCAAGTAAAGTTAAATTACTCTTTATTGTGTTTTCGGTAAACAAGGAAAAGAAATTCGAAAAAAAAAAGGAATATTTTGTAGAGTTTTTTTCATCGATGAATGGGTACAAGTACAGTAAGGGTACAGGGTCGTTTTTTACACGTGATAAAGCATTTGTATCGAACTTGTGTTGTCTATTGATTTCAATATAAAAATAAGTTAAAAAATAATTCGAAATATAAAAAAAAACTTGAATTTATAATCTTAATCTCACTCAGGTGGTTAATAATGTATAAGGGTCAGCTGATAAGAAGGAACTTTCTTCCGAAACTCAGTGATGAAAAAGATCAAGGACGTCAGTTAATGACTTTATCATGTTGATCTATAATGATGAGAAAGAAAAAGTCAAATGTATCTAGGGTAGTTTATAATCTTCTAGATTTAAACTAAAGACGGTAAATAATGCTGATTTGGTGCTTATAATAGGTTTCATCGTTGCTTATATTACGGATGACTTTCGGTTTAATTGTATGAAGGGACCGTCATCAACATGATGATTAAAAGTCCCTAAATTAAAACTCTTAAAATATAAATAAAATAAGAACAAGAATAACAACATCTGTACAAAATAACACTGCGAAACGGAATCAGTCTAAATAAAAATAGCGGCACACATAATTATTGACAAGAGATTTATCCAGTCTCAATGTTGTAAGCTACTGGATGTGCTTACTGGTGCTTACAACCCGGAGATTGTGCCAGAAATTATCTAGATCGCTGGATTTTATATGGCTTCGGAAAACAAGTGGGTGGGAACTTGCGCATGCGTATTGCGTGCGTGAGTGCGTATTTGGGAAGTGGTTTCATTAGTAGCTATTTGGTTTTCTGCTATTCTAAATAATTGCTTCTTTTAGGTGTCTACAGGCTCTCGCGTCTGACTTTCATTACACAAAGCATTTGTTATATTTTCGTCGTAAAATTATTAAACTCTTAACGCTATTGCCAAGTGGCTTTTTCCTTTGAATGATCTAACTAGATGGAGACGGTAAAATGTTGTGTTGTAAGAATCATGGTGATATACCATATCTTTGAGAGTCCTAATGTCTGTCTTATTACACATGTGCTTCAAACATTTAATTATTTTTTCACTAATAACTGTAATCTGTGTCTATACAAATTGCGAATTAAATCGGTGCCGGTCATACGAGTAAATAGCCTAGGAAAACCGTGGGGTCCGTATAGAGCTAATAGACAAGTATGTACGTAATAATAAAATACATAGCACATCGCAACTCAGGGCTGCAGATCAATAATGCTGTCTGATATGTATTGCGCATGTGCATTTCAGAACAAAGCTTCATCCCGGGCGTGGGGTATATACTGCCGAGCGTTGACTATTCCCGGTTAGTTCAGTTCGTTCCTTCAGCGCTCGCCGACAGGCGCTGAGCCCGAGCTCCGCGCTTGTCGGTGGGCGCACTTCCTTATTGTTTTTCTTTATAAATAAAAATAGTAATTATAGTAACAATACATACTTGACATACATACATACAAGACATTGTGTCGCTACCATCCGCGCCGCGCTTCGATCGCGATTGCTGCGCTAGCTTAACCTACTTGGTAAGTTTTGAAGATACTTTCTGTGATAATATTTGCAACATATTTTTCTTAATGTTATGAGATATCCTAATTAACTATAAAATTTTCTATTATCTTTAATAAATTAACGTTTACAATACAAACGATAATACTAGCTGCGCACCCGCGTGTTGATGGAATATGATGTATTGAGTTATTAAATGCTATTTATTATTCTAGAAACTAAAGTATCTAGATATTAAATTTCATCTTAATCCTTTCAGCCGTTTTGGCGTGATTGAGTAGCAAACGTCCACTCATCCATCCATACAAATTTTCACATAATAAAGAATATTTGTGTGACAGTACATAATATTATTATGTTATATATGTATAACTTTTAAATTAATCTGTTGAGCTATTTTGACGTAAAGAAGAATCAAACATATCTACGAACACTTTCACTCACAACTTTCGCTATAACTTTTGATCAGAATTTCGACTATACAGAAATAGAAAAATTGTATTTAGCGTCAGATGCGTTAGACACCGTTAGAAGCGATTAGCCCGAGCTTTATATTTCTTAATCATGTCACGGTCGGCACCGCTTCACACTGGATTGCTTCTGCGGGGTTGTACACCCAGCGCGAATTTCTTTTTACACGTGAAGGTGCTCGTGTATAATTTCGTAAGCGCTTCCCGAACTATTTATTGCTTAAATTTTTTTGATATGTCGCCCTTTCTGTTTTTACCTTACGATTACGTTTGGATCACCTTACGATTTTAAATCAATAAATATCTAGCGACACGATTTAGAGAATACGATGATAAAATTGTATTATTATGCCAATGACATCATTAGTAATTTTTAAACTTTTGCGATGTGAACACATATTTATATTATATTAACGGGGCTTAATAGCGTTAGTCATAGTATTTATTTACCTCGACGTTTCGATCAAGTTGCATTGATCGTGGAATTTTTGGATCATTTGAACTTTATCCATCCAAACATAAAGTTCACTTACGAACTCGAGGTTTAAAGAAGCTTGCCTTTCCTGGACGTGAAGGTGATGGCAAAACCAGATGACTCGTTAGGACATTCTGTTTTCAGGGCTTCCTGAAAACAGAATGTCCTAACGAGTCAGTCAGCCACACACACTGAGAGATATTTGAACGCCACATCTCATCACCACCCTCGTCACTTACAGTCAGTAGCCAGGTCCCTATTAAACAGCGCTCAGGAACTCTGTGACCCTGAACATCTAGCTTCTGAAATAACGCATGTACAGGAGGTTTTAAAACGAAACAGTTATAAAGTAAGAAGAGAAGTGCGTTCTTCACGCAGATTTAAAAGGAACAGAGTAGAAGTCGAGAGACAGCCGGCATCTACCGTGCGCGGTAGAGATATCCGCTTTGGTGTGAACAGTGAAATTAACGCATACCCTTTCGGATTTCTCTATCGCTTGCGGTAGCGAATAACGCCCAGGTTTGAATTGGCCTTTAATTTTCAATCAGTAAGCTGAGAAAATAAAAATGATGTAAAATGTTGGAGCAATACTACGGCAGTTTTCCATAAAGACTGTTTTAAAACCCTTATATAAGTTGGCAGGATGTGTCAGGTCACCCAAGGACAAGATACCATTCCAAATACCGGGTGTGTACAGAATTGATTGCAGCTGCGGTAGTTCGTATATTGGACAAACTAAACGAACCATTGCTGAACGAGTCAAAGAGCATATTGCAGTTGTAAAGAACCGCCACATAAATAAATCTGCTATCGCTGAACATCTGCTCGAGTCAGGACCTAATCACTGGATTGAACTTCACGACCCCAAAATTCTCTCAACGGATCGTCACTGTTACTCGAGAATGGTACATAAAGCGGTTGAGATTAAAAAACACCGTAACTTCAACCGGGAGGATGGTTTCAAACTGGCAGCAACATGAAATCCAGTGATTAAAAAGTGTTCCCTTCGCCATTTATCCTCAGAAAAATCTGTCGATATTGTTAGTGTTGTGTGTCGGGACAATGACTTTTACAACAACTGTTGTGGGTATATTAAAAAGTATCTCCATACTTCAAGACAATGAAACCCGCCTCTTCAGTCCGCTCGTGACCACGATCAATGCAACTTGATCGAAACGTCGAGGTAAATAAATACTATTACTAACGCGATTAAACCCCGTTAATATAAAATGACATCATTGATTCGTCAGTCCGATCATACAATTATAATTCTTAGGCAAGTCCTATTACATGCATTTACCTGAAAAACGGAAGCCTATGGCCCTTAGGCAATGTGGTAAATAGTAAAGTTTGTGAAACAAGCTTCGTTTATTATAAAAGATTTGTGATCATGTAGTATATACGAACTTACTAAACAAGCATTTATTAGATAGTTTAGTTAGCTGAAACGCATCTCATCACTGTTTTTCGCCTCTTTAATCGTAAATAAAGAAATCACAGTTAAGAAATGGACGGCGATTCGAGAATCTCCTCATTGCCGTCTCCCGGTAAAATAGTCCCTGCGAGCGATTGCACCTCACTGCGCATGTACGAAACTCGGGGAGGGTTAGAGTGGGACTGGGCATCAGTACCGCGTAGTCGCGGGCTGTTGCAGGACGTGCATAAGCTCGCGGTTACAGGTAGAAAATGAATATTGTTTTTACATTATAAATACAGTGCTTATACTCGTAGCAATATCATACGAGTATTAAATCGATGTTATTACTACTTATTAGTAATGCAATACAAGATTATAATATATTAATAATGATAATAATTATTATTATTATTATTAATTATTATTGTCTAAGTATACTAAGAATAGAATGCACCATTGTCTTTTAAAGTTTTTTTAAATAATTTATTAAATTTTAATTTTAATTTAATTTTTATGTATGTTTTAAATGTTTGCCAATTTTTTATATTTTACACATGTTTGTTACAATATTAGTACAGATAAGTAGACAAACATAAGTTGATATGCAATGGTAATAAGTTAATAACATAGTTATTTTACTACACACTAGCTGCGCTCCGCGGTTTCACCCGCGCGATGAAGTATGATGATGATGATTAATACAGCGTACAAATATAGCTTACTACTGTTGAAATAATTTTTTGAACCGGTTATGTAGTTTTGGGGATTTGTTACAAACTATCAACACTTTCCTCTTTTTTAATAGAGTAGATAAGGTTTAACACCACCCGCGGTACGCATAATGTGGCCTAACTTCTACCGGCGTTTATATTGTAGTATTTTAACACGGAAAATTAGTTATTATGACATAATTGTAATAGTAAGACATATGGTATCACTTTATTGCGCTATACTTTATTGTAGATATTGACGCTGTATATAAAACTGCAGTATATCACTTTGCTCTATTATAAATAGTCGCGTGCTGTCTTTTATAGATAATTTTGACTTATCGACAATCCATGCTCGCACCACAGTTCAGTTTCTCGTGCACATGACCATTAAGTGCTGTCTTAATTTGTCGACCCAACGTAATGGAGGGCTGCCACGTAGACTTATTTTTTTATTTTTTTATTATGAACTGGGTAGCACTTGACCACTATCCCACCTGATGCTAAGTAATGATGCGATCGATGATGGAGCGCGCTTACCCAGAAGATACCTATGCACTCGTGTTTTGAAGACCCCCCATATCGTACTTAACCGGAAACACCGACTCAGGGAGGGTGTTCCATTCCCTAGCGGTTCGTATAATAAACGAAGAAGTAAATCGCTTCGTACGGGTAAATGGAATATCCACCATAAAGCGGTGGCGCTTCTGAGTATCTCTGGATGTCCGATTATAGAATGGGGATAGCGGAATCAAATTGTGAAGTTCCGTTGCACACTCACCGAAATGTATCCGATAAAAAACCGATAAACAAGCGACTTTGCGGCGATGCTCGAGACTCTGGAGTCTCTTGCGTACTAGGTGGTCGTCGTTAATGAGTCTCTTGGCTCTCCTCTCAATAGCTTCCAGTGTCTCTAGCTGGTATTTGGCAGAACCATCCCAAAGGTGATAACAGTACTCCATACATGACCGGACTTGGGCTTGATAAAGATTAAGCAACTGTCCCGGTGTGAAGTATTGTCTCACCTTAGCCAAAACACCAAGCTTTTTTGAGGCAAGCTGGGCTTTGGACTCAATATAGGAGCCGAAATTGAGAGTTGGTGTTAATGAGATGCCAAGAAGCTCGAAATGGTTACTTACCGGCACGGACACATCCCTGAAAGTAGGAGCCAGCTGGAAAGGGCTCCGTTTGGCGGAGAAAAGACACGCCTGGGTTTTAGCAGCATTGAACTTAACTTAACTAGATTGGCATCGCCCCAATCGGAGACTGCCTGCAAAGAAAAGTTCAAGCGCTGAACCATCGCTTCCCTATGAGACTGGATTTGTAATGCACTGGTTCGTGCGTTAGATGTGTAACTCTCCACAACGTTGCTGTCGTCTGCGTAACCAAAAATACCGGGTTTCAGCAGGTCATTAATATGCAGCAGAAAAAGTGTTGCGGAGAGTACTGATCCTTGGGGGACCCCGGCATTTATAGCCAATTGGGCGGAAGAACAGCCATTGATGACTACTCGAATTGACCGATCCCTCAAGAAATCTGAAATCCAGACACACAAACCAGTGGGAAGGCCGTATGAAGGAAGCTTGCTAATGAGGCTATCGTGCCAGACCCTGTCAAAAGCCTTCGAGATATCAAGAGAGACAGCAAGCGCCTCTCCGTGGTTCTCGATGGCTGAGTTCCAGATGTGAGTGGCATACGCTAGAAGATCCCCAGTAGACCGGTTTCGGCGAAATCCGTATTGTCGGTCACTGAGGAGATCGTTCACTTCTAGGTATGCCAGGAGCCTGTGGTTCAGTACACGTTCCAACGTCTTACATAGTATGGAAGTGACTGAAATAGGCCTGTAATTAGCAGGGTCTGCGCGCCTACCTTTTTTGGGCACAGGCAGCGATTCCTTGAGCTGAACATTGAATTGCTGATAATATTTATATTATCTTACTAGCGACTGCCCTCGATTCGTTCGCGTAGTAGGCTCGGCCTTCGGCCTCGCCATAACCTTACCTCTTTTCACCGTTTTTGAAATGTAAGAACCTTCTACGAATTATAAGAAAACATATGTACACAGTATGAATAAAAAAGATGAATAAAATCGATAAAGCCCTTCTCAAGTTATAGCGTGACCAGGAAAAATTTTTATATTATAGATGGATATTAAAGAGCAATGTGAAAATTTAAGTACTTAGTAACGATATGGCAAATTAAGGCATTTGACTGACGGCGTCACGCCTTTACTATGGTTTGAAAGTAAACGGGTTCACTTACAATTCTAGTTGACCCAACTTTTTGAAGTTTTTAAGAGGCATTAGCAAACAGATCTTTAAAGATGCAAGCTTTGAAACAACAATGATTTTTAAGAAACACTAGACTCACAGTAGAAATGTAATGAAACTAATGATGTCTCATAAAAGGCGTATGCGTATCCATTCCCCAACTATACTCGCGTGCCCTACGAGATTCGAAGCCACATAACTAAATTGGTTTCCTAGGTTCCTCAGCTTCTATTAGAGTTAAAATATTAATCTCTTAAAATGATATAGTACAAGGACTTTCTAATAAGCCATCGGTTAAACATACATTTTAAATTATATCTATATATCAGCAGACCGTCCACTGCTGAGATCTAGGAGATAATTCGTTAATACAAAGTCATAACTACCTTCCACCGAGATCCATTTGACTTTTTACTTATAGTTATCATATCTCAAGAGTCATACGCGTCACCTAATTGTTATACATTTATACTAGGATTATGATATACTACTTAGATTTCGTAAAATGTTCTAATGTAAAGCACATTTTACGAAATCTATTTAGTGAAATATTAAAATATGAAATAGTAATTTTTCAAATAAAAATAGGTTCTATGTCTTACTAGCCACGCCCCGTCGTTACCTGCATGGTGATGGATGGTAATGAAGAAAAGTCTTGTGTCCAGCTGCCAGCACCGTACTCGTGTCTACCTCTCAAATTTCACCAAGCTTGGTCCAGCCGTTTAAGCGTAAAAAAATAACAAACATTCAAAAACACTTACAAACTTGCTCGAGGCAAAAACTATGTCTTGGTTAGATTCTCTCCAAATAGTCATAGAGTTAAAATTCATAGGGCCCACTTTCAACGAGTGTACACTCATGTATCGAGGCGATTCTCTCCGACTCCCCTCTCTCCTGGCGACGGCCCAAGCTGAGGTCCGTACCCTAGGGGTGCCCTAGAGCAAGTCGCCTACTCCTCTCCTTGCGGCGAAGCGTCTTCAACGCTCGCCTTAGGCGGTGCGCCTTCAGCGCCCGCATCTGGCTGAGTGCCATCTGCGCTCGCGACCCGTCCGGTGACACTGTAAATGCCGGTAGAGGCAAACAGCATTAGTTCGTTTGAAAAAAACACCTACCACTATTAGTGTGAACCAATATTAGTGTGATATTAAAATAACTTACGAGTATATCTATGTTTTAATGAAATCAACTTTAGTTTAGTTGCTACTTCAACGTACACGTGAATTGACCCCTGTGCTTGTACCCATTGTTCGATGGAAAACTCAAGTTCACTGGAAACCGAATCCTTAGAATGTTTCCATTGTAAGAAAAAATATTTTTCAAATGTATTTTCCTTCTGTACCGAAACACAATAAAAAGCAAACTAAACTTTACTTGGCGGTCACAATAACCGCTGTTGCGAAACAACTTCATGGTTGACATTAAGTCCAAACAATCAACATGTTTACTTTGATTTGTTGTTATATCCACTGATGTATAAGTTTAATGTAAGATTGTTTGTGATAGAAAAAATAATATAGAAAACAAAAAGAATAATAGAGATGCTAAAAATGGCATATGACAGTCAATTATTAGCCGGAACGGAAATTCACAACACGGTTTACTAGGCAACAGCTTTTTCTAGAGGTTTATTCTGTTAGTTGGTATACTGTGGTCATCATCATCATCTCAGCCGTAGGACGTCCAATGCTGAACATAGGCCTCCCCCATGATTTTCCTAAAGGACCCTTTGGAAGCGGCCTGCATCCAACGTCGTCTTGCGACCTTCCTCAGGTCGTCTGTCCACCGTGTCCGTGCAATCATCCAATGCTTCGTCGATGCGCTCATCGACGAGCTCACCAATGTTAAATACTTTATGAGAAATCGCCCATGTAGAGAAGGTTATTTTTCCAACGTTTCTTGTCATCTATGTCATCTCGTCATTTGTTTCACGGATGTTGTCAAAGATGTAACGATGTTTGCTAATAGAGATCTGACAAATGACGAGATGACAAGAAACGTTGGAAAACAACCTTGAGTACAAGGCCGATATCACAAAAAGTATTTGACATCGGTAAGCTCGTCGACGAACGCAACGACAGCCGTGTGATTCTCTAAGAGCAAACATCGTTGCATCTTTGATAACATCCGCCAAACAAATGACGAGATGACTAGAAACGTTGGAAAAAGAACCTTATGTACAAGGGCTATATCTCATAAAGTGTTTGTCATCGGTGAGCTCGTCGACGAGCTCGTTTATGAATCATTACATAATCGCACGGTAGATCATCAGAGAATCGCACGGCTTAGGCCTATATGAAAAAAAAACGGTTATGGCGAGGCCGAAGACCGAGCTTTCTACGCGAACAAAGTCGCGGGCAGTCGCTAGTTATTAATAATTACAAAGGCATGTATGTATTTGTTTAAGAAATAAAATAACTTACCTTTTCAGTCTCGCATGTTCCTTTCAATTTGGTCACCGTAACGAACGTAATAAAGAACTCGCACGTTCTAGTTGACCGCCGCGGTCAGAACGCCTCCTGTGCGGGCATGTCTATATAACCCAATGAGCGCATGACCGCGCTCTGTCTGATCAGACCCTAATAACTGTAATGTGTCTACATACATTGTGAACTGAAATACTGTCGAGAAGTAAACGTATGCTGGGTCCATAATAGAGCAAAGGGATAAGCACGTGCTTAATAATAAAATACATAGTACATAGCAACTCAGGGCTGCAGATCAATAATGCTGTCTGATGTGTATTGCGCATGTGCATTCCAGAACAAAGCGTCTTCCCGGGCGTGGGGTATATATTGCCGAGCCTTGATTATTCCCGGTTAGTTCAGTTCGTTCCTTCAGCGCTCGCCGACAGGCGCTGGGCCCGAGCTCCGCGCCTGTCGGTGGGCGCATTCCCTTATTGTTTTCCTTTATAAATAATAGTTTAGAAGTGCAAATAATATAACTAGTGCCGCTACCATCCGCGCCGCGCTTGATTAGAGATTGCTACGCTAGTTCACTTATTTTGGTGAGTTTTATATTATACTAGCTGTGCCCCGCGGTTTCACCTGCGTGGCGATGACAATGAAATCTTTTTTTATTTTATTATAAACCCTGTAGCAGAGCGACCGAAACCTAAAAATAATTATTGAAATCATTAAAGTCATTCGGAAATTATGCGCGTACATTAGTTTCGTTCATTAGTTATTTATTAGATTAGTTGATTACCTAATATTTTTGCAACTTTGTAACTGTACTACATTTAATTTACTTATAGTTAATTGAGCAAAAGCTTTAAAATAATTCTGGCAAACATTTATTTTAGTGGTACCTATACCTGTTTTTGAATTTTACGTAAAGGAAAACTTAACTTTTAAAATGGATGGCAAGCAAGTGAATAGAAACTGATAACAAAAAAGCCAGTGTATTGAGAAGACACCTGAATAGATCCCAACAAATTAACAAATCGACGTGTGTTGCAGGCGGATGCACAAGACCTTTGATGCGTTCATTATTTATTTCATCTTTGTTATTTATATATACATATTATTCTTCTTATTATTTTTTGTGTTATGAGCTGTTTATATATTGTTTGTCTTAAGATCACGCGATGCGATAAAGATACATTTTTACGTATTTTGGAGTTGTATTCAACATTGTTCGCCTAACATTGCCTTGCTATAATTTTTTGTTACAATTAAAATAAATCGATTAATACTATATAGGCTGTGTAAAAAACATTGTTACTACAGTAAATAGTTACTATTTCGACTAGCGAAATGACAATATTTTCCAGTGGTAAAGATTTCGTTCTCTCAGTAATAATTAAGAATTATAAGCTACTAAAGTTCATACAAATATATTAATACATTAGGTAAATATTGGGCGTTAATTTGTAAGATGACACAGTTTATTTGCGCAGTCACGTATTTTTTGTGTTTTTTTTTAATTATCCTAAATTGTTATCAAAAATGTATGTTACTATAACACCATCTTCAAAATATGTGCAGTTGTTCGAAGAGACAGGTAGAATATAAGAAATCATTCAATGCACAGATTTGGCCCAGTTAAAGTTTTATTATGCTATTGGTAGAAGATGATACCTGTGTCGCGGTACTCAGAGATGAAAACACAAAATGGTAAATATAACTCAAAGTCAAAATGATTTAATCAATTCAGGCATTAAACACGCACGTTAATTATTCATTATAATGTACTTTTAAGACATTACCGCCGCGTTCCAAAATATATAACGCCTACCGAGAAGAAGCGGCAAGAAACTCGGGGACATTTTTTTATATAGATGTTTACAATGTCTATACTTAGATAGGTACTACATATATTACTAATATTACATTTTATGGGTGGCAGACTGACAACTTGCCAGAAGTGGAGTAGTCTAAGTATCTTTGTCTTCTATATAATGTCGGACTTTATAATAAGCTTTTTTATATAAACGTTTTTACAGTCAACTTGAATTTTCCATCTGTGAGCTCAGTTATGTGTTTTGGGATTTTGTTGTAAAAACGCACACAATTTCCTAGGAACGACTTATTAGTCTTCGCAAGTTTGAAACTAGGTATAGCGATCCCATTTGTATTCCTAGTACTAAAAGGGTCGTGATCACCATTTAACTTATATTTAATAAAATTTGCTTTAAACTAATGTTTTGAGCAATGAAAGCTGAAGTAAAGAAAGTCAGATGCGAGAGCCTATAGACACCGACAAGAAGCAATTATTTAGAGTAGCAAAAAACAGAATGGCTACTAATGAAACCACTTCTTAACTACGCACTCACGCACGCAATACGCAAGCGCAAGTTCCCACCCACCTGATTTCCGACGCTACCCATATAAAAGCCTGCGATCTAGATAATATCTGTCACAATCTCCGGGTTGTAATCACATCCAGTAGCTTACAACATTGAGACTGTGGATAAATCTATTGTCAACTATGTTCGAGTTCGATCAAAACCGCTATTTTTATTTTAACTATTTTTATTTATTTCCGTTTTGTAGAGCTATTTTGTATAGATGTTGTTATTCTCGCTCTTATTTTATTTATATTTTTATTTTTATCTGTTTTAATTTAGGGACTTTTAACCAGTTAACGACAGTCCCTTCATACAATCATACAATTCATACAACCTACAAAGGAAACATTCTAAGGTTTCGGTTTTCAGTGAACTTAAGTTTTCATCAAACAATGGGTACAAGTACAATAAACGAGTAGGTACCAAGTAAAGATAAATTACTCATTATTGTGTTTTCGGTAAGCAAGGAAAAGAAATTCGAAAAAGAAAGAATATTTTGTAGAGTTTATTTTCATCGAACAATGGGTACAAGTACAATAAGGGTACAGAGTCTTTTTTTACACGTGATAAGCATTTGTAGCGAACTTGTGATGCCTATTGATTTCAATATAAAAATGAATTAAAAAATAATACGATATATAAAAAAAACTTGAATATATTATCTTAATCTCACTCAGGTGGTTAATAATGTATAAGGGTCAGCTGATAAGAAGGAACTTTCTTCGAAACTCAGTGATGAAAAAGATCAAGGACGTCAATTAATGACTTTATCATGTTGATCTATAATGATGAGAAAGAAAAAGTCAAATGTATCTAGGGTAGTTTATTATCTTCTAGACTTAAACTAAAGACGGTAAAATAATGCTGATTGGGTGCTTATAATAGGTTTCATCGTTGCTTATATTACGGATGACTTTCGGTTTAATTGTATGAAGGGACCATCATCAACATGATGATTAAAAGTCCCTAAATTAAAACTCTTAAAATATAAATAAAATAAGAATAAGAATAACAACATCTGTACAAAATAACACTGCGAAACGGAATCAGTCTAAATAAAAATAGCGGCACACATAATTATTGACAAGATATTTATCCAGTCTCAATGTTGTAAGCTACTGGATGTGCTTACTGGTGCTTACAACCCGGAGATTGTGCCAGAAATTATCTAGATCGCTGGATTTTATATGGCTTCGGAAAACAAGTGGGTGGGAACTTGCGCATGCGTATTGCGTGCGTGAGTGCGTAGTTGGGAAGTGGTTTCATTAGTAGCTATTTTGTTTTCTGCTACTCTAAATAATTGCTTCTTTTAGGTGTCTACAGGCTCTCGCGTCTGACTTTCATTACACAAAGCATTTGTTATATTTTCGTCGTAAAATTATTAAACTCTTAACGCTATTGCCAAGTGGCTTTTTCCTTTGAATGATCTAACTAGATGGAGACGGTAAAATGTTGTGTTGTAAGAATCTTGGTGATATACCATATCTTTGAGAGTCCTAATGTCTGTCTTGTTACACATGTGCTTCAAACATTTAATTATTTTTTCACTAATAACAGTAATCTGTGTCTATACAAATTGCGAATTAAATCGGTGCCGGTCATACGAGTAAATAGCCTAGGTAAACCGTGGGGTCCGTATAGAGCTAATAGACAAGTATGTACGTAATAATAAAATACATAGTACATCGCAACTCAGGGCTGCAGATCAATAATGCTGTCTGATATGTATTGCGCATGTGCATTTCAGAACAAAGCTTCTTCCCGGGCGTGGGGTATATAATGCCGAGCGATGACTATTCCCGGTTAGTTCAGTTCGTTCCTTCAGCGCTCGCCGACAGGCGCTGAGCCCGAGCTCCGCGCTTGTCGGTGGGCGCACTCCCTTATTGTTTTTCTTTATAAATAAAAATAGTAATTATAGTAACAATACATACTTGACATACATACATACAAGACATTGTGTCGCTACCATCCGCGCCGCGCTTCGATCGAGATTGCTGCGCTAGCTTAACCTACTTGGTAAGTTTTGAAGATACTTTCTGTGATAATATTTGCAACATATTTTTCTTAATGTTATGAGATATCCTAATTAACTATAAAATTTTCTATTATCTTTAATAAATTAACGTTTACAATACAAACGATAATACTAGCTGCGCACCCGCGTGTTGATGGAATATGATGTATTTAGTTATTAAATGCTATTTATTATTCTAGAAACTAAAGTACCTATCTAGATATTAAATTTCATCTTAATCCTTTCAGCCGTTTTGGCGTGATTGAGTAGCAAACGTCCACCCAGCCATCCATACAAATTTTCGCATAATAAAGAATTTTTGTGTGACAGTACATAATATTATTATGTTATATATGTATAACTTTTAAATTAATCTGTTGAGCTATTTTGACGTAAAGAAGAATCAAACATATCTACGAACACTTTCACTCACAACTTTCGCTATATTTTTTGTTCAGAATTTCGACTATACAGAAATAGAAAAATTGTATTTAGCGTCAGATGCGTTAGACACCGTTAGAAGCGATTAGCCCGAGCTTTATATTTCTTAATCATGTCACGGTCGGCACCGCTTCACACTGGTTTGCTTCTGCGGGGTTGTACACCCAGCGCGAATTTCTTTTTACATGTGAAGGTGCTCGTGTATAATTTCGTAAGCGCTTCCCGAACTATTTATTGCTTAAATTTTTTTGATATGTCGCCCTTTCTGTTTTCACCTTACGATTACGTTTGGATCACCTTACGATTTTAAATCAATAAATATCTAGCGACACGATTTAGAGAATACGATGATAAAATTGTATTATTATGCCAATGACATCATTAGTAATTTTTAAACTTTTGCGATGTGAACACATATTTATATTATATTAACGGGGCTTAATAGCGTTAGTCATAGTATTTATTAACCTCGACGTTTCGATCAAGTTGCATTGATCGTGGAAGTTTTGGATCATTTGAACTTCATCCATCCAAACATAAAGTTCACTTACGAACTCGAGGTGTAAAGAAGCTTGCCTTTCCTGGACGTGAAAGTGATGGCAAAACCAGATGACTCGTTAAGACATTCTGTTTTCAGGGCTTCCTGAAAACAGAATGTCCTAACGAGTCAGTCAGCCACACACACTGAGAGATATTTGAACGCCACATCTCATCACCACCCTCGTCACTTACAGTCAGCAGCCAGGTCCCTATTAAACAGAGCTCAGGAACTCTGTGACCCTGAACATCTAGCTTCTGAAATAACGCATGTACAGGAGGTTTTAAAACGAAACGGTTATAAAGTAAGTAGAGAAGTGCGTTCTTCACGCAGATTTAAAAGGAACAGAGTAGAAGTCGAGAGACAGCCGGCATCTACCGTGCGCGGTAGAGATATCCGCTTTGGTGTGAACAGTGAAATTACGCATACCCTTTCGGATATCTCTATCGCTCGCGGTAGCGAATAACGCCCAGGTTTGAATAGGCCTTTAATTTGCATTTAGTAAGCTGAGAAAATAAAAATGATGTAAAAATCTAATGTGCGACAAAGTGCGTGCATGATAGCGAGAGCAAAGGGTTAAACGCTCTTAATAAATGGTTATCATATTATGCTTACCATGGCATGCACGAGTACCTACTATTATACTACATATATACATATAGATGGTATCTAGTACTTACTCCATGCGCGGAGGCAGAGTCCACGCGCGCGGAGGCAGCGCAGGCGGTGCATTCTTACCGTATGAGAAAGGGATAACAGATAAGGTTGGAGCAATACTACGGCTTCTAATAATTCTCCATAAAGACTGTTTTAAAACCCTTATATAAGTTGGCAGGATGTGTCAGGTCACCCAAAGACAAGATACCATTCCAACTACCGGGTGTGTACAGAATTGATTGCAGCTGCGGTAGTTCGTATATTGGAAAAACTAAGCGAACCATTGCTGAACGAGTCAAAGGGCATATTGCAGTTGTAAAGAACCGCCACATAAATAAATCTGCGATCGCTGAACATCTGCTCGAGTCAGGACCTAATCACTGGATTGAACTTCACGACCCCAAAATTCTCTCAACGGATCGTCACTGTTACTCGAGAATGGTACATGAAGCGGTTGAGATTAAAAAACACCGTAACTTCAACCGGGAGGATGGTTTCAAACTGGCAGCAACATGAAATCCAGTGATTAAAAAGTGTTCCCGTCGCCATTAATCCTCAGAAAAATCTGTCGATATCGTTAGTGTTGTGTGTCGGGACAATGACTTTTACAACAACTGTTGTGGGTATATTAAAAAGTATCTCCATACTTCAAGACAATGACACCTACCTCATCAGTCCGCTTGTGACCACGATCAATGCAACTTGATCGAAACGTCGAGGTAAATAAATACTATTACTAACGCGATTAAGCCCCGTTAATATAAAATGACATCATTGATTCGTCAGTCCGGTCATACAATTATAATTCTTAGGCAAGTCCTATTACATACATTTACCTGAAACACGGAAGCCTATGGCAATGTGGTAAATAGTAAAGTTTGTGAAACAAGCTTCGTTTATTATAAAAGATTTGTGATCATGTAGTATATACGAACTTACTAAACAAGCATTTTTTAGATAATTTAGTTAGCTGAAACGCATCTCATCACTGTTTTTCGCCTCTTTAATCGTAAATAAAGAAATCACAGTTAAAAAATGGACGGCGATTCGAGAATCTCCTCATTGCCGTCTCCCGGTAAAATAGTCCATGCGAGCGATTGCACCTCACTGCGCAAGTACGAAACTCGGGGAGGGTTAGAGTGGGACTGGGCATCAGTACCGCGTAGTCGCGGGCTGTTGCAGGACGTGCATAAGCTCGCGGTTACAGGTAGAAAATGAATATTGTTTTTACATTATAAATACAGTGCTTATACTCGTAGCAATATCATACGAGTATGAAATCGATGTTATTGCTACTTATTAGTAATGCAATACAAGATTGCAATATATTGTCTAAGTATACTAAGAATAGAATGCACCATTGTCGTTTAAAGTTTTTTTAAATAATTTATAAAATTTTAATTTTTATTTAATTTTTATGTTTGTTTTTAATGTTTGCCAATTTTTTATATTTTACACATATTAGTTACAATATTAGTACAGATAAGTAGACAAACATAAGTTGATATGCAATGGTAATAAGTTAATAACATAGTTATTTTACTACACACTACCTGCGCTCCGCGGTTTCACCCGCGCGGTGAAGTATGATGATGATGATTAATACAGCGTACAAATATAGCTTACTACTGTTGAAAGAATTTTTTGAACCGGTTATGTAGTTTTGGGGATTCGTTACAAACTATCAACACTTTCCTCTTTTTTAATAGAGTAGATAAGGTTTAACACCACCCGCGGTACGCATAATGTGGCCTACATTCTACCGGCGTTTATATTGTAGTATTTTAACATGGAAAATTAGTTATTATGACATAATTGTAATAGTAAGACATTTGGTATCACTTTATTGCGCTATACTTTATTGTAGATATTGACGCTGTATATAAAACTGCAGTATATCACTTTGCTCTATTATAAATAGTCGCGTGCTGTCTTTTATAGATAATTTTGACTTATCGACAATCCATGCTCGCACCACAGTTCAGTTTCTCGTGCACATTACCATTTAGTGCTGTCTTAATTTGTCGACCCAACGTAATGGAGGGCTGCCACGTAGACTTGTTTTTTTTTTTTTTATTATGTACTGGGTAGCACTTGACTACTATCTCACCTGATGCTAAGTGATGATGCGATCGATGATGGAGCGCGCTTACCCAGAAGATACCTATGCACTCGTGTTTTGAAGACCCCCCATATCGTACTTAACCGGAAACACCGACTCAGGGAGGGTGATCCATTCCCTAGCGGTTCGTATGATAAACGAAGAAGTAAATCGCTTCGTACGGGTAATTGCGGCGACTTTGCGGCGATGCTCGAGACTCTGGAGTTTCTTGCTTACTAGGTGGTCGTCGTTAATGAGTCTCTTGGCTCTCCTCTCAATAGCTTCCAGTGTCTCTAGCTGGTATTTGGCAGAACCATCCCAAAGGTGAGAACAGTACTCCATACATGACCGGACTTGGGCTTGATAAAGATTAAGCAACTGTCCCGGTGTGAAGTATTGTCTCACCTTAGCCAAAACACCAAGCTTTTTTGAGGCAAGCTGGGCTTTGGACTCAATATAGGAGCCGAAATTGAGAGTTGGTGTTAATGAGATGCCAAGAAGCTCGAAATGGTTACTTATCGGCACGGACACATCCCTGAAAGTAGGAGCCAGCTGGAAAGGGCTCCGTTTGGCGGAGAAAAGACACGCCTGGGTTTTAGCAGCATTGAACTTAACTTAACTAGATTGGCATCGCCCCAATCGGAGACTGCCTGCAAAGAAAAGTTCAAGCGCTGAACCATCGCTTCCCTATGAGACTGGATTTGTAATGCACTGGTTCGTGCGTTAGATGTGTAACTCTCCACAACGTTGCTGTCGTCTGCGTAACCAAAAATACCGGGTTTCAGCAGGTCATTAATATGCAGCAGAAAAAGTGTTGCGGAGAGTACTGATCCTTGGGGGACCCCGGCATTTATAGCCAATTGGGCGGAAGAACAGCCATTGATGACTACTCGAATTGACCGATCCCTCAAGAAATCTGAAATCCAGACACACAAACCAGTGGGAAGGCCGTATGAAGGAAGCTTGCTAATGAGGCTATCGTGCCAGACCCTGTCAAAAGCCTTCGAGATATCAAGAGAGACAGCAAGCGCCTCTCCGTGGTTCTCGATGGCTGAGTTCCAGATGTGAGTGGCATACGCTAGAAGATCCCCAGTAGACCGGTTTCGGCGAAATCCGTATTGTCGGTCACTGAGGAGATCGTTCACTTCTAGGTATGCCAGGAGCCTGTGGTTCAGTACACGTTCCAACGTCTTACATAGTATGGAAGTGACTGAAATAGGCCTGTAATTAGCAGGGTCTGCGCGCCTACCTTTTTTGGGCACGGGCTGCACGTTTGCAAGCTTCCAGGACTTTGGCACTTGACCAGTCGTCATAGACAAGCGAAAGCACCCTGCACTACAAGAAATTCCACGGATGCTTCACCTTCCGTGCAATATTCGCGAGCCTGAACGATGGAGAATAGATGCTGTTTGATGCAGAGTTTTTGCCGAATGGACTTAATTGTTCTGAACTCCGTTCACGAAATTATGAGCGTTATTCTCCAACATAATATTTGGAAAGCATTTTCTCTTTATATGTTTTTTACTTTAAAATTATTTTAGTGCATAAACAAATATAAGTGACCATTAAAAGTAATGTCGCCGTGAAAATAATGACAATGGTACTGATTCGCTTGTGCGTACACTAAACTAAAATTCTCTAAACTATGGTAGTTCTTATTATGTTAACACTAAAATCTACATTCGAGTAACACTTGGAATGATAATTCTAAACATATGATTATTTTATTCAAATATTTTATTCAATTTTACATCAGTTTAGATTAGTTTAGAGAGCACAAACTTGCATGACGATTAAATTTGCACTAAACATACCCACAATTAAACAGAAAGGCCAAATTGAAGAATTGTCACTTGCATGCATTATACGAATTTGGACTTAAGCATGAACACAAAAAGAACTACCACATATTTACTAAAAATAGATTTTAGTTCGCTAGTTTAGTGTGGTGTTCGGAACAAGCGAATTACTACCAATACTTACTAAAATAATAAAAAATATTGGCGAGTGCCTAAAACACCTAAACTGTCAAATTTACCAAACCCTGGTACATACTTCTACAATGTACACGAGGAAGATTATACAGTGTACGTCCGACCAGCAATTGAAGAATGTTCACAATATTAGTATCTACATGAAAGTACAAATAACGAGTTTTCTTCGGAAGCAAGTTTTTTACAGGTCCTTTCTGTTAACGGATTGAAATGAACATGAAAACAAAAATGCAACAATCAAATAAGATAAGAAGAATTAAGCGCAGAGTTTCAAATAGCTTGTGCTTGTGAAAGAATATGGTTCTTTATACATTAAGGCCTTTATTAATAAACGTTGCGTAAACATAGATTAGGCGTTACATGCTTTGTCTTGCTTTCACGCGTG
Organism: Selenia dentaria; assembly: GCA_917880725.1. Classification (NCBI taxonomy): domain Eukaryota; kingdom Metazoa; phylum Arthropoda; class Insecta; order Lepidoptera; family Geometridae; genus Selenia; species Selenia dentaria. The sequence goes on from OU862876.1 coordinate 37,313,363, forward strand.
ACATTTACTGCAAGCGAAAAATTGACAGATAGATGTTTTAACTACTCCGGGTGTACGCCAAGTTTATTAATAAAGCCGTATAAGAGTTCTTTATACAAATGTCCGAACAGAGGTAGTATACCTATACCTGTCACATGTGTATGTATAATTTTATCAATTCTACCGACAGATATGGATCCAGGACGAGTTATATCTTTTGCTGGGTTGCTTTGCAACAAAATAAAATTATAATGAGTATAAAACGACATAAATCCAAACATTTTGCACCTAATTGAGTTATCTCGATTAAATCGTAAAGTAACTATGTGGTACACTTGACAGAAATTAAGTATATATATTTAAAAACTAATTATAGAACACTAATATTTTCTTTCAAATGTTTCTTCTATGACTGACAGTTAGTTAACATCGACTGACACAGTTAATTTAAATTTTTTTAACGCATTCTCTTTCACTTCATATTTTCATTGATCTGTATTGATTCACGTAAATTCCCGGGATTCCCGAATCTTTGAAGGAGGACCTTTTTTGCAATCCCTAATAAATACCCATCATTTCGAACCTGCATCTTCTGCATTGCCTTGAACGACCCCACCGAACAAACAAGCTAATAGCGATTCCTTGAGCTGAACATTGAATTGCTGATGATATTTATATTATCTTACTAGCGACTGCCCTCGATTCGTTCGCGTAGTAGGCTCGGCCTTCGGCCTCGCCATAACCTTACCTCTTTTCACCGTTTTTGAAATGTAAGAACCTTCTACGAATTATAAGAAAACATATGTACACAGTATGAATAAAAAAGATGAATAAAATCGATAAAGCCCTTCTCAAGTTATAGCGTGACCAGGATAAATTTTTATATTATAGATGGATATTAAAGAGCAATGTGAAAATTTAAGTACTTAGTAACGATATGGCAAATAAAGGCATTTGACTGACGGCGTCACGCCTTTACTATGGTTTGAAAGTAAACGGGTTCACTTACAATTCTAGTTGACCCAACTTTTTGAAGTTTTTAAGAGGCATTAGCAAACAGATCTTTAAAGATGCAAGCTTTGAAACAACAATGATTTTTAAGAAACACTAGACTCACAGTAGAAATGTAATGAAACTAATGATGTCTCATAAAAGGCGTATGCGTATCCATCCCCCAACTATACTCGCGTGCCCTACGAGATTCGAAGCCACATAACTAAATTGGTTTCCTAGGTTCCTCAGCTTCTATTAGAGTTAAAATATTAATCTCTTAAAATTATATAGTACAAGGACTTTCTAATAAGCCATCGGTTAAACATACATTTTAAATTATATCTATATATCAGCAGACCGTCCACTGCTGAGATCTAGGAGATAATTCGTTAATACAAAGTCATAACTACCTTCCACCGAGATCCATTTGACTTTTTACTTATAGTTATCATATCTCAAGAGTCATACGCGTCACCTAATTGTTATACATTTATACTAGGATTATGATATACTACTTAGATTTCGTAAAATGTTCTAATGTATAGCACATTTTACGACATCTATTTAGTGAAATATTAAAATATGAAATAGTAATTTTTCAAATAAAAATAGGTTCTATGTCTTACTAGCCACGCCCCGTCGTTACCTGCATGGTGATGGATGGTAATGAAGAAAAGTCTTGTGTCCAGCTGCCAGCACCGTACTCGTGTCTACCTCTCAAATTTCACCAAGCTTGGTCCAGCCGTTAAAGCGTAAAAAAATAACAAACATACAAAAACACTTACAAACTTGCTCGAGGCAAAAATTATGTCTTGGTTAGATTCTCTCCAAATAGTCATAGAGTTAAAATTCATAGGGCCCACTTTCAACGAGTGTACACTCATGTATCGAGGCGATTCTCTCCGACTCCCCTCTCTCCTGGCGACGGCCCAAGCCGAGGTCCGTACCCTAGTGGTGCCCTTGAGCAAGTCGCCTACTGCTCGCCTTAGGCGGTGCGCCTTCAGCGCCCGCATCTGGCTGAGTGCCATCTGCGCTCGCGACCCGTCCGGTGACACTGTAAATGCCGGTAGAGGCAAACAGCATTAGTTCGTTCGAAAAAAACACCTACCACTATTAGTGTGAACCAATATTAGTGTGATATTAAAATAACTTATATCTATATTTTAATGAAATCAACTTTAGTTTCGTTGCTACTTCAACGTACACGTGAATTGACCCCTGTGCTTGTACCCATTGTTCGATGGCAAACTCAAGTTCACTGGAAACCAAATCCTTAGAATGTTTCCATTGTAAGAAAAAATATTTTTCAAATGTATTTTCCTTCTGTATCGAAACACAATAAAAAGCAAACTAAACTTTACATGGCGGTCACAATAACCGCTGTTGCGAAACAACTTCATTGTTGACATTAAGTCCAAACAATCAACATGTTTACTTTGATTTGTTGTTATATCCACTGATGTATAAGTTTAATGTAAGATTGTTTGTGATAGAAAAAATAATATAGAAAACAAAAAGAATAATAGAGATGCTAAAAATGGCATATGGCAGTCAATTATTAGCCGGAACGGAAATTCACAACACGGTTTACTAGGCAACAGCTTTTTCTAGAGGTTTATTCTGTCAGTTGGTATACTGTGGTCATCATCATCATCTCAGCCGTAGGACGTCCACTGCTGAACATAGGCCTCCCCCATGATTTTCCTTAAGGACCCTTTGGAAGCGGCCTGCATCCAACGTCGTCCTGCGACTTTCCTCAGGTCGTCTGTCCACCGTGTCGGTGGACGACCTACGCTGCGCTTGCCGGTCCGTGATCTCCACTCCAGAACCTTTCGGCCCCATCGGCCATCTGTTCTGCGTGCTAAGTGCCCTGCCCAGAAGATTAGCCAGTCAGAAGATTAGCCAGTTGAAGTGGCAGTGGGCAGGGCACATACTGTGGTGCAGCCGTGCAATCATCCAATGCTTCGTCGATGCGCTCATCGACGAGCTCACCAATGTTAAATACTTTATGAGAAATCGCCCATGTAGAGAAGGTTATTTTTCCAACGTTTCTTGTCATCTATGTCATCTCGTCATTTGTTTCACGGATGTTGTCAAAGATGTAACGATGTTTGCTAATAGGGATCTGACAAATGACGAGATGTCAAGAAACGTTGGAAAAACAACCTTGAGTACAAGGCCGATATCACAAAAAGTATTTGACATCGGTGAGCTCGTCGACGAACGCAACGACAGCCGTGTGATTCTCTAAGAGCAAACATCGTTGCATCTTTGATAACATCCGCCAAACAAATGACGAGATGACTAGAAACGTTGGAAAAAGAACCTTATGTACAAGGGCTATATCTCATAAAGTGTTTGACATCGGTGAGCTCGTCGACGAGCTTGTTTATGAATCATTACATAATCGCACGGCAGATCATCAGAGAATCGCACGGCTTAGGCTTATATGAAAAAAAAAACGGTTATGGCGAGGCCGAAGACTGAGCTTTCTACGCGAACAAAGTCGCGGGCAGTCGCTAGTTATTTATATGTAATTACAAAGGCATGTATGTATTTGTTTAAGAAATAAAGTAACTTACCTTTTCAGTCTCGCATGTTCCTTTCAATTTGGTCACCGTAACGAACGTAATAAAGAACTCGCACGTTCTAGTTGACCGCCGCGGTCAGAACGCCTCCTGTGCGGGCATGTCTATATAACCCAATGAGCGCATGACCGCGCTCTGTCTGATCAGACCCTAATAACTGTAATGTGTCTATACACATTGTGAACTGAAATACTGTCGAGAAGTAAACGTATGCTGGGTCCATAATAGAGCAAAGGGATAAGCACGTGCTTAATAATAAAATACATAGTACATAGCAACTCAGGGCTGCAGATCAATAATGCTGTCTGATGTGTATTGCGCATGTGCATTCCAGAACAAAGCGTCTTCCCGGGCGTGGGGTATATATTGCCGAGCCTTGATTATTCCCGGTTAGTTCAGTTCGTTCCTTCAGCGCTCGCCGACAGGCGCTGGGCCCGAGCTCCGCGCCTGTCGGTGGGCGCATTCCCTTATTGTTTTCCTTTATAAATAATAGTTTAGAAGTGCAAATAATATAACTAGTGCCGCTACCATCCGCGCCGCGCTTGATTAGAGATTGCTACGCTAGTTCACTTATTTTGGTGAGTTTTATATTGTACTAGCTGTGCCCCGCGGTTTCACCTGCGTGGCGATGACAATGAAATCTTTTTTTATTTTATTATAAACCCTGTAGCAGAGCGACCGAAACCTAAAAATAATTATTGAAATCATTAAAGTCATTCGGAAATTATGCGCTTACATTAGTTTCGTTCATTAGTTATTTATTAGATTAGTTGATTACCTAATATTTTTGCAACTTTGTAACTGTACTACATTTAATTTACTTATAGTTAATTGAGCAAAAGTTTTAAAATAATTCTGGCAAACATTTATTTTAGTGGTACCTATACCTGTTTTTGAATTTTACGTGAAGGAAAGCTTAACTTTTAAAATGGATGGCAAGCAAGTGAATAGAAACTGATAACAAAAAAGCCAGTGTATTGAGAAGACACCTGAATAGATCCCAACAAATTAACAAATCGACGTGTGTTGCAGGCGGATGCACAAGACCTTTGATGCGTTCATTATTTATTTCATCTTTGTTATTTATATATACTTATTATTCTTCTTATTATTTTTTGTGTTATGAGCTGTTTATATATTGTTTGTCTTAAGATCACGCGATGCGATAAAGATACATTTTTACGTATTTTGGAGTTGTATTCAACATTGTTCGCCTTACATTGCCATGCTATAATACTTGTTACAATTATAATAAATCGATTAATACTATATAGGCTGTGTAAAAAACATTGTTACTACAATAAATAGTTACTATTTCGACTAGCGAAATGACAATATTTTCCAGTTGTAAAGATTTCGTTCTCTCAGTAATAATTAAGAATTATAAGCTACTAAAGTTCATACAAATATATTAATACATTAGGTAAATATTGGGCGTTAATTTGTAAGATGACACAGTTTATTTGCGCAGTCACGTATTTTTTGTGTTTTTTTTAATCATCCTAAATTGTTATCAAAAATGTATGTTACTATAACACCATCTTAAAAATATATGCAGTTGTTCGAAGAGACAGGTAGAATATAAGAAATCATTCAATACACAGATTTGGCCCAGTTAAAGTTTTATTATGCTGTAGGTAGAAGATGATACCTGTGTCGCGGTACTCAGAGATGAAAACACGAAATGGTAAATATAACTCAAAGTCAGAATGATTTAATCAATTCAGGCATTAAACACGCACGTTAATTATTCATTATAATGTACTTTTTAGACATTACCGCCGCGTTCCAAAATATATAATGCCTACCGAGAAGAAGCGGCAAGAAACTCGGGGACATTTTTTTATATAGATGTTTACAATGTCTATACTTAGATAGGTACTACATATATTACTAATATTAAATTTTATGGGTGGCAGACTGACAACTTGCCAGAAGTGGAGTAGTCTAAGTATCTTTGTCTTCTATATAATGTCGGACTTTATAATAAGCTTTTTTATATAAACGTTTTTACAGTCAACTTGAATTTTCCATCTGTGAGCTCAGTTATGTATTTTGGGATTTTATTGTAAAAACGCACACAATTTTCTAGGAACGACTTATTAGTCTTCGCAAGTTTGAAACTAGGTATAGCTATCCCATTTGTATTCCTAGTACTAAAAGGGTGGTGATCACAATTTAACTTATATTTAATAAAATTTGCTTTAAACTAATGTTTTGAGCAATGAAAGCTGAAGTAAAGAAAGTCAGATGCGAGAGCCTATAGACACCGACAAGAAGCAATTATTTAGAGTAGCAAAAAACAGAATGGCTACTAATGAAACCACTTCTTAACTACGCACTCACGCACGCAATACGCAAGCGCAAGTTCCCACCCACCTGATTTCCGACGCTACCCATATAAAAGCCTGCGATCTAGATAATATCTGTCACAATCTCCGGGTAGTAAGCACATCCAGTAGCTTACAACATTGAGACTGTGGATAAATCTATTGTCAACTATGTTCGAGTTCGATCAAAACCGCTATTTTTATTTTAACTATTTTTATTTATTTCCGTTTTGTAGAGCTATTTTGTATAGATGTTGTTATTCTCGCTCTTATTTTATTTATATTTTTATTTTTATCTGTTTTAATTTAGGGACTTTTAACCAGTTAACGACAGTCCCTTCATACAATCATACAATTCATTCAACCTACAAAGGAAACATTCTAAGGTTTCGGTTTTCAGTGAACTTAACTTTTCATCAAACAATGGGTACAAGTACAATAAACGAGTAGGTACCAAGTAAAGATAAATTACTCATTATTGTGTTTTCGGTAAGCAAGGAAAAGAAATTCGAAAAAAAAAGAATATTTTGTAGAGTTTGTTTTCATCGAACAATGGGTACAAGTACAATAAGGGTACAGAGTAGTTTTTTACACGTGATAAAGCATTTGTATCGAACTTGTGATGCCTATTGATTTCAATATGAAATATCAAAATGAATTAAAAAATAATACGATATATAAAAAAAACTTGAATATATTATCTTAATCTCACTCAGGTGGTTAATAATGTATAAGGGTCAGCTGATAAGAAGGAACTTTCTTCCGAAACTCAGTGATGAAAAAGATCAAGGACGTCAATTAATGACTTTATCATGTTGATCTATAATGATGAGAAAGAAAAAGTCAAATGTATCTAGGGTAGTTTATTATCTTCTAGATTTAAACTAAAGACGGTAAAATAATGCTGATTGGGTGCTTATAATAGGTTTTATCGTAGCAAATATTACGGATGACTTTCGGTTTAATTGTATGAAGGGACTGAAAGTAGTTAGGGACTAAAAGTCCCAAAATAAAAGTCTTAAAATATAAATAAAATAAGAATAAGAATAACAACATCTGTACAAAATAACACTGCGAAACGGAATCAGTCTAAATAAAAATAGCGACATACATAATTATTGACAAGAGATTTATCCAGTGTCAATGTTGTAAGCTACTGGATGTGGTTACTGGTGCTTATACCTTATACCCGGAGATTGTGCCAGAAGTTATCTAGATCACTGGATTTTATATGGCTTCGGAAAACAAGTAGGTGGAAACTTGCGCATGCGTATTGCATGCGTGAGTGCGTAGTTGGGAAGTGGTTTCATTAGTAGCTATTTTGTTTTCTGCTACTCTAAATAATTGCTTCTTTTACTATTTATAATCTTTTACTATATATTACTTTTGCTTGTCTACAGGCTCTCGCGTCTGACTTTCATTACACAAAGCATTTGTTATATTTTCGTCGTAAAATTATTAAACTCTTAACGCTATTGCCAAGTGGCTTTTCCCTTTGAATGATCTAACTAGATAGAGACGGTAAAATGTTGTGTTGTAAGAATCATGGTGATATACCATATCTTTGAGAGTCCTAATGTCTGTCTTGTTACACATGTGCTTCAAACATTTAATTATTTTTTCACTAATAACAGTAATCTGTGTCTATACAAATTGCGAATTAAATCGGTGCCGGTCATACGAGTAAATAGCCTAGGAAAACCGTGGGGTCCGTATAAAGCTAATAGACAAGTATGTACGTAATAATATAATACATAGCACATCGCAACTCAGGGCTGCAGATCAATAATGCTGTCTGATATGTATTGCGCATGTGCATTTCAGAACAAAGCTTCTTCCCGGGCGTGGGGTATATACTGCCGAGCGTTGACTATTCCCGGTTAGTTCAGTTCGTTCCTTCAGCGCTCGCCGACAGGCGCTGAGCCCGAGCTCCGCGCTTGTCGGTGGGCGCACTTCCTTAATTATATATAATAGTAATTATAGTAACAATACATACTTGACATACCTACATACATACAAGACATTGTGTCGCTACCATCCGCGCCGCGCTTCGATCGAGATTGCTGCGCTAGCTTAACCTACTTGGTAAGTTTTGAAGATACTTTCTGTGATAATATTTGCAACATATTTTTCTTAATGTTATGAGATATCCTAATTAACTATAAAATTTTCTATTATCTTTAATAAATTAACGTTTACAATACAAACGATAATACTAGCTGCGCACCCGCGTGTTGATGGAATATGATGTATTTAGTTATTAAATGCTATTTATTATTCTAGAAACTAAAGTACCTATCTAGATATTAAATTTCATCTTAATCCTTTCAGCCGTTTTGGCGTGATTGAGTAGCAAACGTCCACCCAGCCATCCATACAAATTTTCGCATAATAAAGAATATTTGTGTGACAGTACATAATATTATTATGTTATATATGTATAACTTTTAAATTAATCTGTTGAGCTATTTTGACGTAAAGAAGAATCAAACATATCTACGAACACTTTCACTCACAACTTTCGCTATATTTTTTGTTCAGAATTTCGACTATACTGAAATAGAAAAATTGTATTTAGCGTCAGATGCGTTAGACACCGTTAGAAGCGATTAGCCCGAGCTTTATATTTCTTAATCATGTCACGGTCGGCACCGCTTCACACTGGTTTGCTTCTGCGGGGTTGTACACCCAGCGCGAATTTCTTTTTACACGTGAAGGTGCTCGTGTATAATTTCGTAAGCGCTTCCCGAACTATTTTTGCTTAAATTTTTTTGATATGTCGCCCTTTTTGTTTTCACCTTACGATTACGTTTGGATCACCTTACGATTTTAAATCAATAAATATCTAGCGACACGATTTAGAGAATACGATGATAAAATTGTATTATTATGCCAATGACATCATTAGCAATTTTTAAACTTTTGCGATGTGAACACATATTTATATTATATTAACGGGGCTTAATAGCGTTAGTCATAGTATTTATTTACCTCGACGTTTCGATCAAGTTGCATTGATCGTGGAATTTTTGGATCATTTGAACTTTATCCATCCAAACATAAAGTTCACTTACGAACTCGAGGTTTAAAGAAGCTTGCCTTTCCTGGACGTGAAGGTGATGGCAAAACCAGATGACTCGTTAGGACATTCTGTTTTCAGGGCTTCCTGAAAACAGAATGTCCTAACGAGTCAGTCAGCCACACATACTGAGAGATATTTGAACGCCACATCTCATCACCACCCTCGTCACTTACAGTCAGTAGCCAGGTCCCTATTAAACAGCGCTCAGGAACTCTGTGACCCTGAACATCTAGCTTCTGAAATAACGCATGTACAGGAGGTTTTAAAACGAAACAGTTATAAAGTAAGAAGAGAAGTGCGTTCTTCACGCAGATTTAAAAGGAACAGAGTAGAAGTCGAGAGACAGCCGGCATCTACCGTGCGCGGTAGAGATATCCGCTTTGGTGTGAACAGTGAAATTAACGCATACCCTTTCGGATTTCTCTATCGCTTGCGGTAGCGAATAACGCCCAGGTTTGAATTGGCCTTTAATTTTCAATCAGTAAGCTGAGAAAATAAAAATGATGTAAAATGTTGGAGCAATACTACGGCAATTTTCCATAAAGACTGTTTTAAAACCCTTATATAAGTTGGCAGGATGTGTCAGGTCACCCAAGGACAAGATACCATTCCAAATACCGGGTGTGTACAGAATTGATTGCAGCTGCGGTAGTTCGTATATTGGACAAACTAAACGAACCATTGCTGAACGAGTCAAAGAGCATATTGCAGTTGTAAAGAACCGCCACATAAATAAATCTGCTATCGCTGAACATCTGCTCGAGTCAGGACCTAATCACTGGATTGAACTTCACGACCCCAATATTCTCTCAACGGATCGTCACTGTTACTCGAGAATGGTACATAAAGCGGTTGAGATTAAAAAACACCGTAACTTCAACCGGGAGGATGGTTTCAAACTGGCAGCAACATGAAATCCAGTGATTAAAAAGTGTTCCCTTCGCCATTTATCTTCAGAAAAATCTGTCGATATTGTTAGTGTTGTGTGTCGGGACAATGACTTTTACAACAACTGTTGTGGGTATATTAAAAAGTATCTCCATACTTCAAGACAATGAAACCCGCCTCTTTAGTCCGCTCGTGACCACGATCAATGCAACTTGATCGAAACGTCGAGGTAAATAAATACTATTACTAACGCGATAAAGCCTCGTTAATATAAAATGACATCATTGATTCGTCAGTCCGGTCATACAATTATAATTCTTAGGCAAGTCCTAATACATGCATTCACCTGAAACACGGAAGCCTATGGCCTTTAGGCAATGTGGTAAACAGTAAAGTTTGTGAAACAAGATTCGTTTAATATAAAAGAATTGTGATCATGTAGTATATACGAACTTACTAAACAAGCATTTATTAGATAGTTTAGTTAGCTGAAACGCATCTCATCACTGTTTTTCGCCTCTTTAATCGTAAATAAAGAAATCACAGTTAAAAAATGGACGGCGATTCGAGAATCTCCTCATTGCCGTCTCCCGGTAAAATAGTCCATGCGAGCGATTGCACCTCACTGCGCAAGTACGAAACTCGGGGAGGGTTAGAGTGGGACTGGGCATCAGTACCGCGTAGTCGCGGGCTGTTGCAGGACGTGCATAAGCTCGCGGTTACAGGTAGAAAATGAATATTGTTTTTACATTATAAATACAGTGCTTATACTCGTAGCATTATCATACGAGTATGAAATCGATGTTATTGCTACTTATTAGTAATGCAATACAAGATTGCAATATATTGTCTAAGTATACTAAGAATAGAATGCATCATTGTCGTTTAAAGTTTTTTTAAATAATTTATTAAATTTTAATTTTTATTTTATTTTTATGTTTGTTTTTAATGTTTGCCAATTTTTATATTTTACACATATTTGTTACAATATTAGTACAGATAAGTAGACAAACATAAGTTGATATACAATTATAATAAGTTAATAACATAGTTATTTTACTACACACTAGCTGCGCTCCGCGGTTTCACCCGCGCGGTGAAGTATGATGATGATGATTAATACAGCGTACAAATAATATAGCTTATGTTACTCAGTTGAAATATAGCTTACTACTGTTGAAAGAATTTTTTGAACCGGTTATGTAGTTTTGGGGATTCGTTACAAACTATCAACACTTTCCTCTGTTTTAATAGAGTAGATAAGGATTAACACCACCCGCGGTTCGCATAACGTGGCCTACATTCTACCGGCGTTTATATTGTAGTATTTTAACACGGAAAAGTATTTATGTTATAATGACATAATTGTAATAGTAAGACATATGGTATCACTTTATTGTGCTTTACTTTATTGTAGATATTGACGCTGTATATAAAACTGCAGTATATCACTTTGTTCTATTATAAATAGTCGCGTGCTGTCTTTTATAGATAATTTTGTTTTATCGGCAATCCATGCTCGCTTCACAGTTCAGTTTCTCGTGCATGATCACGCGACCATTTAGTGCTGTCTTAATTTGTCGACCCAACGTAATGGAGGTCTGCCACGTAGACTTATGTTACCCTGCACTACAAGAAATTCCACGGATGCTTCACCTTCCGTTCAATATTCGCGAGCCTGAACGATGGAGAATAGATGCTGTTTGATGCAGAGTTTTTGCCGAATGGAAGTCCAATCGGCAAAAACTCTGCATCTTCTGCAATTGTTCTGAACTCCGTTCACGAAATTATTAGCGTTATTCTCCAACATAATATTTGGAAAGCATTTTCTCTATATATGTTTTTTACTTTAAAATTATTTTAGTGCATAAACAAATATAAGTGACCATTAAAAGTAATGTCGCCGTGAAAATAATGACAATACTTACTAAAATAATAAAATATTGGCGAGCGCCTAAAACACCTAAACTGTCAAATTTACCAAACCCTGGTACATACTTCTACAATGTACACGAGGAAGATTATACAGTGTACGTCCGACCAGCAAATGAAGAATGTCCACAATATGAGTATCTACATAAAAGTACAAATGACGAGTTTTTTCGGAAGCAAGTTTTTTACAGGTCCTTTCTGTTAACGGATTGAAATGAACATGAAAACAAAAATGCAACAATCAAATAAGATAAGAAGAACTAAGCGCAGAGTTTCAAAAAGCTTGTGCTTGTGAAAGAGCAAGGTTCTTTATACATTATGGCCTTTATTAATAAACGTTGCGTAAACATAGATTAGGCGTAACATGCTTTGTCTTGCTTTCACGCGTGACATTTACTGCAAGCGGAAAATTGACAGATAGATGTTTTAACTACTCCGGGTGTACGCCAAGTTTATTAATAAGGCCGTAAGAGTTCTTTATACGAATGTCCGAACAGAGGTAGTATACCTATACCTGTCACATGCGTATCTATTATTTTATCAATTCTACCGACAGATGTGGATCCAGGACGAGTTATATCTTTTGCTGGGATGCTTTGCAACAAAATAAAATTATAATGAGTATATAACGACATAAATCCAAACATTTTGCACTTAATTGAGTTATCTCGATTAAATAGTAAAGTAACTATGTGGTACACTTGACAGAAATTAAGTACATAATTTAAAAACTAATTATAGAACACTAGTATTTTCTTACAAATGTTTCTTCTATGACTGACAGTTAGTAAACATCGACTGACACATTTAATTTTTTTTTTTTTAACGCATTCTTTTTCTCTTCATATTTTCATTGATCTGTATTGATTCACGTAAATTCCCGGGATTCCCGATTCTTTGAAGAAGGACCTTTTTTGCAATCCCTAATAAATACCCATCATCTGATACGGTTCGAACCTGCATCTTCTGCATTGCCTTGAACGACCCCACCGAACAAAAAAGCTAATAGCGATTCCTTGCGCTGAACATTGAATTGCTGCTAATATTTATATTATCTTACTAGCCACTGCCCTCGACTCGTTCGCGTAGTAGGCACGGCCTTCGGTTTCGCTCGCCATAATGTCCCATCGTTTCTTTGTTTTTCTCCTGACAAGATCTTTCTCCTGACAATTTAAAAATAACAAAAAAAAGAATTAGTGAGATTGTTCCATACGTTCTCAAGTTACAGCGTGACCAGGAGAAATAGGGGTTTATTTTTATATACTAGCGACTGCCTTCGACTTCGTTCGCGTAGTAGGCTCGGCCTTCGGTTTCGCTCGCTATAATGTCCCATCGTTTCTTTGTTTTTCTCCTGACAAGATCTTTCTCCTGACAATTTAAAAATAACAAAAAAAAGAATTAGCGAGATAGTTCCATACGTTCTCAAGATACAGCGTGACCAGGAGAAATAGGGGTTTATTTTTATATACTAGCGACTGCCTTCGACTTCGTTCGCGTAGTAGGCTCGGCCTTCGGCCTTGCTATAACCTTACATCTTTTCACCATTTTTTAAATGTAAGAACTTTCTTAAGTATAAGAAAACATATGAATATGAATAAAAAAGATGATAAAAATCGATAAAGCCCTTCTCAAGTTATAGCGTGACCAGGAAAAATAGTGGTTAATTTTTATATTATATATGGATATTAAAGAGCAATGTGAAAATTTACTTAGTTACGATATGGCAAATAAAGGCATTTGACTGACGGCGTCACGCCTTTACTATGGTTTGAAAGTAAACGGGTTCGCTTATTTACTATATATTTATTATAATTCTAGTTGACCCAACTTTTTGAAGTTTTTAAGAGGCATCTTGAGATCTTTAAAGATGCAAGCTTTGAAACAACAATGATTTTTCAGAAACACTAGACTCACAGTAGAAATGTAGGGAAACTAATGATGTCTCATGAAACCGCGCTCTGTCTGACCAGACCCTAATAACTGTAATGTGTCTACACACATTGTGAACTGAAATACTGTCTAGAAATAAACGTATGCTGGGTTCATAACAGAGCAAAGGGATAAGCACGTACTTAATAATAAAATACATAGTACATCGCAACTCAGGGCTGCAGATCAATAATGCTTTCTGATGTGTATTGCGCATGTGCATTCCAGAACAAAGCTTCTTCCCGGGCGTGGGGTATATATTGCCGAGCCTTGATTATCCCCGGTTAGTTCAGTTCGTTCCTTCAGCGCTCGCCGACAGGCGCCGGGCCCGAGCTCCGCGCCTGTCGGTGGGCGCACTCCCTTATTGTTTTCCTTTATAAATAATGGTTTAGAAATGCAAATAATATAACTAGTGCCGCTACCATCCGCGCCGCGCTTGATTAGAGATTGCTACGCTAGTTCACTTATTTTGGTGAGTTTTATATTATACTAGCTGTGCCCCGCGGTTTCACCTGCGTCGCGATGACATTGAAATCGTTTTTTGTTTTACTATATACCATCCCTGGTAGCAGAGCGACCGAGACCTTAAAATAATTATTCAAATCATTAAAGTCATTCGGAAATTATGCGCGTACATTAGTATCGTTCATTAGTTTTTATAGATTAGTTGATTACCTAATATTTTTGCAACTTTGTAACTGTACTACATTTAATTTACTTAAAGTTAATTGAGCAAAAGCTTTATAATAATTCTGGCAAACATTTATTTTAGTGGTATACCTGTTTTTGGATTTGACGTAAAGGAAAACTTAGCTTTTAAAATGGATGGCAAGCTAGTGAATAGAAACTGATAACAAAAAAGCCAGTGTATTGAGAAGACACCTGAATAGATCCCAACAAATTAACAAATCGACGTGTATTGCAGGCGGATGCACAAGACCTTTGATGCGTTCATTATTTATTTCATCTTTGTTATTTATATATACTTATTATTCTTCTTTTATTTTTTTTGTGTTATGAGCTGTTTATTGTTTGTCTTAAGATCACGCGATGCGATAAAGATACATTTTTACGTATTTTGGAGTTGTATTCAACATTGTTCGCCTTACATTGCCTTGCTATAATACTTGTTACAATTAAAATAAATCGATTAATACTATATAGGCTGTGTAAAAACATTGTTACTACAATAAATAGTTACTATTTCGACTAGCGAAATGACAATATTTTCCAGTTGTAAAGATTTCGTTCTCTCAGTAATAATTAAGAATTATAAGCTACTAAAGTTCATACAAATATATTAATACATTAGGTAAATATTGGGCGTTACTTTGTAAGATGACACAGTTTATTTGCGCAGTCACGTATTTTTTTGTGTTTTTTTTAATTATCCTAAATTGTTATCAAAAATGTATGTTACTATAACACCATCTTAAAAATGTGTGCAGTTGTTCGAAGAGACAGGTAGAATATAAGAAATCATTCAATACACAGATTTGGCCCAGTTAAAGTTTTATTATGCTGTAGGTAGAAGATGATACCTGTGTCGCGGTACTCAGAGATGAAAACACTAAATGGTAAATATAACTCAAAGTCAAAATGATTTAATCAATTCAGGCATTAAACACGCACGTTAATTATTCATTATAATGTACTTTTAAGACATTACCGCCGCGTTCCAAAATATATAACGCCTACCGAGAAGAAGCGGCAAGAAACTCGGGGACATTTTTTTATATAGATGTTTACAATGTCTATACTTAGATAGGTACTACATATATTACTAATATTACATTTTATGGGTGGCAGACTGACAACTTGCCAGAAGTGGAGTAGTCTAAGTAGGTATCTTTGTCTTCTATATAATGTCGGACTTTATAATAAGCTTTTTTATATAAACGTTTTTACAGTCAACTTGAATTTTCCATCTGTGAGCTCAGTTATGTGTTTTAGGATTTTGTTGTAAAAACGCACACAATTTCCTAGGGACGACTTATTAGTCTTCGCAAGTTTGAAACTAGGTATAGCGATCCCATTTGTATTCCTAGTACTAAAAGGGTGGTGATCACCATTTAACTTATATTTAATAAAATTTGCTTTAAACTAATGTTTTGAGCAATGAAAGCTGAAGTAAAGAAAGTCAGATGCGAGAGCCTATAGACACCGACAAGAAGCAATTATTTAGAGTAGCAAAAAACAGAATGGCTACTAATGAAACCACTTCTTAACTACGCACTCACGCACGCAATACGCAAGCGCAAGTTCCCACCCACCTGATTTCCGACGCTACCCATATAAAAGCCTGCGATCTAGATAATATCTGTCACAATCTCCGGGTTGTAATCACATCCAGTAGCTTACAACATTGAGACTGTGGATAAATCTATTGTCAACTATGTTCGAGTTCGATCAAAACCGCTATTTTTATTTTAACTATTTTTATTTATTTCCGTTTTGTAGAGCTATTTTGTATAGATGTTGTTATTCTCGCTCTTATTTTATTTATATTTTTATTTTTATCTGTTTTAATTTAGGGACTTTTAACCAGTTAACGACAGTCCCTTCATACAATCATACAATTCATTCAACCTACAAAGGAAACATTCTAAGGTTTCGGTTTTCAGTGAACTTAACTTTTCATCAAACAATGGGTACAAGTACAATAAACGAGTAGGTACCAAGTAAAGATAAATTACTCATTATTGTGTTTTCGGTAAGCAAGGAAAAGAAATTCGAAAAAAAAAGAATATTTTGTAGAGTTTGTTTTCATCGAACAATGGGTACAAGTACAATAAGGGTACAGAGTAGTTTTTTACACGTGATAAAGCATTTGTATCGAACTTGTGATGCCTATTGATTTCAATATGAAATATCAAAATGAATTAAAAAATAATACGATATATAAAAAAAAACTTGAATATATTATCTTAATCTCACTCAGGTGGTTAATAATGTATAAGGGTCAGCTGATAAGAAGGAACTTTCTTCCGAAACTCAGTGATGAAAGAGATCAAGGACGTCAATTAATGACTTTATCATGTTGATCTATAATGATGAGAAAGAAAAAGTCAAATGTATCTAGGGTAGTTTATTATCTTCTAGACTTAAACTAAAGACGGTAAAATAATGCTGATTGGGTGCCTATAATAGGTTTCATCGTTGCTTATATTACGGATGACTTTCGGTTTAATTGTATGAAGGGACCGTCATCAACATGATGATTAAAAGTCCCTAAATTAAAACTCTTAAAATATAAATAAAATAAGAATAAGAATAACAACATCTGTACAAAATAACACTGCGAAACGGAATCAGTCTAAATAAAAATAGCGGCACACATAATTATTGACAAGAGATTTAGCCAGTCTCAATGTTGTAAGCTACTGGATGTGGTTACTGGTGCTTACAACCCGGAGATTTTGCCAGAAATTATCTAGATCGCTGTATTTTATATGGCTTCGGAAAACAAGTGGGTGGGAACTTGTGCATGCGTATTGCGTGCGTGAGTGCGTAGTTGGGAAGTGGTTTCATTAGTAGCTATTTTGTTTTCTGCTACTCTAAATAATTAGTTCTTTTAGGTGTCTACAGGCTCTCGCGTCTGACTTTCATTACACAAAGCATTTGTTATATTTTCGTCGTAAAATTATTAAACTCTTAGCGCTATTGCCAAGTGGCTTTTTCCTTTGAATGATCTAACTAGATGGAGACGGTAAAATGTTGTGTTGTAAGAATCATGGTGATATACCATATCTTTGAGAGTCCTAATGTCTGTCTTGTTACACATGTGCTTCAAACATTTAATTATTTTTTCACTAATAACAGTAATCTGTGTCTATACAAATTGCGAATTAAATCGGTGCCGGTCATACGAGTAAATAGCCTAGGAAAACCGAGGGGTCCGTATAGAGCTAATAGACAAGTATGTACGTAATAATAAAATACATAGCACATCGCAGCTCAGGGCTGCAGATCAATAATGCTGTCTGATATGTATTGCGCATGTGCATTTCAGAACAAAGCTTCATCCCGGGCGTGGGGTATATACTGCCGAGCGTTGACTATTCCCGGTTAGTTCAGTTCGTTCCTTCAGCGCTCGCCGACAGGCGCTGAGCCCGAGCTCCGCGCTTGTCGGTGGGCGCACTCCCTTATTGTTTTTCTTTATAAATAAAAATAGTAATTATAGTAACAATACATACTTGACATACATACATACAAGACATTGTGTCGCTACCATCCGCGCCGCGCTTCGATCGAGATTGCTGCGCTAGCTTAACCTACTTGGTAAGTTTTGAAGATACTTTCTGTGATAATATTTGCAACATATTTTTCTTAATGTTATGAGATATCCTAATTAACTATAAAATTTTCTATTATCTTTAATAAATTAACGTTTACAATACAAACGATAATACTAGCTGCGCACCCGCGTGTTGATGGAATATGATGTATTTAGTTATTAAATGCTATTTATTATTCTAGAAACTAAAGTACCTATCTAGATATTAAATTTCATCTTAATCCTTTCAGCCGTTTTGGCGTGATTGAGTAGCAAACGTCCACCCAGCCATCCATACAAATTTTCGCATAATAAAGAATATTTGTGTGACAGTACATAATATTATTATGTTATATATGTATAACTTTTAAATTAATCTGTTGAGCTATTTTGACGTAAAGAAGAATCAAACATATCTACGAACACTTTCACTCACAACTTTCGCTATATTTTTTGTTCAGAATTTCGACTATACAGAAATAGAAAAATTGTATTTAGCGTCAGATGCGTTAGACACCGTTAGAAGCGATTAGCCCGAGCTTTATATTTCTTAATCATGTCACGGTCGGCACCGCTTCACACTGGTTTGCTTCTGCGGGGTTGTACACCCAGCGCGAATTTCTTTTTACACGTGAAGGTGCTCGTGTATAATTTCGTAAGCGCTTCCCGAACTATTTATTGCTTAAATTTTTTTGATATGTCGCCCTTTCTGTTTTCACCTTACGATTACGTTTGGATCACCTTACGATTTTAAATCAATAAATATCTAGCGACACGATTTAGAGAATACGATGATAAAATTGTATTATTATGCCAATGACATCATTAGTAATTTTTAAACTTTTGCGATGTGAACACATATTTATATTATATTAACGGGGCTTAATAGCGTTAGTCATAGTATTTATTAACCTCGACGTTTCGATCAAGTTGCATTGATCGTGGAATTTTTGGATCATTTGAACTTCATCCATCCAAACATAAAGTTCACTTACGAACTCGAGGTGTAAAGAAGCTTGCCTTTCCTAGACGTGAAAGTGATGGCAAAACCAGATGACTCGTTAAGACATTCTGTTTTCAGGGCTTCCTGAAAACAGAATGTCCTAACGAGTCAGTCAGCCACACACACTGAGAGATATTTGAACGCCACATCTCATCACCACCCTCGTCACTTACAGTCAGCAGCCAGGTCCCTATTAAACAGAGCTCAGGAACTCTGTGACCCTGAACATCTATTTTCTGAAATAACGCATGTACAGGAGGTTTTAAAACGAAACGGTTATAAAGTAAGTAGAGAAGTGCGTTCTTCACGCAGATTTAAAAGGAACAGAGTAGAAGTCGAGAGACAGCCGGCATCTACCGTGCGCGGTAGAGATATCCGCTTTGGTGTGAACAGTGAAATTAACGCATACCCTTTCGGATATCTCTATCGCTCGCGGTAGCGAATAACGCCCAGGTTTGAATAGGCCTTTAATTTGCATTTAGTAAGCTGAGAAAATAAAAATTATGTAAAAATCTAATGTGCGACAAAGTGCGTGCATGATAGCGAGAGCAAAGGGTTAAACGCTCTTAATAAATGGTTATCATATTATGCTTACCATGGCATGCACGAGTACCTACTATTATACTATATACATATAGATGGCATCTAGTACTTACTCCATGCGCGGAGGCAGAGTCCACGCGCGCGGAGGCAGCGCAGGCGGTGCATTCTTACCGTATGAGAAAGGGATAACAGATAAGGTTGGAGCAATACTACGGCTTCTAATAATTCTCCATAAAGACTGTTTTAAAACCCTTATATAAGTTGGCAGGATGTGTCAGGTCACCCAAAGACAAGATACCATTCCAACTACCGGGTGTGTACAGAATTGATTGCAGCTGCGGTAGTTCGTATATTGGAAAAACTAAGCGAACCATTGCTGAACGAGTCAAAGGGCATATTGCAGTTGTAAAGAACCGCCACATAAATAAATCTGCGATCGCTGAACATCTGCTCGAGTCAGGACCTAATCACTGGATTGAACTTCACGACCCCAAAATTCTCTCAACGGATCGTCACTGTTACTCGAGAATGGTACATGAAGCGGTTGAGATTAAAAAACACCGTAACTTCAACCGGGAGGATGGTTTCAAACTGGCAGCAACATGAAATCCAGTGATTAAAAAGTGTTCCCGTCGCCATTTATCCTCAGAAAAATCTGTCGATATCGTTAGTGTTGTGTGTCGGGACAATGACTTTTACAACAACTGTTGTGGGTATATTAAAAAGTATCTCCATACTTCAAGACAATGAAACCCGCCTCTTCAGTCCGCTCGTGACCACGATCAATGCAACTTGATCGAAACGTCGAGGTAAATAAATACTATTACTAACGCGATAAAGCCTCGTTAATATAAAATGATATCATTGATTCGTCAGTCCGGTCATACAATTATAATTCTTAGGCAAGTCCTAATACATGCATTCACCTGAAACACGGAAGCCTATGTCAATGTGGTAAATAGTAAAGTTTGTGAAACAAGCTTCGTTTATTATAAAAGATTTGTGATCATGTAGTATATACGAACTTACTAAACAAGCATTTATTAGATAGTTTAGTTAGCTGAAACGCATCTCATCACTGTTTTTCGCCTCTTTAATCGTAAATAAAGAAATCACAGTTAAAAAATGAACGGCGATTCGAGAATCTCCTCATTGCTGTCTCCCGGTAAAATAGTCCCTGCGAGCGATTGCACCTCACTGCGCATGTACGAAACTCGGGGAGGGTTAGAGTGGGACTGGGCATCAGTACCGCGTAGTCGCGGAATGTTGCAGGACGTGCATAAGCTCGCAGTTACAGGTAGAAAATGAATATTGTTTTTACATTATAAATAAATACACAGTTCTTATACTCGTAGCAATATCATACGAGTATGAAATCGATGTTATTGCTACTTATTAGTAATGCAATACAAGATTGCAATATATTGTCTAAGTATACTAAGAATAGAATGCACCATTGTCGTTTAAAGTTTTTTTAAATAATTTATAAAAAAAATATTTTTATTTAATTTTTATGTTTGTTTTTAATGTTTGCCAATTTTCTATATTTTACACATATTAGTTACAATATTAGTACAAATAAGTAGACAAACATAAGTTGATATGCAATGGTAATAAGTTAATAACATAGTTATTTTACTACACACTAGCTGCGCTCCGCGGTTTCACCCGCGCGGTGAAGTATGATGATGATGATTAATACAGCGTAATCATAGCTTACTACTGTTGAAATAATTTTTTGAACCGGTTATGTAGTTTTGGGGATTTGTTACAAACTATCAACACTTTCCTCTGTTTTAATAGAGTAGATAAGGATTAACACCACCCGCGGTACGCATAATGTGGCCTACATTCTACCGGCGTTTATATTGTAGTATTTTAACACGGAAAAGTATTATGTTATTATGACATAATTGTAATAGTAAGACATATGATATCACTTTATTGTGCTTTACTTTATTGTAGATATTGACGCTGTATATAAAACTGCAGTATATCACTTTGTTCTATTATAAATAGTCGCGTGCTGTCTTTTATAGATAATTTTGTTTCATCGACAATCCATGCTCGCACCACAGTTCAGTTTCTCGTGCATGATCACGCGACCATTTAGTGCTGTTTTAATTTGTCGACCCAACGTAATGGAGGTCTGCCACGTAGACTTATGTTACCCTGCACTACAAGAAATTCCACGGATGCTTCACCTTCCGTTCAATATTCGTGAGCCTGAACGATGGAGAATAGATGCTGTTTGATGCAGAGTTTTTGCCGAATGGACTTAATTGTTCTGAACTCCGTTCACGAAATTATTAGCGTTATTCTCCAACATAATATATGGAAAGCATTTTCTCTATATATTTTTTTACTTTAAAATTATTTTAGTGCATAAACAAATATGAGTGACCATTAAAAGTAATGTCGCCGTGAAAATAATGACAATACTTACCAAAATAATAAAATATTGGCGAGTGCCTAAAACACCTAAACTGTCAAATTTACCAAACCCTGGTACATACTTCTACAATGTACACGAGGAAGATTATACAGTGTACGTCCGACCAGCAATTGAAGAATGTCCACAATATTAGTATCTACATGAAAGTACAAATAACGAGTTTACTTCGGAAGCAAGTTTTTACAGGTCCTTTCTGTTAACGGATTCAAATGAACATGAAAACAAAAATGCAACAATCAAATAAGATAAGAAGAATTAAGTGCAGAGTTTCAAAAAGCTTGTGCTTGTGAAAGAATATGGTTCTTTATACATTAAGGCCTTTATTAATAAACGTTGCGTAAACATAGATTAGGCGTTACATGCTTTGTCTTGCTTTCACGCGTGACATTTACTGCAAGCGAAAAATTGACAGATAGATGTTTTAACTACTCCGGGTGTACGCCAAGTTTATTAATAAGGCCGTATAAGAGTTCTTTATACGAATGTCCGAATAGAGGTAGTATTTCTATACCTGTCACATGTGTATGTATTATTTTATCAATTCTACCGACAGATGTGGATCCAGGACGAGTTATATCTTTTGCTGGGTTGCTTTGCAACAAAATAAAATTATAATGAGTATATAACGACATAAATCCAAACATTTTGCACCTAATTGAGTTATCTCGATTAAATCGTAAAGTAACTATGTGGTACACTTGACAGAAATTAAGTATATATATTTAAAAACTAATTATAGAACACTAATATTTTCTTTCAAATGTTTCTTCTATGACTGACAGTTAGTTAACATCGACTGACACAGTTAATTTAAATTTTTTTAACGCATTCTCTTTCACGTCATATTTTCATTGATCTGTATTGATTCACGTAAATTCCCGGGATTCCCGATTCTTTGAAAGAGGACCTTTTTTGCAATCCCTAATAAATACCCATCATCTGATACGATTCGAACCTGCATCTTCTGCATTGCCTTGAACGACCCCACCGAACAAACAAGCTAATAGCGATTCCTTGAGCTGAACATTGAATTGCTGATAATATTTATATTATCTTACTAGCGACTGCCCTCGATTCGTTCGCGTAGTAGGCTTGGCCTTCGGTCTCGCTCACCATAATGTCCCATCGTTTCTTTGTTTTTCTTTCACAAGATCTTTCTTCTGATAATTTTTAAAATAACAAAAAAAAAGAATTAGCGAGATTGTTCCATACGTTCTCAAAATACAGCGTGACCAGGAGAAATAGGGTTTTATTTTTATATACTAGCGACTGCCTTCGACTTCGTACGCGTAGTAGGCTCGGCCTTCGGCCTCGCCATAACCTTACCTCTTTTGACCATTTTTTAAATGTAAGAACCTTCTACGAAATATGAAAAAACATATGAGTATGAATAAAAAAGATGAATACAATCGATAAAGCCCTTCTCAAGTTATAGCGTGACCAGGAAACATTTTTATATTATAGATGGATATTCAAGCGCAATGTGAAAATTTAAGTACTTAGTAACGATATGGCAAATAAAGGCATTTGACTGACGGCGTCACGCCTTTACTGTGGTTTGAAAGTAAACGGGTTCACTTACAATTCTAGTTGACCCAACTTTTTGAAGTTTTTAAGAGGCATTAGCAAACAGATCTTTAAAGATGCAAGCTTTAAAACAACAATGATTTTTAAGAAACACTAGACTCACAGTAGAAATGTAATGAAACTAATGATGTCTCATAAAAGGCGTATGCGTATCCATCCCCCAACTATACTCGCGTGCCCTACGAGATTCGAAGCCACATAACTAAATTGGTTCCCTAGGTTCCTCAGCTTCTATTAGAGTTAAAATATTAATCTCTTAAAATTATATAGTACAAGGACTTTCTAATAAGCCATCGGTTAAACATACATTTTAAATTATATCTATATATCAGCAGACCGTCCACTGCTGAAATCTAGGAGATAATTCGTTAATACAAAGTCATAACTACCTTCTACCGAGATCCATTTGACTTTTTACTTATAGTTATCATATCTCAAGAGTCATACGCGTCACCTAATTGTTATACATTTATACTAGGATTATGATATACTACTTAGATTTCGTAAAATGTTCTAATGTATAGCACATTTTACGAAATCTATTTAGTGAAATATTAAAATATGAAATAGTAATTTTTCAAATAAAAATAGGTTCTATGTCTTACTAGCCGCGCCCCGTCGTTACCTGCGTGGTGATGGATGGTAATGAAGAAAAGTCTTGTGTCCAGCTGCCAGTACCGTACTCGTGTCTACCTCTCAAATTTCACCAAGCTTGGTCCAGCCGTTTAAGCGTAAAAAAATAACAAACATACAAAAACACTTACAAACTTGCTCGAGGCAAAAATTATGTCTTGGTTAGATTCTCTCCAAATAGTCATAGAGTTAAAATTCATAGGGCCCACTTTCAACGGTACACTCATGTATCGAGGCGATTCTCTCCGACTCCCCTCTCTCCTGGCGACGGCCCAAGCCGAGGTCCGTACCCTAGTGGTGCCCTTGAGCAAGTCGCCTACTCCTCTCCTTGCGGCGAAGCGTCTTCAACGCTCGCCTTAGGCGGTACGCCTTCAGCGCCCGCATCTGGCTGAGTGCCATCTGCGCTCGCGACCCGTCCGGTGACACTGTAAATGCCGGTAGAGGCAAACAGCATTAGTTCGTTCGAAAAAAACACCTACCACTTTTAGTGTGATATTAAAATAACTTATATCTATATTTTAATGAATTCAACTTTAGTTTAGTTGCTACTTCAACGTACACGGTCAATTCAGACCCCTGTGCTTGTACCCATTGTTCGATGGAAAAACTCAAGTTCACTGGAAACCGAATCCTTAGAATGTTTCCATTGTAAGAAAAAATATTTTTCAAATGTATTTTCCTTCTGTACTGAAACGCAATAAAAAGCAAACTAAACTTTACTTGGCGGTCACAATAACCGCTGTTGCGAAACAACTTCATGGTTGACATTAAGTCCAAACAATCAACATGTTTACTTTGATTTGTTGTTATATCCACGGATGTATAAGTTTAATGTAAGATTGTTTGTGATAGAAAAAATAATATAGAAAACAAAAAGAATAATAGAGATGCTAAAAATGGCATATGACAGTCAATTATTAGCCGGAACGGAAATTCACAACACGGCAACAGCTTTGTCTAGAGGTTTATTCTGTCAGTTGGTATACTGTAGTCATCATCATCATCATCTCAGCCGTAGGACGTCCACTGCTGAACATAGGCCCCCCCATGATTTTCCTAAAGGACCGGTTGGAAGCGGCCTGCATCCAACGTCGTCCTGCGACTTTCCTCAGGTCGTCTGTCCACCGTGTCGGTGGACGACCTACGCTGCGCTTGCCGGTCCGTGATCTCCACTCCAGAACCTTTCGGCCCCATCGGCCATCTGTTCTGCGTGCTATGTGCCCTGCCCAGAAGATTAGCCAGTCAGAAGATTAGCCAGTTGAAGTGGCAGTGGGCAGGGCACATACTGTGGTGCAGCCGTGCAATCATCCAATGCTTCGTCGATGCGCTCATCGACGAGCTCACCAATGTTAAATACTTTATGAGAAATCGCCCTTGTACAGAAGGTTATTTTTCCAACGTTTCTTGTCAAATGACGAGATGACTAGAAACGTTGGAAAAAGAACCTTATGTACAAGGGCTATATCTCATAAAGTGTTTGACATCGGTGAGCTTGTCGACGAGCTCGTTTACGAATCATTACATAATCTCACGGCAGATAATCAGAGAATCGCACGGCTTAGGGCTATATGAAAAAAACGGTTATGGCGAGGCCGAAGTCGCGGGCAGTCGCTAGTTAATAATAATTATAAAGGCATTGATATATTTGTTTAAAAAATGAAGTAACTTACCTTTTCAGTCTCGCATGTTCCTTTCAATTTGGTCACCGTAACGAACGTAATAAAGAACTCGCACGTTCTAGTTGACCGCCGCGGTCAGAACGCCTCCTGTGCGGGCATGTCTATATAACCCAATGAGCGCATGACCGCGCTCTGTCTGATCAGACCCTAATAACTGTAATGTGTCTACACACTTTGTGAACTGAAATACTGTCGAGAAGTAAACGTATGCTGGGTCCATAATAGAGCAAAGGGATAAGCACGTGCTTAATAATAAAATACATAGTACATAGCAACTCAGGGCTGCAATTCAATAATGCTGTCTGATGTGTATTGCGCATGTGCATTCCAGAACAAACGTCTTCCCGGGCGTGGGGTATATATTGCCGAGCCTTGATTATTCCCGGTTAGTTCAGTTTGTTCCTTCAGCGTTCGCCGACAGGCGCTGGGCCCGAGCTCCGCGCCTGTCGGTGGGCGCATTCCCTTATTGTTTTCCTTTATAAATAATGGTTTAGAAATGCAAATAATATAACTAGTGCCGCTACCATCCGCGCCGCGCTTGATTAGAGATTGCTACGCTAGTTCACTTATTTTGGTGAGTTTTATATTATACTAGCTGTGCCCCGCGGTTTCACCTGCGTGGTGATGACATTGAAATCGTTTGTTATTTTATTATAAACCATGCCTGTAGCAGAGCGACCGAAACCTAAAAATAATTATTCAAATCAATAAAGTCATTCGGAAATTATGCGCGTACATTAGTTTCGTTCATTAGTTTTAATTGATTAGTTGATTACCTAATATTTTTGCAACTTTGTAACTGTACTACATTTAATTTACTTATAGTTAATTGAGCAAAAGCTTTATAATAATTCTGGCAAACATTTATTTTAGTGGTATACCTGTTTTTGGATTTGACGTAAAGGAAAACTTAGCTTTTAAAATGGATGGCAAGCTAGTGAATAGAAACTGATAACAAAAAAGCCAGTGTATTGAGAAGACACCTGAATAGATCCCAACAAATTAACAAATCAACGTGTATTGCAGGCGGATGCACAAGACCTTTGATGCGTTCATTATTTATTTCATCTTTGTTATTTATATATACTTATTATTCTTCTTTTATTTTTTTTGTGTTATGAGCTGTTTATATATTGTTTGTCTTAAGATCACGCGATGCGATGAAGATACATTTTCACGTATTTTGGAGTTGTATTCAACATTGTTCGCCTTACATTGCCATGCTATTACTTGTTACAATTAAAATAAATCGATTAATACTATATAGGCTGTGTAAAAAACATTGTTACTACAATAAATAGTTACTATTGCGACTAGCGACAAAGTTAACTTATAACTTTCCTTTTTTTAGAATATTATGGCAAAATTATAAATAATAATAATAGTCCTTTTTTTGACAATATTTTCCAGTTGTAAAGATTTCGTTCTCTCAGTAATAATTAAGACTTATAAGCTACCAAAGTTCATACAAATATATTAATACACAAGGTAAATATTGGGCGTTAATTTGTAAGATCACGATTGTCACGTATTTTTTAACTATCCCAAATTTTTATCAAAAATGTATGACCATCATCAAAATATGTGCAGTTTTCGGAGACAGGTAGACCCATATCTTAGATACATAAAAAATATTCAATGCACGGATTTGGCCCAGTTAAAGTTTTATTATGCTATAGGTAGAAGATGATACCTGTGTCGTGGTACTCAGAGATGCAAACACAAAATGGTAAATATAACTCAAAGTCAAAATGATTTAATCAGTTTAGGCATTAAACACGCTTTTGTGAACGTTAATTATTTATTATAATGTACTTTTAAGACTTTACCGCCGCAATATATAACGTCTACCGAGAAGAAGCAGCAAGAAACTCGGGGACATTCTTTTTATATAGATGTTTACAATGTCTATACTTAGATAGGTACTACAAATACTACTAATATTACATTTGATGGGTGGCAGACTGACAACTTGCCAGAAGTGGAGTATTCTAAGTTTCTTTGTCTTCTACATTATATATGTCGGACTTTATAATAAGCTTTTTTATTAAAAAGTTTTTACAGTCAACTTTAATTTTCCATCTGTGAGCTCAGTTATGTGTTTTGGGATTTTATTGTAAAAACGCACACAATTTCCTAGGAACGACTTGTCTTCGCAAGTTTAAAACTAGGTATAGCTATCCCATTTGTATCCCTAGTATTAAAAGGGCGGTGATCACTATTTAACTTATATTTAATAAAATTTGCTTTAAACTAATGTTTTGTGCAATGAAAGCAGAAATAAAGAAAGTCAGACGCGAGAGCCTATAGACACCGACAAGAAGCCATTATTTAGAGTAGCAGAAAACAAAATGGCTACTAATGAAACCACTTCCCAACTACGCACTCACGCACACAATACGCATGCGCAAGTTCCCACCCACCTGATTTCCGACGCTACCCATATAAAAGCCTGCGATCTAGATAATGTCTGTCACAATCTCCGGGTTGTAAGCACATCCAGTAACTTACAACATTGAGACTGTGGATAAATCTATTGTCAACTATGTTCGAGTTCGATCAAAACCGCTATTTTTATTTTAACTATTTTTATTTATTTCCGTTTCGTAGAGCTATTTTGTATAGATGTTGTTATTCTCGCTCATATTTTATTTATATTTTTATCTGTTTTAATTTAGGGACTTTTGACCAGTTAACGACAGTCCCTTCATACAATCATACAATTCATACAACCTATAAAGGAAACATTCTAAGGTTTCGGTTTTCAGTGAACTTAACTTTTCATCAAACAATGGGTACAAGTACAATATACGAGTAGGTACCAAGTTAAGTTAAATTACTCATTTTTGTGTTTTCGGTAAACAAGGAAAAGAAATTTAAAAAAATATATGTACTTTCCAACAAAGGATACATTCTAAGGTTTCGGTTTCCAGTGAACTTAACTTTTCATTAAACAATGGGTATAAGAACAATATAGATACCAAGTAAAGTCAAATTACTCATTTTTGTGTTTTCGGTAAACAAGGAAAAGAAATTAGATAAAAATATATAATTTCCTACAAAGGAAACATTCTAAGGTTTCGAATTCTAGTGAACTTAAGTTTTCATCAAACATAATAGGTACAAGTACAATATGGATACCTACCAAGTAAAGTTAAATTACTCTTTATTGTGTTTTCGGTAAACAAGGAAAAGAAATTCGAAAAAAAAAGGAATATTTTGTAGAGTTTTTTTTCATCGATGAATGGGTACAAGTACAATAAGGGTACAGGGTCGTTTTTTACACGTGATTAAGCATTTGTATCGAACTTGTGATGTCTATTGATTTCAATGTAAAAATGAATTAAAAAATAATACGAAATATAAAAAAAACTTGAATATATAATCTTAATCTCACAGGTGGTTAATAATGTATAAGGGTCAGCTGATAAGAAGGAACTTTCTTCCGAAACTCAGTGATGAAAAAGATCAAGGACGTCAATTAATGACTTTATCATGTTGATCTATAATGACGAGAAAGAAAAAGTCAAATGTATCTAGGGTAGTTTATTATCTTCTAGATTGAAACTAAAGACGGTAAAATAATGCTGATTGGGTGCTTATAATAGGTTTCATCGTTGCTTATATTACGGATGACTTTCGGTTTAATTGTATGAAGGGACTGAAAGTAGTTAGGGACTAAAAGTCCCTAAATTAAAAGTCTTAAAATATAAATAAAATAAGAATAAGAATAACAACATCTGTACAAAATAACACTGCGAAATGGAATCAGTCTAAATAAAAATAGCGGCACACATAATTATTGACAAGAGATTTAGCCAGTCTCAATGTTGTAAGCTACTGGATGTGGTTACTGGTGCTTACAACCCGGAGATTGTGCCAGAAATTATCTAGATCGCTGGATTTTATATGGCTTCGGAAAACAAGTGGGTGGGAACTTGCGCATGCGTATTGCGTGCGTGAGTGCGTAGTTGGGAAGTGGTTTCTTTAGTAGCCATTTTGTTTTCTGCTACTCTAAATAATTGCTTCTTGTCGGTGTCTACAGGCTCTCGCGTCTGAATTTCATTACACAAAGCATTAGTTATATTTTCATCGTAAAATTATTAAACTCTTAACGCTATTGCAAAGTGGGTTTTCCCTTTGAATGATCTAACTAGACGGAGACGGTAAAATGTATATTGTAAGAATCATGGTGATATACCAAACCTTTGAGAGTCCTATTGTATGTCTAGTTACACATGCGCTTCAAACATTTAATTATTTTTTCACTAATAACAGTAATCTGTGTCTATACAAATTGCGAATTAAATCGGTGCCGGTCATACGAGTAAATAGGCTAGGAAAAACGTGGGGTCCGTATAAAGCTAATAGACAAGTATGTACGTAATAATAAAATACATAGCACATCGCAACTCAGGGCTGCAGATCAATAATGCTGTCTGATATGTATTGCGCATGTGCATTTCAGAACAAAGCTTCATCCCGGGCGTGGGGTATATACTGCCGAGCGTTGACTATTCCCGGTTAGTTCAGTTCGTTCCTTCAGCGCTCGCCGACAGGCGCTGAGCCCGAGCTCCGCGCTTGTCGGTGGGCGCACTCCCTTATTGTTTTTCTTTATAAATAAAAATAGTAATTATAGTAACAATACATACTTGACATACATACATACAAGACATTGTGTCGCTACCATCCGCGCCGCGCTTCGATCGAGATTGCTGCGCTAGCTTAACCTACTTGGTAAGTTCTAATAATATTTTCTGTGTTAATATTTGCAACATATTTTTCTTAATGTTATGAGATATCCTAATTAACCTTTAAAATTTTCTATTATCTTTAATAAATTAACTTTTACAATACAAACGATAATACTAGCTGCGCACCCGCGTGTTGATGGAATATGATGTATTTAGTTATTAAATGCTATTTATTATTCTAGAATCTAAAGTATCTAGATATTACATTTCATCTTAATTCTTTCAGCCGTTTTGGCGTGATTGAGTAGCAAACGTCCACCCATCCATCCATACAAATTTATCGCATAATAAAAAATATTTGTGTGACAGTACTTACATAATATTATTTTGTTAATTATGTATAACTTTTATATTAATCTGTTGAGCTATTTTGACGTAAAGAAGAATCAAACATATCTACGAACACTTATACTCACAACTTTCGCTATAATTTTTGATCAGAAATTCGACTATACAGAAATAGAAAAATTGTATTTAGCGTCAGATGCGTTAGACACCGTTATAAGCGATTAGCCCGAGCTTTATATTTCTTAATCATGTCACGGTCGGCACCGCTGCACACGGGTTTGCTTCTGCGGGGTTGTACACCCAGCGCGAATTTCTTTTTACACGTGAAGGTGCTCGTGTATAATTTCGTAAGCGCTTCCCGAACTATTTTTTGCTTAAATTTTTTTGATATGTCGGCCTTTCTGTTTTCTTCGGTAATAGCCGTTGAAAGACCAGACGAGACCATTGTCTCCCAAGTAGACGACCGCGCTTGCGTATGAAAATCGGATCAACTTACGATTTTAAATCAATAAATATCTAGCGACACGATTTAGAGAATACGATGATAAAATTGTATTATTATGCCAATGACATCATTAGTAATTTTTAAACTTTTGCGATGTGAACACATATTTATATTATATTAACGGGGCTTAATCGCGTTACTCATAGTATTTATTTACCTCGACGTTTCGATCAAGTTGCATTGATCGTGGAATTTTTGGATCATTTGAACTTCATCCATCCAAACATAAAGTTCACTTACGAACTCGAGGTGTAAAGAAGCTTGCCTTTCCTGGACGTGAAAGTGATGGCAAAACCAGATGACTCGTTAAGACATTCTGTTTTCAGGGCTTCCTGAAAACAGAATGTCCTAACGAGTCAGTCAGCCACACACACTGAGAGATATTTGAACGCCACATCTCATCACCACCCTCGTCACTTACAGTCAGTAGCCAGGTCCCTATTAAACAGAGCCCAGGAACTCTGTGACTCTGAACATCTAGCTTCTGAAATAACGCATGTACAGGAGGTTTTAAAACGAAACGGTTATATAGTAAGTAGAGAAGTGCGTTCTTCACGCAGATTTAAAAGGAACAGAGTAGAAGTCGAGAGACAGCCGGCATTCTTACCGTATGTGAAAGGGATAACAGATAAGGTTGGAGCAATACTACGGCAATTCTCCATAAAGACTGTTTTAAAACCCTTATATAAGTTGGCAGGATGTTTCAGGTCACCCAAGGACAAGATACCATTCCAAATACCGGGTGTGTACAGAATTGATTGCAGCTGCGGTAGTTCGTATATTGGACAAACTAAGCGAACCATTGCTGAACGAGTCAAAGAGCATATTGCAGTTGTAAAGAACCGCCACATAAATAAATCTGCGATCGCTGAACATCTGCAGCTGGCAGCAACATGAAAACAAGTGATTAAAAAGTGTTCCCGTCGCCATTTATCCTCAGAAAAGTCTGTCGATATCGTTAGTGTTGTGTGTCGGGACAATGACTTTTACAACAACTGTTGGGGGTATATTAAAAAGTATCTCCATACTTCAAGACAGTGACACCCGCCTCTTCAGTCCGCTCGTGACCACGATCAATGCAACTTGATCGAAACGTCGAGGTAAATAAATACTACCTATTACTAACGCGATTAAGCCCCGTTAATATAAAATGATATCATTGATTCGTCAGTCCGGTCATACAATTATAATTCTTAGGCAAGTCCTATTACATGCATTTACCTGAAACACGGAAGCCTATGGCCCTTAGGCAATGTGGTAAATAGTAAAGTTTGTGAAACAAGCTTCGTTTAAAGATAAAGAAAAAGATTTGTGATCATGTAGTATATACGAACTTACTAAACAAGCATTTATTAGATAGTTTAGTTAGCTGAAACGCATCTCATCACTGTTTTTCGCCTCTTTAATCGTAAATAAAGAAAACACAGTTAAAAAAAGGACGGCGATTCAAGAATTTCCTCATTGCCGTCTCCCGATAAAATAGTCCCTGCGAGCGATTGCACCTCACTGCGCATGTACGAAACTCGGGGAGGGTTAGAGTAGGACTGGGCATCAGTACCGCGTAGTCGCGGGCTGTTGCATGACGTGCATAAGCTCGCGGTTACAGGTAGAAAATGAATATTGTTTTTACATTATAAATACACAGTGCTTATACTCGTAGCAATATCATACGAGTTTGAAATCGATGTTATTGCTACTTATTAGTAACGCAATACAAGATTGCAATATATTGTCTAAGTATACTAAGAATAGAATGCACCATTGTCATTTATAGTTTTTTAAAATAATTTATAAATTTTTTATTTTTATTTAATTTTAATTTTTGTTTTTTAATGTTTGCCAATTTTTTATATTTTACACATATTTGTTACAATATTAGTACCTACAGATAAGTAGACAAAAATAAGTCGATATGCAATGATAATAAGTTAATAACATAGTTATTTTACTACACACTAGCTGCGCTCCGCGGTTTCACCCGTGCGGTGAAGTATGATGATGATGATTAATACAGCGTACAAATATAGCTTACTACTGTTGAAACAATTTTTTGAACCGGTTATGTAGTTTTGGAGATTCGTTACAAACTATCAACACTTTCCTCTGTTTTAATAGAGTAGAAATGTCACTTTTAAACGATTGTTCTTAGTTTTTCCACGTCTAAAGTAATTGAGTTACCGGGTTCAATTCCCTGTTAGGAAAACTAAGTGTACTCGTTTTTGCAAGTACGCGATCCTCTGCTCAATACCTGGTAGACGGTAACAGGCTCTTCTGTTAGTGCCGAGGTCCAAATGGTTTTCATTAATGTCATTTATAACTTATTATTGACATGTCAAAATAGCATGAATATAATATTGAAATTTATATAATATAAATATATATAATAATTCATGTATAAAGTAATTCTACTAAAAACAAACGATCCCTAACTTGTGAACTACTACGTTTTTAATGTTATTTATTTACTTTTATATTAATACAAGGCTAACATTTTTTTACACTGCTATATACTTTAGCGTTATTTTCGCTTACTTAGGGCTATTCGAACGCACTACTTATAGTACAAACTGGCCTTTTTCTTTTTTTTTCTGTATGCTGTCTCCGTTCTAAGAGTTTTCCTACAACTAACGTTCCAAATCCAAATCACTTTACACCCAAGGTCGTTGCATACAAAATTACATCCGCGGGGATGTAATGTAATGTTGCTTTTTGTTGATATTGCGTGATATGGAATTGGACATTTTCGAGCAAGTTGACACGAAACGTTCGCACATTGTAGTACACTGACGTTCGGTAAATAAAGGGTACCTAACCTAACACGTTCGTTAGAATTTAGTCGTGCGGGGACACGCCTTCAGGACCACAACCGTTAAGGGGCATGAGAGGGGTCTCTTGCCCCTTAACGGTTGTGGTCCTGTAGTTCTATCAAATTGTTCCAAACTTAAAGTCACTTTGAACACTTAATCGAGCAAAAAAAACTAAAGCTTCTTAGATTTTATTAAACAATAATCAATATATATATGATAAACCACTGCATATAATAAAACTGTAGAGGTCGAATTTGTGTACAGTGAAAAAAATGCTAAAATCGAGTCAGGGGCATATTTAATATGTGAAATCGAACTAATTTATTTTTATTTTGCATATTTTTGGTTCTCCGTTTGTCTGTCTGTTTGTACGGGCTAATCTCGGAAACTACTGGACCGATTTAAATGAAATATTTTATGGTGGTAGCTTATATACCTGGTCAACATATAGGATACTTTTAATCCCGTTAAATTAAAGAGTTCTCGTGAGATAGTTAAAAAACTGTAATTAACC
This sequence comes from Selenia dentaria, assembly GCA_917880725.1. Classification (NCBI taxonomy): domain Eukaryota; kingdom Metazoa; phylum Arthropoda; class Insecta; order Lepidoptera; family Geometridae; genus Selenia; species Selenia dentaria. Next base: position 37,348,128 of record OU862876.1, read on the forward strand.
GTATCTGCGAGGCCACGCGGGCGAAACCGCTGGCGTGTCAGCTAGTCATTTAAAAAATGCATATGTGGCAAATATCCACTGTTAAAATTCATGACATGACAAACTTACAAGTTTACTTACATGTTTAACTGATTTTAAAAAAAGGAGCCAATATGATCTACATTGTTACTTACTTTAAGTTAACACGAAAAAAACACATTAAAAAAACGACTATACACCTTAACCGCAACCAAACAGTAAAATACCTACGAATGTGTTCCTCTGCTTTGCCCTTTGGTGACTACCTAATTAATAAAATTCACCATGCTGTGGTAGAGCACACTGAAACCTTTACGTTTCAAATCCATGAGTGTTATAGAACGTCTGAGGTTGCTCAGATGTAAGGATCGCTTAAAAAAGAAAACATTTACAACAAAAACATGGGAACTAAAAGAATACAGCATAAGGCATCCAACTTTGCGGTCTTTATGAACTGTATTTAGCGTTAAACTCGAGCGCTTGGACACCGACAAGATGCAATTAGGCCGAGTGGCAGAACCCCACAAAATGGCTAGTAAGAACAGCCCTTCCCACCTACGTGCGCAATACGCATGCGCAAGTCCCCACCCACCTATTTTCCGAGAGCATATAAAACCCTGCGAGTTAGATCCACGCACGCACAATCTCCGGGTTGTAAGCACGTTCGGTAGCTTATAACTGCGAGATTGTGCATAAATGAACCTCTTGCCATCCTACGGGTGAACTTTTCCTGAAATGACCATTCGCTACCACCGCCTATTTTTTTGCTTATTGATGTGTTAGAAAAGCTAATAATTGTAAGTACAAGTTCTTTTCACATAGTTTTAACGTGATAACCCTTGGAACAGAAGTAACCAACACTCGAATATATTAACAGAAAAACAAAAAAACATCTAAATTAGTTTGATTTCACTCCTTACATCCCCGTGATTAGGTTTTTAAGTTTTTTTTTTATTGTACATACAGCTCTATAGTTTTAATATATTATTATGTAGAGATTATTTAATATCAACCAATCAATGAGCAATGTCAAATTATAATTTATAGTTGGTTCCATGTCAGCAGATTTTTTATCAAATAGTCTGATCTGATCGATCGCGAGCTTATATAAATACTAGCTGACCTGCCAGCGGCTTCGCTCGCTTGGTCTAGGCTTAGTGGTGGAAGAGCCGTTTTGGAATGGTCCTGGTTCTAACCCCTTGTTGGATAGCTGTTTTAATTTCTGACAAAGAAATTTTCAATAGGCTGCTTCACCCGCGTGGTGATAGAATTTTTTTTGTCATTTATTTGAAGGGCTTTGTCGCTGAGCGACCACAGTGGTGATAGATGATAAAGATAATGATGAAAGTAGCCTATGTGCTATTCCAGACTATAATCTATCTCTGTGCCAAATTTCAACCAGATCCGTTCAGCCGTTCTGCCGTGATTGAGTAACAAACATCCATTAAAATCATCCATCCAAACTTTCACATTTATAATACTAGTGGGATGGCAAATTAATACAGACAGTTTACATGTTGAACCATAACGTTTGTAAATTTTCAAATGAAAAACTGTTTAGACCTCGTGGCATTACCAAATGAATTGCCGTGTCGGTAGGTACCTACTGAATAATACTGAACTCATTCAAAAAAAATACGGTGATGGTAAAAAATGGGTAATATAGATATAATTTTTATCGGGGATACAATTTCCGATAGATGTTTTATGTATATAAATAAAATAAATAAATATTCCACAACTATCACACAACGCCATCTAGTCTCAAGCTAAGCAGAGCTTGTGTTATGGGTACTAGACAACTGATAAACATACTTATATATTTCTAAATACATACATATTATAGATAAATTACACCCAGACACAGAACAAATGATCGTGCTTATTACACAAACATTTGTACTGGGTGGGAATCGAACCCACGACCTCCGGCATAGCAGTCAGGGTCACTAACCACTAGACCAACAGGCCTGTCAAATAAATGTATGTATGAAGTATTTGTTCTAATTAGCACGAACTTGAACAACGGTCGCTCCTTGTATTTATATAACACAAGTGCAATTTGAAAAACTTATTACCGACCTCCATTCTATTACTTTGGTAAAAAACAGTTATTGGAGCGTAACTCAAAAACTACTGGACCGAATTCGATGAAGTTTAAATAGGACCACACGGGAAGCACCACCTTTCAAACAAAAAGAGAATTTTGCGAATCGTTTCACCCTATCGAAAGTTATGAGGTGGAAAAATTAAAAAAAAAAAAACATTTTGAATATATAGGCGAATATTGAGTACCTCCTCCTTAATTTGGAAGTCGGTAGAAAAGGAAAATGTGTGATCATAGTAATATCATTAATGGATCGTATAATGGATGATTTTGCTATACCTATGTAACTTTATAATGTTAATAATGACAATATATTTTTGTATTAAAATTCTCGTGAGTTCGACACATATAAAACTATTATTATTAACCGGCAACACACTCACGTAAGGGATTGAATACGTCGACCTGGGTTTCGAGCATGTCCGATGCTTGTCTTCAGGGCGCGTCTGCGAGCTCCCAGCGGCACAAACCCGGATCGACGTATTCGATCCCTAACGTGAGTGTTTTGCCGGTTAATAATAATAGTTTAATATTTCAATATATGTTTATAATGTTTAGTCGTTACTAACGAAAATTCGGACATTGTAATATAGTTTAAAACATTATTTAAATACAAAAATATTAAATAATAAAATTATGAATCTATCCCCATACATTAAAAATGTATACGACGTGTCTACTTAAAAACATCCACTTTTTAAAGAGGTCTAATATAAAAAGAGTGCGTTTCAAACCATTTTATTTTTGTATCAAATAAAAGGGCCGCCGGTACAACTATATCAAATTTACCTTTATCCATATTACTTAACTAAAACAATAAGTACAGTGACTTCGAGAGAAAAAAGTCGTGCGACATACAGAATATTTTGTCTTTGGTTTTTTTTATTTGCGTCTCTAGGAAAATTCCGATATAGGTGCAAACTTAAAATTAGGTATTTATAAGCATCATAAACGTTCAGATCATATTATCTTTTCAAGCAACTTCTTAAAGCAGGAGTATTTTATGAAGTCGAGGTGTATATTTTTTATGTATAATCACGCATAACTTTTTAATCCGATTTTAATAATTATTTTTTTGTTTGGTTCAAAATTCAAAATTCAAAATTCAAAAATTATTTATTCAGTTTAGGCATCATAGACACTCTTATGAACGTCAAAAAATTTTAAATGATTCTACCGCTGTCTTCGGAAAAGAACCACCGCCGAGAAGAAGCAGCAAGAAACTCGTGGGCCATTATTTTTTCAAGTCTTTGTACATTGAGGTTACATATGAGTAGTATTAAAATAACAAATTTATTCAATAGTTGGCTATTAGGCAGAAGTGGAAAGCTTCCAGGTATCTTTGTCTTCTAAGTAGTGACTCAATTTTTAATAGGCTTTTTTCATTAGTATATTTTTGACACGTAACTTGAATTTCCCTTCAGTGAGCTCAGTAATGTCTTTCGGGATTTTATTATAGAAACGTACACAATTGCCTAAGAAGGACTTATTTTTAGTTTTCGTGAGTCTAAATTTAGATACAGCTATCCTATCCTTATTTCTAGTATTAATATTATGCATATCACTATTTATTCTAAACTTCTTTATATTTTTACGAACGTACATTATATTTTCTAGGATATACAACAATGCAAGAGTTAATATATTAATTTCTTTGAACATTTGTCTTAAGGATTCGCGGGGACCCATTTCGTAGATGGCTCGAACTGCCCGCTTTTGCAATATAAAAACTGTCTCTATGTTCGCCGCTGACCCCCACACCAGGATACCATATGACATTATCCTGTGGAAGTAAGCAAAGTAGACCAGTCGAGCAGTAGCTATATCTGTCAACTGCCTAATTTGATGAACCGCATATGCAGCTGAGCTCAGTCTTCCAGATAGTGCATCAATATGAGGACCCCATTGTAATTTAGAGTCTATGCTAATACCTAGAAAGACTATTGCCTTGTCAATTTTCAATTTATTTCCGTCGAGTAATACGTTTGGCTCTATATGTCTTACATTAGGCATGGAAAATTTTAAACATTTCGTTTTCTTTGCGTTGAGAAGCAGGTTGTTTGCGACGAACCAATTTGAAACAATAGTTAACGCGTTGTTGACTTGAACTAGTTCTCTATCTTTCCTATCTACTTTAAAAATCAGAGAAGTATCATCCGCAAAAAGAACTATGTCAGCAAGGCCCTCAACCATATGTGGTAAGTCATTGATATATGCTAAGAATAAGAACGGACCCAAGATCGACCCCTGTGGAACCCCCATTCTGACCAAAGATCCAGAAGATGTCACGCCATTAATGCCAACTTTTTGCTGCCTATCAGATAAGTATGATTCTACAAGATTCAGAGCAGCTCCACGAATTCCATAGTGGTGTAGCTTATAAATTAGAGTGCGGTGCTCTACACAGTCGAAAGCTTTGGAGAGATCACAAAATACGCCAATGGCATCCTGTGAGCTCTCCCAAGCCTCCAGCACATGCTTGACTAACTGGACTCCTGCATCTGTTGTTGATCTGCTTTTTGTGAAACCGAACTGATTTTCGTGTAAAATCCCATGTTCATTAAAATGAGACAAGAGTTGTTGAAGCATTATCTTTTCGAATATTTTGCTCAAAGCCGGAAGCACAGAGACCGGTCTATAATTTGAGGGGTCGGCCTTACTACCTGATTTGAAAATAGGGGTGATTTTACTCATTTTCATTAGGTCAGGAAATGTACCTCTATCAATACATAAATTAAATATGATCATCAAATGTGGCGCTATAACTTCTATTATTGACTCTAGCATTTTTACGGATAATCCCCATAAATCCTCTGTTGCTTTAACGTTTAAACTTGTAAATGTTTTTATTATTTCAAAAGTAGATATATGTCGGAACCTAAACTCAGGAATTTGGAGCGGGAAGTTGTCTTTCAGAAAGCCCACTGCAACACAAGGGCAAGAATCAAGAGATTTGGTGACTTCTAGTGGTATATTGGAAAAGAAATTTTCAAATGAATTCGCAACATGACTTGGGTCTGAAACTTTTTGGTTATCTATTTCTAGCACATATTCTGAATTAAAAGATTTACTTTTGCCGGTCTCTGTATTAATAGTTTTCCAAACTGTTTTAATTTTGTCATTAGATTTTCGAATTTTATCCCTTATAAACAAAGCTTTTGCGCGTTTGCATACTGACTTAAAAACTTTTGAGTAATTTCTTACATTTATTTAAATGTAAAATGGTTAAAGTATACGTCCAAGGTAATCTGGACAATCGGTTTATAACTTACAATTCAATAACTTAAAAGTGTTTCACCTACCTCGATTATATCGGAATTGATATCATCGAGACAGGCGAAGCACTTTTCAGTTATTACATTGTAACTCAAAAATCGATTGACCGAATTTGATAACATTTATATGGCACTACCTAAGACGTATCCTCTACCATACAAAAAAAAGATTTATTAAAATCGGACTACTCTGCAAAAAGTTTTTCACGATTATACAAAAAAATATATACACCTCGACTTGATAAAATACTTCCTGAGTGATTGTTGATGTAGATTATAATACTTTAAGAGGATTGCATAGCTAGCTAGTACTTCCATGCTAAAAGAGAAAACTCTTTTCTACCTCTTAACATTGTCCGATTTCAGTGATTTTTTTTCATGGAGTCATGACATTGTTTAATATGCCCGTACGTTTTGATTTTTTCAGTATTTTAAAGTACTATGAATTTCCTTTTTTAGAACTTCAAAAAACTGAAAAAATCAAAACGTACGGGCATAGTAAACAATTTCATGATTCCATGAAAAAAAATCACTGAAATCGGACAATGTTAAGAGGTAGAAAAGAGTTTTCTCTTTTAGCATGGAAGGTACTAGCTATGCAATCCTCTTAAGTATAGTATAAAAATCTAGCGATCGCCACTCTTTCCTGAATAAAGTTATGCAATTTAAAAGTTTTTACTCGATTTAACCCTCATGCGGAGGTTAATTAGTTAGGCTTTATGTTAGGCTTGATTATTAAAGTATATTAAACCATAATAAAATAAAATAAACACACTGTCGCGAAATATTTTCACTCTTTTGCAAAGTATCGCCTAATTTGACTGGACTACACGGTCCTAGCCGTCCAGCGCATACGATGGTATTACTATTTTGTACTTTCGGTTTTTCATGTGGTAATAAATATACCTATCATATCGCTCCATCTTTATTCAAATTATTTGAATAGTTTAAAATGTGTTAATAGAAATATACTTTGATGAAAGCTTAGTTAAAAGTCATACTTAATATTGGGTATTTTTTCGCAAATTGATTTATTCAGATTATTATCCGATACACTACGTAACAAGTACAATTTGATACTTGAAAAATGTAATACCGACTTCCATAAAAAAAAAACGAATTGAGTATCTCCTCCTTTTTGTGAGTCTGTAGAAAACTGTGCATCATGTCCATTGCAAAATCCCACAGCACGTAATCAAATAGAGTTTGCTCCCAAACAAGATGGCGACTGTGGCTTATTTTTAGTTTTAGTGGGCGTGAGCTCTTTGTTTGCATTCGACAATTGCCAATACCGCCCCATCACCTGCAGCTGTGTCTAAACGCCTTCACCATCGCGCGTTATCGCACTCGCACCTACGTAAGCTCCGCGACTAGTCTTTAAAATCAATAACGTATGCCAAGGCGTTCGCGCACGTGTCAGGAGTACAATATAAGAATGGAGATTAAATTGATATGGTAGGTAAGTACGTCTTAACATGGTAGCTATATTCGACAGCGCACGATAAGGCGGGTCGTTCCGCATCCCACGCCCATCGGCAGATATTATTATCATTTATTTTCATAAATACGCGAATCAAAATTGTATTACAAAACATGTTTACAGAGCGAATTTCACACCTTTAGAATGAATGAATGAATGAATGAATGAATGAATGAATGAATGAATGAATGAATGAATGAATAAATGAATGATTTATTTGCTATAAGTACTGGTACAATTTAAATCGTATGTATAAACAATGGTCCATAATACTTAATCAGAATAGTGACATGCAAATAATATTTTTTCCTTAATTTAAATAATTACGCTTATCTGTATGGAAGCATATTAAGTAACTATTAAATTAGATTATAATTATACATTTTAATTGAAATATAGAATAATTGTAGTATTTAAATAGTCAAGATTAATAGTCAATATTTTTAAATTATCACTATTATAAGTTTTGCTTACAAAAAAGGTCACTTACAGAATAAAAAGTTTTGTTAGTTAACCACAACTTGAGTTTCAATAAAAATGTTCTTCTCGGTAATTCTTTAAGGTCATTGGGCAAAGCGTTATAAATACGAATACACATCACGTGGCAGTTTTTATGATACATTGCGGTCTTAGGTATTTTTGGTAAAACCAATCTATCAGGACGGCTTGTGTTTTTCGGGTACATTTCCTGAGCGGTTGTAAACAACTCAGGGTGCTCCTTAACAAATTTAGCGCATTCGAAAATATACATACAAGGCACTACTACTACGTACTTAAGAACTATATGTGACAGAACGGCTGAACGGATTTGGTTAAAATTTGGTATAGAGATAGATTATAGTCCGGACTAGCACATTGGCTATTTTTCATCATCATCATCTATTACCACGCAGGTGAAAAAGTCTAATATTCTTGGGCACAGCTCAGACAAAATAATATGTACATCTACGGGGGGATTTCACGTTTCACGAGTACGCATTGTTTGATGAAAAACCCAAGTTCACTGGTAACCGAAACCATAGAATGTTTCCTTTGTACGAATAAAAAATATTTTCATAATTACTTTTCCTTGTGTACCGAAAGTACAATGAAGAGCAATTAAACTTTACTTGGCTGTCACAATAACCACTGTTGTGTGGCAACTTCAAAGTCAAAACAACCGACTTTGTTTACTTGTTTGTGCCGAGCTACCAACTGGTACTAAGTTATATGATATTTTATCATAATAAATATAATTAGAAGAGTCTGATCGGTAACGGTAACAAAACTGTCTGATTTAACTGTTTAATACCTTTGTTCTTATAACACCACGTCAATTTCCGTAGTTATGGAAAACTAAAACGTAAACGAAAACGTTTTTCGTGTATACTCTGCGGTTATTACTAATTAGTCTTAACCACCATTTTCTAGATATTAAATGTATTTGATAGTTCTACAAAAAAAGTTATATATATTCTGTTTAATAAAATTCGGCATATAAAGGTAAAGGTCACAATTTTGTAGATGCTTATTTTTTCTCCTTATGTATGAACTCACCAGAAGGAGACCGGAACCAGTATATTGTTACTACCGGTAAAAATACCATATCTTTGAGAGTCTTATTGTCTAGTTACAAATGTCCGCAACGCATAAAATAAGTACTATCTGTATTAATAGCCGTATTCTGTGTCTATAGATGTTGGTGGTAGTGCCACGCTGTAACCCCACAGCCGAATGGGCCGGCACGACCGTGGAAGTACCACACTCACATAATACCGACGTGAAGTAATATAGCTTGCTATTGCGTTTCGTCGGTCTGTGGGAGGTTCCAAAGGCCCAAACCCCATTACCCTCTTCCCTCCTCTCCCTCTCCCCTCGTCTGACTCTCCCTCTCTCCCCCAACCCTTTCTATTCCTTTTAGAAGTTGGCAGCGCGTTGGAAACCGTTGCCAAGCAACGCCCTTGGTGTTGCAAACGTCTATATGCGACGGTGACCACTTTTCGTCAGGTGGGCCGCCTGCCTGTCTGCGTACTTATAGCAATAAAAAATTACATATCGTGAACTGAAATGGTGCCGATCATAAGTGGGACCTAGGAATTTAAACAACTTATGGGTCCTTATATAGCTAATGGACAAGTACGTAATAATAAAATACATAGCACATACATGTAGTAACTCAGGGCTGCAGATCAATAATGCTGTCTGATGTGTATTGCGCATGTGCTCTCCAGCACAAAGCTTCTTCCCGGGCGTGGGGTATATACTGCCGAGCGTTGAATATTCCCGGTTAGTTCGGTTCGTTCCTTCAGCGCTCGCCGGCAGGCGCCGGGCCCGAGCTCCGCGCCTGTCGGTGGGCACACGCTCTTATTGTTTTCCTTTACAAATAATATTCTCTATAAATAGTTTCGAAGTGCCACTAATATCGATAACAATACATGCATCACGCTACCATCATCCGCGCCGCGCTTAGCTCGACATAGCTGCGCTAGATCATTTTGGTAAGTTCTATATTTGTTGAGTCATCGTTTATATTCTTCAGAATTTTGTGTGACTGTTTAAATGCATTAAACTTAGCAAAAACGTTATATTTTTGGCAAACTATGAATTGAATGTGAGATACCTATTTTTGAATAAGCTAGTAAATAGTGAAGCTGTTAACAAAAACCCTAATTGCAGAAAAAGTAACTATTGAACAGATTCAAACAAAACTAAACGATTTGAAATGCAGGCGAAGGCATGAGACCTTTTAGTTCTTAATTTTTCAACTTGTCTTCGCTGTTTATTATGTTTACGTCTTACGATTAATATTTATATATTTGAGATCGCACTTAGCGATAAGACCGGTTATTGTTCATAATTATTTAAGATATTGTTTTTTTGTAATTTCTGTTTTTTAGGTGTCGATAAAGTGTCAATGAATTGTATATTTGTTCTAAATTCATGCGATTGAACATATTTTTTTGTGTTGTATTTAAAATATTACGCCGTGCACAGAGATAGATTTGATTTTATCTAATAAGATAGACTAGATTTAATTTATTTCAATTCCTGCTCCGATAAAAAACGTCCATAAATATGAATGCAACGCACTGCGCGTTCACGAAGCGTTAGGAAGTTCACGTCTAAACGTGGCGTCAGTCTGCATCAGTGCAGCGTAAACGATAGTACAGGACGTGTATATGCTCGTTTCATACAAAGTTCACACCATAGTACTGTAGGTATAGGGACTCGTGTCCTGAACACGAGCACCAAGACACCGACAAAATGTGATATGCCCGAGTTGCGGGACACCACACAATGGCTAGTTGGCTACCTAGTCTTCATCTCTTTCCACCTACCTACGCACGTACGCAATACGCATGCGCAAGTTCCCACCCACTTGATTAGCGAAGCTACCCATATAAAAGCCTGCGATCTAGATAATGTCTGTTTTCTGGCTGAGTGCCATCTGCGCTCGCCAACCGTCCGGTGACGCTGTAAATGCCGGTAGAGGCAAACAGCATTAGTCCGTTCTAAAAAAAAAAAAATTATGTCTGTCACAATCTCCGGGTTGTAAGCACATTCGGTAGCTTACAACATTGAGACTGTCGATAAATCTATTGTCAAATATGTACAAGATCGAGCTGGACCGCTGATTTTTTACAATCTCATTTTAAAACTTCCTGATCGAGCTGAAACAATTATTTTATTTTATGGGAATTACATGATTGATCATAGTTTGTGCAAAAGTGATGAGCAAAGAGAATACAATACTACATAAGATAGACGAGTGCGGTAATTTAGATATTTTTTTTTTAATTTCATCGTTTTTTCTTCTATTTTTTGGTCTTATTGTGACATAAAAGGTGGCCATAAATATTGCAACGATACCAAGAATATTTCTGACAAACTTGTGAAATGATCTACGCGGTCATATGCCCTTTATTCATATTGACATTTATTTATTCCAAAAATGTACAAGTACCATTACAGTAACTTAATACTAACGCGATACAGTAAAAAAATCAAATTAAATTATAAAAGAAGTATATACATAAATAAAATTTAAATAAATAATAATAATAAAATAAATAATTAATAAAAAACATCTCAAATTAAATTATCTTCCATTAACCATTGAGTTACTTCTGTGAATTTCCTCAAGCTGCAGTGAAAAACCGTCAACATGGCTAGATATTTGGTTTATCATACTTATGGCTCGTGATAAAGGGGCACATTTAAGTAGGTTGGTCCTCGCTGTTGGTACATTCAGCAACGTAGGGCGACGGCGGATCACCACACATCCGTCCGTTGCACGCAGTGGCAGCTCCGCCAGCACCTCCGGGTGGTGCTGCTGCCCTCACAGTACCAACCACATGTACCTTAACAGCGCCACGTCTCTTCTAACCGACAGTCGACTGAACCCGACCATGCCTATGACAAACAAGCTCGGGTATACATCAACGGATAGTATGGATAAATGCCGAACTGCTTTAAGTATAGAAAACGCGTGAATTTATTTTGGATCTTTTCCACCATGAGGCTATATTTCGCCTCCATCGGCCATATCATAACGTTAGTTTCAAGGTGACTTCGAACGAGCGCATTGTAAACATCTCTCTACCCGGCACTGGAATGGACGATGTCCATTCCACGCATAAAATCATATAATAATAAAATATAATTCCATAAAAATGGTTTGAGTTAATCGAGCGGCCTTTAATAAATCTATGCTGTTTGTGGTGGATATTGCGACACATATTTTTTCTTTTTTTATTGCCAAAAGTAGGTAGACAAAGGGGCAGCCCCCGGAATGAAAGTGGTCATCGTCGCCTAAAGACGTTTAAAACACCAAAGGCATTACCAACGCGCTACCGACCTCTAAGAAATGTAATGACTCGCTTTTGAAATAACCCCATATCGTAGCACAGAGGGAAAACCTCGGTGGGAAAAGAGAGTTGGTATCCGGTCAAAAGTTCTTCCGAACACTCGCCCGGGTAAATATGACGATGTGTTTATTTTTCATTTACTTTGGTCAATCTATATAGGTAATATCAAGACAGACCGATAATATTCAGTTGACATTTCGTACCCTCCTTGTGAATAGTAACAATATGCTCAGTTTTTCAGATCCTAGGAAAATATCCCTCACGAAAACATTAAGTAGGTACATGTGCAAGCAAGTGGTTCTGCTAGAGTTTCAGCACATTTCACGTAGAATATTAGATATGTCCCTGCCGGCGGCTTTATTTGGGTCTATACACGGTACATATCACTATATTAATACAATATCATATGTAGACGACTTTACTCGCCCATTTTCGTATGTTCAACGTTCTGCCGAACAAAAGTATATGAACTAGATAAAAAAATACAATCATATATAGATAAATAACCATTTTTTTATGTATAAAATAAAATGTGTTTTTAATTTATAATACCTATAGGTACGGCATAATCGTAACGTAGTACCTACTAAGCGTGTGTGTTACTTATTTCGTTCACGCCTTCTCTTGATAAAATACGGGGGTCAAGTATTGCGCAAGGATTGCGCATGTGCGGAACTCGTAGAGGGTGAGTACAGGACGCCGCGCCAGTGCCGTGAACTGTGACCTGGTGCAGGACGTGCATAGGATCGTTTTTACGTGGCCGGAAGCCGTAGCCTTTTTTAGCCTAGGCGCTCAATAAGACTAATTTTATATATTACTAGCAGACCCGCGGCTTCGCTCGCATGGCCTCGCGGGATCCGGTAATTACAAGTTTTTAATTATCCCACGGAACTCGTTAATTTACCGGGATAAAAAGTATCCTATATATTTATCAGGGATATTAAGCTACTACCATACAAAATTTCATTTCAATCGGTCCAGTCGTTTCGGAGATTAGCCCGTACAAACAGATAGACAAACATACACAGAAACAAACAATTTGAACTTATTTTGCACTCCTTACATCCCCTGACTCGGTTTTTAGCATATTTTTCATTGTACAGAAATTTGACCTCTACAGTTTATAATATGTAGCAGTTTTTACATCCCTCGTTTTACCCCCTAAGTCATCCCTGACAAACATATTGAAAGCATCACCATTTATTTTAAATTACCTATCCAGTTATCAATTTTCATCACTGTAGCTCCAAAATCAAAGAAACGACAATAAAATGAACGAAATATTATCCTCCGTTTCACCCCTTATGTCATCCCTGTCAATAAATAATGAAATCATCACTTTAAACTGTCCAAATGTTAATTTTCACCACTGTATTTTCGAAAACAAAAAAACTTTCCATACAAACATTCAACCCTACATTTCACTCTCTTAAACCACCACAATCCAAAAAAAAAGTCCAACATTTTTTTATTTTGGATGACTTACGCAAATACAATTTTTCACAACTATAAGTTCAAAAACAAAGGAGTTTCATACAAACGTTTCCACCTCTTTTGACCCCCTTAGGGGTAGAATTTCGAAAAACCCATTCTTAGTACACCTCTACGCATCAAGGACAATACACCCTCCAAATTTCAAGTCTCTATGATCAGTGGTTTAGGCTGTGCGTTGTCTGTCAGTCAGTCAGTCAGTCAGTCAGTCAGGACATCTTCTTTCATATATTAGATTACCAGATGACCCACTTGCGATTTTACTTGAGTACTTGAGTACACGATACGAAGCAATAAAAAATATGCAATAAAACCCAATGTAGGTATTGTTTTATTCATTTTTACGTTATTGATAACGTAATAATAGTTTAATGTTTATAATAAAATCAGTAGAAAAGACAAGTACGTTATAAATGTTATTTCATATGTAATGTATAGGTAAGTACGTGAAATAATCCCCTTACTTGTACCCATTGTTCGATGGAAAAACTCACGTTAACTAGAAACCGCAACCTTAAATGTAATCGTAATGTCCTTAGTACGAAATAATTTTTCTTTTGGCATTACTGTTCCTTGTATACTAAAATATAACGAAAAAGCAATGAAAATTTACTTGACTGTCACAATAGCCGCTGTTGCGCAGTAACTATGTGGTTGATATTGAAAGTCCAAAAAATCGACATAGTTTACTTGTACCTATATGCCGAGCGATACCAAGTTATATTATATGAATTATAAAAGTTATATGGGAAGAACAGTAACAATACTCTCCGATCGAAAGGTTTAATACCTTGGTTCTTAATGGTACTCGTAGTACCACGTTATTGCAAAACAAAAACAAGACCTAGTATGAAAGGTATCGGTCCATATATATATATATATATATATATATATATATATATATATATATATATATATATATATATATATATATATATATATATATATATATATATAGAGTAAAATGATAAGTACTAAACTACATAGCACATGGATACTCAGGGCTGCAGATCAATAATGCTGTCTGATGTGTATTGCGCATGTGCTCTCCAGCACAAAGCGTCTTCCCGGGCGTGGGGTATATATATATATTGCCGAGCCTTGATTAATCCCGGTTAGTCAGTTCGTTCCTTCAGCGCTCGCCGACAGGCGCCGGGCCCGAGCTCCGTGCCTGTCGGTGGGCGCACTCCCTTACTGATTTCTTTTACAAATAATAGTTCTAAAGTAAAACTAATCGTAAGAATAATAAAATAGTGTCGCCACCATCCGCGCCGCGCTTCATTCGAGATTGCTGCGCTAGATCACCTACTTGGTATGGTTTGATAATATTGCAATATTTATTCCTGAATGTTATGAGAGATTCAAAATTTTTTTTTATACTTTCTTATTTTTGATGTGTGAAAAGCTTTATAATCCTGTGCAACCTAATGACTAGATGTCAAGTTGGAAGGTCGCTATCTGTATGCATTAAATATCTCCTAAAGTACTGTGGCATATTCCTGAGCTTGGCGCTGGACACTATTATTGGCACAATTTTTTTGGTATGGATATAGATTTAAATAAGTTTTTTGAGGCATCCATCTCCGAGGAGAACTTTGCGATCGATTAAAATGTATTTAGCTTTAAACTTGGCGCCTAGACACCAACAAGATGCGATTAAGCCAATTGGGAAAAACCCCTGAAAATGGCTAGTGATAAAAGCTCTTTCTCCACCTACGCACGCGTGCAATACGCATGCGCAAGTTCCCACCCACTTGTTTTCCGAAGCCATATAAAATCCATCGATCTAGATAATGTCTGGCACAATCTCCGGGTTGTAAGCACATTCGGTAGCTTAGAACCTCGAGAATGTGCATAAATAAATCTCATGCTAATTTTGTATGAGTTCGATCTGAACCGCAGAACTCTGACATTACTATTAAAAACAATATAACGGATAAAATCCTTTGTTTGTTAGTAGCCTGTTTACGATTATATGTTAGTTTGTTATACTATAGACAAAAGTATTTAGTCCAGCATGTAACTATGTCTATCCAGTATTTTTAAAGGACAGTCATAGCGAGATGCAATCATTTTTAGAACACCGTTGGAACTTCCCCGCTGACTATTATCGAATAAGTTAAAACCCTAACCTAGGCACTTAACCAGACTCATTTAAGTTATTACTATATGAACCGCCTGCGGATTTTCTCTCGTGTCTTACGGGATTCTAAAGCAACGTAACTCAATTGCCACCTTATCATCATTTTCGCTTAAATATATATCCCCTAAAATATTTACATGGATTTATACGATGACATCGATCACTTTTTAATAAGCCATGGTTAAAACATTATATTTTTAAATCATACGTATAATACAAATCCTAAGCTTAGATTTAGAAGATATCATAGCTACCGTCTGGGATACCGGCTTAGGTGATGATGATGATGATGATGAACTATCGACCACTGAGCTACATATGACGTTTCCTGCTCATAGTTTTCAATCGCAAGGCAGTTCGTTACTTGTGACGAAATGCATCTGTTCTAGGCAGAGTTTACCACTCAACACCTGGTTATATCGTATTTTATTAACATGAATAACATTAATAAATAAGAATATTTTTTGTCACGGAGTTTCAGCTGATATTTCCTGCTTACACAGAGGTACTGGTAATCAATTGATCCTTTTAATGCATTCTTTGAAGAGCATATTATGTACATCAAAACAAACATCTTTTGTTCTACGACTCAAAAAAATCGTATTTTTTCCTTCCATACAAAACTTAAAAAATCAATTTGAACGGTCTTAACATAATTAACACTATGCCGACAAGCCCCGGCCGGCGGCGGGCGGACGGCGCGGCGGCGCGGCGGCGGCGGCGGCAGCTTAAGAAATGGGTTGAGACGTGGGAAGTCAAGTTCGTCTTAGCTGTGCTACGCTACGACGCGCTGTTAACTACAGTGTCACAAACTTATCTGGACCGGTGGCCAGAAGAGGAACTAACGACGCCATATTGAAGTGTCAATCTGTCTGCCATTCGTTGACATATCCGCCATTGCTTGTTTGCCCCGTGTGTTTATTATTCGTTTAGTGTTTAAAACCTTGTGAAAAATGCCGAAAGCTTTAAAAAGTGATGCCAGGAACGTCATATTACAAGTCTTAGCTTTTATGAAGGAAGAAAAGCGCCTTAAGACACCGGTAATACCTTTCGAAAAACTGTATGAGCGCGTAGCTGCCGCCACAGGTTAGTGTTGTCAGCTTTTGAAAATAAATTCCACGAAAACATTATTTCGGTTATTTTAATAGAATAGATTTTTAATTTTTTGTTACTTTTGTTTTAGGTGTTACGGAGCGATTCGTTAGGAAACTTGTAACGGAAAAAGAACAGGCAAATGAAGCTGGCACAAAAGTTTCCACGCCGGGTAAAAAAAGGAATAGGACGAAAGGTAAAATTGAAGTGGATGATTTCGATCTCGGTGTCATAAGAAGAAAAATTCATGAATTTTACACTATGCGGAAAGAAATTCCCACAATACCAAAGTTGTTAGATGTGCTCCAAGAAGACATTGATTTCAAAGGGAGTCGAGAAACTCTTCGGAAAATACTCCATAAAATTGGATTTCGTTACAAGAAATCAAAATCGAACAGAAAAGTTTCTATCAAAACTTTTCTGTTCGATTTTGATTTCTTGTAACGAAATGATATTTCAGCATGGAGAGCAAATTATCTTCAAAAAATTAAAGAGAATGAACGAGGTGAACGAGTCATATTTTTGGACGAGACCTATATTCACGCATCTCATGCAGCTGGACGCTGTTGGCAAAGTGATGATGTTGATGGTGTGCTTAACCCAGTTTCTAAAGGAAACAGATGGATAATTGTTCATGCGGGAGGACAAGCAGGGTTTGTGGAGAATGCTTTATTGGTGTTCCAATCGAATACGAAAAGTGGCGATTATCATGATGAAATGAATAGTATCTAAGAATTTCAAAAAATGGGTGACTGATAAACTTCTGCCCAATTTACATCAGTCAACACTGATTATAATGGATAATGCCCCTTATCATAGCATTTGCATAAATAGAACTCCGAATGGAAATCATAAAAAGGCTGAGATGCAAAAGTGGCTGACGGAAAATAATATAAAATTCAACGAACAGTTTACAAAACCGCAGCTCTACGAACTCATTAAAAGACATAAACCAAAACCTGTATATGAAATAGACGAACTGTTGAAAACACATGGACATAGCGTGTTAAGATTACCGCCTTACCATTGCGACTTAAATGCAATCGAAATGATTTGGAGCTCGATGAAACGAAACGTAGCTAATCAGAACATTGGTAAATCCAATTCTGAAATGCCTACCTTGATTGCAGAAGCATTCAATAAGATAACAGTAGATGAATGGCAAAAGCATTGCAATCACGTGAAAAAACTAGAAAACGACTATAGCAAAGGGGATGCATACTTAGACGAGCCTTTCATCATTAATTTGGACAGTGAAAGTGAAAGTAGTGACTGTGATGATGAAGTGAGTGCTGATGAATCAAATAACCCTGGTGGCTCAGGAATACCTGGAGTATTCCCGTTGGAGAACACTCGCCATACATATGTAATTGATCATAATTATTGCGTTAAAATATAAATATTTTCGAAGAATACATTTGTTTTGTTTTTAAGTAGATACCTAATTAACATTTTACCAACGTTCCTTTAAGTTGCCAGCTGATACATGGGTAGTGTGTGCATAATAGGGTATTTTACACCATGCAAGAAAAATATAAAATGAATGTTTAAGGCAGATTTCGTAAAAAGTGTTCTAAGAACGTAACGCCATGAGACGTCACGAGCCGTTTTCACAAGGAAAATGAAAAACATAAAATCAAATTTTAAGTTTTTTTTTCACTGAAATAAAAATTCTGCTGGTTCATTATGACCTACCTTAAGATTGATTTAAAACAGTCTAAAAAAATGCTAAAATACCTTATCATACATTTCTAACTCAAAAAAAGGAGGCTATTCATTTAATTCGAATTAACCTATGTATTATTATTAGAACTGCAATCACGGAATCTTGGTTAATATTTTGTTTACCACTTTATTGTAAAATTTATTTATCTGGCAACACCGAATGCGATAACAGCGACTCTCTCACCGGTCCAGATAAGTTTGTGGCACTGTACATGCATGGCTAAACGTAGATAAATGAAGTGGATGCGATGTAGAGTTATGAAGTGTAAGATATAATCACAAAACTTAAAAATTTTTTTTTGAGAAATTTGTTTAGTTTTGGGAAAAGTTCTACAACAAAATTAGTTTGTTTTGATCTACAGATGCTAATTGATTACCAGTAAACCTGTATATGATCATAAAATTTATATTTTATAGTAGGTCGGTAACATCAACTAACACTAAACTAACATTACTACGTCAATTCCGTAGTTATGGAAAAACTTTTTTCTAGATTTTAAAGGTATTTGTAGACAGTTATAATATGAATATAAATAATGAGTGAAACTATCTTATACAACAGTAAAATCGATTTTATTAAACGTTTACTAATAAAGAACATAAGGGTTGCCTTGAAAAATTTAGTGAGAGATAATATATGCATAATTTTTAGGGTTTCTAAGACTCCACTGTCCGTCTGTCCGTCATTCACCAGGCTGCAGTATCTGATGAACCGTGATAGTTAGCAGTTGAAATTTTTCACAGATGATGTACCTATTTCTGTGGCCGCTATAAAATAAACATAAAAAAATTCGGCCCAGTGCGAGTCCGACTCATCCGATATATCAGTCGGACATATCTAATGCATCATATGCTAGTGTTTTATTTGGATAATATCAGATCAGTCGAACTCGTGTTCACTAGATCAATAAAATCCGAATTAAAAAATAAAAAAGTTAATTAATAAATAAAAAAATTACTATTGCGATTTTTATTTTATTAAGTACAGGCCCCACAGCCGGAAAGAAAGCTTAAGGCGCACCTTCGCTTATGCTTACGCACGTAACAACGTGTAATGCCTTGCCGTGAGCATCGGCCTGACTGTTTGTGTCCAATATTCTATAAGAATAGTAAAAGCGTGTCACGAGTTACGAATTAACGTCCCAGAGACGTACATATACATAAGTTTTATTCATAAATCTTTTGTTTTAATATTACGGTATAGGGGGGATTAAGCTCTTAATTATAAATGGTATATAAACCATGTTAATAATAAACTCGTTTATTATAAACATGGTTTATAATAAACGAGTAGCGAAACTACAATTCAGAATCGTATAATTAAATATGTACCTTATGTAATAGGTTTTTAACCAAAGCATTATTAATATTACTATTATCGTAGTAATTCACAACTGCTTTCGTCATATATGATAAAAGGTAAGGGTCAGAATTATATTGTTTCTCCCTTTGAATAACCTGCGCAGATGGAAACGCTAACCGGCATGTTGTTACATTACCGAGATAAAAATACCATATATTTGCGGTTCATGAAAAATACATAGCACATAAAGTACGTTATAATGACAAATTGACGTTCATAAGTGCGTCTTTGATGTCTAACTTGAATAAATGATTTTGACTTTGACTTTGAGTTTTGAGAAGAGTAGGTACTCTAACACCTCGGTGTGGAAGCTCAAAACCACGGTTGATTTAGACCCCATGATTCTCTGTTCTGCGGCGGTCCACGTTTGATACGTTGGGAATTTATGGATTAAAAATCAATGAATAAAGAATTAACTACTTTAAGTTAACATTGAAATCTATAGAAAACACAACTACCTACGTTGCAAATGCTATTTCACGTGTAACGACCCCAGTACTTGTATCCATTGTTCGATGGAAAAACTCAAGTACACTGGAAACCGAATGTTTCCTTTATACTAAATAAATATTTTTCTTTCCTTGTTTATCGTAAACACAATAAAGAGCAATTAAACTTTACTCGGCTGTCGCAATAACCGCTTTTGAGTGGCAAGTTCAAAGTTGAAACAATCAAGTTTATTTACTTGCATGTGCCGAGCTACCCACTGGTACTAACCACGTCAATATGCGTAGTTATGGAAAAACTTAAACGTAAATGAAAACGTTTTTCGTTTATGTTCTGCGCGAAGTAATTCTGTATTTTATAGATAATGATAGATAATTATAATATAAATGTATATTTAAATACATAATTGCGTCTATAATCCGCGAAAAGATGCTCTACAACATATTGAGAGGATTAATCTAAAATCGTTATAAATACATAATAGAAATGTATAGAAAAAAATAAGAGAGATAAAATCTAAAAAATAATATATTTTATCTTCATAGAATTGAGTTATAAGAACTATTGCTTCAAAAATTTGTCATTTTTTTATCAACTTGTATAATTTTTATTTTTTATAATGAATACTGACCTAAATAACTAGAAAATGGTGAGCGCATAATTACATTTTACACTAAGAACACAGCTGGTATGACAATCCATGACAAGAAGGTATATACTATAGAATGACGTCTTGTCTCTTGAACTCTTTCTAATGAAATAGCGTTGATGCTCACGCATGTTACATTATGTGTTTTGCTAAGCCGTGGGCATCGGGTGAGGGCTGGGATGGGCTGGGTTTTTCTTATAATCTATAAGAATCATAAAAGTAGTCGCAAATCAAATTAAATTATGTTATCTTTTCAAAAAAAGTCAACGAGTTGCGAGGCTCATATCAAATCCGTAAAATTAAATATGTATTTTATTTACTGAAATTTATTATTGTGTTATAGAGAAAAGGACGAATACTATTATTGCAGTGATTGACTTCTGCTTTCGTCATGTAATAAAAGTTAAGGGTCATAGTTTTAAATGTGGTAAATAGTTTCTCCCTTAGAATAAACTGACCAGTCGGAGATGGAAACCGGTATATTGTTGTCTTATCGAGATAATAATACCATTTCTATGAGAGTCATATTCTTTAGTTACTAATTTCCTCAACGCACAAAATACTATTTGTACTAATAACCATAATCTGTGTCTATAAAGTGGAAACTACTAACAAACGTACGGGTCCGTAGTATATAGCTAATGGATAAGTATATATAAGTACGTAATAATAAAATGCATAGCACATACATGCAGTAACTCAGGGCAGCAGATCAATAATGCTGTCTGATGTCTATTGCGCATGTGCTATCCAGCACAAAGCTTCTTCCCGGGCGTGGGGTATATATTGCCGAGCCTTGATTATTCCCGGTTAGTTCAGTTCGTTCCTTCAGCGCTCGCCGACAGGCGCCGGGCCCGAGCTCCGCGCCTGTCGGTGGGCGCACTCCCTCACCGTTTTCCTTTACAAATAATAGTTTTAAAGTGGTCCATCCGCGCCGCGCTTTGTTTGAGATTGCTGCGCTAGTTTACCTGTGTGGTAAGGCTTGATAATTATTATTATCTTTGACAAGAGTGATAATGATTTGATAATAATTATTTTTGCAGCTTATATTTCTTAATGTTATGAGATATTGAAAATACAGTTTCTATATTATATTTTAATGAATAAGATTTATATGATGTAGTGGCTATATCTATCTACATTTCGATTAAATACGTAGAAAAAATTAACTTAAAAGTAACAGGGAGGTATATTGAACTTGCTAACAAAAACCCTTTTGTAACAAAAAACTGAAAATATGCAAACGAATTTACGAATCCATGTGAAATGCAGACGAAGGCATGAGGCTCTTCATTGCTTTATTATCTATATTTTTTTTGTTATTTATATGTATCCTTCTTATATACTTTTTTGTGTTTTTACATATATCTTTTTTGTTTTTGAACTGTTAATTTATTGTCCTAAGACAATGCGATCGTACAATTTTGTTTTGAATTTTGTTTCGATTATTACTTTAGCCGTGCAATTCTCCAAGAGCAAACATCGTTGCATCTTTGACAACATCCGTGAAACAAATGAAGAGATGACAAGAAACGTTGGCAAAGCAACCTTGTGTACAAGATCTCATAAAGTATTTGACATCGGTGAGCTCGTCGACGAATCATTACAGAATCGCACGGCTGTGTACACTTTCTTGCGCATCTTATTTTGACACGCTTTTTACTTGTTAAACATTTATAAGTGGTTAGTTTTAAAAAAAGTTACTACATGGAGCTTCAGCGTATTTTTCTACATCTAAGCCGTAGATGTTCAATTCCCTGGTTGGTAAAAATGGGATTTCATAGAAATTAATACTAAAAGCAGGCCAGAGGGGATGGTAGATGGCTCTTCTATGATTGCCTGACGTCTTAAGCATAACTGACGATAATCACCTTTGCCAATGATAGTATAAACATTACATACCATTCCGACTGATTGATAATTATTGAACTTATGAATATGTGATTCACCTCGAGTTACAAGAAAAGTACTCGATCACCTTGCTGTGGAAGCTTAAAACCACGGTAGGCTTGAGCCTAAGATCCTCCGTTCTGTGGGTGTTCACGGCACACATCTGTGCAGTCATTGATTAAAAACAATGGTAGTAAATAAATGGTTTCGTACTTCTTTCTTTTCCCATATCGACGAAACCGCGTTATTACGCGGTTTCGTCGATATACGATTTATTAGGAAGGAAAAAAAATTATGTCTAATGCCCATGTTGTACCTACCCCAATATCAGTTGGGAACTCAGTTCTCGAAGTTGTTGACGAGTACATCTACCTGGGACAGACAGTCAAACTAGGCAGGTACAACTTCGAGAAAGAGGTCAATCGTCGAATCCAACTCGGCTGGGCAGCGTTCCGGAAACTTCGCGAAGTCTTCTCCTCAAAAATACCTCAGTGCCTCAAGACAAGAGTCTTCGACCAATGTGTGTTACCAGTGATGACTTATGGCACTGAAACGTGGTCTCTTACTATGGGCCTCATAGACAAGCTCAAAGTCGCACAACGAGCTATGGAGAGGGCTATGCTCGGGGTTTCTCTACGTGATCGAATCAGAAATGAGGAGATCCGTAGAAGAACGAAAGTCACCGACATAGCCAGAAGATTAGCCAGTCAAAGTGGCAGTGAGTGGGCAGGGCACATAGCACGCAGAACAGATTGCCGATGGGGACGGAAAGTTCTGGAATGGAGACCACGGACTGGCAAGCGCAGCGTAGGTCCTCCACCGACACGGTGGACAGACGACCTGATAAAGGTCGCCGGACGACGTTGGATGCAGGCCGCTTCCAACCGGTCCTTTTGGAAAATTATGGGAGAGGCATATGTTCAGCAGTGGACATCGTACGGCTGAGATGATGATGATGATGACATGTACAATTTAACACACACATATACATACCCTGTGAGGGTGTAGGAAACAGAGTAGGTTTGAGTTCATAAAATCATTACTAATTAAGTAAGTACATAAACTCTAGATACGAGTACCTACATTGTAAATTAATTGATACATTCCACTTTCATTCATTATGTTTACAAAAAAAATATGTCGCCATCGTATCTTTTCCATGGTTTGGTATTTATTTATAGCATTTTACATTATACAATTTGTACAGTGCGTACATATGTATTTATAAACTAGCTGCGCTCCGCGCTTTCACTCGCGTGTTGATGGATAATGATGAATCACATCATAATGATCATATAATCATAATGATACTCAGGCATACCTAAGGTAGCTTTTGACTGGTGAAATAGTTTTTTGAATCGGTTAAGTAGGTTTTGCGTTTATCAAGCAATCGGTTAGTTTGTACTTCACCACTTAAAATTGTGAAATAACTTGTTGAAGTCGGTACCATAATAGTTCAAAAGTACTGATTATAACAATATTGTGTGCATGGTACTGACTTCGACAAGTTATTTCACAATTTTTAGTGTTGCAGTCGGTTCATTTGTTGGGTTAAATAATTTTTTCATCCTTTTTAGTGACCCTGGTTGCTTACGACATCGATTGTAATTCACTGTCAATTACGATTTCATAAAAATAGGCGAAACAATCTTCAGTTATAGGATGGTAACTCACAAATCACTTGGCTGCATTTGGATGGAATAATCTGGGACGCATTGGTAGAGACCAAACAACAAAATGATTATCAAAATCGTACTTCTCTTTAAAAAGTTATGCGTGATAATACATAAAAAAATATACTCGTCTACTTGAACCCCCTGTTTTTATTGGAAGTCGGTTGAAAATACAACCGTGGCGTAGCGCTCCTATTACAATATTTAGGTCACTGATTCAATAGAATTGTTTATAATAAATGCTTTGGTATCATTATTCATTCATTTTATATTTAAATCTCAAAACCGTCATTCATAAGATGAAAAGGGTCAGAATTTTATAGATATAAAAGCAGTTTCTCACTTTGAATAGACTGACCAGGTGGGCACGGAAACCGGTAGCTTGTTGCCATCGAAGTAATCAAATAATAAAAAAACATAATACAATTATTTCGCTAGTCCTATTGTCGAGTTATCCTTTTGCGCAAAGGATACGTGTTAAGGTGCTGTCAGCTCCTAACGTCCATAAAAAGAAGGATCTTTAAAGTAGTATATATTATAAACGGTGGTTTACTTAAAACTACAAAAAATATATGACTTGTCTACTAAGTCTTTTAAGTACACATTGACGGAAATAAAAACATATTATAACATACTAGATTACATAAAAAGAAGACTCAAACATACCACATATTTTACCTTTAAAACAGTTTTTCTCTATTCATTGTATTTGATATGAAATACATGTAATAATATAGTTACTTTTAATACACATACATTGACGAATTACTTTTTTTTAATAGTAAACTTATATTTTATGAATTTTGATACGTATTTACGAGGTGCAATTGCTGGATTTCACCAACGTGCTAGCAGCTGACAGCGCCTCGTTATCCATCGAAAATTAACCGTTCAATCGGGATGAAAGGTGTATGATTTATTTTTATCTTTTTGATACTTGATAGACTAGTGTTTGACTCACTTACCTTATTTTGCTTGCTATGCTTGACCTCACTTAATGGTCAATGAGGATGCTGTCGAAGGTTCCATCACACTGGATCTGGAATGGCGACTGTATCCCAAAAAGATAGCTATCCTAGGTTCGACTTGTTTTCTTCCAATAGTAGAAGAAGTAACGCACGCTGACTCCTCACTTGCACAGTCACAATTTTTTATATTTTTATAAGTGTGAATTTTAACAAATAACTGTACCTAATCTATTACTATAGAAATTAAATGGTCAGCACACTTAAACAGTGCCGACTGAGTATAATACCTTTATCCATGTATTTAATTCCTATTTTCATATAAATGATAACACAATTTAAAGATCTTATAGTTAGAGCACTATGACAGCATACGATATGTATAAAGCCGCCGGCGATTAATTCCTAGTGACCGATTTTAAAACTAAAGGCTAGCAAAGTACCTATAGTCAACATACATACATACATAAAATCACGCGTCTTTCCCGTAGGGGTAGGCAGAGACCACGGATTTCCACTTACTACGATCCTGACATATCTCTTTCGTTCCATCTATACTCATCAATCCTTTCATACATAAGCGTCGGTTTAGGGTACTTTTGACCTGGCCTTTTTTCAGAACGTCTTCAATCTGATTTCGGAACGTTCGCCTAGGTCTTCCCCTTCCAACACTTCCGTTTACTTGTCTATAGTCAACATTACTGATAAATCGTCCCATAATATTACGATACACGATACAGTGTTGAGTACATCATACAGTCAGACCCTCCATGTAGAAGACCGGATACGTACATAGTAATAATACGTTGTAGGGCTGCAAATCTGCTGCTGCTGTCCAAGCGCATGTGCAGTTGGGGATGACGACGCTTCCCCTTGGGCCGGGTGTATAAATAGCCGAGGGTTGATTAATATCGCCAGTTTCATAGGGACCACCTTTCAACGCCTCACTTAGTTACCGGGGCGATTATCTCTGACTCCCCTTTGTCCTTTGTCCGTTCGTTACCGGTGCCCTTGAGCAAGTCTTTGCAGTGAAACGTCTTCAACGCTCGCCTTAGGCAGTGCGCCTTCTGCACCTGATTCTGGCTGAGTGCCATCTGCCAGTAGGCGCACACACGGGTAGCGAGCGCTTACTTCCCGTCTAGTGGTGCTGTAAATGCCGGTAGAGGCAAACATCATTAACTCCGTTAGAAAAAAAATGTTCTCAGTTCAGTTTTAATTAATGAAAGTCAATTGCAGTTGCCGGACCTGAGCACTGCCCTCACACTCCCTTATTTTATCTTGAAAAATAATGCTCGTAGTTTTAAATTAGTGATGTGCCGGATACCCATGTCCGTATTCGTATCCGCGAATATCCGAGGGAGAAGAAAGATCAGTATCCGTATCTGTTAGTTTTTGGCGGATCTTTCACCGATCTTTTACCTTATTAATTTTCAATTCATACGAAATTTTATGTTTATATAGGCGATTAGGTAACAATGAAAAACTGTTAAATTCCATTAACATTATTTCTTAAATCGTATTTGGCACCTGTATATTGCAAACATAGTGAGTACCATACGAATAGTACATAACTCAAAGGTACTAAATCACCTATCTTTATAATGAGATCAATCACAAATCGTAAGAAATTAAGATCTGTCTCCGTATCCGTATTTGCAGATATACATTTTTAACGATCCGTCACATCACTAGTTTTAATGTGCCACTACAATAGTAAGCATTCATGATTATTTATTAAAACAATTTACTTCGTATAACTTCATGATACAACCGCGTAGCTTACCGCCAGCCGAAAGATAGCCATGTCGTCTCTTGGTTACATAACATAGTATTAATTTACCATTCAAATTAGTATTATATAAATAAGAAGTCAATATAAATAACAATGGTATGGTTATTAAGTAATAAAATGTTTAATATCTGCATTGACATTTGTGTAAAAATTAAAAATTTTATGTTATTTTGACGGTTTTTATGTTTTTATGAAACGGTTCAACCCTTCCTATACCGTGATAATTAAAACAAAAGATTTATGAATGAAACTCACGTAAATTTACGTCTCTGGTATGCAAAGGGTTAAGTACCAGGCATACCTGATGGTGGTAACCTCTGCCTAGAACAGATGCATCGAGTGACGAACTGAACTGCGCCCATAACCTTGAGACATTAAAAGTTATTACGCCTCATGTGTATGTTATTTTTCCGGCAACCATACCTTCAAACCAAAACACAGTATTGCGAAATTACTGTAGAAAAGGCGTGGTGGCAGTACTACCTTGGACGAACTCATTCACAGAACTCTACTGTCTTTTGTCCTGTTTAACTTGCGAAATATCATACTTAACATTATTCCGACACTAAATTTTAATTCAATCTCGAAAGTTCCATTCATAACTAGAAAAGGGTTACAATTATATACAATGTTGAGAGCAGTTTCCCATTCTGAACAGCCTGACCAGGTGTGCACGGAAACCGGTAGCTTGTTACCATGAAGGTAAAAATCATGATTTATTTCGATAGTCGTAGTGTTGAGCTATTCAGTTCCGCAACTGATATGTAATAATAGTGGTAAGTTATACAAGGTGTCCCAGAACTCAACGTCAAGCCGAAACGGGGTGACAGGATTAATTGTAAGCATCATGAAAAATTAGAAAAAAATCTATCCCATGCAGTTTGTAAATTATGGGCATTTAAGAAAGACCTAGAAATTTGGCCAAACTGTAACCATTTTTCGGTTATTGTGGTTAATTTTTATTATGTTTGTTCATTTAAACTTTGGAACCGTAACCCTAAATAACATTTCTAGGACCACAGTCAAAAATAATGACACAACTACCCAAGATTTCTAGAATAAAGATTATTTATTAGACTATGAATCTAAAATTTTCAAAATTTGTCGACTTCGAAAGGCCCTAAAATAAAAAAATGTCCTAAAGGGCCTTGGCAAGTGCCATTAAAAGTTTGCGCATATAATCAGGATTGTAAAATGTTACAAAACTTGTTAGTTTCATACAAAAAAAACTAGTAAAAAAATAAAAACCTCGAGTAACCGGATTTTTGCTAATCCGCTGATTTTTACTCAGTTCAAATGTTTTTATTCGCACAAGCTCTTGGTATGTTCTTAATTTTACGGAAAAATGATGAGAGAGTTGGATAGTGGACATGTTTGCCATGAGCGACCGAGACAGATAGTGAATATTTTTCTCATGATGGTTACAATCAATCCTGTCACCCCGTTTCGGCTTGACGTTGAGTTCTGGTACATCCTGTTTGTTACAATTATAATAGCGGCTTATCTAATGGCCACTGGTTCTCAAGGACAGCTGTCGGATTACCCCATTATGTGCTTAGCGACAGATTTTCAATCGTCAAGGTGGTAGCTAGACAGTCGGGTACCAGAAAATGTCCTACTAGCGAAGATGTGTTTTCCTATTCATGACTAAATGTGCTCTCATAAAAATGAAGGTTTTAAAACAGTTCATCTCATAACTCGCGATATTATCAAAATTAAAAAAAATTACATTTCTAAGTCTTCTAAGAACACATTGACGGAATTCGAAAAAGATATTCATAAGCGAAAACTGTTATGATAATGTATTAACAAAATCCTTAAACTACATTATTGAATAAGCAGATGTTTGTTTTCTAAATAAAAATAAAACAAAATAAAAATACTTTAACATACTAGAGTATCTACATTAAAAAAATTCAAACATACCACTTAATTTCACCTTTGAACAGTTTTTCTCTTTATTCCCTTTTGTATTTGTTATGAAACACATATCATAAAATAACAATTTTTAATACACATACACATTGACGGATATTTTTTTATTTAAGAGTGCACATTATTTTTTATGTTTTTGTACGTTTTTACGAAATGCGCTTGCATGATTTCAAATAAAGGAAATTGGACGTAGCCAAGCGCTGAGCTGACAGCGCCATACTATTAGAAAGATCAAAGCTAAAAACTAGGTGTAACTATGGACGATCTTATCGCTCAGAGCGATCTCTTCCAGACAACCTATATACAATATGTGAGCTACTCTTATTTCCCTTTCAATTCCTACCCTATCTGGTAAACCGTTTTAACGCGAAGAAGTAACAAACATATACCTACAGTCTCAACCACATCTTCACTTGCACAATATCGCATTGTTCTTCAATTATTATATGTGAATTTTAATAATAACTGCAATATAAGGCTGTAGAAACTTAGTGATCAGTCATCATCACCCTTAAACAGTACTGATCAATAATAAGAAGCGTCCCTATGAAATTGGCTATCTAAAAGAAACATTATATAGTGTTTTAATGATTATACATGAAACGTAAACAGATTTTACTTGCATTGTTTTTGTGTTTTTTCGCTGATTATCTAATAGTTAAAACTATTACAATTGGTAATGACAAAATATTGCAAATATTGCATATCTACAGCATTTTTAACTGTCATATATAACTCAACTATCTGTCACTGACGTCCGTAAGTTCTTTTTTAGTAAGCTTCTTCGTTTGTTTATACTTTTACGTTGTACCTTTTTCTAATATGGTAGTTTAAGTTTATAGATCAAAATCGTAGGAACTGAGTCACATACTCATTTACAAAACATAAAAAAAACTATTAGATATGTTGACACTAGATATTATTTAGCTGGGTGATGGTGCAGTACAAGATACAGTGAGACCTTCCCTATATAGGAACGGGTAAGCACATAATAATAATAATACATTGCAGCTCAGGGCTGCAAATCAATAATGCTGTCCCAAGCGCATGTGCAGTTGGGGACGACGCTTCTCTTAGGGCCGGGTGTTTAAATAGCGGAGCATTGACTAATGTCCACAGTTCAGTTTCGTTAGTGAGCGCTCGCCGACAGGCGCTGGGCCCGATCTCCGCGCCTGTCGGTGGGCGCACTCCCCTATCGATTTCCTTTACAAATAATAGTTTTAATGTGCAACTAATATCGTAACAATACATAACTAGTGTTGCCAACATCCGCGCCGCGCTTCGTTCGAGATTGCTGCGCTAGACCCCTTTGGTATGTCTTCGTACTTGTTCTTGATACTATTCTCTTTGTTGATTTTTATGAAATAATAATTATTATTTATAGTTATTATTCTCGTAGTATCAAACAGCTTTAAAAACTATTGGCGATCTTTTATTGAAAGTTTCAGCATAAATGTTTTATCCTGGGATGTTTTCATTTAGCGGGAGAAAAAAACTCTGCTTATTAATACAATTCAATATAAATATCGTAAAGTTCGTCCCTAATTATAGATCTAGCCAAAATGACATTATATTATACTTATAACTATAACTTTAACTATACCTTTCTTGTCTGTAAAATATTAAAAACAGAATAATCAAGGCGACGTATTGGTGGCTATTTGTGGAAGCCTATAAAATCAATAAAGGTGCGCAGCCTGCGCACGTTGCTAGGGATGAGTACGTGGGAGGCTCTGTTCAGTATCGGGAGGGATGGTTTCCTCCCTGAAATGGGGTATAACATGTCTCGAGTATCTAGGGTGTCTACTGCCTATAGCATTTGTATGGCAGTTGTAGTTCGTCGCCGAACTCTCGTTCGGTGATGCTGTAAATGCCGGTAGAGGCAAAGAGCATTAAGTCCGTTCGAAAAAAAAAGAAAAAGGTGTCTTCACACAACTCATCGGTCAGCGCTCACTGGCAGGCGTCGATCGCCCGGGTATCGTGCCTTCAGTGGATGCTCTTGCCTTCAGTGTTCTAAAATACTTTTGAAATAGCATTAAAAGAAATAAAAACAAATATAGTTTAGATTCTTGAAATCAGAGCCTCTTTCATCATCTGCGTAGCGCTTCGTTCTAGTTTACTGTGCTAGTTCAACTCTCCTGTAAGTATTTTTTGTGAACATTAACATTATATTTAATTATTGAGTCTGTTCAAAAAGAGAGTGAACTTCGGGATTTGAGGGCGTAATTGTGCTAAGTTACCTTTTTAGTAACAAAATAATTTTGTACAATATGAAATGCAGCTTTCCTAAAATAGGTAATTCTTTTCTCACTGCGTAATAGTGTCGAATTTCGTTTCAAAATCATTAATTATTATTTTTCAGTCTGCACTTACGTTTTTTCCAGATGGCTAAAGCACCCGCCATTAACTATTCGTTATTTGATAAAAACTATTAGTTATTTGATAGCGTGTACAGTTAAGATAAGGTTCCGTAAAGGGCAAGGGCCCTTACTTGGCATGTATTAATACTCGTAACACATACTATTACGTAGAAACTTGGGACTGCAAATCAATAATGCAGTAGCGCATGTGCAATCGGGTACGACGCTTCTTCCGGGTCGGGGGGCGGGTCGGAAGCGCGGACCTTTGATTAATGTTCCCACTTGCCAGTTCAGTTCGTGTCTGTCAGCGCTCACCGGCAAGCGCCGGGTCCGAGCTCTGCGCTTGCCGGTGGGTGGCCCGCCTCTTCTGTCTTTAGTTTAAAGTCGTGCCTTTACCATGCGGACGGAATACACTACGGGGTTATTTATTCTTATCCTGTTACCATAAACCGCGCCGCGCTGTGTTTGAGTTTGATGTGCTAACTCACTTCTTTGGTAAGCTGCTTCATTACCTGTTTTTCGTAATAAGTATATATGTACATGTATTGTAATTTTTTAAATAAACTTGTGACACATTTAATTCGAGATCATCTCTTTATATTATTTTAATAGGTCTATTTGTCTTCTTTATAGATAGCTTGCTCATAATATGATTGTCATGCCTGCTATCCTACTCATACTCATATTATAAACGTGAAAGTTTGTATGTATGGATATATGATGCTTGTTACTCTTTCACGCCCAAAGAGCCGGGCCAATTTTGATGAAATTATGTATCACAGTAGATGCGGCGCTTGGTTAACATATAGGATATTATTCATGCATCACCACTAGGGAACAGCGAAACAGCGGGGCGCAACTAGTATGTTGTATTTTATTAGCCGAAGTATTAGTAAAGGTGTTTATACTATTCCATACTGTGTAGTTGTAACTAAAGTTTCTGAATAGGCCAAAATTTCGGTTAACTTAGAACTATGAACAATACATAGTATGTACATAGTAATTCTGGCGTGCAAATCAATAATGCGACGCATGTGCACTCGGAAACGACGCTTCTTCCAGCTTCCAATCAATGCAGGTTGCGTAGACATGGGGTGGCTAGCTATAACATGCCGTTTTTAACGTAACCACGCCCAGAGATAAGTCGTATTAGCTACATTACTCAAATAACAGTTTGTAATATTATCTATATGGTATTTTTATTAAATATTTACATTGTGCACCGATCGACATTTTTAATGAAATATTTTTCTTTGTCTAATTGTTAAATCAACATGTTACAATTTTAATTGTATTGCATCGATCCTATAGTTTCAATCAGCATTTGTGAAACTAAATCAAAACTATTCACTGTCACTATAAATAACAATATTAAAAATAAAATATATAAATAAATCTCGGCATTGCCTCGCTGTATTGCTTTTTCCTTCAAGTTCAAGTGGTGCCCAGTATCCTAATTTATATTTGTTATTTTTACGTGATGAATGTAATACAAACAACGCAAAGGAAACCGACCATATTTTGTCAAACAAATAAAGCTTAGAACTTTAACTATCTTAACGACAACATAAGCATAATTTTTTCACCCAATCGAGGCATGCAATCTAGGTAATATAAACTATTCATTTTGAGCTCATGTGTAACTGAAGTTTAGGTATTTCAAGGGACCAATAATTTATTCGTTATTTGATCGCATGTAGAATTAACTGAAAATTCCGTTTTGCAAGGGCCCTTACTTGACATGAATTAATATCACATAGTATGTACTTAGTCATTCAGGGCAGCAAATCGATAATGGAGCGCATGTGCATTTGGGTACAACGCATCCTTCGGGGCGGTGGGTGGTTCAAAAGTACGGAGACTTGATTAATGATATTATGCCTGCTATATGTAAAGATTTCTTTATTTGGAGGCTTAGGTATTACTAAAGATACTCCTTTAAGACCATACGAATTTGATATAACGCGAAATTCCGAATAGGGGAAGACATATACAATGTTTGAACGAAGAATAATACATAGTTTATACATACAGTAAAATACAGTACACAGCACAGTACATACAGTAGCTCGGGCCTGTTAATCAATAATGCGACGCATGTGCACTGGGGAACGACGCTTCGTTCAGCTTCCAATCAATGCAGGTCACGCAGACATGAGGTGGCTGGGTACCTATAAAATGTTCGTTATCAATGTTACCACGCCCAGAGATATGTCGTATTAGCTCTATTACTATTCACTATGCATGTGAATCAGGGAACTACAATAACAGTTTGTAATATTATCGATAAAGTTATTTTTTTAACAATAATAACAATAACATCGATGGACATTTTTATTTAATAGAATAAAGTGTTTTGTCAAATCGTCACAACAACATTTTACAAATTTCAATAAATTGCTAATACATATAAATTACACGAAAAATTGTAAAGCCTAAATATTAACAATTTTATTGTTTTCAAATCGATCCTTTACTTTCACTAAGCATTTTGAAACTATTATAACAAAATAACGAAAATTAAAATACATATAAATTTTATTAGACTTTGCCTCACTGTATTGTTTTTTCCTTTAAATTCAAGCTATGCCTAGCCTGCATTCTGATTCCTATTTGTACATTTTATCTAATAATACACCACAAAGTAAACATATGATTTTTTTTAGTCCTTTTGTCAAACATAGTGGGCTCTAAGTAATTTTAGAATTTTGACTATATTGACGACAACTTAAGCATATTTTTTTGACCTAATCGAGGCATGCATTCTAATATAAACTACTACCTACTGTCCTTACTTGACATGTATTAATAATACAAAGTATGTACTACGTGGTCACTCGGGGCTGCAAATCAATAATAGAGCGCATGTGCATTTGGGTACGAAGCTTCTTTCGGGACGGGGGGCGGGTCGGAAGCGCGGAGCCTTGATTAATGTTCCCAGTTCAGTTCGTGTCAGTCAGCGCTCACCGGCAAAAGCCGGGTCTGAGCACTGCGCTTGCCGGTGGGTGCCACACCTCTTCTGCTAATAGTTTAAAGTCTTGCCTCTACGATACAAACGGAAAACACTACATGGTTATTTATTCTTATGCTGCTACCAAAATCCACGCCGCGCTTTGTTTTTGTTTGCTGTGCTACGAGAACTTCTTTGGTAAGTTTAGTGCATCAGTATCTGTTTTTCCTAATGAGTAAATACACATGTATATGTATTGTGATTTGTTATATAGGCTTGTTTCACGCTTAATTCAACATCTTTTTACTATTTAAATAGGTTTACTTGTTCATTCTGTGCTTGTACGCCTAAACGATTCGAACTAACTAACAGTTATTAATCCACCACTGTTACACGTCAAAACTAGAAATCTTAACAAATCTTTACCTACATATATAATAGTCTAAACTTTATGTAGAAGTATATAGTTCAATTATGTTAATTTAATAAGAATACTCAAACTAAATAACTAACTAACACCGTATTATCGCTCTTGCTCGCACCCACGTAGTCTGTGTGTGTATGTTAATAGAGTAGTCTATATAAAATCAATAAAGGTGCAGCCTACGCGTATATTGGGAGGACATACCCGCGTCCCTCGGGAATCTAATCTTGTTAGCTATATCTGCCCGTGGGTGGAAGGTGGGCGCGACACATCCCACGCCTGTCAGGAGTTGATAGTTGGGGTGCGTCCGTTCTCATCTTTCGTTTTCATCTCACGCACTAAAATAGTAATAATTAATCCGTTTTTATCTCGCTATTATATCCAGAATTCGTTTTCACTCAACCTCAGTCCTACGACCATGATTTTAAATAGTAGTAGTCTGCTTCTACAATGAACATAGAATACTTTTGTTTTATCTTTGATGTGAGCCATGAATTGAAATTGTATGTTATACGAAGCATTTCATTCATGAGGCAGATTGTTAATAGCTTTAATTGACTGATGATTGTTCAATTCACATTCACTAGTTTAGGTTCCTAATTCAATAAAAATAACAGTGGTATTATTATTAACATAATATTATGATAGTGACAATTTAATATTGAATTGATGAATTAAATATTGAAATCATTAATTATACGTCTTTTTTCAGGGTCAGTGGATACAATTCGACAAGCCTAAAATAGAAGGTACCTCTACCTTTTTCATGTTAGTCTTTTTTTAATTCCTCATTGTCAAATAATAGCGTTTATGTAAATTTATGTAAAGTCGATTATCTGATAGACCACATAAGTAAACTAATATTGTATTGACCCTATTGTGACATGCGAACTAAACTTATAACTATTTGACCGCGTGTAGGTATTATAGAAGATTCTGCATAGGACAAAGCTTCTCCCTTACTTGGCATGTATTAATAATACATAGTATGTACAAAGTC
This sequence comes from Selenia dentaria, assembly GCA_917880725.1. Lineage (NCBI taxonomy): Eukaryota > Metazoa > Arthropoda > Insecta > Lepidoptera > Geometridae > Selenia > Selenia dentaria. The sequence continues at coordinate 37,383,754 of OU862876.1, forward strand.
ACTCGGGGTATCAAATCAATAATGCAGCGCATGTGAAATCGGGTACGACGCTTCTTCCGGGACGGGGGGCGGGTCGGAAGAGCGGATCCTTGATTAATGTTCCCAGCTCAGTTTGTGCCAATCAGCGCTCACCGGCAAGCGCCGGGTTCGTGCTCTGCGCTTGCCGGTAGGTGCTCCGACTTTTTATTATTCATTTTAAAAAGTGTCTCCGTTATAATAAAGAGAAATATTACTGGGTTATCTAGTAATAACCTTCTAATATCATCCGCGCCGTGCGTCGTTCGTGTTTGCCGAGCAAGCTCGCCTATTCGGTATGTCTTGATCGTTTATTTGATAATTGTCTCATATTGAATCCCTTTTTTCTAACAATGGATTCCGAATAGAACAAAACTTCTCTTTTAGATACTATATTTTAATATAATACATAGTAACTTGGAACTGCAAATCAATAATGCAGTAGCGCATGTGCAATCGGGTACGACGCTTCTTCCGGGACGGGGGGCGGGTCTGAAGCGCGGATCCTTGATTAATGTTCCCAGCTCAGTTTGTGCCAATCAGCGCTCACCGGCAAGCGCCGGGTTCGTGCTCCGCGCTTGCCGGTAGGTGCTCCGACTTTTTATTATTCATTTTAAAAAGTGTCTCCGTTATAATAAAGAGAAATATTACTGGGTTATCTAGTAATAACCTTCTAATATCATCCGCGCCGTGCGTCGTTCGTGTTTGCCGAGCAAGCTCGCCTATTCGGTATGTCTTGATCGTTTATTTGATAATTGTCTCATATTGAATCCCTTTTTTCTAACAACGGATTCCGAATAGAACAAAACTTCTCTTTTACATACTATATTTTAATATAATACATAGTAACTTGGAACTGCAAATCAATAATGCAGTAGCGCATGTGCAATCGGGTACGACGCTTCTTCCGGGACGGGGGGCGGGTCTGAAGCGCGGAGCCTTGATTAATGTTCCCAGCTCAGTTTTTGTCAATCAGCGCTCACCGGCAAGCGCCGGGTTCGTGCTCTGCGCTTGCCGGTGGGTGCTCCGCCGTTTCATTATTCATTTTAAAAACGTGTCTCCATCATAAAAAAGATAAATATCACTGGTTAATCTAGTCATATCCTGCTACTATCATCCGCGCCGTGCGTCGTTCGTGTTTGCTGAGCAAGCTCGCCTATTTGGTATGTCTTGATCGTTTATTTGATATATGTCTCTTATTGAATCCCTTTTTTCTAACAACGGATTCCGAATAGAACAAAACTTCTCTTTTACATAGTTTATTAAAATAATACATAGTAACTCGGGACTGCAAATCAATAATTCAGTAGTAAATAATGCTTGTAAATAATAAATAATGCTTGTGATGCCTGCTATTTCACTATTACTATAAACGCAAAAGTTTGTATGGATGTATGAATGTTTGTTACCTACTCTTTCACGGCCAAACGGCTTATCCAATTTTGATGAAATTCGGTATGGATGTAGGTGAGTCGCTGGATTAACACATAGGATATGTTTCATAATCATCATCATCATCATCACTACGCAGTTGAAACTGCGGGGCGCAACTAGTATGTTGCGCCCCGCGTGCGTTTGATTTGGTGGCTGAGATATTCGTAAAGGTACTCCATAAAGACTACTCAATACAGTTTAGTAAAACTAAAGATTCTGAATAGGGCAAAATTTCGGTTTTACTTAGAACTTAGAACAATACATTGAACATAGTAATTCGAGCCTGTAGATCAATAATGCAGCGCATGTGCATTTGAGAACGACGCTTCTTCCAGCTTTCAATCAATACAAGTCGCACAGACATGGGGTGGCTGGGTATTACATGTCAGTTTTCAAAGTAACCACGCCCAGAGATAGGTCGTATTAGTTACATTAATCAAACAACAGTTTATGATATTATTGTATGTACCTTTAGGTGATCAATACTGACTAGAATATTATATATAGGCAGTTTGATATTATAAGTATATACCATAGAAAAAGTAGAATTTAATTTTGATAGTGTATACCATAATATTGTAAAAGTAAAAGTGAACTTAACATTTAGCTACTAGTATGTAGGTAAATGTTTAGGTTATCAAAATTAGGTGTTATCGTTGACGTACACAGTACAACATAACAATACACAAAGATGTATTAGCATGTAGTTGTATAAATGTAAAAATAAGTTATAGGCATGTCATTGCTCCCTTCACAGAGACTTTGATAAAACAGTCAAAATGTCAACTGTCTAATACGAGTCTATACATATAATAATAATGTATCCGATCGCAGTTTGTACATGAAAGACAATTAAACAAGAAAAAATATTTATTATTACCTTAAAAAAACAAATGTTAAAATATGTTTGCTAGAATTGTTGTCTGTTTGCCTGTTTATCTTAATATCTGTTTGTCTGTGCGTTTGCAAACGCTAATCTCGGAAACCGCTTATCCGATTTAGATGTGGTTTTCACTTATATCTTGTGGTAAGCTTTACTAAACATATGCGGCCTTATTAATAAACTTGGTTTACACCCGGAGTAGTTAAAACATCTATCTGTCAATTTTTCGCTTGCAGTAAATGTCATAGGTTTACTCAACGTTTATTAATAAAGGCCTTAATGTTTGTTTCATGTAAATCGGTTTATAATTAAACAACTATTGCAATTTAAATAATAACTCTATCGCCACTACACCAAGACCAAGTAAGCGAAGCCGCTGACGGGCCAACTAGTATTAAATAAGTTACCAGACTTTTGTAAAGAATCGATTAATAATATATTTCAAAAGATTATATTTCACATTATTTTTGATAAATATTATTCTGTATAACACTATCTAAGTGATAAACGTCTCACTTTGTTCTTAACGTTAAATACTGATACCGTTTAACACAACTTTTCTGAAACTTTTAGGATACAACTTCTTGAAACATAATTGTAGGTTGAAACAACTATGCTTGAATATTACTGTAATAGTGAAGGCATGTTGTTAAATTATCCTCCTCCTAGCGTCGTTTTCCTCATTGCTGAGGGTCGTGACCCCTTCCACGGATCACCTTCTGCCGAACTAAGTTTTTCCACCTTGCCCTATCTTCAGCAGCGTGTATCGCACTGTGGACTTTACTGTCAAGTGCGGTACGAATTTGGTCCGACCAGCGCATTGTTAAATTATAATACAGTTTTAATTACTTACCTAGAACAAAAACTTGTTCTTCTATTTATTATTCTGTGCTTGTACGCTTAAACGATACGAACACTAACATAACTGTTAGTGTTCGTATCGTCAAAACTAGAAATCTTACCTAATTTGTACCTACATATATAATAGTCTAAACTTTATGTAGAAGTCTTTAGTCATAGTCATATTCATAGTATTTTATTCATAACAATAAGTTACATGTCATATTAAAATAGAATTTATAACTAAAATACACATATTCAAAATAAGACTAGAGAATTCTAGTAGTTAACGTTAATTATAAATATACATTTACATACTATGTTATCTTCAAAATAAAAATTATAAGCTTAAAATAATTACTTATTGGCTTTTCTTAAATTTGTCATGTCGTATTCAACAATGATTGCTCAACAAGCCACTTTTTTAATTTGACCTTATATACATCCCTCGAAGTTGACCCACGTACGTCATCGGGCAGCCGGTTGTAGACGGCTGGTGCCATCATATGTACTAGTTTTGAAGTTTTTACTAGCTGTCGCGGCACAGCGCGCAGCAGGTGTGCTTTCCGCGTCCCATAACTGTGCCCGTCTCCTAGTTTGGAGTATTCCTGCAGGTGGTCTCTAGCATACAAATCTGCCTGAAACCACACCATGACTGGAACAGTCAGTATCCTCATAGTCCGGAACATAGGCTGCACTGACGTCTCCTGTGACACCCGCACGATTGCTCGGATGGCTCTCTTTTGCATTCTGAGGACGCGCTCGGAGTCTGCAGCGCACTCCCAGAGCTCGACGCCATATTGAAGTAGGGAGTGCACAGACGCAAAGTAGCAGTTCCGGACCATGCTACATGGCACTATCGCGGATATACGCCACAAAGCGAAGCATGCTCGGCCAATTTTTTCGCACAAGCTATTTATATGTTTCTCCCAAGTCAGCGCATGATCAAGTTGGAAACCCAAAAACGTTGTTTCCATCACTTGATCCATTTCAATATTTCCCATTCTGACCTCAAGTTGCCTGTATACACGTCCCGGCAAATTAAAGTGCATAAAATATATATATATAAATAAATATATACATAGTTTTATTATGTTATGTAATATGAATATTCAAACTGACATTCGTTTATCACTTATGTGGGCATAAGAGATAATTTGGGTAAGAGAGAAATTCTAAAAAAAATTGCATTTTACGTTTGCTTAAACCGCCTCATCATATGCAATTACGTCTTAATACCGTATTATCGCTCTTGCTCGCACCCACGTAGTCTGTGTGGGTATGTTAATAGGGTAGTCTATATAAAATCAATAAAGGTGCAGCCTACGCGTATATATCTCGAGGTCATCCTTGCGTCCCTCGGGAATCTAATCTTGTTAGCTATATCTGCCCGTGGGTGAAAGGTGGGCGCGACACATGCCACGCCTGTCAGGAGTTGATAATTGGGGTGCGTCCGTTCTCATCTTTCGTTTTCATCTCACGCACTAAAATAGTAATAATTAATCCGTTTTTATCTCGCTAATATAACCAGAATTCGTTTTCACCCCACCTCAGTCCTACGACCATGATTTTAAATATCAGTACTCTGCTCCTACAATAAACATAGAATATCTTTGTTTTATCTTTGATATGAGCCATGAATTAAAATTGTATTTAATACGAAGCATTTTATTCATGATGCAGATTGTTAATAGCTTTAATTGACTGATGATTGTTCAATTCACATTCACTAGTTTAGGTTCCTAATTCAATAAAAAGAACAGTGGTATTATTTTTTATATAATATTATTATAGTGACAATGTAATATTGAATCGATGAATTAAATATTGCAATCATTAATTTTTCGTTATTTTTCCGGGGCAGTGGATATAATTAGACAAGCCTAGAATAGTAGGTACCTCTACCTTTTTCATGTTTGTCTTTTTTTAATTCCTCATTGTCAAATACATATAGCGTTTATGTAAAGTTGATTATCTGATAGACCCCATAAATATACTAATATTGTATTGACCCTATCGTGACCTGCGAACTAAACTATCAACTATTAGACCGCGTATAGTTATTACAGAAGGTTCTGCATACGAGAAAGCTTCTCCCTCACTTGGCATGTAATAATAATACATAGTATGTACAATGCTATCATTCGGGTAGCAAATCAATATGGCAGCGCATGTGAAATCGGGTACGACGCTTCTTCCGGGACGGGGGGCGGGTTGGAAGCGCGGATCCTTGATTAATGTTCCCAGCTCAGTTTGTGTCAATCAGCGCTCACCGGCAAGCGCCGGGTTCGTGCTCTGTGCTTGCCGGTGGGTGCACCGCCTTTTCATCATTCATTTTAAAAACGTAACTCCATCATAAAAATGATAAATATTACTGGGAAATCTAGTCATATTCTGCTACTATCATCCGCGCCGTGCGTCGTTCGTGTTTGCTGAGCAAGCTCGCCTATTTGGTATGTCTTGATCGTTTATTTGATATATGTCTCTGATTGAATCCCTTTTATCTAACTACGGATTCACAATAGAATAAAACTTCTCTTTTACAAAGTATATATTAATATAATACATAGTAACTTGGGACTGCAAATCAATAATGCAGTAGCGCATGTGCAATCGGGTACGACGCTTCTTCCGGGACGGGGGGCGGGTCTGAAGCGCGGAGCCTTGATTAATGTTCCCAGCTCAGTTTTTGTCAATCCGTGCTCACCGGCAAGCGCCGGGTTCGGGCTCCGCACTTGCTGGTGGGTGCTCCGCCTTTTCATTATTAACTTAATCAACGTGTCTCCATCATAATAAAGAGACATTTTACTGGGTTATCTAGTCTAATCCTGCTACTATCATTCGCGCACTTCTTCGTTTGCGTTTGTGTTTGCTGCGCAAACTCGCCTGTTCGGTATGTCTTTATCATTATTTGATAAATGCCGTTTATTGAAACCCCTTGTCTCTTACTTACTTAAGGCTTCCGAATTGAGCAAGACTTCTCTTTTACATAGTATATATTAACCCGTCAACTCGCGATTCGCAATATTATTTGGCCAATAATACAAAATATTAAGCAGAAATCAACCTACTTTTCCAGGAACTGCAACGTGTGTGGTTAATAAAATACATAGTGACTCAGCTGCAAATCAATAATGCAGTGTATGTGCATTTGAGAACGGCACTTCATCCCGCTTCCATTCAATGGAGGTCGCGCAGATACTAAGTGGCTGGGTACTTACTAGAGTAGAAGATACATACCCAAATAGCGGAGGTCAGCGTTCACCGGAAAACGCAGCCTCCTTTGTATTTACTTAAAAGTCAGTTAAGCACAAATATGCGGAAGTTTCTATAGTCTTATGCTGCTACCAGTGGCCCTAGCACGAATAACTGCGTAAGTGTAACGTATCGTGTCATTCCCGTGCAACAGTACAAACTGTCATGTATCTAGGGCTATTGTAGTACAGATAACTCATAGTTTGTACGCTGAAGCGTGACGCGTTAACGCTTACGATACGAATACTTTTGCGCAAATTGTTTGTGCTACGCCCTCATCTTCCATCCGTTCACGCGTGATGCGATTAGCAAGTGAAATAGAGATTCATTTTATATGTATAGATATATTCTAATTTTGAAACCCATTACATTATCGTGTTTTATCAATCAATATAAAATATTTTGTATATGTTATCTTTATATGAGTTCTATGTGCGAACAGTTTAACTGGACATTATCCTTTTTAACCTTTTTCTGTGTATCCCCTCTTCCTGATAGTGTTCCGTTACTGCTGTTGAAACTGTTGTTGTAGAAACGATCCCGCTCCCACGTATGTGTCTGATTCGTATATCCCTGTTAAAATTTTAGCTAGGTATTAGTGTCAATTTATTAATTTTCATAATTATATGCAAAAAAATCATTAGAGAATCGCACGGTTGGATTGTACCGGCGTTACTATTCCATATTTCAAAATGAAAAAGTATTTATTGTGACATAAACTCTAATATTTAGACATTATGGTAATGCTCACTTTGTACATATTATATTGATGTCTTCTATAAAACTGTATTACTTCACTTTGCTTTATTGTCAATAGCATAGACTCAATAGTCAATAGTTTCCGCAGCGTACGATTTAGAGACTTTTTTTGGAATTTTTCCGCACATTGGGTTACATTATCGAAGTTTTCATACAGATCCCTATTTTTTTTTGTAAATATGATATAACCTATGTTCATCAGGGAAAATGTAGGATTCTAATGGTGAAAGAATTTTTCTTATCGGTCCAGTAGTTTTGGAGCCTATTCAATTCAAACAAATCTTTCCTCTTTATAATTATTAATATACTAGCAAACCCTGCGAACTCCGTTTCGCCACCAGATGGCTTCGTTTTATGTAACATTTTGTTTGGCGCCATCTACTTAAAATATTGGTTTGTAGTACATGCATTGTATCAGAGATGGCGCTGTATGTGAAAAAAGATTTTCCCTCTTTTCTATTTAAATTTTCCCTGAATTTTCTTTACTATAAACCTCACGCAGCCCGAGACCTTTCCAACGAATGCAAAACCGTGGAAATCGGTTCGTGCGCCCTGGAGTTATAGCGTCAAGAAGGAAAACCCGACTTATTTTTATATAGTAGATTAGTGTAGATAGATATGTCCTAATATTATATTTCGTGGGATTTTACAATATAATACTACTATTCGATACTACTATATCGTATTAACGTCGATATGAGACGGGGACATCACTATGTCTTCTTGACTTTACTATACAGGATGTTTGGTAGAGGGACCGACAAACCAAATGAGCGTGTTCGGGGGCCCACTTGGAGAATACAAGATGGCCAAAAAAAATCCCCTACACCCCAATTTTTTTTAACTAAATCAGTTAGTTAGCTCTGTTTTGTATCCAATTTTGCTCTGCGTGGCCTGAAGGTGTATTAGAGACCAAATTCAACTAAAACATCCGGTCTAAAACAGATTTTACAAATGTTATGGTGGTAAATATGTACAATTTCGGAGAAAAAGGGAAAAATCACAAAAAAAGTTAAACATATTGGGGGGTCGGGGATTTTTTTTGGCCAACTTGTATTCTCCTAGTGGTCCCCCGAACACGCTCATTTGGTTTGTCAGTCCCTCTACCAAACACCCTATATTATAATATGGTATCCTTGTTTTTTTTTGGACGGAGTGTTATGTTAGGCGTAACAGCTTTTATACAGAGCGCCCGGTTTGCATATACTCGGTTTTAAATGCTCCTCAGCAGTACTAATGGACTTATACTTATATAAGTGGCAAATGTCTGAACATTATCTCTGTCTTCCTCAGGATGCTTCTTCAGACCAACGAAGTCTAGCGAAAGACCGAGTAGCGGCGGTACGCGCACTTAAACGGACATACAGCTCGCCGCCACCGCCGCTTCCCGCGCGCACTGCACCCGCACCCCCAGCGCCAAAGAAGCATGCGCTCAGCCCAGCACAAGCAGAATGCCTGCGGGCCATCTTCGCTGCTTTGCTTTGGCATGAAGGTAAGTTTTACTAAGTTAACTTCATGTTGAGTTTTTCCTTTTGATCTGTGCAAGTCACCACGATCAAGTGTAAGGGATGATGGAGCTCACTGTTCTTCTTATGATCTGTTTAGTTAACAATCACGAAGTGGTTAAACTTGCTTAATCTCCAGCATTAAGAGGAAGGAGATGCACAAACTCTGAAGAAAATTTCGAAAATTCCAATCTTAGGTGCACTCTAATTAGTTTACATTTGAATTCTGACTTTACCCAAATAGCTTACGAAGTGGCAAGTATGCCCGAGTAAACCATAATAATTTACTCTTACCTGATCATGATTCAAAACATATACCCGCAGATATAGGTAACCTTCTGTCAATACCTCTTACTTAATGGTAACACACATGGTAAAAACTTACTTCAACCACATATAATGCTTTGGTAACTCTTCAAAATGCGAGGAACAATTTATAAATTGCAAAGGAAAATGCAAACGAACAGAATGAAATTTTTTAAATACCCTTAGAATGTGGTCGCTGTTACTGTAAAAAAAAACATATATTCAAATTTTATATGCCACTGGACTTGAGGATGTTATAAGGAGTAGCAAGATTAGAGATATAGCTGTAATAAAGTATTATCAAATGCTTACACTGAACATAAAAGCACTGTAATCTGCACCAGACGGCTACGAAAATATTTCTCTGACCTGCGGTCTGTGTTTGAAGGAGATCAAAATCATACAAGCGGAGACCTACGTTGCAGACTAAAGATATCTAGTTATTGCATGGTTTATTGTTCTCGGCGAGTTATCCTGTGACTTACCGTCCAAGTAACAAGAAGGTACACGACCAATTCTTTTCCACTTTTACACACCATTGAATAAACCAGTTCTTGTACAATATTTATATGAGCTGGTGATCCTGCCCAATGGGTCATCGGAACAGAACTCGGTTTTGTGGATTATGAGAAGGCATTTGATTCGATCGAGACGTGGGCAGTGCTTAAGTCTCTCCAACGGTGCCGTATTTACTATCCGTACATCGAAGTATTCAAGTGCTTGTACTATAACGCCACCATGTCAGTCCGAGTACAGGAGCACAGTTCGAAGGTAATTTCATTGCAAATAGGCGTGAGACAAGGAGATGTTTTATCTCCGAAACTGGTCACCGCTGCATTGGAAGACGCCTTCAAGCTCTTGTAATGCCAAGGACTTGAAATCGATATCAATGGTGAGGACATCAGTCACCTTCGATGTACCTACGATATTGTAGTCATGGCAGAATCCATGGAAGACCTCAGTACAATGCTCGAAGGCCTCCATCAAATTCCCTAACGGGTAGGCCCTAAGATGAACCTGGACAAGACGAAGATTATGTCAAATGTCCATGTTGTGCCTACCGCAGTATCAGTTAGGAACTCAGTTCTCAAGGCCTTTGACGAATACGCCTTTCTAGGATAAACAGTCCAACTAGGCAGATCTAACTTCGAGAAAGAGGTCAATCGTCGAATCCAATCCATTTCAATCTGTCTCGGCTAGGCAGCGTTCTGGAAACTTCGTGAAATCTTCAGACTCAACGTCAGTGCCTCAAAACAAACGTCTTTGATCAGTGTTTGTTACCATTGATGACTTATGGCACCGAAACTTGGTCTATAACATTATAACCTCAAAGTTTGCTTTGAAAACGAACTATGGAGAGAGGGATTCTCGGGCTTTCTCTTATAATAAACAAAAATAAAGTCACCAACGTAACGCAGAAGATACGTCAGTTGAAGTGGCAGTGAGCAGGGCACATAGAACGCAGAACTGATGGTCCATGGGACAGAAAGGTTCTGGAGTGGATACCAGTGATACCACATAAGGCAAGTGCAGCGAAGATCGTGCACCGACAAGGTGGACAGACGGCCTGATAAAGGTCGCAGGACGACGCTGGATGCAGGCCACTTCCAACCGTTCCTTTTAAAAATACATGGAAGAGGCATATGTTCAGCGGTTAACTTCCTACAGCTAAGATGATGGTGATGATGTTTATAACTCGGCAAAAAAATGCACTCTTAGTCAATATGCAGCAGCAGTCTAAGAAGCACCAGAAAAGCGCATGTAAATTAACAACAGGATTATAAAAAAAACTTTGTAGAAGAAAGTATGAGCTATGGGTATAGTAAATCAAAAAAAGTATTTCAATGATGCTGGAAGTCGTCAAAATAAATACAAAGAACGCTAGATGAAGCAGTATGATGCTGCAGCTGGTAGCTGGCGAGAGGTGACACAAAATATTCGCTATTAGGATAATTATAAGAATATCCTTGTCTCGAGAAAAGACATGTTCGCTTATTGTAGGTATGTTTTTTTATCTTTCATAACCATTCCGCTTCTTTGAAGAATATAGCTGTTCTACTTTTAAATTACCAAAACTCCAATATTAAAACTGTAAAGACAGCCATGTCTAATAAAAGACACCTATGTATAGACATATATAGATGTAGGATCGCAGGGTTGATGGAAAGTCATAATAAGTGCTTGGTAGCAGAGAAGCAATTTACTAACACTTTATAAACACGTCTTACACCGTCGAGCGCTACTGAACAAGAGGCTCTAATGGGCCCTTTTCGTTCTTCACATACACTCCCTCATTCACTCAGTTCTGACATTCCACAGTGGCTCGTTCATTCCATTAATCCATCTACACGCACAGATAATCACTCCTACACTCGGCCATCCGCATTAATGTCTGACCCAGACATGCCTTACTTTAGCCTACATCAGCTTATTTAAAATAAACTTTTAAAATTAATCAACTAGTAATCTTACTGTTACCATAGCTACAGTCTAGGCATCTTATTATACACATAACTATGTGAGCTTTTAACATTTTGGACACGGTAAGCAATGCCAATGAGTACAAATAAAAATGGTACAAAATTCCACAACATTAGTATACACATCTGTACATACATAAATTATCTGTTACTTAGTGTAAATATGTTACAATGGATTTGGATTGGCAGACATGATAGTTAGAAATCTACCTACTATTCACATGATAGGGTTATGAGTTCACTGATGTTCAGGCCATGGTTTCATATAATCAGCTGAGGTTGAGGTCCGCAGAGCCCCTTCAGCTGAGTGGTCTAACTTCTCTACGTCATAGCGATCTTTGCCCTTTACTGCTACCACCTGATATGGTCCTAGAAACTTAGGCTTCAACTTTAGACATGGTCCAAACTGTGTCCTCATTATAGCCACACGATCTCCAACTTTGTATATTGTACTCTCCTTTCTTTTTCTGTTGTATGTTTTCTCATTTTCCTGCTGAACCTTGAGAATCTGAGCCTTGGCTGTCACAATGATTGCTAATGGTTCAAACTCATAGCTAGTGTATTTTTTCTCAGCATCACTAGTTTTACGACTCATATAGTATGTCGGGTGAAGCTGTCCATCATCAGCACAGCGTTGCATTAGAACTGCTGCATAGGCAACTAAGGATGCGTCGGTGTGCAGCTCCGTTGGTAACCTTGAGTCGAATATCTGTAGCACTGGTCCACTTGCTAATTTCAGTCGGAGTGCATCAAAAGCTTGCTTGTGACTCTCTTCAAAAACAAAATTTACATTCTTCTTTAACAAGTCAGTCAACGGTAGTGCAATCAGAGCATAATTTGGGATAAACTTTCTGAAATATGATGTCAGTCCTATGAAACTATGTAGTTGTTTCACAGTAGTAGGTTGAGGGAACCTTACTACAGCATCCGTCTTGTCGGATGAGGGTCTCACCTCACCATGCTCTATGTTATGTCCAAGGTACTCAACTCGTCTCTGAATCAGTTGGGACTTGCTCCAATTCACTTCTAGGGCATACTGTGATGCTCGCTGTAGCACCTCTCTCAACCTTTCAACAGCTTGGACCTCATTCTCTGAAATTATTATCAGATCATCAATCAATACTAACACATACTCCTTTTCTACCAAATCTCTGAAGATTATGTTGATAAATCGGGTAAAAACCTTTGGACTTATAGACAGTCCCATTGGCGCTTTTAAAAATTCATATTGGGCATTATGTGGTAATCCTGGTACTACCGTCTTTCTTTTTCACTAACACCAACGGGCTTGCATACTCTAAATGACTTACCCTGATAATGCCATCATCCAACCAACATTTCATCTGACGTTCTACCTCTTGTTGTTCAGTGATCGCCAGCCGTCGTGGTCGCTGCGCCACAGGAACGTCATCTTTCAAAATAATTTGCAGCTGTATAGGTGCCTCTTGGGTCTTTTTCGGTTCGTAAATTTCCATCAAGGTTGTCACCTCTTCTCGCAGATTTGGAACAGCCACATAACCTAAAACATCAGAAACACACACACCACACGTGAAATTACGAAGCCAGTCATCGTCAGGCTTCAAGAAAAATCCACGGCTGCCATCCATAACCATCCAACGTTACACAAAATTCTTGACCTATAATGATGTTAAACGGCATACAATTTTTAGAAACAACATGAAACACAACATTTTCATAGCACTGTCCGTCTATTGTCACGTTTTACCTAAGGAAACCCGGCGATATTACTTTGGCCGCACCGAGTCTTGTCAGCGCTATTTCACATTCTACAAAGTTCTGCACATGTACACACGAGCTACTGTCCGATGCAATCAGATTCAGATCACTTCCAGAATCGATTAAGGCCTCTGCACTTTTTCCAAATAAAATAATTTCTTTCATTGGTTTCTTCATTATTGCTTTGTTTATGTTCACGTCGTTCACTCGCCGAGAGTTGGCCGCCATCTTGTTTTCCTCGCTAACTTCGCTTCGCCCTTCTGTGCTCCCATTGGTCGCAGCTGTCGTTCTGCTCACATGTACATTCACGTTCATTCCGCAGCTCTCGTTCACGTTCATTCCGCAGATCTTGTTCTCGATATCCATGTCATCCGTTACGAACTTCACTCTGCTTTCCGGTGCAGGTTCATTGCACTGCTGAATGCACATATTTGGCTTGGCACCATTTGCATGGCTAACCTGGCTCCTCTGGCTGAGGTTGGGTTTACCCATGGATGTTGATGCCATAGACGGACATCGCGACGATATGTGGCCATACTGCTCGCATCGGAAAAACTTCGTACCTTTTTGCTTGTGCGGGCACTCTGCCGATACGTGATTATTTTCTCCGCAGTTGTAACATCTTTTCACGTATTTTCCTTCATTCTGTTTCGGTCGCACTTTCAGTGATGGTGCCACTTTTCCCATCTTCTCCTTGATTGTTTCGTATACCTTGAATTTTTCTTTCAGCTCACCGTAAGTGCTGACACCGTATAGCATAACTTTGTTAGTTTCCGCATCTTGGATACGGTCAACTTTGTACTTTATTGCGACGTAATCTGGCATCTTCCCTCTCTTGCCCAACTCCTTCATAGTCAGCATGTAATCGAGGCAACTCTCATGTCTGTTTTTCATACGTGCCGCCATAACTTCGTGAATCGTCTTGCTGTCGATATGATCCGGGAATTCTCTGTTCAGACCCGCTTTTAGGTCGTCTCACGTCTTGAAGGTCGCTCCGATTTTACCCATAGCGCCGCCGTACCTGTGAGACTCCGCCTTGCCACGATTAGTTGCTGTACCGGTGTTCTGACCGATATCTCTATCCTTCGACATCGACCCGTCTTTTGCTTAGTCGTCGTTCAGCAAACGTCGTCCTTATCCCGTCGTTGCGAGTAAACACGTCCTCGTCTTGATTTTTGGTCGCTTGTCGCAGATTCGCGATCTTGTGCGTCCACGCCGTTGCAATCGTAATCGCCGTCGTCGTCGTCGATTACTACTTTCCGACCTCCGATCCTTCTTCTTCGATCCCGGACGAGCCCCCAAAATTGTAGGATCGCAGGGTTGATGGAAAGTCGTAATAAGTGCTCGGTAGCAGAGTAGCAATTTATTAACACTTTATAAACACGTCTTACACCGTCAAGCGCTACTGAACAAGAGGCTCTAATGGGCCCATTTCGTTCTTCACATACACTCCCTCATTCACTCAGTTCTGACATTCCACAGTGGCTCGTTCATTCTATTCATCCATCTATACGCACAGATAATCACTCCTACATAGATAATAGATTATAGTTACCAACGTTTTGACTTAAAACGTTGAATTGTAGTAAATTAGTAGAAAAATAGGAATAGATTTGAAAATTAACTAAATAACAATACATTTCCGTAAAAGAAAAGTATGTTTTGAACGATTTTGTTTTTGGTCTTTATGCTAAAGCGTACAACCGCCAAACCTCATTATATGATATTATAGTACAATCTTCCAATACATAATAATGAAACTGTTTTCATAGTCGTGTCTGTCGTCTTGTTTGAATTAATGTTTGTTCGCGTGACTTTGTATAGCTCAAACCAAACGAGTTAAATCGCGGGTGGGTCAGCTAGTTTATTAATATTATATAAATACGAAAACTACTTAAAACCTATTAAAAAACTTTCATCAATCGGCTAGATATGATTCAATATCATCATCATCCTCCATCAGTACACGGGTAAAACCGCGGAGTGCATCTAGTATAGTATAAAAACAAAAAGCAAATAATCGCCAAGTGCGAGTTCTATGAGTTTAAAACCAGGTTAGGACTAATAAGCATTGCCGTACACAGGTATCGTCCACGATGCCATCGCATGCGCAGCTTTCTTGAAGTTCCACCCTCAGCTGCCCAAGCAGGGGGCGCGGGTGGTGACCCGCCCTCCACATGACGCCACTCCGACTAGGCATCAACGTCATTCTGTGGAGGTTTCTAACGCTGGTAAGATCTGTTTTGAGATTTATTTATAGGTCCACTTAGAAAACGAATAGAGCAAAGTCATGTTTCGATCAAACCTGCCCAACGAATTAAAAAACCAAGCCATTATAGCCCTGTAATTCTGTGAACATTATATTATTAGTTAGTACCCAATCAATACTTGTTTTTTATATATTATGTAAACAGATATTATATCGCCTGTAGGTACTATACGCCTTCGAATTGGAGACCACTTTTTTTTTATCAATATGCTTTCTATGTAGGTTAAATTAAGCATAGTTCTTTATTTCCCACAATCTCATCATAAATTATTAGTTTCTTCACATTCGTACTGTTTATTCCGTTACAATAGTTATATCGTCAGTTCTAGGGTCATTGGATCGCGATATCCTTATTCAGTCATGTGATGTTGGAATCACACTGCCTTTAGATCAGTTTGAATTACTTTTTTTAATATTGTCATGATTGATTATTGTTGAATGTCTTTTGTATGAATGAAATTCTCATGTAAGTCGTCCGTTTAGGTCACTACCTACGCATACACCCGTCGACGTTGGCAACACTCACACGTTCCGGTGTGGAAGCAAGTGCAAGCCGCGCGCGTAAAGCGGAGATAAGCGATGCGATACGAGAGGAGGACGGCACCGTTTCCATGCACGAACCTGGTCAGTATTGCGACATACTTAAGGTTCTTTTTTCTACAGAAATGGTCAAAGTCAAAGTCTAAAACATTTATTCAGATCATGCATCAAAGATGCACTTATAAACGTCCATTATTCGTTTGTTATTAGAATCTAATTTAAAGATTCTCCAGTCGCGTTCCAAAATATATTAGAGCCTACCAAGAAGAAGTGGCGAGAAACTCGGAGCCATTCTTTTCATATACATTTTGTGGGTGGTAGATGGCAACTTGCCAGAAGTGGAGTATCGGTGTGGAGTGTTTAGATAACACATCTGTCAGATTTCTCAATCGTCATCAGTAAACGATGGCAAGGACATCGTTACGAACAAAATACGACACTACGTATTCTTCGCCTATTGTGACACTGGGAACAAGAATGCGGCGGTGGGGCATTGGGGTTTGGGGGCTGTGAGCGTTGTTTATTTATTTATTTTATCATTATGCCAAATGAATCGAGGATAGCGTCGATGCTTTCATTGTATTGCTATAAAAAGATTTTTTACTATATTACTTTTAAAGCACTAACGCCTGCTTCGCGAAACCAAACTATGCAATTTTAAAGAGCATTATTTTTCTACCGACTTCCAAATAGGAGGAGGTACTCAATTCGACTGTATGTTTTTTTTATGTTTGTTACCTCATAACATTCGACTGGGTGAACTGATTCTCTAAATTATTTTTGTGTTTGAAAGCTGGTGCTTCCCGTGTGGTCCTTTAATATAATAGAATGGAAGTCGGTTTAAAAATTTTCAAAATATACTTTTTTTACCAAAAATTTGATAATTCGTTCACCGTCAATGAGTTTACGTATATCATCAAGACAGGTTAAACAGTTTTCAATTATTGGAGTGAAAAGAAGTAGGATCTGTTGAAATTTTGAATGGACCTCACCACCTTATAGTATCTCTTTCAAATAAAAATTGTAATTGAGAATCGGAGAATCCACAAATAGGGAAGAAATCGGTGAACATACAGTGGAACATTGAAACCTCGCCATTTTTTAAATGTATTAAAAATATCATAAAATGAATAAAAGTACATATTGTACCAGTTCCTTGTCAAACTTGGGATGAGGTTAGAAATTGTGTTGTGGTTGAAAGTAAAATTGTAATTTAAGGGTACGTAATTGTGGTTCGAACAGTGTGAAAAATGTGAGAGTAACTTCGCTTTACGGATTTTATTGACATGTATGATCGTACCTATTGCAGGCCCGTCATCAACACCATCAGTTGTAAGTGTGCTACCACCAGCACTTCGCGCCCTTGTCGCTCTATGGGACGCTCTATACGACTCTGATCAGCTATCTGCAGCGACAGACAAGTAAGTTGATTTTAACACGTATGTAACGCGTAGATTTTCTTATATGCATGGAATTGCGCAATTTTTGCGCAAATCTTTCGTGAATGTGAAATTTTGGGTATTCTAGAGGGTTTCTGATTATATTTTTTGTATACAAGGACAATTAATTATTACTTAATATTATGAATCTTAAATGTACGTCGTACATAGGACTTAAAACTTTATTGCCCTTCTGAAATAAGAAACATAATTTTAGGTACAAAAAGCCCGTAGAGGAGTTCAAGGAAAATGATGAGCCGAGAGTGGTAAATGACACGAAATTGATTCGTTTAGCTGTGCCCAAGAAGGTTGAATGGAAAGCTGGTTTCATTTCCTACAAAGCTCCATACTCAGGTAGGTGTTGACTTGAGTATATTTACAATATCTTATTATTTCTTTAGCTGTTCTTCCTGTGTAATGTATGTAGGTAGTGTTTGCACCTATAATATTATAATTGTATTTGTTTTTGCCTCTACTTAATTTCTCCGTGTCTTGATACCTTGCCAAATACTGCGCGGTAAAAAAATTATGACAAATTATTATTTTGCCATGGAATAAAGTGACAACTCCAAGGCCTTTATTAATAAACGTTGCGTAAACCTATATTAGACGTAACATGCTTTGTCTTGCTTTCACGCGTGACATTTACTGCAAGCGAAAAATTTACAGATAGATGTTTTAACTACTCCGGGTGTAATCCAAGTCTATTAATAAAGCCGCAAGAGTATACCAGGGTCCGTAACAAACTTTTAGTTAAACTACTGAGTAGAGTTTAATTTGCAGTGGTCTGTTATTTCGTAAAATCATCAGCAGTTGATCGACTGCAGACAGATTAATTTACAAATCGATATAAACTTTTAATTATATGCAGTATAGGCAGGTATGTTAATTTACATCTCTATCCTTTTCCAAACAATGTACAGATACAGAACGATTTTCAAACTTTGTTTAACGCCAAATGTACCTATTTAAAGAGATGTCTGGCAAGCCTCAACATTGTACCATTATGCTAAATCCCTTGTGAATAGAGTTGAATATTGAGGTTGTATTCTACCTAAACCAAGCCATACATGTTACTCGTATCCATACAATATGGACTCGCTTCAATCTAGAATCGATAAGTTAGAGTCAACCCGCGAAAGTGACACTCAATACATAAAAACTCTGGAGGACAGGCTCGAGTTATTGGAGCGCAGTTCGAGATCTACCTGCTTGGAGTTAAGAAATATTCCTGTGGCCCCATCTGAAACAAAGTCATCTCTATTGGATACCTTCATCAGAGCTGGAGAAGTGCTAAAAGTGCCTATCAATAAATCGGAGATCAAAGATATCTACCGCATAAGGTCCAAGGATCCGGCCAATAGACCAGTGATAATAGATTTGTGTAGCTCTCTTCAAAAGGAAAGAATTATCGGCATGTACCGTAATTTTAATAAAGGAGCATCTAAATTGACCACTAAACATCTCCGCTTAAGTGGCCCGCTTAAACCGGTTTTCATATCTGAGAACCTTACTTCAAAGATGAAGAGGTTATTTTTCCTGGCCAGGGACTGCGCTAAGGTTAATAATATCAAATCTTGCTGGGTTTCCAACGGAAAGATATTTCTGCGCAAGAGAGAAAACGGCCCTCTGATTCGAATCACAAATGAGTCGGACCTCGAGAAGGCGCAAAGCCTTAAGTGACTAGATCGTCTCGACGAGCTGGTGAAATACCAACGCCGAGAGGTAGTTCTGGAATTTGCCAATTTATTATTTTATATTCCTATAATATTATAATTATATTTGTTTTTGCCTCTACTTAATTTCTCCGTGTCTTGATACCTTGCCAAATACTGCGCGGTAAAAAAAATATGACAAATTATTATTTTGCCATGGAATAAAGTGACAACTCCAAGGCCTTTATTAATAAACGTTGCGTAAACCTATATTAGACGTAACATGCTTTGTCTTGCTTTCACGCGTGACATTTACTGCAAGCGAAAAATTGACAGATAGATGTTTTAACTACTCCGGGTGTAATCCAAGTCTATTAATAAAGCCGCAAGAGTATACCAGGGTCCGTAACAAACTTTTAGTTAAACTACTGAGTAGAGTTTAATTTGCAGTGGTCTGTTATTTCGTAAAATCATCAGCAGTTGATCGACTGCAGACAGATTAATTTACAAATCGATATAAACTTTTAATTATATGCAGTATAGGCAGGTATGTTAATTTACATCTCTATCCTTTTCCAAACAATGTACAGATACAGAACGATTTTCAAACTTTGTTTAACGCCAAATGTACCTATTTAAAGAGATGTCTGGCAAGCCTCAACATTGTACCATTATGCTAAATCCCTTGTGAATAGAGTTGAATATTGAGGTTGTATTCTACCTAAACCAAGCCATACATGTTACTCGTATCCATACAATATGGACTCGCTTCAATCTAGAATCGATAAGTTAGAGTCAACCCGCGAAAGTGACACTCAATACATAAAAACTCTGGAGGACAGGCTCGAGTTATTGGAGCGCAGTTCGAGATCTACCTGCTTGGAGTTAAGAAATATTCCTGTGGCCCCCTCTGAAACAAAGTCATCTCTATTGGATACCTTCATCAGAGCTGGAGAAGTGCTAAAAGTGCCTATCAATAAATCGGAGATCAAAGATATCTACCGCATAAGGTCCAAGGATCCGGCCAATAGACCAGTGATAATAGATTTGTGTAGCTCTCTTCAAAAGGAAAGAATTATCGGCATGTACCGTAATTTTAATAAAGGAGCATCTAAATTGACCACTGAACATCTCCGCTTAAGTGGCCCGCTTAAACCGGTTTTCATATCTGAGAACCTTACTTCAAAGATGAAGAGGTTATTTTTCCTGGCCAGGGACTGCGCTAAGGTTAATAATATCAAATCTTGCTGGGTTTCCAACGGAAAGATATTTCTGCGCAAGAGAGAAAACGGCCCTCTGATTCGAATCACAAATGAGTCGGACCTCGAGAAGGCGCAAAGCCTTAAGTGACTAGATCGTCTCGACGAGCTGGTGAAATACCAACGCCGAGAGGTAGTTCTGGAATTTGCCAATTTATTATTTTATATTCCTATAATATTATAATTATATTTGTTTTTGCCTCTACTTAATTTCTCCGTGTCTTGATACCTTGCCAAATACTGCGCGGTAAAAAAAATATGACAAATTATTATTTTGCCATGGAATAAAGTGACAACTCCAAGGCCTTTATTAATAAACGTTGCGTAAACCTATATTAGACGTAACATGCTTTGTCTTGCTTTCACGCGTGACATTTACTGCAAGCGAAAAATTGACAGATAGATGTTTTAACTACTCCGGGTGTAATCCAAGTCTATTAATAAAGCCGCAAGAGTATACCAGGGTCCGTAACAAACTTTTAGTTAAACTACTGAGTAGAGTTTAATTTGCAGTGGTCTGTTATTTCGTAAAATCATCAGCAGTTGATCGACTGCAGACAGATTAATTTACAAATCGATATAAACTTTTAATTATATGCAGTATAGGCAGGTATGTTAATTTACATCTCTATCCTTTTCCAAACAATGTACAGATACAGAACGATTTTCAAACTTTGTTTAACGCCAAATGTACCTATTTAAAGAGATGTCTGGCAAGCCTCAACATTGTACCATTATGCTAAATCCCTTGTGAATAGAGTTGAATATTGAGGTTGTATTCTACCTAAACCAAGCCATACATGTTACTCGTATCCATACAATATGGACTCGCTTCAATCTAGAATCGATAAGTTAGAGTCAACCCGCGAAAGTGACACTCAATACATAAAAACTCTGGAGGACAGGCTCGAGTTATTGGAGCGCAGTTCGAGATCTACCTGCTTGGAGTTAAGAAATATTCCTGTGGCCCCCTCTGAAACAAAGTCATCTCTATTGGATACCTTCATCAGAGCTGGAGAAGTGCTAAAAGTGCCTATCAATAAATCGGAGATCAAAGATATCTACCGCATAAGGTCCAAGGATCCGGCCAATAGACCAGTGATAATAGATTTGTGTAGCTCTCTTCAAAAGGAAAGAATTATCGGCATGTACCGTAATTTTAATAAAGGAGCATCTAAATTGACCACTGAACATCTCCGCTTAAGTGGCCCGCTTAAACCGGTTTTCATATCTGAAAACCTTACTTCAAAGATGAAGAGGTTATTTTTCTGGCCAGGGACTGCGCTAAGGTTAATAATATCAAATTTTGCTGGGTTTCCAACGGAAAGATATTTCTGCGCAAGAGAGAAAACGGCCCTCTGATTCGAATCACAAATGAGTCGGACCTCGAGAAGGCGCAAAGCCTTAAGTGACTAGATCGTCTCGACGAGCTGGTGAAATACCAACGCCGAGAGGTAGTTCTGGAATTTGCCAATTTTTTATTTTATATTCCTATAATATTATAATTATATTTGTTTTTGCCTCTACTTAATTTCTCCGTGTCTTGATACCTTGCCAAATACTGCGCGGTAAAAAAATTATGACAAATTATTATTTTGCCATGGAATAAAGTGACAACTCCAAGGCCTTTATTAATAAACGTTGCGTAAACCTATATTAGACGTAACATGCTTTGTCTTGCTTTCACGCGTGACATTTACTGCAAGCGAAAAATTTACAGATAGATGTTTTAACTACTCCGGGTGTAATCCAAGTCTATTAATAAAGCCGCAAGAGTATACCAGGGTCCGTAACAAACTTTTAGTTAAACTACTGAGTAGAGTTTAATTTGCAGTGGTCTGTTATTTCGTAAAATCATCAGCAGTTGATCGACTGCAGACAGATTAATTTACAAATCGATATAAACTTTTAATTATATGCAGTATAGGCAGGTATGTTAATTTACATCTCTATCCTTTTCCAAACAATGTACAGATACAGAACGATTTTCAAACTTTGTTTAACGCCAAATGTACCTATTTAAAGAGATGTCTGGCAAGCCTCAACATTGTACCATTATGCTAAATCCCTTGTGAATAGAGTTGAATATTGAGGTTGTATTCTACCTAAACCAAGCCATACATGTTACTCGTATCCATACAATATGGACTCGCTTCAATCTAGAATCGATAAGTTAGAGTCAACCCGCGAAAGTGACACTCAATACATAAAAACTCTGGAGGACAGGCTCGAGTTATTGGAGCGCAGTTCGAGATCTACCTGCTTGGAGTTAAGAAATATTCCTGTGGCCCCATCTGAAACAAAGTCATCTCTATTGGATACCTTCATCAGAGCTGGAGAAGTGCTAAAAGTGCCTATCAATAAATCGGAGATCAAAGATATCTACCGCATAAGGTCCAAGGATCCGGCCAATAGACCAGTGATAATAGATTTGTGTAGCTCTCTTCAAAAGGAAAGAATTATCGGCATGTACCGTAATTTTAATAAAGGAGCATCTAAATTGACCACTGAACATCTCCGCTTAAGTGGCCCGCTTAAACCGGTTTTCATATCTGAGAACCTTACTTCAAAGATGAAGAGGTTATTTTTCCTGGCCAGGGACTGCGCTAAGGTTAATAATATCAAATCTTGCTGGGTTTCCAACGGAAAGATATTTCTGCGCAAGAGAGAAAACGGCCCTCTGATTCGAATCACAAATGAGTCGGACCTCGAGAAGGCGCAAAGCCTTAAGTGACTAGATCGTCTCGACGAGCTGGTGAAATACCAACGCCGAGAGGTAGTTCTGGAATTTGCCAATTTTTTATTTTATATATCATTTATGTTTCTTGTTATTGTACACTTTACACATACTTACACACTCATACTCTCTCACACACTTTCAAAAACATTGCTAAAACAACCGAGGAAATCTTCTGTCATTTTTCGACTTTATAAACAGTTGCAAAAATGTGGGTATAGCTTTATAATAACTGTTGTTACTAAACATCTTACATATACATGTTTCAGACCAACTGTTGAATTTATTTTAGTCTATAATTGATGATACAATTAATATAAATAACGATCTTGAACAAATTTCGGTATCTGACTCAATAATTTGTTCTCCAGAAGCAGTTGCCGACTATATGCAAAATTCTAGCGCCAATTTTAATATTCTAAGCATGAATATCAGAAGCATCAATTGTAATATTGATAAATTGTTAATTTTAATTCATAGGATTAGTATTGAATTTGATGTTATTGTCTTGTCTGAATGCTGGTTAAGTAAATGTCCTCACATACCTTCCCTGCCCGGATTTAAATCTTATGAATCTGATTTCAGTAATTAAAATGAAGGCGTTGTAGTTTATATAAGAAGTTGCATAGAGTGTAACATTGTAAAACCTGACTTCGGGGATGCAAGTTGTCTCATTCTCAAATTTTCTGACAGAATCGCAGTTGTTGCTCTGTATCGATCTCCGTCATACAAAAACGTACATCCTTTTCTTGAGAACCTGGACAAAACATTAAGCTCTTTAAAATCTTTTCAATCTCTTGTATTAATTGGCGATTTAAACATCAATATAACGCCTACATTCACTGATTCCTCAACGGACAAATATCTTAACCTGATAGCGGCACATGCACTTCTTCCTGCTCACCTTATTCCTACTAGAGAAGGGAACTGCCTTGACCACGTTATGGCTCGTACTCCTTTTAAATCAAAAACATTTATCCTTGATGCATTGATTACTGATCATGCCCCAGCTGTTTTTAGTTGTAGTGCAGAACTGCATAAAAATTTCCTTCACCGTACCCTCCAACGCTTGGACATTGCAGCTATTGTTGATGATCTCTCTAAGGAAAGTTTTTCAACTGTGCTGTCCTGTATCGATCCTGAGGCAGCTTCTGAATATTTTGTCCAAATTACTAGTAAATTTATTTGCACCATTATCCTCCCTAGTAGAAAACGTATTATCAAGCCGTGGATAACACCTGGCCTTCTGAGGTGTATCCGACATAGAGACAAACTATACCGAAAATCCAAAAAAAATCCTGGTCATCCAAATATTAAATTAATTTACTGTCGTTACAAAAACTTTTGCAACAAATTGTTAAAAAATGTAAAACGTGAATACCAAAAAAAAGAGTTCGACAAAGTCCGAAATAATCCTAAATGCACTTGGAGTATGATAAATAAAGTAGCCCATTTAACTAAAAAACAAAATAATGCAACTCAGTTATTAAAATTGTCTGCCGATCCTTCCTCTTCAGTTGATGAAGTAAATTCATTTTTCGCAAACGTTGGAAAAGATCTAGCTTCTCATATGGTTTCTCAAATAGACTCTTTCACCAATTGTGAAACTCTTCAATAACTCAAACTGTCATTAAATCTAGTCACGCCCCTTTGAACTCTATGGTAATTTTTAACGTAGATAGTGAAGAAATTGAACGTGTCATTGTTAATCTTAAAGACAAGTGTGCATGCGGTTGGGATGGTATTTCCACAGCTGTTATTAAGGCTTCTAGACACGTTCTTGTGCCTATTTTGAATTATATTATTAATCTCTCTTTTACGGCAGGTATCTTTCCGCATGTTTTTAAAAAAGCTATTGTCCATCCTATCTTCAAGAGTGGAAATAGGGACAGTGTCAATAACTGTAGATCTATTTCTGTGTTAACTGTCTTCTCCAAAATAATAGAAAAAATCCTTAACAAACGCTTGATAAATTTTATGAATGAGAATAACATCCTTTCTGATAGTCAATTTGGCTTTAGAAGAGGCAAATCTACAGAGGATGCAGTTCTGGAGCTCACAGATGTTATTGTCAAAAATATTGAAAATAAGAACAAGACTGTTGGTATTTTCTTAGATCTGTCTAAGGCGTTTGACACTGTCTCTATTCCCATTCTTCTTACTAAACTTTTAAACAAATTGGTGTTAGAGGCATTGCTTACGAGTTGTTCTGTAGTTATCTGAGAAATCGAGTTCGGTGCACTGTTATAAATGGTGTAAAAAGTGGCGAGAAAATCCAAACATACGGAGTTCCTCAGGGTAGCGTCCTTGGCCCTACTCTATTCTTAATTTACATAAATGATTTATGTAACTTATCACTACTAAATTGTAAAATAGTTACGTATGCTGACGACACAGTCCTTCTTATCCACGGTAACAGCTGGCAAGAAGATCGCGACCTCGCTGAGTGCGCCTTAAGGAAGGTCTTGAGTTGGTTGTTCTCTAATGTTCTAACACTAAATACCACCAAAACCAAATTTATTGCCTTTGCTGCTAATATCGCCTCGCTTCCTCCTCTGTCGCTCTCGATACGTGCTCACCTATGTCCTACTTATTCAGATTCTGTTTCATGTAACTGCGCGCCATTGGAGCGTACCTCTACTATTAATTACTTGGGCGTGTTTCTGGATAGCACCATGACGTGGAGTAAGCACATTGATGCCATGGTATCTAGGATCCGTAAATTAATTTATGTGTTTAAAAACTTGAGATCAGTTGTCGACTTGAAATGTCTTAAAACTGTGTATTATGCCTTAGCGCAGTCACTGATTTCATATTGCATCCCTGCATGGGGTGGAGCTGTAAAGACAAACATGATTCGTCTGGAGAGATCTCAAAGAGCCGTTCTTAAGGTCATCTTCAACAACGTCGAGTTGTATCCTTTAGCGCAAGTTCTAAATGTAAGACAACTTTTTATATTAGCAACAGTGCTTAAGAAACATTCCCAATTAAAATATAATCCAAATGTTTACTCCAAGCGTAGAACGGACAGAGTATGTGATATCGTACGTCGTAGGACGGCACTTGCGAGTCGCCATTATTATTACGTTAGCTCAATGCTATATAATAAAATAAACAGACAATTGAATATCTATCCCTTACCTTTGCATAAATGCAAATTAAAATGTGTCGAATGGTTAAAAACATTATCATATGCTGACAATAATATATGTTTAATAATATATGTTTATTCAGTTTAGATCACAAAGTACATATCTTAACTATACCTCTAATTAATAAAGTATGTAATTTAGATAATTAACACAAAACTGTGGTAAGTAGGTACAATTGATATTCATTGACAACTGTGCTAGGTCGTACCTGTGTTACAGCTGTCAATGTCTTCCTCCAGTATAGTAACAGTTCAAACGGTTCATTAATTTACAAAATTAAACGCCTATCCAAGTAACGCCCATCTAAATAAATACATACCAGATTTGACTAAAATTTCTCATGCCTACCTCCATATTTTGTTGTTTTAAATTATTTTGTGATTGATTTAACCTAGGTAGGCAAAACAACAAAATTAACAACGTAAGTAGCTATTAGCTCTTAATTAACAATACCTAAACCGATACACTAATAAAGTAATACATATTTATCAGCACACGCAAAGTTTTGCCGATGTGAAATAAAATGTCACCCTTAATAACGTAGCGTTAAAGTGCATTTTGTTTATGCCAAATTCGGTAGATATCGGCTCAAGTAAAACATTCTATGCATGCGGATAACCAGTTTCTAGTATCGCTAAGTTACTCGCTGCATTGCGCGGTTCACGAAAAGAGGAACCTGAGAATGCTTAATAGATTTAGTACTGGTATAAATAATTGACTAATGACAATAGTTGTGGGACATTGAATTGGAGTAAGTTCTAATGACTAATTAAATAATAGCATACAATATAAAATTTGACAATTTAAAATTAATGAGTATTCATAATTTGATTCATACTTAGACCTATATTATTTTATTATTTTTTGTTTGTAGGGAGGAAGGGAGTGCTCGTGGGTGTATGAGGGTGTGCGTGTGAGAGTGAGTGTGAGTGTGAACTTTTATATAGGTATATGTTCGAAAATTATTATGATGTAACAAATTATTTTATTAACAATATCCATGTACATGATTAGTAGGTTAATGTAGTTCATGTTCATGATATATACCTAAGTTAAGAGTAATAAAGTGCAGAGCATAAAAATACAATAAAAAATAGTTTACTTAATTTAGTCTAACAAGTAAGTTTTCGGTTTCAGCATAGCTTAAACTTAGCAAATACTCTTTCAGAACCTTTTTACATGTTTGTAATGTTAATGGATACATATTAATTTTTTTACTAATTTCTCTATAAAGATATGGACCTAGATATCTAAAATGTCTTCGCGCATACTCCGATGAGACATCAGGGAGAAGCACTAGTCTATCTTTACGACGTGTAGACAGATACTTGTTTGGATCATAAGGAGTGTTTAGATGAGTTTTTAATACAGACTTATAAATAAATATTTGTCTTACGGCAGGAACTTTAGCGTCAGCGTACAGTTGTTTAGTAGGGTATCTGAACGGTTTTGATAACATGACCTTCAATACAGCCCGCTGGGATCGCTCTACTCGCAATAGGAAGGTTTTGAATGTTCCTCCCCAAACAGTACTACAGTAAGCCAAAATTGAATGGCAAAGAGCATAATAGGTTGACTTCAACAACGTTAAGTCTCCTATGTGCCTTATTCGTTTGAATATCACAATGAGTTTTCTTACCCTACCAGTCAAAACTTTAATATGCTCATGCCAGTTCAGTTTTTCGTCTACAGTTATGCCCAGATATTTGATAAAAGATACATGTTCTAAAGTTTGAACTGAAGACCTCCTAGTTGTATATAATTAACATTACTCATCCGCACTCTTCCTCCCCCGCACACATACACACACACACTCTCACACGCGCACACATACACACACACACATACCACACAATTTATCATGTTTTAATTTCACCTTTTGATATATTTAAGCTACAAGCTATTTGTTAGCTAATTAATTGTTCTTTGTTTATGAACTTTGGAACCTCATGTAACCTTTCAGGAGGAGGGCGTTTATATCTGCGACACAGTTTCACACTTCTGCAGGTGTCATCGATTCTCGATGTATGTTTGTGTACTTGTATTTGTGTTCTAAATAAATAAACCATGATTATTATATATAAAACCGCGATGATAGCGAGCCAAGCGACTGCTCGATGGTTTGCTCTTTTTTTTCTTTCTCTTTTCTTCTCCTTATTTCCTTCAATTGTATTATTTACGTCATGTATGTTACTTAACAATACATCTTATATAGTACGGTGCGAGCTATGCGCTGGGGCAAGCGTTCCGCCTCCGCTTGCGG
Organism: Selenia dentaria; assembly: GCA_917880725.1. NCBI lineage: Eukaryota > Metazoa > Arthropoda > Insecta > Lepidoptera > Geometridae > Selenia > Selenia dentaria. Next base: position 37,412,282 of record OU862876.1, read on the forward strand.
CTCACATGCGGCACTTACACCCTGGCTGCCGCGCCCCCACACAGCGTGGATACGACCGCGCCGGTATCTACAAACGTGCCGAGCCGCCACCCACGCCTGCACCTACTGATATGCCGCCTTCCACCTGCGGACAACTGGCACAAGGTCAGACGTCATACCATACAACATCTTTATACGCATCCTCATACATACAACGCGGAAACTTGTAGATACGCATTTCCATTTACACACGTATATTATACACGCATAACCAATGTTTCATATCAGACACATACACATACCCCCCTCATCTTCACACTCAATAAACAGACCTTTGCACTCAACCCACAGTTTCACACATATATACAAACCATCACATCCACACATCCTCACACACACACACTCACTCACACTCACACACTCACTCACACTCACACACACACACACAACACACGCACACACACACACACACACACAACACACACACACAACACACGCAGAGAGATATTAAAAACAAGTCACGTTTAAGATATATATTAAGGGCTATGTTCCGTTTTGTATTTTATAAAATTTAAATTACACGTGGCATTTCCAAACTTTTACAGCCGAGTACTGTATGATATATTTATATTCCTAATGATATCCAGATATCTTGCCAGCATGCTCTCTTTGGTACGTGTACTGCGAACGATGCCGGGATAAGACCATCAAAGCGGCGTCAGCGAAGATGATGAAAGGGAAGGCTTCGCTTAATTCCAACGAGGGCGTCAACACTTCATCGGTAGACCATCATATCATGAAGGAAAACGCCGTGTTTCTACTCGATTTGGCGCCGTTGACCAACTCAGGTAAGAACGGAGTCTATTAGCTATTATTTATCTCAGTTGCCAATAAAAATTTTGATTAAACCATCATCATTCATTACCACGCGGATGAAATCGCGGGGCAAGTATGTAATAAAAATAATAATGTTTTTTTTTTGTTTATGCAGAATCAATAAGTTCATCGTCTTGGTACGAAGGCTCGAGTCGGTCGCCCCCCACTCCACCAGGCAGCGTATGGCAACCAGCCCCACCCTTCCAATGTCTGCCCGCGCTTGGGGCCGCCCCCAGGGCTAGCACGGCGGTTGACGCGGCGAGATACCACTCTCTAGGAAGACCACCACCGCCGCCAGTCGCGCCAGTTGTAAGTGTACCACCCCTGTCTTGTTAAATGTCTCTGTTTATTAATAACACAAGAATTTTAACCCACAGACTCGCCATTCGCCATATTTGGCCAATAACACAAGACAGTCGCCCCTCGAGGAGACAGGCTTTTCTTTAATTAAAACTAAACAGCGAAATCCTCTTGATGATAGGTCTGGCAAAAACAGAACCTAGAATCAACCAACTGGTACAGAACATGTAATCTCAAGTATCTCATTACCTACTCTTATATTGTTTTTTTTTTGATAAATAATATACATTATTTTAATTTAAAAATTAAAACTTTAAAAGTTTGTTCAGTAGAATTAAAATAAGAAGCTTTTAAGTAGATACGATTTTTTTGTATTTATTTAAAAAGTTAAGGGGGGGTTTTACATTTAACAAAAAATTTCAAGGAATTCACTTTTACCCAATTAATCAAATACTATTTTGATCATTAGCATGACAATATTATGAACAGTCCGGGGAGCTTCAACAAAAAAAAGGTTGGGAAACCCTGACCTAAAGTGACTCAACTTTTTCCCTTAAATTATTTTAAAATAAAGCTATGTAAGGTTTACACCAAAGTGTTTGATAGTACACCTATCTATAGGATTCATTTCTGTTCATCAGATCACCCAATATGGCATGACCGACGTCAGCACCCACTACCCTCGTGTGCACAGAAGTGTATCGATGGGCCAAGCTGGCGGCCGAGACCTCGCAAATGCTGCTCGCCCACCTCTGACTAATGTACTACATGAAGACCAACACGATACATTATCGGGAGCTGGTTCTTCTCTCTTAGCACAACCGAGCGCCGAGTTGCAAAGACTAGTCGGATGCGGAGACGCGAGCAGCGCAGGTCAAGTCTCGGCCTTTGAACCACCTCGTGTCGACCCTGATACGTTGATCAAAAGCCCTGTGTTGTCTTTCGTGCTGGCCAAGAGAGACCTGCCTGAGTACAGGCAGAAAATGGATGCTGCTGTGAGGATTAACACCGTCCGGCAGTATGCCTTCGAGGTACGATTTTACATTGAAATGGTTGTATGAAAAACAAATTACATTTGTTTTTTTTTAAATTTAATATCTTCAACATTTAATATTATAATATGGAGTTATATATAACTGATTATATTTAAAATAAATATGTTTGTAAATAGCTAAAAATAATAAATGATTAAATGTATATGATACTGGTACGATTATGTGAATAACGTTACTAATAAAACTAATATTATAAACGCGAAAGTTTAGATATATGGATGTTAGTTAGTCTTTCACTCAGAAATAACTGTATGGGTTTTAATGAAATGTGGCATGTAAATAGATTAGGCGCCGGAATAACCTATATAGGATACTTTTTCATCATCATCATCATCACCACGCGGGAGTAACCGCGGGGTGCTTACCTATATAGGTACCTTTTAGAAATGAACTCGAAAATTTCGAATATTATGATTTCTTACTAATTTTGGTACACTTTACAAGATGTTAACTACGTTATGTGTCCAGGCTATGAACTGGTTGCTGCGTTCGACGACACAGCCCACTTGCGTTCACGACGTCATGTGGTGGTTTTGCACTGCCCTTGACAAGTACGCGCGTTTGGTGCCTCCACCGAGTGTCCAGGATGACAACAAAGAGGTACGTGACTTTGTAACTATCCTCCGTTCATGTATTGTGTTCCAATGTTACTTCAAATAGTTTAAAATGTATGTTTTAGCACCTACGAAGAAATAATATCAGGAATAGTAACTGCCTTAAAAAAATTACCCAATAAAAGTCGTTCTAACATCAATAGCATCGTTCACGTCGCTATGACTCAACTGTCATAGTAGATGTTGCAGCACGCGCGTGAACCAATCCCTGCTTTCCTTCTGAAATTTAAACCAATCACCGAACATGTCTATTTGTAATATCGGAAGTAATTCGTATTTGGAATCATATGTCGTTTTGGTTTGAAGGACCACTTTTTGTGTGGAATTCGTTCTGAGTTATGCTTCCTGACATTATTTCTTCGTAGTATAGCACTATTCTTATTAATCACATGGACTGACTGATACTAGAATTGCCTTTGGTTTTAGTTGTAAGCGTCTGCTCTGCAGTAACAATCTGTTTTCAAATTCAAAGTGGTTTCCAAAAAAACGTTAGAAACATCGAATTTATAGTTTCCTTTTATCGTTGAACATAATTCTCTTTTTGAATCTTGAAGCGTATGTGATATGAATTAATATTTTACTGTTTTAAGTTTCCGTAAATGATCAATTTGAACAACATTTCAAATATACACTTTGTTAAAAAGGAGGGAGGAGTTCCGTGCTTAACTTAAGCCGCGCTCGTACCCTGATTAAAGAAAAAGCAAAATTTTTAAACACCTAGTGTAACGAAACAGATCGATAGTATATTATGAAAAAAATACAATGGTCAGAAAAGGAATAGGAAAAGAGTAATAACCGAATAGAATTCATAAATATAACTCTCTTTCAGCAGAAAAAAAACCTGAATAGGTCCACAAAAATAAACTTTCACGTCCAAACTCTCAGAATTTTCAGCGATAACACTATATTTTTTTAGGTAATACTTAGCCAACGTATAGTATTAAAGTAATAACCAGCAGTTTTTTTCAATTTTGTTAGTATATATCGAAAAATATAAAGAAAACGTACAAAATTAACGCATTTTCGCATTACATCGTCCAATCGAACAAGCGATTTTCAACCTTACGTAAAGCATCTAAAATTATTTTAAAATTGGGGTTGGACCGCGTCTTAATATTACGCTCTTTTTAGATATATTGCTCAAAACTAGATTTTTTTTTCCTTGGTACTTACTACTTACTTGAAAGTTACTGCTTACTTGGTACTTTACTTGGTGTTTATGTAAATACCTACCATAAGCATTGTGAATCTCAAGATGCTCTTGGTATGCACGGTTATTGTTTAACTGATCCGTAATGATAGTGTTGGGGTTGTCCCACTTGTTTTGACTTTGACGTTTGATCAATTGTTTTTTTCTACAATCGATAAATCTCTAAAGGTCATAATGGCCGCCGGCTACAACTGGTATGTAAATGGCACGGGGCGAGGGAAAAAGTAACACATTCATTTGCCTTATCCACGGAGGCGTATCCAAACTACAATAGGGCTTTGGTACCTGCTTGCTGCCGCATAGTAAGCAAAGGACAAAGTTTATAACTCAAACCATAATTGTTTGGTGGTTTTTGTTTAATTAAATGGTGGTCTTTTCACATCACATATTAGGATTGTATATCTATATATTTTACTCTCATGGATATGAAATTGGGTCCTAATTAAGACTGCGTTGTTTAATACTAGTGATTTATTACAGGTAATTACTTATGAAGTACATTTTTAGGTGTCTCGAGTTCTAAAAGAGTTCTTCATAATATTTTTTGTTCGCGTAGAGTTTTAAACAAAATTATTTATTTAAACCGTCTAGAGTTTCAAACATGTATTATTTTTGATTACTTATAAAATAACGTTTGTGTTTTTTCTGTTTCTAAGTAAAGTAGTAGATAATGGTACCATGGGCAAAAATAGTTATTGAGGTCCTACTCTACCAGTAGATCCAGTCGTAAATTAATATTTTTAACGATGGTCCGATTGATAGATCCACAGGTAAAAAAATTGCCAGTGGATCGAAAAGTAGAGCTCTGCGATAGGACCACGCGTAATATAAGCATTATTGGAAACGTTTTAAATTATTAACCGAATAGTTACAATGTAATACCGATATTTCTGGTATTGTGATAGTGATATTTAGAATTCAAGCAATTCCTCAGTTCATCCGTGACCATAGTGCTTGCAACAGTGAAGTATCGGGAAATTCAAACCTAAATATAATAACTGGGTTTTCATGTTTATTATTGTATCATCAATCTCATTATCTCAAGTATCATCATGATCTCAGCCGTAGGACGTCCACTGCTGGACATAAGCCTCTCCCATAATTTTCCAAAAGGACCGGTTGGAAGCGGCCTTCATCCAACGTCGTCCTGCTACCTTTACCAGGTCGTCTGTCCACCGCGTCGGTGGACGACCTACGCTGCGCTTGCCGGTCCGAGGTCTCCATTCCAGAGTGCTATGTGCCCTGCTCACTGCCACTTTAACTGGATAATTTTCTTGGCTTTGTCGGTGACTTTCGTTCTTCTACGGATCTCCACATTTCTGATTCGATCACATAGAGAAACTCCGAGCATAGCCCTCTCCATAGCTTGGTGTGCGACTTTGAGCTTACTTATGAGGCCCATAGTAACAGACCACGATTCTGTGCCATAAGTCATCACTGGTAACACACATTGGTCGAAGACTCTTGGCTTGAGGCACTGAGTTATTTTGACGAGAAGACTTCGCGAAGTTTCCGGAACGCTGTCGAGCCGAGTTGAATTAGACAATTCACCTCGTTCTCGAAGTTGGACCTGCTTAGTTTGACTGTCTGTTCCAGGTAGATGTACTCGTCAACAACTTCGAGAACTGAGTTCCCAACTGATATTGATGGGGTTGGCAATTAGACATAATTTTCGTCTTGTCCATGTTCATCTTAAGGAGTTCATCTTAACGAGCATTGTACTGAGGTCTTCCATGGATTCTGCCATGACTACAATATATATTTTAGATTATAATATCATTGTATACATTCTTAATATATCTTCTCTTACTCATGCGCATAAGACTCTTTAACACAATTGTATAAACATATCTATCATTGGCAAAGGTAGAGTTTTAGCCCACTCAATTGTTAATGAGCATCCTCGTATTTAAAACATTTGTGTCACATAATTAAAATTTCATATAAAGTAAATAGTCTCTATTATCAGCATTCTCTAAAATTGCATTAATTTCGTGATGGGCCTCACAAAAAATCGCTTGACATCAGTAACCACTTTCCAATCCTAGTGGAAAAAGCTAAGAGTTGACATTGTAACCTTTATTGCGTATTTTCCGGAAAATAACCTAGCAAATCATTATAGTAGTTGTTTTTTTACCGACTTAAAAAATGAGGAGGTTTTCAAGTCGACTGTATATTTTTGTATGTATGTTACGCGATCATTTCGCCAATAGTAAATTGATTTATATGATTCTTTTTGTTTGTAAGATCATACTTCTGAGGTGGTCCCCTATACATTTTATCGAAGGATTAAGTGCTTTTTTTCGTCGATTGTAAACCGATTTACAACACTTTTTGGATATTTGTTTTTCATCGACGTCGAGTCATAATATTTTGAGTAGGTACCTACCTATAGTCGATGATAGAATGGAATCGGTTTATTTTTTTTTAAATAGTAGATATTGTATAATTTATTCGGAGGGTAAGTTTGAATTGTTATAATAATGGCTATTTTTAAGCATCCCTCTCCAGTTCTAATAACCCTCAAAGTTTTTCATCATAAGTAGGTACAAATGTGATTGTTTATGTAGTGTGTTTTTGTTTTCTTTTGGCATAAAAACCATATACCAAAAAGTGTACTTATACTTATTTGTTTAAAATTTTACCTGTGTCCAATCTTTAAATAATTTTGATGAAAAATTTACCTAATATTTTTATTACGAGTATTGTCTGCGGTCCTGTTTCTAATTTAACATGAAACGTGAGACTTAGATAAGCGCGTAGAATACGGAAGAACTTAGTTTTAATATTTCGAGTTCAAAGATTTCCATGTTGACTGTAAGAACTCTTAAATACGCATTTATTATTATATTTCATACATTTGAGAGTCACTATTTAGAGCATCTTAAGGCGAAATGAGTGTAGATTACGACCGAATTTGATGATTCGACTTCTCGAAAACTTAATTTTTCGCCGCTTAAACCTAATAACCGAAGTTCGAAAAAAAAACATAGTGTAAATTAAATACACGTTATAATGAAGTATGGGAGCCAGTACACGATTTAGCAAACTTAGCTCGATAGAAAAAAATCGGAAAACCCCTATATTTTGCTATTTTTCTTACGTGCTTCGTGGTAAAAAGCATTTTTAATCAATTATGGGCAAATATTTTTTTTCAATGAATGTATCATATGCGAATTCCCAACGAATTTTACTAGTGAACTATGGACTCCTTAATCATTTTAATTTAATCATTTGATTGTACGAAATAAATATAAAAAGTATTAGCACTTATTCAATTGCTTCTTCGCATTATATCGTCCAATCTGATAAACACTTCTCAACCTTATGTAAAGCATCGTAAATTGTTTTAAAATTAGGATTGAACCGCGCCTTAAATGTAGAGGCCACATGGAATTTTCACATCAACATGTTTCAAGTACCTTCGCGGGGTTAAACATTAAAAACTGCAAAACAAATAACAAAGAAAGTACCAATCGCCAACGTTCCAACAATGCAAATATGTACACGCTATAAAAGGAAACCACAGAATAAAATTATATATAGCTTCACAGAATAACTATAGTGTTACTGCAGATACACATAGCTTACGGAAAGTTTATCTTAGTACACAGAGATAAGATGCAATTTGACTCGTACACGCTCGTTGTTTTACAATGTGGCTCAGATTACAGACCCCTCAGTCAAATTTTAATGTCTTTGCAATCCTCAACCTTAAGATCACTACAATATGTCATAATTTCACATAGAACGTTGCGGGCGAGTCTAGCAGGCTCGTAACGCCTACTGCGTCGACAGCTGCAATATGCCCGGGCGGACGCGCAGCCCGGGGTGCCAGAGCCGCCTTCCACGCATTTCTTGGCTCGGTCAGTGCGCTAGCGCCGTCTCTTTCACCCGCGAGTGCCGCCAGTTTGCAAGCAGTTAGGTGCTGGGCCCTGCATTACTCTCAAGAAGACCGCGTGTTTTTGCATCGGTAAGTATTGTTTCTCGCATAGGATCACTAAAGAAGAATAAAGTTGCTAAGTGTAGATCGAAGAGTAAAACATATGGGACTGACATTGACGTCTAAATAAAAGTAGAAAAAAAAAGTATTGTTTACCATAATATGCTTCTTTGTTCAGTATTTAATCTCGCATCTAAACCCAGGCCAAGCTAGTTTTGTTATGATAAATGTTATTCTCGAATAGTATGCTATACTGAGAATGATCGGTGGTAAGCTTTATGTTAAAATACATGTAGATTTTTCTTTTCGTAATACACGGGTTTATGATATTCTTTTAGGCCTTGAAGATGAACGTCGTAGGCTCTAGAATAGGACCTTCCATCGTTTAATATTAATAAAGTGTCTACGATAAAATACAGGAGCTATGATTACAAAGGGAAAAATTGTGCATATATGCAATTCTCCATGTTTAAATATTTTTTCCTTATTGTGTCTTAATTGTGATAATTCAAATCGAACAATGTGCCTGTTCATGCTGCATTAACGGAATAGATCTCAAGTATTCAATGTCATCAGCAAGATCTTATCGCATTCGGAAGATGTGGCTTACGATGAAGACGTGGTGGGAGCTATTCACGAGAGCTTGCAAAGCTATTTGAATAAGGTGAGGATGATAGACACTTTTCCACATACATAAAACTATTTTGACACTGATTTGTACTCGTGAAATTGATTCTAACCAACATTTTGTGAAGAGGACTCCCACATATTTTTAATATTTTCATTTTGGATTTAAACACAACAAGTGAGTGATTAATCATATAAAGGAGATCACTATATTGTATAATGAAACTACTATTGTTGCTGGAGACGAATCAATATTATGTGCTTCTGTCAACGTAACAGATACTAGTGAGTCAAATTATAACATGATACAAATATATGGATAATTATATATCACAACACAATACGCTACTCGATTCAATTTTGTAGATGTTATTGTAATACTTGCAACAATTAAAAGGCACACATTAAAATAAATCAAATTGTTGAGTACATATGTATATATATATATAAAGATATATTATTAGTATAGTTAAACAGCAACAGTTACAACCCCAATACGTTTGTGAAAGAGATGGTGACAAATGTATGTAAGGTTTTCATAAAAATATTATATTCATACATACTGATGTGTCAGATCAGTATGCATTCACTCCAAAACAAACAGTGTTGCCAACGATCTAAGAGTTTAACCAAGAAGTCGAACTGTACTTAATAAATCAGTGTTTATACAGGAGCACTATGTGTGGGCTTGTCTGGACGTGACCGGATGGTGTGACGTCAGCGTATCATCTAGAGCTGGCATGGCTGGTTCCCTCATTGATGGTAGCACAGAAACATTCTGGGAATCAGGAGACGAAGACCGGAACAAGGCCAAGTGGATACAAGTAGCGTTTTCTGGTGGCAGCGTCGAAGATCGTCCGAGCATCGTGTGCGTTCATGTCGACAACACCAGAGACACTGTGGTAAGTCATCTTGTTTACAATTAACGTGATATTAAACACACACAGACACACTGTAATAAGTCGTAGCGAACTTCATTTATTTTCTTAATTTCATTTATTTATGGCTTAAATTAAATTACGTATTGGCCGTTGTTGGTTGAGTACTCTACTTACTCATGAGCAACAAAAAACTAACTAAAAATATAATAACCTGATTACATAAATTCATAGCATGTAGTATAAAGATTGGTTAATTTGGTTAAAATTGTTATACGTATGTAACGGTAAATGGTTTTGTTACAGAACAAGACCCTGCTGGTGTCTTTTCTCTACAGCGGTAGCTCGGGCGAGATGTACCACATGCAAGACATGGAGGTAGATCCGAAGGTTGCCACCTGGATCTGCTATACGTTACCCAGTAAGTGAAGCTGTGCATTATATCAATCTTTAGATTTCAGTATGTTTAACTGTATTTGTTATATATATATATATATATATATATATATAGATTATTTATTTTTCAAATACCAATATTGGTCTCTTAGCCATCCATACGCGACTATATGAAGACGGCAGTGTAGCGTCAACCAAAGCAGCAGTATTGAGGGAGGTTGAGAGGTTCTATGGACAGTTAAGATACACCTCGTTCGCAGCTCGGCCAAAGACCCAAGAGCCATGCTGATCCGACATTATACCGAAGATATCCCGGATATCAGCCTGTATGAAATTAGGATGGGCTTGAAATAGCTCTTAAGAACAACAAGGCGCCGTGATGACGGTATCACAGCAGACCTTCTGAAAGCGGGTGGAACACCAGTACTTAAATTCCTTCAGATGCTCTTTTACATCATCGCTCTCATACTAGAAGGTTTAACGCCAGAAGCATGGAACAAAAACGTAGACGTGTTATTTTTTAAAAATGGTGAAACCATGTAAAATAATTACAGACTCATCTCGCTTCTGAGCCATTTGTGTAAGCTCGCAGGTTTGATGCTTTCCAGCCTCCGGAACATGCAGATTTCCGAAAAGGCTATAGTACCATAGACCACATCCAAATGCAACGGCAAATTATACAGAAGACCAAAAACCGACCTGCCTACCTAAGTATCAATTAAGAATTTAGTTCTCTTAGTTGTTGATGAGCACCTAGGATAAACAATCCAACTAGGCAGGTCCAACTTCAAGAAAGAGGTCCATCTTCGAATCCAACTCGGCTGGACAGCGTTCCGGAAACTACGCGAAGTCTTCTCGTCAAAAAGAAGTGCACCAAACAAGAGTCAGTCGCATAACTAGCTATGGGCTATGGGGCTATGCTTGGGATTTAGGTTACTTTACGTGATCGAATCAGAAATAAGAAGATCCGTAGGTGAACGAAAGTCACCGACATATCCCAGAAAATAAACCAGATGAAGTGGTAGTGGACAGGGCACACAGCACGCATAACAAATGACCGATGGGGCCGGAAGGTTCTGGAGTTAAGGCCAACGACCGGCTTGCGCAGAGTTGGACAGATGACCTGATAATGGGCGCCGTACGACGCTGGACGCTTCCAAGCTGTTCTTTTGGAAGTTTGTGAGGCGTATGTTCAGCAGTGGACGTCATACGGCTGGAATGATGATGGAATATCCATACTACTTGCTAAAAAATCTTTGTTCACAGAAATTCCTTAGTCAGGAAACATACGTCTCTGTATCATTATGAAGATTAAAAACTATTGTTAGCCCCCCTGTATCACTATGATTTTGGTCCAAACGATCACATAATTCGCTTTTTCATATTTTCGTCTAAAATTACGGAAACCTTCGCTGAACCCTGATAGTGTATTGATCGAAGGAAGCGAGGTTTCTGAGTTTTCCGCATGTGGAATTACCACACCTTACCCAGTTATTTTACCGTAAAGTTGTAAGTAGTGTGCAAAAATTACTATGTTTTAATTTGAAGGGCAATGATTTTAGCGAAATTACAAACAAGACAAGAGAGATTAAATATCTTGTATATCTCAGAAAATAGTTTATTGAGATATATCTGTATTTATATGTTAGTTCGACCGTAACTAGCGACACGTTATCGGAAATTTATAAATATATTATAATAAGGGTGGTTTTATGTCCAAACAACAGGCCATTGCCAAGCGGGGTTGGGGCTTGTTGGTATTTTAAAATGTGGTTGATATTTTTAATAAGGTCAAGTGGGGTGATGATAGAAAGGCTTTATTTGTTGTTCGTGAAACTTTTTTTTATTTTCGGTTTTACCTATAGCTTATTAGTGAACCTATGTAAAATGCCCTATGCATAACGATTGATTATTGATGCGATTCGATTAATTACGAACACGTTAACCAAATTTATAAAACACAGACTTATGTGTTAAAAATTTAATTTCGCAATAATTCGACTTTTTGTATGGATTATGACGATCAATGATAATTAGTGTTTATTGATGCTTCAAAATGCGACAGTTAGTTCTTGGCAAAACATTAGTAGAATTGAAATGGTATGTAAAGGGGCATGTGTAATTTTATGCCTGACCAGTTCAAAAAGGTTTATCTTTGCACATGTGAACTGCAAGCTCCGCCTTTTATTGCATTGCCCAATGAAAGGAATAAAAAGCAATTTCGTTGAAAAAATCTTTTTCATCCCATCTATTCGAAAAGGTCGACTTGGTTCGCCTTTATGTGCACCCAAAGTTGGTGTTTTCTATAAGAAAGTTTTAGCGGGCAGTAATGAGTTTTAATCATCTTTATAAGTGCGCCGCAATTATCTTTGCCGCGCACTTTTTGAATTTGGAACATCTTAGTGTTCAGCACCAAAGAAATCGAACGCAAATATTGTTTGAATAAAGACTGGCTGGTACGACGGCCCATAGTCACGCCGCCGGATGAATGAAAAAAAAAACAAATTAAAAAAGCGCGAACTACAGCCCGCGTTTTCGTAAATTTTCACGGATTGTTAGAAATTCATTGTTGTGTTTTGTTTTGAAAAATGAGTTTTTCAAGTGACAGTGAAAGTATAGAATTAACTCCTGAAAGCATTAGAACTGACGCAAGAAATGTGATGGATAATCTATTACCTGCAAAATCCCGGGAGAAATATATGAAAGCCTATGGTAATTTTATTGAATGGAGAAATGCAAGAAGCGCCAAGAATTTTTCAGAATCTGTGTTTTTGGCCTACTTCCAGTACTTAGCCAAAACTAAACAACCTTCCACTCTTTGGAGTACATACTCAATGCTAAAATCAACAGTCAGTTCTAATAACGATGTAAAACTGGACACATATTCGAAATTAATAGCGTACCTGAAGAGGATGTCTGATGGATTTAAACCTAAAAAATCCAAAGTGTTCTCAGTCAAAAACGTGGAGACTTTCCTTAATGAGGCACCCGACAAAGTCTTTCTTGCCGTAAAAGTAAGTAGGTAACTATGTTTACGGTGGATTAGTAAAATATAATCATAGTGTATAAAAATGCACATTTTATTGTAACCTGTACTTTGATAGATACTTGTCTTATTCACATTCGGTTTTGTTACAGGTGGCTTTAATTTTCGGATTACATGGAGCTTGTCGTGGCAATGAACTTTTAAAAATAACTGTTGATGATGTCGAAAATCACTCGGATGATTTACTGTTAGTAAAGCTGACCGATACAAAAACCAAAATTGACCGATCCTTCGTAATACGAGGAGAATACAAAACTATTGTACAGAAATACCTGGACCTGCGTCCTGCTGCTATGAAGACCAATCGGTTTTTCATCCGTTATCAAAATGGCAAGTGCTTCAAACAAGTGATGGGAAAAAATAAAATTTCTAACATGCCACAAGAAATTGCTACTTATTTGAAGTTACCAGATATCAAACTGTATACAGGACATTGTTTTCGTCGTACTTCTGCTACCCTTTTGGCAGATACTGGAGCGGACTTAACTGTTCTCAAGCGACATGGAGGATGGAAATCGAGTGCTGTAGCAGAAGGGTATATAGAAGATTCCATTGAGAACAAGGCGAAAACATCTGAACGCATCGTGGAAAACATTAAATTACAACCTTCAGTTAATCCATACCACTGTCGCCGCGCCTATCTACATCCAAACAACGAGATTCACTGTCACATTTTCCTCAAAATGATCCAGATTCGGACATTTCAAACACGCAGAATATAAAATCTACAACAATCTCTATTCCTAATAAAACTGTAACAATAAATTTTCATAATTGCGAAAATGTCTCAAATGTAAATATAAGTTTTTAGTTGTTTTAATAAAGGATACTATTTAATTTCAATTTAGTTGTTACTCTATGTTTTATTAAATAATAATATTACAATAAAATATGAGGCGCTTTTATTTTCTCATAGTGGGTGATGAAAAGTAGAGTGTATCACTCGGGCGCAAAATATATTTTTGGCTCGGGCGACGTACTTTGAATCCCTCGCTACGTTCAGGATTCTACTAAAGAATCCCTCGCTACGCTCGGGCTTCTACTCTAGAATCCCTCACTTCGCTCTGGATTCAAAAAAGCGCCCTCGCCGTAAAAATATTATTTTGCTCCCTTATGATACAATCTACTATTGTTCCTACATCTTTTAGAATTATTGTATTTTAGTACAATAAAAATTACAGTTCTTTTAAACGCGTTGATAGTACTAAAAAAATTTCTTGTATACCTTATAGATTGACCTCCTTAGTTTTATATTATAATCTTAAATCAGTTTATTTTATTTTATTAAACCTATTAGTATTTGTTCAATACAACGTTAAACCTGCTTATTATATTGAAAATTCTAAAATAAAAAGTAGTACATAGTCCTTTTAAGCACGTTGGTTACTTCTGTTCCAAGGATTGCCACGTAAAAACGATGTGAAAAGAACTTGTACTTACAATAAGCTTTTATTACACGACAATAACACACCAATAAGCAGAGAATAGGCGGGGGTAGCGAATGGTAATTTCACGCAAAAATTACCCTTAAGATGGTCAGGCATAAACTTTACTGTCGTCGTGTCATACAGTCCAGTTTTTTGGAACAGCTTGTTACCCGGGCGCGAACAGCGGCGCCTTGCGAGTGCGTTGCGAGCTACGTGGGCCGGAGCCGGCTGTACGAGTACGGCAAGTGCGAGTTCTAAGCATCCCCACTCCCCTCGCCAAGCCTGCATCCCCGCCCGCTCGGATACTGCACGGGATGGCTGAGGCTGACACCTTAAGAGTGTTCCGCTTGCTCACGTCCGAGGTAACTCAAATGTATATGTGGCATTTTACCGTTTTTTTATACAGAAAGAATAATTCTATAATTGTATGATTGCCAGAAATTGATTGCTCTAAACAATAGGACATTTTGTTTTGTAGAGTTTTAAACACCTTACTTACTATACCTTATTTGTATAGAATTTATTATGAAGACTAACGTGGTTTATCACATTGTAATATGAGAAACGGAGCCCGAGTCTCGTACGAGACGAGACGCAACGTACAGCGTTCTGCACTCTCCTTGAAAAATTCTACCAGATGTGGTTAAAACTATAGGTGGAAAGATTTGACTTATTTACGTGAGTAATTCCCGTTTAACTTATTAAAAATGTGTTTATATAGGTGTTTGGGAAGCTTCTGGAGTGGGAAAGGTCCGGTAGTGAGTCAGGCGAGGGTCCTGTCGATGACGCGCCAGCGGATGATAGCGATCTTCGCGAACACGTCGTTGGAATACTCTTTGCCGGACACCAACTCACATCTCTTCAGAGAGAGGTAATTTTACAGAAATGTTTATATAATTTGACTTCTCTATTTAGCACTAAGTATGTTGCTCACTCACATAAGTTACTTTCTATTTCACTTAATTTACTTTCTTTCTCATCTAGGTTACTTTCTCACTCACTTAGGCTACTTTCATATTCACTAGGTTACTTTCTTACTCAGGTTACGTTCTTACTCACTAGGTTACTTTCTTAGGCACTAAGGTTACTTTCTTACTCACCTAGGTTACTTCCGTAGTCACTTAGGTTACTTTCTTACTCACCTAGGTTTCTTTCTTACTCAGTAAGGTTACTTTCATACTCACTAGGTTAATTTCTTACTCGCTTGGGTTACTTTCTTACTCACGCAGGTTATTTTTTATTCACTAGATTACTTTCTTACTCACGCAGGTTAGTTTATTACTCACTAGGTATTTTTTTTACTCACTTAGGTTACTTTCTTACTCACTTGGGTACTTTCTTACTCACTTACGTTACCTTCTCACTTAGGTTAATACCCCGTGTGAATCCTTAGTGGCATACCATTTCATTGTTCAGTTTTTGCCAATCAGGTATGATTCGTTTCTAGAAAATCAGAGGTGTAAGAGATAAAGTCAAAGTCAAAATCACTTATTCAATTTAGGCATCAAAGACGATGAACGTCAATTTTTCATTATAATGTACTTTAAAGACTACCGCTGCTTTCCAAAATATATAGAGCCTACCGAGAAGAAGCGGCAAGAAACTTGGAGCCATTCTTTTTATATAGATGTGTTTACAATGTTTTTACTTAGATACTACAAATATTAGCTCCAGTGTGTTGCCTTACAAAAGAGAACATAATAATGGTATCAGTAGGGCAAGACACGCTACAATTTTACACGATATTTACTATTTGGGATCCTTTGTAGGTGTTATGATCGTTTATACCAGACCAGCCGGAGGCGAGACAGTTTGTGCGCGTTTAGAGTTACTGTTACTTTTGTATGTTAGAATAAATTTGCAGTTTGTGTTAATGGGAATATCAATATATATTTTTATAAACTTATCCTTATAACAATTTTACCAACTGAAAATATGAATAAGATTTTCGGTTTATCATAATCATGATCTCTCAAGCTAAAATATTGGGAAATTAACGGAAAACAGCACTTTTGTAAAAATAAAATACGTGAGTAATTGTATTTGTAAATTACCAGATTCTGTACACTTTTGATACTTGACAATTAAAGAAAACGAGAAAGTATAACTCGTAGAGAATAACGTACAAGGAAGTATAATATTAGACCGTTTTTATCGAAACTGTGACTTGCGCTAAGGTTTGACGGATTTCCGTAGGTTATGACACACATAGTCTCCGCTATCGGAACGGAAGCGGCGCGGGTTCGGGACGATTGGGAAACCGCGTTGCTATGCGCTGATGCGGCCGAAAGAGCCGACCAACTATCTCTAAGGCCAGTCTTACACCAACAAGACAACTACTGCTTTGAGATGCTCTCGCTGGTAAGATTGATTTATAATTTTTTTTTGTAGATATGATTTGATTGATTTTGTTTTGCTCCAAGACGATATTTTTTGTACATATGATTTGATTGATTTTGTTTTGCTCCACGACGATATTTTTTGTACATATGATTTGATTGATTTTGTTTTGCTCCGAGATGATATTTTTTTGTAAATATGACTTGATTGATTTTGTTTTGCTCCAAGACGATATTTTTTGTACATATGACTTGATTGATTTTGTTTTGCTCCAAGACGATATTTTTTGTACATATGATTTGATTGATTTTGTTTTGCTCCGAAATGATATTTTTTTGTAAATATGACTTGATTGATTTTGTTTTGCTCCAAGACGATATTTTTTGTACATATGATTTGATTGATTTTGTTTTGCTCCAAGACGATATTTTTTGTACATATGATTTGATTGATTTTGTTTTGCTCCAAGACGATATTTTTTGTACATATGATTTGATTGATTTTGTTTTGCTCCAAGACGATATTTTTTGTACATATGATTTGATTGATTTTGTTTTGCTCCAACCCGATATTTTTTTGTAGATATGACTTGATTGATTTTGTTTTGCTCCAAAATGATATTTTTTGTAGATATGACTTGATTGATTTTGTTTTGCTCCAACCCGATATTTTTTGTAGATATGACTTGATTGATTTTGTTTTGCTCCAAGATGATATTTTTTGTAGATATGACTTGATTGATTTTGTTTTGCTTCAAGACAATATTTTTTGTACATACGATATGATTGATTATGTTTTGCTCCAAGACGATATTTTATGTACCTATGATTTGATTGATTTTGTTTTGCTCCAAGACGATCTCGTTAATCTTAGGTAGTCCTTACAAATTTAGATTGTGAAGTACAAAAAATATTACTATAAGTAATTATATTACAAAATACATTGATGACGCTAATCTTTACTGTTTGCCTTTCTCAGCGATCTGAACGTTTCAATGTGGCCACTTTTGTTATCTCTCTAAATTACACTAGACAGAATTTTAATAACTACAAAATAATGTAATAATGTGATAATTAGAATGACTCCCTGAAATATCGATTTAAAGTACATCATGCCGAATCTACCGTGATGATTTATGGTAAATACTAACATACACGCTTGAGACAGACAAACATATTTTCTGAAACATGAAATAGGTAAAATACAATAATTTTCTTATATGGAGTATCTGACATAATTATTCATTATACCGTACAGCCCTGTTAATGAACATCTGAGCTGTGTACAATTAGGAAGGTTATATTTGTATCTATAAAAAAACGTATTGCGTAAGTCCAGCCAGCCAAGTTAAAATGACTATACTTGGTTGGCAAAATCAAGTACAGTCGTCTATAAAAGTTAAATCTGGTAAGAGTCTATACAAGTAACTAAGTCCACAATTAATGTGTACTATTCTAATTCGTAAGCAATAATATACTAATGGTGAGTGTGGTATGAGAGTATTGACACTGATTTATGTCCAGTTGTTAGCTTTGAGCGGGAGCCAGGTCGGTCGGTCACTGTTGGCGCAACAAACGGACTTGCTCGCAGATCTACTGGCTCTGCTGCACACCGGGAGTGAACGTGTACAGAGACAGGCAAGTTCACCTTCTTGCTATTTGCCTTTGCCATTTTTCACTTGATGTCTTAGTTATAAGGGTGATTTTCAACTTATTAACAGTAAGCAAATTTCCAGGTGATATCCCTTCTTCGGAGGATGATATCAGAGATCCCGCCACAGAAGATGTTGGCGGCTATCAACCCAGGAAGCGAAATCAATGAACGGTGAGCTGCTTATCCATTGCCGCTCTTTTGTTCTACTAGTGTATACTTTTGCCAGTAATTTAATCATTTAACTCCAATTTTTATATTTCTGAACGCAAAGACTGTCAAGCCGAATATTTCTGGAAATAACTAGTCCATAAAGATTACAGGTCAGAAAGAAATGACCAAAAAAACCTTGGAATCCTTTTTAAACATTCTATTATCGAGTTGTTGAGACAACATTAAATAGATATGATAGAGCCTTGCTTTATTTTCCAAATTTATTATACAGACACCTGCATTTAAGTGGATCGCTTGAAGCATGAAAAGCTTAACATACTTTTATTAAGGTTTCTTTGCTTCATTGTCTAATTTGTAATGTTTTCGTTCGAACAGAATCACACTTCTGGATCATTTACTGTGCTATCTGGGCAAAGCGATCACTGTGCAAATGAAAGTGAAGGGAACAGGTGGTTCGGCGCCAGGATCAGTCACGTTGGGCACCAGCGTGGTTCAGGGGCCGCATTCCGCCTGGTTCATGAGGGGAGAGACCAATAAGAAGCACGCGCACTTGGTCGCTAAACTGCTGTCAGATATGGCCGAGGTATGAATTACTTCAGCAAATATAACATACATTTATAATTTCTTAAGCTAAAATACTATAATTCGAAAGTCTTCAAATGGGTCATTAGATGTGGAAAAACGCACTAACAGCATTAATTTTTGTCTATTAATCTAAATAATCTTAAAACAATCATATGTTCTTGTTTTTCAAATAATATTAGTACAATGCCTTAAAGAGGAGGACTAAAAATAGTCTGCCCAAATTCTCCTGGAACTCCTTTATGTATGTTGATAAAAGCTAATTGCGTTCCAAATATAAATTATTAAGTATAGCAATACATATTAAAACATGGCAGCAGTGGAGTACTCCAGGCATCTTTGTTTTCTGACAGTTTTAACCCATTTTAGCCTTTGTTGGACAATAATATTTAAAATATATTACCTTGTTCGAAATCTTTGGATTGCATTATTGTAAGTTCTGCCACTTAGATGCGCCTTTGTTTAGATATTCAATTAGATAAACTTGTACAGGAAAAGGTGTCACCAACGTGGGGTTTGGAGACACGGGCAGCTCTCGCCAACTACACAGCCCAAATTGCACAGATCAACGAGACAGACAGACGCCCGGACAGATGCATAGCACTGCCTACTATGTGGATGTCTTTGGCTGCCTTATGTGTTTGCGAGCAGGCGCATATTGAGCTGTGAGTTAGAAACATTATTACAGTACTTGGGTATTAGGGCAATATGTCTTAGTTGTTTAATCATTTTAGAAAGATTAGAAAACTTGAAAAACTTTAAATTCCCTGTACTTTTTGCCATTAATGACCAATATTAACTGAGATTTTCTAGTTTGAAAGTATACACTAAGGTTTCCTACGCTTAAATGCTCAATTAAAACCCTTGTTTAGCACTCTGATATGTATACTTAGGCTTCACTTAGTAGCTTAAATACAGTCCAGTAGAGATGTTTGTTACCTCATAACGTTCCACTGGATAAACCGGTGTCCCATTTAAATTATATCAAATTCGGTATAGTACGAGTAGTTTTTGAGATACACTGCAATAACTGAATAGAATGGAAGACTGCATTACATTTTTCAAATTGTACTTGTTATTCAATTTTTCAACATATTTTTTCTTTAGATCATGTAGGTTTGCATAATAAACTTTGGTAAAATCAAATAAGCAATATATTGAGTACTTACTGAGTACTTAAACAAGTAATGAAATTTCATATCTGTTGGTTTTTAAGCATTATAATCTACTTCGATGCAAATTGAAAGTTGTTATACATATTCCTTAAGTTTACTGATGAATACTTGTGTGATTTGTTTGTTAGTTTGAACGGAGCAGATGGGAGGGAATCGCGCGCTCGAGACTCTAGCGTAGAGCCTCGCCCATACTGCGTGAACCATGACGACGGGACAACTGCGGCCGTCATCGAGTGTCGTACATGTGGCGCGCTTTGCGCCGAATGTGATCGTTTCCTTCACCTGAATAGAGCCACGAGAGCTCATCACAGACAGGTCAGTGGCCTATGAAACTGCTCTTACTTCTATTTGTTTGCATTATATACCAGTACCTGGATGACCAAACTTTGAACGGTATTTTTTGAGAAACCTGACATGTTTTGTGTTGCTTAAGACGCGGTCCAACCCCAATTTTAAAATAATTTACGATACTTTACGTAAGGTTGAAAATCGCTTGTTAGATTGGACGATGTAATGCGAAAATGCGTTAATTTTGTACGTTTTCTTTATATTTTTCGATGTATACTAACACAATTGAAAAAACTGCTGGTTATAACTTTAGTACTATACGTTGGCTAAGTATTACCCAAAAATAATATGGTGTTATCGCTGAAAATTCAGGATTTTTTTCTGCTGAAAGAGAGTTATATTTATGAATTCTATTCGGTTATTACTCTTTTCCTATTCCTTTTCTGACCTTTGTATATATACTATCGATCTGTTTCGTTACACTAGGTGTTTAAAAATTCTGCTTTTTCTTAAATCAGGGTACGAGCGCGCCTTAACAACGCCATCTATTGACACTTGTAGCTTTAGTGTCTGAAAACACGGATAAAACGACGTTTTTTAAAATTAACCCTTTGATGATTTATCGCTCCCGAAACCCCTGCGTACTTAATTTGATGATAATCTTAGGATCCGTTTCACATTCAGATTATATAATATAAGCTTATATACATATACGCAAGAAATGCTCGTTTAAAGGATTCGCTTTAAAACGTCAAATTCTACTGGTATTATATTAGTACTCGTACTTTACAGCTGTTCCAACTTGGCCAGAGAAGTAATTGCCTTTTGTAGTACGAGCCGTGATAACCGTAGTGCCCCGAAGTATTTGCTTAATTTTCAGTAGCTCTATAATATTTTACTTTTCAGCCTTGTTCATAACCCTATTTTTGAATCTAAAACTCGATTACCTAGCCAGAGGCGTTAATACATCGCTAACACGCAAGAACAAATGTTTTGATCATCACACAAAAGTATTGGCTTTGTCAGTGATTTCTTAGGACAACAGTCGTTAGGCTATGTCGAGGGCGTTCGGGCGGCCTGAAAACTTCGACATGGGTTGGCCACTAACCTATCCACCAAGCCGCACTGGGCCCGCGTGTTGGATAATGGCCCAACTCCTCTCTCTGAGAGGAAGGCTCGAGTCCCAGCAGTGGGAACAAAATAGGCTGATTCTGATGACTACTAACTGAGCTAACAGGGGTCTTAATTATGATGAAATCATTGATTGCGTCCACCAGTACAAATAGTGTTGTACTAAATGTAGTCGCGTCACCTTTCACCCGTGACACAGACCGTTTTGTTCAACAGATATGTAAGGAAGAGGAGAGCGCTATACGTATCGACATTCACGAAGGATGCGGCCGTGCCAAGTTGTTCTGGCTACTGTTGTTGGTAGATCGAAGAACCCTTAAGGGGCTGGCGGAGTTCCGCGGGATGGACACTGGCCTCCCGGAGGGAAATACGGAACCCGCCAGTGGTTCGGGCCCATCTGGTTTAGCTGGGATCTGCCGGTTCTGCGGAGCCAGAGGCAATTCCGGTCTTCTTGCGATCGGCAATGTTTGCGCTGATCAACAGTGCCAGGTAAGTCTTTTTCATGAACTTATATATTTATATAATTATATCAGCTGTGCGCGACTAACGCTGCGATAACGGCTGGCAAAAACTGCTTGCGAGAAGCCCAAGATAGACCTAAGTGGCGTGCAATTGGAGAGGCCTATGTCCAGCAGTGGACTGCTACAGGCTGATGATGATACTTAATATATTTATATAATTATACAATAGATACAAGTTATCGTTAACCAAACGTATTTTCAGCTCATATAGCATGTTTACATGAACTTGTATATTTATATAATTATATTAGCTGTGCGCAACGCGATAAATTTAAGAAGACTATACTTAATATATTTATATAATTATACAATAGATACAAGTTATCGTTAACCAAACGTATTTTCAGCTCATATAGCATGTTTACATGAACTTGTATATTTATATAATTATATCAGCTGTGCGCAACGCGATAAATTTAAGAAGACTATACTTAATATATTTATATAATTATACAATAGATACAAGTTATCGTTAACCAAACGTATTTTCAGCTCATATAGCATGTTTACATGAACTTGTATCGGCTTTGCCGTGGCGGTGCCGGCTTAGAATAGCACCCCCCCAACTCTACCCGTGGGTGCCGTAGAAGCCGGCTAAGGGATAACAAATCAGAAGGTGGGCAGCAGCACCTTCCCAGTCAAACACACACAAACTGCGCTCGCCAACCTGTCTGCCAAGCGTGGCGAGTATTGGCAAAAACCCCTCAATGGATTGGACAAAAAGAACCAGGCCCCCAGTCCCCGGCAGCCCCGCTATTCCTGGCTACGGTAGCGGCCACGGTAACGGTGGGGCAGGGGGTGCTAAGAATCCCCGGCAGACGCCCGGCTACCACCCCCAACGACGACGACTGGCCCTGGTAACATACGCACGATAAGGACAGACGAGAAGATATATGAGCTGGAAGAAGAAATGAGTAAGCTACGCTGGGACATTGTGGGGTTATCTGAAGTCCGTAGAGCGGGTGAGGACACGATAACCCTAAAATCAGGTAACCTACTCTACCACCGGGAGGGCGACCAACAGTCCCAAGGTGGTGTCGGGTTTCTCGTCCACAAGTCCCTTACTAACAACATAGTTAAGATCGATAGCGTTTCCAATAGGGTCGTATACCTAATACTCAGAGTATCCAAACGATATTCGCTGAAGGTCATTCAGGTATACGCACCGACGAAGTCGCACCCGGATGATGAGGTGGAGGATATGTATGAGGATATTAGTCGGGCCATACATACCTCTGAAACGCACTTTCTAGTTGTTATGGGGGACTTCAACGCGAAGTTGGGCAAGAGAAGCGAGGATGAGTCGAAAGTGGGGCAATTTGGCTATGGACAACGGAACCGTAGGGGACAGAGGTTGGCCGACTTCCTGGAGAAAGAGGGACTCTTTATGATGAACTCTTTCTTTCAGAAGCCACCTCACAGGAAATGGACCTGGCTGAGTCCCGATGGTTCCACGAGAAATGAGATTGACTTCATTATGACCACCAAAAGGCAAATATTCACTGATGTCTCCGTGATCAACAGGGTTAAAACCGGTAGTGATCACCGAATGGTAAGAGGCACGGTGAATATTAATGTCAAACTGGAGAGGTCTCGTCTGATGAAGTCTACGCTCCGACCTACTCGTGCCCATATTCAAGACCCCGAGAGCTTTCAACTTCTATCCAATCGCTTCGATTGCCTTGAGAACATCGCTTCAGTGGACGAGATCAATAACAGGTTGGTAGAAACTGTCCATACAGTGGGTTCCAAGTACTTTAAACCCCACCGTACAGATAGGCCACAGAAACTCTCCAACGATACCCTCAACCTCATGGCTGAACGACGCTCATTGAAACTGCAGTCTTCGGATGATGCTGAAGCATATAGGCTGCTCAATAGACGAATATGGAAGTCCTTGCGACACGACATTCGGATCTTTAATACAAACCGTATTAAAGAGACGAAAGAGCGGAAAAAAGGCTCCAAAGTATTTGCAAGAGACATGTCTATTGGGCAAAGCCAGTTGACGAAGCTGAAGAGAGGAGACGGCAGTGTAGCGTCGACCAAAGCGGAAGTGTTAGGAGAGGTCGAGAGTTTCTACGGACAGTTATACACCTCGGTCGTTAAACCTGTTAGCAGCTCGGCCAAAGACCCAAGAGCCAAGCTGACCCGACATTATACCGAAGATATCCCGGACATCAGCCTGTACGAGATTAGAATGGCCTTGAAACAGCTTAAGAACAACAAGGCGCCTGGTGGCGACGGTATCACATCTGAGCTTCTGAAAGCGGGTGGAACACCGGTACTTAAAGTCCTTCAGAAGCTCTTTAATACCGTCTTAATCGAAGGTTCAACGCCAGAAGCATGGAACAAAAGCATTGTGGTGCTGTTCTTCAAGAAAGGTGACAACACTTTACTTAAAAATTACAGACCCATCTCGCTTTTGAGCCATGTTTATAAGCTGTTTTCGAAGGTCATAACGAACCGTCTCAGTCGCAGGTTTGATGAATTCCAGCCTCCGGAACAAGCCGGTTTCCGAAAAGGCTATAGTACCATAGACCACATCCACACGCTACGGCAAGTTATACAGAAGACCGAAGAGTATAACTTGCCTCTTTGTCTAGCGTTTGTGGACTATGAGAAAGCCTTTGATTCGATCGAGACGTGGGCAGTGCTTGAGTCTCTCCAGCGGTGCCGTATTGACTATCGGTATATTGAAGTGCTGAAGTGTTTGTACAAAAACGCCTACATGTCAGTCCGAGTACAGGAGCAGAGTTCGAAGGCAATTCCATTGCAAAGAGGCGTGAGACAGGGAGACGTTATATCTCCGAAACTGTTCACCGCTACATTGGAAGACGCCTTCAAGCTTCTGGAATGGCAAGGACTTGGCATCAATATTAACGGTGAATACATCACTCACCTTCGATTTGCCGACGATATTGTAGTCATGGCAGAATCCATGGAAGACCTCAGTACAATGCTCGAAGGCCTCCATCGAGTTTCCCAACGGGTAGGTCTTAAGATGAACATGGACAAGACGAAAATTATGTCTAATGCCCATGTTGTACCTACCCCAATATCAGTTGGGAACTCAGTTCTCGAAGTTGTTGACGAGTATATCTACCTGGGACAGACAGTCAAACTAGGCAGGTCCAACTTCGAGAAAGAGGTCAATCGTCGAATCCAACTCGGCTGGGCAGCAATCCGGAAACTTCGCGAAGTCTTCTCGTCAAAAATACCTCAGTGCCTCAAGACAAGAGTCTTCGACCAATGTGTGTTACCGGTGATGACTTATGGCACTGAAACGTGGTCTCTTACTATGGGCCTCATAGATAAGCTCAAAGTCGCACAACGAGCTATGGAGAGGGCTATGCTCGGGGTTTCTCTACGTGATCGAATCAGAAATGAGGAGATCCGTAGAAGAACGAAAGTCACCGACATAGCTCAGAAGATTAGTCAGTTGAAGTGGCAGTGCACATAGCACGCAGAACAGATGGCCGATGGGGCCGAAAGGTTCTGGAGTGGAGACCACGTACCGGCAAGCGCAGCGTAGGTCGTCCACCGACACGGTGGACAGACGACCTGAGAAAGGTCGCAGGACGACGTTGGATGCAGGCCGCTTCCAACCGGTCCTTTTGGAAAATCATGGGGGAGGCCTATGTTCAGCAGTGGACGTCCTACGGCTGAGATGATGATGATGACATGAACTTGTATATTTATATAATTATATCAGCTGTGCGCGACTAACGCTGCGATAACGGCTGGCAAAAACTGCTTGCGAGAAGCCCAAGATAGACCTAAGTGGCGTGCAATTGGAGAGGCCTATGTCCAGCAGTGGACTGCTACAGGCTGATGATGATACTTAATATATTTATATAATTATACAATAGATACAAGTTATCGTTAACCAAACGTATTTTCAGCTCATATAGCATGTTTACATGAACTTGTATATTTATATAATTATATCAGCTGTGCGCAACGTGATAAATTTAAGAAGACTATACTTACAATCTTAGACATTTGACTATTAAAAAAAACAGTTTTACATTCAAACTTTTCTCTTTGGGACATCGCTATACATTTCGGCTCTTTCTGCCAGTTTGGCATGGTGAAAGAAAAAAAAGAAAATATATACAAAAATAATTGTACCTACTTAGGAATAAAAACAAAGACCCGCAATAGATACAAGTTATCGTTAACCAAACGTACTTTCAGATCATATAGCATGTTTACACGTAGGTACCTAAGTCGTATTAAAGATACCTAGTAAAGATAAATATTCATATGATTAGCAATATTTTAATTCACTGATAATCCGCTCGAATAAACTCCTGGTGAAATAAAATCTTTTAGCAGCTATCTGTTTCACTACACTATATACACTATATTTTTAAAGCGCTTGTTTAATTTTAGTCACAAATAAGGAACTATAATAAAAATTCATTTCATTTTATATTTAAGTGCTGATTGTCTGCTCAAAGAAAGAAGAAAGGTGCAATTGATATATGTAATACCAGTGACGGCCCACGACCTCGTTCGCATAGTACGCTCGGCCTTCGGCCTCGTCATAACCCCCATCTTTTTTTGAACTTTCTTTCTTAAGAACCCTCTAGGTTGTCTGGAAGAAATCGCTTTAAGCGATAAGACCGCCTTTTGTACTACTATGCTTTTGTTATTTTATGTGTGCTTTTTTATAGATAGATTTATTGGTAAAATCACATTTTACAAGTCAAAATTAACATTATTATTACGAGTACAATGGACATAGTTATACCTATATAGTATATACTTAAGTACTTGAATGTACGATCAAGTCATCTTGAGTATATTCTTTTATATTATAATAAGATTTCATTTGAAGGAATAACTTCAGATTTTTCTTAAAAATATTTAAAGAAGCTGCATTTTTTACACTATCTGGCAGGTGGTTATATAAATTAGGGCCTCCCACGTATACAGATTTGCTAGATTTAGCAAGAAGGTGAGAAGGTGTCGCCAATCTGTTCCTAGACCTGGTGTTATAGGTGTGCGACGCCCCCATGGCACAGAATTTCTCCATATTGGCGCGCACAAATACACACACCTGATATATATATATATTCCTGGTACAGTCAATACTCTCAGTATATTTCATGTTTTCCATAGAGTACAATAAAGAGTTTTCTATCTATCTTCTACTGACAATAATGAATAGACAATAGACAACAATCAAACAACTCAAAAATTGTAAGTGAAAAGCGGAGTTGTGCCATCCGTTCACGCGTGATGCGACGACCATGCGAAAAAGAGATTAATTCATATATATTTAGAGGTAAAAAAGCTAACACTAAGAAATAATACGATAAACTTTTCTGTAAAGTCTCTTTACATTACATAAATTAGCATTTTGGAGTGATCTAATGTGTATCTTAACTTCTTATGGTATAATGTAGCATGTGAAAACTACCACATTTCTTTACAAGCACCGTCTGCAAATATTTATTTTCACAGTGGCAAAATAAGTATCCATCCTTAAAACGAAATATGCTCCCAATTATTAAAAATATTTAAAACTAGACCTTTGAAAATGTTTACGTAATTGCGATTTTTTTATATCTAATAAATGTCCACAAAATACTTTATTCGAATATGTTCACCGATACACGGTTAAATAAACTTGACTCAAAGGAAAAAAGTTACAAACATTCCCAAAAAAAAAAACACCCTTCAAGGCGTTGCCGTCGATGGAATTAATCAACTCCATTCAGGTCTTATGGAAGATATTTATACAAAAAAAGAATGCATTTAATCCTAACAAATATTCAAATAATTAAGCTCAGTTTTTGTTAAGCCATAAGTTTTTTATTTTCGAAAATAATACAACACAAATATTGTAAACATTTTAAAGCGCACTCGCTGAGTATTTCATACAACCAGCTTCGCTACAATTTCGCCTTAAAATAGATTGTTAAAGAATGATACTAATTATCACTTTGCAGCAATTAGCAAATATTTATGTTATGAAAAGAAAATATATTTGATACAATTTTCACTTACAGCAATTAGAAAATTTATACAATTAAAAATATAAAAATTATACATTACATCTCTCTATTTTCACAATCATAAGAAACAAAAATCAGAACCCTCTCAAAGATGAGCTCCTATAATTAAATTTCACCCCCTGTCTGGTGTCATGGCAACGCATCTCTCTATTGTCACAATCATAACAAACAAAAACCAGGACCCTATCAAAGATATTAAAGCTCCTATAATTGAATTTCGCCCCCTGTCTGGTGTCATGGCAACACTACCCTTCTATAAAAGCCTAACGAAATATACTACCAAGGGTTTATGAATGCCCGATTCTGATTTTCTCATTCTACTTACATACATTTTATATATAATACTCGTAAAATCAAGCCCCCCTTACGCGTTCCCCTTTATAAATAATACTTTTTGAACCCCCAACTTTTAAATTTGGTTTGATAGGTTTGGCTACCCTCGTCATACGTTTATAAAATACATTGATCATTGTTCACGAAGGGATGAAAGTATCCGACGATTTTTTTTTATTTGAGCAGGTAATCTCACTTTCTTCAGTGTTTTCCGTGTTTGTATCAGCAACATAACGCGACTGCGATTCGGCTCGAAGGACCTTTATGTACGGGCTTGTTAGTCCGTGCATAAAATTATGATATTATGATAAATGAAACAACGTGTTGGACCGATCGCTGCTTGCAGACTGATTTATTTTACTGAAAAACACAATGAAAGGCGCGAACGCAGTCGCGCTAAGTTAGCAGTTTACAATAAAATGTACGTAACCCGTACAATGTTACTTGCTCTCTATATTTCGGGAAAAATAATAGTAGGTACATACTCTTTAACTACAATACAGATAGCTAGAAGTACTCGTATATTCATGCTCCTTGTTTGATTAAAGCACACAGAATGTTGTCAGAAACAGGAAGGCCATTTTTCTCGCTTTACCTATTGCTCTCTTCACCTCTTCATGTGTCTAGTTATCACCATAGCCAGTTTCTGCCAATTCTGGCGGCGACGTCATTAAAACTTCACTGTCACTACTAGAAGATATTTCGAGGATACGAGTATGAAATATGAAAATAATAATACCCAGCCTTTACATAAGTACAATACAGAGAGCTATGTGCATATTTGCTCCTTTTTTGACTAAAGCACACAGAATGTAATCAGAAACAGAAAGGTCATTTTTCTTGCTTTACCTATTGCTTTTTTTTATGTTCAAGTGTCTAGTTAGTTTCATAGGCAGATTCTATTAATTCTCGCGGTTTTCACTGTCAGTACTGGAAGACATTTCGAGTACATGCATAGCGAAAACAAATTAGATATATACGAGTAGACCAATAAAATATAATAAAACAATACGGGTTTGATTTTGAAAATAGAATCAATTATATTTTATTTTCTCAAATTAAGTTTCAGTAAAACAAGTGGTCAGTATCATTTTGCGGATTTGGTGATACGACTTTTAATTTTTAGTCATATAACATTCGTTTACCCATTTTAAGAATGAATGTAATACTCATACGTTTTTAAAACATTAACATCTGCGTAGTGAAACCGAACTCGAAAAAGAAAAAAAAACAGACGGGACTGCATTATACTGAATATTATATTATATATAATGATAATTTATGGATTCAGGCGTTACTTTGCGGAAATCCATTATCAAAAAAACGATATTAAAAAATATTTAGTGACACTTCCGCTGAAAAGAAAACAATGATTTTGGCCTATTTGGGGGCGTGCACCACCCTCCCTCCCGCATAAAATGCTAATAGGAAGAATACAAAATAAAAAACACAAGAAACCCCAAATAAACCAAAACCGATTCGACACGTGTTTTGCCTCTACACGAGGCATCCTCAGGAAATATTAACTCGTCGAGCGCTAGACCGACAGTGAGAGGATATTATATTATATTATATATAATGCGTTGAAATATGAATTGCATCGTATACCATCAGGAGAATGACTTGTCTCTCTCCTCCCTTAGCAGTACAAAGAGATCACTACTCTTATGAATCATACTTTTCCCCTTTAGAGTATCTTTTTAACATCAAAAAGACTTACACGTGTATCCAAGCGTTAAGCTTCATAATTTGAGTGTACTGATCTGTCTGTCCCCATAGCAACGGCACCCCTTCTCGATTTTCATATTGCCCGAGGGTGGTACCACCCACCCTCCTTTGTTGTACACCTATTTAGAGATAAATTATCTGTGTTGCTTGCCCGTTTTCCCCCTGTCTACTGCCATAGCAACCCACCCTCACGGCTATCAAAGGACCGTCTCTACTTATGCATCTTTTAATATTAAAAACTAAAGCAATATTCACTCTTGATACCATGAGGCTTACTATCCAGGATTATAAATGACAATAATAGTAACATTTAATATTAACGTCTGCACACTCACGCATTAGGACGCCGTGTCGCCGGAGCCATGGCTTTACACAATAACCACAACATCCAATACCCGAAAACATTTCTTTCCATTACACAAACATTCGCCTTTGGCAGGGATCGAACCTAGAACCCCGTGCTTCGAAGACCGGGTCACAACCAACTGAGCTAACAAAGCTGTCAATATTTTGTGTTTGGATAAATAGGTCCTCATGGAGTGGTTAAAAGATTATTTTTATTTAAACGAACGATCATTATAATTTTTTTAACAATAAAACGGGGTTAAAGTTATATGTATTATCAGTATCACGATCAACAATTGTATCGGCTTCCTCTGGAGCCTTCTTCACGAATTTATAAATGCGGTGCGCTGGTCATTGCACCACGCTAGTAAGAGTTATAGCAGATTAATAATATTTCCATAATATTTCACGTTCCGTCTTCTAAAAATAATTATAGGCAGAATGCATTTATTACGAGCAAGCGCCTCGTTTAACACCTTGGTGAACGCAGATATTGACTTATTTAATACATCGCTAAGTAAGTTAAAATGCTTACTATCAAACGATTTCTTTTTTGACAAATATTATGACTATTTATATAATATAATTATATAATTATTGTTTTTTAACACTTTTTTATTTGTTTAGATATATTAGGGTTTTTTTTATTTCTTTGTTGTTCATTCTCTTGATTTGTCGTCCACATAAACAGTAATTTTGTAAAAAATAATTAAACACATTTACGGAAACTGGTAATTGGCCTTCAGCATACATGTGTTTAAATGCATGTTTAGAATAGAATAGAATACAGTTTATTTGTCACAGAAAACACATTAATACATAATAATTTTACTATACATTAAAATACCTACATAATTAATAAGTTTTCTGTCACAAACCGGTTCCAACTCAGCATAATGCTGGTTGTAATCAACCAGCGCTGATCTTCCGTTGGGACCGGCAAGTGACGTCACGCACGGCACAGTCCACAGAGTACATTCACAACAACAAAACAAAAAAAAACAAAAGATATAAAAACATTCCCAATTCACACATTTTCCTAATTTAAGTAATTTTTCTTTGTACCTAGCTTTGTAGCCGTAAGTTTTCTTAAAATTCTAAAATATATAAATAAATTATCTCATATTAATGAGCTACCTCTATTAGGTATTGGTTAATGTGAAAATCTTTACAAACAAAAATCAGAATCCTTTTAAAAGTTTCATTTTCTGTCTGGCGCCATGGCAGCACTTATCTTTATACAAAAAGCTTACGAGCATACCTGACGTATACACACACGTGACGTACATACGGCGAAAAGGTTAATAGGTGTCTTCTTTAGATTTTCACTTAACATACATTTAAGTAGGTTAATAAATTAAGCTATTTTTATTAATTATTTATTTAATGTCATATACAACAAGTCTTATTCATGTATTATACAACACAACATTGGAGGGAAATTTCCTTCACAAGATTCGTGAAGGAAATTTCCCTCACGTATGGAAACAGGCACATATTGTGCCTCTACACAAAAAAGGATCTAAGTCTAGACCTATTTCAATACTGAACGTTCTTAGCAAATGCTTAGAAAAGATCATTTATGAGTCCATTTATCCTACAATTGCCCAAAGTATACCGGAACAGCAGCATGGTTTTATAAAAGGTCGTTCTACTACTAGCAATCTAGGAGTTTTCGTCAGTGATGTATTGAAGGGTATGGAGCTGCACGCGCAGGTTGATGTGATCTATACGGATTTCGAAAAAGCTTTTGATCGTGTAGATCATGTCATCCTGCTGCGTAAGCTGCAAGAGCTGGGCATTCAAGGTGACCTTCTGAGATGGGTACAATCTTACGTTGGCAATAGGAGTCAGGCAGTGGTGGTAGGTGGAGCCCGTTCTGACTTCATTACTATTACTTCTGGCATTCCGCAAGGGTCGTTATTAGGGCCACTTTTTTATTCAGCTTATTTGTATGACATTGAGTCGTGCTTCCTAAATACAAATTTTTTACTTTATGCTGATGATAAAAAGGTTTATTACAAAGTTCGCGATATCAATGACTGCTTGAGAATACAAGATGATTTAGATAGATTGAACACATTATTACAAAAATAACCGTATTGATGTAAACGTAGACAAATGCATCTCCATAAGCTTCACGCGCAGTAGAAACCCAATTATCTTTGTGTATACTCTAAACAAGAATATAATTAAAAAGCAACATCTTGTTAGAGATTTAGGAATTTTCCTAGATGATAGCCTAACATTTACGTCGCATGTAGAACATATTGTTGATAAAGCGTACAGAAATTTAGGCTTCATACTGCGTGTCACTAAACCTTTCACCAGTATATTATGTTTGAAAGTGTTATATTTTGCATATGTTCGAAGTATACTCGATTATTGTAGTCAAGTGTGGAATCCGCAATACCTCATTTACGAGAATGCTATTGAATCAATACAAAGAAAATTTGTGAAACACTTGGATTTTAGAAGCAATTTCAAGTTTGAAACTTATGAAACTTCCTGTCAAAGGCATGGATTATTGACTTTGCGTAATCGACGTATTTTGAATGATATGTCACTATTTCACGACATTTGTTCAGGCGCTCTCGACTGTTCTGTGTTGACTAATAATGTACTAGCATTACGAGCCCCAAGCCGTAGAACTAGGCATACAAAACTGTTTCATGTGCCTACCCACCGCACAAACTACTCGGCAAACAGCCTTACCAGTAGAATGCCTAGAACGTTCAATAAACTTTTCGGGGATCTTGATCCTTTTTGTACATCAAAAAACATTTTTAAGACCGCCGTAACTAAAGCTATAAAAGAAAAGCATCTAGTTATATAATTTCAATAAAACATTAAATATAAAAATGTAAGCATTAAAGTCGGCGGCATGTAAACCAAGTCAGAGCGCATGGCTACAACCGGACGGCCGCGCTGCGCACCTATGTAGGTACTCGTATTATCTGTTAACCGGTGTGTAATAACAATTGTAATTGGTACTTGTTTATTTGTTTATACATATATACCTATATTAAGACTTAAATTAAACATATATTACTTTGTACATAAGTACCTATATATTACTGTGTGTTTAAATATGTTTCTTATTTTTAATAATTGTTTGCGCTTATTTATTGTACATTGTTGTAAAAGTGTTATGTCATGTCATGTTATTGTTGATGAATTTCGCCTGCACTGTAGGTTACCCGCGGTATTATGTAAAACATAAACTGTTAGGTCGTGTTAAACACTGATTAGTTGTTTTACTCAGAACAAATACTATTTTCCTACAGAACAAACACACACAACACGACACTTACACTACACATACACTAACCTTGCGCTGTGTTTAATTTTATTGTTTAATTTTATTGTATATAAATTTGACATCTATGTATTTTGTTCACAAACTATTTCTGTGAAATTATCATGTGATACATTAACTATGCTATATCCCTTGCAATATTTTTTTTATATAATTTAGCTTACAAAGTGAGAGTTCTCCTTGGCTCAATTACAGACTATGTATTACTAATTATAAGAAACAATAATAAAAGCTGTGAACTTTTGTTAAATAAATAAAATAAAAAATAAAATAAACAACGAACGCAAAACTGACCGCGTGAACTCGTTGACCGCTCTCTGTCTGATAGCACCCTTAAAATTGTAGTTACCTTATTTGCCTTTTTATTTTGTGCAGTCCGTTGAAAAATTTTGCCTTGATTTAAAGCTCTGGGTCGAACTGCAACCGTCCTGTGCAGATGTGTAGATGACATCAGGAAAATGAAATTGCCTTTCTATTCCTTTATATATAAAAAAATCTATCATTTGACCAGTATTTTTACCCTATTAGCAGCAGTGAGTCATAAGAACATTCTAAAGCTCACAAATATAAACGTTAATATTGTAACGGTCCACAATGCGTTCCGCTACGTTCACAAATATATAGATACATCAGTATGATGGAAATCTAATCTAATAGCACCCTTTGGAAATATTAAATATCTAAAAAGTTATATCTCAATAGACTAAATCTCGACTATCAGACATAGATCATGGAGCTATAGAACTTCCTGTCAAAGAAGTTAATAAGTCAGGATTTTATGCAAAAGTATATCTAATAAAAGCAAAGTGAATGCAAAGAGGTTTTATGCAGTAACTAAGATTCTTAATATTCCCACGATTAGCAAACTAACGATTCCATTTCTATGTATAGATTTCCAATACTAGGAAATGATTAAAACTAACAGATTAGATCTAACAAATTAAATAATTAACTAACTAACATAATTCAGAATCACGACAGCTGAATGATGTAAATAGGCTGAGAACGCTTGGAGACAGGTTCCAAATTTAAATAAAACTCATAAAACAAAATAACATATCATAAATATTTAAAAAAAGGAACGAAGGTTCAAAATGTGTATTCAAGGGATCTGATTGGTTAGGTCGGAGACAAGATGAGGACAGCTTGCGTACATTATTCTAAATTCAAATAAATTTAAAAATTGGAAAGCTAATAATGGCTCATCAATATTTGAAAATGGGACGAGGGTTCTATTGGTCGGAATGGGTACTCGAGGAGTTTGATTGGTTGAGTCGGAGACAGGATGGAGACCAGATACGGACACTTGGGTAGTATAAAAAGGGGACGAATGGGCCGACCAAACCAGTTACCGTCTAGAAGCCAAAGTTGCTGTCCGCGGTGAATTGCCACCTGCCAGAGGGGATTGGATTAACTCTGTTGGACGAGTTTACTCACGTAAGTCCTAGAATTTAGGGATTTTAGACCTTTTCCGGATAGATGAGATGTCTCCAAGATAAATGTTAAACTTAATAAATTATTCTTCTAAAATAATGGAGTTATGATTGATGAAATTGATCACTGAATAGAGACACTTGCTCTTTGGATTTCTCGTAGACTAAAAGACAGTTTAGAGATATCCAAGTCATTGGTTAATATTATCAGTTAATTGTTCAATAAATATTTGTCAATTAATCATGTTATGTTGAAGACATTTGTCTGTCTGGATATTGTGACTGTTTTATAGAATTTAAGATAGTCCTGCAAATAAGATAAGGAGGTGAAATGAGACAAAGGAGCAACAAATCATTTATACAGTAACAAATTAACAAGGCTTAAATAAAACTTAGATAAAATATTCTTATCTCAGCATTGTGTTTCCAAATCTTATTCAGCGTTAGTAATAAGTATCAAAAGGAGTAATTTGAGCTAGAACAGCAATGGAGAGTGTTGTAATTACGTCAAGAGGCCTTATTAATCCAGCCTTACGGTCACAAGCCCGTAATGTTTTCCTAGCTCTGGTTACTTATCTACAATGATAAATATCCGTAGAATTCTAATTTTTAGGTGAAAACATGAAAATAATTACCTTTACTGAACAACATTTGACCATCATAGAACAAACAAATAAACTATGGATATTTACATTTAGTTATTAACAATAATTTACTAATTATTACTTTAAGAAGGTGTGTGATAATTTTCCGTGTCATTCCATGTTCTAGGTACAAATGTTCAGCATTTAACTCGTCCGAATCAGCAAGACCCATTAGAGGCAAGTTTCATTCATAAATCTATTGTTATTTTTTGTCCTGATGCGGACGGGTATATGATTTTGTGTTTGAAGTTAGGTTATTACAATCTATGCTTTGCGAATTTATAGAAATCTTATGGCGAAATATAATCTCTAATAGTAACGACAGGATTGGGGTCAAAATGGTATAACAGTATTAGGGTCATTTTAATTAACCCTTGCAGTAGGAATAAGATTTGTCTTCATGTGCTTACTAGGTACAATTTTATCGTTATAATAATTTATTTCTCTTACAATTAGGATAGGATTGTCCCAGTATTTCCTGAAAAGAACTTGAGTTACCACGGCTCGAAAAGAACTTGAGTTATCAGTTCTTCATCCATTAGTATAGATTTATTGTCTGGATAATGTTAAGTTATGATTCGATCTAGTTATGTGTAATTATTTATCTGAGGAATTAAAAACGTAGGCCGGAATTATCTAGATATTATTATCTCAGTTTAGGGGTAGTTACAATTGGTGGTACCGTTCCCAGGATTAGAGCTTTAGACTACGGGACGAGTTGGCTAGTTACTTTTTATTACCGGGAGTCAGGATCGAAGAGGGGGCGGTTACAATATACATTCATAATTGGGTTTTCTGATCTTTCTGCTGCCAAGCAACGTCCCTCACTCTCGTTATTCATTTCAAAATCTCCCTTGGTTGGTAACTACTACCCTTAATTTATTTTTTGCAATGTACTTACTTTACTATAGCTTGCACTTTTGCCCTCTGTGTATTGCTACAGCAACACATCAAGACGCCATCTCCAGGTTATTGTTACCTGGAGATGGCGTTACAGAATAGGACCTACCGCTCTTAGGTTTGGTTTCATTCAAAAATCTTTTGGTTATAGTTGGTTTGGCATAAACATTCCTTCAGAAGTTAAATTACTACGAATTGGTATCTCGTAACAAACAAAAATCAGATTGATTAACTCTTCAAATATGTTAAAGCTCCTATAATTGAGTTTGTATATAATTGAGTTCTCTGTCTGCAGCCATGGCAACACACCTTTTCTCGCCCGTTATCGATTTTCACATCAGCCTAGGGTGGTACCACCCCCGCTTGTATTATTGAGATGAAAATGTATTTGATTTCACGTTTACCCTCTGTCTACTGTCATAGCAACGCCCTAAGTCAAGTCTCTTTAATATTAAATATCTCGATCCCTTGTTAGCAGGCGACCTTGGTTAACGTTTTCAAGATCAAACATTTTATAAGTATTTTGATCCCGGACTGTGGTCACGGCAACGTGACCCCGTCTCTCTTTAGTCTAATATCTATTAAATATTCAATTTCTTGTTAGATCTCGTAGGCATTTGTTGCTTTTGAGATTAAACTTAGTATGTATATTTTACTCACTTTCTGTAGTTATCTGTACATAAGTACCATATTTTGTATTAGGTAATTAATAATATATATCCCGATTCTTTTCAGTTCCCTTATGTTACACGTTTCTCTTGAATACTAATCGCTACATCGTTTTAAAGTAAACATATAAAAATTTTATAAAATGGCTTTTCTATGCAGTGCAGAGCCGGTCAGAGTTTGCCTCAGAGTATAAAGAAATCTGATTCGCACTAAAGCTTTCATGGACGGGTATGACGATGTCGTCAGGCGAACGACTTTTTCACCATGTCCGGCTTTTCCTTTACCAGAACAAAATATCGATTCTTAAACTAGTACTGTTTTCTTATCGTAAACTATGAAGAACAAAAATTAAAAAGGTTCAGGGTGTAAACATATGCTATAGACTTTGACGGTTGTTTTCAATAAACAACGACCCGCGATCATGGCGATTGCAACAGCGTCGAAATATCGGGAGCTCATTAAAATAAATAACACGGTTTTCATCCCGTAAGTAGCAATATGTTTATATGCTATAGAGTCCATAATTAGGCTTTTTGATCTGTCTGCAGCCATGACAACGCACCCTTCCTTGGCCGTTATCGATTTTCAAATAACCATAGGGTGGTGCCACCCACGCGTTTATAATTGTGTGCTGTACCGTTTATCCTCTGTCTATTGTTATAGCAACGCCCTCAAGTGTAGTATTTAATATCTTCATCCCTTGTAAGCTGACGACCTTCGTTAACAGTTTCAAGATCAAACTTCTATACGTAATTTGATCCATGTCTGCTGTCATGGCAACGTAGTGCCGTCTCTCTTTTAGCTAATATTAAATATTTCAACCCTTGTTAGCTCTCGTAGGCACTTTTTGCTTTTAAGATGAATCTTACTTTAGTTGGCTCTCAATCTGCAGTCATATTATTACATACCGCATTATTTATTAGGTTAATATTAATGCTGCGTTGGTGCCAGACTACATTACTTTACCGCTTTGGAATAGAGATTTTTGGCCCAACTTTACATGGATGGCTATTTCTGGCTATTTATAATATATTATGTACCATATAGCTGATATTATAAGAGATCAGGTGATGATAGATTGGGAGGTGGTATGGAACTAGATCTATAATAGCGACTGGCTCTCAGGGACAGCTGCCGGAACATTTTGTTACGTTTCGTAACAGGTTTTCAGTTTTGAAGGTCAACGAGCACTAGAATTTTATTTACCTTTACCGAAATTTAAGCCCGAAGTAGGAATTAAATCAGAGACTGCCTGATTGGGGCGACCTTCAATGCCTCTGAAATTTTATCGCCTCAAGTTTCAATAGTTTACTCATTTACTAACGTCATTCCAACTTACTCTTGTATCTTATGTTATTAAATAGTTGCACCTTCACTAACACCCTACATATGCACTCATCCGGGGTCTAGTTTTTAGCAACTCGAGACGTGCGATGCTAAGACAAAATTACTCCTATTCCAACTTTAGGAATCTAAGATAGATTTCTAAAGTTGGAATAGGTTGTACTTTTTAATACTGGGTCTGCAGTCATTTGAGTACTGAGTACTCCCCCTTTCCTAGTTTGATAAGGTTCCCGTCTCTTTGTAATCAGGTCTCCTGTGTTTGTCGCATTATTTAAAATATATTAAACAAAATCAAAAATAACATGTCAATATCTAACATTTTCTCCACATATTGCAGGATTATAATATTACTAGTGACTTCGTTCGCATATACCAAAACTTGCTTGTGAACCTACTTGCAAAGCTCGAAGATACGGGTTCGAATTCCATATATTTTCTGTGTCTGTGTAAACATTTTGTATGGTCTGCTAACAGTAGAAATCAAAAATACCCACCTATTTTCTCGTTATTTGTGAAGGAACACGGGACTCAGGCATGCAATAGGCTCCTGTCATGCGGGCACCTTTGCGGTGGCGTACGATCCGAACGGGCGTGCTTGCCGTGTCTACTCGGATGCTCTGGCGACCCCACACTGCGACAGGACGCCGATGATATGTGCATGATCTGCTTCACTGATCCCTTACAAGCTGCGCCTGCTATACAGGTCAGTCACGCTCCTACATAAACATCAATCATCTTTTTTAGGGTGCCGCAACCAAAAGGCAAACTACACACAGGACACTGGTCTTGCTAGCTCTTTTAGATTATGCCGTGATACACCTGTGACAATAATATGGATTTATACAGTACAGAGTGTAGCAAAAGAAAACTCAGGAAGGTGCACCAATCAGAATTTCAAAGTTTAAGCTCTGAGTGAATCCGGAACTGTAGGGCTAGCATGTCGCTTGACATCTGGTATTAGCCTAGTTGAACAGTTCTTTTATTACATGTATAAGTAACTAGTGTTATCCTTCAACAGCTTGGCTGCGGCCATGTGTTCCACCTGCACTGCTGCAAGAAGGTCTTGGCCAGCAAATGGATTGGCCCCAGAATCACATTTTCGTTTGCGCAATGTCCAATTTGCAAGGTAAGAACCACAGACAGCAGTACGTTCATACATTAAGGATTTTGTTCATTCGCTTCGTCGTAGTTGTCTTATAGAACGCAGAACATTATTTCCCAAACTTTAAAATTTTCGGCGCCTCCTTGTTTGCAGGTTGTCTTTCCCTAAAACTCTTTCTCAGGTTATTATAACCATTTAAAATATGAATTATCCATATCGGTTCAGCTGCTCTAAAGATATTAAATGAGCTCACTAACGAGTCACATTAAATTTTTATTTATAAAGATGAAGGCATATTTTTTTTCAGAACAGGCTTTGTGGATTAGTGTATACCATTACAGGGTATTTGAACGCATGAAAAATAACATTCTAGATTTGCTTAAATACTTATTATAATTTATTGATTTGTTATAAAGTATTTTATCATAATTAGAAAAAAAATACAACACTTGCACTCTGCATGCATATACGTGTTTATCAGCAAATGACAAACAATTTGGAAAAAAAAAATATTTAGTGAAACTTGGTTGCG
The DNA here is from genome assembly GCA_917880725.1 of Selenia dentaria. NCBI lineage: Eukaryota > Metazoa > Arthropoda > Insecta > Lepidoptera > Geometridae > Selenia > Selenia dentaria. The sequence goes on from OU862876.1 coordinate 37,452,872, forward strand.
TTTCATTTTAATATCGTAAACCTTGTAATTAATAAAAACACAGTATTACAATACTTTTAGAATCAGTCAAGATTCCAATTGCTTACTTTATTATTTGAGACATTCATGTCTTATACGGCTTGGCAATTTCAGGAGGATATGGGTCATTGGACCTTGGCGGAATTACTAGCTCCTATAAATCGGCTCCGAGAGGAAGTACAACGCAAGGCCCTCATGAGGCTGGAGTATGAGGGCATGGCCGCCCCGGGGGCTGGTGCTGGCAACGCACAATTCGACCCTGCCAAATATGCCATGGAACGTTATGCATACTACGTGTGCCATAAGTGTGAAAAGGTAAAACCACATTGTTTCTTACTTTCATAGTACTATAAGGAACTTATTAATATTTTGTACAGATGTGCTCAACAGTAGCGTATAAGGAACATTTCAAAGATCGTTATGTCCATCAGTCTGTATTTTAGCCCCTTAATAATTTGTACAGATATGCTCAACAATAGCACGAAACTTTCAAAAGATAGTTATGCCCATCAGTCTGTATGTTAGCCGCTTAATAATTTGTACAGATGTGCTCATCAATAGCTTATAAGGAACTTTTAAAAGATCGTTATGCCCATCAGTCTGTTTGTTTGCCGCTTAATAATTTGTACAGATATGCTCAACAATAGCGCATAAGAAACTTCCAAAAGATCGTTATGCCCATCTGTATAGTGTCTGTATGTTGCTTAATAATTTGAACAGATGTGCTCATCAAAAGCTTATAAGGAACTTTTAAAAGATCGTTATACCCATCAGTGTTTATGTTAGCCGCTTAATAATTTGTACAGATGTGCTCAACGATAGCGCATAAGGAACTTTCAAAAGATCGGTATTTCTATCAGTCTGTATGTTCGCCGTTTAATAATGTGTACAGATGTGCTCATCAATAGCTAATAGTTATAGATCTCTTAAAGGGTTAACATCGTATCTAGTTGTATCTTAGCAATGGTGCTCCTACCATATGAAAGAGGTATGACTTTGGTTTTAGCTGCACACTTATATGTATAACAGCAATTAGCTTCATATCCTGCGAATCGATAGTTCTGACTTATTTTGTTTGTAATTAACAGCTTGTTTTGTTTTTGTACTGCATACCATCAAAACACGTACCTATTTCTTAACTTATTTAAGTGTGTTTGATGTTTTCAATTTGTCGTAATACTTATTAAGCGAAGGTCCGGCTTTGTAGGTACCACCGCAGTCTCTTATATTGTTTCTCTAAGTATTACTATCAGTAGAGTTTTTTTAAACGAGTCTGCCCTGGGTAGTTCTGCCACCCTATCTCTTTCTAACGTTATAGTAATGTTGTTACTGTGTGTTTTTGTGCTCGTGAAATTATACATGAGACTTAATAACTTGATATCTCGGTGTGCAGTGTTCTGACGGTACACATCTGTTATAGGCTGAGGTCAGGTCTTAACTGATAAGACCTGTCCTTGTGCTTGAAGCTACTTAATCACATTAAATTTGTAGGTACCCTAAAATAGGCTGTATTTAGTTTTTTGTTTGTTTCTAACTTTGTAGCAGTTGTAGCATAAATTTTATGTTTTACAGGCGTATTTCGGTGGACTTGCGCGTTGCGAAGCTGAGTCTAACGGGGTGTGGGAGCCGTCGGAGTTAGTCTGTGGCGCTTGCAGCGATGTCGCCAGCGCGAAGACCTGCCCCAAACACGGAGCTGACTTCTTGGAGTACAAGTGTCGCTATTGCTGCTCGGTAAGTCTTTATATGCATAGATGTAGGGTTTCATTTTGGCTGGATCGTAGAATTAATTCTGACACTAGGCACTATATTTCACCAAGCTTATGTTGACTTTACTCAGACTGTACTCGAATAATAATCACCTTTGTTTGTTAGCGTCCAAAAACGAACGCTTTGGTAGTGAGTAAGTGAGAAGTGTAGGTTTTGTAGTGGCCGGACTTTTGCAGTTTCTCCTGGAGAAGTACCATATGTTTACCAGATTTTCATCCGTGAAACTACAGGTTGCAAACATTACTGTGTTTCATTGAAGCGCAATGTTTCCAGTGAAATTACAGTGCAAGAGATTTAACATCCTATATCTCAGGCTGACGAGCTCAATATGTCATGCAGGGCTTAGAACTCCTGTAGTTTAAAATTATGAATGGCATAGAAATATTGTGAGCCAGCCTTGCTAGTCTCATCACCGGCATAAAAAAATGGCAAACATAACCATTTTCCTTACATAATCCACACATTCATATAGGATGTGACGCTTTCGGTGATGTTGCCATAAAATATCCAATTTGTTCCTATAAAGCTATTTTCATAGTTATGTAATAATATGGAGTATCCGAAAAAAAACTCTTTGTGAATAATAGGAGTGTTATTTATTTCGTTGTTAAAATATGTGTATGTATTTTTTTAAATCTAATATTCCTAGGTTAGAGCGTGAAAACCTCATCCAATTTTTTTTTACTTTGCAAATGTGACTGAAAAACTAATAATGTTTTTGTTGCAATCATGTTCTATGATTAGTTTTCGACTACGGCTACTGACTTTCTTACCGGCAAGTTTCGAAATCGTTTCAGTAGTTTAAGCACTGAATTTAAGACAAACGAACCGATACACTCTTTCGCATTGTTACTGATGATACACGTAGCAACGGACAATAACCACAATTATTGTAGTAATTCAGTTGTTCGCCAAACTAAACTACCGAACTAAAATCTATTTTAGTAAATAATTCAGTTCTTATTCTGTTCATGTTAAAGTCTGAATTCGTATAATGCTTGGAAATGACAGTTCATAAATATCCATATCTGCTCAATCGTGGTTATGTTTAGTGCAAATTTAGTGGGCATGTAACTTTGTGCTCTCTAAACTGAACAGTCTTCACTGATGTGAAACTACCCACAATTGAAGAGAATAATCATTTAGACTCGTCATCCGTAACATCATAATCGTGTTACGATTGTGGATTTTATTATTAACAAAATAAGAACTATCATAGTTTAGAGGATTTTAGTTTAGTACGCGAATTACTACCAGCTTCATTGTTTATTCCAGGTGGCAGTTTTCTTCTGCTTCGGCACATCGCACTTCTGCAACGCTTGCCACGATGACTTCCAGCGCGTGACTAACATACCAAGACATCTACTACCGCAATGCCCGGCCGGTGAGTCATAAAGAATACTCTCACTAATCAATAAAAACATAACACAACTTTTCAATTTAGCTTTCTTTTAACAATTCAACAACTTGTTCACGCGGTATCTTTGTGGAGCCTGGAGGCTGGTTCTACTATTTCACAACGTTCAACAATCTATCGCGCTTCAACTGGAATTAGACTTGTTCAACGTAACTGCAGATGGACTGTTTTTCAATAGCAGGACAAGAAAACATATAAAAGTAATCTTTCAGCTACGGTTCAATTGAAATTTAGTTAGTGGAATCGGCTCCTTGACCACATTGTCCTAAGGCAACCCGACGGATTAACATGTCAAACATGGAAACGGTCAGTTCAAAATGCCGCTACCATTTACGGGTCGCTTGTGTTATGTTTTTATAAGTTTTGCTTAACCTTGTTGCAAGTGTATATGCGCAGTAGACCGTCGAAGCTATGGTCCGTGAAGCCAAGATAAAACGAGCTTGCTGCACTTGTATACCAAAATAGGTACTTACAGCATTTTTACTGTTCATAATTATCCTAGGACCGAAAGGGGAGCAGCTACCTGGTTCAGCAGACGAGTGCCCCCTTCATGTTATACATCCGCCTACAGGAGAGGAATTCGCGCTGGGCTGCGGAGTTTGTCGTCACGCTCACGTATTCTAAATTCCGTCATGCGACCCTACACAAGCTACCTTGGTGATAACTTTAACGAGTCATTCCTTAGAGTTCACACCGCTCCAGACAAGTTACTGTATCCCAGTTTTCAAGAGTAAGGTAGTAAGTGTTACGGGACAAAATTGTCTGTTGTCTCATGATATCAACATATATTTCATACATATTTATGTACGTGTATCTGTGTTGTATTGAATTATGTATTCTGCAGAATTAACCTGCATGTGGATTTGACGTTATAATTGCACACTTTGTTGTATAAGTATTAGGATATACTTGATGAGATTGTTTTTGTTAATTAATTTATTTTCTTGTAATTTCATTGTGTATCGTTTTCTTGTCAGCTTGATTATGGTGTAGGTTAATGCTAACGTTATGAGCGGTTTACCAGATTCACACAAACCAATACATTCCCAAAATTTTCTCAACCAAAATCTATTACAATCAAAATATTTTTCGCAACCATCATTTTACGATAACAGGAACTTGAACTCAACAAAAATTATTAAATTCTTTTAATAGGGTTTGAAATGAGAACGAGTCATGGTGAATATTGGTTATACATATATATGAAGGTTTCAACAACGATGAGTCGTTGTTGAAACCTTTACGGTTTAAGGTTTAGGTCACCGTGAGGTAAAGCTTTTGAATGCTGTTTATGGTATGGGGTAGCGGGAAATTGGAAATTATTTTATAAGGTACGAATATTAAGGGGTTAGGGGAGAACCAGAACGAAAATAGGGTATATTTTTATATATTTTTTGTTCAATAACATTTTCGATCTTCTTTTGGAAATTCATTCCGATGATGCGTGGAAAAATACTTTTACATTACTATATACTATTTAAATAACTTCTTCTACTCTTCTAACTTTCTTCCATCTTCTGACAAAACTTGAAATTCTTAAATATTGGCTTAATATTCCAATTCCTATCAATTTCCATTCCTTTCAAAGTTTTTAACGCGTGTACCTCTCAACACGTAGGTACATACTTATTTTTTATTTCTGTCCTACCCTATTGTGCGCCTATTCTCTAACCCTTGTCAAATATAACCTGGTAACGCTCTTTAAATATTTCTGGTACACCTACACCGTAACTTTGCGGTGAATTGATAAAACAAAATTCCCTTTTGAACATCAACCAAAAACAACAGAAAAAAATCGAGGATAAATAAATAAAAAAATAATCCAGAAGCCGCGATAGTAGGACGTTGGAAAAAAAAGGTACGACAAAGAAAGCGCGACCGATGGAGGGTTTCACTCCGATCCGCTTTACATGTTACGGTTACGGCTAAAGCAAGCAATGCCAAGCAATTAGTGATGTTGCCTGCAGAAGGTCAGTGGTCATGCCACTATAATACATTTTAATAAAAAAAAGTTAAAAAATGTAAAAAAAAAAGTTTTTCTTTGTAGTATATTTCGGTTTTGAGGCGCACGAATCGGACGGTGACACCTGAGCTTGTTTGATCGATCCGGTACGATAGCTGTGCCGGAACGCGCGTGCATGTACTGATTCACTTTCGGCGTATGAGTCGTTAACGCACGCGTGTTCTGTACGCAACTCAAGTAGTACTCCGGGGTACAATCGAGCTATTCTCCTCTTTCGCTCCCTTGTTGATTAAGTTCATTTTCAGTGTAACTTTTAACCATCGTGATCATCGCTTCGATAGTTTCTAGTTCACTGATTGAATTCAAACACGTTTTAGGGAGGTCTTTTATAACTATTTGCGTTATCTCTGAATTGTTCATTATGATTTTGTTTATTTGGTTGTTGTTTTGGTCAGGTCATATTTATTTGTGTTGTTGGGGACCCGTTGAAAGTATTATGCAACGTATTGTGCATTCCGATAGTTTGATATTCGATCATCTCTCACTTAAATTTATTAAAGATTTTTTTGATTTGGTTTTTTGTGATACTACTGTACTTGAACTCTTTACTCTGAATATGTGTTGGAGATTGTACGAGGGAGGGCAAGTTGTTAACTACCCTGGTTTAGCTTAATATTAGTTCTAATACAATTTTTAAGAGTCGTAGTTTATAAGAATGTATGTGCGTATACTAGTAAGTAATAGATGTTGATGTCATTCTATAAATAAGCAATAAATGATTAGTTGTGAGGGTATGTGAGTGAGCTAGTGTTATTTGAGAATGACTGAGTTGCCGTGGAAATCTTGTGCCCTATATATTTAAAGCAATAAACATCTAAGAGGTCTGTAGTGGCAGTTTGTCTGTTTGGTGTGTGTGAGGATGAGTGAGTATTTGTGAGTATATGTGTGACCTCGGACGTGTATAACGCGCGTTCTCTTAGATAAGCAATAAACTTCTGGAAGGTGACTAGTGCGAGTATGCGAAATTGCGTGAGTGGGTGAGAGTTTGTGAGGATGTATGTGAGATGAAAAAAAAAAACAAAAAAAAAACAAAAAAGTATGTCAGGCGCAATTTCTGATAAGAGTGCAAGAATGCGTGTATGCGAGCTGTTGTTTTAAGTGAAACTATTACGTGACTGTCCCAAGATTGTAGCGAAAGTGTCGTTTAGGCTCATTAATATTCAAATAATCATCGGATATCGAATAAATAGTTTTTAATGCAAATAGTACAAAATTTTATATTAAAGTTATGTCGCCACTTTGTATATAAATGGCATACTGTGTCGTTTATAAGCATTATTGGGTTATGGAGCTTGAGTACACATTGACGTGTTTTGGGTACTGTTATTTTTAATTTTAGTGGAGTATGTCAACTAGTAACTTACACAACAAATAAAGTGGTGCAAATTTGTGGGGGTATATGTCAGGAATAATTTCCGTTATATTCCAATATTACATTCAAGTGGAGTAGATGTCAACCATTGATACGTAAATTACAAAGATGCGGTGCGGAGTGCTGTATTCGTTGTATGTTTTACACCAACTACACCTACATGTTGATATCTTCTTTACCTAAATGAAATTACTTCTACATATAAATTTTACATCATATATACTATATAGTTTTACACTACGCATTTGCTGTTTAAGAAGTAATTAGTTGACATATATTTCTCTAAGAATAAAATATAACTGTGTTCATACGGCATCGTAAAATGTGAACTCGGTTCCTCGACTAACGGCTTTTAGTCTATACAGAAAAGTTGCGCCGGCGGCTTATATGGCATTTTTAGCTATGTAATCGTGGCAGGATATTCTATTGGCAATAAAGTTCTGAAAGATTAGCGGCCTTACTTACAAACGATGCTTAACTTTAAATGACGTTATTTAGTACTGCGTAAAGAAAATTTGTTCTGGGCAGTACTAAATGAAGATAAGAAAAATTTTAAGTAGCGTTTATAAGTAAGGCCGTTCGAGTGTGTTTTTGTGAGAATGTGCGAGTGGAAAGACACAGACGATCGTAACAAGGTTTTTTTATACAAATCATCCATCAGCAGTCCATACATAGCGACTTTCTATATTAAACACGTACTAAAGACAGTCAATTTTGAAGAGCCCACTTTGTATTTCTGTCTCTAGTAGAGTGAACTGTTGATTAATAGGATATAGAATGCGGCCGTCACTACCAGGTGCTATTATTACTTAGTACGTAGTATGCGACGTCAGATTTCCGTTGATGCATCCAAAAATCGTACCATTATCGTTTTTAGGAACCGTCTGTGTCAGGGCTAAGTGTAAGTTAGTGTTAGTGTAGGTATTTGTGTGGACGGAGGTTATATCATCTCATACTGGGATTATAATCACCGTCACATTATCGCCAATGGTGAACGAGAGAAATTTACTGAACGGCTTCTAATATATCTATGTCTGCAAGGTCTGTAGCGCTTGACGCCGAGGCTTGACTAAGAGATTTTTAGAGTCGTAAAATAGAAGGAAGGGTGTGGTGGCATAACGAGCTTAATTCTAGTCCTGGGCTTCAATATTTAATCATATGGAATATTGGAATAGAGTTAATACGTTATAATATGGAATAACCAATTCAGAGTAAAGAGAAATTCAGCAGCGCAATTCTAGAGTTGTTTGTCCTTAAGTACCATTTTCTCAACTGATGCGATGCAGTGATACACATAAGAGAGATCTGTGGGACGCTGTAGTTATTTGTTTCGAGAGTTAGTATTGCTAGTTGAAAAATTGTTAATGTCAAATAACCACGCGTGTCATAAGTATCTCTTAGTTAATTAAAGCCTGGTCTTTCTTTAACCTGTTTGTATACTTTTTTCATTCGTTGTGTTAGTAATAGCTATATATTTTGATTATAGATAGAAGATAAAATAATTAATGTTGTGAGAATAAATACCCATCAAACATATAGTTAAAATTTCAATCTTTTTATCATTTTATAATATTTCTTGAATAGAAGAGTATCAACAACTATCAACGGGCTTATCAAAGTTCATGGGAAAATTAAGTTTTTTTTATCTGTTATCAACTGTTAAAATTCCTTACGATTGGCATATAACTACGTATATTTAATAATTAATATGATTTAGAATTGAATAACAAAAATATGTTTGTGTAATGTCATCTAAGATCACTAAACCTAATATCACTATACCTATCTAATATTCATTAGGAATGAAGTTGAAGAGTCATTAAGGACGTAGTATTTTGCATGTTTGTGTTATAATTCGCCTTATTAAAAGATAAGCATTTTAATACGGCGTATCGGATTTTTTGTATGTTCTACATCCTATCTTCTTCTTCGTCTTTTATCGCAAAAAAACTAAACTGCTCCCTGGGTAAAGCTACTGTAAACTTCTTTTAACCCTCTACGACTTATCTATTTATGAATCTTGAAGTTCCTAATTTTGAGTATAAGTACAAGTGATCATAGACGTATGGCCATTTTCACCAACATTTTAAGTATCTCCTAAGCGAAGTTAGGTGACATTTTTGTACTACTAAGTGTTACCTAACTGGCTTAGGTGTTACCTAAAATGTTGGTGACAACGGGCATTATAGACCAAATAATTTATGTTTATATTTGACAGTTAAAATTACATACGTACATAAAAAAAGTGAACGGATGACTTCTTTTTCGCTAAACTATTATGCAGTATGATTTTAAAACTGGAAACGGTAATTTTTTTAATATTATTTGTGCAATAACGGAGTTTAATCTGGTACTATGCTTGAAAGGTATGTAGGTGTTGGTCACATAGTTGGTATCAGGCAGGTACGGGTCGGATTCTGATTGTTGCTTTTGGACGGATTCTGTCATTTCGAATAGCTTGATTCCGTGTTGTTCTACCAAGCGATGATGGTCCACCGAGCTTGGTTCGGAGAGCGTTACTCACCCGGAGAATACTATACGTTGGGGCGCGTGCGGGAAACATCGGAGCGTGGTTGGCGGGGGTCTAAGCTCGGTAAAAGTTTCCGGGTCTCGTACCCCGCCCGCTCGGCTGTCTTCCGAAGACTTATTGTTATGTAATGTTATTGTTGTCGTTTGTCGCGTACCGTTATAAGACGTATTCGATTCGCAGGTAACACTAATTTGCTTGTTTGTCTGTTGTTGTTGATTAGGTGTCGTGTACGTGTATTCGTTTTTATAAAAAGGACACTAATCCTGTCGCACTGATTTTGGTTTACAGTTTGTGTAGTTTTGTTTGTAGGCGGTTTCCTCCGCTTACTCCTGTTCAAATTTTTTAATTTTATTTTTTATTATTGTGTACCTCCGTTTACAGTATCGCAAAAATATCTCAATAAGTATTAATTATATTTTCATGTTTATTCTTATTGTTTTTCACCTTCGTTTACAATACACAATTACACAACCTAACCTCAATAAGTAAATTATATCTACTATTATTATTTGTTTTCACATTTGCTAACTTCCCTTTACTCTACACAAGTAAGTTTCATCATATTTTTATCTTTGTTATTATTTATCTATCCCCTTTATAATTCACCTTTCATATATTTCTATCATTATTATTTCTTTACCTATTTTTATTCACAAATATGAGTTATAATTGTATTTTTATTCATTGTTTTTATTATTTTACTTGACCCTTTACTCTTCTCAAATAATTTTTAATTATATTTTTTTTTATTAGTTTTTCAATTATCTACCCACTTACTAATTCCCAAATACACCAAAAAGAGTTTTAATATTTATTATTTGACTATCTTATGTCTCCTTCTACTTATCTCCCTATCCTTTTACTTTTGCCAACATCGTTTTCATTATATGTTTGTCTTAAATTTATTATTTATCTACCCCCTTTATAATTAATCTTTCACCCATTACTATTTATTAATATTTTTCTTCCTCCTTTTACAATTCACAAATATACCTCAATTAGTTTTAATCATATTTTTATTATTGTTTGTATTATTTGATTATATCTCGTTACCATTTCCAAATAAGTTTTCATAAGCGTTTGTCTTTACTTTGTTGTTTATCTACCCCACTTTATTATTTATTTACCTCCTTTCTTATTCACAAATACACCTCAATGAGTTTTACTTATATTATATTCTTTGTTTTTATTATTTGACTGATCTCTCTTTACATTTCCCAAACAAATTTTCATTATATGTTTGTCTTGATTTTTTTATTTATCTACCTCCTTTATAATTCATCTTTCACCCATTACTATTCGTTAACATTTTTCTTCCTCATTTTACAATTTACAAATATACCTCAATTAGTTTTGATCATATTTTATTATTGTTTTTATTATTTAATTATCTCCCGTTACCATTCCCAATTAAGTTTTCATAATTCTTTTTTTTATTGTTTATCTACCCCACTTTATTATTTATCTACCCCCTTTCTTGTTTACAAATACACCTGAATGAGTTTTAATTATATTTATATTCTTTGTTTTTATTATTTGACTATCTCTCTTTAGTTTTCCCAAACAAATTTTCATTATATGTTTGGCTTCAATTCATTATTTATCTACCCCTTTATAATTCACAGTTTACCCATTACTATTCATAAATATTTTTCTTCCTCATTTCATAATTCACGAATATACCTAAATTAGTTTTAATCATATTTTTATTATTCTTTTTATTATTTGATTATCTCTCGTTACCATTCCCAAACAAGTTTTCATAAGCATTTGTCTTTACTTTATTGTTTATCTACCCCCTTTTATTAACACCTAAATGAGTTTAAATTATCTTTATATATGTTAGATGTTTTTATTATTTGACAATCTCTCTTTACTTTTTACAAACAAATGTTCATTATATGTTTTTGTTCAATGTATTATTTATCTACTCCCTTTATAATTTACCTTTCATCCATCAATTTTAATGGTTATTTTCGATTTACAACTCACAAATATATCTCAATGAGTGTTAATTATATTTTGATTCATTAGTTTTATCTTTGTTTTTATTATTTGTCTACTTCTTTTTAACGTATCACAAAAATACCTTAGTAAGTTATAATTATACTTTATTATAGGTTTGTTGAGTAAACGGGGAGACATGGTGCTTAACTGTTTTTTATTATTTTTTCAAAGATTAATTTGTATATAACTGTTAGGTAAATTAGCACAATTTAACATTATATTTAGTTTATGATTTATTTATTTAAGACATTTGATTTACTTACGTGTCCTGGTATTTTGACTATATTTAAATGTTCGCAAACTTAAACGCATATTATTTTTAATGACATACGCCCATGCTTATAAACGCTGCTTAACTTTAAATGATGTTATTTAGTGCTAAACGATATTATTATAACGTAAACAGCGTTTATAAGCAAGCCCGTTTGTCCTAATTGTACGGTGTCTTAAAAAAAGTTAATTGTATTATAAATACTCGTATTGCTTGAATTAGCCGTGGCCGTGGTAAACTGATGGAAAACGTTACAACAGATTCATTTTTTAAATATTATTCTTGCTACTAATATCTCATATCTCAATTCAACAGACAAAGATAATTACGTGAACACATTAATATACGTAATTCACCACAAATTTCAATAATAATTCACTTCTCTGATTCTTCATAAGTCTACGACGTATTTCAGTATCGAAGGCTTATTCTTATTGAAAAGATTGCAAAACATTTAAAATTTCTCATATTTTCTCGCTATTTAACTTTATCATATCTTTTCTGTTTCTTTGTTTATAAATACATGCCCTGATTCATAATTGCTGCATTAATTTAAATAACGTCATTTAGTATGGCGCAGTACAGTTTTTAGTTCACAATACTAAATCACGTTATTTTATGTTAATTTATGCAACGTTACTTATTTACTTAACTGATATTTCTGTATACTTTCATTTTACTATCTTTCAAAGCTAACCCTATATGACATGCCTTAAAAACCTTTGCGACGTTAGGCATGGACTTTTTAACATCTCTTGTTTGATGGGCTATATTACCCTTCGAATCATTAAAATTCGTCTTCTTCTAGTACCTTCCAAAACTAACAAACCTAAATTATTTTATTTATTTCAATATATAGATCTTTCTGTATACTTTACTTTTACTATCTTCCAAAGCTAGCCCTATATGGCATGCTTTAAAAACTATTGCAACTTTTTATTATCTCTTGTTTTTGGGCTATCCCACGAATCATAAAATTTCTTCTTCATGTAGTATTTTCCAAAACGAACAAACCTAAAAGATTTATTAGATCAATAAATTGATATTTCTACATACTTTCCTTTTATATACTATCTTCCAAAGCTAACCCTATGTGGCATGTTTCAAAAACCGTTGCGACGTTTAGCATGTTGTTTTTATTATCTCTTAGCGACTTGTCTATATTAGCCTATGAATCATTAAAGTTTTTCTTCTTCAAGTATCTTCAAAAATAACATACCTAAAACCATTTTAGATCAATATATTGAACTTTCTACATACTTTCATTTTACTATCTTCCAAAGCTAACCCTATGTGGCATGCCTTAAAAACCATTGCAACGTTTGGCATATACTTTGTATTCCTTAGCTCATTAGTCCATTGGCTATATTATCCTATGAATCATTATACATTTTCTTCTTTTAGTACCTTCCATAACTAACAAATCTAAATTATTTTCTTTAGGGCAATCTTTCTGTCCTTTCCTTCTACTATTCTCCAAAGCTATCCCTGTGTAAGCATGCCTTCAAAACCTCCACGACATTAGGCATGCACTTTTTATTATCTCTTGTCTTATGGGGCTATCCTACGAATCATAAAATTTCTTCTTCTTCTAGTATATTCAAAACTAAAAAAAACCTAAAGCATTTTAGATCTATATATTGATCTTTTTACATGCTTTTCTTAACTAACCCTATGTACTCGTAGCATGCCTTAAATCCTCCTTGACGTTTGGCATGCCCATTTTATTTTATATATATCTTATCTAAAGGGCCATATTATCCTAAAAATCATAAAAATTATTTGTCTTCTAGTATCTTCCAACACTAACAAATCTAAATCACTGTCTTTGTATCAACAAATCAATCTTTATGTATCCTTATACTATTTTCCAAAAGTCGTCTTAAATGTCTTATTACGTCCTAAAACTATTGCTACGGTTGCCATGCACTATTTATTATCTCTTGTCTAGTGGGCCATAATACCCTCGTATTAATTTATTATCTTTTCCTTAGTATTTTCCATAACAATACCAAACAATTTTAATTTGTCTTCGCTAGTACATAATGCCCAAAAAAACTTCTTCTTAATTTCTTAATCATCTCTTTTTGTCCCTGTTAGGTGTGTAACAACCTGTCTTACTAATTCTAAATAAATAAGAATGCAAGGAAACGAAAAGCTAGAACGTATTTTTAGAATTGCAGGCCAAGAAAATCTGAAAATGGCAGGATGCCAGGGAGGGCTGTGTCACTATTTGGGGAGGGACGGCACGGTGCCGGGCCTACAATTATCTAAAGGACCTTTCTGCCGAGTTCAACAAGTTTGGCCGTCAATAGGCAGTTCAAACTTGGTGAGTCGGTAGGTGGCCCGTGTCGATGCTACTGTCGTCTTTCAGTTTTCTTGTGATGTGCTTTGATGCGTTTGTAGAATTTCCTGCATTGCAACATGGGCAATAGCATTATGGTTCTCTCGTACAAATTCAAATTTCAATCACTTAATATCGAGCTGAATGCTTCTTTAAGGAATTCCTATCATAAATTCAAAACCACGTTCTTTAATGTTATAACTTAAGTTATAATATCAATTACCATTTCATAATTTTCATCTGCTAGGATGGTTTACTAACCTGTTTTACCTACCTCTTCTTATTGGGTTAGAATGAAAATAAAGTTGGAGTGTGTTTTGAGAATTGCAGGCCAAGAAAATCTGAAAATGGCAGGATGCCAGGGAGGGCTGTGTCACTATTTGGGGAGGGACGGCATGGTGCCGGGCCTAAAAATATCTAAAGGCCCTTTCTGCCGAGTTCAACAAGTTTGGCCGTCAATAGGCAGTTAAAACTTGGTGAGTCGGTAGGTGGCCCGTGTCGATGCTACTGTCGTCTTTCAGTTTTCTTGTGATGTGCTTTGATGCGTTTGTAGAATTTCCTGCATTGCAACATGGGCAATAGCATTAATGTTCTCTCGTACAAATTCAAGTTTTAATCACTTAATATCGAGCTGAATGATTCTTTAAGGAATTCCTATCATAAAATTCAAAACCACTTTTTTTAATGTTGTTACTTTAGTTATAATATCAATTACTATTTCATAATTGTCATCTGCTAGGATTGTTTACTAATCTGTTTTACCTACATCTTCTTATTGGGTAAGAATGAAAATAAAGCTGGAATGGGTTTTGAGAATTGCAGGCCAAGAAAATCTGAAAATGGCAGGATGCCAGGGAGGGCTGTGTCACTATTTGGGGAGGGACGGCATGGTGCCGGGCCTACAAATATCTAAAGGCCCTTTCTGCCGAGTTCAACAAGTTTGGCCGTCAATAGGCAGTTCAAACTTGCAGAGTCGGTAGGTGGCCCGTGTCGATACTACTGTCGTCTTTCAGATTTCTTGTGATGTGCTTTGATACGTTTGTAGACTTTCCTGCATTGCAACATGGGCAATAGCATTATGGTTCTTTCGTACAAATTCAAATTTCAATCACTTAATATCGAGCTGAATGCACTTTAAGGAATTAATATCATAAGTTTCACAACCACTTTCTTTCATATTATAACATAAGTTATAACATCAATTACCATTTCATAATTTTCATCTGCTAGGATTGTTTACTAATCTGTTGTACCTACCTCTTCTTATTGGTTGTCTTGTAGTTTTCTTGTCGTGTCATGTATAATTTCAAATCGCCAATATAGTCGTACTTAATGTGTTCTCATAGTATTTGTCAATTATAAGCTCTTGAAGAAAAATTTTATAAATCATATTTAAAATATTGTTGTCTTTTTTTAAGAGTAAAAGTAACCTCTGCGAAGTTAAAATCGTAATACTTTGTGGTTGAAAATCAACACAGGAATACCCTCCAAAAACCAGCTTAAGCAATAAAGCAGTTTGAGGCAGTTATTGACCGTGAAAATTACCTTTACTGTGTCCCCGTGGGGAGACGGGTTAGAATTTCTCCTCCGCCGCCGGATAAGCGAATCGTAAAAGGCGATGAATCCGTGCAGGGCTGTACGCAGCTGCTGGCGCAAAGTCGACCGTGTTGTTGAAAAGCCGCAGTTACTCACAGTCAAAAAGAGCGAACAGCCAATAACATCCGCGTCCTGTATGTATCCATTCATTCTACCTCAAGGCCTACTGTCTCTTGGCCTGGCTGCTCGTTCTTCCATCTACGACAGGACGCTGCGCTTGCGTACTCGTTTAGTACGTAGTTTTATCGCCACCGGGAAAGCGAATCATTACAGCAAGGTGTACCCGTGTGCATGTGGTTAGGGTTTCCTTCCAGCCTGGCTAGCAACCACTGCTCTACCGCCGACACATTGACTCGATAAGCGACTCTATGTGTCGGCAAATGGTAGTTTTAGCCCGATCGGCTAGCTAAATGCCAGTTTTCTTAGAATTGTGCCGCACATTTATTTGAAAGCACTGCGGTCTTAATTGCATTAGCTGGCCGATCTTATTTGCAACACAACGTTGCGATTTTTTTAACGGCTCGTAATGTGTTATAAATGTGTGATGTGTTTTCTTATTTAGTAGTTCTGTGTAGGACTCTCGGAGCATGTAATTACTGGCAGCATGCAACCCTTAATAAGATTTCGATGTATTTAATATTTCGTTGATTGGATAATCCGATTAACATATTTCATGTGTATTTGTGTAGGTTTAAAAGGAGGCTATCTGGTTCAGACATTTATTAACTTTAAGTACTTATTGATTAAACATTTCATTTCAAGGATTGATTAATGAGTGTACCGTAATTTAATGTGCTTCTATGACTTTATTTCTCTTAAATAAGCTCATTCTATTGGGGATAATTAATATTTATACTGTAGTATTTAATGTACTTTTCTTAAATGAGTAAATCTCGTTTGGGACACAAAATAAGTGTACTGATTATACCTTATATTCTTAACTTTGAAGCAAAGATTTGCTTCTTTATGAATTCCTTAGTGTAATTGGAATTTTTAGTGTAACTATTTAATCACGGTTAGGTGTGCTCTATAGGTTTCAGGTCGGCTCAGATATTGTAATTCCAGTATTTATATGATACGAAATACAGATGTAAACCGTATTAGATTTATATTCCTATTTTGTATAGATTTAAGAAAGTACTCTGCTTATTCTCCGTTCAATCGGAGAGTATTCTGGAAATGTAGAAAACTGTTCTTAGGTTAGATGAAGCATTAAAAAATTTAGGGTTTATAAACCAGTTCATGTGTCATAGTTGCTTTATATTGTCTACGTTTTAAGCATAGGATGACTGGTTGAGTCGCTCACACCCTCGGAGTGAGGAGCAAAGGCAGTACGAATTCCGGCGGCAGTACCTATACTCGTTTTCAACAATAAGTGTCATAATTATTAGCAAGTATATTCCGATATATTATATTGTGTCAATGGTTAGATTTAAGATTTATTAACATGTTTCCAATAACGGATAATCTCATTTGAGTGTGTAACTGTAGTTTGACTAGAATTGAAAAATATAAACGTAAGGCATGGTAATGGAACAGTGACATTCTACGGAATATCTTAATAAATGTAATCATGATAATCGAGCATATTAAACATATTTAGAACAACTTAAATTGGTTTTATTTTATATCACACAACAATTATTGAAAATATCACAAGTAAGAAAAGTATGTGTAAATCCAATGTATTTTTTTCACGCAAAAACTGAATAGATTGTAGATGAGGCGCTGGATTAACATATAGGATACTTTTTCATCATCATCATCCATCACCACGCGGGTGTAACCGCGGGGCGAAGCTAGTTTAATCTAAACACTAAACTCACTGCACTAAGAAAAATTGCATTCTTATGCTCTAAGAAAAATACAACTTTAGTTTCACATAGTTAGGCCATGATGTCATTCAATCTATAAAGAAATAACTATCATTGTATATATATACATCATCATCATCTCAGTCGTAGGACGTCCACTGCTGAACATAAGCCTCCACCATAATTTTCCAAAAGCACCGGTTGGAAGCGGCCTGCATCCAACGTCGTCCTGCGACCTTCATCAGGTCGTCTGTCCACCGTGTCGGTGGACGACCTACGCTGCGCTTGCCGGTCCGTGGTCTCCACTCCAGAACCTTTCGGCCCCATCGGCCATCTGTTCTGCGTGCTTTGTGCCCTGCCCACTGCCACTTCAACTGGCTAATCTTCTGAGCTATGTCGGTGACTTTCGTTCTTCTACGGATCTCCTCATTTCTGATTCGATCACGTAGAGAAACCCCGAGCATAGCCCTCTCCATAGCTCGTTGTGCGACTTTGAGCTTGCTTATGAGGCCCATAGTAAGAGACCACGTTTCAGTGCCATCATCACTAGTGACACACATTGGTCGAAGACTCTTGTCTTGAGGCACTGTATTGTGCACATTCATACGTGTACACTCTTGTATTTGAGAAGAGAAGACTTCGCGAAATTTCCGGAACGCTGCCCAGCTAAGTTGGATTCGACGATTGACCTCTTTTTCGTAGTTGGAATTACCTAATTTGACTGTCTGTCCCAGCTAGATGTATTTGTCAACTACTTCCAGAACCGAGTTCCCAACTAATGTTGGGGTACCTTTGTAATATCTAAGCGCAACTAAAGGACGATTGCCGAGCATTTAATGTCTGACGCGTGCTATTATTTGTATCTGATACGTACTTAAGGAGTACCAGTACACCAGTATAGTAGTTCAAACGTGCATTAACTCAGTACCAGAAAGGTGGTCACGAGTTGCAAAATTTTTTCACGAGTATTTTTCTCAGTGTTTAATGACACCGACCGACCGGCAAAGTGGACAGATGACCTGATAAAGGTCGCAGGAGGACGTTGGATGCAGGTCCCTTCCAACCTTTCCTTTTGGAAAATTATGTGGCAGGCATGTGGACATACGTCCAGCAGTGGACGTCCTACGGAGACGATGATATTCAAAGATGAAGCTAAACATTCTAGAACAAAAAGAAATCGCTAAAATCTTGGTTAGGTCCTACTTAGTATATCATCAATAATTATCGAATACGGTGTCTGTTGCACTTCACGGTATACATTCATGAAAATATTGGCCAAACATTAAGGAAGATGCAATAAGGAAGGACTGAGTTAATTAGGAATGTGAATCGTTAGACGCTAAGAAACCAGACTATTACTAGGTACCTCTACTTCTTTTGAGTCAGTGGTGCCAGATATGCTAACGCGAAGCAATAGTGACCAAGCAGTACTGTGTTATGGTATAAAGAGCACTAGCTAGTGCAATTACTGGGCGAAAAAGACGTAAGAAGCAATGTGATGGTAGATAAGGTAATTGTGCAATGAGTTGGACATACTCATCATACATAATGGACATACCTCCTCTCCCTCCATCTCCCATGTATTATACAAACGGGAGTAAGACCCTGGCTGCTTCGGTAAGTATTCCTGGCCATACCCCAAGGGATGATTAGAATACTTGCATGAGGGCCAGCTTCTGTCCCTTCAAAAGCTACTGAACACGAGGCGATTTTTGGCTGGAAGAAATATTAAATAGGCTACACTGGGATTTTGAAGCCCGTAGAGAGGACGAGGAAAGATATAAACTTAGACCCTTAGAACGCATGTTTAATCTTTCTGCTATGGGCATATACTATTATTTAATCTATACTATTAATACTATTACTATTAATATTATAAAGACAAAAGATTTGTATGTATGTTTGTAACGAATTGGCTCAAAAAGTACTGAACCGATTTCAAAAACTCTTTTACCATTGGAAAGCTACATTCACCCTGAGTAACATAGGCTATATAAGATTCATCATCATCATCATCATCCATCACCGCACGGGTGAAACCGTGGAGAGCAGCTAGTTATAGATAATGGTAAGGTCAAAACTTGTCTTATGATCTCTACTTTTATATATAAATCTATAATCTATAGATACATATAATATAACTGTAACTGAGCCAAATCAGCACATTCAATAATTTTTTTAATTTATAATCGAGTTGTAATTTGTTATCGATTAGAAGTCGATAAGAAGAAAGATATATTATTTAGATTTTTTATTTGTATGTCTATTGTAGGTACGCGTCTATCATCGTGTCATATCACACTCAAGCTACGAGACAGATTCAGAGACAAATAATAATTGTAAATAAATATATTTTTGTCTTCGATTCGATAACAAAGTACAACTGGAGTATGAATAGCAAATTATCTAATATTATTGTTTAAGTAACATATATGTACTCTTATTTAAACAAATCTCTCTGAAATAATAAGTTTCTAACATACATCCCCAAGTATGTTAAAAAAATTAGATAAATTACAATAGTAAAAGTATTAGTAAATCATATTTTTATGCATGTACCACATACGGTACGTTGAGCTTTACACGACGATCATCGACTATGAACTATGAGTAACGCAATCGGTCATAGATCTAGAATCTATGCCTCTGTGACTGTCACCCAAAGGAAAAGAACAAAGAATAAACAGCAAGAAGATACTGCATGAAACAGAAAAGTAATATAGGCCATCAAAAAAATCAAAAAGAGAGGTAGACCAAGTATATCTGATGATATTGAAAGTAAAAGGCAGAAGCCAAATACATCAATCCTACCTCCTCGTCATGTCCGACGAGAAAGGTTATAGCATTTTCCTGTTTGAAAAAAGTCGACTTTGCAAATATCCTAGTTGCAAAGGAAAAACACGTTTATCTTGTGACAAATGTCGCGTAGCATTTTGCCTATATAAAATATAATAAAACAATTATAATAATATATAATACTTACATAATAAATATTAATTGTTTAGATATTTACAAATTTATTATATTACTCATATGATTTTGTTATTACAATATAGGCATAAAAAAGTATAATACATAATAATTACTCGTATTTCATTATGTATAAAATAATAAGTCACTAATTAAAAAAAAACACAAATAGGAAACTATTTCCAACACAATTAAATTGTACGAGTTAACACCAAAAAGTATATGTAAAGCTCAGTGTACCGTATGTGGAGCAGGTATAAAAAGGTGATTTTTCTTAAAATATGGTTTTATTTTTATTTTTTAAAGGTTTTCTCTGTGTTTTGATCACTAATTTCAACCTATATATTTTTTTCGCGCACTTGAAAAAAATTGAGCCTTGTAGGGTTAAAAAACTTGTCATTTCTTCGTAGTTTTCAGCTCCATTATCAGATCAGCTCCAGACCTTCATTAATTATTAGTCTATTTAATGAAGGTCTGAATGGAGCCGAAAGACCAGTTTGGTGTTTGGGCTTGATTAATTTTCATTGATGACAACTTTACACCTAGATGGGTAGTGACTTTCATCAAAACGAAGAACAGTCAAGAGAACTCCTCAACGTTTTACAGTAGCTACTTTGTGTTTGTACTTAATTCATTTCCGTTGATAAGAACTTTGCACCCATATGGGTTATAAAGTCCAGCAGTTTTTGAGTAACACTCCAATACCTGAAAAGTATTTCGCCTCTTTGGATGATATCATCATTCACGTTGAATGCCAATCGATCACGTAATTAGCAAGGGTCACTAAAATTTGCAGAGCTTTTTTTACGAGAAATGGAACCGACCTCAACACCAAAAAGTGTGAAATAACTAATTACACACAATATTGTGGTTGTAGGTATTTTGGAACTAACATGGTACCGTCTTCAACAAGTTATTCACACTTTTTGGTGATGAAGTCGGTTCCATTTCAGGTAATATTTTTTTTATTGATCAGTTACATGAATCAAAGAATGCGGCTTGATCTCTCTATGCTACACGGCCTCATATAAAACTAGGGTCCCGTTTAACTGGTCTGCGCGCATAAACTTGGAAAATCATGGGGGAGGCATATGTACAGCAGGGGACGTCCTACGGCTGAGATGATGATGATGACACAAATTGGACACATTTGTCCCGTTATACAAGGACAGAGTAATATTTTTGGAAGGAACATTTTATGGAAAACAATGTTTAAGACTTTTGCGTTTGTTAAATAAATTATACCTATTTAGTATCTACTCACGACATGTAGACCATAATTTAGCTAGCACCGGAGGTCCCGATATTTCGATCAGTTGACATTTGATACGAGTACATGCATCATGTTCAAAATTATAACATTTTATGGAAGTTGTTAAAATAACACCAAACACCGAATCACGGTACGTAACTTGAACTATGACCTTGAAACTTGCACCGAGAGGGGCCGTGCGTAACCCATAGCAACGCGGTGTACAACAATCACACTCCCTATAGTAGATTCCTGCCCTTTTTTTCTGTATGCTGTCTCCGTATTCAGAGTTTTCAAACAACTCACGTTCCAATTCCACATCACTGTAAAGTGATACCCATCACCCAGTAAACCCATCGGAGTTTCATACAACATTACAGCCCCGGGGATGTAATGCCTTGCTTTACGTTGATATTGCGTGATATGTAATTTTTGGGTTTTTAATACTGGGAAGGTGCTGCTGCCCACCTTCCGATTGTTATCCCTTAGCAGATTTCTACGCACCCACGGGTAGAGTTGGGGGGGTACTATTCTAAGCCGGTACCCCACGGCCATATGAGTATTAACTATTAATTTATTTTACTTTTAACTGAATAACTGCTTTTTTAAAGCTCTGAGTTTTGATTGTCACGCAGTAGGAATGAAAAATAGAGTGTGCACCTCAAGGATAAAGCCTGTCTTCGTCTTGGGCGGCTCTAACCCCTCGCTTAACTCAGGACTCTACGTAACTCCCTCGCATCGCTCAAGAATAAAATTTTAATGCCCTCGCTGCGCTCAGGGATTAACAAAAGAGTCCCCGTTGCAGTTATCATGGTTCAATATACCGCCCGTGACGTAAGACACTGCTATACTCTCTCGGTGCATAATACGAGTAAACTAATAATTAAGAATTTAAGTAGAATACTTTAGAGTACTTTTTAATGTACATAATGAAATACATGTTATTTTTAAATCCAACATAACAAATCACTACGCCCTACATCGTTGATGGGGTAGGCAGCGGTGTTCGAAACACCTTCCTTTCGCCAGAGTGACAAAATTTTTTTTGGTCCCGTGTAATAGAAGGCAATCGTATTGCCATTTACGGAGCACTGTTCCAGACTCCAGACTACTATTGAGAATTTCTATATCAGAAAAAAAGCAATAACGGTCCGACCCAGGTATTGAACCCAGGACCTCGAAATCCCAAAGAGGCGCCAAGACCATGCGAGTGAAGCCACTGGCGGGTCAGCTCAATCGTCGCACCTATATATGATGTTAAACACCTGCGTTTCGCCGGATATATTTATGGTCCCATGTAATAGGGGAACGAGCCTATTGTCATCTATGGGTCATTGTTCCACACTCCGGACTTCTATTCAGAATTTCTTTGTCAGAAAATGTCAATATCTGTCCAACCCGGGGATCGAACCCAGGACACCGAGATTCCAAAACGGCGCTTCCACTACTTGACCGAGACCAAGCGAGCAAAGCCGCGGGCAGGTCAGCTAGTTTTTTAATAAAACTTATATTGACAGATTAGATTATTTACGCTCAAAATAAGACCAACAGATAAATCATTCCAATATCTATATATACGACAACCATAATGTTTCGTGGTTGCGTCCACAGAATAAACTAGCTTTAACAGGTAGGTAAAAGAAACCTAAAAGAGGAAATTCAAAGCTAATATCGGTCGAGGTAAACTTTATCCGTAAAATTATCTGTCGAACAATATTAAAAATAAAGTTGTATCTTTTGCATTGAATTTTTGCTGTTGATATTATAATTGCCCGAGCGAACGAAGCGTCTCTCCTAGTTGTCTTTCATCTGTCCGTAGGTATGTTTGTTATGCCTTGGCCACATCGAGGTTGAACGTCAATGCCCAACATCGCCAAGGTATGCCAAAGCAGCACACACGTTGCAGTTCCTGGAAATGAAATCTATTGTATTATTGGCCAAATATGGCGAATCGCCATTCAACGGGTTAAGGGTTAAACAACGCGCTAATTATTCCGATAATCAATTTAATTTAGTACCGTGAACGTCAACGCCCATTTCATTGCCGATAATGTCACAGACTAAATAACAGTATAATGTTTCCATATTAAACTAATGTTAATTTGTATTATATGAATGTACTAGTTCCGCCCTTCAGTTTCACCTGCATGGTGATGGATGATGATGATTATGAAAAGTATTCCTTGTGTAAAGCAGTGTCTCATCTATTTACCTACCAAATTTCATCCAAATCTGTTAAGCCATTTCGCATAATTGAGTAACTGACATCCATACATACAAACTTTCAAATTTAAGAACGCAGAAAAATAAAATACATGTCTCTGTCTACAAGATTTCCTGAAACTTGATGACTTTTGCATTCATCCAGTCTATAATAATTGCATTCGTACAAACACGTGCGATCCCTTCGCGATCACGATGTACAGGGACAGACAAACGCTGGTGTGGTCGCTTCAACGCAATAATTCTCGTGTTGAATCTCTTTGATGTGCCTAAAAATACCGCCCGCTGATTTATCGCCCATCGTCAACGGCAATTTTGTTATAAAAACTAACGTGGTTTTCACTCATTTTTAATTATAAATACGGGATTCCTCACGTAATATTTACCGGATAGGTCCGACTATAGTTTCGACCACATTCGGTGATCTTTTTCAAGGAGTGTTCGGGATGCCCGCGTCGATGACGTCTCGCTTAGCGCTCAATCAGAAACTATAGTCGGACCTATCCGATAAATATTACGTGAGTAATCCCGTATTTGTACTTAAAAATGAGTCAACGGCAATGTTAATGCAATTGTCGAACTATCGCGATAAGGGGTGGATACTGTTAACGTTCAACATAACGATAATCAACGGCGTTTCTCCTCGATGTGGCCAAGGGATAGTTGTGTGCGGGTGGGTCCTTCTGAACAGGTCGCATTTTTCAGCCAGTCTTGGCGATACTTGGTAAGCACGTTCTACTATTCTCTAAATTGTTTATGTCGTCGATGATTTTGAATTTGTACTTTTCCTAATAAGGGGAGATGTTTGATGTGGCGGGAGGTTCGAATCGGTCAGTAAATATACTTACTGACCGGTTTAGATAAAATTTGGTACACACATTAGGTAGGTACCTACCTCGCGAGGTCTACAGCTCGCAGAGCCACTAAGTAAATAGGTACATTATATAGTATTATTTACAACTAGGTACATAATTGAGGGAAACAATCTCCGTGACTATACTAATTTAAACAACTTTTATTTTAAGTCAATGACAGTGACCTGTAAACATCTTTTTCATTGGTAAATATTGATTCAGCTGGGCTATTATGTATCTCAGTTGCTAACAAATGTGGATTGAAATCTGAAAAAATGGCCGCTCTATGTCACTTTTGTCAGCTTCAGTGATCAAATTACTAACATTTTTGCTTACTGGAGTTGCCAAAAGTGACATAAAGCCGCCATTTTTTTCGATTTCAATCATCATTTGTTAGCAACTGAGATACATAATAGCCCAGCGGGTCAGGACCATACGTTATCTCTTCACACAGACTTGCATAACTTCAAGTATATAAAAGAAGTCTTTGTTATTTATCATTTAGTGGCGCCATCTATTGAAGTTTCGTAGCAGCTTCACGAATGAGAGGTAAGTAAGTTAACTACCTAGGTTTCATAGTTTCTGCTGATTAGTGGTAGCGACCATTCACACGTATTTACTTCTCAATACTTCGTCTAGATGGCGTTAAAAATATGATATTATGAGAGGTAAGTAAGTTAACTACCTAGTTAAAATTTGGTATCATAGTCTCTGCTGATTAGTGATAACGACCATTCACACGTATTTACTTCGTCTAGATGGCGTTAAAAAGAATGATATTATTACCTATTTCTATGTAGCTTTTTTACTGTTAGTAATTAGTTTGACAGTTCAGTCAGAGTCCAATAGGTACGTGATACCCTTGGTGAACGAAAGAAATTAATCTAGTTTTTGCTATTTCGCCTAGACCGCGTTGAATGGAAATTATGATGCTACCCATCTACGAGCATTGCCATTTCCATTCAACGCCATCTAGGCAATATACGCATCGTTGGCATCTAAGTCTACACCTTGGTACTTATCCGATAATATTCATAGGCATCTACTGCGAATAACGCTTGCATGAGCGTGTAATGGCTCATGCAAGCGTTATTCAATGCCATCAGTCATGAATTACGTTTGAATGATGGTTATACTGTCGACATTAAACGCTCATTCTGACTGATCGTCAGTCATATGCAAAACATCATAGGGAATACACGTGTTCACACAAGATATTATAATGGATATTCATAAAAAAAAGTATTGGAATGTTGCTTGCCATTTTGAGTATAAAACGTTGGTAAAATTATATTTTCACTTTTTTTACTACCTAATTACGGGATCGATTGTAATTTACCGTCAATGATAATGTAATCAAATCAACATAGTCGAAACACTTTTCAGTTAATGGAGTGTAACACAAAAACTGCTTTATTGAATTTGATGAAATTTAAATGGGACCACTTCGCCAAATATACACGTCATACTCTACCAAACAAAAGAAGAATCATTAAAATCGGTTCATGAACTATGAAGTTACCCGCGAAAAGAAAAATATATAGGGTCAAAAAGAGATTCCTTTACCCATAAAAACTTGTTGGCTGATATACGGAAGTCGAAAGAGGATACATACTACAAATATTTTTTATAATAATTAATATTTTTGCATTTAAGATGCGTCTTTTGATACCTTTTGGTCCTAGTAACACAAAAAAGTACAAGACACCTGTATGCGAAATACTCCTGAAGAAGAAATAGGAGCAACTTAACGTAATCGCTACTCGTAGAAATATTTATGAATTAGAAAAAGTAAGTACGGGAAATACAAGATTTTAGGTGTATAAACTTCTACTGCCGCAGCACCAACCCTTTTAGAAGTCAGATTTTTTTCAACTCTCTCCGGTAATTAGATCTACTTAATAGATTTTTTTCACAGCGTCTATTCTATAGCTGCGTTTAGTTTTATCTTTTTTAAAATTGGTAATAATTCTCGTAATTATCATTCCTGTTATAAAGTAAATAGTACGAATGTGTTATCATCCTAAGAGTATGAAATAGACATGACACGTAACAGTTGGGCGCGTGACTGTTGTTCGAAAGTCATTTTCTAGATTTTTATTTTAATACCCTTCAGTGGATATAAAAGACTTTAGCCGTAACGGACAGTTGATATAACTTTATTTGATATACCTACGTTATAGTTGTTATATAATTTAAAATCTATACCAGCACTTGATATATCGATCAACTGAAAAACTATAGTTTTAAATACTGTTCAAGTATCCTAATTTTTTTCGATATAACGATGATTTGACATACTATGTTCACATATATATATTATATATACTTAATACATTTTGGTATAATTCCGTTAACAAAATTATGTAAGTATGTTTAATAGTATTCAGTTTTCAAAACTAGTCTAAGACGAAGTCACGATAGGTGCGACGACGAGCAAAGGGAGGAGTAGCGTTAGGTTTGAATGGTGACCGCACGACGCGCGAGCCGAGTGAGCGCAGCGAGCGTGCCGCGGCAGCGGCCGGCGAAGCGCCAGAATTAGGGTTTTCTACACCTCCATAAAGATATAGCGCAGCACTTTTGGGATAAAATTATTATCAACATAATAATATGTCTTTTCGAAGCAATGACTTGTCTAAGTACGAGTATGTTTTTTCGAAGTTTCGACGTTTCATTATATATGTTTATCAAAATTCGACTAAAAAGTAAGTATATGTAGTGGTTCTATTTTTATAATAGTTATTTCATTTGCTAAGCATATCACACGTATGTATAGTTTATGAATGGTTTTTAATTTCGATCAAAGGTTTATTATATTTCATTTAGTGCATACGAAATGAATTGTATACTTATCATAAATTGTTATTTTTTATGTTTATATATATTTTAATAATCGAACATACGAGTATATTACTTACCCGTAACAGTTACCATTAGCTTTAATTTTTTTTTTATATTTGTTATTGTATTTATTCTTGGTATCCCATAACTCGGGGATTGTTACGAAAGTCACAACATAATTCTTCTCTGGGTTGTAATACATTAGA
Organism: Selenia dentaria; assembly: GCA_917880725.1. NCBI lineage: Eukaryota > Metazoa > Arthropoda > Insecta > Lepidoptera > Geometridae > Selenia > Selenia dentaria. The sequence continues at coordinate 37,480,377 of OU862876.1, forward strand.
CGTGAACGCATTGCGTGTCCGACTCCAGCGCTGTTCGCGCGCTGACTGACGCGTGATTGACGAAATGCCATTTCACGTTCACTCAAAAGTCATGATTGACAGTTGCATGATGCATAAATCAAAATATTCACATATTTTGTCAATCAACTTCATGCAACCATCAATCACCGCATTACACGATAGGTTATTCGTCAGTCACAGCTGTGACTGTGGTAAAACGGACAGCAAAGCCTACCGTGCTACGAAGAATTATTCGTAGCTACCGTGTAATGGACGCCATAGTTTAGAGTAGGTATATTCATACATATACTAACATCTTTATATAATTTATGTGCATATCGTTGACGTAATATTATTATATTATAATTAATTCGAAAAATACATTATAATTTTCCATACCACTAGCCAACCATAAGCTTTGAACGGGATTTATGGGTTGATAGAGACTACAGCAAAAGAGGAAACCCGCATGGCTATTATGTATCTCAATTGCTAACACATGTTGATCGAAATCTTGAAAAACGGCGGCTCTATGTCAGTTTGGACAACTCCATTAAGCCTCCAGTAAGCATAAATGATAGTAGGTAAGTTGACGACTGGAGCTAACAAAAGTGACACAGAGTCGCCATTTTTCAATATTTCAATGAACACTTGTTAGCAGCTGAGATGCATAATAGCTCCACCGTTTTCCAACCTACAAGCCAACCCGTGTTGCTTGTTGCCAATTACGCGAACTGACAGTTTGCGCGCAAACCATACTAATTTATACGATGGATCTTTGCAACTCCTAAACTTGACCGATTTTGCTGAATTATGTAGGTGGTGCTAAAATAAGGATTCTTTGTTAGGAGTTTTTATAAGGAGACTTTTTCGGTAGATACCTTTATAAAGTAGAACGGTATTATCATGTTTTCCAGTAGTGTCACTTGGTTTACCTCCTAGTAACACCTATCTAGCAAATAGGTAAGTCGGTTAGGTAGGTACGTAACTATACACATTTCCAGTGAATAATTTTAATCATTGGAAATTGTGCGGTGATTAATTTTAACATTAATGATGTCACTTGCAACAAATTGAATGAACACAGCGTGCGTAACGTATGCTTTTGAAAAAGAAAACATTTGAGTCATTTCAATATCAGTATAGATAAACCCGGTGACAGGCAAACAGTGCGCGGACCACTCGAGAGAGCTGATAACCCGTTCCCAGATCGATTTTGTCGCACATCTAGGTGTGTTTTATCACCAATTTATCTAGGACGTTGCCAAATCTTGTAATCATGAGCTCTGTACTGTGTTATGCCAACATTTCGGTTCGAACAGTGCTGAAGTAGGTACAGTTGCCGTGGATAAAATGTGAAAGCAGTGTGTTGAAATTTATCATATCTGGAGATGTTTGTTTCATTTAATTTTAAGGTAAGTTAATAGTTATTTAGCGAGTGTTGAGTTTGAATCGAAATGCTGACTTTCTTTTTTTTCTAGGTTAATGTGATAAGCTTACCAAACTTCCATGCCATGTTCTTCCCTCTCTTTGTCACATGTACGGAGACCCCTTTAAAAAATATCTAGCAACTACCCCCGGTACATTTCATTGTCAATAGTCCCGTACAATTTTTCTAGCTGTATTTCCAAAAAAAAAAATTGAGTAAATTGCGTATATTTCTGTATAATTAGTTTAATACGTTATCATTATTCACTCTATAACATATTTTATCACGAGCGTACTAAGAGAGTTTTTCTTTGATAGAATCTTAAGCATAGCGATGGATACCAGATTATGAGAAACAAATCACGCTATTGAGAAAAGTGAATGAAATAATAATAAATGAAAATAGAAATATAAATGAATGAAAAAAAAGAAAAATAGAAACTAAAGTGTTTTTGTGAAGCGCTCGCAGTGGAGCTTCACTTGGCGATCTTAACCGGTCAACAATGTTAAGCAACGCTTTCTGCGGTTAGGAGTTGGATGGGTGAACGCTAGTAGCATTATTCAACTGAGCGCTTCCGTATTTCGGGCACATTAAACCTAGTTATTTGTCTTAGGACAACAGTCGTTAGGCTATGTCGAAGGCATCCGGGCGGCCTGAAAGCTTCGACATGGGTTGGCCACTAGCCTATCCACCAAGGCGCACTAGGCCCGCGTGGTGGATTATGGCCCAACTCCTCTCTCTGAGACTATATATGTGATATATATATGACTGTGTAAACGCTTTTTATCATACTAACAGTAGGTATATAATATATTGCTTCAATGATTGAGGAAAATTTTACCTCTTCAAGGCACTTTTCTTGTCAAAATGTAAACTATAAATTACTGCTAACATTTATACCTTCTATGTAAACTACTACTACTACTATTTTATACGTTTGTGACGAATAACCTTAAAAACTACTGTACCGGTGATTTAAAAAATCATTACTTATCATCAGACTCTATTATCATTAGATACTATTATCATTAGAATCCTACATTATCCCTGAGTATAACATAGGCATTATGATTCATCATCATCATCACCATCTATCCCCACGGGGTTTATCTGCGGAGCGCAGCTAGTAATTATTAATTTAATTTAATATTTATAGGTATTTACATGTTGCTGTGCGTCAAGACATCTTGAGTATAAAGTTATATGATTATTAACGGGATATTTACCGTAGTAAGGTTGTGGAATGAGCTCCCGATATTTCGGCGCAGTTACATGCACCATGTTCACGGGAAGACTAGTAAGAAAGACTACGTCTTTAAGACGCCGAAATATCGGGAGCTCATTCCACAACCTTACCACGGTAAATATCCCATTAATAATCATATAACTTTAGTGAACAACCGTGATAGTTTGAAACAGTATCTTGAGTATAGCAGGCGAAGAAGCTAAGAAATATTTAAATGGTGTTACAAGTCGTCTAAATGTACTCGTATTTAAAGGTAATTTAGAGTTATAATAAGCGTACTTATAAAAGTATGTAGACGTAGTTATTTCGTGTATATATGGTTAACCCTGAACTGACAGCAGGTAAACGCTGTTGTTTGACTAAAGGGCCATTTAGACGAAGAGAGTTTCTCGACTCAAACATTCGATTATCGAAAGGAACATTTATTTACACACATGTCACGATTATCGCCCTTTCCCTTGGGCGACAATTGCCTCGGAATATAATATATCTGTCTCCATATAAACAGAACTACAAAGCGACAATCGCATTTTGAGATTTGTGGCAGTCGCTACCAAGAGTGCAGTGCGCGAGGTTTTTTTAATAATCTTCAAAATTAAAATCAAATGCAAATAAAATACTTACTAACTAGTCCTATTTTTTAATTTTTGCTGAATGTTTGGGCTAAATTCATCAACTCCCAATTCTCTCGCAAATTCATTTAGAAATGCATACTATTTTTGTACATTATCCGTGTTCTACAATACTTGTACAAACATTTCAATGAGCTTACCTAACATTATCAGCAGTACTGAATGTAGTAATCAATGAACTCGAATGGCAAATCTCGCACTCAAAACGGTTCAAACCGATTTGTACTATATTCGCACGAACATGAAAAAATGTCATACGAGATCATTTTTACACAAGTCGAGAACTCCGAAGCAAGAATCTTCTTACTATATATTGGAGATAAATTACTTGCGAATCTCGTATGACAGAATCGTAGGCGAGAATTTAGTTCTTGTCTATGTGTAAGCAATATGATACGATAATCTTATGGCGATTATTGCTTGCAATAATTAAAACGAAACGAACGAGAAACTCTCTCCATCTAAATAGCCCTTAAAAAACGTCGTGCGCGCTGTGCGAGACAACATTCGTTTAAGCTTAGAGTTTACAAGTATTTTATTGTGGTTTGTGTATATTCCATAGGTATATAAAATAATGTGTTTCGACGCCCTTTGGCGGACCAGATGAAGAAGTTTTATATTTTTTTTCCTTTCTATAGTTTTTATAAGGCGAGACGCCTCTTTCTTAACTGCTTCTGAATTTCTTAATTAATTGACGGCATCTCCTTTTCTTAATACTTTTTTTAATTTAAAACGGCATAAGATAGCAAATGTGACATGTGTGATATCGTCAAATTCCAGGAATGGTTGAGCTGGCCGCTTATCCGAGCCCATCTATGTACGCTGGCCATATCTGTCAGTTTCAACGCCACCTGGCGAGTGCCTCGCGATGGGTTTCGGTACGGAGGGCTGACGTACGGGCTGGTGCTCACAGTGGCTTTCCTGGTCGTCGCTCTGCCAGTAACTCTGTTGCAGCTGGCCATCGGGCAACTGAGCCAGCAGGATGCTGTTGGTGTTTGGAGGGCTGTGCCTTTCTTTAGAGGTAACTTAGAAAGAGGTGGTGACTCGGCTCCCAAAACTGAGCCACCCTACCATAAGCGAATACCGTAATGCGAATTCCCAGAAATGGGCCTCGGCTAGTGCCAATCAAGTTTGTTAGGACACGCAGTAAATACACTTACTTAGCTAATACATTAAACGTGCAATTCTTGTATAGGTACTTGTATATATATATATATATATATATATATATATATATATATATATTAAGTAAAGGAAAAGTTTTTTGCAATTAGTGACTTTTTGAGTACTCCAACGATGGTTGGTCCCATAGCAGTTTTTGATCAGTATTAGAAACAGGATCTATTGGCATCAAAAAATGTTTTTGGGTAAAATGGTTATTTTCTTGCTAACTGTAATTTTTTTGAAAATCTGTGAATGGGCATCAACATTCTATAAGAAAATATGGATAGTCTCCTAAGACCATTTTCAAGTAGCTGCAACGGATAAGGTACTTCCCTTTACTGCCCCGCTGAAAGTTTCCACCCTGTATATGTACCTATATATAATCTGGATCTCGGAAACGGTTCCAATGATTTTCATGAATTTAATATGTAGACGATAAATCGATCTAGCTTGGTTGAATTTTTAGAAAACGTACCTAGTTTTATTTTTAGGCAATGAAATACAACAGTTTGTTCGTTGCGTTCAAACTAGATGGCGCAACAGTCGCATTGCAAAATTTGGAATCGCGGTGACAAGACTCAAACAGAACTTCTGTTGCTATTTTGTATTCCACTAGAGAAAATGGGCTCGGTCATCCTGGTACTGTTTATTAAACAGTAAGTTGTATTATGGTTAAATTTTTGTTCCAGGAGTCGGTTACATAAGGCTACTGGTGAATTTCCTCGGATCGGCGTACTCCATGGTTTATTTATCACTTACCATAGCATATTTTCTGTATACTGCAACCCATACCATTCCTTTTATAGACTGCATAGAGTGGGTCGTCATTGAGGTAAGTTACGCTAGTATCCTACAAATTTTAATATACTAGTGTTATTAGGTATTTACCTATGAAATTGCCGATTTTCATTAAATAATATATACTAACTTTTTATTCTATATATTTTTTTTATTAATCAAAGTACCGTGCAATACATGTTTGCCAACGTAGTGGTACCTTATTGATGCCCTTTTTGGTAAAAAGTCTGCTGGGCGGGAGAATCAAATTATTCAAAGGCATTTTGAACTGCCTCTCGGTTATTGAATTTTTCCTCGTCAAGAAGTTATCCAAATTCTGGAAAAAGTAGAAGTCTGTAGGGACAAGGTCTGGTGAGTTCGGTGGAACCTTCCAACCCCAGCGCTTGTAACAAGGAGATCGTCTGCTGTGCACTATGAGGTCGCGCGTTGACATGCAGGAGCGTAAAAACGTACAAATGCGATGTAACCAGAACGCTTACCATTAAACAAATTACTAATTTTCAAAAAAGAATTCCTTAAAATAAAATAAACATAATTTGAACTTATTTATGGCGAAAAATGAAAAAAAAGGCCTTGAAATAGCCAGTACGGCAGAACGGAAAATTCATTAAAGACCTAATATCTGCTGGGAGAATAGCCTTATCTAGGGATCGAACGGCAAAGTTAAGTTTGTCAGCAATATGGCAAGCACCGAGGGGTGTACGAGTTAAACTGGCATTTGGCCGCTTTTAATTTATTCAAATTAAAGCCCTAAGTGTTCAACCCGTCGCGTGTCACGCGTACACCATGTGTTCGTTTAAAAAAGTGCTAAGCTATGTTGCGCATACACAAATTGTATACACATTTTAGACCTCTAGTTTGTAACTAATTTTTTCAGATCCAATACTCTTCACCGGTATAAACATACTTGTAGTTGTTCAAACTATTCAAGTGTAGTAATTTTTTATATGCACTTTTTTTCGGAAATAAACCAAAAAGCACTAGACACGGGACGGGTTTAAGCCCATAACACACTACAGTTTAATTTGTCGTGTTAAATTTGTAGAGTCGCTAAGATCGATAAAAATCGTAACGCCGGGAACGAAAGAAAAAACAATCGAAAAGAAAATGGCTTAACAATTCCTGGAGTTTCGATGAATTACCTATATATTACTATCTGTGTCCCACTGTTTCACCCGCGTGGTGATGGATGATGGTGATGAAGATTTGTCATTCCTAAATCGGCCCTGTATTAGAGCGAACAAAACAGTTAAAAAACATATAGGTTAAGCCGTTTTAGAATTTTAGTGAGACTAACGAATAATGATATTTATGTATATTGGTAATTTCAGGAAGAATATGTGAACGTGATCAATGCCTCAGAATGTTTCAGGTATACATAATACGTTATTAATAAAATTAAATATGTTATTTATTATTTTTAATAAGATTTTAGTGAATCGTAACTTAATGACCTGCATGCATATAATATCAAACATTTTGTATTGTTTATATTTACAGCAAGACATTCATGTCCCCTGTAAGCGAAGGTCCGGAGTACTTTCTAGCAAGTGGTTTAATTATTGTCGTTTTATGGATAGCAAGTCCTTTTGTGTAAGTATCAAATTAAAACTAAGCGTATTTTAAATTATAGATTGGTCCCGTTAGGCGAGGAGGTAAGTTGTGACTCTACCTTTGAAGCTAGGAGTCGCAAATGTCTAACGACTATCTCTATTTTATTTTATTTTCTTCGGGGAGCTTACAGCTATAATTACAATGGTACATGGTAATTAACAATGAAAGGCATTTACAAGCCTCCACAAGTAACAACTATGTAAAAGAATATAAAATAATAGAACTAGTAACATGATAATACAACTAGAACAAATCTACACTTAACGACTGACGGTGCCGGTGTAAGGCCCACTTGCACGTTTGTTCGGGTTAAATAAATAAGTCTACGAGTTTGTAAACTTGCGTTAGTCATATCAACTTTTAACTCTCATTTTGTCTTGCACGACTATTTTATCACCGGTTTTGATAAACTGACATTTGTAATCTTTAGATGTGAACATTGAATTGCCTATGCGCTTATATTGTAACCTGACCAATAATGAAGGAATCGAAAAAAAATGAAACTTATATCTATCTCCTAGGCACTACAGTACAATGTATATAGACTTTCTTGTTTATCCTTTGTTGTATGAAATTTGACGACTTTTTATTCTATACGTATTGTTTCGTGTCATTTCGTCCAAAGAGTACATTATACAGCAGAATGCAACCTCAATTTCTTTTGACACAAAAGTTCACTAACCCTAGTTAAAGACTTAACCCTCCCACATTGCTGGGTTAAATATCAATGAATAACCTTATAAATATCAATGAATATCATAGCCTTTAATGGTACAAGATAAATTAATTATAAAACCACGTTTTAGCAGTTGACTCTGAGTTATTGAAGCTAACTCTGGAACGTGCAAGTGGGCCTAAGTTGGATATAACATTGGATTTATTGACGCCAAACTACTCGTAAATGTGAGTGTAACTAATGTCAGTGTTTTGCCGGTTAACAGTAATAGTTTAAAAAGTGTCATATTATATCCCGGACCGGCTATAAAGTATTTTTGGACCCGCCTTGGCACGCCCCTGTGGGTACCTGCCGGATTATACATTCATTACGGGACAACCTATATATAAAGCTTCTTAGTCTACCTGAATATCCACTAACTCCTAAACAATGTAATGGATTTTGATGCGGTTTTCACTATTAACTAGATAATTAAAATAAAAGTTATTTAGTTTTTATGTAAGCAAAAAGTTACAAAAACTTTACATGTTTACCTCTTTTTTTTTAAATTAATTGCGACGAATCACGAGTACATAATAAGTAACTACGTCAGTTTTTAACTTGGTTAGTTTTTAACTTAGTTAGTTATCGTTTAAATTGATGTTTGATTTTGAATTTGACTTTCAGGTTTTACAATACAGTAAAATTGATGAAACGGATACTGTATGTTCTAGCACCCCTGATCATTGTTCTTGGCATTGTCGTAGTGTCATGTATTGGGGACAGATCTGGTTTCACCTTGTTCGAGAACAGCGAGGATTGGCTGGTTTTCAAGGAACCGAATGTCTGGATCAGTGCGATTGTCCAGGCACTTTGGAGTTGTCAAATTGCTGGTGGATACTTGATAGCTGCTGGGGATTCTGTGTATGCCAGCACGAATGTACAATGGCAAGTATGTTTTATTAGTGTCCTATTATCTGCCCACGAGATTTCTTTTTTAAGGACAACACACACAAAGTCTGCAGGTCCCAAACTAGGCAGAGACAGTCAGTACAGATATTTTGTGATAACTTGCTGACTGATACACATATACATACATATATAATACACAATGACACTAGTCTATACTCGTATATCTCCAGCTCTATATATTTTGGAACGCTGCGGTAGAGTATTTAAAGTACCTACATTATGATAAATAATTGATGTTCATAAGTGTGTTTTTGATGCCTAAATTGAATCAAATATGATCTTGACTTTTTATGCATTTGACTGAGTCGAACAGACATGTTCACGGACACAAATGTTTGACTTGTCCGGTGATCAAACCAGTGGCTCAGAAGGCAGACGCCAACCGGCCAGAGGAAACTTTAATGCTCATTTATTTGTTTTTATTTACTTCTTACAGGCTTATCCTACAGCTTGATGTATTTTGAATAGATTCCTTACTACGCGAAATACATAAATACTTTGTAATCCAAAATAAATTCAATATGGCAATTGTAAGCTGCCGAACTGGATTTACAATTGAACATCAAATTACTGTAATTTAATTAGTTAGGAAGAGTTACACTTAAAATAAATGATTTTACTAGTATGTACCCGCAATTGTTTTTGGGTGAGCAAAGTTGTCCGTATGTGCCGGGAACTGTCAATGAATCAGGATAAAACATAGCCCATGTGTTAATACTGGCTACAAGCTATAACCATTCCAACGTTCAGTGCTTTCTTTTTAAAGAAAACAACCACACTCTCACTACAAAAAGTTGTGATTGTTACATACTAATATTATAGATGCGAAATTTTGTGAGTGTGTTTGTTACTTCTTTACGCTCAAACGGCTGGACTAATTTCGATGAAATGTGGTATATAGGTGGATAAGATGCTGGATGAACACATAGGATACTTTCCATCAACATCAATCACCACGCGGGCCTAACCACGGGACACAGCTAGTTTATTTTTTTAGTTAGTTTAGTTTAGCTAGTTTAGTTTATTTTATTTTTTTAATCACACTTATGTTATATTATTATTATAAATAATAAATATAAATAAAAACATATATTATAAAAAAAAATATATGCGTCTGGCGGCCGATTCAACCACACTTAAAAGAGAAACCATTCAGCAAATGAGAAGCCGACGGTTCCTAACTCTTTATGGCTGTCGAATCAACGCGAGGTTTTTTTATCACATTTACAACTCTCCACTAAACTTCCTTACCCTATAATGAAAAAAGTAATTTCAGATATCATTATTTTACGTGACATACATTTATGTCACCTTATGATAAATAATGAAACAATGCATGGTTGTAGGTCCCTGTGACATACATGGTTGTAGGTCCCTGTGACATGCATGGTTGTAAGTCCCTGTGACATACATGGTTGTAGGTCCCTGTGAAATGCATGGTTGTAGATCTCTGTGACATACATGGTTGTAGATCTCTGTGACATACATGGTTGAAGGTTCCTGTGACATACATGGTTGAAAGTCTCTGTGACATACATGGTTGAAGGTCTCTGTGACATACATGGTTGTAGGTCTCTGTGACATACATGGTTGTAGGTCCCTGTGACATGCATGGTTGTAGATCTCTGTGACATACATGGTTGTAGGTCCCTATGATATGCATGGTTGTAGATCTCTGTGACATACATGGTTGTAGGTCCCTGTGACATACATGGTTGAAAGTCTCTGTGACATACATGGTTGAAGGTTTCTGTGACATACATGGTTGTAGGTCTCTGTGACATACATGGTTGTAGGTCCCTGTGACATGCATGGTTGTAGATCTCTGTGACATACATGGTTGTAGGTCCCTATGATATGCATGGTTGTAGATCTCTGTGACATACATGGTTGTAGATCTCTGTGACATACATGGTTGTAGGTCCCTGTGACATACATGGTTGAAAGTCTCTGTGACATACATGGTTGAAGGTCTCTGTGACATACATGGTTGTAGGTCTCTGTGACATACATGGTTGTAGGTCCCTGTGACATGCATGGTTGTAGATCTCTGTGACATACATGGTTGAAGGTCTCTGTGACATACATGGTTGTAGGTCTCTGTGACATACATGGTTGTAGGTCCCTGTGACATGCATGGTTGTAGATCTCTGTGACATACATGGTTGTAGGTCCCTATGATATGCATGGTTGTAGATCTCTGTGACATACATGGTTGTAGGTCCCTGTGACATGCATGGTTGTAGATCTCTGTGACATACATGGTTGTAGGTCCCTGTGACATGCATGGTTGTAGATCTCTGTGACATACATGGTTGTAGGTCCCTATGATATGCATGGTTGTAGATCTCTGTGACATACATGGTTGTAGGTCCCTGTGACATGCATGGTTGTAGATCTCTGTGACATACATGGTTGTAGGTCCCTATGATATGCATGGTTGTAGATCTCTGTGACATACATGGTTGAAGGTCTCTGTGACATACATGGTTGTAGACCCCTGTGACATGCATGGTTGTAGATCTCTGTGACATACATGGTTGAAGGTCCCTGTGACATACATGGTTGAAGGTCCCTGTGACATACATGGTTGAAAGTCCCTGTGACATACATGGTTGTAGACCCCTGTGACATGCGTGGTTGTAGATCTCTGTGACATACATGGTTGAAGGTCCCTGTGACATACATGGTTGAAGGTCCCTGTGACATACATGGTTGAAAGCCCCTGTGACATGCATGGTTGTAGATCTCTGTGACATACATGGTTGAAGGTCCCTGTGACATACATGGTTGTAGATCTCTGTGACATACATGATTGAAGGTCCCTGTGACATACATGGTTGTAGGTCCATGTGTAATACATGGTTGTAGGCCTCATCTACAAAAGTCTCTCCTGGGAGTTGCTGAAGTACCATATCCCATTGAAATACCACTGATTCTTAGTTGTAGTGTGAAAGCGTTACTATGTTAGAATTTCAATTTCTATGTTAGAATGTGAAGCTTAAAAACGTGATTCTATCAGGGAAACTACTTGCTCGTCTACAACGCGTGCGTTTACCCAGATAACAAATAGAATTGGGCTCACAGAGGCAGTACCTATTTGGAGAGTAGCTCGTTTTGTTCATAATACAATAATGATTTATTGCATTTAATACACAAAATGACTTATCAAATACACTCTTGAATTAGAGAGTACAATGGGCCGCCTTATCGCTTAGCCTTTGGATGGACAGTATCATAAGAAGTAGTTGACAGTGGTCCAAATTATAATGTTATTTTATCCGTAAATCTTACTACTAAATTCACTAAATTTCTATTACATAATTAATGCCATCTATGAATATTGGTAATGAGACGTAAATCTGTATATAATATAATTATCAAGCAGATATACTATCACACATTTTTAAATTAATTTCAGGTCGTCTCTAGCCATCACATGTACCAACATAATCTCTACCTGGTTCTGGCTTCTGTTCTGGTATGGAGTGGCTGGTGCAGAGGTCAGAGACACCAGCTCTGTTGCTGTTCTTCTGCAGATGTATCAGGCTGCTGATGAGGAACAGCTCGACATCGTGTGGCCGTTGCTCGTCTACCTTACTTTGATATTATCTGGAGTCATCACAATGGTAATAATACCTACATATTCAGTACGGTCGTTTTAAATTTGTAACCGTCTTTTATTATAAAATTTTTAGTCTTTATTTTTAGCGATGATTTTGTCATACAGTGATCATGTCAACCGCATACCTTTAATTACTTTTGTAATTTATGTGTCAAATCAATGCTACGAGTACTTAGACTTAAGTTTGCATATTAGCATTAACAGTAATCTACTATGCATACTAGACAACTGTTATTATTAAAGAGGTCCAGAAATATTAACATATTTTTCAGGATTATCCCGTATTATATGGTATATATATATTATGGTATATATATATATACACGCTGACCCGCCAGCGTCTACGTACGCTTGGTCTTGGAGGTTTTATTATCAATCCCAAAAACAACCCTTAGGGGTCGAATTTCACTGAATCCCGTCTTAGTCAGCACCTACGTCCTAAAAAGAACCACCATGCAAAATTTTAAACTTTTAGCACTCGCAGTAACGAAGTTTCATACAAACTATCAACCCCAAAAAAGAACCCTCAGGGGTCAAATTTCATAAAATCCTGTCTAAGTGAGCACCTACGTCATTAAAAGAACCCGCATGCAAAATTTGAAACTCCTAGCACTTGTAGTTTCTGAGATTTCGTGATGAGTGAGTGAGTGACCTTTCGCTTTTATAGATAGATATATAATATTTCTAATATTTTTCAGGCTTTTATGGAACTAAGATTTGATAACAGTCGTATCGAGTGTTCTTTTAACTTTCATGATTTGTGTGTTATGCATCATTTAAAATACGAAGAGATTTATTAGTTAGGTAGTAACTGATTTAGGGGTCTTGTATTGTACAGTTAGTTCTTCTGTACCCAATCTACGACCGTCTCCGGCGCGTTGGTGGTATCAAATGGCGTCTGGCGTCGTTTGCCAGTTCTGTGGTGGGTGCTGGTGTGTCACTGGCCATCCTGGCTGGGAGGCTGCCAGTGTTCACTCTTGTGGAAGATTTGGCAGTGCCGCTACTGATCTGTATCGCCACTGTGCTGGAAATATTGGCTTTTGGCTTTATATATGGTAAGTAGATTATCTAATGATACTATAAGTACCAAAATGTTGGATATTTGTATGTTGATTCCATTCAAAGCAGAAATTCGTTATATGTATAATTTAGGTGTTGGTTAGGCGTGCGTGCGTCTAGTCAAAGAAAATATAAATGGTCAATCCATACTGACTATTTATAATAAACACGGATAATATAAGTGGTCAGTACGGACCATTAATATCCATATATTTGTATAGTATATATAAATATATATATTTACATATATATTTATATATAGTATATATCATATATGTATTTGTATAGTTAGGTAATAACTAACTATATAAACTGCCGGCAGTTTCTACAGATAGGTACGCATAAAAACTTGTACATTGTACAGATCCACATAAATTAACCCCTCACCTACGAATAATACTTATTATTATTCGTAGCCCCTCACCAATCGATTGTCAATATAACAATGAAATCTCTATTGTGTCTGGGTCGTTCGACTGATGAAGTATTAAATTAATTTTGTTTAAAATACAGCTCATTACAAAAGCTTAATATGAATCTAAAACATAGATGTTTATAAAAATTTGTTTCTTTTCATGCTAATCTTAATTGAAAAAATAGTGGATCTTTAAATAGTGTCGTATATATACCTGGATTGTGATTGAGTTTTTGACTTGCTTCAAGAGAGAGCTTTACACAGAAAATCTGCATGAAATTGAATTACTTATATTTATATATTTGTCTGTCTCGGAGTACCGAGTGATGTGCAGCTGCCTCGGACAAGCGTGATGATTACCATTCGATGAACAATTCGCTCACCTCGTGACATAATTTTATTAAAAAGATTGTATAAGTATAAAAAAAAATCTCTGACAGGCAAATATAGTCCCCGTCCGGAGACGATGTAAATGCCGGTAGAGGCAAACAGCATTTAATCCTTTCGAAAAAAACAGGCTAATATTTGTTACAACTTTAGAGGCCTTACTTATAAACGCTGCTTAACTTTTAAATGACGTCATTCAGTAGTAGTGCGCACAGCAAAACCGTTCTGTGTCGTACAAAGTGACGTTTTAAATTAAAGTTAAAAGCAGTGTTTATAGGCCGTAGAATTTTATTGCACTTTCTTTGCTAGACTTTGAATGACGTTACAATTTTGGTAATTAATGGCGTTTCGGCATTCAAATGGTTGAAAATCTTAGATTATCTTTGGCTGCGACTGCATTAATTATAATGGAAACAATAAGGACTAATAAAGTGTTATCAGCAGCTTCCAGTAGACAGCCATGGCAGTTGATTTATAAAACTTTAATTAATTTTTTTTTTTTACTTGTTTTTACTTTTTTACTCCGTCTGTTGAAATCTAATCTAACATAGTTTCATGATTCCAATTTTTAGATAATTAATAACGGAAATCGGCTGACCAATCCAAGATTAAATTAATGAAGATCAAGTGAACACGGGTACTCGTAGGTCTCAAAAGGTGCAAATATGATACTCTTGATAGTGAATTTATATTGTGCATTCTGGAGGGTAAGGCCGTTTGTCCACCGTTACCGGGACGTCACCTGCAGAAACGAGATTGTATCTGATCGAGATCACGTTGACGTGACGGGCGTGCGGTGGACACACGGCCATAGTAATTCTATGCATCGCTAAATCGACGCCCTCATCTCGTTGTCGGTGATGTCCCGGTGACGGTGGCGGTGGACAAACGGCCTAAGAGCCCGGTGCATGTCCTTCGGGACCTAGACGACACACAAGGCAGGACGAGCCATGAGAATTCTGGCCTGTATCTTACAGAAAGATAACAATTCAACGTTCTACAATGCTGTAAAAGAAAAAGCAAAAAAAAAAAGTAAAAGTAACTGACTGGTAGGGGTTGAACTTTTTGTATACAGTTGATTGTATACAGTAGTTTTATTTAGAGTAGTAATATTTAGTTTAAAAAAATATATTTTTTCATGTACTACAGTTCATCTTATGAATTTGTTTATATATAATTTATCTACTTTAGTTTATTTCTGTTTGTATGTTATATTATTTCTTGAAGCCTATTCTCCTACTTATGTATATAAAGAGCTTACAGCAAAGGTAATATTGCCCAGAATTCCATAGCATGGGCTGAGGTACTCATACGAATTGACAACTCGTTAGTATATCGTGGTCAAGCACGTCAGGTTGAACTTGATGTGCTTGGAACCTCAAACTTCATGTAGCACTTTAGCAAGTAATAGACAGTCAAGACTAAAAACTACGTCTTTAAGGTGACTATGTAGGCGATGCGCTTGTCAAGGGTATGCATTTCTTTCTCCATTCAGAGAACGTCTCGCACATCATGTATAAAGTTTTTTAAAAACAACCTCACATAACTTTATGTTTAACGAACTTGGACGAAGACACAGAGTAAAAAAGGTATCATTCTAACATTAATTCTTTTAGGCTGGAAGAATTTGGTCGAAGACGTAGAGTTTCTGATCGGTGGCGAGCTTGTCAGATACTGGGTTTGGGGCTGGTGGGTATCCGCGGCCGTGATCGCTCCGTGCGCCCTGTGGTGGCAGACGAGCCTCTTCACTGGTTACACTTGGAGTGACTCTTGGGAAGCTGGCACAGTTATGGCTACTGTTGCAATCGCCAGTGGGATTTTCGTGCTCTTTGCCGCTATTTCTATTGGAAGACAAGTCCAGTATGATATATTTGGAGTAAGTACAGATCTTTTATTTCTAAATTAGTTACCTGCGTCAAAATTTGAGTGAGCATCAATTCACTCGCATCTTTTTACTTCTTGATCCCGGCACGGTGTAAGGCACTCGTGAGGTGCCTCACGCTCCATCCGATACAGTAGATGTTTATGTACTCGTAGATACAACTTCTACACAAACGACAGTGTTGAAGATTGTGTTGTGTCTGTTAGAGCAGTCATCACTGAAACAAAATGTCTAAAATTACTTTTAAGTAAAAGCTGAGCCTCTGACCTTTTGGCTCTCTCGATTTGCGTGTGCTTTTCAATTAAGATTGAAGAAGATTGAATAGGAATTAGAAAAAAAATAAGCCAGATGAAGTGGCAGTGGGCAGGTCAGATAGCACGCAAAATAGATGGGCCGGATGGTTCTGGAATGGAGAGCACGGACAGGCAAGTGCAACGTAGGCTGTCCACCGACATGGTGGATAGAAGACCTGGTAAAGGTCACAGGACGACGTTGGATGCAGGCCGCTTCCAAACAGTCCTTTTGGAAAATTATGGAGTAGGCATAAGTTCAACAGTAGACGTCCTACAGCTGAGATTATAATGATGATGAATAAGAATTACTGAACCGACCATTATTACTCGACCAATCACGTCAGAGCTTTGTTCAATAATGATTGCGATTGTTTACAGAAGCTGAAATCATCATTCAAGCCATCGCGGCATTGGGGCCCCAGAGACCCGATCACCCACTACTACTGGTTAGCTAGGAGGGATGACGTTGACAGACGTCATCTGCCCCGGACGAGGTATAATCGTCGAGAACTCGGTCAGCTCTCTAGAAGACCCAGTTTCTTGACTGTCACCGACTCCATCCCATCTAAAGATGGCCTAATCCCAGCTGACATCAAGAACCGTTCAAATTCCGATGATTGGATATACACTTCAGGCAGGAAACAATACATAACAGAGGTACATCGACACAACGAGATAAAACGATCCAAAAGTCTTGATTGGGAAGTGCCCATTAGAAAGAGTCTAGAACGCAAAAAGTCAGCGTTGGGCAAAGAAGATAACAATAATATCGTAGGATTTAAATTTAGTAATAATGTTGAACGATAATTAAATAAATTGTTAAATAACGTGGAGTTTATTTTAATTTCCTCGGTGTTACGGTTTTTTTTCGTATCAAGCTATACTGTAACCTCGGAGCATTTGCTTGGATAGGTCGCTTCATTGCTATAGTCCCGTGTATGTGTATCGAAGTTACCAACATCATGCCAGATATTATTTATTTATTTATTGGAAAACCAACAGCTTTTACGCTACAAAAATATTTACTAAAATAACATTAGAAAGCCAATTACAGGTTCTCACGATTATACAGTAAAATAACAGTTAAACATGTGTAAACACTAGAACTTAATGAAGTAGAACAGTGGAGAGATGACTAAAGAATAACAAATTAATACTAATAAAAAGTGTTGTATATAAAACCGTCCGAACGTTAGCCGTCCGCTAGGAAGAATTCACTGCTCAGCCGTCGCCTCGCTGATGAAGCACTTGTATTGAAAAGGTCAAGTTCAGTACGCTTGCTTAATTTATTAAAGTTTTCGTTCGCGCGCAACAGGTAAGAGTTCTGTCTATAATTAGTTGATACTACAGGAAAGTTCAGTGGTGCATGATATCTGGTGGATTTGAGTGGAACATTAAGTTTAATCTCACTCATTAGCTCTGGGCAATCAATTGCATTGCTCGTGATTTTTAAAAGAAACACAAAGTCTGCGATTTCACGTCGCTTTGAAAGGGGTAGAAGATGAAACTGCTTGCAATATTTATTATAATTATCCGACGAGTAAGGAATCCGCAAACGATAGCAAAGGTACTTTAGAAATCTCATCTGGATCCGCTCAATCCTTGAGATGTACTTGTCATATTAGGGGCTCCAGATTTGTGATGCGTACTCAAGATTACTTCGGACAAAGGTACAGTATAGGATTTTAAACGTTTTTGCTCTCTTGAAGTTAGTAGAAGTGCGCATGATGCGCAACCCTAGTGCTCGTGTAGCTTTGCGGACAATGGCTTAATTTTGCTTCCAATAATATGTAGGTAATGTGTTAGGAAGGAAGAGAAAACAGGACTAAAAAGATTAAGGATCTGAATGTCTCGGATGACAGAATGGTGTTACGCAGTAATTTTCACATTTAGCCTGTTGACACAAGTAGCATTAGGTTTTACCAAGAATGCTATATTTTTCTTCTAGCACATCTACGAGTCATCTCAGTGATCTTGAAACTTATCTGTCGCTTAAGGTGATATCAAACACTACATTCGAATGAAAGTTACCTCGAGTGAATGCTTAATTTTTCCTTCATTCCATGTTCACACTGCACAGCTGGAATTACATAGAAAATAACATTTACTTCCTCTTACTTATTTTTTTTATAAATTATATATTTATTATTATTAAAATTAATAGAATATTTATTCTTTCCTTTTCATTCAATACGTCGAACGAATGAAGTAATTGTCCTGGTATTAGTTTAATATGTGATCGTTGACATGGGATTCGCCTGCTGCCGGATTCGAGAAAAATGGCCAAACCGAGTGTTCACTCGGACAAAAGAGAACATTCGGTCTGTTTTGCATTCAGATTGTTTATTTTTCGTTCATTCGGAGTGGAAGTGAATAAAGCCGGATGTTAATTAATTTTGCGTTCAGACATTTCCTTTCATGTGGAAGGTACCGAATGAGAGGCGAATATCCACAAAAAAATAACCTTTTCATAACACTTTTACCATTGACTTTCAACCTCAAACAAAAAACTACTTTGCTAGCGGCAAAGTGATATCTCCTTTAAGAATCCCATAATATACATTTATTTTTTACTTGCGTACCTGTTTATGATGTATCTCGACACAGCACTTGTTAAGAATCTGCTAATTCGGAAGTAGACAGCTGCTGTCAAAACTGCCTACGTGACACAAATGATTAGTTTTTTTTAACATTTTGACCTTCCTTTAGAAACAAGCATGCCCTTAACCGGCTCTGTCTTTGTTTGTGCAAGATTAACCGATAAGTATTCTCCTCATACGCCGAATGGCGTCAGAGCTCAGAGCTAGGTCGAAAGTAACTCGAAGTGAATCGCCCATTCTGCTTAATGACCCCTTGTATTTAAATTCTTGCAGTAAACTTGGGGCAAATTCGGCGGCAGCCAGTCACGTTTGTATTGCGTCTTAATTATGATAAACGTCATATTCTGCATTTTCTTTGTAATGGATTAACCATTCATTATATTAAATTGTTATAACAATACGGTAGTCGTTTTTCCACATTACATAACCTATTGTTTATTATAGTGCTGTGTTATTTTACTTATAATACTCTAGGGTGTGTATCCGTCGGTATAATTACATTATTCATTACCATTGATGAGTTGTGTGCTTAAGGGATTAAGGGAATTAACCCTATAAGCGTAATGTACAAACGAAATGTTCATATTCCTGATGTAAAACATAATTTTGCAGATAATTTTGAGGTTGGCATTAGTAAATGAAAAAAAAATTGTTCTGACAAGTTCCATTGCCGAGTCCCATGGAACTAGTGAGAAAAACGTGTTTTAGTTCCATGGAACTAGTGGGAGTGTTTTTTCGCAATAGTTCCATGAGACTCGGTAATGTACTATTTTTCTTCAATGATCCCGTTTTAATAAAATGAGACCTTTGGTGCTTACCGAATTCAGTTCGAGTTTAACAGAAGTTCCACTATGTAAACTAATTCCATTTATGATATATATATATATACATATACGACCTTGGGTATCATCGGTGTTGTCTATTGTTTCAAACGTGTGCATGCAAACTTGCGAACATTGTGTTCCTAATCCATAGCTTAGTTTGCATTATTTATGAACATTATTGCATTATTTTAAAATTATTATTATCATCACTGACACCTTTATATTTTTTCGATACACTTGCTCACAAAGTGGTTCTAATGTCACCGCAATTAGGCCTGTAATGACACCTGTAATCAAACTGACAGTTTTTCATTGCTATTACACAAGACAAGAGTCTTCGACCAATGTGTGTTACCAGTGATGACTTATGGCACTGAAATGTGGTCTCTTACTATGGGCCTCATAACTAAGCTCAAAGTCGCACAACGAGCTATGGAGAGGGCTATGCTCGGGGTTTCTCTACGTGATCCAATCAGAAATGAGATCAGTAGAAGAACGAAAGCTACTAATGTAGCTTTCGTTCTTCTACGGCCCAGAAGCCAGTTAAAGTGGCAGTGGGCAGGGAACATAGCACGTAGAACAGATGGCCGATGGGGCCGAAAGGTTCTGGAGTGGAGACCACGGAGCGGCAAGCGCAGCGCAGGTCGTCCACCGACACGGTGGACAGACGACCTGATAAAGTTCGCAGGACGACGTTGGATGCAGGCTGCTACCAACCGGTCCTTTTGGAAAATCATGGGGGAGGCATATGTTCAGCAGTGGACGTCCTACGGCTGAGATGATGATGATGACACAAGTGAGTTATAGAGTTTATTTATTTTGTTGTTTGAGTTACTTTGTTCTTTAAAAAAATCATGTTGATAGTACAAATAAATTAATGTCTCCTCAAATCTCAATGGCGTCTCAGCGATAATCACCAACATTACACACTTGTACCATAATGTATTATTATGCAATGCATTGTTTTGTTTGTCAAATAAAAATCACTTTTTGTAAACGGGTATAAGGAGTTTTTGTATAAGTATTGCAAAGTAAAACATTAACGGTGTATAACTAAGTTTTTATCTCACCATCACCATCATCATCATCATGGCGTTCTCCTATACAAAACAGTTATCTTTACCTGGATGTTTAATCTGTAAGTTATGTAAAATTGTACCTACCTAGTAGTCTAAAATTAATATTTTATTATAAACAAAAATACACTGTCTTAATAAGCGCCGAAAGGATTAAAAACATTGGCTGCATTGCTTGGTTGAATTGTAAAGCCTAACTTTTGAAAGACGTAAGCATCCGCTCTCAGATCCCCCGAAGCAAGGAACTAGTCCTTTAGAAATTTCTTTACAAAACATGTTGGTGGCGGATGATCATTGCATTGACCCAGAGTTTCGATAACCAGCGTACAACAAATTAATTTAATTAAGTCTACGGCTACAATCACTAAGCCTATGGTGTCCGTCTGTCAGTCGGCCTGTCTGTCTGTACATCCCATCTTTTAAAGGACTGTATATTTCAAACCCAAATAGAGTAACTTTCAGCTAGGTATTCGATGTCGACATCAAATCACGGTGGTACTATTTAACTTTAAAAGGCATACCGTACCCCTGGACGGGGTATGTCCAGGGGTACGGTGAGTCTGATACACATAGATAGCCGGTTGAAATTTTGACAGAATATGTGTTATTATGGCGGATTTGCTTACAAATAAAAAAAGAAGAACAGGGGGTTGATTGGATATACAAATAGACGTGTTCCATTCAATGTTCTTTAGTTTTGTAGACTGTCCTTTAGAATCCATTGAGCATATCTCCTTATTTTCGATTTTTACCATTTTATTATGATCGTCAGATTTATGACAGCTCCATAATAAGGCATTGAAAATATCTTTAACATAAGCCAATGTCATGCAAGTTCGCACCGTTCGCGTGCTAATATCTCGATTCATCCTGCAAGTATTTTTTTGCCAATTTCGCCTTCTTGGTAGGAACCCCAATCCCCTCGCCAAAATTAAGCCTGGCGGCGACCTCTCGACTGGTGCTACCGGTTTTACCAACCCCATGAATACCTACTGTCAGACTGTGACAGAATACGTGCACAAAATACCTTCAAACAAAGGTTGAGAAAAATGGCAGCTCTATGTCACTTTTGTCAGCTCCAGTCAACAACTAACATTTTTGTTACTGGAGTTATCAAAATTGACATCAAACCGCCATTTTCCAAGATTTCACCAACATTTGTTAGCAACTTAGATACATAATAACCCTAATCACATAGCTGTACTGATATTTGACAACGAAGCAAACGACATACGAGTCAAATCAATTAGTACAGAAGACTGGCATGTTGTTTAGACTAGCTAAGTATAGAAGTACTAGTCTCTAAAACTGTCTTCCATACTAGTTTCTGTTAAGATTTACAATGTTGTTTATGAGCTAGTTACACAACTAAATAAAATATATCCATAATCATTCGCCGCAGTGCGAATTTATATCTAAAAAGCGCAGAGCGATGAGATATTTAAATACAAGGAAGCCTTACCTCCGCATATCCACACAGATTAAATAATAGTTAACAAGAATTGTGTCTCCCCAGTTTATTCTTCAGTTACTGCGTCTCAAGGGCCGGTTACGTTAGCTTGTAGTTAGCCGGTGCGCAGGCGCATTCGAGTACCAAAACACGCGCGAAGCGGCTCGCTGTGCGGTGACGGTCGCGCGAATAAATACGATAATTTATAATATCGATAAAGTTTTTATCTATCGGTTGTTTAAGTGTTCAGTGCAAGTGTTAGTGATGTCCAAAGACAGGCCTAGGTTTAGCAGGCTCGGTGTGTTGGCTCCGGCAGCACTGTCGGCCTGCATCGATGCTTCTGTGCTAGCGGCGCCGGCGGCGGGAGCTATACTATCAACAGTCCTGAAGGAGCTTAGCAAGGCTTTTATGCTGAAGAAGTAAGTTTCTCATTTCATGTACCTTTTATTTGACATCGATTTTTTATTATTTTGTTTTCCACTTTAATTTGTATTAAAATTGACATCTGATTTTCATAGACTGATAGACTAATTCATATGATTGTGTAAATATTATATACTAGTGAATTTCCGCAACTTCGTTCGTGTTGTAGGAGGCTTGGCCTTCGGCTCTTTAATCTCCCATCTTATCTTTTTTTTCTTTTAATGAAAAAACATTCTACGAAGAATTAGACATTAAAAAAAAAGATAAATCGGTAAAGCGGTTCACCAGTTATAGCGTGGCCAGGAAAAATAGGGTTTCATTTATATATGTACATTGTTAATTTAAGCCATACTGATTGTAATTATTATCAATATCATTAGTAAGTCGTGTTAACGGTACTAATTTGGATTAATAAATAACTTGATCATTGATCATTTTTGATAATGTAGGTATAGATAAAACAAGTTACTATAAGAATTCATGCCTCCAGTTCCAAGAATTCCCTTGTCCAGCTGCTCGGGGGTCAATAAAATAGTCATAGAAATATAGGCCGAGTGTTTATGAATATTTCACTTGGTACTTACATATTCCAAATTTAACAATTGTGTATACAATCATTTACCAGACAAATTCAAAACTGAAGGCTTAAATTTATTTAAAAGGACAATTTTCAAATTCTTTATCGATAAATGTCATTATTCGGTCAAAGACTTCTTAAATGATAGAAATATGTATATGTAATTATTTGCTACGACTTATCTATAGCTTTATTGACATCATTCTGGACATTACTTTATTATTAGGTTTTGTTAGTGTACTTTGACATCAATGAATTATTATTTTAATTGAATATGATATGACAATTATTTACATATGTTAGTTATGTATGCAATCGTTTTATTGTTTCTATTGTAAATAATATTGTAATCTTCATTAAATTAATATTTGTACGCCTATTAAGGTAGAATTTTGATGGAACCTTAGCATTAAGAACTTAGCTACTAAGGATAAGTAATAAAAATAAAGTCTGCGCAGGATAAGTAATTCGAGTAGCTTATTATCTTCTTCAATGCCATATCTATCTTTATACCAAAACGTCATAAAATAATTACATTGTTACATGAGTAAATTTAAATACTTATTAAATCTATTAGTAAACACTAATAATAAAATACAGTACCTACGTTCATACAAATATAAAATTAATCACCATGGAAAACACGGTCATCAATTTCGTTAACCTTGACGGCATTTGTGTTACATTTCATCACCCTTGACGGTCGTCGAGAACGTCTACCCTAGACGTGCTCGAAAAGTTCCAGACAAAAGGACGATATGCTTTTGACTGCAACTGTCAACTGACACACAATTTGACAGAATTGTCATAATTACGATCTTGACGTAGGTGGAGGTCTTATTATTTTGTCTATGCTGTGCTCAAGAATATTTCTTTCGCTTTTTCACCCGCGTGGTGATGGATGATGATGATGAAAAGTATGTGTTAATCCCACCCCTCATCTACCTCCATACCAAATTTCATCAAAATTGGCCCAGCCGTTTGAGCGTGAAAGAGTAACACATAAGATCCACACATCCATACTCACAAACGTTCGCGTTTATAATATTAAATAGGATACGGCGTAAAACCAGTGTTTCTGCGCTCCTTCTTGTGACATCATATAAGCTAAGTAACCGGTTCTACTAAAGTTGTCTCATTTTACATAATAAGACATCACAGTTAATGATCATGTTGTTCGCTAGTGTAGGAATTTCTTTGAATGAGTTTAATATGTCTGATTTATCTACTTAAGTTTTTATAGTTATACCTATAAACGCGCACCTACTACTGTTATCTGTATCGCCTCTTGTTAAGGCAAGTCTTATACCGGTCCAATGCTTTTGTATCTATAATGTTTATATTTTTAACCAACTTCAAAAAAGAGGAGGTGTTAATGTTCGAGTGTATGTATTTTATTATTTTCATCGATTTATCCTCCATTTGTGGACCGATTATCATAACTTTTTTTTTGTTTGATAGATATATTTTCATAGATATAGATATTTGGTAGATATATATTTGGTAGATGTATATATTAGGTAGTATATTTTCGATGTGGTCCGATTTAAATTTCATCAAATTTGGTGAAGCAGTTTTCGAGTTACTCCAATAACTGAAAAGTGTTAAGCCTACCTTGATGAATATCATCATTGACGGTGAATGACAATCGATCTCGTTAGTAGTAAGGGTCACTAATAATTGTGAAAAAAACATAAAAAATGACTTTAACAACAAAAAGTGCGAAATAGCTTGTTGAAGTCGGTTCCATTTTTAGGTAATTTTTTTTCGTGTATATATATTTAGTTATATAAACTCTAACGTTTAAGAATAGTGTTCGTTTAGTCCTTGAGGGGGCAAGATTAATTCATTCTATCTGCGCCGTCGGGAAGAAGGAAAACCGACTTACGTTAAGTGGCTGTAGCAAAAACAATTTGCGAAAAAGTATTCCTATCGTAAAATTCAACGCGTCACGCTTTGGTTAACAGACTATGAGTTATCTGTGTCACAGGTACCCTAGATACATGATAGTTTGTATGGTTCCACGTGAACGATAGGCTACTTACGCGGTTATTCGTGCTAGGTCAGGCTAATCGTACAGAGCTTTACTGAGTTCTCGCTATAACAAAGCGGCAGTGATGGACACCGCAGTGTTTTATATGCTATGACTCAGGCGCGGATCTTAGGTTATGGGTCACAGCCAGTCGAAAATCAGCTAAATGCGAGTTGGAGCATGAACTGTCTCATGATCGACATAGTATCAAGACGCTGGCCTGAAGTTAAGCGCCATGCTTGCCCATAACATCCCAGTGCCATTCAGAATTTTGAATTTGGTACATCACTTCACAACCCTGCTTGGCAAACACAGCGCTTATTACTCGAAGATATAAGACGTTCTTACTCCGTAATTTCCTGGAAACAACTATATAATAATATATACTAATTCAGAAGATTTCTTTTCCGCGAAAACGTTAATAATTAATAATTGATATCCAGGTGTTGTATATTTTA
Organism: Selenia dentaria; assembly: GCA_917880725.1. Taxonomy (NCBI): domain Eukaryota; kingdom Metazoa; phylum Arthropoda; class Insecta; order Lepidoptera; family Geometridae; genus Selenia; species Selenia dentaria. The sequence goes on from OU862876.1 coordinate 37,505,988, forward strand.
CTAACGGCCGTTTTCAATAACCTATCTTTCGTCGGTTTACGCTACTAGAGATAGATATTTGACACTATTTGTGTGGACGTTGTATCAAATTTCTATCGGTAGTAAGGAAAACATTGGATAGATAGAATATTGAAAACGGCCGTAAGGCATTGGATATAGAACGTCTTATCATGGGGGTGTCGAATATAAAAGTGTGAAGTCTGATGTCACAAGTATTTTAGGGTTGAAGGCATGTCCATTGTGCTCACAACGGTGGACCAAATAAAATTAGTGAATTGCCCGCAAACGACTTCAAAAGAAAGATTAAAAAAAATTCGAAATTAATTCATTTTACTCAAAAATTTTCGCAAAATTTCTAGTGTAGCATTACCCGCATTCCTTTCATCAATTTTCAGTACTCAAAAGTTAGTAAAGGTAATTTTATCGCCTTCTATTCAGATTAGTTATATGACTGAGGCTTTAGGAAACTGGAAAATAGCTTGTCCAAGTCAGTCCCTGCCCAAAGCTCCTGCTTCTCAGAGGCAGTGGGACGGGCCGCTCTGTGAGTTAGAACTTGAAAACCTGATCAATTCAACTAGTTCTTCCGCAGAGCGTGCTCGCCTATTAGCTGTTACTCGATGGGAGTCGGGGCTTTGGCTACATGCTTTGCCGTCTAAAAATGTTGGAAATCTTTTGGACAACAATACTTTCCGAATACCCGTATCCCTACGAGTAGGTGCCCCTTGCCAGGTCCCTCACCGTTGTGTCTGCGGTGAAATGGTGGATCGGTTCGGCCACCACGCACTCTCATGCGTAAAGAGCGCAGGGCGCATACCGCGGCACGCCAGCTTGAATGATATCATCCGTCGGGCATTTGTCAGTGCTGGAGTCCCGTCAGTTTTGGAACCGAACGGATTGATGCGGGATGACGGCAAGAGACCAGATGGGATGACTATCGTCCCGTGGAAGATGGGACTGCCCCTGGTTTGGGATGCTACATGTGTGGACACACTGGCGCCGTCTCATCTCCCTGGGATGATTGATCGGGCTGGCGCTGCCGCGTCTAAAGCGGAAGACCTCAAACGTCATAAATATGTGTATTTAGACAGAATGTACATGTTTATGCCGTTTGGGGTCGAAACTTTAGGCCCATGGGGGCCGTCCGCTCTCAACTTGTTTAGGGATCTGGCGAAACGTTTGTTTGAGGCGTCGGGTGACCGAAATGCTGGCGCCTATTTTGGGCAAAAACTTAGCATTGCCATCCAGCGTGGCAATGCCGCCAGCGTTTTGGCCACTTTTCCCCCCACCATGGGGCTTATAGATTAGAATGTTATTATTATTATTATTTTATTTAATTTTTAATTACTAATAAATATGTTTAGTATTTACATAACTTTTTTTACTCAATAAATGAATTTATGAAACTAAGTCTCAGCGAATCTTCGTTCTCGTATTAAAAAACGACCAGACCATATTGAATAAAGAGTTGACTCAATTATTTTAGGTAAGATTATCATTAATGAAGTACATTTTTATTTGAATATATTTAATATTTGTATTTTAAACATGTAACATAACACTTAAATCATTTATTGTACTGTTAAATTTTTTCATTAATCTGTTTGACATTATTAATAATCTTACTATTACTGTATAATATACTTCCTAAATTTTGACTTCTTTCTTCATATATATTATTTTGTAAATTTGACTTGCCCAGTGTAACTGACAATGTTATAAGGCCAATAAACAATTTGAATTTTTGAATTTGAATTTTCCATCCGCACTTGCTATGACTCCCACATAACCCACGTGCTTCTCCCGGGGCCGGTGATATCTATAAAAGAGTTCAATGCGACAAAAAAAAAGGTTATTCGTACAGGATATGTAGCAAAGCGGTCGTACCGCTAAGGCAGACTAAGCGAATCCTATCATCTGGTAAACAATAAATGTGGTTGCTAGCAACACCTTACATATAAACAAATAAATCACACTATAATAAATGCGAATTATTGTGAGTGACATAATGAAGATAAGTAAGTAAGTGCAAACAAACACGTACTTCGGCACGCAGAAAAGGCTAGACAGATTTGAATGGATCTTTGAACGGATATAGCTTGAATTTTTCACCCCGACTCTACGAGTGGTTGCCAATGGATAATGCTCTCCTTATTCTACCTAGATGAAACCGCGGGTAAAACCAAGTAAATAATAAATTTACGTATGCAAACACGTAATTTAGGTACAATTTATCTTTCATAAATACTCTTTATAGTAATCAGCGAGAACGTGAGTTTAGCTGTATAAGTATTTTATAATATTGCGAGAACTTCTTATAATATAATTAACAAGTATTAGTTATTCAGTGATTGCTGTGTGAGCTTTAACAAGTCGACGTGCATGTTTCTTACTACATCGATTTTGATTTTTATTTATGTAACGTACCTCTTAAGGCGCGGTGCAACCCTAATTTTAAAACAATTTATGATGCTTTACATAAGGTTGACAATTGCTTATCAGATTGGACGATGTAATGTGAAAATGCAATTGAATACGTGCTAATACTTTTTATATTTCTTTCATACAATCAAATCATTAAATTTTAATGATAAAAGAGTCCATAGTTCACTAGTAAATTTATTGGGAATTCGAATATGATAAATTCATGTGTATATATTATATGTTATATTTGCCCATATTTGAATAAAAGTGATTTTTCCCACGAAGCACGTAAGAAAAATTGCAAAATTTAGGGAATGTTGCCGATTTTTTTCCTATCGAGCCAAGTTTGCTCAATCGTGTATGGCTCCCATACTTCATAAGAACGTACAAATATTCAATGAACACTACGTTTATTCGAACTTCGGTTATTAGGTTTAAGCGTCGAAAAACTAAGTTTTTGCGAAGTCAAATCATAAAATTTGGTCGAATCTACACTCATTTCGCCTTAATCATTCCATTTGAGTTTCAACGTTAGTTTTTCTCAATACTAGAGTTACTGGCCAAGAGCATGTAAGTTCAAACTTAATATAAAATTCCGTAGACAAAATTAAATCAAAAACTAGGTTCAAGGCTCTACAGTTTATTTTATGGTCAAATCAAATAGAAATTTAAAAAAAAACCGAAATTATCTAACATAAGCTGTAAAGGGCTAGCCATATCTACAGACAGACGCCGCCGAGGCCCTGAGGTCAAGCACCAGAGGTCAAGCGCATGAGGTCAAGCATAGAAGATAAATATTAGGTAGGTCCTATTACGTATTGCGACGGATATCCTTAGGTACAGTATATAACCTAAACATATTGTTGATAAGCCCTTACAAGAAATATGTATTTAAACGTTTTTACGTGCAATGAAACAAACAAACACGAAATATGCAATAACATACAATCCGTGGTAAATGGTGCTGATACCATAGTTCGTACTATGTTAAATATAAGTTTTATTAGGCTTAAACTTTTACTGTGGTATTGTTTGTTTACCCCAATAAATTAAAAAAAATACATTTCAGCAGCATACTAGGTTAAACTGTGTTACGCAGCCAAACGACTTACTAAAACTTGTAGCATATAAAACAAAAAATTTAATTAAAATTTTCCCACGTACTACATAATTTTGGAAGAAGTAAAACATAATAATGGTACAAATCATAGCGCGCATAAACACATAGGTACTTTTATAAAAATATATTTATACGTACGTATAATTTATACTTGCAAGCGCTACGGTAAAAATCCAAGCCAAATGGCCAAGTGCTAGTCCTGCTTGTGCTGTACATAAATACCTACAACAAATATATTGTACTAGCTGCTGCCCGCGACTACGCCTGCGCAGAATTAGTACATCGAGTTGCTTATTATCTTCTCCAATGCCATATCTATCTTAATACAAAAATGTCCAAAATACTTACATGGTCAAACGTAATTGCTATTATATAAGGAAATTTAAATACTTAGTGGAGAGAAATACGCAAAAAAAATCTTTAAGAGGATACCACACTCTCATCACTTAGCTAAGTTTAGTTATACGTTAATAATTTTATAATTTAGGTTCTCATTGCATTGTTATGGATGTCACAGACCGAAATATAAGTTATTTCATTTCATTTAGTTAATCAATCAGTAAACACTAATAATAAAACATATACATATACAGTACCTAAGTGCATACAAATATAAAATGAATCGCCATGGAAAACAACTGACATTCACCCTTGGTGATGAAATGTATCTCTGAATCTGTCTGTAACACTGCTCTGAAAATGTAACACGGTATTTGTGTTACATTTCATCACCCTTGACAGTCGCCGAGCACATCGAGTGTATCGAGCTGCCAAAAGGATAATATGATTTTGACTAAACTATCAGAAACTGACACAAACCTTGACAGAACTGTCATCATTACGACCTTGGTGTAGGCGGAGACCTTGTTATTTTGTTTATAATGTGCCCAAGAATATTACGCTTTTTCACACGCATGGTGATAAATTATGATGGTGTTGATGATAAAAAGTATCCTATTTTATAATCCAGTGCCTCATCTACCTCCATAGCAAATTTCATCAAATTTGGCCCCGCCATTTGAGCGTGAAAGAGTAACAAACATTCATACATCCATACTCAAAAGCTTTCATGTTATTATTATTAGTAGGATAGTGGCCATCAGACATGCAGAACCCTCTGGGAATGAGATCGGCTCTAGTCTTAGACCGGATATTTGAAAAACTAGTTTTTTTCTTTTACACATGATGGTTTAGTGTTTGACCACTATCTCACTTGATGGTCAGTGATGATGCGGTCGAAAGTGGTATCACACTAGAGCTAGAATAGCGACTGGTTTTGAAGCAACTGCTGGAACACTCTGTTAGGTGCATAAGGACAGATTTTCAAACTTGAGGGTGGTAGCTACCCAGGCGGAAACCAGAAGTACCTACTATGGGCTATGGCCTATATAATATTATAAAAAAAGTTAAGCATCCGTATGAAAACTTCGATAACGTAACCCAGGGTGTGAAAAATATACGAAAAAACATCCTTGTATCTCTTACTATTACAGTTATGTGTAAAATACTTTTTCATTTAAAAATGTGCAATAGTAACACCGAAAAATCTGTATATAACGTACACTGCGGAAACTGTTGACAATAATAATAATAATTTTATCACCAAAGAATACACCAAGAAAATACAAAAGACTACCAAAAACATTTTTTTTTACATTAATAAAACAAAGTAGAATATATAAAAATTAATGTTATATAGTTTTGTTGAGGACATCAATGTCTATAAAAATGTATGCAATAGGTACCATACTGTCTAACTGTTACACTTACCTCAAAATAGCTACGTTTCCTACCACCAGGATGTGGATTTCACCACGACCCTACCTTCACCAAAAGCACAAACCCTAAGTGGGGATCGATCACGCATTCCTGTTAATCCTGTGCTTTTATAGTTTCAAAACTTGTTCCATAACTTTAAAATGTTAAAGTGACAGAGGGTCCTCTCGAACAGCGCCTGTATAAACATCTGCAGTGCGTACTCCGAGCTTAATATGATATTAAGCAGGGCTTTGGAAGATGCGAGTAGTGCTCGCTTCTGAGTTGATGATTGGTTTTTGAGCAACTACCTTATCCTTTCTCAGGAATCAATGCGCTTCTACCGTAAACATAGTCATTATCGTACACTGCTTCAGGACAGACTCTGTGTTGGTTCTAAGACGTCGTTTGGGGCAAGAAGCACGTTTCCTTATTGCGAAAATGGATTGAAAACTACTACAACTTGAGAGCCCGAGGATCAAAAGTTATGTATGTTATACAGTGTATCATACGCTGTCGACGTAATGCTCATATAATGTCCCTACTGCATAATAGTATTTTGTTTAATCCTCGCGCTATCATATTATATATTCAGGAAAATTTGGATTTTTTATGTTAGATGTTCATTTTCTCAACTTTTATCAGGAAACTTGATATTAAGGCCCACGGTACTTAGACCGCACCACTTTTTTGTTCCTCTTTTAGTGTTGAAGCTGTTCGTCTTTAAAACGCTTTGTCTTACGAAATTAGACGTGTGCCTTCTCTGCCGTGCGATTTTCTAAGAGCAAACATAGATGCATCTTTGACAATATCCGTGAAACAAATGACGAGATGACAAGAAGCGTTGGAAAACCACCATGTGTACAAGGGCGATATCTCATAAAGTATTTGACATCGGTGAGCTCGACGACGAGCGCATCGACGAATCATTAGAGAATCGCACGGCTGGACACTTTCAAACGACGTGTCAAAGCCTTTTACCTCTCGCAATAACATAAAACAAGTTTAATAAAATAAACCTAATATTATCATTATGGATTGTTGTATAGCAACTTTAGTATGGTATAGTATTATATTATATATTTATAGCATTATTAAGTGTAGTTTGAGTACACATATAGTATGTTTAATGTATTTATGTAGGTACTATCACACAATGTTATGCATAACCAGTTCAAAAAGGTTTTGTTTTCCACATGTGCATTGAAAGCTAAGTCCGCCTTTTATTCTATTGCCCTATGACAGGGATAAAAAGCAATTCCGTTGTAAAAATCTCTTGTTTCTACATCTTTTAGAAAATTTATGATTTTGTCAGGAATATGATTTTAAATGAGTTTATTGTTTTTTATTAAACTATCTATACCTCTTAGTTTTTTTTTCAATACAACGTTAAACCTGCTTATTGTATTTAAAAATACTAAAATAAAAAGTAACCTAGTCCTTTTAAGCCTGTTGGTTACTTTGTTCCAAGGATTACCCCGTAAAAATTATGTGAAAAGAACTTGTACTTACAATAAGCTTTTATTCCACACCAATAAGCAGAGAATAGGCGGGGTAGCGAATGGTCATTTCACGCAAAATTCACCCTTAAGATGGTCAGGCATAAACTGGACTGATGATACATATATTGTATATAATTTACCCATATTATTGTTTTTTTTTTTAAATTTAGGTATACCTCCAAGTGTTAGATTGTTTCTTACAATTAAATTATCATCTAATACCTACTTATAACTAAGTTACAGTATGTACATACATGCTAAATGCACACCCAATTAAAGGTACACACGGCTTCTACTGAAAAAACATCGAGATAATAGCAAATTATTAGCAGTAATTAAAATTAATTAGTATGCAGTGACAGTAAACTATATAGTGACAATTTTAAATTTAGTTAGAAAGTGTTGTGAGCAAATGCCCACGCAACTCATGCAGTTTGATTGCAAACATGTCTAAAGATCTGCACCACAGCAATCGTTAAAGGCTCGGCATAGCCTAGGGATCGGAGGATTACGACCGTAAACAGTTTTGCGATATGGATGGTTTAGTAGTGAAATGGGGTGACGCGGAACTCTAGGGGGCACTCTAAAACTAAAACTATTCAGTAACCTATGGTAATCAATAATGTTAGTGAGTATTTTATACAAGAATGTCAGATCTAGTAATGTCCGTCGTTTTTCTAGGGATGAAATCTTGAACCAATACAGCTTTTTTGCGGATGATAGTTTTTCCTAGAAATTTTGGCAGCATATGATAAATGCCACAGAAATTTGGTAGGCATACATATTTTTGTTTTATACACTACCTTGATAACTGTATGTCTATTTCCTTCCGTGCATGGTTGTCTGGAATAGATCGCTCTGAGCGATAAGACCGCCTATTGTGACACTGTTAATTTTAAGAATTTAGATGTAGTGAAATATATTTGTATACAATTGTAATGTCATTATTTATGTGTAATGTATTTGTACCCCGTGATGTTTCAATAAAGAGTTAATCTTTCTATTATAAAAAGGCGGAAGCGGAGTAATCCAACGCCCGCATAATTAAGTATATACTGGGCTGCAAAACGAGGATAGGTAATTAAAAATACGATAAATTCTAAAATATTATACATATAATTTTATTAACTAATTAAATGTTAGGTTAGTTTTTATGTTAAAAGGAATGCTGAAATAACGCGTTAACCGACTCCCTTTGTTTAGAGCCGAGTGTGAGTACAGTGCCACTCTTGTGAGCGACATCTGCGGATACTGCAAGAATGCGACCAAAACCAAAGCAAAAGCAATAGGTGTGATCCCACCGGATGCTAAGTGATGATTGGTCTATTAAGGGTAAGTTCCAGTTAGCTCCGTCAATGCTCATGTCTATCGCGTTCTCTTTGGTACCAACGCTTATAATGCCTAACCTGGATCGAAAGCTCACGCGGTCGCGATATGCGAACGAAATTCTATGGCAACAATCGAGAGAATCCCATATTTGTTATTTTGACAGTGCCGAGCGTTGTTGCAGCAACGTGAGCGTTATCGGTGACGTCATCGATGACGTATTGAGCTCGCACACGATGATCGTGGGCGTTGGGCCAAGCACGAAAACCTGGTTAAGTGTAACGTAATCGCATCGTTAACGTATTTAGAACAAACTGTCATTTATCTAGTACAATAGTAGAACAGAAAACTCATAGTTGGTACTGGATACGTCAACGATACGATAACGTTACACTTAAGCAGATTTTCGTTTCGGCCCACTGGTTAGGGGACGGGTGTGCGAACGACGCAATTGATTTCGGCTCTTAAAGGAACACGACCTAAGTAACGTACTCGCCTTGATTATACTTTTTTCCTGTACAAGTAGACTCTGACTTTTGGACATTTGCTATTCCTCAACTTAAAATATTGGTAATACATATAATCACATCAAGTGGGACTTTAATTCAAGTAGTAAGAGTCAAGTCACAGTCATTATTAAGACACTGTGCTGTGTAGGCATGTAAAGCAGTCTTGTAAAGCAGTGGATGCATTACTAAACCTCTCTAAGGCGTTTGATGAGGAACACCAAAACAACGTTCCATGGTTATGTACACTTCGCTTACACTTGTACACCATTTACGAACACTTCTCGGTAGACACTCCACCACTACTACACGTAAAACACAAAATTAGGAAGTTTAATAAGATCACCGATCGCCATTGTGGGGTATTTTCCCGTTCTAGAACATGTAGTAAAACTAATTCAAACTAAAAAACTCAACTTCAAACTAACTCTGTTTACTCTTAAATGGAACTCTAAGATCTTATTTGTCCGGGAACACCTCTACGGTGGCAATGAATATAATATACTATATTATATTACTATAATAAGATAAATTCTCCATGACATTGGAATTTTATGGACTGGTTTTTACAAATAAAAAACCTTTTGCCCGATTAAGAGTTCTGACTGCTATATTTAAATGTTTCGGAAGTTAGTAAATATTATGTTAATATTAATATAGTTGACTCACCTCAACGTTGTCATGTTGCATTGTCAGAGGTCATGTAACCTTAACCTAGATTTGAGTAAGTGCCGTTGTGTGTAAAATACATATACACTTTATTGACACCAAAAATATAAATTACAGAAATATATATACAAAAATGTATGTCCAAAAAGGCGGTCTTATCGCTAAGAGCGATATCTTCCAGACAACCTTTGATTGATGATTTTGAAAGAAGGGCGGTGTATCAATTAATGTTCTCAAATGAAAAATAATAAATAATATATATATAGATATTCTAAATTAGTTCTAAATATACTTACGTAAATAATAATTATAGTAATTGTATAACAAAACCGGCTAAGTGCTAGTTGAATTCGCGCGCTGAGGGTTCCGTACAATTAGTAGCGTCTAATATACAGACTCACAGACGGACAACAAAGTGATCTTGGGTTAAGGGTTCCTTTTTACTTTTTAGGTATGGAACCCTAAAGATAATAAAAACTCCATTAGAAATATTATTTTTTATTAATATAGATGGAATTAAATGGTTACAACCGCAAGATTTATATGAATTTGTATTACAATACTTTATTTACTACTATCAACATGCAAAAAAGCTAAAATTATGGTTAAAAGATAAGTAATGGAAAGTTTTGTGGATCTATCGTCGAGCCAAGTTCGTACTACATATTACAAGTCGAAGTTGTACTAGAAGGAATGTTGCTCTGGGCCGGTCGTGCCAAGGTTGCTAACGCTGGCGGCTCAAAAAAACAACCACCATAGCTGGTCCTACCCATCCAGATTCCTCAGCCTTTATAAATAGATCAGTCTATTTCATAGAAAAAAAATATCCTGGAGCTTACTTATAGTCCAGTCATGTCAATGTCCGTTTATCATTTTGCATCGTTATTGGAGATCACCAGGTTTACTGTTTAACAGAGTTCAAAAAGGATGAGGTTCTATGTTTGATTATTTGTTTCGTTGTGTGTGTTCACCGATTTTTCACCCATTTGTAGACCGATTCTCAAAATTATTGTTTTGTTTGGTAGAATATACTTCCGAGATGATCCCATTAAAATTTCATTAAACTCGTTTAAGCACTTTTCGAGTTACTCCAAAAACTATAAAGTGTTACGCCTATCTTGATGATATCATCATTGACGCGGTGAAAAACAATCAATCTCGTATATTCTCGTATATTCTTGTAACCTATAAATAGCATACTAGCTGCGCCCGGCGGTTTCAGCTGCGTGGTGATGGATGATGATGAGGATGATGAAATAAAAGTAGTCTAAGTTATTCCTTATACCATCAGCTATCTGCCAGTGAAAGTCCTAGTAGAATCGGTCCAGCTTATTCAGAGATTAGCTGGAACAAACAGACAGACAGAAATTTTAAAAGTTGATTTTTATGTAAGTACCGTATAATACTTTCATATGTATTTTAGTGCATAGCTGTTGATTTGGAATTACAAACAGACACATTTTATTTATCTGTATAGATTTCTATCTGTTGTAGAGTAAACCGTCGTTATATAGGTTATATAGTGGTGGAGTGGTAGAGGCCACGGTTGTATAGAGTGTGTCAATTCGACTAATTTGTCTAACACATCTAGATTTTCCACGTAATAATGACTAGGTTAGACTTTATCTATTTTCGCGTTTATTATATTATAAACGAAAGTTTGTGAGTACAGATGTATGATTGTATGGATGTATGAATGTTTTGATTGACCTTTGTTACTCATTCACGCTCAAACGGCTGGGGCAACTTTGATGAAATTTGGTATGGAGGTAGATGAGGCGCTGGATTAACTCATAGGATTCTTTTCACCATCATTATCATCCATCACCACGCGCGTGAAAAAGCGTAATATGTTTGGGCACATCATAGACAAAATAATATCTCCGCCTTCGTCAAGATCGTAATGATGACAGTTCTGTGAAAAATTTGTGTCAGTTTTTGATAGGTTAGTCAAAAGTCAATTTGACAGCTCGTTACGAGTACACTAGACGTGCTTGGCGACCGTCAATAGTGATGAAATGTACTTAATGACAGTTTTTTCCATGGTGATTAATTTTATATTTGTATGTACATAGGTACTGTATTTTATTATTAGTGTTTACTGAATGATTTACTAAGTACTTACTTAAATTTACTCATTTTTACCATGTAAATATTTTATGACATTTTGGTATATAGATAGATATGCCCTTGGAGAAGATAAGCTACTCGAAGTACTAATCCTGCGCAGACGACGTCGGGGGCTCCAGCTAGTTTAAAATATGAACGATTTTACCAGTAAATCCGTGACGAACCTCAAGAGATAAAAATATATTTACCTTCCTTCAAAAAAGGCGATAAGTGGGCAGAACCACAGAATATAATGTAGTGGTAGAGTGCCGATGGCAAGCCCAAACATACGAAGCGAGGTCATGTTAGCGGACGTGTAGTCCAAGAGCCACGATGTTATAAAACAAAGTCATTATAGATTTACTTTTATAGGCCTTTTTTAATGCATCATATGTCAAGCCATATTATCCTTCTATTATTCTACAAAGTAACACCACCTTACTCTACAGCTCGAACTACGAACAGCTCGGTTCGGGTCTAAACAAATATCAAACGAAATGTCATTAAGGTCCATATTAACAAGTGTTCCAATCTGATGGCCATAGCACGTGATTATTATTTTTTCATTTATTTGGGTAAACAAACAGTAACACAATACAGGTGTACTTTAATATAACACTAATGTATAATACATAGGCTTAATAATTGTATCACCAAAGACATTTACCATGGCTTACTTATTAAATATCGATACTTTGTTTGATTATTTAGGTAATATTATTAATTTAATGTTAATATCGGTAATAATGTCATTATGATATATGTATAAATTATCTAGGCTAATATACTACTATAGTATATAGTATATACTATACTATACTATACTATACTATACTATACTATACTATACTATACTATACTATACTATACTATACTATACTATACTATACTATACTATACTATACTATACTATACTATACTATACTATACTATACTATACTATATATAGTGTGTATAGATGATTATACAGGAAAATATTGAGGGCAAAATAGCTTATGTGTTATTCCATAACTTTATCTGAGTTAATAAAAAGTCAATAATATCAATAAATAACATATATGCCAAATCACAATCTAACAAACATCCATTCATCCAGATATCGATCGACAGGCCGGTTGGCGCAGTGTCAAACATTTGTGTACATGAACATGTCTGTTTGATCTGTGTCTGGGTGTGTATATGTATATAAGTATGTATAGCAGTCATCAGGTTGCCATAGTACAGGCTATGCCTAGTTTGTCCTACCTGAACCTGACCTGACCCGAAGATCTTTGTCTGGATGTACATCCCATACATTTTTGTATTTATAAATAAAAAGATAAAAGTGAGATGCTAAAAAAAAAAAAAAATTTTGTTAATTATAAATAAACTTGTTTTTCAGCCGCTGGCTCTTAACTTAGTATTCTGCGCTTATGAGGCCAAGATTAGAAGGACCAAAACCAACTTCCGGATAACTTGCCGTAACGACAATTTGCGTTTAGAATCGCGATGAGTTTTCCTGCCTGGGTCGGGTCTAGATTGAAAATGCCTACTATAGTAGATCCAACCGTTTATCCTCTTTTTGACAGCACCAATAGAACGTAACATGACGATGTTACGCAAAAGTTAACTTATAAATGCGAGGTTTTAAAAATATGACAACTGCTTAAATTTGCTCCTTGATCCCGTATAATAATCATCTTTCACAAAATGAGTCCATAAGTGCAGTAGTTTTTTTATAAATTCCATAAAATAACAAACGTTTTTAAAAAATTACGTTCTATGGCTATCAACATAGTGATGTTACGAAGTTACGATTGAGATATCGATATTGTTTATGAACTATTTTTACACGGGTGTTTTCCGTTCTCGGCACATAATATCGGATTTATTTTTATGTAAAACCGTTATATTGATGCGCCTCAGGAAAACATACAGCATTATTTGAAGACGTGTTTATCTCCTGGTGTATATCCAAAAAAGAACAAGGTTATGATGACTATGATGATTACAAGTACAAGTCATACTTGACGAAGCTGTTACCGGTTAAATCTGGGATGGCCAGCGAGCAACACGGAAGGGAGTAGGCATACACAGCGTTTCCCCTCTGTCAAAGTACAAGTCCGCATGGACCATGGAGTTTGATAATATACTGTGGGGTGAGGGCGGGGCTAGATTTGTGAATGGTGCTTTATTTTTTATGTGTTAGTGATTTGGTTGTGTGAGTATGATCGGCAATGGATCGGTACAGGTATGTTTTGTATGTAATAGTGCGGCTTTGCGCTAGTGTGCAACTTCCCCTCCCGCAAGAAATGACAGAAAGATTTGAACAATATTTTTTAGCTAAGGCTACTCCCTTCCGTGTTGCTCGCTGGGGATGGCAGACATTAAAGTCTGCCGTTTGGTACCAGAAAATAGTAAAGTTTGAGCAACCCCAATTCCAATTTAAGCAAACGAAATCTAATCTTTTATTTTTATTTATTTATTAATCAAAATCAGATTCATCGTTGCTGTCACTCGAGCTATTGCCGACATTTATAATTAATTGTTGACTCATATAATCTATCGCCACGTGTTTATCCCAATCTGCCATTATAGTTTCTTGTGTTTTTTGAATTACATTTTGCCAGCTTTCCGCAGTTACTTTCACACATGCATTTTTTAATAAATTTACCATTTTGTTTGCCGTGAATGGGGGTTTTGTGTTATTTCTAGCAGCGTGTCCTTTAACTTGAGCCCATATTAATTCAATGGCATTGTATTGACAATGATAGGGTGGAAGTCTAAGAACCCAATGACCATGTTCTGCAGCTATTTCGTCGATCACATATCGTTTTGGGAAGTGTTTTTTTGTTCGTAATATATTTAGTAATTGTACTTTTAGTAAGGAGTTATCAACATTTTCACCATGTCGTTGAAGCCAGTCAATGATTACTTGTTTTTTGTCGGCCTGGGTCGGCATTTTATCAATTTGGCGTGAGTGATAGGATGCGTTATCCATAATAATAACTGACGGTTCTTCCAATGATTGTACCATTTCCTTAAACCAACTTTCGTAAACCTCAGAATTCATTTCTTCGTGGTACTCAACTGTTTTTTTGGATTTAAAGGCCAACAAAGCATCTGGCATGAATCCTTTCACAGACCCTGCATGGCAAATGATTAGACGTTCTCCTTTTCCCATCGGTACTGAGGTAGTGGAAGCAGCGGTGTCATCAGTCCAGCTCTTAGACACTGTGTGGTTCGCATTCAGCCAAGTTTCGTCAGTGAAAACAACATTTGACCAATCTGTAATTTTTTTGGCTTCGCTCAAAAATTCGCAACGAGCAAAAGCTACGTCGCGACGCTCCATCAATATTTTGCGTTTGTCCGATTTTTTATAAGTAAATCCAATTTCATTCAAGACCTTTACCAATGACGATTTTTGACCTCGGAACAAATCACATTCACGCAAAGAAGCAACAAGTTTTTTAAGTGTTGGAACTTCTTTACGTAAGTAATAGTTATATATATGACGGCGTATAGCGTCTGCGTCAAAGTTGTCAACCGAAGTCACACGACGTGGTTGGCGTTTTTTCTTCGGCGTACGAAGCTTATTCTCCTGCATGCCGCTTGTTCCGTAGGCTTCGGTAGTAATTTTTGTAATCGTAGATGCACTAATACCTAACGCGGCCGCAACGCGCTCTCTCACTTGCGACAATGGTAAAAGCGGGCCGCCATTTTGATACTCTGCTTCAAAGTAATTACGAAGCTTGATCACCATTTCTCTCGTCTGTCCTTTCAGCACTGATCCTTTCGGCATTTTATAGTTCCAATATAAAACTCAGCAAATAATTACTAGCACGGGCGTCTTGTTGCGAGTGACAGTGACAAATACAAAACGGCGGTGGACCATTGAGTTTTACTACCTTGATAAAATACTACTGCTTACCCATAGACAAAAAAATTGGCAGTCATAGGAATTGCCGATAGAAGTGAAAACTTATAACTCAGAATTTGATAGCTTACCTTGGAAACTACACGGGTGTAACCGGACGGCGTGGCCTCGCCATCTGGGCATGGCCATCTAGAAATGCGTCAGCATTTCCCATTGGCTGATGCGTTTCTAGATGGCCATGCCATGACGGCCTGTCCACGCCCTTTCAACATTCCCCATTGGCTGACGTATTTCTAGATGGCCAATAGCCATGGTCATGGCGCCATTCCTAGGACTATTCTCTTTCCGCACAGACTCGATAGAAAAATGAATCGAAATCGTGTCCACTATAATCACTTGGTCACAACACTTTAACTGACAAATTAGATCTGTCAAAAAGAGGATAAACGGTTGGATCTACTATAGTTAAGAAGGTCAAGGCGATATTTGACATACGTAGTCAAAAGGAAGGACAAGCAATAATAAGTTGTACAAACATTTAGTTACAGAACAATAAAGTATTTGCTGCTCACTTCGTATTGTATGTGTCCCAATGGTTGATTTATTGCTTGCTATTACAGTTCAACATAGGAAAAGTAATCAAATTTAAACTAAATATAATTAAGAATTTGTATGTGTGAGTGCATGTTCGTTTCTTCTTCACGATGTAACGGTCATTTGGTTTTGTATAAAATACGAAATATTGATAGCAGGATTTCCACATTGTTATGTACCCCAAATCCATTAATAGTTCGCAAGGGCCAAGTTTGCGTCAGGCCAATTCGTAAGGAGCCAGGTAGGCAGTTAAGGTCCGTGGTCGACGCACCTGTTAAAAAAACATTTTTATGCCTGTCAGTACATTAGATTAAAAATTTCTTCGTTTCAAATTAAATTGAACGGATGGTTTCGACCACAGTTGCGACCACTGGAGGCCAAGCCAGGGACAGGGTAGTTAGTAATAAGTGTAAGTAATTAATAATAAGAGAAATGTTCTTCTCTCCGACTCTTATGATTCGTAGTTCGTACCCCGGTTCTTATTCAGTAATCTGTGCCCCGGTGGTCGATAAGAATGGCATAGTTTAATTTAAGTTCCTCCTTAGGGAGAAGGATATATGAGTAAAAACAAGTAAATATTAATAGGTTACATCAGTACAACTTTTTCATAACAATAAAAATATTTACGTTTCTATAGTATTAATTAATGGTCAAAATACTGAGACATTGTTTGGCCACTCAGGTTAGAGCATACCCCTCGGGTACCCAAAGCCACGCTACACTACGCAGTGCCCGCCGGGAGTTAACAGATGCGTGTGCATGATGAATTATATATATAATATAATATGCCTTGAAGATTGATTGACTCAGGTATTATATCTCAACAATCTAAATACATCGATCTTATTTGTCATACTCAATTACTTATTCAGTTTCAATCGAGCATCGTTTTTCAAAATTTCAAATCTTTACTTTTTATCGATGTAAAAGTACTTTTATTGGTACTTTGTCGTCACACAATTTATAACGCAGTAGCAGAGTCATCTATAGATTTTATCTCATCATCATAATGATGATAATGATGAGAGTTTTCTTAAATGCGTCAGATTCACTTTTTGAGCATTTCAATGCAATATTTTACATTTTATTTATGCGTAAGGACTTTTATTGCTACTTTGTCGTCACACAAATTATAACGCAGTAGCAGAGTCATCTATAGTTATTACTATATTTTTCCTCATAAGCTAGGGTCTTATTTCAACTGATGCTTCCGTGCTTCGGAGGGCGTTAAACCGTCGGTCCCGGTTGTTTGTCTTAGAACAATAGTCTTTAGGCTATGTCGAAGGCCTTCAGGCGTCTTGACAACTTTGACATGGATACTAGCCTATCTACAAAAGATCAAAGCCACACTGGGCCCTAGTAGTAGATTATGGCCCAACTCCTCTCTCTGAGAGGAAGGCTCGAGCCCCAGCAGTGGAAACATAATAACTGATTATGTAAGCAAAGGTCACTCAAGTGGTTCTTGCGAAGCTGTACATATATTCACTCTATGTTTTTTGGTAGAGTTGCAAATTGTATTACAGTGACTACCAACATCGATGCTGTGATGTTTGATAATATACTAATAGTGAATCTCTTTGTGTCCAATGAATGTCCATGAATATGTACATTAAAAATACATCGACACTCTCATAAATTTAACAAATATACGGGTAAAAAGACAATACGGGCTGAGCATTCCAATAAGTACAAAGTTAAGGCGCATACACATTAGCGATTCTCAATTTACCAACATCGCTACCGAAAATAAGAATGACATTGTATTTGTCGCCGTTTGTCTTGCAAAATTATTTTTTTCTAGTGAGGTTATCCATTATGACAGTGGGCGGTTTTTAAAATAACAAAAATAATAGTTTATGCAACTGTCATATAATAGAGGGTATTAAAACATGAGCGTGGTAAAACACGAGCCGCAGGCGAGTTTCAAAATAAGATTACACGAGTGTTTTAATACCTAATTATATGCAGTTGCATACACTACTTTATTTAATCTCATGACATTTTTGCTACTAAAGTTTTATCCAACAAAATATTACTCAAATTCGTATGTACGAAATAGCGCCAAAATGAAAAAATCTTCTTCTTCTTCTTGTTTGTATGGCTTGTGCGGCGTAACCACAATTTTGCCAATATCAGTGGAAAAGTCTGTTATTGGTCTATTGGCTCGGAATCAGCGCGTTGCGCGCGCAGCGCAGGCATCACAGATAATATGTACTTAATTTGAATTGAAACCTCCTTGGTCGGGACACATTGTACTTTAATAAGTAAAAAAATGTTTTAAAGCATTGTTTTGTTGGGAGAATAATGCTTTAATTTAATATTCTTAAAGAAGTATGTAAATAAAATATACCAATATAAGTCTGTATTTCATTTCATAATTAGAATATTACCGAATGAGATTATATAAACTATATTATATGATTAAAGGAGTAAATGCTGATTTATTTCAGCCTTAATTGAGGTCTTAATAAGGAGCAAGTATTTATTTACTATGTTAATAATTTGGAAGAATTTAATAGTATTTTATGTACTTAGGGCCATTCCGAATCTGTCCAAATGAGTTCTGAATAATATTCTTACCAAAAGAAAGTTTTAGTTATGTGATGGGTAGAGATCGTGATACAACTTCGGACTGAGTGTGTTGAGCTCAAACAATTACAACCCCACGTGAGTTGCAGTCCTATAGCAAGGTGGGGTGAGATGGGGTCGCGCTAGCATTCATCATCTCGACCCCAGCAGAACACCCAAATTAGTAACCGGTGCCTTAGGGGTGACTCTATTTACCAAGGCCACCCCGTCTTCCACCATGGACATATGAGTGACGTGTGGGGTCGTACCCTTAATTCTGTTTAATGTTTTGTGACCCAAACCGTCCGTTTAAGTTTCCCCCGCCGCCGCCGGCGCTATCTCGCATCGTAATGTTTACAACGACTTGAAGCGGTGGAAATCCGAAACAATCCAAACCGTATTTACTTAGGCGCTTTGCAGACGACGGGGCAGGCCGGGACGGACAATTTTGCCGCGAACGATAGCACAAAAGGAATCCTATACTACCAACGCACACGGAGGGCAAAAAGACCGCGCCGAGCCGTGCCGCCAGTGCCCGCCGTACACTGGCGGCGCGGCATATCAGTAGCTACGGTCTTTATTGCTTCGCGGTCAAAAAGACCGCCCGCCCCGTCGTCTGCAAAGCGCCTAAAGTACAATGAATAACTTGCATCGAGTTGATGCTAGTGCCAAAGAGCCTTACTTCTTTGATTAACTACTTATTAATCTGTCCGAATCAGCAAGACTCATTCGAGTTAAGTTTCATTCATAAATCTATTGTTATTTTTTGCGCTGATGCGGACGGGTTAAACCTAAACGATGTGTATGTACGTCGTACACAGCGTCGCGCGGTGCGCTAGCAGCGTTCATAGAACGGCTTTAAGTTGAGCGACAGACATGAAACAAATCGCGTGAAGTGTTTCGATCCGATACCCGCAACGAGACATATCGATGCCCGTGGTAGAACACGAGCAAATATAAATTTAGTGCGATATGTGGCTCCTATGACGGAGGCCATTGAACAGCACATATAGAACCTTAGGAATATTATTTTCCCTGTAATGACGCACATTTTTTACGAGGACGGGATTTGCACGGTGCGTGCAGAATCTTACAAATTGCAAGTCTTCCCGCAATGACGCGGGTCACCGTGTTTAACGGCACGTACGCCACGGTAATGCCGCCTGCATACCAAACAACCGCTTCGAACGATCATATGCATCCTTCGATCTCTTCAAAACTTGAATGTACCACAAGATTTCTTTATATTGCCATAAAGTTATCTATGAATAAAAATGTTTATATAATAGCCTTACTATTGTTTACAACAAATTGCTGCCTGACTATATTAAAATGTTAGACGGTAATAGCTTTAAAACCAGACTGCATACGTGGTTATTGAACAATTATTTTTATAGCGTGAAAGATTATCTGCATGAATATTTATGTGTGAAATAATTATAATTAAGTTGAGTTAGATATACAATACTTTTAGAAATAAACATAAATATTTGTACGCCTGCTTGGTTGAATACAATTATTCCTCATCACAATTATTCATCATAAGATCTGAAACTGTATTATGTGTATATTCTGACAAATAAATAATTGATTGATTGATTATAAATGCAGAGCTCTTATCTACTGACTGCATAATAGGTACACTTAATACAAATTTATCTACACTCACAACGTAATATTCCAAATATGAATTAAAAAAAGATTGTATAAACACATACTTTTTCGTGGATAGGTAAAATTATAAAAAAAAACAATACAGTGCAATATTTTTCTTCGATTTTCAAACATCATAAAATAACTTTTTTGTTTTTTTAACACACTTTTACTTTTTAATTTATTGGCGCGTATGGGCATTGACATTGCCTTAATGTAGAAAAATACTATCATTATCTATGCGCGCTGCGCAGTAATGCTCAATGAGAATCTAAATTTCCCGCCATAACATATATTTTTCAGTGGCTGTGAGTTTGGAATAAAATATGGATAATAGTAATTTGTGTGTTTAATTGGTGTATTAATACAGCTTCATAATTAATAATCAATATCCTGCAACATTTATAATTTGAACAATTTATTATAGTATGTACCTAAATAAATACTTAACTCAATTTCCACTAAAGTTTTATTTCAACTGTTAGAGTGAAGATAAAACAGTGTATGCAAAGGGTTATAATTAGATATTAGGTATATGACAGTTACATAAACTACTATTATTACAAAACTTATGTGTGTTACTGTCATGTAAAAATGAGCTAAGCTAAGCAAAATAACTTAGTGATAGTGTTGCCATTTGAAAGATAATACCATAGATATAATACTAGTAGTTCTTCGAACAGTAGACCTCGCGAGCATAGTCCTATCGGCGGCAATTTTTGGCAGTATTTCATTAGCTACTATTTCGGCAACTGCTTGACCAATTATGCTCATATTCAAAATTCTTCTTTTAAATCAGGTACCTAATGGTAGTAGTAGTAGGTATGAAAAGTAGAGTACGCACTTCGAGGATAAGCCTGTCTTCGTCTTGGGCGGCTTTAACCCCTCGCTTCACTCAGGACTCTACATAACTCCCTCGCTTCACTCAGGAATTAAATCTTAATCCCATAATAATAATATCTACTATTATTCTAATATACTAATCTACTATTACTAAACATACCCACTATTGAATAGAAAGGGCAAATTTAAGAATTATCATTTGTAAGCGTTATACGAATTTGGACTTAAGCGTAAACAGAAATAGAATTTCCATAAATTACCAAAAATAGATTTTAGTTCACTAGTTTACTTTGGCATTCTGAACAAGCTAATTACTACCAATGTAATCGTATGATATTGGTTGTATTTAAAAAATAATTTTATGCCATTATTGTTAAAATATGATTTCGGGCATATAAGCGCCACGACAAGGTCGAATGTAACGCAAGTGTGACGTCTACTTTTCGACCATTTTATCGAGCAACTGGGGTCGTATATCAGCAATAAAACGGCATATGTAGACTTCCAAATAGTTCAACATCTCTCGTGTATAAGCATAGCCCCCAAAGAAAGTTATCTAAAGGTGTGTGATCACACGATTGTGGAGGCTAGTTCACAGGTCCATTTCGCGAAATTATGCACCCACCAAATGTTTCTGGCCTAAAATTAATGGTACCGCTGTATAGCTGTTACCCCATCTTGTTGAAAATAAAGCTCAGTCTCATCAATGCCATTGAACTGGTGTGCGAAAAAGTTAGCAATCATGTTTCTGTAGCGTCCATTTACGGGCATATTATGACCAGCTGCCTTATTGTCTAACTTGAATGAGAATGAAATGTCACTTCATTCTCATTGCCATTGATAGTTGATCAATGAAAGATCAATGGGGTTGCAGGATTTCGTTCAGAATGGGATTCAAACGTCAAAGTGAAGCCCATTCCCATTATCCTTAAAGATAGACAATAAGGCCGCGGCATTCGATTCGATTCCACCTGCTCATTTAGGATGATGAAATAGCTAAACGTACTGATTACAAATCAACAGTCTGTAGAAACAGTATTGCCAGTTTAAAAACCAAACCTCTAAAACACCCTTTAAATTATATCTTTCAGATATTGTTTTGTGACGTAACAGCTGCGGATGAAAACCTATTAATAATAAATAAGAAAAACTAATGTCTTATTTATCACGTAGGTATTGTGTTCCAAGACATACAGTAGTTTCTACTATAGTTATTGATTTTTATTAAGTTGTTAGCTTTTAACAACTTCCTGACAGTAAACATACATCATGATGTCATCATACTTTAGGGTGATTGAAGAAAATCATGTCTTTATTATCTATTGTGAGGATTACTACTGTTAACAGAAACCACAACAATGTACCTCATATATAAAAGAACATATCGCTTCAGTTAGTAACTTTGCCAATAATAATAATTAGGTATATCTTACCACTGCCTGAGACGCAAATCATATATTATTAAACAATAAATTATATATATATATACCTATATAAATTATATAAATAATTTATATGTCATTAGTATTGCTTGTTACTGTTTAACATAAAAATACATTTTTTTTTTTTTTTATGTACAATAAGTTAGCGCTTGACCACAACTCGCCTGATGTTAAGCGTAGTTGTGATCTACGATGGAGCGCGCTTACCTAGAAGATACCGATTCACTCTCGACTTAAAGACTCGTAGATTATATTTATCAGGAAACAGAGACATCGGCAGTAAGTTCCACAGTTTGGCAGTTCGCACAATGTAAGAGCCAGAAAACCGCTTAGTGCGAGTCCTTGGAACTTCAACCATGTAGCGGTGACGTCTTGAGGTGTCTCTGCTCGTCCGGTGATAAAATGGGGATGGGGGAATAAGATCGTGTAATTCCGATGCACACTCTCCGAAGTGCAACCGATAAAAAACCGAAAGGCAAGCAACTTTGCGACGATGTTCTAAACTTTGCAGCTTAGATTTGCAAAGGGATTCACTGAATATACGAAAAAAAAACCGATTCACATAATCTATAATAATTTTTGTATAAAAATATATTGTATTAGTTATTAAATTATTTATTCCAAGATGTGCTCCGCGGTTTGACCCACGTGGTGGTGGACGGTGATGATGAATCAAACTATATATCCTATACTCATCGGGGATAATGTAGGATTCATATGGTCAAAAAGATTTCAAATCAGACAAGTAGTTTCGGAGCCTATTTAATTCAAGCAAACAAACAAACCTTTTGTCATTATATCATTAGTATAATATTTCTGTACATTTGTATTCTTTTTTACACCTGTCTAAATATTTTAAAATGATACTGAAATTGGCAGGTTCCGTAGTCTCGTCCATACCCCACTATATCTCTTATCACAAATACTTTCCATACAAATTCTTACCACTATCCTTGCCATTTTACCCATTTTTGTAATAAATACACCTTTCGTCCAAAATGTTTCTGTTTTATGCCACTTTCTATTTATTATACTAAACAGGCCTCTTAGTGTTGGTTACAGCCCCACTTATGCCTGTGGCCGGCAATCCGTGAACAAAATTAAAGTTTTTGTCTTCTGTCCCCAATATAGCCAAAGTTTACACCAAATTAATAATCCTTCAGGCTCTTTTCCCATCATTGGCTTGGAAAAACCCAAAACGCTTGGACTAAACCTGAAATCCTGAACCTGAATCGTTTCTTTTGAAACACTTGCAAAAATGGGAATAAATAGAATACATATTGTTATATAAATAATATGATATATAGAAACACTGAGTAAAACATTCGGTTGGGCGCCTGGGACGCGATAGCTGTGAGCATTGACGGCGCTTACTTGAACATATCCTAAATATCTTGGCGCTTTCCCATTTTTGACGAATGAAATAAAGGTAATTTCGTACATTCATACTCGCGTGTACCGTTTGGCACGTACACTTGACCCGCAAGGCTGTTATGTATCTCAGTGGCTAACAAATGCTGATAGAAATCTTAAAAAATGGTGGCTCTATGTCAGTTTTGACAACACCAGTAAGCAAAAATGCGATGATGACTGGAGCTGACAAAAGTGACATAGAGCCGCTATTTTTATCAATTTCAATCAACATTTGACTCATTTGAGAGCAACCTACATAATAGCCATACCGGGAACGACATGCGTCATTCCCGGTGGCCTAGCAGACTTACGCGAACCCGCCGAAAAACTGTTTCTAAGAAAAGGGCTTTTAAGGCCAACAAGTACGACACGACCTTCCTTAGTATGTTTTTGTTTAACAAAATCATTTGTGATGTTCACTTCCGATGTGCTCCAGTGACATTGCCATTTGCTTGCCAAGGCCCGGTTCAGTAGTGCACGACTTGTTTGTTGTTCTTGATTACGTGCGACGTTGTCGGCTGGAAATAGGATTATTTGTCTGATTACTAAGCGTGAACTACTCTTTAATAACTTAATAGGATTAGCATAGTAAGTACGGTTTTAGCTACATTCCAAGGTTTATGCAAAGCCGGCTCAGCTTTTCGCCACTGAGTGGTTAAAACTTAAATTACTGTATGTTCATATAATGCATACATTTTCTTTGTAATCCTACTAATATTATAAACACGAAAGTTTCTATGTGTGGGGAGGTTAGGCGGTGTTCGGGGAACTAGTGTCGATTGCAAATGAGACGTTCGTGTTTACGGTCTGCCGTGCAATTCTCTAAGAGCAAACATCGTTGCATCATGACAAGAAACGTTGGAAAGCAACCTTATGTGTACAAGGGCGATATCTCATAAAGTATTTGATATCGGTGAGCTCGTCGACGAATCATTACAGAATCGCACGGCTGTTTATTACTGTCATATAAATGAATGCTATATATGGTCCTTGATGCTATTAACTTTCCTTAACCTAACACCTTACACGCAAAATCAAGGGGTTCAATGAAAAGAAAACAAGTCTTTTTCTAATATCTAAATATTTACTATAATTAAAATTACACAGCAAACAAAGTTTTTCTTTTCTTTTTGTAGTATTCTAACTAAACTTAGGTTAATTTTCACTGATCACTTCGTAGGTCCGTTATTCTAACTTTTTACATGTTTCAACATTTTATATTGAACAGGATTACATACAATCTTTTTTTTTTAATTTTACTTAAATTTAAATTCATTGCTGCTTCCTTATAGATACTAACTGTAACCTGTACTTAAGTTTAAATGCACAATAATCTTGATTATATAAAGGTTGTACTACATTACCTCTTATATTACTAGGCATGTTACATACTTTTCCAAAAACTATTTCTTAGGGAGGGTACTTTGTCTCAGTCTGCACGGTAGTGTTAAAAGAAAAACACCAGAATGCTAGCCATGAGCTCCATGTCTCTGGGTTTTCGTCACACCGAGAGCGTAAGAAGGCGTGAATGTTTTCTGACCCCGGTGCGTTAGAAAACATTCAATTCTTTTGGCATATGTTAGTTTATATGAATATGTATAGGTATGCAACGGAATACCGATGGACTCGTGGTGATACGCGGTACAGTTTACCTTTTTAATGTGTAGTAATTTACATACTTCCAGCATAGTTGCGGACATAAACTTGGTGCTCCGATCACTCGCGATCTCTTCCAGTACTCCATACCTTAGAATAAAGTTATTGACGAAAGTTCTTACCACGCTTACTGTGTCTTTTGGCTGCATTGGGTATGCCTCCACGTACTTACTTAACTCACATTGGAGGGTTATTATATAAGTAGAGATTATTATCTGTATCCTTATCTAAAGGGCCCATTATATCTAAAAATACCTTTTGAAAGGCTGTTGAGGCTGTTGTCGGCACGCTCATAGGTTCCATAGTGTTGCTTATATAGGGTTCCATAGTGGTATATAGCAGAATTATGCAAAAAATTAAGTAGCTCTGCATACGCTTTATATAAACTAGCACCAATAGTAAATACAGATGCCTTACTCACAGCATATCACGGAATTGCAGGCTCAATTCTGCGGTATGGTGTTATTTTTTAGGGTCATTCGACTGACGCAGATGTAGCTTTTAAGGCACAAAAGGGCTGCATACGAGCTATGTTTGGACTGCAAACTACCGACAGTTGCACACAATACTTTAGCAAGCATAACATTATAACACTTCCAAGTTTGTATATTCTAGAGGTAGCTTTGTTTGTGCCAAAAAATCCGCAACTATTTCTAAAAGTATCAGATATTGTCGCAATAACGATAGTTTATATCTACCCTACTCTAAGACCAAATTAATGGGCAACAGTGTTTTATGCATGGCACCTAAAATCTATAATAAGATACCAAATACCAATAGAAACGAACACTATTATAATGTCTAAAAATAAATTGAAAAAAATGTTAATAGATAAATGCTATTATAATGTAAACCATTTCTTAAATGACATATTCAGTTGACTTTATTTGTACCATCTTCCATTGTATCCATTTCTATTATTGTTCTTGTTGTGAAATTTGTTATACATATACGGCCTTATTAATAAACTTGTAATAAACCCGGAGTAGTTAAAACATCTATCTGTCAATTTTTCGCTTGCAGTAAATGTCACGCGTGAAAGCAAGACAAAGCATGTTACGCCTAATCTATATTTACGCAACGTTTATTAATAAAGACCTTACTGTTTTATATTGTTCTTGGTACTTGACATGTTTCATATTGACTTTAATTGATTTGGATTATTATTGACATTCATTTATTTTTATTTTTTAATAACATTATGATCGTATATGCATGAACGATGTCCTGTTTAATTAATTTACTAATAAAAATGCAAAACATCTCTCAAGTTTGCACGCCTTCTCAGTCAAAACATGTGATATAAAACCAAAAACCACTCCATCTTAAGAATGTATTTCAACTATGTTTCTGGGAAATAAATGTATCTTTATCTTTATCTTTGAGTACTTACTAGTTTGACATTGTTTTACATTTGCTGACGTAACGTCTTACGTCGTTCTCCATTCCAGTCCAAAAGTAGTTACGTTTATATTGTTTATCATACTTCGTACGCCCGCATAGGTAATAAGTGATAGTCGTGTAGTATGTATGTCTTTTCCTTACCATTACAGACACGTTTTATGCTTCTCAATATATTAATTCGTACCCTGTCTACTTTTCTCTAATGTTTATCTCTGCTAATAATTGCTTTACAAACTCTTTGTATTTATCTTTTATAATTATATACAACTTTTTTATATATAATTTGCTACAAAAACTACTTAAAATATTCGCAAATTCGACTCGCGTAAAATGCGACATGTATTTGAGGTTTACGTATGAAGTATGTGTCGACTCTTTATAAGCAAAACATTCTTTAGTATGCGTTATATTTTTCTTCTTCAATATATTTTCTTGTATAAAGTCTAACTCTACATAGTTACTCGCTTTCCGTAATATTTTTGCGACCTAGGTTGGCCAGATTTCGGTTCTGCAGATATATTAAGATCCCTTGTGCTATCTCCACTACTTTTCTCTTTAACGTTTTTGCTTTTTGAGCTCTAGTCACCACTACAGTTATTTTTCATTCATCGATTTTAAATCATCCGAACTTATGGTCACCCTACTCAACGCGTCTCCCGTGTTATAGCTACCTTTTATGTACTCTACTGATCTTTAATAATCTGGTTGATGGATCTTTCATACCAAAAAGATAGATTAGTGCTTTGCAGTCTGTCTGAAATTGTCTGAATACGAAACTTTTTCATAAATAAATAAGGTCTTAAATATTTTATACTGCACTCAATTGCTAACAACTCCTTTTGTATTGTCGGGTAATTTAATTCAGCTTTATTTAATGGTCTGCTAGCGTATGCTGATGCATAAAATTGCACCCAGCGCTATGTTAAACGCGTCAGTTTGTAGTATAAATGTATTTTCTTCGGAGAAATCGGGCTATTGCAAAACTGGTGGACTTACTAACTTAATTTTTAGGTTTTCAAAACTTGGCTGACATTTCCTTGTCCATCGATACGCTACATGTTTTCGACATAACTTATTAATAGCCTTTTTCAATAACCTATCTATCGCCCCTAGCGATAGATATTTGACATTATTTGTATGGAAGTTATGTCAAATTTCAGATAGAATATTGAAAACGGCCGTAAGTGGGATAGTAATTTCGGAAAAAATTGGTTTTAATTTTCGACAATAATTACAAAATGCAACAAACCGCCTGACCTCATCCGCATTTTTTGGTTTTAGAAAATTTTGCAAAACTCGTACTTTTTCTGGATCAGTAACACGCCTTATACAACCTGACCATGTAATAGTTGTGTTTCCATGAATTCACACTTACTAATCTCTCTCGGAATTCTCTATAGCTCGCGGTAGCGAATAACGCCCAGTTGTGCGATTCTCTAAGAGCAAACATCGTTGTATCTTTGACAACATCCGTGAAACAAATGACGAGATGACAATAAACGTTGGAAAAACAACCTTGTGTACAGATCGCGCGGCGAGAGTTTGGCTTTGACCGTTATTGCGCAGAAGTCAAAAATTGGGTATCACAGGGTGGCTAGAGGGACTAAGGACTCTTGTCTCTCTCTGTCACATCGAAGACGAGGGACTCTTGTCTCTCTCTGTCACATGGCGCGACAGTACCCATGCGCAGTAATCCCCTCCACCCGAAGGTCAAAGCCAAACTCTCGCCGCGCGATCTGTACAAGGGCGATATCTCGTAAAGTACTTGACATCGGTGAGCTCGTCGACGAGCGCATCGATGAATCACTAGAGAATCGCACGGCAGCACGTCTACTATGAGTTTACAACATTGACACCAATCGATGCTTGATATCGACTGCCTCGATAAAATGTATAAAAAAATGAACAGTGCCACCTTGCGGTCAATTGTAGAACTAAAATTAATAGCGAGTACGCCAATCACAAGCTTAATAGGTAGGCGAGATCGAGTATCGATTATAGATGACATATTTTATGTTGCCAACTCATGGTAGAGCCACAGGTTTAACTAGGTTTTAAAAAAGATGCAAGTTTCGTACAGTTTCTAAGCCTGGCTTAAACAGTTTTGAATGAAATCATAACATGACGCTCCATTAGTTGAGCTGTTTGAACATTGTTTCTTCAAAGTTAAACGGATAATATTGTCTCTGGCATGTTTTCGTGAAATAGCGCTATACAAATTCAACAATAACTCTTTCTTTGCAATTGCGAATAAAAGCTTACGTAAACATATAAAAACAAGTTTACCGATTATTGTATTCTCATATTGCTTGTTGCTATTATAAATTGATAGCTCTACTATTATTTTTTAATAAGTATTTATTACAAAAAATGGCAATATTTTACGATAACCATTAGTTACTAAGAGCTAGGATTAAAAGCGTCATGACCATACAAAAGAAGGCCCCTATTCTCGTAGCTACTGAGCACTCATCACACTTCTGCAACGCCTACTACTTTTAATGTCAAATTCGGTAGGTATTCTGTTTATAACTTGCTCTCAATTGCAATTGCATCGCTATCGTATGGTTACGTACACAGACCATATATCCACACATCCACTGTAGCAACACAGAGGTAGCAACGCAATCTCAATAGTTTACAGAAATACTATTTATGTCAAAAAATATTATCAATCGCAAGCCGCTGGACCGCGATAAAACCTAAATAGCTTGCAGAATACGAAAACTGTCAAAAACGATAATTTTCATACAGTAGAGTTGCGATATCACGGGTCAATAGCTAAGAGAATAGGGGCCCAGGAGTACTGTTTTTCTGCGGTTCTTGAATAGTAAGCTTGGCAGGCAACATATATCAAGTAAAATAAAGTAAGTCGGGCAGTTTTCTAGTACTTCTAGAAGTGCTGCTTTAAGAGCGTATAGTAAGCCCGTAGGATGATCAAGAACTTCTCCGTGTCCTTCTTTGTGGATATTGCAAACGCCGGTGTAAGACAACAAAAATTTAACCATCTATTTCCCCGCGTAAAAGTCGACATCGCAGAAACTGAATGACTTGCACAACTTGGCAGTTAAAGGCTCGCCCCCTTTTTAATGAGGCCATAAATACACAACTGGCGAAATACGATCCCTTTGGGGGCGGCACGTAATAGAATGTGTATCTACTCCCCATTGTATAACGTAAGGCATGAGCCTATCACAGAAAACATTATGTACTCGTATTTTCAAGAAAACAGCCAATATATGTTTATAAGCTTAGCGTTAGTTTCAAAGTATGTCAAAGCCCAGAACAGAACCTATCGAGTACTGTAGGTATAGATATAGGGTGGTGAGGATATTTTACGACTTGGCCTTCATTACTAAGAATTTCTTTGTAAAGACACCCAGCGCAGCACGAAAATTTTAGAAATTTGCCTGTTTAAAGAATATTAATTAAAAAACACTAACCAAAATTTTATGATATCGCTTATCAAATAGCTTAACTATGAAAAATTTACACAGGCTCTGTCATGACGCGATCGAGCTTGTTGTTTTTGATTGAACAATATATATATATATATATATTATATAATATACTTATGAAGGCTTTTTTATTAATCGAGTTTAAACACATATGTGATATATTTTTCCTTTTTTGATGTGTTTAAATTGGATATTATAACATGACATCATACCCAAACGATAATAATAATAATAATAATAATAATAATACCGCAGGGGCGGCTTTGTGGCGAGCCGTCGGTGAGTGGCGACACCGTGGACCCTGATTCTCCCTGGGGCTAAATGAGACCCCTGACCCCCGGCTTGCCTTTATTGGCTGTCTGGGGGTGGAGACGCAAGAGCAAGTAACAAAAAGCTCCAAGGGTGGAAGTGTTAAAGGGCATAACGCCGGTAGTAGCGCTCTAGTGAAACCGCAGCACACCTCTCGACACCCTTTAGCCATTCACACCAACGTTGCCCCTTTTGTCACCATTGATGGTGGCTTTTATGGGGGGCCCGTTTAGTGAGTGGCAAGTCACCACCTGCCTAAATATTTTAAGATGAAACTGAAATTGGCAGGTGCCGTAGTCTCGACCATAGCCCACTATCTCCCGTATCACTAATAAGTACATTTCAATAACCATGCCATTTTACCCATTTTTGTAATAGATAACCTGTAACCTTCCATCCAAAATGTTTCTGTTTTTATACTACTTTGTATTTTTATATCAAACAGGCCTCTAAGTGTTGGCTACAGCCCCACTTATGCCTTTGTAAAGGACCGGGTGAAACCCGTGAAATTGGTTGAATAAAAATAATAATAAACCATTTATTTTATGATATCCTGCCTCTTGGAAAAGCGTGAGCTGTGGACCAGGAGGCAGTTCTCCCTTAAGCATTAGACAATGGAAAATATTATAATATAGGTACTTAATTTAAATAGTTTACATAAAACGGTTTTTACATTAATTTTTTATCCTATGATGTAAACGTATGTATGCGCGCATGTTTGAGAGGATGCCAGTGTGTGAGGGAATGTTTGGTGTGACGCTTCGCGCGTGTGAGGTTTGGGTGTGTTTTATATGTCACGTTTAACTAATATACTATATTAAACTATATACTATATTTATATATTTAACTATTGTTATTAAATCTACACTTTACATAATTACTTACTTACTTAACAACTTGAAATAGAGTTTCCGTGTCTGTATAGTCGTAATTGTTCATCCAGTCTAATATTACCTGTTTTAGTTGAAAATTGTTCAATTTCTTTATTTTAAATTGTCGATCAATTTTATTATAAAGTCTAGGTGCATTGTTATTGTAGTGCATACGCGCTGTGCTACTTTCGAAGTAGGGAACAGGACATTGATCCAACCTTTTATTACTACTTTTTTATTGTAGGTACCACTGTGCGGTGATATCTGCGAATACATTCATAAACATACAATACAATTTACGCACGCTCAGTACATTTACTTTTTGATATAGGTGTGTGGTAGGCAAGATAAAAGGTAAGGCAGATAAAACATAGTTTTTAGAATAGCCAATCGATATGCAGACATAATGTATTACAAACACCCATATTTTGCCTAACTTGTTTGTAGCTAATATTTTGAGAAACTATCTCAACTGCCATTATCAGCCAGCTAGAATGTAGTCTGATCTTAAAAGCCTAATTAACTGAATTTACGTCATAGTCTTAAGGAAGAGGAGATATAAGGAGACTGTTTGGTGCTGATGAACTTGCATAGTCCTACTTTCCTATTATTCTCCAGAACAGTTATTTTTTATTCTTAGGCCAGTTTCAGTGCTCGACCGACCGTACGCACGTGTATACCGTACGATCGGTTGTGCGTATCGTCAGGACCGACCGTACGCAAGCGTATACCGTACGATCGGTTGTGCGTATCGTCAGGACCGACCATCAGTGCGTACATCGGTCGCGCTTGTCATTTGTATGAAAACTCACAAGTAGTTGCAGTGCTCGACCGACCGTACGCACGCGTATACCGTACGATCGGTTGTGCGTATTGTCAGGACCGACGGTACGCACGGACGGTCGGTCGAACACTAAAACCGCCCTGTCCTAATAAGCTATTTTGTATAGTAATACCCTTCAAATAGTGAACATATATGATGCTAATATCTATATATATATTTTGACGCAGATGGTTCCATGGTGTGATGACAGCCGAGGAAGCAGAAACGCTGCTTATGCAGAGGGGGAAGAATGGATCGTACTTAGTGAGGGAATCACAGACGCATCCGGGAGAGTTCGTGCTCTCTGTCCGGGTTCGAGGGAGAGTGAGCCATGTCATGATCCGAAAGGAGGTAAGAGGTCATGACTTCATTCGTCTATATATTCTAAAACTAGTAGCTAAAATCAGTAGGTAGCTAGGAACTGTTGTAATTAAACATTATTGCATAGAAAAGTTACTTGTACTCGTATACGTTTTTCCAGGCAAACTTATTTAACTAATTTTGTTACAAGAGCGATGTTGCCATATCATTTATTTTTGAATATCCGTTGAAATCATTTCTTACCAACGTGCACAAACATGAGGAAACAACTGAAACCTATAGAAAAGTTTTTATAACTTATGTAATAACGCGATGTATTTTACCCTCTCGTTGCTTCTCCATATACCCTTAAATATATCCCTAAGTGAAAGGAATATTTCAGAAATTTGTTGGACACGAAATAAAATGAAGCCATGTAGAGTCCTGACGCACGAGCTATCTAACATTCTAAGTACAGGGTGGGCCCAAACATTTGGTGGGAAAAAGCAAAAATAGTACATAGACCAATTTATTATTTAAATAAAAGTGAGCATTTGGGAAATTTATATCATTAGTCAGATGAGATCCATTGTGCTGTAAACATTCCTCAAATCTGGACTTCAAATTGGTTAAAACTTGGTGGCACATTGCGGCCATTTCTTAGATGTTTTATTTTAGAATTTTAAGAAAACTTACAGCTAGAGCTCTACAAAGAAAAAATACTTAAATAAGAAACATGCATTTCAACATATGTATGCTGAAGGCCAATTACAAGTATCCGTAAATGTGTTTAGAATTTTCACAAAATTACAGTTTATGCGGACGACAAATCAACAGAATGAATATGATAACAACAAAGAAGTAAATAACCATAATATATCTAAACAAATACAAAAGAGTTTAAAAAAGAATAATTTAACAGTTACAATATCAGTCAAAAAAGAAATCGTTTGCTAGCAATCATTTTAACTTGCTTGGCGATGTATTAAATAAATCAATATTTATCTCTTCTCTTGGTTGGTCTTAACTGGGCAATTGTGGTAGGATTATTGCTGTAAGCCCGACTCATCTGAACTCAGAACGAAATAAACGATGAACAACAGTGCACGAATCACCATTTTTGTAATATTTTTTTACATAGAACGCAAGCTGCGACTGACGTTCTCCAAGGCGACTACATTTCTGTAAATCAAGCTACTTATCTACTACCTATACTTACTACCTCTCGCACACTGCTCCCTTATACCGTTTCAATGCAATTGCGTTTTTAAAAAAAACTACTTTATTTAGTCGGTACCATGATAGTTCGAAAGTACCTATTATCACAATATTGCGTGCATGGTACCGACTACGACAAGTTATTTCACACTTTTTTAGTGTAGAAGTCGGTTTTATTTGTTGATAATATAATATAATAATATATAAGTTTTTTTTTCTCCCCAAATTTTTTTCAGTTACCTTGCTACTCACGAGATATACCGTCAATGATGATGTCATCAAGATCAATCAACACTTTTCAGTTTTTGGAGTATAACTCAAAAACTGCTTGACCGAATTTGATGAAATTTGTATGGAACCACCACGGAAGTATACTCTATCATAAAAAAAACATCTAAATCGGTTCATAAACATCATCATGAATCATCAAGTGACTTCATAAAATATGATATACATTTTAGTATATAATAGGCTCCTTCGTTGGCTATACGCTTAACACTCGTAGATTCGACACTGCTTTTACCGTGAAATTTGAAAATTTGAATGCCATCCTGTCCAGAGTAGGCAGGTTTCATTTCTTCAAATTCAGGCGGGCAAGTTAAGCATTATTGTGAAAGTTGGTAGCCGGCTTCATGAAGCCGCGGCAAACAACGTGTCGCAGCGACTCTACTGGTTTCTATGTATTTCCATGAAATACCATTCGTAGTTAGCGACACGAAGCAAGCGTCACGTCGTCGAGCGGCAGACGACACTTTCGCCCGACCGCAGATCGTAGTGCCGCTCGTGGGTACCAATCCACCTGAAAACAACTGAAAAGCTTTTAAACAAAACCTTTCGTATTACTTTTCAAATGGTTGATGCCATCTGCAGTTGCCGTCTACAGTCGGGTTCGAAATCATGACTGCAGCGTCATGTAGCGATGTATCGCGGTGACATAAAACGACGACACATCGTCTGCTGCTGCTACGTATAGGCCTCTGGTATAGCCGGCTACTACTTTAACCCGCCATTTGTGACGTATATGTCTGTAAGACCGGGTGAGTCGAAAAAGTGGAATAATATTTTTACCCACTTTCGAATTTAGTTGTGACTTCGTGTACTTTCCTCATTTCGCGTACCCTACCGTTAGTATACCCCGCACCGGCGTCGCAGGCGCACATCTCGGAGTTTTAGTGCTAAACCGGTGTGTGAGACCGGGGTCACAGATTACGTAAGTGAAATATTCAAAGTTCAACATTCTAACGTTCACGTTTTGGTACTATGTATCGATTTTTGTTTCATTTTTATAGTGTATTTATTGTGATTATTATTATTTTGTAATCAGTAACCTTTTTGCATAATTTTATCGATATTTCACTCAATAATAACGTATTTTTTGCCTAATTTCTAAACTTCGTTTTAGCATGTCTTACAAACATGAAAGCCGTCGTCTAGAAGCAAGTTAAGTATGTTTGGTTTTCGTGACAACATGGTTCTGGTTTCATATTTCCAAAGACAGGAAATAATGTCCTACTGATGCATAAAGATGCCGAATGATGCGCGAATTACGATTATGCCCGAGCAACAAGTCAAGGCTATCAAAAGTATAGGCTAGCGCCTACAGTTATCTTTTACGCCATGTTGCTCAATGTTAGTACTATAAATAGTCAGGTAATACATACGGCTAGTAATTCAAACTTAAAACTTCAACGCCATAATTTTATTGAGAATTTGGCTACGAAACTAATTGAACTCATCAGAGAGCAACAGGTTCAGTTGAACTTGCCTCGATTGATGAGATAAAGACTTGTTGGAAAGTTGCGAAAATTGTGATAATAATAGTCCCTGGGACAGCTTGTCCTTCAAGAAGCTGTCAGTGTCTTGGCAACAAAACCGAAAGATAAGATATACTTGCTACTACTGCAAGAAATATTTGTGCCTAGTGCCAACATGCACTAGCTGCTTGACTCTTGAAGATGAGTAATTTTTATTTTAATTTTTATTTTCGGTAGACTAACCTTTTTTGTTCCTTTTTTTAAGTTCCTAGTGTAACAAGACTGACAAAGGCCGATTTAGATATGAAAAATACATTTTGTTACTAGTTTGTACTTTACATTGTATTATATATTTAAATAGTACTAGTTGGTATTTTAAAATAATACAAGAAAAAAGTTTGTTATTTCTAGTGTTTTTAGTACATAAGTGTAAAATTAATAAACCAGATGTAATTTATGATATGTCATTGTTTTATTGTAAGAAAAACATGTATACAGGGTGTTTGGTAGGGGGACCGACAAACCAAATGAGCGTGTTCGGGGATTTTTTTTGGCCAACTTGTATTCTCCAAGTAGTCCCCCGAACACGCTCATTTGGTTTGTCGGTCCCTCTACCAAACACCCTATATATAACATTTGACCAAGTTAAAGTACCATTAAGTATTTATAATTAGGAAAATCTTGGATTGAAAACCCTGGTGCGTAAGACCGGCGTCACAAACAATGTAACTCAAATTCACGTCATTAATGGCGGGTTAACGCTTGCCCATAACAGTTGCAGTGCCACCCAGAGCTTACAACTGGTGTAGCTTTGCGTAGCACTGCAATGTGCTTATCACCCCGAGACATTAGCTTTTGAGTGTCTTTCGCCCAATAATTTCCCATGCTACAGTACCCTCCCTACCCTTACACATAGTAAAGCTTGCGTTCTATCACTTTGCGGTTGTAACCAAGACGGCCTCTTACACAAGAGGCCTACCACCTAATAAATCGGGTTTCCTCACCTTTTACGATTTGCATTCCAATAGCTGAGGGAACTATTCTGAGCATTCATTGATATTGTATCACAACATATTCTATTCCTCATCATTGTTCAAAAACACACAAGATGTTTCCTCACATTCAAAGAATTACTTCAAAGTGAGGTTACATATATATAAAATATCATCCGATGTGAAGGAAAATTATGAACTAATTTGATAATGACACGATAGGTATAACGAATCGCGGCAAGAACTCATATTGGTCCATGGTTGGGCCTGATTCATCAAAATTACCCAATTTGGAAATGGTGATTGCATCGTCTTATAAACACGTTATAGCTACTTTCCTTCGCTCAGGGAATACCGTGATTCAAGCAATTATGAATCGAATGACGACTCGTTTGAATTGCTCGTGGAAAACGAAGATGAGACTTTTATGCGATTAGGTTAGTGATGTTTTCATGCAATCAATGAATCAATTATTGACACAAAAAATAATGATGTACTTAAGTAAAAAGTAATAATCTATATTACAACGTGATGAAATTTTTTGATCGTTTTCCTTTGTACCTTCATGGGTATATAAGTGTGTCACATGAGTGCAATAAGTGCATACCAGTGTTTTCAGCTGCCACAGTTCAGTTGCAGCACCAGTCTTAACTTCAGTAACTTAGCTCTAATTAGAATAATTATAATAATACATTGAGGCTACGTTACGTTTATTTATAATAAGCTGTTTATAAGGTAAGGTTAAAAAGTATTTATAAAATATACCTTTAATTAAAACTGGGGGAACGTATACCAAAAGTAAAATAACGAAACAAATGTCTTTAGAAAGTGAATAGTAAATTTTTATTGAAAACTGGCCGACAATATATTAAATTATAGAATAATATAAAAATAATATTCGATGCTCTCAAAAAGTTCAGACTTCCATCTCGGCAATGGGCCATACATCATCTAACCATCGCGCTAAATGAACTCCAATTTAATCGAACAGAAAAATATCAGTCAAGCCTTTCTGAACATAGTTACAAAAACATAGAAGTGTCATATTTTTTGTCCGTTGGATCATTAATATTTAACAATGAACAAGATGAGCTTCCCACGCTTGGTTACTCGGACATCAAAAAAATGTCGTGTTATTATCTCAATACGGTTAAGTCATTGTTTATCGTATGAATTATCTATAATCACCTATCAATGTCCTAGCTTCCATTATTTTTCGTAACATTCAAATACACAGGGCACTAATAAAGCGGTACAAAAATGCGTTTACTTTTAATATATGAGCAATCTTTTTAAAATAAATACTAAATTAAAGTTTTTACAATTAAATATAGAAACTAAACCTTTTTATTTCGTCTTACAATTACAATATTTCGATTGTAAATATAGATATAGTTATGTAAATGATTACATTAATTGGGATTGGAATAGGTGCCGTTGTCATATAAGGTTGGTGTATGTTGCGCAAATTGGGTCATAAACGTTGTGAAACCGCCTGCAGGAGGTTTTAAAAAAAAAAAATATCTTCCGCACTACAGACTCTTTGGACCTAACCTTTTTTAGATTTGTTTTCTTTTATGAATTTACATTTTAATGGTGATTCGTTTTCCAAACATCACAATGAATATTCTTAAGCTATGCTGGAAATTGATTAAAAACTAATGTGAGTCCAATTTTTTTAAATACGTTAATCTTATTGCTAGTGAACAATATTTCTTAGTTTTATACTTATGTGTACGCTATTGGTCAGAAGTACACGTTCCTCGTACGTACGGCCTGAGGTTCACGCCTTTGCCCTGTCCTTTTTAACATATCCTTCACGATATCTTCATTTCTGTCTTTTATCGCCATTTTGAGATTTATACTATATGATTCGATATTCCGATGTTTTCATCGCCCGCCTGACGAAATAGCCAATCGCGTCCGAGCTGTCGTCTAAGAAATACGTGCCTGTCTGAGTGTCATAGCACTGCCACCACTGCATGAGAGACGCTGTCTCGGAGTTTCGTGACTCGCTCCTTCGTCTCGATGATGATCATCGTTTCGTAGGTCAAATCCTGTGCTTCGTGTACGGTTAGGGTGCATCCCTGATCCGAATCCTTTGCTG
Organism: Selenia dentaria; assembly: GCA_917880725.1. Lineage (NCBI taxonomy): Eukaryota > Metazoa > Arthropoda > Insecta > Lepidoptera > Geometridae > Selenia > Selenia dentaria. The sequence continues at coordinate 37,544,658 of OU862876.1, forward strand.
ACTAAGAAGGATTTTTCCTCCTGTGTCAGCGCTTGATATAGGGAGGTCCGTGGGGTTTTTACACCTGTATACCGTTCCAGCTTCAGGGAATGAACTCAGGATCTAAACGAGTAAATACCCGGATACACCTCGCTGAGTACATAATATATGCTACCTTTGGATTACGGTTCGTGTAAAACAACTTTTGGCTGATGGACGCCAACACTTCAGGACTACTGTACATTATCTCGAAAAGGTTTTCCCTGTCGATATATGGCAGTTGTTTGACATATCCGATGATGACAGTTTCTTCCGCCTCCAGCAACCTTGCATGCAGTATGCAGCATGCAGTAGGTTACATCTTAAAAAATACGAAGAAGAAGAAGAATGGCAGTCATTGCAATGGAGGGTACATGCAGGATGTGACTATACCTATTTTAATGATAATAATGTGGTAAAGCAATGAAAGGTCATCAGTAAAAACTTTAAAACAAGGTGGTCAAGTCATGCGAGAATGCATTTTAATATGATTCAATCACGTGAGCCGACTAGGTAACAAACGACTGTTGTTATCTATACAAATAAAAAATATACACCTCAACTTTATAAAATACTCCTGTTTTTGGAAGTTGGTTGAAAAATACTTATTAAGAAGTCACCACTTTTTCCTGAATGAAGTTATGCAAATTTAAAGTTTTTGCTCGATTTAGCCCTTTTCCGGAGGTTTAATTTCGTTGGGATAGAGTTAGACATGAATCTGAAATCATATTAAACCATAATAAACAAAAACCCATATTCGCAAATTACTTACACTCTTTTGCAAAAAAACAGCCTAATTTGACTGGACTATGGTGACAGGCCTTTTGTTTGTGAGTTCTTCTTGTTGGTCATCACCCACAACACATTCCCAGATTTTCTGTCTCTACTACTTAGGACAAAGGTAAAGGTGTGTTAGTGGAATTTCCAAAACTAGTTAGAAAAAAGCTAATTGCAACACCGGCTCTTATTAGTTTAGTTATAGTGCCAATCTCTATGACTCATCAGGTGAACAATTTACTGGACTTATAATGTAAATTATTCACATCACAATGGCGTTTGATAAGAAAGCTGTACTGGTGCTGATGCTGCTGATGCGCGCGCTCGCTATCACCTTTGCGGCTGAACATGTCCAGCCTAGCGATCTGTGGCTCTCCCATGAGTGGCAACATAAATGTCATCTACAGTCGATACTCGATCTCGCCTATCTATTAAGCTTGTGATTGGCGTACTCGCTGTCAATTTTAGTTCTACATTTGACCGCGAGATGGCACTTTTTCATACATTTTTTCGCGGCAGTCGATATCGAGCATCGATTTTCGTCAATGTTGTAAACTCATGGTAGACCTACAGGTCTGCGGCCGCATCTTACGTATTTTTATTATTATTCAAATTATATTATTTATTCTGTGGTATAATAAGTCAGTTTTTATGTATACAAAATAACGCTCGGCTATAAATAATAGGCTGCTTTAAGTTATTTTCCATGATGATATTTGATTGATCTATTATAACACGTGATTATTTTTTGGATTTGTGTATTTAAGTCCGATGTGAGTATGATTCACAAATTATCACCGCAACCTCTAAATCTTGCGGTAGTGTGATAATTTGGGTGCAAGGACAAAAACGTTAATTTGCTCACTAAAACAAGCAGGATATAATGTACCTACAATCTACACACTATCACGCACCCTCAAAGGGCAGCAATAATGGTATACAACTATTGTGTTTTAAAAATAAGTCAATTTACCACCTAGGCATTGCGTATACATAGTCGCTTTTCCACCCATACATTTTACTCACACAGGCGTTTTGTAAATTATAATGTTTAAATACCTGGGAAAAAAATGTATCAAAATATACTCTGTAAATAGGCGTACAGTTATAACAAATTTTACCACCTTTTGTTTTCATAATTCAGCTCCCTTACGTCATATTGAAAAGCGTCTGCTATATCCGTGGTTAGGATAATATATCTGTGACGACATGGTTGAAGTATAATACAATAGTTTCTCGTACTTGAGTTAGGAGTAAGTATAAAAGTTATATCAGACACTCACCATCATATTATACGCTATTACCTTGGTTTGAACTCGGGAATAAAGATAGTTCTGAGTTTAAACGAAGGAATTTCATATTGGTTAATTCATTCATTTGTTTTCATTTCGGAAGTTCATATTTCATGACCTTGGTATAAATTCGGGACCATCTTTTCTTACCTTTGATATAAAAGCAGTCAAATTGTAATTTAACGATTGTTTCTTAATTGTTTGCCTCGCTTTGCTATCGGGTTTTATGAAGATATTTCCAAAGTAGGTACAGACAATTTAATACCTCTTGAATTTCGAGTATTGTAAAAATGAACATAGAACAGTTATACGTTATTATAAAAAAGTTAAATTTCATCTCTCTTATATCTTTCAAAACAATATTAAATTCATCTTTTGCCTGCTTTAAGCTCTAAAATAAATATTGCTTAAATTATAACAAACATAATTATTGTAGACTCGTAAGAAACAAGGTCAACGGCCTTGTTAGGACAATGACACATCGAGAAGCCTTCGATGTTTGTTCGATCGGTCTCAGTGCAGGTGTCCTCACTTCGTAGCCTTGGCAATGATCGAACGTCTCTTTAAAAATCGCATTTGTTTGCTTTTTTTATGCCATAAGTAGGTAGACAGGCAGGCGGCGCACCTGCTGGAAAGTGGTCACCGTCGCCTATAGTCGTTTGCATCACCAAGGGCGTTGCCAACGTGCTGCAGACTTTGAAAAGGAATAGAAAGGGTGGGGAGAAGGGTGGGAGGGAGAGGGCGAGGAGGGGGAGAGTCAGAAGAGGGAGAGGAAGGGGGCTTGGGCCTCTGGAACCTCCCACAGACCGACAAAACGCAAGGCTCTACGTCGGTGTTATGTGGGGAGTGTGGTACTTCCCCGGTCGTGCCGGCTCATTTGGCTATAAACCATAGGGTTAACGCGTGGCACTACCACCAACTAATCTAACTAATCTAAAGTATTGGTATTTGTCATTGATGTGCAACCACTAGTATTAATTCAAATTTTTTTAATACATTATTTCCGCTCTATTTGAATTTTCTGATTTTTGATTTATTTGTTTTCAAAGGACATGATGTCCTTGTATTTTGATTCGAACCTGCGACATCATGCTTCAAAAGTCGTTCCGAACTGGGCTAACGAAGCCGTCGGTCATCTTATCAATCATCAATCGTATTCATCTTAAAAATAAAACTCTCATCACCTGCAGTAGTGCATGCACTCGACAATTTTAACGACTGTTACGGTACTTGCAAGTACCGTAATAGTCGTTAAATTTGTCGAGTCGTATCGCCCCTAGCAAGTAAGGAAGTCTTATACGACCGTCAAATTATCGACAGTATATCGATTATTACGAATTGTTTGCATTCCATAATGCGTCCTTCTATCATTTGAAGATTTCTACGAGCATATCGCTCTTCTACAATCAAAAGAAAGTCTATTTTTATTGAATACTAGCTGCGCCCCGCGGTTACACCCGCATTGTGATGGATGATGACGGTGTAGATGAAAGTTACCCTATGTGTTAAGTCAGTCAACCCATCTACCTCCATGCCAAATTTCATCAAAATTAGGCCAGCCGTTAGAGCGTAAGAGAATAACAAACATCACATGGTGACCCACTTTTTTCGCGGCGCAGTGTAGCGTTGACTAAATTAGAGGTAGAGATATACATAATATATTATAGAGATTTGGCTCATTACTTCTAGATATAAACATTTGAGGAAAGATACTCTGATAACATCGCAAAACCATTTTAACCAATGTAGTAACTACTATCGGTCACATAAACGAAGCCGCGCTTGGATCAAGTTATGAAATAATAAAGATTAGTTAAGTGAAGTCTTAGAATAGTACCTCCCCAACTCTACCCGTGGGTGCAGTAGAAGCCGGCTTAAAAGGGCCGGCTAGAAAGGATAACAATCAGAAGGTGGGCAGCAGCACCTTCCCAGTCAAAAACCCCAAAACTGCGCTCGCCAACCCGCCTGCCAAGCGTGGCGAGTATTGGCAAAACCTTCCTTATGGGGAAGCCTCATCATCAGTGGACGTCCTACGGCTGGGATGATGATGATGATTAAGTGAAGTCAAATAAAGTGGCTATATCTATATTTACACAATATATATCTATATAAAAATAAACCACTATTTCTCCTGGTCACGCTATAACTTGAGATCGGATGGAACAATCTCGCTGATTCAATATTGTTGTGTAAATTAATTTCAGGAGAAGGTTCTTATATAAGAAAAACCAAGAAAAGATGTGAGGTTATGGTGAGGCCGAAGGCGAGCCTACTACGCCAATAAGTCGCGGGCAGTCGCTAGTATCTATATTTAAAAAAATTTACTTTATATCTCCTGGTCACGCTATACCTAACTTGAGAATGGCTTTACCGATTTCATACATATTTTTTTTATGTTTTCTTATACTTCGTAGAAGGTTCTTACACTAAATAATAAAGAAAGATGGGAAATCATGGCGAGGTCTAAAGCCGAGCCTACGACGCGAACGACGTCACGGGCAGTTGTTAGTTTTATACATTCTTGAAACTGCAGTCGTCTTGTTCACCGTACGATTACCTGCTACCTCAATACATTGGCTTTATTACAACTGTTATTTAGTAATACGTAACTTATGACGGTTCATCCAACAATGTAAAAAGTGGCACAGTAGGAATAGTGCCTTAGGTCACTTAGGTACCAATTATAATACCTGATCGCTGCCATGGTTTTATAAAACTTTGTGTCGAGGCACGGACTCGCCGTCGCCTGTCACCACAATGACGTCGCCCACGCCCCCTTGCCTTGTAAGTCAGGTACAAAATAAACATTACAAAAACATCCACCATCCTTCTATACTGCAAATGACATTGCTGTCAAGATGCAATCATAAAGAATTGGCTGGCGAATATTAAAATTACTACATTATCTTTGTCAACGGGTATGATAAAACCAATTAATCGTACATGTTGTCAATTACTTATAATACAAGGTATTTCTTTATCTTTATCACATACTACATATTTTATGTGCACAACGAGAAGACGCGGTCCAACCCCAATTTTAAAATAATTTACGATGCTTTACGTAAGGTTGAAAATCGCTTGTTAGATTGGACGATGTAATGCGAAAATGCGTTAATTTTGTACGTTTTCTTTATATTTTTCGATATATACTAACAAAATTGAAAAAACTGCTGGTTATAACTTTAGTACTATACGTTGGCTAAGTATTACCTAAAAAAAATAGTGTTATCGCTGAAAATTCTGAGAGTTTGGACGTGAAAGTTTATTTTTGTGGAACTTTTTTCTTCGACAGGATTTTTTTCTGCTGAAAGAGAGTTATATTTATGAATTCTATTCGGTTATTACTCTTTTCCTATTCATTTTCTGACCTTTGTATTTTTTTCATATTATACTATCGATCTGTTTCGTTACACTAGGTGTTTAAAAATTCAGTTTTTTCTTTAACAGGGTGCGAGCGCGCCTTCGCACTTATTTCTTAGTACAGTACTCACACATACCTATGTATATATAAGTTTGGTACATAAATAAGTACCATGATCTTAAAACTAGATACAATTTACAATGTATTTATTTTGCATATTAAACCATAACTGATAAGTTAATTTTATATAATAAAGTTAATTAAAAATCTTGTAGTTTTCTCTAAGAATAGATGTTAGATAGATGATCGACTGTGAATGCCTAGCATTCCTGTAATTAATTATTATTGAATAATATTTTTATGTAAATGATATGAAGGATGATATTACAATATAATTTTGTGATAATTAATATTATGATATATACATACTTTGTGTAGTTAGGTTATTATATTGTTATTTTCTGACAAACTGTGTAAACAATTGCTAATATATCTATTGTACTTGACTGTGTGTAACGCTTTGGTGCAAACTGTAATGTTACATACTCTAATTTACTGAATAAATAAATAAAATGAATAAATGTTAATGTAATTATTATGATGGGTCTTTACAAATCCATACAATCTTCTTTGTTCTTGGCTTATGTTTCTACTAGCTGCAATCCGCGGTTTCACTTGCGTCGTGTTGGATGATGATGATGATGATGAAAAGTATCCTATGTGTCAATCCAATCATGCCTCATCGACCTCCATACTAAGTCTCATCAAAAAATTGGCCTAGCAGTTCAAGCGAGCGAGTTCGAGCGAGAAAAAGAAACAAACATCCATGCTTGCATCCATCCATCCATCCATCTAAACTTTCACATTTATAATATTAGTAGGAAGTAGAATGATGACAGTTAAGAAGAAGTTGAAAGTCCTCGTCTTTCTTTTGCTAAAGGAAACTATGAACCATGACATCATCTGTTTTTGTCTCTGTATTTCTTTATCAAAAAGATTGAATTTATTTCAATTAAAATGTATATGGCACCCCAAACAAAAAAAAATGCCCGCGTCTCCATACCTTCGAAATAATCGATAATTGTAACGAAAGGAAATGACATATTTTATTGGGCATTAATTTTTTGCCTTTTTTGTACACCATAAGGTTGTTGACTAATGCGGTTCGGTATTGGAGATTTTGATCCATTTCTAATTTTATATGCGATATATTTAATATTAAAAAACCGCATTGACAAAACGCTACCGCGCATTATTAGAAATATCTAAATACTGTTTTATTTACATAGATTGTGTTTATTAGTCGAAATTATCACCGTCTATACTGGGGCACAAGTAGTGTGGAGGTACAAACCTTGTCGATTTAATCTATATTGATTAGTCGAAATTAAAATTGTATAAAATCATTTTTTATACATTTTCAATCGTATTAATCGCTGTAACCGTTTCTCCAATTGCGGCAATCAAGGCGCAAACCGCGGCCCCGGTCGCAACTGACCAGGGAATATGGATGCATTTATTTCTGGACAGGTCTATACCCAAACCTTTTGCCTTTTACCACAGAATTAATAATGGTACTAAGGTGTTACCCCTTCGCGGACAGTGGATCAGGAGTTATATTTATCCCCAAGGAGAAAAGGGTTGTCGCAACACTGTGCTATTAAACCAGTTATATTAAAAAAATATTATTATTTCTGGTATTGTAGTTACTGGAATATTGTGCTGGCGATCAATTGCCAATAATGCTAAATGTATTAATCACGGGAACAATACGCACTTCTATAAATACTACCCATATCTTATACACGGGTGATTCCCTGTTTAAGATATAAGTAAATGTTTTATAAAACACTCTGTATAAAATTTCTACGATTATACGAAACCCACTTTCACTCCTGATGCGCTACCTAGGGCCTTACTAGCTTCAAAAAAAGCATGCAAGTTCCGTGCAGTACTTAAACCTGGCATAAACAGTTTTGAATGTAACCATACCATGACGCTCATTTAAGTAAACTGTTCTGTTTGAACATTGTTTTGCGCAAAGGTGAACAGCAGGGCTATTATGTATCTCAGTTGCTAACAAACTTTGATTGAAATCTTGAAAAATGGCGGCTCTATGTCAGTTTTGACAAGTCCTGTAAGCAATAATGTTAGTAAGTAAATAACTGGAGCTGGGAAAAGTGACATAGAGCCGCCATTATTTTCGATTACAATCTACATTTATTAGCAACTGAGATACATAATAGCCCTACGGATAATGTTTTCTCTTACATTCTAACAATTTACTATAACCAATATTGCAGACGTCTATACGTTTGTAAGCTGATATACTGAGCGGATTTAGAGCGTCATGTCAACGAGCAATGCAAAAATGCAAAAAAACAGGTGAACCTTTTTTCTGCGGTTATTCAATAGTAGGTCTGGGCATGCCTTCTTTAAAATTGTCATGGTACGAATAAACCGGGCAGTTGTCTAGAAGTCCTGCTTTAACTGCTTGTATACCTGTGGCGTACACCTGGAGCTAAACACCATTCACATACGGAAACATATTATATTATTGAGCATAACTAAAAATAATGATGGTAGTTATTTCAAATGGGAGCCACTTAGAGCCTTGAACAAAAATGAGTCACAGCAATCGGATGGATCAGTAAAAAAATTGCAAAGTCACACATGAAACAAAAACCGCGTTCCTCCTCCAATTTTTGCAAATCTATTCAGGGGATTATACAGTTTGTCGGTTAAGCCGTTAACAAATGTATAAAGTGTTTTTGTTAAGAGAATATATAAGGTCATTGTTATTGAGTGCACAATTTCTAATGAGGGGGTTTGGAATCGATAACTGGTAATTATAGTGTTATAGTTTTTATTATTATGAACCCATATTCATTACTTGCGCGACTGAATACACGCCGCTACATCACAGAATCTACAACAGTAACTACGCGAGATATACCTACCCCCTTAGATAGGCACAACGACAAATAAATAATAAAAAATATATGTCATTTTATCTTTTTTATTACCACGATAAAGGTTGTAGTAGTGTCTGATTGAAAGTGTCTGAACATAATGAGTTTCGTTAAGATAAAATATTATTTATGGTATGTATGTGTAATCATGACGTAAGCACTAATGAATAAAAAAAATACTGTAATTTGCACGTCTAAGAGCCGACATACACGGAATGCTCGAGCAGTTAGCCAGTGATCAACAAACACGGAGCGCTCTTGCAATCATAATCAACAGCTCGAAGCTGCCATTGATAGCTCGAGCAGTTGGTATTAACTGTTCAACAAGTGATTATTTCAATTCGGGACGGGAAGCGAGCGCGACGTGGAATGAAGAGCGCAGAGGTAACTGCACGAAAGCAGTCGACAGCTCGAGCAGTCCGTGTATGTGTCTACGACAACACTGTAGTTCACTGTGCAGTCGCAGCTTGAAACAGCCCATGCTGACTGCCCCAAGCTGCTCGTGTATGTGGGCTCTAAAGGGTTTTATAAAATTCATCGAGCAACATATTAACTAATAATAATAATAATAAATTAGCTTAAGACCTGTACCCTGTAAAGCCTATGAATTCTAGGAAACCAATGATTTGTTGACATATATTCCTATTATGGTTGCTCCGAGATGATGCATAAACATGACAACACATGATTTGATCACAATGATTCACGGGCGATTCATATTGTTGCTTATGTTCCGCGAAATGAGTCTTTATCGATGGAGACAAATCTAGTCTTCCTTATAAAGCGATTTCACGATGTCCGTAGGTCGAATGCATACCTATTAAAATAGTGACGTTATGTTGGCGTATCATATGACTAGCTTACAAAAAGATCGTTCAGCGAGCTGTGAAGAAAGAGTGCATTTGTGTCTCTGCAGAATGAGACTATGAGAGGAGATGAGCTACTGATTAGACAAATGTAGTGTAATGATTTGCGTCTTCGCGGAGAGAAAAACTAAGGTACACATAGCACTAATCGCATGTAGAGAGATGAAAGCCGGGCTCCATAGAGTGTATTACGAACAGCTGGTCAATGACTAGCTGGTAGACGGAGTTAGTAGCAACCCTACCTTCTGAAGCACTGGTCCTGAGTTCGATCCCCGGACAGGTTAAACATTTGTGTGCCTGCACATGCCTGTTTGTTTCAAAGACTTATTCACAGACTATATGATACTTCCACAGATGAAGTATACTACGTTTCTGACAGACATCTGCAGTACTACATACATCTCACCGATGTCAAATACTTTATGAGATATCGCCCTTGTACACAAGGTTATTTTTCCAACGTTTCTTGTCATCGTGTCATTTGTTTCACGGATGTTGCCGAAGATGCAACGATGTTTGCTCTTAGAGAATCGCACGGCAGATAATTAGCAATTACTCACATTTTATATTCCTGACAGTGACTGACATGACAAATCCTTGTAGATAATATTAGTCTATGGCAAAATTCAAATTAGTGCAAACAAAGTGAATTTAATTTCATTCCAAGGACGGCAAAGCAGAGGACTGGGGAAGGAGTGAGCGGGGGAAGGCAAATGCATTATATGATTTTAACGTTATGATTTGCTATTATTTTTTATTATAACGTTTCTCTAAACGTTATAGCAAATCATAACGTTTCTCTAATATACATATAGAGCATGAAAAAAAAACCAGAAAGAAAAAAATTTTGTGTGTAACTTTTCTTAATTTTTCGACATATTTTTCAATGGGAAATACGAGTATTTATCATATACTTTAACGTGTTCAGAAATAGCAGGTTCAATTAAACTAGTGCGTACTTATACTTCTTCTGATGGAAAATACACAACCCATCCATATTATTATTGGTAGTTTGTTAAGTACAATTTTAATTTGGAAAAAGTGCATCCAAACAATATTTACCTAGGAATTCTAGCCATTCTACAATGTATCCAAAAATCTGTTAAACTAGTTGAAATTTTGTTGTCAGGCAACAATGAAAGTAATTTTACTTTGCTTTCGTACTGAGTGTTTTTTTCATTCTACAACATATTTTTAAACTTCCATATTCGTCATCTAACCTCTTTCCAGAGGTAAAGTCTGTAAATATCTACGAGTATAAGTAGAATGTCTTCACGGCACTTCGGCACGCACGTAATAATTGCTGGCAAACGTCCTCCGCCCTCACTAATAATGTATGCCGTGAATTTTTGTTTAATCTGTTTCGTATTACATACATTAAGTGGTTAGAACAAATTCTACTATGACATCTTACATATCACACATCTTACTTACATCAAATGCAAAAATAGGTAAACGTAATTCAAATTCAATATAAATATTTCGTATTAATTTATTTATTTCCTAAATGAAAACTTTATGGACATTAATTCGACACAACACAAACAGTATTATTATTAAAGAAACTGTACTCATATCATGCACTCGTGTAGGGCATTAAAATATAAACTTTGTTACTTTAAAATATAAATTAATAACATTTAAAAACCTTAACAGCAGTTAAGGAGTTCATAAACAGTAGGCATATACAGTTGGAACCGCGCCTAAAGTACTAGGCAACCAGGAGCTGCAAAGAGATACAAGCCCCTTCCCATTCCAGAAACGAGGTAACTCAGAATCACCTGCCACCCCAATACAGGAGGGGTGCAACTATCGTATGCAAGTTAACAATAAAGTAACTTGTTTCAACCCTTTCGCAATGAATATTCACAATGACAGCCTAGCCACGGTACAGGAGTGTAGTGATTTATGTTACTTCGACAGAGTTCGTCAGTCTGTAGTCTGTTGCTAGACCATCGAAGGTACGATCAGACAAAAAATATTTAAGATCTAACATAAACTTTAAATTTATTTTAAAATAGCATCACGCGTTTACATCCCGAACGGGTAACATGTCACAGAATAAATAATAGTACTCCATACAGAAAAATTGCTCCCGAAAAAACGATATCTATTGAAATATAACTACTATTATAAAATCTCATTCAATGCAAGCAATTTTTTCTCTACTAGCTTTGAAGAACGGCGGTATTAAAAGTAACTGCTCGGCCCGATGAAATTACATGCTGGGCGCACCGGCACGACTAGGGTTGACATGTCTCGATAACACCGCACACCTACACCACATATAAATAAAATTTGTGAAGAAATGGGTCGGCCCATTAAGAATACACCTGGAAACTGCACAAAATACATACAAATTTTAAACGTTTATCGCATTGTGTCCTTGTATCCTGGGGTTGGTAGACTTCAAGATATCAACTTTTATAATCTTGCATCTGCAAGAGCTGTGGTGACGTGCACAGCATCTGACACCTTGACATCAAGTGTGGTGTACGTCGGACCAGTGCACGTGTATGGCCCTTCTAACTTTTACTCTGTAAGTTCCCAGTCTTGTTACTAGGAACCCTTGTTGGCCTGTGGTAGACTGTCACCTGTAGCCTATACGGATAGTCCTGGTTATTTTTCTAGTCTAAGGTCTTGTAGCACAAATTTTAATAATGCACACTACTTGCTGTCAAATGCGTCCATGCGCTTGCATTCGTGTCCATGAAAACATAAGTATTTTTACAGATGTAGTGAATTTTATTTAACAATATGTCAACGCAATGATTACTAGTTTATGGTTATTTTGGTTACATGGCTATTGGCTAATATAAACATAAAATCTTTAGATAATTTATTGATTCAGCCGTTTTTATTTCTCATTTATTTCTGTCGGAAATCTCTATTAAAATGATATTACAGGGAAATATTCCGTGTAATATTATTTTGCAAAATATGCAGTGTACATAAAATCCTCCCAAATAAAATGCAAGCAGCAAGTTTACAGAATAAGTACGTAACACACATGCAAGTCAACCAAAAGCTATTCGGCATATGTCATTCACCTTTACACGATGGATCCTCACCAGCGATTCTGTAATGATTCGTCGACGAGCTCACCGATGTCAAACACTTCGCCCTTGTACACAAGCTTGCGTTTCCAACGTTTCTTGTCATCTTTTCATTTGTTTCACGGATGTTGTCAAAGATGCAACGATATTTGTTCAGAGAATCGCACGGCAAACATTCACTCAACGAGCGCTAGAACTGAAGGGAGCATTCTCATTTCTAATGTCACAATTTTCTTTTAATGTCATACATAAATCTTTGAATAGTAGATTATGAAATTTACTCGGAAAACTTTACGGATATCCTCATTATTTTCTATGTCACCTCAGATACTCTAGCTGATGATTTATGCGTTAATTTCTCAACAAATATTAAGTTCACAATAAAAAAGTTTTTATTATCGCTCAGTAATAAATTATTTCTCGTTCGCCAATAGTAAATAATTTATGTTTTGTCAGGACAACAAACAAAGTGCAAGTACTTCTCACTTTTTGTTATAATAATATTACCTTTTTAATTGTATTGCAACAGGAAATTATATTTGTATTTCATTATACGAGTAAACATAAAATAAAATAAAAAAATGACGTGTGGCACTCGGAGACTGCCGCGGTAAAGCTATTGCATAGCTGTTTTTATCAACTTATGCAATTATAATTATTTATCCAATGCCATCTAGAGGCGAGTTGCTGAACTAAAGAGACAAGCGTGATATTTCAAAAAGTCATTAAAAGTTCTGCTATTCATCAATAGATGGAGTCGGAGTGGGGGGTGTTAGGTTATTTCGTTACGGAATTTCTGGATTCGGTCTCCACGCTCAAGGCCCGCGATAGAAGCTATGCAATAGCTTAATAAAAAAAACATTTAAAATATAAAATAGTAGTAGTAACATCCTCCTCCTAGCGTCGTTTTCCTCATTGCTGAGGGTCGTGACCCCTTCCACGGATCACCTTCTGCCGAACTAAGTTTTTCCACCTTGACCTATCTTCAGCAGCGTGTATCGCACTATGGACTTTACTGTCAAGTGCGGTACGGATTTGGTCCGACCTGCGCATTGGACTTCTTCCCCTTGGTCTTTTGCCTTCCAACTTGCCTGTGATGACAAGTTTCTCTAGGTTGTCGTCTTTTTTGCGTAAACGAAGACTCGAGTACTCGTTGGATGCATATAGAATACCTAGTGATAATACTTAGTTTCTCGAGTATCGACGCGTTCGTTCTTCTGGCTGTCCAGGGGATGCGCAACATTTTCCTCCAGCACCACATTTTGAAGGCATCTACGCCTTTTCGGTCGTTTGCCTTAAGCGTTAACATATTTCTTTAGAAAAACTTAACTAGAAAATTAACTAGTATTGATAACACCTAGGAACAAATTTATAAAACATCACATTATTATCAATACGATATTGCACCAACAATAATATATTACACATGCATACATACACATACACACACACCCATGCTAAGCTACTCTGTCTCGCGGGAGGTATAGACACATTAACATATCTGCAGGTCATCGAATTTCAGAAAAAATACAAACATTTGTTTCGACAACCTCATGACCAAATTTGTTAAAATTTTATAATATTATGTTGTTGGTGCCAAATGTTTTTGCCGAATATTACCAATATTGTCCAGTTTTTTAACTTCACAACATATTATCTCGGCAACCACTGGACCAAAAATGATCATAATTATTTAAAATTCCTCTTCAAAGTCATATACCTAATGTGTGTACCAAATTTTATCAAAATTGGTCGGTAAAAAGCGCCGCAGCAAGCTTCCCCCTTTTTAAGAAAAGTACGACATTAAAATATATTGAATATTAATTTTAAGCTACATATTGTACACCTATATCCTGAAATAAACATGATTTGATTTGATTTGATTTGATTTGAATAGGAACATGCATGCCAAGTTTCGTCAAGATTGGTTGAAAAATGAGACATGTAAAGGAAGACCAACATACAACCTAACAAACATACGGACAGATAAAAGTCAATTTGGACAGTTAAAGCAGAGACGCTTCGCTCGCTTCGTTTGGTCAGTAATTACTTGTAATCTCGAGACAATTTATTGGTTTACTGTTATTTTTCTAGTTTTGTTTGTGATACTGGTTAGATTAGCGTTCGTAGAGATGCATGAGTAGTCAGAGGCTAATTGTACAAAAATTTAGTAACGTGTTATCGTCAATCTCTCCAGAAATTCCGCGAGTTTATAACGCAATATTCGATTATAATCAAATTATATAGGTACTTAACTAAACCGTGATTCGAACAAGAATGGGGCAAATTCCCTAGACCTATTACATTAGGTACCTTTTACTATGACTATAATATCTATATATTTATATATTTAAAAATGAATCCCTATTTTTCCTGGTCACGCTATAACTTGAGAACGGCTTTACCGATTTAATTCATCTTTTTAAATGTTTTTCAATACTTCGTAGAAAGTTCTTACATTAAAAAGAAAAGAAAATATGCGAGGTTATGGCGAGGCCGAACGCCGAGCCTACTACGCGAACGAAGTCGCGGGCAATCGCTAGTAGGTACATATTATACAGGGTGTTTGGTAGAGGGACCGACAAACCAAATGAGCGTGTTCGGGGGCCCACTTGGAGAATACAAGTTGGCCAAAAAAAATCCCCGACACCCCAATTTTTTTTAACTAAATCAGTCAGTTAGCTCTGTTTTGTATCCAATTTTGCTTTGCGTGGCCTGAAGGTGTATTAGAGACCAAATTCAACTAAAAACATCCGGTCTAAAACAGATTTTACAAATGTTATGGTGGTAAATAAGTACAATTTCGGAGAAAAGGGGAAAAATCACAAAAAAAGGTTAAACATATTGGCGGGTCGAGGATTTTTTTTGGCCAACTTGTATTCTCCAAGTGGGCCCCCGAACACGCTCATTTGGTTTGTCGGTCCCTCTACCAAACACCCTATATAGATTCCAACTATTACAAGTCTACTTCTTTATTAGTATTCGGATTTGAAAAATAGACAATGTTTAAACCATAAGAATTCATCAGCCTATATAGAGTACCTATAATAAAAAATATTTTTCACGAGACTTTTCTGCCGATGTTACCTGGTTAGGTGCATCCCCAATGTATTGATTTTGCATGTTGTTTCATTCATCTCCCAGATGTGCGAAAGTGACGTCAATATGATAATATAATGACGCCGACATAATAATATAGACTGCTACGCAGTTTCTAGAATACAAACACGACGGTATTCAGTTAGTATGAGATTTCTGAGGCAATGCGCTTGTAACTACGAATAAATGTATCTACGTGTGGTGGTGAGAGACACGAGTATGGGTATGATGCAGTTTGTACTTGTTGCAAATAGTGCGTTAAATTACCAGGAATCCAGCACTGTGAGGAGGCTATTTTAAAAGATAGGTTGAGTTGATGTTGGGTACGCTGATATAGAACACGAGATTAAACTGATGGCACATCGATCAAATGAACGTATGAGAGTATTTATTTAAAATGTTTAAGTCTAACTAAATATTATTCATTATAATTTGTATTAACAAAAAAGGTTATAATTAACTTATCGTGAATAAAGTATACCTTTATACAATATCAGTATATCCTACTTTTTACTAATATTATAAACGCGAAAGTTTGTACGTATGGATGTATGGATGGATGTTTGTTACTCTTTCACGCTCAAACGGCTGGGCCAATTTCAATCAAATTTGGTATGGAGGTAGATGGGGCTTTAGTTTAACACATTCACATTTTCATCATCATCGTCCATCACCACGCGAGTGAAAAAGCATAATATTCTTGGTCACAGCATAGACAAAATAACAAGATCTCCGCCTACGTCAAGATCGTAATGATGACATATCTTCTATCAATAGAGTTCTGTCAAAGATATGTCAGTTTTTGATAGCTTAGGCAAAAGCAAATTTTGACAGCTTGATACAGTAGACGTGTTCGGCAATAGAGTCGGCATGTCATCCATCTTTGCTAAACAGCCGACTGTACTCGAGCGATTCCCACGCCACTGTACACCTACGGCCTTATTAATAAAAATGGCCTACTCCCACCTTAGTCCACACTTGCGCTTGGAGTAGTTAATACCAGATTAGCCAAAGAGTAGCTTCGGACTTACTACGTTATTAATAAACACGGAGTTAACTCGGACTAACAAAGCGTTCCTTACGCCGGGAGTAGCGATTATGCTATGGTTACCCTTGCATTAAAAAAAAACGAACGAATAATAGAGCAAACCCAACGTCTTTTGACAACGACATCATCATTATAAAGACAGTCTTGATGCTTTTTGAGCCTGAAAAGTTGGTTTGAGATGTCATTCACGGTGATTTGTATTGTGTTGTCGTATGAGTTAAATATAGCGCATGTTACTCAGGCATAAGATAGCTTACTACTGGAGAAACATTTTTTTTAACTGGTTATGTCGTTTTTGCGTTTATCCGTTAGAAACAAACTATCAAATCTTTCCTCTTTATTATTAGAGTAGACAAAGATTTACACCAAAGAACGAAAAGTATGGCCTAGTTAGACAAAATTGTATATGTAGCAAAAAAAAAAAACAAAAAAAGATACGTACATTAACAACAAATAAACAAAAGAAATTGTTTTCTGCCACAAACCGATCCCAACTCAGGTAGTACCGGCGTTAATATTGCATTATTTTAACACGGATTTTTTATTCTTTTAAACGGATATAAATGTAACAGTTAGACATATGGCATTGCATACATTTTTGTAGACATTGACCTCTTCTATAAAACTGCAATACATCTCTTTGCTCTATTGTCAATAGTTTCCGCACTGTACGCGAAATAATGTTGTTTTGGTATTTTTTCACACCTTGGTTTACACTATCGAAGTTTTCATACGGATCCCCAAATTTTTTGAAAATATTATATAGCTTTTGTTAATCAGTTATAATGTAGCTTTGTTTTGGCAAAAGTTTATATATCAAATCGGTCCAGTAGTTTTAAAGTTTGTTCGTTACATACAAAAATACAAAACTGTCCTCTTTATAATATTAGTGTAGATTTACCAGAAAACACCACAAAATAGACGCGACGAGGTAAACAAATCAAAGATATGCAAATTTTATTACGCCATTGACACTATTACTCTCTCACTATACTAGGTAGCCCCTAGGTATAACTTTTACCCCGAGAGTAGAGACGGAGTAGCTTACTCATTACTTACTCTGAGTTTATTAATAATGAATTTTTTTACTCCAGACTACATACTCAGAGTATAGTTACTCTTGCTTTACTCTGACTTTATTAATAAGGCCGCTAAAGTTGTACTCCCAAAATAGCCCAGCCGAATAGGTTTGTGGACCTATTTTAATGTATGTTAAATTATTCAGGACACCGAAATACACACCTAGCATTTTTATATATTTGTTAGAGAACTCTAAAATATTAAAAACGATGATTTTATTTCAAGTTTTAAAATTGGCGTTCAATCATTACTCAATTTACAACTCAAAAAAACAAGGGATTTTTTTTAGCCAACTTGTATTCTCCAAGTGGTCCCCCGAACACGCTCATTTGGTTTGTCGGTCCCTCTACCAAACACCCTATATATAGTTAATAAAATAATTATTATAATTAGGGTTCATATTAATATTTGATCAATTGGATTAAATTGAATTACTTGGATTTTTTATTGAAAGTAAAAGAAATTTGAAAAATTTGAATACCGACTTCTAACCGAGTTTGTACCTATATATCTTTGTGTATATGTATATGGTTGTGGCCATATTATTCGTACCTTGGTGTTAATCCTTATCTTCTTACTCAAATCATCATCTCAGCCGTCCACTGCTGAACATATGCCTCCCCAGAAATTTCCAAAAGGACCGGTTGGAAGCGGCCTGCATCCAACATTGTCTTGCTACCTTTGTCAGGTTGTCAGTCCACCTTGTCAGTGGACGACCTACACTGCGCTTGCCGGTCCGTGGTCTCCATTCCAGAACCTTCCGACCCCATCGGCCATCTGTTCTGGGTGCTATGTGGCCTGCCTACTGTCACTTCAACTGCCTTATCTTCTGGGCTATGTCGGTGACTTTAGTTCGTCTACGGATCTCTTCATGTCTAATTCGATTACGTAGAGAAACCCCCAGCATAGCCCTCTCCATAGCTCGTTGTAGGATTTGCAGTCTGGAAAGGATGTATTTACATCAGCGGGTCAAGCACGAAAATCTGTTTAAGTGTAACGTAATGGCATCGTTAACGTATTTAGTAAAGTAGACATTTCCTCTTAAATTTTTTATCACCTAAAATCATTGACATATGTTAATCTCTATTTATTTATTCTATCGATTCATTTATTATATTATGTATATTATATGCATATTATGTATTGTATTACGGCCAATATTTAAGAAGGATCCTCATTATACAATGTTGACTTGAATTTATGACTGGGTGAAGTGTGTATGGTGCCAAGAAAACTAAGATAAATCACCACAAACTGCAGCAACCTTCAGGGAAGCAGGCCCACCTTAATCGCAGGTTACACTAATAAAATTACGTTTACCACTAAACACGATGACGAAGTGTTACATCATTTTTTTTTAATGCTATCGAGTTACGAGATGAGCAAGTTGTGGGCTTGATGTTAAGCTACGCTTGCCTGAGAGATTTGCAGTGCCGTCCAGACCTCAGAATTGTATTTTGTGCAGCACTGCGCTCATCACACCAGGACCATGTTTGAGTCTCTTTCGCCCAGAAATTTTACTTTTTGGAGTGCCCAACCATACCAAAGCATTGCTTCGGCACTATGCTTTCGCGATACTACGGTGGTTGCAACCAAGACGGTCTCTTTAAAAAAAGGCGGTCCTCCAAATAAATGGGGTTTCCTGGCATTTCACGATTCATATCCCAGCGGCGAAGGTAATATCAAGTATTAAGTAGTATCAAGTCCGTCCCCTCACGGTCTTATTCTTCTTCTTCTTAAAGTGCCAGGTCATATTGCTGATGACGGAAGACATGACCGAGGTAAGAGATTTTACGCATATTGACCATAACGGTGTTATTATAAACAGATAATTTATAAAACAGTGGTCCTTCGATATTTTTTGCCACGTTTAACGGTATTCATTTGTTTACATAATACCTCGACATATAAGTATATAGAACTCTTTCATACAACATTACTCGCCTTATAAACGTGGACTAAACATAGTTACGAGATTAAACAGTGGTTTGAGCTAATTTAAAATAAGTATGAAAATCCCTTAAAACTATGGTTTAAACTAGGGACTAGCATTGGACCACGTGTAATAAGGCGGTATGACTTCAATCAAATATCGCAACAACTATAAATATTTGTATCAATTATAAAACACTAGCTGCTCTCCGCGGTTTCACCCGCGCGATGATCTATGATGATGATGATGAATCTTATATAGCCTATGTTACGCAGGGTGAATGTAGCTTTCCAATGGTGAAAGATTTTTTGAAATCGGTCCAGTGCTTTTTGAGCCGATTCGTTACAAACATAGGTACATACAGATCTTTCCTCTGTATAACATTATACTAAATAGTAATAATATTATGATTAAAATGAAACATTCACAACAGATTAAATGGTGTATATATACTTAATATTATTTTTATTATTCATATACCTCACTGTGAATGACTAAGTACTGCGTGCATCGGGAACGTTTTGATTAAAATAAGTAGAAAGATTCTCTTCTATGTCAAACTATGATGGATGATACTTTCAAATAATTTCCATAACTCAATAACAGACAAGTGTCATTTAATATAACCGTGACTATATTCACTGAAAAGATTTCAAAACGTCGAATAAATACAATAAATAATATTGCTGATTTTTATACTACATTTATTCCGTTTAATATTGGTGATTTCAATCTATAAGACTCACAAAAGTTTAAAGAAAGGCCATAACAGTGAACACAGAACATTTTCTTGTTTCCCATCAATGCAAAGGTCGCGTCATTTCCTATTTTGTACCGACTTCCAAAAAAAGGAGGAGGTACTCAATTCGACTGTAAGTTTTTTTATGTTTGTTACCTCATAACTTTCGACTGGGTGAACCGATTATAAAAAATATTTTTTTGTTTGAAAGCTGGTGCTTTCCGTGTGGTCCCATTTAAATTTCAACAATTGCGGTTTAGTATTTTTTTAGTTACACTACAATAACTGAATAGAGTGGAAGTCGGTATTCAAATTTTTCAAATTGTACTTCTCATTTCATTATTCTGATTCCGACAGCGTGGTGGCGGACGCAAGTTATTGTAGTAGGAATACTTTGTGTTTTGTAAAGTGATGTGAAATTATGTTATTTTTCGTCATTTGTTTCACGGATGTTGTCGATGCAACGATATTGCTCTTAGAGAATCGGACGCCAGCATTCAACACACTTTCAACTTCATATAAAATACTACAATGATAAAATCTGTTTTTACTCGTTGCCAAACGTGTTCCAGACATCAAGCTATGCTAGTGTTCTGAGCGAGTTTAAATACTAAACCCTGACCAACCGAACATAACCACAAGCTCACCGTTCAACCCAAACTAAAGTTTTTCTTAGTTGAAACTTTATTCGCTGTTCCGCAAACAGGCTTATTGGTTACAATGTTGCTGGAATGGGAGTCTTTGTCCTGATTTCGTATATAAACAATTTTTCACTAGGAACATGATTAATTACGGATGTGCGCTCACTGACGACGGACGTCAGATACATATCTGTGTATCAAAATTATCCACCTAATTAATAATTGTAAGAAAATAATAATTATGCAGCACATATACAAATTTATATATGTAAAAGTGCTGCATAATTAATCTTATCTTACAATGATTAATTAGGTGGATAATTATGCTCGGTGAATATTAAGTTACGGTGAATATTAATAGAGGGATAGTTAAATATAAATGTGCAAAAAAGTGGTTTGTTAAAATTGAATCGTTGAACAAAATTATTCTGCCAACAACTGAAGACCAGCATAAAAAGGTAAGTAAGTTTTTAAAAGTAAAAGCCTAAGATTTTAGCCGTGCAATCTGTAATGATTCGTCGATGCGCTCATCGACGAGCTCACCGATGTCAAAACGCCATTGTAAATAAAGTTATTTTCCAACGTTTCTCGTCATCTCTTCATTTGTTCCACGGATGTTGTCAAAGATGCAACGATGTTTGTTCTTAGAGAATCGCATGGCTGATATGTATATAAATTCGTATATGTGCTGCATAATTATTATTTTCTAACAATTATTAATTAGGTGGATAAATTAGCTCGGTGAATATTAAGTGGAATAGAATGATAGTTAAATATAAATGTGCAAAAAAGTGGTTTGTTAAAATTTAATCGTTGACACAATTAATAATTCTGCCAACAACTGAAGACCAGCATAAAAAGGTAAGAAACTCTTTAAACGTCTCACAGCTAAAACTTTCAGCCTACGATTTCTGTTCATGCGTCAAAATGCAATTACAAATTGATGATCGTGTGTCAAAATTAATTATATTCTATTTACAGATTAAGTTTAAAAACGCATGCATAGCAAGTATTAGCGACCATTTTCTTTTAATGATTTTAAGAACTGAGAAGGATTTTCAAGAATGAGAAAATTTTAATGACATGTGCCTACGGATGTTTTTACGATACTACCTACTACGCGAACGAAATAGCAGGCACTCGCTAGTATACAATATAATGCAAAATCTTTATTTCTTCTTCTATACTTCTATCTCTCGATGTCTCTGTATGTGTGAGTGATAATGACATTGCGTGTGAGAGTAGAGTGTGTAGTGTGAATTTGTGCATGTGTGTATATTCTAATGAGTATTTCCGTTTGTGTGCTGTGCGTGGGATTGTTACCACTCTGTGCTGAAACGCTCCACTATAGCGGAAGGAGCTACATGACACGATTTGTGATGTTTTTGACTTTCTGCTGGTAAGCATAACCGTCGTAACTTACTGCAGAGAGTTTAAAACTTCATAATTAAAACGTAGGTATAATAATTAGCTAAACGTCAAATGTAAGGTTAACCCATGATTGACATATATATAATTTTTTTTAATGCGGTGAACGTGTGATAGTAAAACGTCTAGATTTACGTGCTAATGATAAAATTGCTGGCGTGAAAGCGAGAAAATATTTACGATATTACGTATTTAAATATATACGTATTTAAAAATTATAGTGCTGAGTATAGAGAACTTAATGTTAAGTACCCCGATACACCGCACCACTTTCTTTTTCCTCCTTTTGTGTTGAAGCTGTCCGTCTATGGAACACTTTACCCTATGAAATTAGAAGCGCGCCTTCTCTGGACATCTTCAAACAACGTGTCAAAGCATTTTACTTCGCGAAATAACTAACTGCAAACCTACTTTGTTATAATAATCAAATGGTATATGTATAGTATGTATACTTATATAAGTATAGTTTTTATATATTATAATTAATTTTTTAGCTATATTCTTGAGTTTTGCTATATGTAGTGTTTAGTACACTTATTTTACACACCACCGCCTTTATAAGTGTATGCCTATTTCTTTCCGTGCATGGTTGTCTGGAAGAGATCGCTCTGAGCGATAAGACCGCCCATTGTGACACTTCAAATTTAGTAGCACTATTATTTAATTCTGGAATATTTCAGATAATTTATTGATTCAGGCGTTACTTTGCGGAAATCCATTATCAAAAAACGATATTAAAAAATACTTAGTGACACTTCCGCTGAAAAAGCGGAAGTGTCACTAAGTATTTTTTAATATCGTTTTCTGGAATATTTTCATTATATTTTTATTTTATTCTTATTTCTTTGTGTATCAATTGTAACATATATATCTATTGTGGTGTTTCAATAAGGAGTTAATCTATCTATCTATATTTCCGCTTCTTTTCGGTATTTCCTCTAGGTGTGTGTATTTTGGATCGGTAGAACATTAAACGTTACATCTTAAATATTATATATTACTTTGAAAATTATATATTATCAGCATAAATAATTTGCAGCCATTTTCATGTGTGGTAGTTCTAGCGTTCAATCTGCAAAGTGTATGCAAAATCATTTATTATAATGTAATGATTGTTATATAATACATTTTAATTTAATTTAATTATTACTAATTTTAATTGTAAAAAATATGAAACAACATATTTTTAATAAACTGTACCTATTAGAAGGTAATTTTAATAATTTTCTCTTTCCTCTTAGTACTCAAACGTCTAAAAACTCAAATTCGTTCTTAAGATGGTAGAACCACAGAATCCGCCTGCAAAAGTACCTATAGATAATATTACCGTGCCATAGCTGTGGCAGTTAGTAAGACGATTGCATAGCTAGTACTTTACATAATAAAAGAAATAACTCTTTTCTACCTCTTCACATTGTCCGATTTCAGTATTTTTTTTCATGTAAAAAAACATATAGAGGAGAAAATCTGAAAACCGCAAATATGTATTTACTTTAATAACATAAATAAGCGAATTTACTTACTAATTATAGTTGGTGCCGTAATCGTGCCTAGAGATCAAATGACAAACTTAAGTTTGTCCTTAAACATACTTTTTCTCTTAGTTATAGCAATAATGATAGATAAATGCTTAACCCAGTGCGCGAGATAAACTTGTACTTAATAAGGTTTTTTTAGAATTCGTCGACTGTTTAAAAAGGAGAAACGCATACACATTAAAATCTAATTAAAAATAACAGTAAATGCAATAACCAAATTAGTTGTACCTCCGACAGATCCTCTATTCCAAAAGAACGGAAGACTTGTTATTTCTTTTAGTATAGCTATAGTATAAATATTTGATACTTTAGCACGACTGTTTTTATTTGAATATCTAAAATAGTGGTGGTTCCCAGTAATACCGACTCAAAAAGAAAAAAAATAATATTTCAACCTTAATTAACAAATTTCTCTTGTATTATTAATCGCAGCTGTCAGCGTCTCAGACTTTCCCGCGGACCCTTCATTTGTCGATCTCTCTTGATTCACCTACCGTGCGATTCTGCAATGATTCGTCGATGCGCTCGTCGACGAGCTCACCGATGTCAAATCCTTTATGAAATTATCACCCTTGTACAGGTTCTTTTTCCAACGTTTCTTGTAATCTCGTCATTTGTATCACGGATTTTATCAAAGATGCAACGAAGTTTGCTCTTAGAGAATCGCACGGCTGATCGTCATGTAATAACCTTTGATGCGGGTGGCGAGATCAGTCGCGTCTGCACAACCTCGCTCTACAGTTGGCTCGACGGTGTTTACTAGAGATACATTTAAAACATAAGCTCTCTTTCTTTACGAAATCCCGCCGTTCTTTGTTAGACAGCGACCTGTCCTGACTTGTGTCTGACCTGCATAGAGCACATTTTAATGCTATATTAATCATAATCCGTGGTGGTGTATACTGCCCTCTTCTTTTTTCCCTATTAGAGGCAGCAGTTCTCGTGTACTCCTTCTTAGCTTTTGAAGACCTCGACCCAGGACCGCTCGTGTCCCATATTTAAGCGCGCGATCTGCTTCACGCATCAGGAACCTGGATAAAATTACTATCTCTGGATCGGTCGCGCCTTGATGCTAGTCGGCGTAGTCGCACCACCTCGATCGCAGATGCGGGCTCAGCTTGTCCTTCAAATTCCTCGTAATCATGGGATTGTGCAGGTACCCATTGTTATCTAATGATCGCAAGACACCATATTTTGCACTCTTACTGCAAACGTGTTTAGCTCGCTTGCCGAAGATCCCGGCCTGGGCAGCTTCTTCAGCTCGTCGATGGTGCGGTCGATCAGCACCTCCAGGCGTCCAAAGCATTGCTCTAGCGTTTTCATGACGACCTCTAGATCTTCCACAGAATAGAGAAGCGCGGACACCACTTCTCGAGCTTCGGTCGATCGAATTTCGTAGACCTGTAGCACTATTACGTAGACTCGTAGCACTATTTCGTAGACATGTGGCTCAATTTCGTATACTCGTAGCACAATTTCGTAGACCCGTAACACTATTTCGTGGATCCGTAGCAGTTCGTAAAAACTGACATATGTTGCTAAAAATTAGCTCATTTAAGTACTCGCCACTATTACATACTGCCGTGCGATTCACTAACGGCCGTTTTCAATATTCTATCTATCCACAGTTTTCCTTACTACCGATAGAAATGTGACAATGTCCATACAAATAGTGTCAAATATCTATCTCTAGTAAGGTAAACCGGCGATAGATAGGTTATTGAAAACGACCATAAGAGCAAACATCGTTGCATCTTTCACAACATCCGTGAACAAATGACGGCATGACAAGAAACGTTAGAAAAACAACCTTATGTACATTGTATATACATCGGTTAGCTCGTCGATGAGCGAATAGACGTATCATTAGAGAATCGCACGGCTGCTCGCGTGTAATTTTATTTTTCGCCCTATCCAAAGGGTTCTTATTTCTCTCTCTTTTATATAATTAAGTTTCTTTGTCTTATTTTGAATCGTTCAAGATATGCTACGATGTTAGTTCTGCTAGTTATACAGCCGTGAGATTATGTAATGATTCGTCGACAAGCTCAGCGATGTCAAATACTTCGCCCGTGTACATAAGGTTGCTTTTCCAACGTTTGTTGTGATCTCTTCATTTGTTTCACGGATGTTGTCAAAGATGCAACGATGTTTGCTCTTACAGAATCGCACGGTAGAGCTAATTATGACATTCTATCTTTTTTTAAGTTAATTTCTAGACAGCTCGCTGTCCTTAACACAAGTGTTATAATCATGCATAATAATAGATAATTGTCATGGAACAAGCAACGCAGGGTAAAATTAACAAATTATACTTTTGAATAAATAAGATTTTGACTACGAAGTATACAACAAGTTATGTTTAATTGGTCTATGGATTTGATCAATCAGGTATTTAATCGGCGGTATAATATGTAGTAGTAAGTAATTAAGTATATTACTTGCGATACTTATTTACGTAATAATTATTCTGCTTGATAAAACAATAAGTTGTGTTCCATAATCAGCCCATTATTTGTTGTCCTACTGCTGGGACTCGAGCCCTGCTCTCAGAGAGTGGAGTTGGGCCATAATCCACCACGAGGGCCCAGTTAATAGGTTAGTGGCTAACCCATGTCGAAGTTGTCAGGCCGTCCAAAGGCTTTCGACATATCCTTACGACTGTTGTCCTAAGACAAACAGCCGGGACCGACGGCTTAACGTGCCCTCCAAAACACGGACGCTAATAATGCTACTAGCGGTCATCCATCCAACACCTGACCGCAGCAAGCGTCGCTTAACTTTTGATCGATTAAGATCGCCAAGTCAAGCTCCGCCGCGAGCTTTTTAGCGCTTTAAGTTTAAGAAGTTTGTATTTAGTTGTTTAATAAGTATTTAATTTTTAAATACACTAGTTCTCTTCATTAATTACCATATGAATGATAGACACAGAGAACTCGTATACAACCTCGTCGTCGATGCCCAATTCGCAACTTTAATGCTCAAAAGTTTGAAAACCCGTATGAATAGTTTCACAAACTTTCAGCAAAAGTACTAGGACAGCAGAAACACAAAGGGGTGGCTTATGTTGGGAGCTATTGGGGGAGTTGGGTTGTGACTGACGGGGGGCGTTGCACATCTACGCGTAGATATTGTATATTGTTCGTCTAGTGCCACTAGGGACGCAAATATCGGATGTACTCTTTAGATGCACCGATTTGCAGCTGCGCATCACGTGTAATCAATTGGGGATTTGAGACAGCATCAGTAAACGGGACGCCGTCGGTCGTGCTGCTTCCGTTTTGCGCTACTAAAGACATATTACCTTGAATTATGTCGTTCTTATGCGTTTTAGAGGCTTTTCTGCCTCGTTGCCGGGTTTCCTGGAGCGCTAAGGAGGTTGCGGCCGTACCAGTCTACGTGCAACCTTATTGGAACAATAATTACGTGCAACATTATTGGTACCAAAACTACATGCAAAACTATTGGTATGCAAACTACGTACACCAATATTACCAGAACCAAAACTACGTGAGTATAACACGTATATACGATAATTATACTTATTAAATGTATTTATTTATATGATATATTCGACAGTTCTTATTGATTGACGTTCATTGCGTGCTTGGTAACCAACAGCAAATCGGCGGGTGATGTGAATGGCGTCAAGTTCGGATGGACGCCATTTTGTTGTCACAAAATCGTCAAAATTGTCGGAGGTTTCGGTAAAAATGGAAATAATTTTAAAGATTGTTGCTATAAATCTGATATTGTAACATTGAAATTTAAAATATGTTTAGGTATCAAAATAAATAAAGCTATTGATTAAAACTAGCTAGCTGTTACTAAACATTGATATTCACGCCTAGGCTTTGAGAGGGAAACTTGCCCCTTTTTCTATTTTTGTCTACAACCGCACGCACGCCAATGGCCTTATCGTTTTAATATTTGGTACCTTCCTATACGTTTAATAAATCAAAAACTGAAATAATCTTTACTAATTAAAAAGCGTTACACAAACACTTCTTTGTCCTCATATACCTACCTATGACAAAACCAAGCCTAACACGAATAGCAAAATTCTAAATCGGGTAAGTACATGTTCAGGTACATACTTAATCAAAATAGTTAGGTTAAGTTCTTTTATCATTAAAAATTACACTCAAAACTTTTATGTCGAGGGAAATTGCCTCTTTATTTTAAAAATGCCAATCATCAATAGCCATATTGTTATGTATGTATAGGGACCGCGCTACCAGTAAAGTCGTACGGCAAAAGTTGGAACTAAATTTGGCAATTCCGCCATTTTGTCGTTTGTCAGGAGTGCGTGCGGAGAGTATCTCTTCTACTTTCCTATCGGTGTTTCTATCATTACATAGCCCCCGCCTCCGCAGTCCCCGCACGCGCTTCTTGCTTTCTCACTCGCTCGCCCGCTCTCTCTCTCTTTCTACGGCTACGCACCGCACAGATATAGGTAAGCTGTAAATCAATAATGACATGTGAATCAAATACGAGTACATATGTGTACATTATAGGGCACGCGCATAGCTTTAGTTTCTCTTTGTTCATATTTTTATCTATTCTTCCTAAAACGTGAAATTTTTCCTTCATACTACAAATACTACAAACCCTAATCTATATAGGTATAACTTATAAGGGAATACGTGGGAGAAAGCGTGCTTTCTTATAATTATTTGGCACGAAAATGATGATAATGGGAAAGAAAAGAATGATTTTAAAAGCCTATTAAAACTTGTAAAGGTTCCTTATAACTTGTTTCTTTAAAGTATTTAGTAGGTTGACTTTAGGTAAAATTTTAAAATGTCATCAATTCGGCGGTATCGCGGGGGCTGCGGTAGGGTTGGGTACACAAATGATCATAAAGATAGGCAGAGGCGTACATGAAATGTCACGAAGAATTAAATAATATAATATACTACGTCGTGGTTCATTTTGAAATTATTGCGAACTAAAATCTTATTAATTAAAATACTTTTTTGTAAAATCAAACATGATGTTGGTGGACATGGTGTCGCTGGTCATTAAAATAAGAATTTGAACATAGTTCATATCTACAGCGACTGTCCGCGACTTCATTCGTGTAGTAGGCTCGGCCTTTGACCTCGCCATAACCTACCGACTTTTCTTAGTTTTTCTTTCTTAAGATTCTTCTCCTGACAATAATAAATACACCAAAAAAAGAATTAGCGAGATTGTTCCATCCGTTCTCAAGTTTTAGCGTGACCAGGAGAAATAGGGGTTTTATATGTATTTAATATAAGATTATAACTATATACAACGTTTTCTACCGACTTCCAAAAAGGAGGAGTTTTTTTTTATGTTTGTTACTTTTTTTTACTTTCGATTGGGTGGACCGATTCTCAAAATTATTTTTTCCTTGAAAGCTGATGCTTCCCGTGTGGTCCCATTTAAATTTTATCAAATTCGGTTTGGTAGTTTATGAGTTACACTCCAATAACTGATTTTTATATAGAATTTTACATAGAATGGAAGTCATTATAAAATTTTTCAAATTGCACTTGTACTGTATATCATATCCCGATAATAAGACAATTAATGAATTTCACACATAACACAAACGTTTGAATAGGTTGAGTTTGAGTTTCTTCCGGGTAACAAGTACAATTTGAAAAATTTAATATTGACTTCCATTCTATGCAGTTATTGGAGTGTATCTCAAAAACTACTCAACTGAATTTGATGAAATTTAAATGAAAAAGAAGTTATTAAATGGGACTACATGGGGAGCACCAGCTTTCAAACAAAAAAATAATTTTGAGAATCGGTTTACCCAGTCGAAAGTTATGAGGTAACACACATACTAATTTCTTTTATTTATAGTAATATATTTCTTTGCAAAAATGATCCTTATCAGCAAGCAACAGAACCCATTGGTTCAATGATACAGGGGTCTTATTTTTGAAAAATTATTCGGGTCAATTTCCTTCAAAGGTAAAAGTTGTAAAATAAAACGAAAATATGCAGTTATTACTATATAAATCGAGGGCATGACTCTTATCACGACTTATCTCTAACTTTCGCTGTTTCGTTGGCTATCACCGCCCTTCTAAAAATCAACTCTGTATAAAAAGGCATTTAAATATTCACTAAGGGTACGTTCCGGCAAGCGCCGTCTCGCTTGCCGGAACGTACGCTCACAGCTGTCGCGGCCGGCTTAACCCGGCTTAGCGTTCCGCTATGGGTCAATGCTTGCAATGTTCAACCCAAACGGAACGGTTACGCGGTCGCGAATAGCGCGCCAATTTTTCTGTTAAATATCGAAAGAATCCTATACTTATTTGATGCTTTGACAGTGACAGCTCGCAACGACCGCGAAAACCCAACTTCGATCCGCGAGCGTTGTGTTCGCGACGTGAGCGTTTTCGGTGACGTCATCGATGATGTACGGGCTTGCTCATGATGATCGTGGGCTTATAAGGGAATGGGTGTGCGAACGCCGCGAGGGTTGAAATAGTTATACACTGCAAGCCATTCCAAATCCAGGCTTACGTAGTACTATTTTTGCTGGTGTACTTCAAATATCGGGTAATTAAAACTATAGGGGTTTCACTCCCTATTTTTTCTTGCCATTCGGTCAACCAACAACACATTTCGAATTATAATCCGTTTGTAATGTTCGTAATAAATGTTTAAAATGTTGACTAACTACCTACCTGCAGCGTATATGTATCTCAGTTGCTAACAAATGTTGAATGAAATCGAAGGAAATGGCGGCTCTATGTCACTTCTGCCAGCTTCCTTCATCAACTTACTAACATTTTTGCTTACTGGAGTTGCCAAAAGTGACATAGAGGCACCTTTTTTAAGATATTAATCAACATTTGTAAGTAACTGAGATACATAATTGCATAATATGAAGTGATTATCTTAAATTCATATTTGATTCATAAGCATAAAAAATAAACAAATTTCATAAAAAAATAACGCCCATTTTAATGCTTACACAGAATATGCTAGAATATTTAATGCTTACCCAGAGGCCAAGCATTGTATAATAAAATAGAAAATATAATATATATAAACAATTCCACGGACCCATTGATGTTTGTGAACCAAAGCATTATAAATAAAAAAAAGAATAAAATAGAATAGAAAATATGTTTAATGCTTTAAAAATACATATCGTGAGAAGAAAAAAACACTAGAACTAAATACCTCGTAAACAACATACAACTAAATACCTAATAAACATAATTATTAATGGCAATAGGTGTATGCTCAGCGCTGTTCTGTTTAAACAGTAATGTTTATACAGGGCTGGTTTTCAGCATACTCCTTGCTCGAACTTAGACGTTAGTGGAAAGTGTTTGTAAGGCGGGTTTAATTAATAACTATATCTTATAAAGGTTAATGAACAGCTCTTAGTTTAGGTTCACAATCACTGAGCTTATGACTCTTATAAATGGCGGTTCCATAGTTGCATGCCTATAAACAATCCTAACGCAGCTAAAAATCTACATTTGGTGTAATTATGTGCTTCTAAGCGAAGCGAAGCCGAAGGCCGAGTGTGCTCCTAAGTAAAGTGAGGCCGAACTCCGAGCGTCTTTCTCAGCGAAGCGAGGCCGAAGACCGAGCGTCCTTCTAAGTGAAACGAGGCTGAAGGCCGAGTGTGCTCCTAAGTGAAGCGAGGCCGAAGGCCGAGCGTGCTTCTAAGCGAAGCGCGGCAGAGTTTCGAGCCCACGAGGAAATAGAAATAGCCTTTCATGGCGAGGTCGAAGGCCAAGCTTTCGCTAACTTTATTTCTAGATGTCAATGATCTTCAACGCCCATGTTAACATAGGTAATGTAAATCATCATGAACACTATTATTAGTACGAGTACTACTGATATGACATGCTACAAATAAACGTTTGATTTCATTCGTCGACTTGGGGTTGTTATTATGAACTTGTCCAACAACACGCAGTGATATAAAAAGGCAGCGTCTTCCAAGAAGCTAAACCAAATGTGTGGCATGTGTAAGAGTAGAGAGTGTGTGTGAGAGTAAGAGAGTGTAAGAGTGTAGTTTGTGGAGAAGCTGCTAGTGTTTGTCTTGCTTTAAAGGTTGCTTCAAAATGTTTTTATAACGATCAACCTATTTATCTACATCCTCAATAGAGGAGGAAGATTATTCCATATTTTATAAGCGCTTTATTTGAAGCAACCTCTAAATCTAGTGGTCCTATGTTTGGGTATAGACAAAGTGAGCGAGAATTTAGAGCGAGTATTATCTGAGTAAGATAGTAAGATATTCTGGGTTTTTTATCCATATAACCCTTTGAGTCATACAGGCCAAATGAAGTTCTCTCCTCGTTTTCATGTTCAGGATTTTATTCTTTACGAGGTAAGGAGTGACGTGTTGTCTTCTAGGTATGCTAAAACAGAATCATGCACATGCATTCTGAACACTTTGAGTTGTATGAAAGGTTCCAAGTATTTTGCAGCTTTCTCTCTAATACTTTAATAGTTTAATATGGTACAAGTGAACACTGGTCACGAGTTTCATACTACGTTTTTCCACACATTTGCGAAGAAAAACAAACGTATATTGATAAATTGATATTTGTTGACTCAATTAAGAACGCACATTGATTTATTCTAAAAGTGTATATGGATATTCAGTGACATAAAACCTCTTTGTTGCTACTAAAACAATAATTGTATTACCCAGTTACATTGAAAATGCTTCGTTTACTCGCCTATATTTTGCAGTACAGTACTAATTCAACTTTGTTGGGGTAACTCCATTATGCTCTAGGCTATAATATTATTATGCAAGTGTAACACACACAAAAGTAATAACACACACTCAAGCTCGGTTTATGACCCAAAATAGCGATATAATAAGGCTCACTTTACAACCAAGTGTGTTGAAAAAGGAGTCAATTTAAATGATAGTATTTACTAAGGTTTATCGATGTGTATGATAATACATTTCTACGTTGCGTATTGCGAGGGAGGTACCTTTATTGTTAGTGCATCCCCAAACGAAGAGGTACATCAAAAAAGGGCCAACCTTATTTAAAATTAATATGGATAATGAACATACATCAAAGCTAACATAATAGCGTTATTAAACCGGGGTAGCGGCCTGACAACCCCTAACTATGTCAACTTCCCCTCTTTCATCAAATCATGGCTTATGCACGCTATACGTGCTACTATTACCATAATTAGCGTAGTTGGTTAATGGCGTCTGACACGGAGAGTCAGAAGACGCGGGTTCGATTCCCGTCCGAGGATGGAATTTTTCTCTCTATACATTTCAATGTTTGAGATCGCTAAAACAGGCGTTAGTGCTTTAAAAAGTAATACTATAAAAAATTACAAGGGCTGCGATGTCAATACGAAAGTTTAAGTATTTCTAAATAATGCTACGTTCGGTTGGATGGTACTGTTAAACTGTCCAATAGATGTCGCTCCGTCTCCGCAAGACGGTTAGTCAAATAGAGAGTTAAAATTCGATGCTCGGACCAGAACCTCAGTGACCTAGTTGGTTAATGGCGTCTGACACGGAGAGTCAGAAGACGCGGGTTCGAATCCCGTCCGAGGATGGAATTTTTCTCTCTATACATTTTAATGTTTGAGATCGCTAAAGCAGGCGTAAGTGCTTTAAAAAGTAATACTATAGTAATACCATACCTACCAACTCATTTTATTATTATTACTAAATATTGTAATACCTTAATTAGTAGGACCTTGATATCGCCTTAAAGAAAAAATAACATTGCAGTTCGAGGAGCTTTTGCATACGATGTCAATGGCTGGACTCCAGTCAAAGATTACGAAAGATACGTTTTATACGTATTAAACCACGTTTGTAAACGACGCCCGTGCCGTCAACTGATGTATATACTTGTATAGATAGATTATGTTTCGTAGATGCGCCGGAGTGCGACATAAAATCGGTCATTCTATGAGAGCGACAAGGATAGCGCGCAACGATGTCGGAACAAAGATTAGTATTTCTATAGATGCGACAAGACAAAGTGATTCGGAGGATTAATGCATACTTATAATATTTTATAAATGTAATTAAAATTATCTATTTTAGTAAAAACAAAACACAACTTTCAGTTATAACCATTATTTATATGTATACATCAAGTGTAAACTTATTGATAAATGGAAAAATAATAAGTATACAAACAAAAGACTAAAACACATATTTAGAGCTACAATCAGTTATTTACATGTATATAGATCATTTTACTTTTAATTTACGATTATGACAAAAACATATTGTGTGATAACATTAGATCCAGTCATATCAACTCAGCCGTAGTGAAATATTATTGAAATCAAAGTGAGTGCCGATTTTTGTAGTTTAGTTTGCAATAAAAGAACAAAATTACTACCTAAAAAGTACTTTACACACCTTATTCCAGCCAGGGATAGTTTAGCACATACGGTTGACTGACTTTATATTTAATACATAGTACATTTAAATTCAAAAGAAAGTATCAATTAATTTGATTCAAAAGAATATCATCTACCTTACAGAATATTAATTTAGTAAAGTAGGTACTAAATCACAAATGCAATGTCACATCTACTCTATTCATCTATGACACGGAACACATCACGTCTGATAACCGCGCTCTCCATCCTTGTCCTGCGCTCTTCTACTGCTATCCTTTTCTATGATTTCAAGCACTTCTTTTCAAGCAATTCAAAAAAAAAATATAATTTACAAAAGAAAATGACAATTTATGAGGACTTACAGGTGATACGTAATTTCTTTTATTTGTTTACTGTCCTATAATTATTACTACAGCTCTTGTACGCGCAACATGGCATTTTTAAAACATTAAATGGGTCTCAATGTAACGCGAGCACGTCGGACAGTCTCACGCTGAATGAGTGCGGTCGTATACGAGACTGTCCCGGGGATCGTTTAGACGGGGCCATTTGAGTGCGCGATATGACATATCTCCCTCTTTTTATATATATATATATATATATATATATATTATCATTGACTCCAGTATTATTAAACAATCAATGCACGATAAGCCAGTGGTGTGTTTGACGGTAAGCAGGTAGAAGTCTGTCCATCTGTATGGCTCTCTGTCTGTCTGTCTTACTATAAAAAAAATTACGAGGGTCTTCAACAAAGTACGTTATATTCGAAATAAAAAAAACGAGACACTAAAATGCACTCATATACAGATGAAATCGTAAGTTATTGGCATGTAGGATTATTAACGTTAAACTAAACACTAGCGTTTTATGTTTCTAAGGCATTGTAATAATAGTTATAATTTAACATTAACTGTTTCATAATTTGAAAAATAACATATAAGAATATAAATTAATGTCGAAGAAAAGAATGGAGTGCATCGCTATAACAATATTTAACCTGCCGTGCAATTCTCTAAGAGCAAACAACGTGGCATCTTTGACAACATCCGTGAAACAAATGAAGAGATGATAAGAAATGTTGGAAAAGCAACCTTATGTACAAGGGCGATATCTCATAAAAGTATTTTACATCGGCAAGCTCGTCGACGATCTCGTCGACGAATCATAACAGAATCGCACGGCAGTGGGCCTAGCGCGAATAACTGCGTCAGTATAACGTAACGTGTCGTTCACGTGAAGCACAAACAGTACAAACTGTCATTTATCTAGGGCAACGATGACACAGATAACTCATTGTATGTGCACCAGAGCGTGACGCATTGACGCTTACGATACGAATACTTTATCGTAAATTGTTTGTGCTATAGCCTCAGATATGTTGTATTACCAAAGTACGTACTACAACGGTAATACGCAAGTAAATAGTCGCGGCGTTTCTGATCATGAGAAAAAATTGCGTGCGACGTCAAATGGTAAATAACATAAAACAAATCAACTTATATTTTATCACATGATTATGTGGTTCGCAACCGTGGGAATTTGTGATCGAATATTCACAGTGATAATATATTCGTATCACACAGACGCATCGCGCAGTATTAATATACACACCCAGTAAAGAAATAAATTTACTTTCGGTGTCTCGCAAAGTTTACATATTCATTACGCATTCTTCTTCGTAAGATGTTACTGAATGTCACAGGTAACACGCAATGTATTTAGCCCTTAGCTTGTTGCATCGCGAAACCCGCGGCCCCGTAGTGAGAATCCAGCAGCAAAGGGTGAGGTCATAGTGTATGCTTTCTGCGCATTATGAATAAATGTAAGTTATTGTTAAGTCAATGTTCTGTGTGATATGGAAATGTAGGTTCAATAGATAAACTTAAATAAAAAAATATCAAAACAAATTAAAACAATCACAGTGGTTCACAAACAAACTCAATTTATTAATATATTCCACTTGCTTTTATTTTATATATTTATTTTAGTGATTTTTGATTCGCATAAATTTTCATTTTTGCGTTTTCTTGAATCGCGTATAGCTTCTCTTTTGTTTATAGCCTCCATAATATAAATGGGCTCTCTTACTTCCATTTTTCTGTCTAATCTTGAATCTAATATTTCCGGTAGCATACAGTCAAGATAAAACATTTTTAACTTTTTTCCATATATTTCTTCCAGAAGTCAACTTTTATATCTATGTTGGTCCAAACCATAAATATACATTCACTTTTTTTTGCGATATGGAGCTGTCCTTGAACCTGATAATACCAGTCGTGATTGGTATTTATTATCAGGTTTCCAGTTGGGTTGCGTTTCCTGAAACTGATCTTTTTCTTATTGACACCTTCATCTACAGACATATTGGCGAATATGGACACTTTATTTCTACAATTTTGTCGTCATCCAATACTACGTCAGGGCTTGCTCCTAAATATGGTATTTCTAGGTCAACAAATAACCCGCATTTTCTTATGTTGCAGAGGGAACCATCAATATTAGCCAAAAAAACTGTCAACTGGTCTAGAGCAATGTTTTCGTGGTCTCTGCCATGTTGTATTGATTTGACATTTTCTAAATTCACTCCACGAAGCAAATTTTTTACAAGAGGTCCGCATTTGACAAGTTCTCTTTTGCAAACGTTCCCGAAACTCGATGCTGTCAGACGCAGTCGTATTTCTTGCATCCACTCCTTAGAGTTTGATTGCAAAACAATCTTTCTTTCAAGCTCATTTCTTTCCATTTCTGTAATGGTTTTTCAAATGTTCATTTTTTGCAAATTCAAAATCAATTTCATTTAAGTCTTTGTCATTATTATTGCTTGGTTTTGAAATATTGGTTTTGATCCTAGATTTTGTTTTTGGACGCATTCTTTTCTTTTTCAACTCAAGACGGCTTATGAATGTATTGGGTTTTTAAGGATAACTTTATTTTATAAGTATGTTAATGGCTGTTTCGTGTTAAAGGCCACAACGGACGTTGCACAACGTGCCGAATAAGATTGTCTGTTTGAAAAAAATATCCGTTTTCCTCCTACGAATTTGGCTATTATACTGTTTAATACTTCCGCAATATTGCTATTTACGTTGTAAATTAAACTTTTTGAGTTATTAACTAACCTTGAAACAAGTTTCATAACTGCGTTGTAAAATGTACAAGCTTTCGTTTCGGGCACAATATTTTTATCAGTACTCTTGTCGTTGTTTGTATCTGTGGTATTCAGATGTTTGCAATAGTAAGGCTTACAAGCAGAGTGGCTACCAAAAACGTTATTAGGTCCATTGAGTAAATCGGTTTTAAGATCGATGATTTTTTCATTAAAGCTTTTTTCGTTTTGAGCATTATTATGCTTAACAGCACCAGTAACTGAACGTCTTAAACGTAAAATATTTTGGGAGAAAGCTTTGCGTAAGTGCAAGGGGTGGCTAGTATTTTTGCCAGTTCATCCAGTTTGTGCAGTAGTTGCGAAGTAAGTGGTTGGTGCACTCTATTTTCTCTACAACTACACTTCGATATGGATGTGCATCTAGTATACTTTTATAGGTACTGGAATCTCCATCAGTAATTAATTTGAAATAAATTATACCATACATTTCTATAGAGCTTTTAAAACCTTCTGTTATTGCAAGAGCTTCCATTCCACTCGAGGAACCACTGTAATTTTTAAAACAAATGTGATCTGAGCAAGGAATATTGCGATTTGCTGCTCTGGCACAGATCATGCAGTACTTATTTTTTACCGCCATTATCAGGACTTTTTTTGTTCTGTAGCCAATAATTACAGCTGCACCTGATAAAGCCGTATAGTTTTTTCTATAAGATCGTTTAGACCAGCACGCGTCTGCCACTACTGTAATCATTGGTACTCCATTAGCGTCTCATCATCATCATCATCTCAGCCGTAGGACGTCCACTGCTGAACATAGGCCTCCCCCATGATTTTCCAAAAGGACCGGTTGGAAGCGGCCTGCATCCAACGTCGTCCTGCGACCTTTCTGAGGTCGTCTGTCCACCGTGTCGGTGGACGACCTACGCTGCGCTTGCCGGTACGTGGTCTCCACTCCAGAACCTTTCGGCCCCATCGGCCATCTGTTCTGCGTGCTATGTGCCCTGCCCACTGCCACTTCAACTGGCTAATCTTCTGAGCTATGTCGGTGACTTTCGTTCTTCTACGGATCTCCTCATTTCTGATTCGATCACGTAGAGAAACCCCGAGCATAGCCCTCTCCATAGCTCGTTGTGCGACTTTGAGCTTATCTATGAGGCCCATAGTAAGAGACCACGTTTCAGTGCCATAAGTCATCACTGGTAACACACATTGGTCGAAGACTCTTGTCTTGAGGTACTGAGGTATTTTTGACGAGAAGACTTCACGAAGTTTCCGGAACGCTGCCCAGCCGAGTTGGATTCGACGATTGACCTCTTTCTCGAAGTTGGACCTGCCTAGTTTGACTGTCTGTCCCAGGTAGATATACTCGTCAACAACTTCGAGAACTGAGTTCCCAACTGATATTGGGGTAGGTACAACATGGGCATTAGACATAATTTTCGTCTTGTCCATGTTCATCTTAAGACCTACCCGTTGGGAAACTCGATAGAGGCCTTCGAGCATTGTACTGAGGTCTTCCATGGATTCTGCCATGACTACAATATCGTCGGCAAATCGAAGGTGAGTGATGTATTCGCCGTTAATATTGATGCCAAGTCCTTGCCATTCCAGAAGCTTGAAGGCGTCTTCCAATGTAGCGGTGAACAGTTTCGGAGATATAACGTCTCCCTGTCTCACGCCTCTTTGCAATGGAATTGCCTTCGAACTCTGCTCCTGTACTCGGACTGACATGTAGGCGTTTTTGTACAAACACTTCAGCACTTCAATATACCGATAGTCAATACGGCACCGCTGGAGAGACTCAAGCACTGCCCACGTCTCGATCGAATCAAAGGCTTTCTCATAGTCCACAAACGCTAGACAAAGAGGCAAGTTATACTCTTCGGTCTTCTGTATAACTTGCCGTAGCGTGTGGATGTGGTCTATGGTACTATAGCCTTTTCGGAAACCGGCTTGTTCCGGAGGCTGGAATTCATCAAACCTGCGACTGAGACGGTTCGTTATGACCTTCGAAAACAGCTTATAAACATGGCTCAAAAGCGAGATGGGTCTGTAATTTTTAAGTAAAGTGTTGTCACCTTTCTTGAAGAACAGCACCACCACGCTTTTGTTCCATGATTCTGGCGTTGAACCTTCGAGTAAGACGGTATTAAAGAGCTTCTGAAGGACTTTAAGTACCGGTGTTCCACCCGCTTTCAGAAGCTCAGATGTGATACCGTCGTCACCAGGCGCCTTGTTGTTTTTAAGCTGTTTCAAGGCCATTCTAATCTCGTACAGGCTGATGTCCGGGATATCTTCGGTATAATGTCGGGTCAGCTTGGCTCTTGGGTCTTTGGCCGAGCTGCTAACAGGTTTAGCGACCGAGGTGTATAACTGTCCGTAGAAACTCTCGACCTCTCCTAACACTTCCGCTTTGGTCGACGCTACACTGCCGTCTCCTCTCTTCAGCTTCGTCAACTGGCTTTGCCCAATAGACATGTCTCTTGCAAACACTTTGGAGCCTTTTTTCCGCTCTATCGTCTCTTTAATACGGTTTGTATTAAAGATCCGAATGTCGTGTCGCAAGGACTTCCATATTCGTCTATTGAGCAGCCTATATGCTTCAGCATCATCCGAAGACTGCAGTTTCAATGAGCGTCGTTCAGCCATGAGGTTGAGGGTATCGTTGGAGAGTTTCTGTGGCCTATCTGTACGGTGGGGTTTAAAGTACTTGGAACCCACTGTATGGACAGTTTCTACTAACCTGTTATTGATCTCGTCCACTGAAGCGATGTTCTCAAGGCAATCGAAGCGATTGGATAGCTCAAGTTGAAAGCTCTCGGGGTCTTGAATATGGGCACGAGTAGGTCGGAGCGTAGACTTCATCAGACGAGACCTCTCCAGTTTGACATTAATATTCACCGTCCCTCTTACCATTCGGTGATCACTACCGGTTTTAACCCTGTTGATCACGGAGACATCAGTGAATATTTGCCTTTTGGTGGTCATAATGAAGTCAATCTCATTTCTCGTGGAACCATCGGGACTCAGCCAGGTCCATTTCCTGTGAGGTGGCTTCTGAAAGAAAGAGTTCATCATAAAGAGTCCCTCTTTCTCCAGGAAGTCGGCCAACCTCTGTCCCCTACGGTTCCGTTGTCCATAGCCAAATTGCCCCACTTTCGACTCATCCTCGCTTCTCTTACCCACCTTCGCGTTGAAGTCCCCCATAACAACTAGAAAGTGCGTTTCAGAGGTATGTATGGCCCGACTAATGTCCTCATACATATCCTCCACCTCATCATCCGGGTGCGACTTCGTCGGTGCGTATACCTGAATGACCTTCAGCGAATATCGTTTGGATACTCTGAGTATTAGGTATACGGCCCTATTGGAAACGCTATCGATCTTAACTATGTTGTTAGTAAGGGACTTGTGGACGAGAAACCCGACACCACCTTGGGACTGTTGGTCGCCCTCCCGGTGGTAGAGTAGGTTACCTGATTTTAGGGTTATCGTGTCCTCACCCGCTCTACGGACTTCAGATAACCCCACAATGTCCCAGCGTAGCTTACTCATTTCTTCTTCCAGCTCATATATCTTCTCGTCTGTCCTCATCGTGCGTATGTTGTGTGTTACCAGGGCCAGTCGTCGTCGTTGGGGGTGGTAGCCGGGCGTCTGCCGGGGATTCTTAGCACCCCCTGCCCCACCGTTACCGTGGCCGCTACCGTAGCCAGGAATAGCGGGGCTGCCGGGGACTGGGGGCCTGGTTCTTTTTGTCCAATCCATTGAGGGGTTTTTGCCAATACTCGCCACGCTTGGCAGGCGGGTTGGCGAGCGCAGTTTGTGTGTGTTTGACTGGGAAGGTGCTGCTGCCCACCTTCTGATTTGTTATCCCTTAGCCGGCTTCTACGGCACCCACGGGTAGAGTTGGGGGGGTGCTATTCTAAGCCGGCACCGCCACGGCATCGGCACCGCCACGGCATCGGCACCGCCACGGCACCATTAGCGTCTAAGTCACCATTTTGTACGACTAAATCATATTCCTCCTTTGCAGCTTCTTCCATGCACTTCTGTTTTGCCAAGTCCTACAATTCGCAAACTTTCGTACGACATTTAGCGTAAAGATTTTTAGACATACATGGTATCCCGAGAGAAGCAGATACCTGTTCTAGCCCTGCATAACCACCTCCCATCGACATAAAACTAGACACTGCTGTCTCATTAAGATTTAGGTCCTTACTGTTTTCATTTTGCTTACAATTTTTCACTTTTAATTCAATATTACACATTTTGCAGAAAAAAATAAATTCAGAGTAGAAACCTTTTTTATGTTCTTTTGAAAGTTGTAAGTAACTGAAATTACAACCTAGGGGTGAATCTTGTTTGGCAATCCTTTGCAATTCTTCATAAAAATACATGAAGTCAATTCTTCTGCACCCATCTACTTTGAAGTTTTCGTTTTCTTGTGCTTCTTCTATTAAAAGTTGTGGAGTATTCCGTTCAGTCGTCTGAAATAATATAATGGTATTACTTGTTGATCTTTTCAGTATAATCGTGCATTGGTAAAATAAATAACCGGTATTTACAGCTTCTGTGGACATAATATCTTGCATATTTAGAATTTCCTGAAATGGAACTCTCCTTGGTTTTTCTGAAATGTTTTCCCTCGAAGTTGCCTGAAATTTATGTAAAGTATTATTACTCGATAATCTTTTGAATGTTGTTTTGTAGTGAGGAGTGGATATTATAATTGACACTTACAACTACTGTGCACGTATCATCTTTCAAGTTATTGTTTGCTTGAAATGCAATTACTTGTTAAAGTTATTTAGAAATACATGCATTTTTAATAATTTCGTCGATTTTTAACTTACTTAAAAAGAACTCTTTCATTTGTAAAAGGATTCTGAAATTCTAAAAGTGTATCCTGCTAATATGTATATGACTTATACTTTCATAAAAATGTCATCCAAATCGTTTTAGCAGTTTGGTTTTTTTAAATTAAAATAACTAAAAGGAAAAACATATGTCATCCAAGTAAACGATATTATGTATTCACACTTTTCAGTGATGGTAGTCTGTTTTTTTTTAAATTGAAGGTGGTTTAAATTTCATTAAAATACCTTCACATAGACACAAAAAGTTTATAAAACAGACACAAATTTTAATAAAAGTACTTACATAAAAAATAGTTTGCTTTTAAACAGACTGAAACTTGCGGGTACCAGAACAATAAACAAACATTAAGTAAAATACAACATAAAAAACTGGGTTGGGCTTCTTTAGGGTCGGGTAAAAAGATCAGTACATGATAGGTACTTAAAAAACGATATTAAAAAATATTTAGTGACACTTCCGCTGAAAAGAAAACAATGATTTTGGCCTATTTGGGGGCGTGCACCACTCTCCCTCCCGCATAAAATGCTAATAGGAAGAATACAGTGAGTGAACTCATCGAGCGCTAGTGAGTGAACTCACTGTCGTTCTAGCGCTCGACGAGTCAACATCTCCTGAGGATGCCTCGTGTAGAGGCGAAACACGTGTCGAATCGGTTTTGGTTGATTTGGGGTTTCTTGTGTTTTTTATTTTGTATTCTTCCTATTAGCATTTTATGCGGGAGGGAGGGTGGTGCACGCCCCCAAATAGGCCAAAATCATTGTTTTCTTTTCAGCGGAAGTGTCACTAAATATATTTTTTAATATCGTTTTTTGATAATGGATTTCCGCAAAGTAACGCCTGAATCAATAAATTATCTGATAGGTACTTACCCATTTGTTGTAAACCTTCCTTTATTTTTTTGTGTTTATAGTAATTTTCTTTACGTTTTCCCATAGTATATGCCTGAAATGCATAAAATAAACGACATTAGTCTGTAATAATTAATTCACGAGAAATAAATACATAGTAAAACTCACATACCTAGTTTGCGCGAAGAACACAAATGACTAGTCGTGTCCGACACTCGTAACCCACCCTTATGCTATTCCAAACAATAGATACAATTGCGGAGGTACAGAGCTTGGCGCGAACTACGAACGGACGTGCGCTCGCCCTGTAAACTGAGACGGCACTGACAAAACTTTAATATTCAGGGGGAATATCAAAGTTTGGAGTAGAAATAATAATCTTTTCATGGATGGGGATATATTTAGGTTCAATAAAATTGCCTTGTCTATATGTTAGTTTGTATGAAAAA
Organism: Selenia dentaria; assembly: GCA_917880725.1. Lineage (NCBI taxonomy): Eukaryota > Metazoa > Arthropoda > Insecta > Lepidoptera > Geometridae > Selenia > Selenia dentaria. Next base: position 37,588,161 of record OU862876.1, read on the forward strand.
TAAATATTTACGTTAAACTAATCCTGTAGTTTTAATAACCCTGTCAATCCCTAATTAACCATAGGCTGGTAAAAACTTGGTATTGAAATATCTCTTTATTTTGAACAGTATACCTAATGCTGTTCAAAATAAAGACATATTTCATTGTATAAATAATTTTATGATATTGATATCAGGTCACGTGATGGGACGTCCCGTAAATTAGTTGATTCACTTTGCGTTAGATGACGCTTTGAGCGTTTCTTAAGCTGATGTCTCTATCTCCATATATATAGTTTACTCTATGGGCACTGAATTTTTTGCGCTCGTGCTTGTGATTATATAGCTAAGTATGGGAGACTAATGTTTCATACTAAAATGTATGGGCAGCGGGGAACGATTTACGCTATTAAAATGATTCATGTTTGGCCTTCGATTATTAGTTTTTGGTTTAAATTAGTAAAAATATTGAATGGTGAACGTATTATTGTAACTTCCTTCTCACTATTCATTGAAAAACATTTTCAATTAAGACTACGTAATCGACATCGATTTCGATGTTTTTCATCAAAGTCAATGATTTTATTTCTCGAAAATAAAGAATGATTTTAGGCGTATCACGCGGTATAATTGTAGACTGATCTATGTATTAAGCATTTTTTAAACAAGCAATTTTTTTAGAGCAATTCAATAAAGTGATTTCTTGATTATTTTTAAAATGTTAACTACCTATTCGCGCGTTTCTTAGGGACCTGACTCTTAAACAATAAAACAGCCGTGCAATTCTCTAAGAGCAAACATCGTTGCATCTTTGACAACATCCGAGAAACAAATCACGAGATGACAAGAAACGTTGGAAAAACAACCTTGTGTACAAAGGCGATATCTATTTAAGTATTTAACATCGGTGAGCTCGTCGACGAACGCAACGACGAATTATTAGAGTTAATCTGCGGCAAACTACGGCAGTTAATCTGCGTGTCACAGAAAGATCCGATTCCTACTTAGGAACAAAAAGTTTTTGTGTATCCCGTAATATTGTGTGCGGCCTACATATTTTGTTTACAACGTGTCATTATTATTTTAAGACTATGAAGTGTTCACAAGCTGGTCAATATTTTGCTTACACACTTTACAACTTTTGAAAGGGAATAGGCAATTATTTTTTTATGAATATAATGAAAATAAAAATCGTCTCGTTCTATTATCTAAGGAATCTAAACTTTATTATTGTAACGTATATAAAGGACTTCAGAGTCTGTTCTATGTGGTTTTTATTTATTTTATCGGGTAATGGATGGTTGCCAAGCAAGTTGACACCCCTACTGGTTTTCTCCTGCGTTGTAGGTATAATATTCACGGATGAGCCGTAGGACGTCCACTGCTGAACATAGGTCTCCCCATAATTTTCCAAAAGGACCGGTTGGAAGCGGCCTGCATCCAACGTCGTCCTGCGATCTACCTCAGGTCGTCTGTCCACCGTGTCGGTGGACGACCTACGCTGCGCTTGCCGGTCCGTGGTCTCCACTCCAGAACCTTTCGGCCCCATCGGCCATCTGTTCTGCGTGCTATGTGCCCTGCCCACTGCCACTTTAACTGACTTATCTTCGGGGCTATGTCGGTGACTTTCATTCTTCTACGGATCTCCTCATTTCTGATTCGATCACGTAGAGAAACCCCGAGCATAGCCCTCTCCATAGCTCGTTGTGCGACTTTGAGCTTATCTATGAGGCCCATAGTAAGAGACCACGTTTCAGTGCCATAATTCATCACTGGACATTGGTCGAAGACTCTTGTCTTGAGGCACTTAAATAGTTTGAACAACTTTAACCTTGCAACTTATTATAGGCGATATTTTATATAATTACTATCTGCGCCACGTGGTTTCACCTGCGTGTTCATGAATGATGACGATGATGAAAGGTATCCTATGTTCTACCCCAGGATATAATATATTGTACATTTTGATTTGTTATAATATATTGTACATTGATATTTTTTTATGAAACTTGACAAAGTGATAACTTATATTATCGTTTATTATATAGAAAATTGTAAAAGAAACTGAAGGGTTAGGAAAAGCGAAAAACAACTTCTTAAAAGATATTAAGCAATTGTTCCTGTTCAGTAGATAAAAGGTTAACTGAAATTGTAAGCCATGTGTCTCTATGATATCGGAGTGCTGAAAAAGGTCTTGTTGAAGACTAGGATTTTTGGGTACGTCTATCCTGTAATATTTTATAGGTTGCTGTAATGTTGGATGTTATGGGAGTGTTGCACACTCGCAGCCTGAGCCACTGGAATATGAAAATTAGCTCCGAAATAAGCTTATCCTAGGAGTGAATCGTTGGTGAAAATCAACTTTAACGTAAATAATGAAGTATTATTTTATACAAAACATAACAAGTCGTCACTCCTATATATTCTCAAATGGGTTGGCGGCGGTGTTTTAAACACCTACGTTTCACCAGGTATGTTTTTGATCCCATGTAATAGGGGGCGAAACTGTTGCCAACTACGAGGCATTGTTCTACACCTCGGACCTTTCTATAGTAATTATATTTATTAATAATATCTATAATAATTAATAGTTATACAATCTTATATATTTACACTTGGCTATTAATTCGGCCATTTCCTTAATTTGTTTGACTGTAAAAATAAGTGTGTTTGAGTCTTACCTTTATAAATAATAAAACAATACGGATGTTGCTTGTAATTTATTTATTGTTTTATTTATCAACCGATTGGGATATTCCCAATTGGTTTAATTGGATGATTGGGGATCCTTTTTATCCACAAATCCCCATTATAAGATATTTCAGACCTTATTGGGGATTAGTGGAAAAAAGTTCACTAATCCCCATTGATGGGGATAGTCAATGGGGATTTGTGGCATAACCCTAGGTACCCGACTACACTAAGACCAAGCGAGCGAACGTTGGCGGGTCAGCTATAACAGAATTTGCCCATTTGCTTGCCCTTCAAACTTTTATATAGAGTAGTGCTTGCGCACAATTTAATGAAGTTTGACGCTGCTTTCCGATTGTAGAATCTTTGCGGACAGTGTTCTTGCAGAGGCTTGTACTAATGGCTTATTTTCTTTTCCAGCAAAACAAGTATCACGTCGGTAGTGGTGAGACTTTTGACGATCTCACTGGTTTGATCGAGCACTGCCGGTCGTACCCCCTGACAGAGACATCTGGAGACGTTTTGAGGCTGCAGCAGCCCGTAAGCGGCTACCAACACCACCAGCAACCACCCATGGCTTCTCCGGAAATTCCACTTGCCCAGGAAGATCACGTATGTTTCATTTTTATTTATGCAAACACTTTGTTGCTGTAGTACGTACTAATTGTTAATCCTAAAAAGAAAACCTTCAGGATATTTAGAGACTGTTAAAAGCAAAAAATATCTATCCAGAATATATATCAAATATATATTTTGTAAAATGAACATATCATACTATTATACTATATATTAATATTATAATGAAAAAGATTTTAATGTATGTTTGTAACGAATTGTTTCAAAAAGTACTGCACCGATTTCAAAAATTCTTTCACCATTGGAAAGCTACATTCACCCTGAGTAACATAGGCTATATAAAATTCATCATTATCATCATCATCATCGTTCATCACTGCGCGGGTGAAACCGCGGAGAGCAGCTAGTATTTTATGTAATATAACAAAACTGTTATAGGATAGGATTAACCACTCTTTAACGTATGTTATAGAATTTTGCGAATTATATTTTGTATCACTTTGCACTGATGTGTCTCTCTAAACATTATAGACAATCAAGCGTTATTTTTCCCTACCTAACGGCAAATTTATCAAAAGTATGATTACAGTCTAAGTAAATTCACGCTTTTTATAAGACAATAACATTTGGGTTTCAAATAAATATAAGCAAATAAACTCTCCACATTTTAATGTTATATCATGTGTATAATTTCAAAATACATAATACACACACACACACACACACACACCATACGGCCACGCGGTCATAATTGCATCCTCCTTCACACACACTTTTTAACTAGTAATGTATTAGCTTTCTAAATTAAGATAATCAAACAATACTATCTTGTTTATAATGTAGCTAAGATCTTGTCGGTTCCACAAGTAATGATGCATGGTCACAATTTAGTTTCAAGCAAGCAAATTTTTTTCAGTACCTAAAATACAGTTATATATTTATAATAGCAGTAGAACTTTTTGTTAATGAGTTACTCCGACGTAGTACTCCCACCATACCCTAATGCTACCGTGAATCAGTAATACTGGATAAACTGTGGTTAGAAGGTATGGTAGCCGGCGAAACAGGCACATGAGAATTAACAACTTAATATCTCAAAGCTATGGGCGCAGTGCAATTGTCACTTGTGAGGAAATGCACAATGCAATACAGCCGTGCGATTCTCTAAGAGCAAACATCGTTGCATCTTTGAAAACATCCGTGAAACAAATGACGATATGACAAGAAACATTGGAAAATTAACATTGTGTACAAGGGCGATATTTCATAAAGTATTTAACATCGGTGAGCTCGTCGACGAGAGAATCGCACGCCTGATCTTTAGATGTTATCAGGTGGGCCTCGCGCTTATACCGTTTTTTAATACCATACAAATAAAGTCATATTTAACTTAAATACGTCTTTTAAATAAATAAAGCCGTATTGTGAAGTTACAAATAAAGCTTAGAGGGTCATAGGCCGTTAACTGCGGCAGTCTCAACTAATGAATTCATATACATAAGTAACTCTTTAATTATAGCGTTTGTGTTCTGAATGACACATAAGGCTTAAATATCTCTAGTAATCTAATGCAACACGTGTTCAAGCACGAGTACAGTAGACGCAATATGTATGTAAGGAATTGTTCGATTATTCTGAGCATGCTTTAAACAGTTTGAATAGCTATATAAAAGGCTTCGATTCTGACATACAAGTCTTGTGCGTATAAGACCAGTTGGTCGAGATTCAATCATATCACAATCTGGAAATATAGAATTAACTAGTACAGGTCCAAGGATGCATAACCCAATGCATCGCTTAATTTTTAGAAGCATTATAACAACATTGTCACATTCAAAGTCAAAGTCAAAATCATTTATTCAATTTAGGCATCAAAGACGCACTTATGAACGTCAATTTTTCATTATTATGTACTTCAAAGACTACCGCCGCGTTCCAAAATATATAGAGCCTACCGAGAAGAAGCGGCAAGAAACTCGGGGCCATTATATATAGATGTTTTTACAATGTTTTTACTTAGGTACTACAAATATTAGCTCCAGTGTGTTGCCTTACAAAAGAGATTAGAATAATGGTATCAGTAGGGCAAGACACGCTACACTTTGACATCTTAGTACACGAGTAGATAGATCCTGGAGTGATCAGTCCCAAGCTGTTTTATCCTCCAAGTTATCCGAAATTTTGTAATAACCTTTTTGACAGAGTTTAGTTTTAATAGTAATTTTAAACTTATTAATAGGCAAATCTCGGATAACATTGGGAACTTTATTATAGAATCGTATACATTGTCCCATAAAAGTCCATTATATATGAATTTCAAATACCACGATCAAGAATAAACTTAATTTAAATTATTTTACTGTAGGCTGAATCATAAACACTTTGCAATGGTATGTTAGTTAATGAAGCTTGCCGCCTTTTTTTGCTTTTTCATCCACACCTATTCTGAACTTAAAAGTGTGAAATAACTTGTTCAAGTTGGTACTATGATAGTTCAAAGGTATTATCAGTAATATCATAATATCAGTATCAGGTAATATCAGTAGTTCTTGGTTTGTAACTCTGGCGTGGACTGCTTGACCGAATTTGATTAAATTTAAATGGGACCACCTCGGAAGTATATTCAACCAAAAAAAAATTTTTGATAGGATTTTGAGAATCATTCGGAACAAATGGGGAGAAATCAGGTAACAACACACACAAAACATACATTTACACCAACATATAACGACCTCCTATTTTGAAGTCGGTTAAAAATTCGACCTGTACCTAATATTCCCACGATAAAAATTACTGTACAAATAATTAAAACTATATATGCTAGTATAGAATATTTTGGACGCTACAGGAGCCATATCAGGTGAATACGGTGCTTGGTCGAGAACTTTTGTTGAATGTTTCGCTAAAAACTTTTTCACTATAATGGCTGTGTGTGATGGTGCATTATCATGGTGCAGCATCCATGAGTTGTGTTGCCACAAATCTGGACGTTTTCGGCGGATACTCTCACGCAAACGCTTCATGACGCCTAAATAATATTCTTTATTCACTGTTTCTCCCTCTGGAAGGAATTCGGAGTGAACCACACCACGGTAGTCAAAAAAAACTGTCAGCATCACCTTGATTTTGGAGCGACTTTGTCGCGGTTTTTTGGGTTTCGGCTCGTGTTCGAGACGCCATTCTGAAGACTGTTGGCTTCTTTGCATGTCGTACTCATAAACCCATGTCTCGTCGCCAGTTATTATACGTTTCATAAAGGTCGGATCCGTAGAAGCTCGGGAAAGCATGTCTTCAGCAACATGCTTTCGCTGCGCTTTTTGAACAAAATTGAGCTCTTTTGGAATTAGTCGAGCGGCGACGCGTTTCATGCCTAAAATGTCAATGAGAATGTTGTGGACGGACTTAAAAGATATGTTCACCTCACTAGCCAACTCTCTCAGACTCATACGTCGATCTTCGAGCACTAGCTTCTTGATTCTGTCAATGTTTCCTTTGGTCGTAGCGGTTGAAGGTCTACCAGAACGAGGCAAGTTTACTACTACTTCTCGGCCTTCTTTAAAAGCCTTATACCATTCATAAGCCCTTGTTTTCGATATACACGATTCGCCGAGTTAGTGATTCACCACATGAAATATCATTCGAAACACACAATTTAAGGCACACTCTTTGTTCAACAATATTTTCCATTGTAAAAATCGCCGAGAACTCAAAACTATGACCAACAAAAAGTGTAGTTTAAAACAAATTAAATGACAGATCCCGCTCAAACTTTGCGCGCTAAATCAGTACAGTGCTACCAACATGCAGTAAAAAAATTAGAACGACCTCTTTTACACGGGTCTTTTTATTGGCATATTCCCGATACTTTTTACACAGAGTAGTATATTAAAATCTAAAACAACGCCATTGCTAATACCATAGACTAACAATATGTTAGTCTATGCTAATACTATGGCCCATATATTATAAAGAATATATTATAAGTAAATTTATTATAAGTAATAGTAATAGAATATATATACATTATAAGTAAATTCTTTATAATATATTATAAAGAATTTACTAATAGTAAATTATTAATATATATAAATATGTAATTAATATTCATGATAGTTGACTTTTGAAATAAAATACCCCAAATTAATAATAATAATAATTTAATACTAAACAGCCCACACATTTTATGTGATACTTTAAGATGTAAAGTGTAAAGTAAAATTCACAATTCGATATGACAAATGCGGAATAATACATTTATATGATTCTTAATTTTTTTTAATGATTTCTTGGCGTCGGTGGTAAAGACAATTTAACAAGAAATTTCTCTTGTTTCTCGACTTGACAAAAAATGTATTGCTATTTTATACGTTCAACATTATTCCGAATTTTCATACTTGTTTACTTGGGTATATTACATATTATTTTATAATGATTACCGTTGAATAATATCTCTCTCCCAGGTCATGGCTCAGGCGGCGGGATCAGGGGCTAGCGTAGGAAAAGCTGTCACCAACTTGGAACCCAGCGCATGCAATGGGTTCTATGGGGATTTTTATGGTGGGGGGATGGAGGCAGAGTTTAAGGCGCTCAATCAAGTAGAAATGGCCACCAACTTTACAACAATTGAAGGCAATCGTCCCCAGAACATGTACAAGAATCGCTACAGGAACGTCATTCCATGTAAGTGTTGATGTATAGGAAGACAAAATCATTCTAAAGCCAAGCCAGGGCCACCTAATCCTCAAACTCACCATCATGAACAGCAGTAGTGGAACACCACACAGGAGGAGACAGGTTTCTAATATTAAAGGGTTGTATTTAGCCAGGCTATCATTAGAAAGTCCATCATTAATTATTTTTATAAATAAAACTACACTCCACAGACTCCAGGGTCCGTGCCTTTTTTTAACTTTAAGATTTTTAACAACTTACGATAAATTTATAACATACAACAAAATACATACATGAGGAACATATCATTTTTTTTAAATTAATTCATACATGTAACATATACTTAAAGTTATTGATACATTTTATTCTGAGTTTTGCAAGCATCCACAGCAGACCAGTGCCCACAAACAGCACCCGTTCACGAGTTGACGCATGTGCCAGCCATCGCCTTTCTCAACCATTTCTGAGGGAAGATGGCGACCCGCCACACACGCCACCGCTTGCCAACACATTTCCGTGAGCATGTCTGCTCTGGATGCCCTCACCATCTCTTTGTCAGTTATAATTACTTAACGCTAGCTTACATACGATTCGAAAAACTACATATATTACAACAAATGGATTAGTTAACCAGAAATAGGGGAACAAAAGGGGAATTATTTATATACTCGTATCATTATTTTATATATCATTAGTATTAACTATTTTATTATTAATATTATCATTATATCATTAGTCTCTGAAAGTCTAGTGGGTATGAAAGATTATGCGATAAATATACATAAAGCGATACCAAATATTGAAATTTTAGAGAGAAAAATTAAGATCCTCGGACGGGATTCGTACCCACAACTTCTGACAATCCATGTCAGATGCCATGACCACTATGCCACCTTACCAACTGGGCATCGAACTTTATAACTATCTCTATATGGTTTTAAACGTGGTTTGGAGTCGTAAGACATTGTTAAGTGCCAATTTTCATGGTTTTGGTTCTTCGGGAAATACCCAATAGGTATTGATTTCTCTGTGTCATCGCTAAATATGCGCAAATGTGCGACCTATATGATCGTGTCTTTTTATCGCGTTCACTTACAAGTTTGATTTTTTCATCTGAAAGAGGCTGTGGACCCGAGTATTTGATATAAATTTCAACTTGATATATACATACATATATATTATGTTCCTGAGTAAAAGTGTCTTGACTGACAGACAGGCTGACAGACGGACAACAAAGTCATACTCTTAGGGTTCTTTCTTCCTTTGGAGGTACGGAACTCTATAATACAATATAATATATTGAATTAGAAACGTGTCACTGCGATTCAGGATTTTGCAATGCAACTGTCACGCCATTATATGCCTGAATTTTAATTCATATTTTATTTTTATGAACCAGATGACCAGACTCGTGTGGTGATTCCTACCAGCGACTATACGTTGAAAGACTCGCACAGCGACTACATCAATGCCAACTTCATACGGCCTGCCAGGATCTTCGGGCGGTTTGCGAGCAGCAGCTCTAATGAGAGTCTTAACAGCTCAAAATGTAAGTAACACGCCATCACGATAAATTATACTTCTTAATCCGCTTTTTTATGAACACACTACATACACAAGTAGTAGTGAAATAGTGAACTAATGTAACTCACTAATGTAATGATCTTATCTCACGATAGATAAGGGGCTATGCCCACCTAAGCAAGGCGACAGAAACGTGATTGATTATCCTCTGGCATGTAGCATGACTCTGGCACGACATTCAATGGACCCGGTAATATATATAATATAAATTATTTTTTTAAAAACTTAACAAAACTGAATAAATCAAAACGTACGTGCATAGCAACAATATATTGACTGCATAAAAAAAACACCGAAATCGGACAATGTTAACAGGTAGAAAAGAGTTTTTTCTTTTAGTATGGACAAGTACTAGCTATGCAATCCCCTTAAGTAAAACATATAAGTCTAATGAAAGTTGTCATTGTGCTAAGAATCATAAAAATGTCAGAAAACAAATGCAGCAGGGCTATTATGTATCTCAGTTGCTAACAAACGTTGATTGAAATTTGAAAAATGGCGGCTCTATGTCAGTTTTGACAACTCCATTAAGCAAAAATGTTAGTAAGTTGATGACTGGAGCTGACAAAAGTGACATAGGGCCGCCATTTTTTTCGATTGCAATCAAAATTTCTTAGCAACTGAAATACATAATAGTCCTACAGGGCTTTTATATATCTCAGTTGCTAACAAACATTGATTGAAATCTTGAAAAATGGCCGCTCTATGTAAGTTTTGGTAACTCCAGTAAGCAAAAATGTTAGTAGGTTGATGACTAGAGGTGACATTTGTTAGCAACTGAGATACATAATAGCCCTGCTGCGCCCAAATTCAACTCGGACTTTTACGCCTATTTTTAATGCAAAATTAACTAATAGGGCTTTAAACGGTTTTCATAAATACTTACTGAGTTAGGCATACTTTCGGTAGCTTAAACAAGGAAAATCCCCAACGTCACGTAGCCCGTATGCCATATAAATTAGCATTCTCATTATTCTATAGTGCTGGTGCTGTCAGAATAATAAATATTATACCATCATTATCTATACAATGATCTTACTGTTATATAAGTCATGACATTCATAGTTCGTCATTGCCCCATCGACATATGCTCATTACGTGACGTAATATCTTATAACGAATGCCTTTTGAGCCAATGGTTTCGGACAGGTCAACGTTTGAGTGAATGAACATACCTGACTTCTGCCTGGGCGTGTACCTTTCTAAATATATATTATTATCCTGTACTTGTGTTTGTCACCTAGCAATCCTTCTAAACGGCTGAAGCGATAAGTAAATATTGTGTGGATATTTCAATGGGATTCTAAATGGTTTGAAAATACATTTTAACACGGTAGGTGGAACTGCTATATTATTATTCTCTTAAATAAGCGGTACGAAGTTCCCCGGGTTAGATAGTATGTATATAAATATGTATTTCAGTTTAGGTACTATAATACAGGCTCAGACTAGTTTGGAACCTGAATGGTTTGTGTGGATGCTCTCCATCAATGGATGGATGGATATATGGTGGATGATGTCACCAAAAAAGTAATGCTAGATATCGGCTAGTGTGGGCTTCGTAGAGCATCGCATCTGTCCTAGCCCGATTTACACATCACAGTAGCGAGTTAACTTGTGACATCGGCGAGTTAAGTTGTTATTATCGTTTGAACGACACAAGCGAGTTAAGTAGTAAGTTGTTTACTAATGGAGGATCATAATAATCTATCTATCCACGGTTTTCCTTACTACCAATAGAAATTTGACATAACGTCCATACAAATAGTGTCAAATATCTAACTCTAGTAAGGTAAACCAGCGATAGATACGTTATTGGGACCGGCCGTTATAGTTGAGTTGAATAGATAACGATCCTATTTTTTGGCAAATTCGATTTCCAGTGCAAAGTAGGCCCCACTCTTGCACCTCCCGCACCCCGCCAACTTAACTGGGCGGCATGTAGATGGGCGTTAGTTTAGTTTAGTATAATCCATAGATTTGTAGACAAGTTATAAGTAGTAAACAAAACAAGTGACGCGACTAGTCTTCTTGTAGAAACGGTAACTTATGACTCGCCTACGTTTGGACGCTACTTACAACTTACTACTTGTAACTTAAACTGACTGATTTCTTGACTCGCTACTGTATTTTTTGATGTCTAATTAGGGCTTCAGTATAGTTTTGTGTCGCTCGTCAGTGAAAGTGCGATCTCAGTGATAAATAATGAAAAAGGAATTAAAGCCAATTTCTAAACGTCATTGTTCACGCAGACCAAGAAAAAGGGTATACCCGCAAGCTTTTATAACGTATAAAGAGATACTGCAGGCGATTATCACAAAGAAATAGCTATCGAGAACTATTAGATATGCCTAATTAATAAATTTTTCTCAATTATATCCACTGATTATGTTCATGTAATCGACAACGCATCTTATTACAAGAAATAATGTTGAAAGACTCTTAATTCAAATACCACCAAATATATCTTCCCAACTAGAACCTGTATATAGCCGTTAGAAACGTAGAAAAGGATAAATGTATCTACAGTGAACAATTATATTTAATTACTCACATAGTTGACAGAAAAAATAAACAGGATTAAGAAGAATGAAGAGTTGAAAAAAGTTTGCGTGTATGCATACAAATAAGAGAATGAGAATCGGAGATTTCAACAGGATTTTCACCATGACACTGATAGACTGCTGAGAAAATCGGGAATACTGACAGTGATATCACTTTATTTTTATTATAGATAGTGAAATGGAAGTATTAAGATTTTTGTTAATTGGAATGATTCAATGCAATACCTATGTTATTTGATTGGAAAACTTATAATAATAAAATAGACTGAATACTTATTGTACATATCTATTAATTTTACCAATAAAGTTATGTTACTTTTGATCAAATTTTCTTATTTCTCGTGAAATTACAAAATTCAGGCGCATTGTTAACCCGTGAGAAGGCGCGCTATGAGCAATTTGCTCACACAAAAATTAATTGAGAAAGTTTTTGGTGTTCCTGACCGCATATCATCCCGAGCTCCTAGGTACCTTCCTAACTATTCAACCCCTCTCCCCTCGCGCAATTCACGCATCGCTCAGTCCCGCTGCTTCCGCGCAGTGAAGCACTTGTGGAAGGCCTGCACTGTCGTGCGGCAATTTGCTCATCGCGCGCCCATTCGCGTAAGTATTTATTTTTCATATAAAAACATGTTATTGTGTTTTTCTTGTGTATTATTATGTTAATTTGTATTAATTTTTTTTTATCGGGTACATAACTCTAAAGTCATCATCATCATATTTTAATGCTAATGTTTTATGTTATCAGCTACAACACGTGAAAAATGTACGATCTGTACAATGCACTTAATCTTCGAAATTTCTTCGTGGTTGAAAGAGGATTCTAAACGAGAAGAGAGGAAACTTTTATATTACTTAAGACAACAAAAATGTAAACAGTGTATACATTTTTATATAGGTTTCTGGTATGATTTTGGAAATAAATTATTATTATTATAATTATTTTATTATTTCCTTGGATTTCATCCGGTCCTTTAGAAAAAGCAAGCACTTCGTGCAAGCAATTACTCTGCACCGATCACATAACGTATATATGTTCAATGTGTTTTGAGAAGCACACTTGTCTTGATCTCATGGAGGAGTAAAATTATTAAATTTAGTTTTCAGTTTTTTATTTATCGGGATTTTTTTAAGACTACCAAAGATTGTAGGTTCAAAATTAATTAATTGTTATTTGAGGTAGAAATTCCTTTTATTTTTCATAGTTTTAATTAAAACTCTTGTTTTATATTAAATTAATGTTGTTTTATTTATTATGGATCAATTTATAGCCAATTATAGTAATGTTGCAGAAATATAAGCATTTAAAGTAGTGTGAGCTATTTACTCGCGCGCGCCTATCCGTGTAACAACATTAGGCGCGCCTTCTCACGGGTTAATGCATAAGTACAAATATACTTCAAATTGTTTTAATAGATATTGTTGATACGTAATGGTAATAACTGGAATATTTTGACGGATATGGAGGGAGTGCATTTTTTTCTAAATAAACTTGCGTATAAACATTAATATGCAGATGCAGCTTTTGTAACACTAAAATGCAATGGAAACTGTAGGAAGTAAAGTCAAATTTTGTTTTATATCCAGGTGCGGGTTTCACCATATTAGTCATTATCCCTTCCTTTATTATATTAAGTATTGTTATATTCATGAAAAACATGTTCTTCTTGCAGCTAACGCAGTAGTTAAAATTACTTATTGACCCATACAGGCGTGCAGAAATTTCCTTATAATTTTATTACCATTTTTGTGTTTGTAAGATCCGCTATTATACAGACATTTTGAAAAAAACATTGATTGAACTGGCTACCGTTTTAAAAATACAGAAGAATAAGACCGACGTAGACTAGCTATGCCTTCGTGATAGCTTCGTAGGTCCCCGTAGTCTTTTATGTAAATACTATCCTAAAGCAGCCAGTAAGAAAGTACTATTACTTTAAGTTAAGGCATTAGTGCTTTAACATCACATAATAAAAACGAACCCTTTTTTTTAACAGCGTTTCGTTTTGCTTCATCTGAGCCGATGGACACTTCCCCACCGGCTTCCAAGTCGCTGTCTGAAGAGGCTTTACAAGAAGCTAAAGCAAGTCTGCTTACGGACCAAACAAACGGGAATGAGACGCAGCCTGGACTAGGTATGGCTACTTTTTCAGCGTTAAATGTTTATATATATAGAATATATTCATTCTTCAGATTGCACTTTGTGGTGTGTATTCTTTACATTCAGGATAAAATATTATCTTGCATAGGAGACCTACACCTAGGGAGGTTAATAATATCATCAGTGTTTGTACGATTCTGGATGTCGTGAGTTCACGGCCCCTATTATATATAGTTGCATGAAATCCTAACGGTCTGCGTGAGTTTGTATGTCCCATTATCTATTTAAGTGGTTCCATCAGAGGCCTGGTTCATTTGCTCTGGATCATCATCATCACCATCAGCCCATATTCGTTCACTGCTGGACATGGGCCTCTTCTAAAGTGCGCCACGAGATATCTAGCTCTCTGCATCCAGTTACTGCCAGCCGCCTTCCGCAGGCCTCTCTGCACCTGGCCGCAGGGCTCCTACACTACGTTTGCCAAAACGTGGTCTCCAGATCTGGCTGTAGATCATAATTATAATTCATAATAAGTGGTAGTCAATTAGTTTCTACTATGTTAGACATCTGGGTGACTCTAAGTATATGATCTTTGGATTTGATAACTGGACCATTGGTTTGCTAGGCATGCTAGGCAAAGATTAGGATGAGTCCAGCTAGAGAGTTTTTCCTGACAATGTGAGAGTCAAAGCGGCGATAAATACTAGAGAGAATGATAAATATCGACTGTGCTTTAACACGCTCATCCGTTATTGGCAAACAACAAATACAAGACAATAAACACGAACGTGGTGTATGACTGTGTTTGTTTGGCTTTGCCAGTGATCAGTCGGTGTCGGCTTTTGTATAAATGTCAAAGGATTTTCGACAAACGTGTTTGCTGTGTCCCTAAACGCTTGTTAGCAATCAGTAGTACGTGCGAGCTTGCTCCCTTACATAAAAGTTTATCTATGCTGGCGGGCGGTGGATGGAGTACTGGTGGTTATTATTATTAATATACTCTAAGCTGTGGCATTGTGTTACCGAGATCACTAACATTTTAGAAACTGATTGACTACCCCTAATTATTAATTATTATTGTGATCTAGAGCAAATGAACTACCAGGCCTATGATGGAACCACTTACATAGACAATGCAAAGGTACACAAGACAGAAGACACAAACTCACACAGACCCTAAGGTACTTTTGTATTTAATGTTTTAGGTAGAAATTGTTGTTATTATATCATCATCATCATCATCTCAGCCGTAGGACGTTCACTGCTGAACATAGGCCTCCCCCATGATTTTCCAAAAGGACCGGTTGGAAGCGGCCTGCATCCAACGTCGTCCTGCGACCTTCCTCAGGTCGTCTGTCCACCGTGTCGGTGGACGACCTACGCTGCGCTTGCCGGTACGTGGTCTCCACTCCAGAACCTTTCGGCCCCATCGGCCATCTGTTCTGCGTGCTATGTACCCTGCCCATTGCCACTTCAACTGGCTAATCTTCTGAGCTATGTCGGTGACTTTCGTTCTTCTACGGATCTCCTCATTTCTGATTCGATCACGTAGAGAAACCCCGAGCATAGCCCTCTCCATAGCTCGTTGTGCGACTTTGAGCTTATCTATGAGGCCCATAGTAAGAGACCACGTTTCAGTGCCATAAGTCATCACTGGTAACACACATTGGTTGAAGACTCTTGTCTTGAGGCACTGAGGTATTTAGGACGAGAAGACTTCGCGAAGTTTCCGGAACGCTGCCCAGCCGAGTTGGATTCGACGATTGACCTCTTTCTCGAAGTTGGACCTGCCTAGTTTGACTGTCTGTCCCAAGTAGATGTACTCGTCAACAACTTCGAGAACTGAGTTCCCAACTGATATTGGGGTAGGTACAACATGGGCATTAGACATAATTTTCGTCTTGTCCATGTTCATCTTAAGACCTACCCGTTGGGAAACTCGATGGAGGCCTTCGAGCATTGTACTGAGGTCTTCCATGGATTCTGCCATGACTACAATATCGTCGGCAAATCGAAGGTGAGTGATGTATTCGCCGTTAATATTGATGCCAAGTCCTTGCCATTCCAGGAGCTTGAAGGCGTCTTCCAATGTAGCGGTGAACAGTTTCGGAGATATAACGTCTCCCTGTCTCACGCCTCTTTGCAATGGAATTGCCTTCGAACTCTGCTCCTGTACTCGGACTGACATGTAGGCGTTTTTGTACAAACACTTCAGCACTTCAATATACCGATAGTCAATACAGCACCGCTAGAGAGACTCAAGCACCACGTCTCGATCGAATCAAAGGCTTTCTCATAGTCCACAAACGCTAGACAAAGAGGCAAGTTATACTCTTCGGTCTTCTGTATAACTTGCCGTAGCGTGTGGATGTGGTCTATGGTACTATAGCCTTTTCGGAAACCGGCTTGTTCCGGAGGCTGGAATTCATCAAACCTGCGACTGAGACGGTTCGTTATGACCTTCGAAAACAGCTTATAAACATGGCTCAAAAGCGAGATGGGTCTGTAATTTTTAAGTAAAGTGTTGTCACCTTTCTTGAAGAACAGCACCACCACGCTTTTGTTCCATGCTTCTGGCGTTGAACCTTCGAGTAAGACGGTATTAAAGAGCTTCTGAAGGACTTTAAGTACCGGTGTTCCACCCGCTTTCAGAAGCTCAGATGTGATACCGTCGTCACCAGGCGCCTTGTTGTTCTTAAGCTGTTTCAAGGCCATTCTAATCTCGTACAAGCTGATGTCCGGGATATCTTCGGTATAATGTCGGGTCAGCTTGGCTCTTGGGTCTTTGACCGAGCTGCTAACAGGTTTAGCGACCGAGGTGTATAACTGTCCGTAGAAACTCTCGACCTCTTCTAACACTTCCGCTTTGGTTGACGCTACACTGCCGTCTCCTCTCTTCAGCTTCGTCAACTGGCTTTGCCCAATAGACATGTCTCTTGCAAACACTTTGGAGCCTTTTTTCCGCTCTATCGTCTCTTTAATACGGTTTGTATTAAAGATCCGGATGTCGTGTCGCAAGGACTTCCATATTCGTCTATTGAGCAGCCTATATGCTTCAGCATCATCCGAAGACTGCAGTTTCAATGAGCGTCGTTCAGCCATGAGGTTGAGGGTATCGTTGGAGAGTTTCTGTGGCCTATCTGTACGGTGGGGTTTAAAGTACTTGGAACCCACTGTATGGACAGTTTCTACTAACCTGTTATTGATCTCGTCCACTGAAACGATGTTCTCAAGGCAATCGAAGCGATTGGATAGCTCAAGTTGAAAGCTCTCGGGGTCTTGAATATGGGCACGAGTAGGTCGGAGCGTAGACTTCATCAGACGAGACCTCTCCAGTTTGACATTAATATTCACCATGCCTCTTACCATTCGGTGATCACTACCGGTTTTAACCCTGTTGATCACGGAGACATCAGTGAATATTTGCCTTTTGGTGGTCATAATGAAGTCAATCTCATTTCTTGTGGAACCATCGGGACTCAGCCAGGTCCATTTCCTGTGAGGTGGCTTCTGAAAGAAAGAGTTCATCATAAAGAGTCCCTCTTTCTCCAGGAAGTCGGCCAACCTCTGTCCCCTACGGTTCCGTTGTCCATAGCCAAATTGCCCCACTTTCGACTCATCCTCGCTTCTCTTACCCAACTTCGCGTTGAAGTCCCCCATAACAACTAGAAAGTGCGTTTCAGAGGTATGTATGGCCCGACTAATGTCCTCATACATATCCTCCACCTCATCATCCGGGTGCGACTTCGTCGGTGCGTATACCTGAATGACCTTCAGCGAATATCGTTTGGATACTCTGAGTATTAGGTATACGACCCTATTGGAAACGCTATCGATCTTAACTATGTTGTTAGTAAGGGACTTGTGGACGAGAAACCCGACACCACCTTGGGACTGTTGGTCGCCCTCCCGGTGGTAGAGTAGGTTACCTGATTTTAGGGTTATCGTGTCCTCACCCGCTCTACGGACTTCAGATAACCCCACAATGTCCCAGCGTAGCTTACTCATTTCTTCTTCCAGCTCATATATCTTCTCGTCTGTCCTCATCGTGCGTATGTTGTGTGTTACCAGGGCCAGTCGTCGTCGTTGGGGGTGGTAGCCGGGCGTCTGCCGGGGATTCTTAGCACCCCCTGCCCCACCGTTACCGTGGCCGCTACCGTAGCCAGGAATAGCGGGGCTGCCGGGGACTGGGGGCCTGGTTCTTTTTGTCCAATCCATTGAGGGGTTTTTGCCAATACTCGCCACGCTTGGCAGGCGGGTCGGCGAGCGCAGTTTATGTGTGTTTGACTGGGAAGGTGCTGCTGCCCACCTTCTGATTTGTTATCCCTTAGCCGACTTCTACGGCACCCACGGGTAGAGTTGGGGGGGGTGCTATTCTAAGCCGGCATCGCCACGGCATTTTTAAGTTAATAGTTAATATATGATTCACGGATATTAAAATTCGTGACATTTTTTCTATCTTATGTTGATAAAATCGGGAAGCTTCGATCCATATTCTCGTCCACAATACTCCAGAGCTTGAAAACCCAGGTTTTGCCAGTGTGCCAGTGTGTGTTGCCAGTGATGGCTTATGGCACTTAGAGAGTGCCATAAGCCATGAGACGTGGTTCCTTACTTTTTGCCTCATTGACAAGCTCAATGATTCTCAACGTGCAATGAAGAGGGCTATGCTTAGGGTTTCCCTGTGTGATAAGATCCGAAATAAGGAGATCCGTAGGAGAACTACGGTTAGCAAGCTGAAGTGGCAATGGGCAGGTCACATCGCTCGCAGAACCGACCAATGATGGAGAAAAAAAGGTTCTTGAGTGGCGACAACACACCGGCAGTGTAAGTCGGCCTCTCGCTAGGTGGACCGACGACCTCGTCAAAACCGCGGGAAACCATTGTACGCAGGACGAAACTTGCCGTTCCAGGTGGCGCTCTGTGGGGGAGGGATGTGTTTAGTAGCAGTCTTCCGGCTGATAATGATGATGATGATGCTGATACAATTGTAATCACATAGCTATTTCTTTTCCTTTTCACCTATTATTTTTTTAATTAAAATAGGATAATACGAAAGTTATCGCTACCACAAGCCCGTCCTCCGACATGCTTGCCTATTCCCCATTGCCTGTTCGCTTCTTACTTGGTATTTGCCACAAATATCTGTAGATGTGTACGTATTACCGACTCTGTAAAACATTAAAATCATTGATTTGATTGATTGATCACAGCTTTTTCTGTGATTGTTTGTACATATACATGTGTAAGTGTGTTTCTGTGTAACGTATTTAATTACGGGCACGGGCACGCATCCGTGTGTGTGTGGTTAAGTCTGCCTATCTATGTAAATGCGAATGTGTGTGGTTAAATCAAAATATGTTATTATTTGATATGTATATGGAACTTGTAATGTGAGCTTGTATTCCACTGGAGATTCACTACCGCAGGATTCATTTGTTTTCCTTACAGTTCGTGACAAGTTCTACATTGCAACCCAAGGATGCCTCCGCCATACTGTGGGTTCCTTCTGGAACATGATCGCCTACTACGATGTGCGTGTGATTGCAATGGTGACTAATAGAGTAGAGGAAGGAAAGGTATAGATATGTTGTTTTAATAAAAATCATTAATGATATAATTACACTACATTTCCGACACTCCATTCAAACACTTCTTTCTAATTTTGCGACCACGTAACCGTGGTTCACATCACTGAGACAGTGTTATTGCGTGTCTAAGCAATCATCGATCGAGCAATGTATCACAAGCCTAACAGTTTTTAGAACATTTAATCTGTGAATATACGGCCTTTCTTATACGTAGTACGTTGCTTCTATTTTTCCATTGCATACTAAATAACGTCATTTAATATTAAGCAGCGTTTACAAGTAAGGCCGATAGTATAAATGTAAGTTGTCTGTTTAGTATGACTATAGACTGTTTAGTAATAGTTACAATGTATTGTCATACCTTCATGATTTTACATTATGTTCCTCTGTGCTTAGAGTGAATAGTGTTATTTAGTCCTATGTTTAGGACCTAATTAGTCTGCTTGATATAAAGATCGAATGAAAAAGAGCGCTAATTTGGGCGCTAAAAATCAATTGAGATCAAAATCAGAATGTCAAATCATGATCAAAAAAATACTGTCAGGATGTACAGATAAAGAATTTCCTAGTTTATCGGAGTAAACTTCTTTGTTATAGTGGCGTGAATACAAATAAAAACAAAACTTAATATAAACGAACAAATAAGATGTTTTACAAAAAAATTACGTCCTCAAGGTGCTTGCATAAATACGATTTTATAGAATCTAATAACTGCAATAGAAGTCAATCTTACATAATGAACATTAAATAATACAATGACTATATAAAAAGTGAGTATACCTATTCAGGGGTGCTTAAAGGAAGTATTCTTGGACCACTATGATTTTATTTTGTATGCCACAATTATTTTGCAATATAAGAGTAATATATGAATACCACAATAAACTAAATACCTAGTTAATATATCGGTGTTATTTTATTACATGATCATCTAGCAATTTTTTTATATGCGTTTAAATTCTTTAATATAACCATAGTTATTGAGAAATATTTACTAATGGTTCATACCTACACTTTCAAAAAGGTAACTAGTTTTTTTGATGAAAAAGCCATAGTAGACTAGAAAGCAAACTGTTTTTTGAAAAACAACATTTGCAAATTCTACGATACTACTTTTAAGATCGTACAATAAACACAGTTACTCTTCGTACTACATATTACTTTGAGTACCATTGACGTTAATGTAAGTTCATTTCATTCATAAGTCTTTTGTTTTAATTATCACGGTATATGAAGGTTTGATATAGTTGCAGTGCCCCGCAAAGTTTTAGTTATTGCCACCACGAAATAATAATTATATAATATGTTTCATTCATTTCTTGACCCCCCTGGCTAAGATTTCATTTATAAATTAATTTGCTATGTTGTAAACGCGTTCTGAAAGCGTTGTTGGTATTTGCTGTGGAGCTTTTCTAGTTTGAAATATTTGACTTGGAAATGAATCGGAATGAAATTAATAGTTTCACATTATGGGTCAAATTATAAATCATAACATTTATTAGTAATAATTATTACACGTCACTGTTTCACACAAGAAAACAAAATTACATATATGAAATAAAACTTTTTGTAACTAGAAGATATTGTACAAAAGTTCACATATTATGTACTGAGATGGTTAATATAAATTAAACAAAATGTTTGATGAAATGATTATGCCTAATGTTCACAGTAATTAAAAATGTCAATAGAAAGATCCATCTTAAAAGTTTGATCAAAAAAAATACAACTAAATAAAAAATAAATAATTGAAAAATACAATTAAAGGTTGAGAAACAAAAATATGGTAATGACTCAAATTCCTTATTACTTTAGAAAGAATGAAAGAAAGAAAGAAAAATATATTTGTTGAAGAAAAGCAATATGACATTTTGCCTGAAATATACATAAAATAAACTAATTTTTGTACACTAACATAGTACATTGTTTTACTGCAACACAGTCCCAACTCGTTGCGGTACTTGTACGGGTGCGTTGTAGTAACCAGCGCTGATTGCATGCAGCGCATTTTATGAGAGTAAAAACAAAACAAAAACAAACATTAAATACAGTACAATAAGAGTATAAAACCAAACAGGCAAACAGGGCAAAGCAAACGAATGTCCGGACTCGTACCTACACAGACATCGTTAATAAATATACCTACATAAAGACAATCATTACTATTAAAATACATACTTAATTAATATTGCACTGGTGTCATTAACCAAAATAGCATCTCTTTTTTGGCGATCCAATATAAAACTATTAAGTGTATTTCGGAAGTTAACCAAATTACGCACGGCGGTGGAATATTTTTCCAGCATTTCGATGCAGCATAACGAAAGCCACCCCTTTAAGCTTTACGGCTTCATCATCATCATCATCTCAGCCGTAGGACGTCCACTGCTGAACATAGGCCTCCCCCATGATTTTCCAAAGGGACCGGTTGGAAGCGGCCTGCATCCAACGTCGTCCTGCGACCTTTCTCAGGTCGTCTGTCCACCGTGTCGGTGGACGACCTACGCTGCGTTTGCCGGTACGTGGTCTCCACTCCAGAACCTTTCGGCCCCATCGGCCATCTGTTCTGCGTGCTATGTGCCCTGCCCACTGCCACTTCAACTGGCTAATCTTCTGAGCTATGTCGGTGACTTTCGTTCTTCTACGGATCTCCTCATTTCTGATTCGATCACGTAGAGAAACCCCGAGCATAGCCCTCTCCATAGCTCGTTGTGCGACTTTGAGCTTATCTATGAGGCCCATAGTAAGAGACCACGTTTCAGTGCCATAAGTCATCACTGGTAACACACATTGGTCGAAGACTCTTGTCTTGAGGCACTGAGGTATTTTTGACGAGAAGACTTCGCGAAGTTTCCGGAACGCTGCCCAGCCGAGTTGGATTCGACGATTGACCTCTTTCTCGAAGTTGGACCTGCCTAGTTTGACTGTCTGTCCCAGGTAGATATACTCGTCAACAACTTCGAGAACTGAGTTCCCAACTGATATTGGGGTAGGTACAACATGGGCATTAGACATAATTTTCGTCTTGTCCATGTTCATCTTAAGACCTACCCGTTGGGAAACTCGATGGAGGCCTTCGAGCATTGTACTGAGGTCTTCCATGGATTCTGCCATGACTACAATATCGTCGGCAAATCGAAGGTGAGTGATGTATTCGCCGTTAATATTGATGCCAAGTCCTTGCCATTCCAGAAGCTTGAAGGCGTCTTCCAATGTAGCGGTGAACAGTTTCGGAGATATAACGTCTCCCTGTCTCACGCCTCTTTGCAATGGAATTGCCTTCGAACTCTGCTCCTGTACTCGGACTGACATGTAGGCGTTTTTGTACAAACACTTCAGCACTTCAATATACCGATAGTCAATACGGCACCGCTGGAGAGACTCAAGCACTGCCCACGTCTCGATCGAATCAAAGGCTTTCTCATAGTCCACAAACGCTAGACAAAGAGGCAAGTTATACTCTTCGGTCTTCTGTATAACTTGCCGTAGCGTGTGGATGTGGTCTATGGTACTATAGCCTTTTCGGAAACCGGCTTGTTCCGGAGGCTGGAATTCATCAAACCTGCGACTGAGACGGTTCGTTATGACCTTCGAAAACAGCTTATAAACATGGCTCAAAAGCGAGATGGGTCTGTAATTTTTAAGTAAAGTGTTGTCACCTTTCTTGAAGAACAGCACCACCACGCTTTTGTTCCATGCTTCTGGCGTTGAACCTTCGAGTAAGACGGTATTAAAGAGCTTCTGAAGGACTTTAAGTACTGGTGTTCCACCCGCTTTCAGAAGCTCAGATGTGATACCGTCGTCACCAGGCGCCTTGTTGTTCTTAAGCTGTTTCAAGGCCATTCTAATCTCGTACAGGCTGATGTCCGGGATATCTTCGGTATAATGTCGGGTCAGCTTGGCTCTTGGCTTTACGGCTTACTAACCATGGATTATATACTATTATTAATGAGTGCACTATCACACCACAACGGACTCAATATGCATCCAGATACATACATTACATCTAACTATTGAAACAGTAGTATTTCAAAACATTATTTTTTTCTTGCAGAAGGCGTGCTCGAGGTATTGGCCCCAAGTGGGAGAACGCGACCACTATGGCAATGTCCAAGTTCAAACGATCCGGGAGACCTTCTCCCTCGTCTATGTAGTCCGCGAGTTCGAAGTAACGACTGAAGATAAACGCTTTACAGTTTATCAATTCCACTATTTGGTAAGTGGAATATAAAACTACATACACCCAGCAGGGCGACCATGTAACACAATTTAAACACTGACTGCTAACCGAAACGGCTTAGTAAGCTACGTTTTTGTAACATTATTGCACTGATTTTTATTTAACCTATGAACACGCGCCGGTACACCGGTGGCCAAATCTATACATACGAGTTATAATGTTTATTAAACGAGTTCACAAGCAATTCGCAAAGCAGTATTTCATAATACATTTTGTATATGAAACACTAATTATATTTTATTACTTTTGCTTATGAGTGTGTTCACTGAATTGAAAAGTTCTCTAAACTTTTAGAGAACTTTTCAATTCAATCATGCTATATTCGGAAGGGGCGCCGCTTATGGGTTCACTACATCGACAGTAATAGATTTTATAGCATATTATTACAATATTCACATTATAGATAATCACATTTCAAGCAGCTTTAAGCATGCAATCTTAAAATCTAATTAGGTAATTTAAATATTATTAGTAAGTATAATTATTAACCTTATGCCTATAGAGAGTAATACACTGTTAAACTACGGGCCTAGGCCTAGGGACACTAGGCCTGTATCTTGGGCACCCACTTATTTCTCACAAATTTTAACAAATCATTTTTCACCTATGCTGAATCTGTTACTGTACATGGTTTGTATTTCTAGTACAATTTAATATATTTGTTTTTAAAATTAGTTTATACATGTGTTACCTACGTCATAATTATAATTATCGTATTGTAATAATTGTAGGTACCCTAGTAGGTAATACTGGTCGAGGTGGATCAGAAAACTCAAGCAAATACTTATACCTATAGACCACACTTAGATTGATAACGTATTACAAAATATCAACAAATGAAAACAAAACAATTTATATTACTTATTATTTGGCAGTATTATTGATATTCCACAAATTATTCAGTACATTGTCAAAATTTATTATTATTATTAATTGTGTTATAAGACGTTTAGACTAACTAAACGCACGTTTAACGAACGTTTAGACTAACTAAATATTAACTATGCCCGTCAGGCTGCCTTGGCATTACCTGTATGCCAAACAAAACTTTCGTAAAGCCGCCTTGGCATACAGGTATGCCAAGGCTAAATCAAACAAGGATCCAATTAAAAATGGTATCTATTCAAATATTCAATAGACTTCAGCTATTGTTTTGTTTTTTTGATGCTGTAAAGGACCTGGATTTTTTTTTACGTAACAAATTATCATTTGAAAGATACCATATCGGTAATACCAACGAAAAAGCGACAGTCACTTGTTTTTTTTTGCGGGGTTTTTGCAACTCTGATTTGCAAATTTGATCATAGTCGGCAGCTCACTAGGCTACTGATGTATGCTTCAGACTGATGCCGCTTAAACAAACACAGTTATTCCAAAGTTAACATTTCACTTTGGATAGTGGTCCTCATGGTTGCCAACTGATTATTTTCATAATAGAAAATAGATTGAAACAGACATAACCAACAACTGGAACTGCAATGTCTTGTTTAGGTTATGTTTGCACTGAGTCTCTAGAACTCAGCTTATTATTTGTAAAAATAATTGGTACGTAGTACATTCGATTAGGGTATGATGGGCTGGCATACCAAAAAAAGGAAAAGCCCTAAAATACATGAGAACATATCACAGTTAATGGCCCCTAAATAAAAGAATTGTTTATTTTTGTTTATTTTGTTTCATTTACTTTCATGTGTATTTAAGAAACCAATATAATTTTATATATAAAATAATAATAGGAAAAAAAACAGGATTATTTTTCGGTGAAAATATTATTGGCTTGGAGCTAAGTTCCTATAACTTTAACTATAAAAAGAGGCTAATGTCTCCAATTAGTGTTGTCACCCTGCTTATTTACTTTTTTTTCTAACATCAAACACTTAAATAAACTTCATGCACATCGTTACGGACATAAAGGAACACAAATGATTTTCATGGATGATACAAATACTCGTATTTAATTCCGTCTACCAATGTGCTTTTTAAGTATTCATAATAAAATATCATGGAGTAATTAATTAACTATACCTAATCATCATGATTAATTTAATTAGAACAACTATAATATACATTGTAAATAAGAAAATAATAATAGTAGGATACAACTTACATTTCAGGCCTGGACTGACCACCATGCCCCCGCGGATACCAAAAGCATTCTGGAATTTCAACATCTAGTCAACGATCGTATGCTAGAGATCGCAAACGGAGAAAACCCCCCGGAAAATGTGAGTTATGCACATTTGCTTATATAAATTAGATCTAATATTTATCAAATACTACCTAACAACGTAAATAAAACTTTAAATAAATAACTAGCAATTGTAGGCATAAAATCTATACATATAATAAAACTGTAGTAATGAGGGAGGTAGACAGGGATTACATAAAAAACTTTCATTCTAGAATCATTCTACAACATTGACAACAATGCACTGAATAACATATCACTACATCTCTACATATAATAAAACTGTAGTAATGAGGGAGGTAGACAGGGATTACATAAAAAACTTTCATTCTAGAATCAACCTACAACATTGACGATACTGCACTGAGTAACATATCACTACATCTCTACATATAATAAAACTGTAGTAATGAGGGAGGTAGACAGGGATTACATAAAAAAACTTTCATTCTAGAATCAACCTACAACATTGACAACACTGCACTGAGTAACATATCACTACATCTCTACATATAATAAAACTGTAGTAATGAGGGAGGTAGACAGGGATTACATAAAAAAACTTTCATTCTAGAATCAACCTACAACATTGACAACAATGCACTGAATAACATATCACTACATCTCTACATCTCTACATATAATAAAACTGTAATAATGAGGGAGGTAGACAGGGATTACATAAAAAAAACTTTCATTCTAGAATCAACCTACAACATTGACGACACTGCACTGAGTAACATATCACTACATCTCTACATATAATAAAACTGTAGTAATGAGGGAGGTAGACAGGGATTCCATAAAAAAACTTTCATTCTAGAATCAACCTACAACATTGACAACAATGCACTGAATAACATATCACTACATCTCTACATATAATAAAACTGTAGTAATGAGGGAGGTAGACAGGGATTACATAAAAAAAACTTTCATTCTAGAATCAACCTACAACATTGACGACACTGCACTGAGTAACATATCACTACATCTCTAAATATAATAAAACTGTAGTAATAAGGGAGGTAGACAGGGATTACATAAAAAAACTTTCATTCTAGAATCAACCTACAACATTGACGACACTGCACTGAGTAACATATCACTACATCTCTACATATAATAAAACTGTAGTAATGAGGGAGGTAGACAGGGATTACATAAAAAAAACTTTCATTCTAGAATCAACCTACAACATTGACGACACTGCACTGAGTAACATATCACTACATCTCTACATATAATAAAACTGTAGTAATGAGGGAGGTAGACAGGGATTACATAAAAAAACTTTCATTCTAGAATCAACCTACAACATTGACAACACTGCACTGAATAACATGTCACTACATCTCTACATATAATAAAACTGTAGTAATGAGGGAGGTAGACAGGGATTACATAAAAAACTTTCATTCTAGAATCAACCTACAACATTGACGATACTGCACTGAGTAACATATCACTACATCTCTACATATAATAAAACTGTAGTAATGAGGGAGGTAGACAGGGATTACATAAAAAAACTTTCATTCTAGAATCAACCTACAACATTGACAACACTGCACTGAGTAACATATCACTACATCTCTACATATAATAAAACTGTAGTAATGAGGGAGGTAGACAGGGATTACATAAAAAAACTTTCATTCTAGAATCAACCTACAACATTGACAACAATGCACTGAATAACATATCACTACATCTCTACATCTCTACATATAATAAAACTGTAATAATGAGGGAGGTAGACAGGGATTACATAAAAAAAACTTTCATTCTAGAATCAACCTACAACATTGACGACACTGCACTGAGTAACATATCACTACATCTCTACATATAATAAAACTGTAGTAATGAGGGAGGTAGACAGGGATTCCATAAAAAAACTTTCATTCTAGAATCAACCTACAACATTGACAACAATGCACTGAATAACATATCACTACATCTCTACATATAATAAAACTGTAGTAATGAGGGAGGTAGACAGGGATTACATAAAAAAAACTTTCATTCTAGAATCAACCTACAACATTGACGACACTGCACTGAGTAACATATCACTACATCTCTAAATATAATAAAACTGTAGTAATAAGGGAGGTAGACAGGGATTACATAAAAAAACTTTCATTCTAGAATCAACCTACAACATTGACAACACTGCACTGAATAACATATCACTACATCTCTACATATAATAAAACTGTAGTAATGAGGGAGGTAGACAGGGATTACATAAAAAAACTTTCATTCTAGAATCAACCTACAACATTGACAACACTGCACTGAGTTACATATACTACATCTCTACATATAATAAAACTGTAGTAATGAGGGAGGTAGACAGGGATTACATAAAAAAACTTTCATTCTAGAATCAACCTACAACATTGACAACACTGCACTGAATAACATGTCACTACATCTCTTCATATAATAAAACTGTAGTAATGAGGGAGGTAGACAGGGATTACATAAAAAACTTTCATTCTAGAATCAACCTACAACATCGACAACACTGCACTGAGTAACATATCACTACATCTCTACATATAATAAAACTGTAGTAATGAGGGAGGTAGACAGGGATTACATAAAAAAACTTTCATTCTAGAATTAACCTACAACATTGACAACAATGCACTGAATAACATATCACTACATCTCTACATATAATAAAACTGTAGTAATGAGGGAGGTAGACAGGGATTACATAAAAAAACTTTCATTCTAGAATCAACCTACAACATTGACAACACTGCACTGAATAACATATCACTACATCTCTACATATAATAAAACTGTAGTAATGAGGGAGGTAGACAGGGATTACATAAAAAAAACTTTCATTCTAGAATCAACCTACAACATTGACAACACTGCACTGAATAACATATCACTACATCTCTACATATAATAAAACTGTAGTAATGAGGGAGGTAGACAGGGATTACATAAAAAAAACTTTCATTCTAGAATCAACCTACAACATTGACGACACTGCACTGAGTAACATATCACTACATCTCTACATATAATAAAACTGTAGTTGGTAGACAGGGATTACATAAAAAAAACTTTCATTCTAGAATCAACCTACAACATTGACAACAATGCACTGAATAACATATGACTACATCTATACATATAATAAAACTGTAGTAACGAGGGAAGTAGACAGGGATTATATAAAAAACTTTCATTCTAGAATCAACCTACAACATTGACGACACTGCACTGAGTAAGATATCACTACATCTCTACATATAATAAAACTGTAGTAATGAGCGAGGTAGACAGGGATTACATAAAAAAAACTTTCATTCTAGAATCAACCTACAACATTGACGACACTGCACCGAGTAACATATCACTACATCTCTACATATAATAAAACTGTAGTAATGAGGGAGGTAGACAGGGATTACATAAAAAACTTTCATTCTAGAATCAACCTACAACATTGACAACAATGCACTGAATAACATATCACTACATCTCTACATATAATAAAACTGTAGTAATGAGGGAGGTAGACAGGGATTACATAAAAAACTTTCATTCTAGATTCATTCTACAACATTGGCAACAATGCACTGAATAACATATCACTACATCTCTACATATAATAAAACTGTAGTAATGAGGGAGGTAGACAGGGATTACATAAAAAAACTTTCATTCTAGAATCAACCTACAACATTGACAACACTGCACTGAATAACATGTCACTACATCTCTACATATAATAAAACTGTAGTAATGAGGGAGGTAGACAGGGATTACATAAAAAAAACTTTCATTCTAGAATCAACCTACAACATTGACAACAATGCACTGAATAACATATCACTACATCTCTACATATAATAAAACTGTAGTAATGAGGGAGGTAGACAGGGATTACATAAAAAACTTTCATTCTAGAATCAACCTACAACATTGACGACACTGCACTGAGTAACATATCACTACACCTCTACATATAATTAAACTGTAGTAATGAGGGAGGTAGACAGGGATTACATAAAAAAACTTTCATTCTAGAATCAACCTACAACATTGACAACAATGCACTGAATAACATATCACTACATCTCTACATATAATAAAACTGTAGTAATGAGGGAGGTAGACAGGGATTACATAAAAAAACTTTCATTCTAGAATCAACCTAAAACATTGACAACAATGCACTGAATAACATATCACTACATCTCTACATATAATAAAACTGTAGTAATGAGGGAGGTAGACAGGGATTACATAAAAACTTTTATTCTAGAATCAACCTACAACATTGACAACAATGCACTGAATAACATATCACTACATCTCTACATATAATAAAACTGTAGCAATGAGGGAGGTAGACAGGGATTACATAAAAAACTTTCATTCTAGAATCAACCTACAACATTGACAACAATGCACTGAATAACATATCACTACATCTCTACATATAATAAAACTGTAGTAATGAGGGAGGTAGACAGGGATTACATAAAAAAAACTTTCATTCTAGAATCAACCTACAACATTGACAACAATGCACTGAATTACATATCACTACATCTCTACATATAATAAAACTGTAGTAATGAGGGAGGTAGACAGGGATTACATAAAAAACTTTCATTCTAAAATCAACCTACAACATTGACGACACTGCACTGAGTAACATATCACTACATCTCTACATATAATAAAACTGTAGTAATGAGGGTGGTAGACAGGGATTACATAAAAAAAACTTTCATTCTAGAATCAACCTAAAACATTGACAACAATGCACTGAATAACATATCACTACATCTCTTTATATAATAAAACTGTAGTAATGAGGGAGGTAGACAGGGATTATATAAAAAACTTTCATTCTAGAATCAACCTACAACATTGACGACACTGCACTGAGTAACATATCACTACATCTCTACATATAATAAAACTGTAGTAATGAGGGAGGTAGACAGGGATTACATAAAAAACTTTCATTCTAGAATCAACCTACAACATTGACAACAATGCACTGAATAACATATCACTACATCTCTACATATAATAAAACTGTAGTAATGAGGGAGGTAGACAGGGATTACATAAAAAAACTTTCATTCTAGAATCAACCTACAACATTGACAACAATGCACTGAATAACATATCACTACATCTCTACATATAATAAAACTGTAGTAATGAGGGAGGTAGACAGGGATTACATAAAAAACTTTCATTCTAGAATCAACCTACAACATTGACAACAATGCACTGAATAACATATCACTACATCTCTACATATAATTAAACTGTAGTAATGAGGGAGGTAGACAGGGATTACATAAAAAACTTTCATTCTAGAATCAACCTACAACATTGACAACAATGCACTGAGTAACATATCACTACATCTCTACATATAATAAAACTGTAGTAATGAGGGAGGTAGACAGGGATTACATAAAAAAACTTTCATTCTAGAATCAACTTACAACATTGACAACAATGCACTGAATAACATATGACTACATCTATACATATAATAAAACTGTAGTATTGAGGGAGGTAGACAGGGATTACATAAAAAAAACTTTCATTCTAGAATCAACCTACAACATTGACGACACTGCACTGAGTAACATATCACTACATCTCTACATATAATAAAACTGTAGTAATGAGGGAGGTAGACAGGGATTACATAAAAAACTTTCATTCTAGAATCAACCTACAACATTGACAACAATGCACTGAGTAACATATCACTACATCTCTACATATAATAAAACTGTAGTAATGAGGGAGGTAGACAGGGGTTACATAAAAAACTTTCATTCTAGAATCAACCTACAACATTGACGACACTGCACTGAGTAACATATCACTACATCTCTACATATAATAAAACTGTAGTAATGAGGGAGGTAGACAGGGATTACATAAAAAACTTTCATTCTAGAATCAACCTACAACATTGACGACACTGCACTGAGTAACATATCACTACACCTCTACATATAATAAAACTGTAGTAATGAGGGAGGTAGCCAGGGATTACATAAAAAAACTTTCATTCTAGAATCAACCTACAACGTTGACAACAATGCACTGAATAACATATCACTACATCTCTACATATAATAAAACTGTAGTAATGAGGGAGGTAGACAGGGATTACATAAAAAAACTTTCATTCTAGAATCAACCTACAACATTGACAACAATGCACTGAATAACATATCACTACATCTCTACATATAATAAAACTGAAGTAATGAGGGAGGTAGACAGGGATTACATAAAAAACTTTCATTCTAGAATCAACCTACAACATTAACAACAATGCACTGAATAACATATCACTACATCTCTACATATAATAAAACTGTAGTAATGAGGGAGGTAGACAGGGATTACATAAAAAACTTTCATTCTAGAATCAACCTACAACATTGACGACACTGCACTGAGTAACATATCACTACACCTCTACATATAATAAAACTGTAGTAATGAGGGAGGTAGACAGGGATTACATAAAAAAACTTTCATTCTAGAATCAACCTACAACGTTGACAACAATGCACTGAATAACATATCACTACATCTCTACATATAATAAAACTGTAGTAATGAGGGAGGTAGACAGGGATTACATAAAAAAACTTTCATTCTAGAATCAACCTACAACATTGACAACAATGCACTGAATAACATATCACTACATCTCTACATATAATAAAACTGTAGCAATGAGGGAGGTAGACAGGGATTACATAAAAAACTTTCATTCTAGAATCAACCTACAACATTGACAACAATGCACTGAATAACATATCACTACATCTCTACATATAATAAAACTGTAGTAATGAGGGAGGTAGACAGGGGTTACATAAAAAACTTTCATTCTAGAATCAACCTACAACATTGACGACACTGCACTGAGTAACATATCACTACATCTCTACATATAATAAAACTGTAGTAATGAGGGAGGTAGACAGGGATTACATAAAAAACTTTCATTCTAGAATCAACTTACAACATTGACAACAATGCACTGAATAACATATGACTACATCTATACATATAATAAAACTGTAGTATTGAGGGAGGTAGACAGGGATTACATAAAAAACTTTCACTCTAGAATCAACCTACAACATTGACAACAATGCACTGAATAACATATCACTACATCTCTACATATAATAAAACTGTAGTAATGAGGGAGGTAGACAGGGATTACATAAAAAAACTTTCATTCTAGAATCAACCTACAACATTGACAACAATGCACTGAATAACATATCACTACATCTCTACATATAATAAAACTGAAGTAATGAGGGAGGTAGACAGGGATTACATAAAAAACTTTCATTCTAGAATCAACCTACAACATTAACAACAATGCACTGAATAACATATCACTACATCTCTACATATAATAAAACTGTAGTAATGAGGGAGGTAGACAGGGATTACATAAAAAACTTTCATTCTAGAATCAACCTACAACATTGACGACACTGCACTGAGTAACATATCACTACACCTCTACATATAATAAAACTGTAGTAATGAGGGAGGTAGACAGGGATTACATAAAAAAACTTTCATTCTAGAATCAACCTACAACGTTGACAACAATGCACTGAATAACATATCACTACATCTCTACATATAATAAAACTGTAGTAATGAGGGAGGTAGACAGGGATAACATAAAAAAACTTTCATTCTAGAATCAACCTACAACATTGACAACAATGCACTGAATAACATATCACTACATCTCTACATATAATAAAACTGTAGCAATGAGGGAGGTAGACAGGGATTACATAAAAAACTTTCATTCTAGAATCAACCTACAACATTGACAACAATGCACTGAATAACATATCACTACATCTCTACATATAATAAAACTGTAGTAATGAGGGAGGTAGACAGGGATTACATAAAAAAAACTTTCATTCTAGAATCAACCTACAACATTGACAACAATGCACTGAATTACATATCACTACATCTCTACATATAATAAAACTGTAATAATGAGGGAGGTAGACAGGGATTACATAAAAAACTTTCATTCTAGAATCAACCTACAACATTGACGACACTGCACTTAGTAACATATCACTACATCTCTACATATAATAAAACTGTAGTAATGAGGGTGGTAGACAGGGATTACATAAAAAAAACTTTCATTCTAGAATCAACCTAAAAGATTGACAACAATGCACTGAATAACATATCACTACATCTCTACATATAATAAAACTGTAGTAATGAGGGAGGTAGACAGGGATTACATAAAAACTTTCATTCTAGAATCAACCTACAACATTGACAACAATGCACTGAATAACATATCAATACATCTCTACATAATATAAAACTGTAGCAATGAAGGAGGTAGACAGGGATTACATAAAAAAAACTTTCATTCTATAATCAACCTACAACATTGACAACAATGCACTGAATAACATATGACTACATCTATACATATAATAAAACTGTAGTAATGAGGGAGGTAGACAGGGATTATATAAAAAACTTTCATTCTAGAATCAACCTACAACATTGACGACACTGCACTGAGTAACATTTCACTATATCTCTACATATAATAAAACTGTAGTAATGAGGGAGGTAGACAGGGATTACATAAAAAAAACTTTCATTCTAGAATCAACCTACAACATTGACGACACTGCACTGAGTAACATATCACTACATCTCTACATATAATAAAACTGTAGTAATGAGGGAGGTAGACAGGGATTACATAAAAAACTTTCATTCTAGAATCAACCTACAACATTGACAACAATGCACTGAATAACATATCACTACATCTCTACATATAATAAAACTGTAGTAATGAGGGAGGTAGACAGGGATTACATAAAAAACTTTCATTCTAGAATCAACCTACAACATTGACAACAATGCACTGAGTAACATATCACTACATCTCTACATATAATAAAACTGTAGTAATGAGGGAGGTAGACAGGGATTACATAAAAAAAACTTTCATTCTAGAATCAACTTACAACATTGACAACAATGCACTGAATAACATATGACTACATCTATACATATAATAAAACTGTAGTAATGAGGGGAGTAGACAGGGATTACATAAAAAACTTTCATTCTAGAATCAACCTACAACATTGACGACACTGCACTGAGTAACATATCACTACATCTCTACATATAATAAAACTGTAGTAATGAGGGAGGTAGACAGGGATTACATAAAAAAACATTCATTCTAGAATCAACCTACAACATTGACAACAATGCACTGAATAACATATCACTACATCTCTACATATAATAAAACTGTAGCAATGAGGGAGGTAGACAGGGATTACATAAAAAACTTTCATTCTAGAATCAACCTACAACATTGACAACAATGCACTGAATAACATATCACTACATCTCTACATATAATAAAACTGTAGTAATGAGGGAGGTAGACAGGGATTACATAAAAAAACTTTCATTCGAGAATCAACCTACAACATTGACAACAATGCACTGAATAACATATCACTACATCTCTACATATAATAAAACTGTAGTAATGAGGGAGGTAGACAGGGATTACATAAAAAACTTTCATTCTAGAATCAACCTACAACATTGACAACAATGCACTGAATAACATATCACTACATCTCTACATATAATAAAACTGTAGTAATGAGGGAGGTAGACAGGGATTACATAAAAAACTTTCATTCTAGAATCAACCTACAACATTGACGACACTGCACTGAGTAACATATCACTACATCTCTACATATAATAAAACTGTAGTAATGAGGGAGGTAGACAGGGATTACATAAAAAACTTTCATTCTAGAATCAACTTACAACATTGACGACACTGCACTGAGTAACATATCACTACATCTCTACATATAATAAAACTGTAGTAATGAGGGAGGTAGACAGGGATTACATAAAAAAACTTTCATTCTAGAATCAACCTACAACATTGACAACAATGCACTGAATAACATATCACTACATCTCTACATATAATAAAACTGTAGTAGTGAGGGAGGTAGACAGGGATTACATAAAAAACTTTCATTCTAGAATCAACCTACAACATTGACGACACTGCACTGAGTAACATATCACTACATCTCTACATATAATAAAACTGTAGTAATGAGGGAAGTAGACAGGGATTACATAAAACAAACTTTCATTCTAGAATCAACCTACAACATTGACAACAATGCACTGAGTAACATATCACTACATCTCTAAATATAGTAAAACTGTAGTAATGAGGGAGGTAGACAGGGATTACATAAAAAAACTTTCATTCTAGAATCAACCTACAACATTGACAACAATGCACTGAATAACATATCACTACATCTCTACATATAATAAAACTGTAGTAATGAGGGAGGTAGACAGGGATTACATAAAAAACTTTCATTCTGGAATCAACCTACAACATTGACAACAATGCACTGAATAACATATCACTACATCTCTACATATAATAAAACTGTAGTAATGAGGGAGGTAGACAGGGATTACATAAAAAAACTTTCATTCTAGAATCAACCTACAACATTGACAACAATGCACTGAATAACATATCACTACATCTCTACATATAATAAAACTGTAGTAATGAGGGAGGTAGACAGGGATTACATAAAAAACTTTCATTCTGGAATCAACCTACAACATTGACAACAATGCACTGAATAACATATCACTACATCTCTACATATAATAAAACTGTAGTAATGAGGGAGGTAGACAGGGATTACATAAAAAAAACTTTCATTCTAGAATCAACCTACAACATTGACGACACTGCACTGAGTAACATATCACTACATCTCTACATATAATAAAACTGTAGTAATGAGGGAGGTAGACAGGGATTACATAAAAAAACTTTCATTCTAGAATCAACCTACAACATTGACAACAATGCACTGAATAACATATCACTACATCTCTACATATAATAAAACTGTAGTAGTGAGGAAGGTAGACAGGGATTACATAAAAAACTTTCATTCTAGAATCAACCTACAACATTGACGACACTGCACTGAGTAACATATCACTACATCTCTACATATAATAAAACTGTAGTAATGAGGGAGGTAGACAGGGATTACATAAAAAACTTTCATTCTAGAATCAACCTACAACATTGACAACAATGCACTGAATAACATATGACTACATCTATACATATAATAAAACTGTAGTAACGAGGGAGGTAGACAGGATTATATAAAAAACTTTCATTCTAGAATCAACCTACAAAATTGACGACACTGCACTGAGTAACATATCACTACATCTCTACATATAATAAAACTGTAGTAATGAGCGAGGTAGACAGGGATTACATAAAAAAAACTTTCATTCTAGAATCAACCTACAACATTGACGACACTGCACTGAGTAACATATCACTACATCTCTACATATAATAAAACTGTAGTAATGAGGGAGGTAGACAGGAATTACATAAAAAACTTTCATTCTAGAATCAACCTACAACATTGACAACAATGCACTGAATAACATATCACTACATCTCTACATATAATAAAACTGTAGTAATGAGGGAGGTAGACAGGGATTACATAAAAAAACTTTCATTCTAGAATCAACCTACAACATTGACAACAATGCACTGAATAACATATCACTACATCTCTACATATAATAAAACTGTAGTAATGAGGGAGGTAGACAGGGATTACATAAAAAACTTTCATTCTAGAATCAACCTACAACATTGACAACAATGCACTGAATAACATATCACTACATCTCTACATATAATAAAACTGTAGTAGTGAGGGAGGTAGACAGGGATTATATAAAAAACTTTCATTCTAGAATCAACCTACAACATTGACGACACTGCACTGAGTAACATATCACTACATCTCTACATATAATAAAACTGTAGTAATGAGGGAGGTAGACAGGGATTACATAAAAAAACTTTCATTCTAGAATCAACCTACAAAATTGACAACAATGCACTGAGTAACATATCACTACATCTCTACATATAATAAAACTGTAGTAATGAGGGAGGTAGACAGGAATTACATAAAAAAAACTTTTATTCTAGAATCAACCTACAACATTGACGACACTGCACTGAGTAACATATCACTACATCTCTACATATAATAAAACTGTAGTAATGAGGGAGGTAGACAGGGATTACATAAAAAAACTTTCATTCTAGAATCAACCTACAACATTGACAACAATGCACTGAATAACATATCACTACATCTCTACATATAATAAAACTGTAGTAATGAGGGAGGTAGACAGGGATTACATAAAAAACTTTCATTCTGGAATCAACCTACAACATTGACAACAATGCACTGAATAACATATCACTACATCTCTACATATAATAAAACTGTAGTAATGAGGGAGGTAGACAGGGATTACATAAAAAAAACTTTCATTCTAGAATCAACCTACAACATTGACAACAATGCACTGAATAACATATCACTACATCTCTACATATAATAAAACTGTAGTAGTGAGGGAGGTAGACAGGGATTACATAAAAAACTTTCATTCTAGATTCATTCTACAACATTGACAACAATGCACTGAATAACATATCACTACATCTCTACATATAATAAAACTGTAGTAATGAGGGAGGTAGACAGGAATTACATAAAAAAAACTTTCATTCTAGAATCAACCTACAACATTGACGACACTGCACTGAGTAACATATCACTACATCTCTACATATAATAAAACTGTAGTAATGAGGGAGGTAGACAGGGATTACATAAAAAAACTTTCATTCTAGAATCAACTTACAACATTGACAACAATGCACTGAATAACATATGACTACATCTATACATATAATAAAACTGTAGTAATGAGGGAGGTAGACAGGGATTACATAAAAAACTTTCATTCTAGAATCAACCTACAACATTGACAACAATGCACTGAATAACATATGACTACATCTATACATATAATAAAACTAAAGTAACGAGGGAGGTAGACAGGGATTATATAAAAAACTTTCATTCTAGAATCAACCTACAACATTGACGACACTGCACTGAGTAACATATCACTACATCTCTACATATAATAAAACTGTAGTAATGAGCGAGGTAGACAGGGATTACATAAAAAAAAACTTTCATTCTAGAATCAACCTACAACATTGACGACACTGCACTGAGTAACATATCACTACATCTCTACATATAATAAAACTGTAGTAATGAGGGAGGTAGACAGGGATTACATAAAAAACTTTCATTCTAGAATCAACCTACAACATTGACGACACTGCACTGAGTAACATATCACTACATCTCTACATATAATAAAACTGTAGTAATGAGGGAGGTAGACAGGGATTACATAAAAAAACATTCATTCTAGAATCAACCTACAACATTGACAACAATGCACTGAATAACATATCACTACATCTCTACATATAATAAAACTGTAGTAATGAGGGAGGCAGACAGGGATTACATAAAAAACTTTCATTCTAGAATCAACCTACAACATTGACGACACTGCACTGAGTAACATATCACTACATCTCTACATATAATAAAACTGTAGTTGGTAGACAGGGATTACATAAAAAAAACTTTCATTCTAGAATCAACCTACAACATTGACAACAATGCACTGAATAACATATGACTACATCTATACATATAATAAAACTGTAGTAACGAGGGAGGTAGACAGGGATTATATAAAAAACTTTCATTCTAGAATCAACCTACAACATTGACGACACTGCACTGAGTAACATATCACTAC
Organism: Selenia dentaria; assembly: GCA_917880725.1. NCBI lineage: Eukaryota > Metazoa > Arthropoda > Insecta > Lepidoptera > Geometridae > Selenia > Selenia dentaria. The sequence goes on from OU862876.1 coordinate 37,628,260, forward strand.
ATCTCTACATATAATAAAACTGTAGTAATGAGCGAGGTAGACAGGGATTACATAAAAAAAACTTTCATTCTAGAATCAACCTACAACATTGACGACACTGCACTGAGTAACATATCACTTCATCTCTACATATAATAAAACTGTAGTAATGAGGGAGGTAGACAGGGATTACATAAAAAAAACTTTCATTCTAGAATCAACCTACAACATTGGCAACAATGCACTGAATAACATATCACTACATCTCTACATATAATAAAACTGTAGTAATGAGGGAGGTAGACAGGGATTACATAAAAAAACTTTCATTTTAGAATCAACCTACAACATTGACAACAATGCACTGAGTAACATATCACTACATCTCTACATATAATAAAACTGTAGTAATGAGGGAGGTAGACAGGGATAACATAAAAAACTTTCATTCTAGAATCAACCTACAACATTGACGACACTGCACTTAGTAACATATGACTACATCTCTACATATAATAAAACTGTAGTAATGAGGGAGGTAGACAGGGATTACATAAAAAAACTTTCATTCTAGAATCAACCTACAACATTGACAACAATGCACTGAATAACATATCACTACATCTCTACATATAATAAAACTGTAGTAGTGAGGGAGGTAGACAGGGATTACATAAAAAACTTTCATTCTAGAATCAACCTACAACATTGACGACACTGCACTGAGTAGCATATCACTACATCTCTACATATAATAAAACTGTAGTAATGAGGGAGGTAGACAGGGATTACATAAAAAACTTTCATTCTAGAATCAACCTACAACATTGACAACAATGCACTGAATAACATATCACTACATCTCTACATATAATAAAACTGTAGTAATGAGGGAGGTAGACAGGGATTACATAAAACAAACTTTCATTCTAGAATCAACCTACAACATTGACAACAATGCACTGAGTAACATATCACTACATCTCTAAATATAGTAAAACTGTAGTAATGAGGGAGGTAGACAGGGATTACATAAAAAAACTTTCATTCTAGAATCAACCTACAACATTGACAACAATGCACTGAATAACATATCACTACATCTCTACATATAATAAAACTGTAGTAATGAGGGAGGTAGACAGGGATTACATAAAAAACTTTCATTCTGGAATCAACCTACAACATTGACAACAATGCACTGAATAACATATCACTACATCTCTACATATAATAAAACTGTAGTAATGAGGGAGGTAGACAGGGATTACATAAAAAAACTTTCATTCTAGAATCAACCTACAACATTGACAACAATGCACTGAGTAACATATCACTACATCTCTAAATATAGTTAAACTGTAGTAATGAGGGAGGTAGACAGGGATTACATAAAAAAACTTTCATTCTAGAATCAACCTACAACATTGACAACAATGCACTGAATAACATATCACTACATCTCTACAAATAATAAAACTGTAGTAATGAGGGAGGTAGACAGGGATTACATAAAAAAACTTTAATTTTAGAATCAACCTACAACATTGACAACAATGCACTGAATAACATATCACTACATCTCTACATATAATAAAACTGTAGTAATGAGGGAGGTAGACAGGGATTACATAAAAAAACTTTCATTCTAGATTCATTCTACAACATTGACAACAATGCACTGAATAACATATCACTACATCTCTACATATAATAAAACTGTAGTAATGAGGGAGGTAGACAGGAATTACATAAAAAAAACTTTCATTCTAGAATCAACCTACAACATTGACGACACTGCACTGAGTAACATATCACTACATCTCTACATATAATAAAACTGTAGTAATGAGGGAGGTAGACAGGGATTACATAAAAAAACATTCATTCTAGAATCAACCTACAACATTGACAACAATGCACTGAATAACATATCACTACATCTCTACATATAATAAAACTGTAGTAATGAGGGAGGCAGACAGGGATTACATAAAAAACTTTCATTCTAGAATCAACCTACAACATTGACGACACTGCACTGAGTAACATATCACTACATCTCTACATATAATAAAACTGTAGTTGGTAGACAGGGATTACATAAAAAAAACTTTCATTCTAGAATCAACCTACAACATTGACAACAATGCACTGAATAACATATGACTACATCTATACATATAATAAAACTGTAGTAACGAGGGAGGTAGACAGGGATTACATAAAAAAACTTTCATTCTAGAATCAACCTACAACATTGACAACAATGCACTGAATAACATATCACTACATCTCTACATATAATAAAACTGTAGTAGTGAGGGAGGTAGACAGGGATTACATAAAAAACTTTCATTCTAGAATCAACCTACAACATTGACGACACTGCACTGAGTAACATATCACTACATCTCTACATATAATAAAACTGTAGTAATGAGGGAGGTAGACAGGGATTACATAAAAAACTTTCATTCTAGAATCAACCTACAACATTGACAACAATGCACTGAATAACATATCACTACATCTCTACATATAATAAAACTGTAGTAATGAGGGAGGTAGACAGGGATTACATAAAAAAACATTCATTCTAGAATCAACCTACAACATTGACAACAATGCACTGAATAACATATCACTACATCTCTACATATAATAAAACTGTAGTAATGAGGGAGGTAGACAGGGATTACATAAAAAGCTTTCATTCTAGAATCAACCTACAACATTGACAACAATGCACTGAATAACATATCACTACATCTCTACATATAATAAAACTGTAGTAATGAGGGAGGTAGACAGGGATTACATAAAAAACTTTCATTCTAGAATCAACCTACAACATTGACAACAATGCACTGAGTAACATATCACTACATCTCTACATATAATAAAACTGTAGTAATGAGGGAGGTAGACAGGGATTACATAAAAAAACTTTCATTCTAGAATCAACTTACAACATTGACAACAATGCACTGAATAACATATGACTACATCTATACATATAATAAAACTGTAGTAATGAGGGAGGTAGACAGGGATTACATAAAAAAACTTTCATTCTAGAATCAACCTACAACATTGACGACACTGCACTGAGTAACATATCACTACATCTCTACATATAATAAAACTGTAGTAATGAGGGAGGTAGACAGGGATTACATAAAAAAACTTTCATTCTAGAATCAACCTACAACATTGACAACAATGCACTGAATAACATATCACTACATCTCTTCATATAATAAAACTGTAGTAATGAGGGAGGTAGACAGGGATTACATAAAAAAACTTTCATTCTAGAATCAACCTACAACATTGACAACAATGCACTGTGTAACATATCACTACATCTCTACATATAATAAAACTGTAGTAATGAGGGAGGTAGACAGGGATTACATAAAAAACTTTCATTCTAGAATCAACCTACAACATTGACGACACTGCACTGAGTAACATATCACTACATCTCTACATATAATAAAACTGTAGTAATGAGGGAGGTAGACAGGGATTACATAAAAAAACATTCATTCTAGAATCAACCTACAACATTGACAACACTGCACTGAATAACATATCACTTCATCTCTACATATAATAAAACTGTAGTAATGAGGGAGGTAGACAGGGATTACATAAAAAAACTTTCATTCTAGAATCAACCTACAACATTGACAACACTGCACTGAGTAACATATCACTACATCTCTACATATAATAAAACTGTAGTAATGAGGGAGGTAGACAGGGATTACATAAAAAAAACATTCATTCTAGAATCAACCTACAACATTGACAACAATGCACTGAATAACATATCACTACATCTCTACATATAATAAAACTGTAGTAATGAGGGAGGTAGACAGGGATTACATAAAAAACTTTCATTTTAGAATCAACCTACAACATTGACAACAATGCACTGAATAACATATCACTACATCTCTACATATAATAAAACTGTAGTAATGAGGGAGGTAGACAGGGATTACATAAAAAACTTTCATTTTAGAATCAACCTACAACATTGACAACAATGCACTGAATAACATATCACTACATCTCTACATATAATAAAACTGTAGTAATGAGGGAGGTAGACAGGGATTACATAAAAAACTTTCATTCTAGAATCAACCTACAACATTGACAACAATGCACTGAATAACCTATCACTATATCTCTACATATAATAAAACTGTAGTAATGAGGGAGGTAGACAGGGATTACATAAAAAAAACTTTCATTCTAGAATCAACCTACAACATTGACAACACTGCACTGAGTAACATATCACTACATCTCTACATATAATAAAACTGTAGTAATGAGGGAGGTAGACAGGGATTACATAAAAAACTTTCATTCTAGAATCAACCTACAACATTGACAACACTGCACTGAGTAATATATCACTACATCTCTACATATAATAAAACTGTAGTAATGAGGGAGGTAGACAGGGATTACATAAAAAACTTTCATTCTTGAATCAACCTACAACATTGACAACACTGCACTGAGTAATATATCACTACATCTCTACATATAATAAAACTGTAGTAATGAGGGAGGTAGACAGGGATTACATAAAAAACTTTCATTCTTGAATCAACCTACAACATTGACAACACTGCACTGAGTAATATATCACTACATCTCTACATATAATAAAACTGTAGTAATGAGGGAGGTAGACAGGGATTACATAAAAAACTTTCATTCTAGAATCAACCTACAACATTGACAACAATGCACTGAATAACATATCACTACATCTCTACATATAATAAAACTGTAGTAATGAGGGAGGTAGACAGGGATTACATAAAAAAAACTTTCATTCTAGAATCAACCTACAACATTGACAACACTGCACTGAGTAACATATCACTACATCTTTACATATAATAAAACTGTAGTAATGAGGGAGGTAGACAGGGATTACATAAAAAACTTTCATTCTAGAATCAACCTACAACATTGACGACACTGCACTGAGTAACATATCACTACATCTCTACATATAATAAAACTGTAGTAATGAGGGAGGTAGACAGGGATTACATAAAAAACTTTCATTCTAGAATCAACCTACAACATTGACAACAATGCACTGAATAACATATCACTACATCTCTACATATAATAAAACTGTAGAGGTCGAATTTCTGTAATGTCTGTCAATGAAACAAATGCTAAAAACTGAGTCAGGGGTATGAAACGAGTGAAATCGAACTAATTTATTTATTTTTGATTCTCTGTTTGTCTGTTCGTCTGTATGTTTGTACGGGCTAATCTCCGAAATGAGTGGACCGATTTAAATGAAACTTTGTATGGTGGTAGCTTATATTCCTGGTCAACCATATAAGATACTTTTGATCCTGGTAAATGAATGAGTTTCCGTGGCATAATAAAAAACTGTAATTAACCGCATCCCGCGAGGCCACGCGAGCATAGCCGCTGGAGGGTCAGCTAGTATACAATAAAAAAGCATAATAATTATGTGTTCTCTGAGTGGCACTACAATTTTGATTGGCAGATGTGACGCTTACCATCCGCAAAACACTTGCCCGTCGCGTCATCTATCATCATCATCATCATCATCAGCCTGTAGCAGTCCACTGCTGGACATAGGCCTCTCCAATTGCACGCCACTTAGGTCTATCTTGCGTCATCTATACTAGTATATTATTCCCAGAGAAAATCAATTGGTTATTAAAGTTTGTAGTCAAATGTACTCAATAATGGGAACGAAAGAGTCCAATGTAAATTTTTAAAAAGTAATTTTTGCTCCAGACAGCTGCAGATTTTTTTTTCCTGAGTGCTCACGGTGGCCTCCATAAATACTTTCGAAGTTATCCATTATTTAAGCGACACTCTGTATACATCTGTTGGTATGAAAATGGAAAAGTATTGAGATCATTTATTAGTAGGCCATCGAGGCACGCCGTCCGTGGATGAAATTTTAACTCTCTATTTGATTTTAACCGTCGTAAGAGGACGGAGCGACATCTATTGAACAGGTTTACACCATTATCCAGCCGAAAGAGTGTTTTTAAGGTGCGCTCGAATCCTGATAATAGTAAAAAGCAGAATCTTTAAACATCTAGTGTAACGAAACAGATCGAAGATAATATACTATGAAAAAAATACTTAGGTTAAAAAAGAAATAACCGAATAGAATTCATAAATATAACTCGCTTTCTGCAGAAAAAATCCTAAACAGGTCTACAAAAATAAACTTTCACGTCCAAACTTTCAGAATTTTCAGCGCTACATTTTTTTAGGTAATACAAAGCCAACATATAGTACTAAAATAGTAACCAGCCGTTTTTTCAATTGTGTTAGTATATATCGAAAATTATAAAGAAAACCTACAAAATGAATGCATTACATCGTCCAATCTAACAATGGGGTTGCACCGCGCCTTAAACACATAACTTTCGTATTGATGACGCCTCCCTTTGTATTAATTTGTAATATATGATTTTTAAAGCACTAACGCCTGCTTATTGAGATCAAACATTCGAACACTCTTGCTATTTTCGCGGATTCAGACCCACCGGTTCGAATACCGTCCATGGATTAGTATTTTCACTATATGTTTAGTCTCGCTAAGCAGGCGTTAGTGGTTTAATAATCAAGGTGCTGTCGATTCATGGCGACGATAAAAATTAGGGTTTTTGAAGCTGTTTATCTCATAAGCACCGATTTACTTAAAATTACAAAAAATAATATCACATTTCTAAGACTTGTAGACATTGATGCAATTAAAAACAAATTCTAACATACTAGTTACTTAATTACATAATTTTTAAATTAGGTACAATTTTTTTCCACATCAACACTGATTTTTTCGGCTACGTCAAGTTTGTCCTCGTGTAACATAACATTTTACTAATACATTTGACTTGAATGTTTATGTATCAGATTCCTTGGTCTTTCAACTTTCTCTGACAAAAATTTCGTCTCTTAACTCGCTATATGTATGGCACATGAGCCGTTTGTTCCCAACTCGGCGCAACATATGACGCGGGCGCATGTCGCAACACCTTACTAGGGCGCCGCAGCGGTCGGCAGCGATCGTTAAAGCGCATTACGAGTACATTTAAAAACATCATACACTTACTTAACATACTTCTTATTATCAAACAGTTTTGCTCTTTATTCACAATTTCATGAAACACATACCACGAAATAGCAATTTTTAATACACTGACGGATATTGTTTTTATTGAATGGAGAATATTACTAGTTATGATTTTTTGTACATTTATACAAGATGCGCTTGCTTGATTTCAAGTGAAAGAAATTGAAAGAATTCAAGTTCTGAACTGACAGTGCCTTACTGATTTGTTACTGTTTTCAGAACATTCTCTGCGTCCACTGCTCTGCAGGCATCGGCCGCACTGGAACATACATCGCTCTTGACATCTTGATCGACCAACTCAAGATAAAGGGTAAGATCCCATTATACTTTTATTCCCAATTTAAGTAGCCCGATCCGACCGCTACACATGTGAAATGGCCTAAGACCCTATGGCCGTAATAGTAGATTATGCACCAAGGGAGTAAAGCAGTGTCTTACGTCATGGGCGGTATATTGAACCCTGAGTGTAACGGGGACTCTTGGGTTTGGAGCGAGGGGATTAAGATTTAATTCAGAGTTAGAGTCCTGAGTGAAGCGAGGGGTTAAAGCCGCCCAAGACGAAGATAGGCTTTATCCTCGAGGTGCGTACTCTACTTTTCATACCTACTGCGAGACAATAAAAACTCAGAGCTTACAAAATAGCAGTTATTTCGTTAAAAGTAAAATACATTGACAGTTAATATTCAAATTGGACACATTTGTCCCGTTATACACGAACAGAGACAATATCTTTGGAAGGAATATTTTATGGAAAACACTGTTTTAGACTTTCGCTGTTGTTAACTAAGTTATAATTAGTACTTACGATTTAGTTGCTTTTGGAGCACTCGATATTTCAGTACAGTTACATGCACCACGTTGAAAATAATAATATTTTATGAAAGTTGAATAACACCAAACACCAGAACATAGACGAATATAATACCACTCATCGCAACACGTAACTTCAACTACGACCATGAATGCGCAGAGCGGACCGTGCCGTAACCCATAACAACGGGGCGCGCAACAATCACACTCCTTAGGTTCGTTTAGCAATGAGGGCATTGATGGCGTTGCTATTTTTCACTCTTTTGTTAAAGCGTTCGTAAAGCCCAATTTTGGTGGCAAAAATAATAACTCTTTTTTTTAGCTTTTCAAACGCTGAACATAACGAGCCCTAAACTACATTTTCACCCATAGATTCCCAATTCGAACGCACTTGTGAGCGTTTTTAGCGCCAACTATTTTTGCACCTTAGGGCTATTCGAGCGCACTACGAATAATACAATCCCGCCTTTTTTCTTTTTTTTTCTGTATGATGTCTACGTACTATGAGTTTTCCTACAACTAACGTTCCATATCCAAATCACTTTACTCCCCAGGGAGTTTCATACAACTTTACAGCCCCGCGTATGTAGGTAATGCCTTGCTTTACGTAGAGATTGCGTGATATGTAATTGGACATTTTCGAGCAGGTGGTATGAAAAAATATATAATAAATTACCGATTCAACTACATGATATTAAAAATGATTGTATATTTACAAAAACGTTAAAAAAGTTACTGTTGACGAAATGCTACTATAGCCTTAATATTATAGCCTTGATCGGCCCGCTCCGCATAATGTTGCCATACCCACTTAGGGTCATTATGAAACACACACAACAAAATATGTATAATTACGACCTGCATTGTAAAATTCATAATGTTTCAATAAATCTATTGAGTATTGAGTAATGGCATTTGAATAACAAAGTTCATACAGCGCACTCGAAGCGAGTAGCCAAGTCCAAGTCCAAGTGGCGTTCTATGGGGGAGACCTATGTTCAGCAGTGGACTTCTTCCGGCTGACAATGATGATACAGCGCTCTACAACAAGGCTGTTGCGATGCTTAAAATTTTGCGCATAAAAGCGAGAAATATATATTTTTAAGCATAAATCAAGTAATGTTATTAGAATAAAGTTTATATGTATCATGTAAAATACTATTAAAATGTATAAAACAATTAAAAAATATATTCGTACCAAAATGCTTTTAAACATATGAGATGTTTGCAAAACCCCTTATTATCAGGCTCTATTTGGCGTGAGATCAGATTAAGTGTAGAATATAATTGCAATTATGTTCTGAGCTCAATAATTATTTTATGCATATCTTCGAGTATCACGATTTTTTTTAATTAATAAATATAACAGTTTTCGATCATAGACGGACCCGTATCCTTGTTATGTCTGGAGGTAATAATAATTGTCTGTAACCTAAAGTGACTTGGAAAGCATCTACACCTGCAGTCTTTTAGATTGAATAATATAGGTAACCGAACACATAAAAACATCATTTTTTTTTCTACTATCATTTAATTTCATATTTTTTCAAGCCACTCTTACTATGTGTAGAAACAAAATAGGTTATGTAGTGTTGCATAGAAATTTGCTAGTTGCAAACTGTATCTTTCATATTAGGAGCTGTAGTAAAACATACGTACTAAGCGATTTGTTCTAAATCTTAAGCTGTGTGCGGTTATCTGAAGAAGTTAGTGCTTGCGTATGCATTTAATCAATATCAATAAATAATAAAAGAAGTGCGATTAATTATGATAGGTATTATATGAGTAAATACTTAGTAAATCAATCAGCAAACACTTATAATAAAATACAGTACCTACGTACATACAAATGTAAAATTAATCACCATAGAAAAAACTGTCTACATATCATCACCCTTGACCGTCGCCAAGCACGTCTAGTGTATCGAGCTGTCAAAATGATAGCGTGCTCTTGACTAAGCTATCAGAACTGACACAAACTTTGACAGAAATGTCATCATTACGATCTTGAGCGTAGGCGGAGATCTTGTTATTTTGTTGTCTATGCTGTGCCCAAGAATGTTACGCTTTTTCACCCGCTTTCACCCGGTTCATCACCATGAATGATGATGATGTAAGTATCCTATGTGTTAATCCAGCTCCTCATCTACCTCCACACCAAATTTCATCAAAATTGGCCCCGTCGTTTGAGCGTGAAAGAGTAACAAACATACATCCATACTCACAAACATTCGCGTTTATATTATAGTAGGAAGTAGGATATTAACATTAACATTTACATATACATTAGCAATTCTACTATGCGAGTACACACACGTACCTACACTATTTCCTTAGGGTACCCATAATACTACGTACATTTCAAATGTTAATCTTATTTACAATTTTGTTTTCCTTTTACTTTGTTATTGTTTCTATATGCAATGCTTATTGTGTGCAATGCGATTTTTTTCTTTTTTTAGTTTGTTTTTATGTTATGAACTAGCTGGTGCCCGCGACTACGTCTGCGCAGAATTAGTATTTCGAGTAGCTTATTATCTTGTCCAAGGCCATATTTACCTTTATACCAAATGTCATTAAATATGTATATGGTCAAACGCAACTGGTATAATAGTACCGATAGATTAAATTTAAATACTTACTATATCAGTAAACATTAATAATAAAATACAGGACTTACGTACATACAAATATAGGATTAATCACCATTAAAAAAACTGTCACTACATTTCATCACCCTTGACCGGTCGCCGAGCACCTCTAGTGTATCGAGCTGTTAAATTGACATGGCTTTTGACTAAGCTACCAGATAATAATGACACAAGCTTTGACAGACCTGTCATCATTACGATCTTGACGTAGGCTGAGTTCTTATTATTTTGTCTATGCTGTGCCCAAGCATATTACGCTATTTCACCCGCGTAGTTATAGATGATGATGATGATGAAAAGTATCCAATGTGTTAATCTAGCGCCTCACCTACCTCCATACCAAATTTCATCAAAATTGACCACGCCGTTTGAGCGTGAAAGAGTAACAAAGATCCACACATCCATACATCCATACTCACAAACTTTCGCCTTTATAATATTAGTAGGATTAGTAGGAAGTAGGATTTGACGGCCTATAAATAGTCTTAGTAGGGACACTGAGCCTTGCTTCAGGTAGCTGAGCGATAAGTTGCTGAGGTAGACAATGAGATTGAATATAACATCATAGGTGGTAGAACATTATCAGCCATTTACTCATGGAAATTAATCCGCTTATACTAATGTGCGTAGAGAATTGTTTCACGACCTTAACTAGTATTGTCCTAGCACGGATACTGTTATTAGGGCTGGCTAGCTGTGCGGTGGAAAGTTGAAGTAGAACAGAGGTAGTATCTCCTTTTTCCTTCCCCCACCTTGACTGTTGCAATCATCGCATAGTCACAGATTACTGAATAAGGCATAGTGCGGAACAGACCGGTGTCGCTTTTAATGCCCGGAGTCGCAAAAAGGTCTGTGCTTCCTTGAAAAAAGCATAGCATCCTTGAAAACAGCATCAGAATTCAAACGATCCTCTTTGCTTAACTCGCTCTACTAGGCGCGAATCCCGGTGGGGTGTGAATATATTTAATTTTGTGATAGTTCTAAGATTTCGCATTTATTGTGTGCAGGTTAATGTGTCTCGTGGGTTGAGACAAGGGAATGCTTAGACCTGATAAGATTACGAACGAAAGTATAATTATTTTTGTATTGTAATTGGTGTATTATGTTTATGCATGCCAAAGCGATGTTTTATCTTTTCTGTGCAGCTTTTTTTGTGTATTTGTATTATATTGATTTTCTACCGACTTCCAAAAAAAGGAAGAGGTACTCAATTAGACTGTTTTTTTCATGTTTGTTACCTCATATCTTTCGACTGGGTGAACGAATTCTCAAAATTCTTTTTTTTTGATTGAAAGCTGGTACAACCCGTGTGGTCCCATTTAAATCAAGTCATCAAATTTGGTCCAGTAGTTTTTGAGATAACTGAATAGAATGGAAGTCGGTATAAAATTTTTCAAATTGTACTTGTTTTCTATCACGGTCTATCTTCTTCCCTTAGGTTTCTGTACTTGTATCTATTTTGTTTTGTCTTATCCTAACTACCGAATCGATTTATAGCAGTAGACTTACAGTAGCTTGCGATTATACAAACTGTGATAGAAACGTGTCCTGTAACGGTACTTATGCTTAGATTTTCAGTTATGAGACATACAGATACACAAACGTGGTATTGATGGCATAAACTGCATAGGTAGGTTGAAATAAAAGTCTGCAACAGATGCAACAGATACATAGGTAGTATGTATTTTGGTACGTCACTAACACGCGATCGTCTAGCGTAAATTACGGCTAGCCTTAGGAGAGTTTCGGAAGATATCATATCATGTTCGTGTATGTATAATTTTATATATAAGCTAAGCATGTAAAAAAATATCTAAAACTGTTTAATTCTGTATTGTTTACAATAGTTTTTTACAATGTAACAATGTAAATGTGTAAAGATTGTGTATATTATTATGTGTGTTTGTGCGTGTGTTCGTGTGTTTGTGTGTGTGATCTCGCCCTCTCACACACACACATACGAGAGAGAGAGAGAGAGAGAGAGAGAGAGAGAGAGAGAGAGAGAGAGAGAGAGAGAGAGAGAGAGAGAGAGAGAGAGAGAGAGAGATTTCTGGTGTTTCTTAGTGTCTGATGAAGAGATGACATATTTATTCCTCTCTTTCTTGACTTGTACTTCTTTAAGCTCGTTCATTCTCTCAGGAATTTCTAAATTTTCGGAAGAGGGCACGCTTATTTTATAGGCATATTTGTACATGAGCGTTATCGCCCGAATACGACGTGTCGGAAATCACAGTAGGATACGGGATGAATCTCAAAAATAACATCCCCTGCATCTCCAGTATAATGACGCCTGGTTTTGGTCACGAAATGTCTTACGAGAATTTGTTCCCAATGCTATGAATATTGTTTTGTTTGTTCTAGGGCTCGATTCCCATATCGACATCTACAACACAGTGAAGGTGTGCCGCTTCCAACGCGCTGGGATGGTGCAGAACATCCTACAGTACAGCTTTTTGCACGACGCCATGCGTGAATATCTGCAAGAAGCCCAAGCTGCAGCTAAACGGGTATTAATATACAATTATTTTGTACTTCTAAATCACATCTGTATCAAAACGATCAAAAAAAAACCTTTTACAATCAGTAAAGTCGTTCCGAAGTTATGCGTAGGTTCGGAATGTATGCGTACATACATTTCGCTGATTAATTTTTATGTATATACTAGCGACTGCCCGCGGTTTCCTGACAATAATTAACATAAAAAAATAATTAGCGAGATTGATACATCCGTTCTCAAGTTATAGCGTGATCAGGAGAAATAGGGGTTCATTTTTATTATGTACTAGAAACTACTCGCGACTTCGTTCGCGTAGTAGGCTGGGCTTTCGGACTCGCCATAACCTCCCATTTTTTATTGGTTTTTCTTTCATAAGAACCTTCTGACAATAATTAACACATATAACAAGAATTACCGAATAAGTTCCATCCGTTCTCAAGTTATAGCGTGATCAGGAGAAATAGGGGTTCATTTTTATATAACTAGAGACTACTCGCGACTTCGCATTCGCGTAGTAGGCTGGGCTTTCGGACTCGCCATAACCTCCCATTTTTATTGGTTTTTCTTTCGTAAGAACCTTCTGACAATAATTAACACAATAAAACAAGAATTACCGAATTAGTTCTATCCGTTCTCAAGTTATAGCGTGATCAGGAGAAATAGGGGTTCATTTTTATATAACTAGAGACTACTCGCGACTTCGCATTCGCGTAGTAGGCTGGGCTTTCGGACTCGCCATAACCTCCCATTTTTATTGGTTTTTCTTTCGTAAGAACCTTCTGACAATAATTAACACAATAAAACAAGAATTACCGAATTAGTTCCATCCGTTCTCAAGTTATAGCGTGATCAGGAGAAATAGGGGTTCATTTTTATATAACTAGAGACTACTCGCGACTTCGCATTCGCGTAGTAGGCTGGGCTTTCGGACTCGCCATAACCTCCCATTTTTATTGGTTTTTCTTTCGTAAGAACCTTCTGACAATAATTAACACAATAAAACAAGAATTACCGAATTAGTTCCATCCGTTCTCAAGTTATAGCGTGATCAGGAGAAATAGGGGTTCATTTTTATATATATACTAGAGACTACTCGCGACTTCGTTCGCGTAGTAGGCTGGGCTTTCGGACTCGCCATAACCTCCCATTTTTTATTAGTTTTTCTTTCATAAGAACCTTCTGACAATAATTAACACAAAAAAACAAGAATTACCGAATTAGTTCCATCCGTTCTCAAGTTATAGCGTGATCAGGAGAAATAGGGGTTCATTTTTAAATATATATACTAGAGACTACTCGCGACTTCGTTCGCGTAGTAGGCTGGGCTTTCGGATTCGCCATAACCTTCCATCTTTTATTGGTTTTTCTTTCATAAGAACCTTCTGCCAGTAATTAACACAATAAAACAAGAATTACCAAATTAGTTCCATCCGTTCTCAAGTTATAGCGTGATCAGGAGAAATAGGGGTTCATTTTTAAATATATATACTAGAGACTACTCGCGACTTCGTTCGCGTAGTAGGCTGGGCTTTCGGATTCGCCATAACCTTCCATCTTTTATTGGTTTTTCTTTCATAAGAACCTTCTGACAGTAATTAACACAATAAAACAAGAATTACCAAATTAGTTCCATGCGTTCTCAAGTTATAGCGTGATCAGGAGAAATAGGGGTTCATTTTTATATATATACTAGAGACTACTCGCGACTTCGTTCGCGTAGTAGGCTGGGCTTTCGGACTTGCCATAACCTCCCATTTTTTATTGGTTTTTCTGTCATTAGAACCTTCTGACAATAATTAACACAATAAAACAAGAATTACCGAATTAGTTCCATCCGTTCTCAAGTTATAGCGTGATCAGGAGAAATAGGGGTTCATTTATATATATATACTAGAGACTACTCGCGACTTCGTTCGCGTAGTAGGCTGGGCTTTCGGACTTGCCATAACCTCCCATCTTTTATTGGTTTTTCTTTCATAAGAACCTTCTGACAATAGTTAACACAATAAAACAAGAATTGCCGAATTAGTTCCATCCGTTCTCAAGTTATAGCGTGATCAGGAGAAATAGGGGTTCATTTTTACATATATACTAGAGACTACTCGCGACTTCGTTCGCGTAGTAGGCTGGGATTTCGGAATTGCCATAACCTCCCATCTTTTATTGGTTTTTCTTTCATTAGAACCTTCTGACAATAATTAACACAATAAAACAAGAATTACCGAATTAGTTCCATCCGTTCTCAAGTTATAGCGTGACCAGCAGGGCTATTATATATCTCAGTTGCTAACAAAAGTTGATAGAAGTCGAAAAAAATGGCGGCTCATTGTCACTTTTGTCAGCTCGAGTCATCAACTTACTAACATTTTTGCTTACTGAAGTTGTCAAAAGTGACATAGAGCGGCCATTTTTCAAGATTTCAATTAACATTTGTTAGCAACTGAGATACATAGTAGCAGGATGCATTTTTATATATACTTACTTAGATATTAAATATTATTATTATATATATCTAGGCTTTTAGAAACCGAAGTACTACATACAATAACCATTTCTCCCGATACCACTTTAATAGGTACAGTTTATTACAAAGATTATTTTCATCAATAATTCACTATATCTACAGCCGTTTTATCATGAAGATGTCGCAAATATGCACCACACTCATAAAATGTTGCATATTGTATAACTAGTACCTCTATATGTGTCAATACATAGTTTACAGCATTATGATTAACCTATATTATTGTGTAAATAGCTAATATGAGATTTATTCATATAGATTTCATACTAGTAAAGCAAAGTCGTAATAATAAACATGAATAATCATGTCTTGTCAACTACTATTGATACCAGAATGCTTTTATTAACATATATTATGACCGTAAAAAATCTAACTGGATTTGGAAAAAAAAAACATGAATTAGAAAAATATTGAAGTGGATTGAAAACATTGATGAGACAATAAGTGTAAAATATAAATACAAACGATATAAAACTTATATTCAGCAGGAGTTCAAGCAATAACAATTTCTATCAATAAATTAACGAAAGATGCCGAAAGACGAAGAAGTGAAACAATTCCAGAAAACTCAGAAATAAAGCCATTTATAAATGAAAGAGAACAGTTAAAAATACTTTTAGTACTAGTACTTTGTTTTTCACATTGACAAGAAAACAAGGACTTTTGTTAGGGTAGGCTTATGTTCAGCAGTCGACGTCCTACGGCTGAGATGATGATGATGAACAATACATATTTTTTTTATCCCTGGTTTAAATTATGGTAATTAGGCCCACATATTTGTTTATAATAAACTCATACGTTTGTATATTTGCCAACCTTCATGTTATAATTTCAATATTTTGTTCCCTTTGTCTGCACTCGTGCACTATTAATAACACACATAACGGTTAATAATACCCCTCAACTACTGCACGGCAAAGCTCAAAAAATATGTAGGAATATTAAACAGGATCAAGGATAGCCATTGTTGAGGTTTTTCCCACCCCGAACATACATGTTATGGCCGTTGCCAAATGAGTTTCGCTATAATACTGCCCTTATTTCAAGAGCATAGTTAGAGGCTCACCCGCTACCCGTTGCGCTATAAGACGGCCCATTTTTGAAGAGCTTAAAGGCTCATCAGCTACCCGTTGCGCTATAAGCCGGCCCTTATTTCAGGAGCTTAGAGGCTCACCCGCTTCACGTTGCGCTATAAGACGGCCCTTATTGCAGAAGCTTATAGGCTCATCCGCTACCCGTTGCGCTATAAGACGGCCTTTATTTCAGGAGCTTAGAGGCTCATCCACTACCCGTTGCGCTATAAGACGGCTCTTATTTCAGGAGCTTAGAGGCTTATCCGCTACCCGTTGCGCTATAAGATGGCCCTTATTTCAGGAGCTTAGAGGCTTATCCGCTACCCGTTGCGCTATAATACGGCCCTTATTTCAGGAGCTTAGAGGCTCATCTGCTACCCGTTGTTGTATAAGACAGCCCTTATTTCAGGAGTTTAGAGTCTCATCCGCTTCCCGTTGCGCTATAAGACGGTCCTTATTTCAGGTGCTAAGAGGCTCACCTGTTGCCATAGAAGTAAAGGGGATATCGACAGGGGTCTCTTACGAAAGAAAGTTTTACAATTCACCCTCCACGTCCCTTTTAACAGTATATTATGCTTAATTAGACCAGGGTCTCAGGACTCAGTAAGCGGTGTATTTTAGAATACTGATTAGGTTTGTATGCACGTTAGTCCAAATTGTTATATATTTCGGTTTCTGTATGTAGATAACTGTCTGTAAGCTATCGATATTTTATAAATTATACGATAAATTAATGTATTAAATCATTTTTTTTGTTTCAGGACGATTATTACGGCGCTATGGCAAGACACAATAACTTGTAAACACCGTCACTAAATGCTAATTTAAGATATTCTATTTCGCTTTCTGTGTTGTGTGTGTGTCAAATGTTTTATTGACATTCCTGACTAATATCAATTTATCAATTTACATTAGAATTAAAAAAAAACCTATTTTTTGGCAAACATTTTTTGGAAAACATTTTTTGGAAAACAACACGGAACTGAAATTCAGAAGCTATCGAATTATTTTAATTACATATAGTAAGGACATATTATACAAACTATTGACTTTGATTTTTACTTATTTACTTTTGAAAGACTAAAACAATAATTGTAACGATTAATTGGAAGTTAAAAGTTATATATGTGTAGTTATATATGTATTTTGAACGATTTACCTCATAAATCTACTAACGCACAAGATTTTTTTGTTATAATCTTTATCTACAATCACTACTTTGACTATAAGCAGATGCCTTGAACGCTTATGTCTAGAGAAGTGTGCCCTCCATTGAAGGGATCTACTTATAGGTTTCCTCTTCTCTGACCCACAGGTCAGTTACTCGAGAAGAAGCACTTTCTCTTAAGCCTGGGCTCATAAGTGTGAGTGACTAATTGTAAAGCTAGGTTATTGGGATGTCTGAGCACAGTTTTAACTATCTTCCTCTAGTCGAACTTATTCTCAAACCCCAGTATGTATGTTTTGCGTTCCAGTCTCCTCCTGCAAAGAAACGATTCTCAAGAGTTTTGAAGAAGTCTGTGAATGAATTCTCTGAGAATGTTTGTGGGATCTTAGTTTCCTGCCCTTCATCGGATGGATCCATTTGTGGCAAAACTTTGCACCATAAGCACGAGGGGCAACCTGAGCTAGGCTCAGGGAGGGAGTACCCTCCTGGGGTAATATCTCTTTTTGTTTTGCGTCCATGGTGTTTATTAATTTTTGAATAAAGGTTGTTTCCCCTAGCCAGAATCTCGGTTAATGTGCAGACCTACACTGACTACCCTCCCCAAGAATTAGAGATAAATTTTCTCTGTAGGTCCTCATATAAAGTCTTTTTAGTGGCTTTTTATTTTGTTTGTCAAGAGAACTTTGAAGTGTCGATTTTGTGAAACCAACCGCTCTCCTTCTAGATATTAATATATACCTACTTAGATTTATAATGCTTGTCGTGAAACAAATTGATGTTTTATGAGTTTGCCACTCAAATGTGTAATATCTAAATTTTCGTAAAAATGTATTAGTTAGTAAGTCGTGATTACGTGACTACACGTAAGTAATTTGTATCTGGCCAGCTATGGCAAATATTTAATAGTAATATCGGTAAGTAGTTATCTTTATTAAGTACTTGCGTAATTCTAAGTCATGATTATAATTGATCATAGGTCTAAGATAATATTTGTGTGATGAAATATAATGTTGTTTTATTTTAATCCTACATTACCTAGGGAGACTCATTTTTTAAGGGCACTAAGGCCACCATATCACTGTAGACTTAAAAATCACAGTCAGACGCGTTCACGACCTCAGAGTGTGGTTGTTCAGTCAGAGACTTTAACAAATTCGACACTGACAGATTACTTGATCCTTACCTAATTTTCTTTGAGAAGAGAGAAGAAGAAGAAGTTTTTTGTGGTCTGCAAGGCTATTATGTATCTCAGTAGCTAACAAATGTTGATTGAAATCTTGAACAATGGCGGCTCTATGTCAGTTTTGACAACTCCAGTACGCAAAAATGTTAGTAATTTGATGACCGGAGCTGATAAAAGTGACATAGTACCGTCATATTTTAAGATTTCAATCAACATTTGTTAGCAACTGAGATACATAATAGCCCTGCTGATTGGTCAAAGTTATGTCAGATGCGATTGCAATCGTTTATCGATCGATTTTGATGGTTGAAAAGTTACAACGCTCAGAGGTTCTAGACGCTCGAGTTAAGAACAACCGAGTGCTTCACTGCAACTGCACTCCGAGTGCTCTCTAACCGAGGTTTTGAACGCGCCCCAGCTAAAACATATACTAACGTTATAGCATATTTTGATCTTTGTTGTCAACGTTTGCGCTGTCTAGAAGACCCTTTCTTCTCTACCTTTTGGTACATGTGGACCTCAGAAGCATCAGCCGAGTCTACGTGAGCCTTTATTGTTCCCACTCAGGAGATATGAGACTTCTGGATTGTTTGAGTTCTTGAGCAGGGCAGCAGACGACGCATTGGAGCGGTTTCCAAACTCAGAACTGGTATTTCTGGGGGATTTTAACGCTCATCATAAGCCCTGGTTGAGTTCTTCCAAAACCAACCATGCAGGACGCACCGCCTACGCATTTGCTCTCGCGTATGACCTGTCCTAACTGGTAGGTACTGCAACCCACCCGCATACCTGATATTGCCGGTCAAGCACCCTCTCTGCTTGATCTGATGCTGACGAATCACCCCGCCAATTACACAGTATCTGTGCGAGCGCCTCTTGGTACTTCGGATCACTATGTGGTGGCCGCAACAGCCTCATATCGCTCATCCAGAACAAGTAGAAGTTAAGCGATGGCTGTGGCATTACTCATCGGCAGATTGGGACGGCATGCGTGAATACTTTGCATCTGTCACCTGAAGGCAGTGCTGTTTCGTGGAGAGAGGTTCATCGGCTCCATTACGTTTCCATTACGATCACGTTATTTTTTAAGTTATTAGGAAACCGTACAAGCATGAGGTCCACCTCATGTTAACTGGTAATATCGGCCTAGAAAAGATCCATTTCCTCACAAGTGACGAATTGTAACGCGCCCGTAACCCTGAGATATTCAGTTGTTAGTCTCATGTGCCTGTAATTTCGCCGGCAACCATACCTTCAAACCAAAATATATTATTGCGAACATTACCGATTCACGTTAAAAAAAGGTGTGGTGGCAGTAATACATCGGATAAGCTCTTTCACAAAGAGCTCTACTGTTCTAAAACGTTTTAGCAAATTAGTTAAAGTAAATCATATTTTATGAATAACGTGAGCTGTCATTGTTTTGATCAGCCGTGCGATTCTCTAAGAGCAAACATCGTTGCATCTTTGACAACATCCGTGAAACAAATGACGAGGTGACAAGAAACTTTGGAAAAACAACCTTACGTACAAGGGCAATATCTCATAAAGTGTTTGACACCGGTGAGCTCGACGACGAGCGCATTGACGAATCATTAGAGAATCGCACGGGGCTGAACCTTGCCACAGGTTGCTATACTCGTCGTTGCTGAATACAAACAAACTATACTTCCAGCCCAGGCGGCGACGTCGCCTAAATACTCGTACTACTGCTGCTCGACTGGCGGATGGTTGACGGTGACATTCATTTCAATTTAACTATGTATGTCTCTGTACTCTTGCGTACAGCGTTAAGCGTATTATTCATTTGAAGCTCTGCCCACCCACTAGCATCACTGTAATTCTAATCTCGTTCTAATCATCTCGCTAATTCTAATTTTGTTGTGTTTATTATTGTCAGGAGAAGGTTCTTACGAAAGAAAAGCTTGCAGGTTAAGGCGACGCCCAAGGCTGAGCCTTCTACGCGAACGAAGTCGCGGGCAGTCGCTAGTAATTTTATTCCGACGTTTCGATTAGACTGGATGACAGTTGTCTGTTACTTAAGTAGGTGTGTAATAAAGTCATGGAACTTATTTTTATGTACCTACCATCTATACGGGACACGCAGTATTCACTGATCACTCACAGTGTCCAAAGGTCTTGCGGTATTGTGCGGGCTTTGGGATATTATTAGCTTGATCCCTGGATCCCTCTGCTTGATAATTGCCAACCAACGTCTCTATTTAAATTAGTGCATTTATTAAATTACTATGTCCTCTCTTAATATCGTCAGCACATAGCGGTTCTCGCTAGCTAGAATTTATAATATCCACGGGTTATCGAACGTGTTACTACACCGATACATGGTTACATACATGGTTTATACTTACATGTAGTGGTTAGACTTAACTAGAACATGCAGCTCATAAACTGCAGACTTGGTCGAGCGTCTGTTCTTCATGTCGGCTATATGTTCTATAAAGCGGACACCAATGCTATTTTTGTTTGCCCAATGTATAATAAAATAAAATTAAACTATACGCGATTTAATCTAATTTGCTGTTTATGGACTTCTTAATATACTAGCTGCTCTCCGCGGTTTCACCCGCGTGGTGATGGATGATGATGATGAATCTTATATAGCCTATGTTACTCAGGGTGAATGTAGCTTTCCAATAGTGAAAGAATTTTTGAAATCAGTCCAGTACTTTTTGAGCCAATTCGTTACAAATCTTTCCTCTTTATCATATTAGTATAATCTATACAATATTAAAACAGTTCAATGACTATTGGACCAGTGAACGGCAGTCGATTATAAAGACGTATAGAGGGCTTAACGAATAGCGCTTGTTTTAAGGAAGGTTCAGCGCCATCTATGTTTCACTAATGACAATGTGATTAAGATGGCGTCGTTAACGTCTTATAATAGTTCATGTATTTATCTTAATAAGAGCATCTATGATGCCTTTCATATCCTACTATTTCGTTTGTTTTAATGACTAAAGAAACAGAGGTAATTCACTCGAAATGTCTACATTGCAAATACATTCCACATCTTTGTAAATGTCGCACGTAATAATATCTAGAATTATTTACCCACGAAAGTGTAATTTTTTTTAAATTATTTTTATGCAATGACGTAAGTTAAGGTAAGGTTGTTGTAAGGTTGTTGGTGAGTTATTTGGTAAAAATAATTGTTCAAGGCTGACAAAAATCGTGTTAGTATTATAGCTAATCCATAAACTTAATACTTATCCGTTATTTCGC
This sequence comes from Selenia dentaria, assembly GCA_917880725.1. Lineage (NCBI taxonomy): Eukaryota > Metazoa > Arthropoda > Insecta > Lepidoptera > Geometridae > Selenia > Selenia dentaria. The sequence continues at coordinate 37,650,571 of OU862876.1, forward strand.
TTCAGAGGTTTCAATATAACATCATTCATCATAATTCAATATAAAATATAAAAAGAAACTTATATTATTAAATAACTCTGATTATGTACTGTGAATGTAATTAAATAGTTGTTTCTAATGTACTCGTAAGTTAATTGTTATAATATAATTTATATATAGATAAATAATATGATATGTTACCGACTCATTGACTGCTCATAAGCCCTTCAGGCTTCCGCAGTCTTTAATGTTAAGTACAATTTGCTTTTTGTAATAATTTTGGACAATAAAAAAAAAAAAAAAAAAAAAAACATGTACCGTCTTAATTTAGGGGAAATATTTAAACAATGAAAAAAAATTATTTGTTTTTTTAAGTTTTATTTATTATGTGAAGTAAGTATTTATCTACATACGACATTTACTTATAACTAGGCAAGTATACATACTTAATAAATTGTAGGTAAAGGTTAAAAATAATAGAATTATTATACATTTGCGCTAAATTAATAGTAATTAATAACTAAATAATGTATACTTATTGATATTATTCAACAAAAAGTGTCATTGCACCTTTATAAGAGAATTTATACAATAGCAAATAAAATTTGCCAAAACCTATCTACTGGGGCTAAGTAAAAGTTTAATCGTAAAAATAATAATGAAAATCTTTAAAACAATAATATTATTAATGCTGGAATGTAAAATAAAATATTAGAAATTATTAATATAATGTGTTAAAAATACATTCGCAGTATTTGTGTTTATTTGCTTATATAACGACAACAACGCACTAGACGAGTGAATATTTCTCGAAATACAGTGTCTAAGAGTTGAAACAATATTAAATTTTAAAAAGCCTGTTAAAATAAAGTTGGTTAATAGAGAATAACAATATTTTTTTATTAATTTTATAATACTTATATTTGATATATCATAGAAAACTTTGTCTTGATATGAGCAAAAGGCTGATGTAGTAAGTATGTAAAAGATAAATCAAACATTAGTATATAATGTAGAACATTAAAATATGGGCTCTTACAAATCACTTAATGGACTTATGGAATTTTAAGAGAGAACGTGGGCTTTAATATCGACACAATCGAATCGCAAAGGAAAAACAATCAAATGAAAAAAAAATACATACTAACAAACAAGAACAATTACAATAAAGTGAGAATTTGTAAGTGTACTTTAAGATTAAATTCAAGAAAAAATAAATTAAAATAAGGTAAAGAATTCTCAGAGTTGTTTTATTCAACCAGTCACCAGTAACACTGACTCAATACGGTACAGAATCGAACGAACCTAATCGAACTGTCGTGCGATTCTCTAATGATTAGTCGATGCGCTCGTTGATGAGCTCACCGATGTCAAATACTTTACGAGATATCGCCCTTGTACATAAGGTTGCTTTTCCAACGTTTATTGTCATCCCGTCATTTGTTTCACGGATGTTGTCAAAGATGCAACGATGTTTGCACTTATTGAATCGCACGGCTGAATTCAAGCAGAAATCGAATTTTGAATCGTTCGATTGTGTCGATTGTAATCCTGCAGATCAGTGGATGGACGCGGACTTTCTAAACAAATATATATAAGAAAAATCTCCTCGTCTAGTGCGCATTCTTCATCTACTAATCTAGAACATACATTATTGATTTTTTTAGGGAATATTGACGGTTCGAGTTCGACAAACGGTAGGTAGTTCAATATTTATTTTAACACTGACAACGGACGATTATCTACTAAACATTTACGATACTGGGTGGAGACAAGGCCATAGTTTCGAAGGCAATGGTCAACATGGAAATTAGGAACATCCCAACACAACCCGGATGTTAAAATATTAATTAAAGCACACGTGCTTAAGAATATAACATCTCTTCTGCCATCTAGACCTTATTTATAGACGCTGCTTCAATTTAAATAACGTCATTTAATATGGCTCAGAATAATGTTCCTGTGCGTACTTACTTGTACTTACTTAGAATAACGTCATTTAAAGTAAAGCAGCGTTTATAAGTAAGGCCCATCTTGTTACAGTGTAAACAGTTAGTTACTTATGTTAAGATAAGATCAATTAATTTTTCATATGTTGATGTGGTCGATGGGATTTTCAATCCACATTAGAAGTATTTTCCGGTATAGCCCTGTATAACGTAACGAACTGACTTATTGTAATTAATTCTAACTTTAAAGAGAAGTCAATGTAGCGAAAATTAACAAGGAAAACAACCCACACTTATTAAGCAAGATGTATCGGGATTCCAAACTTTCGTTCATTTGTTTCGTCTTGAATACAAACTTGCACTTCGCATTTAAGAATAATTGTACAAGAGAACAAAACTTACAAATACTTTTGTAATTAACGCGGGGCGAAATGGTTGACGATGATCAGTGTAACAAAGACAGGGGTCGTATTTTGAGTTTTCTTCCAAGTATTTTGCGGCAAATCGAGATAATATAATACGTACATGTACACATACTTGTGTACTTTAGAAACCACCGGTCTAAGTAATTTAACACTCATAATATTTTAATTTTTACTAGTGGCCAACCGAAATTATGATTTGGGGCGAAAAATCTAGAATCTGCTTTAGTTTCGATTTCGTCCCCGCTGAAACTCTCTAATAGAGAAGATATATAAGAATAAGAAATTTTCTTAGTCTTGTATATTTATGATATAAAATATATATATATATATATATTAAGATTGTAATGATTGTTTTTTTTTTTAAGAATCACCTAAAAAAACAGTTAATTTCAGTACATAATCGTAATTTGAAATAAAGTTATACTTGCGCCAATTTTCGTACTAGACCCACTGATATGCGATTTTATTTGGGGCACCGCAGTTCGGCACCTTATTTATCTTATTTAAAACTAAATTATTATTTTTAAAAGACGTATTTATCTAACATACTTTTTTTATTAACTCGTTTGTTACTTTTTTTCTTTTATTAAGTATGGTAAAACAGTACTTTATATGGTGTATTTTTTTAATACCATGAATATAGACACGAACTCTACTAATAGAGAAAACTATATTCTACGAACACTGATTCTCTTTGTGATGTTACTGCTAGTCAGTTTATATTTGTAACATTTACTTTGTAATGTTTATCTTTACTTCTTTGTTACTTTGACTGATATTTAGTAGTCAGATTGAAATCCTACAGCTACATCCCATCGAAAGTTATTAAGATCAAATTGCACAGACCGCAAACTATTTTAAGTCACTATATTATGAACCTACAACATTTATTTGTAATACGTTTAATCATAAATCTCATTGTGTGCAATGAATTATTATTAATATAAGCACATATATAGTCATATTTAAGAGAACGTCTATTTTTATCTTATAAACAACTACAATTTGAGGATAGAAACCAAGTACTCGAACCGTCAGATAGGAATAACATCAATCGCTAATGTTATAATTTTTCAACATTTATTCACTGAGCATAATTCATAAAAAAAACATTTAGGTACATCATACAAGAAATGTAACACACTGAAAAATAATATAGACATATATGTGGAGTATCCACGCTTAATTTGAATGTATAATAATAACCATAAATATTCTGATAACAATTAAATAAAATTTTAATTGACACAACAAATAGTGATTAACTAACAATTTTTAATTGAATAGCTGGTTGAATAGAACCTATCAACGAGTTTCGTTGTTCAATACACAGTAATAGTAGGTATAAGTAAATCACATAGAAGTTATTACACATATTATTAATAACGTAACGTTACAGTTCAATTCATTATTTTTAATTTATCCGATTTTGGCAGTTTAGGTAGATTCAAACACTTGCAAGCACTAACAATGTTGACGTAAATAACTACACGATACAGTTTAATAACGTCCACGTGCAAAGAAATCCAATCAGAGGATGTCCGTTTCGTAAACTTTGTTAGTAGTCGCAACTCCATCAGCAATTCCATTATTAAAATCCTTTTTGCGATCGGCGTCCGCTGCCAAATGTGTCATGCTACCGGAGATCGAAGCCGTTGCAAGATTTAGGTTCATCTTGCTCAGTAGATTAGATTCGCTGCCGGTTTTTTTGAGGTCTGGTTGCGCATTGGGGGGTAGCGTGGATCCACTGCGTTGAATCATTTGGAGGCGTGCGTATTGTTCTTGTAAAGCACGTTGTTTTTTTAGGAGCTCTTGGTGGCGTTGTTCGAGTAAGGTTTGACGGGAGCCGTTCTCGTTGGGTGGTGAGGCGGGCGAGGTGGGAGACGCGAGCGGGGAACGAGAAGTAGTGCGGGGAGGAGGGGGAGGTGGAGCGCGGCGGGCGGCCATCGCGAGTAACTCAGGATGTCGCTCAGGTACAGGTGGTTTAGGAGGATGTTGTCCCCTAGCGCGTACTGGCGGCGAAGCATCCGTGTCACTGCCGCTGGGGTACGAGTGGAGACGCCGCAGCGAGCCATCGCCCCGCCCGTTCCGCTCGCGTTCGTTCGGCTTCGCGAATGTTTGCAGCTCGTCTAGTAACGCATCGAGGGCGTTCTCGGGACGGGCCTCTGCTCCCCGCGCGGCTCGACACACGCCGCCGGCGCCCTGCGCACCATTGCCACGCACTCTAGCTCTGTCCGCACATCGACGAACGATAAAAGCGCGGCTGTAAGGGACGCGTACTCACTGCGTTCGATTTCGGGGCGCTCAAATAGTCCTTCACTAACGCGATATGATAAGTTCAATAGAATGTTTCCGAGTGGCGTCAACACTGAATTTGGCGATATTATCATTTTTCCATTCCGATTTAATATAGCACTTTTGACAGGTGAGATCTGTCAGCCATTCGGAATGGGTTGAAATGACGCTTACGTTGTTGACGGCATGGAATACACGCACACACAGACTAACAGATGCTAGCGCATCATGCACACATCCACGAACTGTCGTTTTTGACGGACTGCTCACGGTGATTTCAGTTTTAGCGTGACCGTTGAAATCGCAAAATGGCGTCCTTGGTGACGTAATTTTGTCACATGGGTATACGCTGTCGCGCTTTAGTTGATTTGGAATTACGATCACAGCGCCAAAATCAATTTTGACTCCACTCGGAAAGCAAGGATAGCTTGTTAGCTGTAATCAACGACAGTTAACAGTTTAGGATACGAGCGCACCGATCGATTGTAATCGCACATTTTCAAATAACGCTACCTTTCAACCACGCTCTTATAGCATTATATGTATACACCAAACACCGATCATTCATAAATTTAGACACAGATTTCACGAATATATTCGTAAAAAACACTCATACAAAATAGAAACAAAAGGCGAATGCCCGTGTCGATATCGTCGAATAAAGTTATAAGCCGTTAGTTAAGTTAGGGAATGTGTAGTAGATAACTTCAAGCAACGCCATCTTTCGACGGTAACGCTCATATAAATTGATTCGACGATTAGATATGATAGATGACTATGTGACCTATCACGGAGTAAAAATATAAGGTGGTATACTAAAAATAATAAAACCGTGTATGGAAATAGTAATAGGAATACATAAATAAATTCAATAGACACACTTGACAGAATGTGATTGAGGAAGTTATTATAATAGCGTATAAAAAGTGATTGATAGCACTAAAGCTAGGGAAAATGAGTTTTACTCTTAACAATTGTGATGATTTTGCCATTAGTCAAAAAATCAAATAAACATGAAGTTTTTTACCAACCTCTACTGTGAAGGAAACCCGATTCAAAACCATATCTAAAAGCAAACGTGAGAGCTGCCATTGCCTATTATTGAACTGACAATAATATACCATAATATACAAACTTTAAATAACTTGTAAGCGAATAAAACAATTTAAAAGGAGTTACCTGTGCGTCGTGGGAGTTGGTTAGATTTAGTTTATGCACTAAATAAAGGCAGATTGGTGTGCAGATATTGTAATCTATTTTATCAATAATAATGTATGCGACTTGGTAACGTTTCTAATGGAAAAAAGACACAAGGTAATGTTACGTAAGGTTAGCGGAAGTCTAGTACCAGGTGTTAGGGCAATAATATGTAGGTTAAGGGTTCATTCATTGGTTTCTCGATGTACTGGGCTGTGAACTGCTCCTGACAATGTGCTGCAACAAAAACAGAAAACAGCGAGATGCACTAACTATTTTAAAGCAACTTTTCCACAAACATGCTGTTAATAAAATAGCTGGTACGGTTTTCACATTTGAAATTGAAAGAAACATCAATATTGATCTGTGATAGACTTCTTGAGCAAATGTGAAATGCACCGACATTGAAAACTTCTAATAAGAAAGAGTACCAACGAATAAAATAAAATAATAAATACATTTATGTTCAACCGACTTCCAAAATAGAAGGACGTTGTCGTGTGCAGTATATATTAAATTGAATGCGTGTAATCAAAGCAAGACTTTTTTCTGGATCATCCGATTACAATGATTTTATTTGTTGGAGTATTTAAATTTTATTAACATCTACTGAAAAAATCAATTAGTTATGTCTAATTAATTTTTTAATTTTTTAATTTTAAAAATGTGATTATATACTTAGATAATATGTAATATAGTTTCAAAGGTATATAATACATAACATATAGGTATTGTATTGGGTTTCTTACTGCAATAGTGGAAGTCGGTTTAATTTTTTTTAATTAAATAAGTACTGCTATTAGAAAGCTATCAAGATTACTCACATCATGCAACGTGCAAGTGTAATTGAAATTGAAAATTACCAAAACCATGCGTACTATAACACGAAGGTCCTAAATACAAAAGAACTCATAGTAAAACACGATAAAATTTAATAACAAATAAAAGAGATAACCTAAAATGAGGTATAATAAAACAATACATAAATTTACTTATGTGTAGTGTAACGAAAAACACAAACTATATAACACAGCTTAACGTAACATACTTAAAGTGAACTAAAGCTATATCAACTTCTAAACGGCTGAATACCTAATCTTTAAAACATATTAAATCTGATAATAGTTGTCAATAATTCAAGTTAAAATGCCGTTCTAAAAATACGATAAGTAGCTTTAGTTGCTTACGTATAAATTGAAAATTTCGAACAACGTCTCAATCATTAAGAAAACTCAGCATGCGTACCGATTCTTTCAATACTGTTAGTACTGGAAAAAACGTAAAACGCTTTAAAATTTTACAATGCCTTCTCCCGTTAAAAAAGCAGAATCAATTCGGAGAATATTGCCAAAGCATTGTATACAGTCTTAGTGCACCAACATGCCTACACTCATGATAATAGCAAAATTCGTGTTTAGTTATCAAAGAAATATGTAATTATATTGAAAGTAAAAGAATTATTTGAAAGTAAAACATACGGAGGTGATAAGTAAAAAATATTGAAATAAATTGTAAACGTAGTAAATGAATAAAAAATGTATAATATTACAAAGAATAGTTTGTTTACTCGGTAATAACAATCGCCTCTTTGAAGTAATGACTGTTTCTCCAAGCGAACTGACGGGGACGATACAGGAAATGAAATATCAATTGTTATAACAATTCAAACACAAAACACAAATCTTATGTAATCGATAGATCAGTTGGCACCCAAAGAGAGTTCAAATATATAATTTACCATAATATTGTCTATTATGTAAAATACATCAGTATTAAGGTTTAATTTAAACTTTAATGTGAAATGGTGGACTAAGATGACTGATAATATGCTAAAAAGTGATCTATATCAGATATTGTTACATTAAAACACTTTTTATCAACACACCACGAATTACCAATAAGATCAATTTAAAATAGAACAGCTTTGAACGGATCGCGTATTACAACTTAAGCACTTTTCTTTAATAGTAATCACGGGTAGGCTTAGCTGAAAATGTTCGAAACAAGAACTAGAAGAACAATTGAGATAAATGAAAGAATGAAGATAATTTATAACACCTACGCGATTGAATCCGTTTAAAGTTGTTCAACTTCAATACATAATAAATAACTCTCAAAACAGAACCATTTGTTACATTATAGAGCTTTGAGATGAGAGATGAGAAATTTTTTTAGGAACTGAAGATTCAGAATGCCTTTTTTGTTGTTGATCAATATATTATTCAACAGTACAAAATATTATTTACCCTACGTTGCTACATATAAATACTTAAAATACATGTTCTTAAAATTGGCATTGTTTTCCTTAAGCGAGGAAGGTGCGTCGGTTGCGGGAATATGTGCAAAAGAGTTCGGAATCTCTCTGTATTCTGATGCAGCAAATTCACACTCTGTCTCTGATACGTATTCATATAACTTATATATCGGAGCATAAATTACTCATTTACTTCTCATGCTCGTTAAGTTCTCATCCTTATGTAAGCAGACTTAAACAGCATTTTTGATCCAGTCCATATAAGTCTGCTCTTTATGCACACATGCATAAAAATATTGTTTTATTTTAAATTATTCAGAGGTTCAGTTTGTAGTACATTTCATGTAAGAAGTTTAACTGGATCATTAATAATTAAGGGTATTATTCAAGACCCAGACATAACTTATGCCAAACAGTGCGTAAACATTAGGTGGCTTCTGTTTTTAAAATGAAAAGATGAGTGTATGGTATATAACTCGTGCATAAAACCCGTTTTATGCACGAGTTACATATCAGTTAAACGTATCGGACAAAGTTGTACAATATATACTATTGTGTGGATTTTAATTGATACTTAACTTGTCAATATTCAAGAATGTTTAATATGATAGTTATACAAATATTAATTTAAAACGGACATGAGGTGTTATGAGGTTACAAATTATGTGTGGTTTTCCGCCCATGACCGAAATCAATAGTATTAGTTAGACGTAAAATGTGATAATACATGTAATGAATGTTATTATAATGTAATTATCGTAGATATATATGATTGCACCAACTCAAAATTTTAGAAAATATAATAATTGGACAGAGCGTGACGCAGTGAGTCGACCAGTTATTACGCCAATTCGTTGCAAATTCGTATCGATACGAATAATTATATTTTACATGCATTATTAATTTTGAATACATGAATGTTTAGGTAAATTTGATGGTGATGCGCAGGGTTCACAAAACTTACACTGGGATACATCAAACCTTAATGATTTATTGGAGAACTCAGTAAAAGATCTAAATAAAACTCAAACCGGTTCAATCAATGATCAATTTTAAAATAAGGCAAGGGTTAAAACGAATTATACACATTAACATTAACTTCATGCTGTTCAAAGTTTAAGAAGTAAGGATACATGCTTAAGGATAAAAAATAAGTGCAAATTTTAATCTAAGGTTACGAGTACGAAGCCTAGGATCGATGGAGGGAACAAAGTGAATGTAAAATCCTCCTTTAAGGGAGTGGTGGAAAATAATGCAAATTTTGTAACTTTTGGCAAACCTGCAATTGTTAAGCGCATATTTTGTAAGTAAGAACACAATCCTAATGTTATCTCCTTAAACTTTCTGGAAATGAATTCGATACAGTGATTAAAATTATTGTTTTGGTGTATGACAATGGGAATCAAAATTGTGCAATTACCATTCAGCATACTTTTGTATTAAGTCTTCCAAAATATAATCAATAATATCCACAATAGGGGTAGCTATTGTGGATATACTGTTTAAAGTAAATTACGTAAATTGAGTGAACTGTAATGTAAATAATATTATTATATGACAGGATGAACTCAGGTACATTGTAATTCTAAGACTCATTTAAATATATTTGTCACAATTTACAGTTACAAAAACATTGACAGTTTTAATTCCCGTTTTCAAAGGTAAGGTCGAAGAGAAAAACATCATCGTAATGGATGGATACCTTGTCATGGTTTTGAGTGCAAGTTGCTCCTGAGTCAGAAGCGTAATCTTCGGAGTTCACAACGATGCACGAAGAGCTTTGAGATGACGTGGGCGATGAGCGCCCGTCGGTAAAACGTTGCTCTTGAACACAAGCCAATCTGTTTACAATGCACACATAACAATGTGAGAACTAAAGATGTAGTACATTAATGCAGCGGCCAGCAAGAGGCATTGATGGACGAACGCATAAATGTGGGCCGAAGTGAAGCCAAGGCACAAATAAGTAAGTCCATCAATGCCTAGTTGTGGACAAGGTTTGTATAGCACTTTTCTCAAATAATGCGCGGAATTTAATACTAAGTAGTGCATACCTAGGCAGAACTTTTTATTTAAAGCAGTAAATTGCTACGTTAATGTTTATTTGCTTTTTTTCAATAAACAGTTTTCTGTTTGCAAGCCATTTCAAAATTTAAATAAATCTTTAAAGTTACCTTATTAGTTGCCATGTATTAGAGCAAAAACATCTTTCCATTTTTAAACTACATGATATATGAGTTTACTATGTAATTTATTTGATCACTAAACCACGACAGATTTAGATATTTATACAACTTTTGCAGGCCGCTCCTGTGATGTATTTCACCAATACAGCAATTTCGATTTATCTCCAAGATGGTTCTCAAAATATTGCTCAAATTTCCAAGCACGTTTGAAAAAAATATGATACATTGTTTTAAACTGTTTACAATAAGAATAGATAACTAAATTTTTTAAATAAAAACATGTGTGAAATCCGCACGATGTGAAGAGAGATAGCTGCAGTTGCGCGATGATTTGCAAATGAAAACTTGCGTATGAAATAGACCAGGCTTATGTCATATAAAATGTGGCGTCAATAGGCACAATACAAGTCGTTATAAAATATGCAGTTATAGGAAAAAATTAAGAAAAAACATTATACGTTGTTAGATTCATCAAAACACCATCATTACCCCTTAGTCATAATCCGTCTAGGTCAAGGCACATATTTTATATACATTTTTTCACAAGCTTAGGGGTTCTTGTCTTGTGAGTTTTGTTGCACGTTAGTGAACGTGTTTTTCTCCTCTTTTCCTCAGTATTTGTAAAATTAAACCACGTACCGTTTTAGTGTGACCAATGTTCCAGTCAATTTTTTACAACGACGGAGTACCAACTCTAGGCGCTCAGGTTCGTCTTCTAACATTTTCTCCCTTCGAACGACCTGAAATTATATTTCATACAATTAATGACGTACCAAGTATTGGAATGGTTCTTTTGAGATGACTCGGCAGAATACAAGGTTTTTACTGTAGACTATCATTATAATAATAAAATAACAAACATTAAATATTAAATATTTTAGTGAATTATTGTAATAGGTAGATTTATTTTATATCAGTAACTTTGTAACTTATACAGAAATAAACATTTCTTAAATTGGTATATTGATAAAATAACATAGCAAGTTTTAGTTACTAATGAGGTAAAGTAGTAATGTAAGGAATGCGGTGTTTGTTGATGTACTATCACCAAAATTATTGCCTAACCATCTTAAGGGTGAATGTTGCGTGAAATGGTTATTCACTAACCCCACCTATTCTCTGCTTATTGGTGTGTAATAAAAGCTTATTGTAAGTACAAGTTTTTTTCACATAGTTTTTATGTGGTAATCTTTCAAACAGAAGTAACCAACATGCTTAAAAGAACTAGATTATATATTCATATAGATTCAAGCTAACATTAATAACACTAAATGGATATAAATTTAATTTATCTATATATAATTACGGTTAGTAGTAAAAATCTTAGTACTTACAAAACGTTTAAAAGAACTACTAATTTTTATTATAATAATATACAATAATCATATTCAAGGTAACATTAAAAATATTAAGTGGATGTAGATTTAATTTAGAATATATAATTACCGTTATATGTAAAAATCTAAGTACTGTCAACGTTTAAGAGAACTACTTTTTTATTATAATAAAATACAATAACCCTGTGCTAGTCGCAACTGACCCCACAAAATTATAAAATTTCTAAAAGCTATAGGAACAAAAGACCTATAAAAACGGAAATGATTATTATTGGGCAATACAATAAAAGGCGGAGTTAGCTTGGATTGCAGATTGCAGATGAGCAAAGCAAAACTTTTTTGAACAGGATAGGCGAAATTTTAGGTGATGAGAATTAAATAAGTTCTAAGGAACTATTGAAGATACGGGTCACTATTATTATAATCAGATTTCAGAGTACACACTTTAGGTAATATGTGTGTACTACATAAACTATAGTTTTTTTACTGGATTCAATTCTTTCACATCAACGATACGATGACGTTACATTGACGCAATTTTTTTTCTAGCCCCACTGTATCGTGCAATATCTGAACTGGCAGGCCTAGACAAAATTCAATCAGGCGTTTTTCCGCACACGCTACAGACAGGATATTCCCGGGTTCCGTCTACGAACTTAGCGTGATGTCACGTAACTTTTCCACAGGTAATGTCAACGCCATACATTTTGGAGTTGTCGTTTGGCGTTAACGTTAACAGAAACATATTTTGTCTAGGCCTGCAGCATGCCTGGACAAAATATGTTTCTGTATATAGCGTGTGCGGAATAAACGCCTGCTTGAACTTTGTCTAGGCCTGCAGATACTGGTCTATACTTCAACTTTCACACTAATTTTAGAGAGAAAAATTCACATCCTCGGTCGGGATTCGAACCTGCATCTTTCGATATCCGTGTCAAACACCATGACCGCTAGGCCACAGAGGCATACCGCCCGAGCATCGAATTCTAACTCTCTATGTGACTTAAACCGTCTTATGGGGACGGAGCGACATCTATTGAATAGGTTGACAAGTATTATCTGACCGAAAGAAGAGTTCTTTCAAACACTTAACTTGTCGTATTTGGGTCGCAAGTCTTCATACATTTTATAACATGTTTTTAAAGCATTACCGACTGCTTAGCGATACCAAACATTGCAATTTTAGATAGAAAAATACACATCCTCGTGTCGTCAATTGTGACGAAGTGACAAACTGCACTGGCCCGTAACTCTAAGACATGTTAAGTAGTAGTAGTCTAAGTATGTTGTTAAGTCTCATGTTCCTGTAATTTCGCCGGCACCCATACCATTCAAACCACAATACAATATTGCGAACATAACTAATTCGCGGTAGAAATTAGTAGGTAGGATGGCAGCACTACCTCTGACGAACGAATACACATAGAGTTCTACTGCACTTAAGCAGGAATAAAGGACATAAGTGTATTAATATTTTATGTTTAGATGGTTAGATTGGCTTAGTAAACAAACTCTACAGAACAATATATACCTTTTGACATAGATAATAAGACTCTAAAAGATATCTATAAGATGAGATCTATATCAAATTACCTTCTCCATCTCAGCAGCCAGCTTTGCCTTCATTGATTCTTGCAAAGTAGGGAACTTGACTTTCCAATCCGAGACCGTCTTGCTGCTCTTAGACAGCACCATAGCAATTCGTTCTACGTCGCCCATATTGACTCGGGTCTCCCTGAAAGTTGGACTAAGATGGTTGATAAAGATGTCATTTTCGAAAACAACAAGCGCCAACAAACCAGAATAAAACAACCAAAATCATAAATACAATGACACCGAAAGCGAAATCGGATGAAATGATAACTAAGTATTTGGATTCATTAAAATATTTCTATGAAATACGTCTAAGGAACTTTAAAAAATGTCAAGGGGGTAAAAAGAATGCGTCGACGCAGGGAGAAAAGTGGAAAGACTAGAGATAGATAGATTTGTATATATCTTCAGTAGATAGGGGTTTAAAGGGATTTAATATAAACGAACTATCACGATTATGTTGAATTTAAATATCCTTTTAGGATACAAAGAGCCCTTTTCAAGGCTTTAAGGGTCACGGATAGAATAAAGCCATGCTGTAATGGATAAGAGCGGTCCAGATGGAAACATTGTAAAATTAATCATAAGAGCAAACTAGATAGAGAACAGCAGTGGCGAAACGAGTGGCTGGTGACAAACGGTAAGATGAGGATGTCTACCGTCCTAATATCATCCATTATTCCGTCCTTCTTACGGTGTCGGATTGTATTTCACGTACTTATACCTGTTGGCAGCTTGATCGCGCAAACGTTCCACGGTCGCTTCTAGCTCATAGAGATTGTTCTCTAAAAGCAACATGTCCTGACGGTAGGTCTCTTCTTCTCGTAGTATCTGATAAACAAAGAAATAACATTTAGTAATCATCACAATCAATGAGAGTCATAACCAAATAGGCTGAAGAGGCCGGGATACAGTGGGCCTAGCACGAATAACTGCGTAAGAGTAACGTGGTGTGTCGTTCACGTGAAATAGTACAAACTGTCATGTATCTAGGCAAATGTGACATAGATAACTCATAGTTTGTACGCCGAAGCGTGACACTTTCGACTCGAATACTTTTTCGCAAATCGTTTGTGCTACGCCCCCAGATCACTTTCTTATCTAGTTTTTGTATACCGGTGTATTTCTATTTAAAAACATAAAGTACGAGTAGATGCATGTAAGTACATGAAGTATGCTGTTCATTGTAGGTAAATGTCGTACGTGTGTAAAGTACGCAGGGAAGTACACATGAACCTGTTTTTTTTGGACGTCATGACGTCGTTAGGCCATAAGAATTGAAAACTTTTCATAAACCTATTCTTAAAGTAACGGCACCCTCTATGTAATTATTTCGATATGATGTTAAATAGAAAAAATTTTTAGGGAACTTTACGGTAAGCTTATTTTCATACCACCTGCTCGACAATTTCAAATTACTTATCACCCAAACACGACGAAAAGCAAACATTACGTCCCTAGGGAGGTAAGTTGTATAAAACTCCCAAGGGATTAAAGTGATTTGGATTTGGAACGTTATAATTTGTAGGAAAACTACGGACTAGTACGGAGTAGGTGCATTTAGGCATTGTGTAAGTAGTTTATTCGAAAATCAAACTGGTCACCTCAGACAGCACATAGAAAATCAAAAGAAAAAAGTGGGATTGTAATGTATTTGAAACAAAAGACGGTGTTTGGTTTTATTTTAACAACTTCCATAATCCATCAAAGGTCACGCGGCCAGATATAATAGAAATTTAATTTTATAATGACATCGACTCTTGAAGGGATAAAAACTGACTTACAATAATGTTAGGTACTCTGTACCTAACATTCAGTCAATAATGTTAGGTACTCTGTACCTAACATTATTGACTTGAAATTGTCGTAAGTCAGTTTAGTTTAGTTTAGTGTAAGTTATGTAAGTCAGTCGCTCCATAACTGGACAAATGTATCCATTATTATTACCTATAAATTAATTTTGCTTTTAAATCCCTGAGTGTTTATTATCTCGCAGTAGGCATGAAAAGTATGAGTTTAACTTAAGTCTCTCGCTGCGGTCTGGGATTAATTCTAGAGTGCTAATCTACTATTAACGGCGAGAGTAGCAATACTTACAAAATTTATAAGCATACCTCATCAGGATTATCGTTAGCACGAGCCGCTTGCATTTCTCCCAGATGTACGACAGCTTCAGCCACCATCTGTCTCATTTCAACGGCATGAGACATTGCAGCCCGGCGCAGGTTTCGTGTCTAGAACACGTAGTAATGCGTCAATTAATCAAAATATATTAATCATGGATGCTTTACTTGGCAGTGAGCTTTCCTTTCTACCTCACCTCAATACGAACATCTCGAGTTTGCTTCTGCACATGTTGAAATTTGCCAACGAAGTCCGGAGATACCTGGACGGTGTACGATTTAGCAGGCACCATGGGCATCTGCTGACTCGACAAGCCAGCTGGTTTTGGCGGTGGAGCTGGCTTCAGGCGATCGCGTTCTGTAAATTAACATAACAACTGTAACACACATTCCATCTTAAACAGAGTTCCATGAAAAAGCTGACGAAACTCGGAAGCTTCCAGGCCTGATCATTACATTTGCAATCATTCTTTAAAAGCTTTGCGCCAAACTCAATATAACATTTTCGATCAGAATTATAATTAATTCTTGCACGTTCTTGCGACTCCGACTTAACTTACTTCTGTGATGATTTCAAGCTACAATGAAACTTAAGTGTACGAGTAATTATGTGGGATTAATGGATACCAAATATTTTACCTTGAGATGACGTCCTTGGTAATGTAGAAGATTTTATGGCCGGTTTGGTAGGCTTGCTCTCAGCTATAGGCAAAGAAGTAAGCAGAAAGATATGAATGGTTATGACATAATCTACCAGAATGATAGACAGTTCAGCAAAGGACTAGCTTGAAAAGTCAACATATTCCAATGGCTGGCATATGTCAACTTAAGTACTATGTGTCTACTGAATAAAGGCTGACCGATATCGTGATCGATAACATGACATGAAAAAACATGAGAACGAAAATCTTCTGAATTCGGATATGAAAACTGATGACAATGAGAATGGCTGTCATTAGTTAAGTCCTCTAGATATTTGGCATACGGTTCTGGCATTTTATTGGAATATACTAATAGAAGGAACATTCAGAAGTTAACTATTAAACGTAAGAAATAATCAAAATATATATTAAGTCGAAAAGGCTCAGCACATCGTACTGTCAATAAAACATATTTAGTCAGTGTATGCGAAATTACGTCCTACTGCCAACAGGGTCTAAGTTAACCGTCACCAATCCTACAGCCTTCACAATCTCTACAAATACATAACGATTAGTTAGATACATAAAATACAGAGATATACAATATTAGAAATAGGGTAGTGTATTCTACTTAAAAATGTTTTGTATGCGTACCTGAATGCTGAGGAGAATGCTGTTTTGGTGAATTCATGTCTGGCGGGTCGTCACTAAAAGACACTGATTTTTCAAAGGACACAGACTTTTCTGAAATGACAAATTTTTATTTGGTCAATAGAGATACTTTGTTTTCATGAATCTCAGAAAAAATCTACAGAGATCGAGTTCTGTACACTAATAATATCTTATCAGCATATCTTTCCAAACAGGTGTGCTATGTGATGTAACTTTGGATATTTTGTGAGTCAAACTTGGAAACTTGCTTAGTGTTATATTCAATTGGAAGGAGATTTAAGTGTTACGAGCATTTTGATATAGTGGCATACAATAAATTGGTTACCGTTTTATATATTTCCATAACAGTATTATTAACTCTAAATATATAAGTAATAATTGATTGTGCATTATTATTTCACTCTAGATTCACATGACAATAGCGACTACATAACTGAACATTTACTTCAGCGATATAAGGTCTACAAAAAAGCTTCTTTATCTAACAAAATTACTGTCAAAGATAAAAATTTTTTTGTATGTTTCTGGAGTACTGGATGCTTCGAATGAAGTCAACGATTGTATAAAGTGGAATGAGGATGAAATCAATACCGTAATACTGGCACATGACGATAGAAATAAATCTAAAGGCTAATAACTTTGTGAAGCTGAAATAAAGAAAAGGTCACTTCGAGTTAGCAAGCAAGCGATTTGCAAGAAAACCCATACGAATATCTGATGCATTGCTAACGTCTTACACGTAAAGTTGGTCAATAGGACATAGAGCCGACGTTCACCATTGTTTGCTTGTATGTACACTTTATTGGTTAAAGAGTGAAAGTGACGCTTTCTCTTCTCTGCTCAACTTATTAAGCTGCGCGGAAGCGGCTCAGCGTCAGGTTTTGCATTTACTAGCTTGTAAGTGGAATGCGGTGGCACTGTTATTTGTGGTTTGTTTTCCTCCACATACTGCAGATTAGCTACTTTTCCAACGAGAACGCTAGTTCACCTTGAGACTTGCTTATTCCTTTGACTATAAACATTAGAAATGCATCAGCAAATTTCGGACCGTGTCTCAATCACACTTACGAAACTTATCCCTCCCTAATTTGGGAGGTCTCTCGTTGCTGGCAAATCGCGCCGGATCTGAGTGGAAAAAATCGCAAACTCCATTAACGAACCAAGCCTTTTCCCGCGGCTTATACAAAAAGTTTAAGACCAATTAGATGTCTAACTGTATGTAGGTATAGTTTATACAATTGGAATGATATAATTTTGAATATGGTCCGTTAATATCCGCAAACGATATTATATAGATGAGAGGTTAGTGGTGCCAAGATTGTTTTCTAAATAAGAATCCATAAGTAGCTAAGATAAGAAGATGGGCACCGTGACAGTGCCACTCACCTTGTGCTGCCCGTCCTGTGCAGTTAGGTATATCTTGGCGAGGCGCCACGATTGGCGTCGGTCCAGAAGGGGTCTGCAGAGCTTTTTGAACAAGACCGGTTAAGCTGGCCAGCTGTCTCTCCATTTTTTCTACCCGCAGGCGGCTGTCGTCCATTTGCAATGGTATTCTGAAAATTTGGTATCAGTAGAACACATCCCTTAGTGTCTAAGATCGCTTTCATTCGTTATGAAGTATATTGTGTGTTTCTCAACATACTCTTTAAATATTTTTCACAAACTTATAATTAAATTTTAATATGCAATGTGATTTCGCTAATGCACATTATCGCTATTGCAGCACAATCTTAAACGCGAGCTTTGAAATTAAAAAAATAAACAAAAAGTACTTAACAGCTAAAATTATACAAATTACATAATATAATTTATTACATAATTATGCTAAAATAAGTACATGGATCATATTTGATTTTATCAGTGAAATAAAGGAAGTATAATAATTTTGATAGTGCTAAGCAGGACGAATAGGAATTCATAAACATCCAAACCATTTAAATGACGTCATAAAGCTTATTTGTATGGCCAATTGTTTTAACGAAAGTTACCTTCCATCGTAGGGTGGGCGAACTGCGCAAGAAGGTCCAGCCATCGTACCGTACATTTGATAACCATCTTCAATAATGGCCACTTCCCTGTAAGGTCATTTGAATTTCAAATTATTCAGAGTAACTTTGCTTTTGCCGAAATTCCGCAAAAAAATACTTCAACAAGTCAAGTATATCTTGAATGAGAGACATAACTTACCCAGCTTCTTCGTCAATGACAGGCGTGATAGTAGCCCGCCCAGCTGCAGGTCCCAAGAACTGCGTGTAATAAGGGTCTTCGTATGGCGCCCTGACAGCCCCACGCTCCGGGGAAGACATATACCCTTCCGAACTATGTCCTGAAATTTGAGAATAATACAATCACTCTGATGAATACACGACAGGCACCGAGCATACGCCCATCAAAGACGTAAAATAATAAAATCTAAATCGAATGCACCAAAACTGACGCAAATATTATGTTACGTCACATTGTATACATCTCCGGATCGGACCAATGACCTAAATACAATATGTAGCTATAATTTTAAATAAAGGTTTTGATTAGTTTATTAAAGCATGCGGATATATAAATTCTAGATTCCAACGTGAGTACACGCGACTTCAAAATATGCAATAAGTAAACACATACTGTACCTTCCTCTTGCTTTTTTATTATCTGTACTTAGCTTTTAAAAGTTAATTGCTGCGCGGAATGCAAAAGGATTGTGGGCAAAAAGGATTTGAAGGAAATATGTTAGAAAAATGTAAAGAGAAAAATAAACACACGGATGTTAAGATTCAAAAAATTATCGTATCCGTAATAGCGTATGAAAAGGCGAAGCTTAGCAAAACAAGTGTGAAGCGAAAGTAGAAATGGATTTTAAGGCGTAATGAACAGGTAAACAACTTAAGACGCGATATCATGTTTAACGTACGTGGCTTAGCGGAAAGACATGATTGTACATAATTAAGTAATGGTCCAAAACTTTAGAACGTTTCTTCAGAGCACAGCTGGAGATCATTTGATTGAAAAGTGTAAGGGATAGTATGTACCGCTGTTGTTTTTTTTAATTAAAAAAACCATGTGACAGAAACAGTCTAAAGCTTGTGTTTAGACAACAGTGTTATGAACAATCTACGTGCTTCCATGATCACGTCCTCGACAAAATCGCGCGTTATGTTCTTCACCTATAAAGGTTAGGTTACCAGGGATAGTATACAGTTGCTCGCCCCGGGGACATTCAGAACCGGCGAACGAGAAGCACCGTTCAGAACCGCTTCCCGGGATGTATGAGCGCAAGGGCTTGGTCGGCGCAGCGACACCTATACACATATCTAGCTTGACTTTAATTCCCCTAGGTGCAGAATCTGATGTTAAGTAATAATAACAAGAATGGGGCCGTTTAGTAAGTGACAAGTCACCACCTGTCTAAATATTTTAAAATGAGACTGAAACTGGCAGGTGCCGTAGTCTCGTCCATATAGTCGTCAATCTGCCTTATCACATATAAGTTCATATCAATAGCCTTGCCATTTATTTAACCAATTTATTATAATAATCCATGTCACCGTAATCCTAAATTCTGTTTTATACACTTTTCTATATTTTATACTAAACAAGCCTCTAAGCGTTACCTTTAGCCCCACTTACGACTTTGTAAAAAACCGGATGAAAAGAATTTTATTAACGGAGTACTCGTAATATAATATTCAATAGCCGTGAGTTTGTTAATCGGTGGCTTGTCTTGTTTTTATATAGTTACCACAATAGGTTCGACCGGATGGTATGAGCTGCTGCAATGAAAACTGTATTTGCCTACTCGTCAGTTGTCCCATCACTCGAAACTATTACCCTTTTGTTTAAATTAGAAGTAATGTATATATTCTGGTTGAAATAGATCGTTGAAACATTCTGTGTATGGCATAGTAAAAGCAGTCGGCTGGTGGAATTTACAATGAAAATGAATTTACAAAAAAAACAATACACATTTTCATTTACATATAAAACGCCTCTATTGAAGTCATTATGAAAATTTTCAAGAAAACTCAATGTTATGAATGTACCATCTGATCCTTAAGTGTTTTGTTTTCGCATGCAATATCTCATTTTTGTAGTGATATGTATCATAAATTAAGTGGTGAACATACCAGATGCAGGCAGAGTGGTGGTCTTCACTCGATCAGCAGGCACCGGCGGGGCCGCTGGAGAGAAGGCTCGCATCACGGTGGAGCCACGGGGCATCGTGCTGGGCGTAGTTGCCACGCTTCCGATGTAGTACGCCGGTGCCTTTGCCATCTGCAAACAATGAAGTTATACGTTTAAAGTTCTCTATGATCTCCTAAATATCTCTAGTAGTAGTAGTTTCAAAACATCCTGGACCAAGAAAATTGAAAGACTGGTAAGGTACTATTTCTAATAACCTGATATATCTATAATACCTACTTACCAGCAGTTAAAAGTATATATTGTTGCTACTGCACGTGAAGGTTTTAACTTATCCGCAAATAAGATGACTTATTATTACTATAATGACTTGTTACAGACGTAGACGTAGGGTAGTTAAAATGTAGTTATGCGTTTAAAATGATTTTTTTTAATTTCATTGATGATGACCTTTGAACGGAAAGAAATCTGTTCCTAGGGTTAAGACGCATTATTGACACAATCTTTACGGACTCTAAGATGTGTGAGTCTAACCTACTTTTTATTTATCATTATAATTACTAAACAATATACAAGGCAGCGAAAACAACATCTCATTCCGATGATTCGTGTTATTATAGAGAAATTAAATTATTTTCTATAGCACAATCAAAACGCAACAATGTTATCAAAGCGGTTTATAAACATCATTCTTTACCAGCAATCAACATCAACCGCGATCATTCAGTTGTCACTTTGTATTTCTGCAAAGCACTCGAGTCTTTTAGTTCATTTTCTAATAGTGTTAATATTTTATTAAGATTTGTTATCTTCGCCTAAGTTGGTTAAATCTTGTTTTGTTACAATATTATTAGGAAAGCGAAATGTACCGAGACACTTTTGCGGTGTTGTTGAGTATGGTGGCTCTAATAAGCGCAATAAATAGACCTGTTTACAAGATTATACTAACACAAAGGGGATACGCCCAGGTACGTAATGTAAAATAATACCTTTGTACTTGCTTGGCACGTTATTAGCTACTTTATGCATGTGGATAATAGTGAGACATTCTATCTTAGGCTAATTTGCTAACTTCCTAACTTTCCTAAATCCCTAACCTGCCCATACAATATAGATAAATACAGATAAGTGCTTATACCCAGTGACCTAAGGGAACAGATAGATGCTTGGAAGGAGGATGCAATGTACACAGTATGTCTATTGTAATGATTTCGTTTCTAACATCGTTCTTTTAAGATTCGAGACATTATGTATGTTTATTTGCTTACTTAATATCTATATAAGAACTTGAGGAACATTTCAATCTTGAAATAAATTAACAAAATGTACAGAGTATGCAATTCAAAAACAGGAAAAATGGGGGATTTTTGACTTTAGAGATTAAGGCAGAATTCTTTTCAAGAACAGTAAGTATTCAATCAGTTGTTGCTAGCCTCACGCTTACATAATGCGAGGACTGACAGCAACATATGCCTTTGAGAAAATATTGTGTGATTGCGTAAAGTTTAGGCCAATGCACGAAACTGTAAGGTCAATGCACACATACGTAGGCCTACTTTATGGTGCCAAGTTTACGACTGGCCTGTTACACAGTACTGTTGCGTATGTTTGGGACTTAAAGTCAATGATATTCCAAACATAAAGGATTTCGCGCGCCGTACATGTACTGCGGTAATAGTTACATATTTTGTCAATGTATACACATTTGTTTATAGTACAGATGCTAACATCTGAATACAGACTGTTGCTTCGTCGCGTTTTGGCGGAGTTTTAGGTAAGCCGCGGTTAGACGGGTGGTGGAAAATCCTTAGTATTTGGAATATCATTACGGAATGATGCGGTCGCCCTATATAAATACTATCACACGCTCTTCCCTTCTGAAGTAAGTGGTGACTTGCTGTCAAATAGAAGTATATTTTTTATAAATACCCGTTCACTTCTGTAAATCCATTTATTTGTCAAGTTCGTCACCCTCAAGCACATGAAGTTCAATGATTAGTAGTTATATCTACTTTCAAATGCACACAAATATTATCTACTAGATACAATTTCTACAGACTTCAAACGAAAAAAATCCGACTATACATATTATGTGTAAACGGTGCGCGTTATTTGTCAATGAATATTTCGGTTATCATAAACTGGTAAAACTGTACAAGTTCTCTCGATACATTACTCGCACTATTAGTGCTAAAACAAATATAGATTATAATACGCAAGTATTTTCTCCAGTTTCTTCAATACGATGTGGAAACCCCACCTCTGAGAGAGTTTACTTTCTGCACGTGGATACGAGTATTTGACCTTGCAAACGACCAGAGCATTTTCACATACGTAGGTAAGTGCCACGAATTACACAGATCATTTTATTAACTCCACTTGTTGCGAAGGCCAACATTAAAAACTGTCGCATAATGTAAAAGAGCAATATCGAAACAGAATTTATTGAGCAAATGGGATTACATTACCATAATTAATTTGACCCCCTTTAAATCACAACTTGCAATGCATACCAGTTGCACAATTTCGTTTTTGAATTTGCTTCACTTTCGCAAGTTGACGACTAACATGGAGAGAATGCGCTGACAACTCTTCGTATTATATATCGGCAGCTATCAATATATTCCACTTCATTGTATACCATTGTTTTATAGTATAAGGAATAATTAACCAAACGGGGTTTACAAACGTTTACCGTTGCGTAGAAGTTTTTTTGCAAACCACTCGCGACACCGATCGTTATCCAACTGTTCCACAACACAGAGTCTGGATAATACTGATGGGATATGCTCGCGCCTCGTTCGACGTAGGTATCTCACACTACATTGAACAAATTAGGGTGACTAACCATTCGACCCCGTTAAATCGACCCCTATTCAAGAACGGCTCGCTAAAAAAGAATTCATTATATTGATTTACAAAATTTTACCGCTTAAACATGCTCTATTATGAAGTAAACTTATTTCATTCATAAGCTAAAAAGCTTCATTAAGAGTAAATTAACCGGAACACGTAAAGGGGCACACGCAAAAATACTATAATATAATATAACGTATGTTTTGAAATGGCTCTCATTGCACACGATTAAGATGAAAATGGAGTTGTGTATAATTCAAAGACGTCGGTGCTAGATATTGCGTAGTCTATAAGTGATTTTTTATTGTTATTAACTGAAATCACCTAATTTATTGCAGCAAATGGAAATAACCGCGTTGTCAGGGTGTGGTTAGACTCCGGCGGTGAATACATGAAAGTCGCCATACGTGGGCAAGTTACATCTAAGCTGCGAGTGGATGTGGTCAAAGATGTCTGGCGCCACGTTTGTCTGTCCTACCAGAGTGACTTCGGCGCATGGGCACTGTACCTCGACTCTCGACTCGTTTCCTGTGAAGCTGCTCAGAGTGTAAGCTTTCATAATACATGAAACTAACGGCTATCCATTACAATATATCTTATTTCTTTTAATTTTTGGTAAAGCTACTGTTTGATAGTAAGTGATTATGCGATCGAAGATGGTAGTAAACTATGATAAATATTATTATGACAAAGCTTTTATAATTTCAAAAGTATTGTAATAAATCAACGAAGCGAATTATCGGAAAGGACAAATACCTGCATATAGCTGTTTAGTTGCTATTTAGACAAGCGAGAGTCGCCGTGGCCACGACCATACCTAAAGATTACCATGTGATAAATTTACATAGACACCAGTTACGAAACTAGATCATAACACAAGGCTGTATGTTATCCATAAAGAGATAGTTCCTTCAGATCACGATCACCTGAGGCAAATCAACACCTTGACAGGTTTGAGACACAGCAGTTCTGATTTTGAAATCCTTGCACTCTTTATTAATTTCATAGTTTTATGTGTTGCTAAAACTAGTGAACTTTTATTAAATTCAATAAAAGTAGCTGTAGAGCTACTATAAACGTGTGTTTGTTTTAACAGCTTCATGGATTTGTGTTGCCGGGTGCCGGTAGCGTGATCATCGGTTACGGCACAGCTAATAATGGTAATAAATTTAATTAATCAATTAATAATTGGTTGACGTAACCTGCTTAAACTAATAGAGTTTTTTTCCAGGCGCTTCAAACGGTTTGGAAGGCGAAATTTTTGGTGCTAATATGATTCTTTCCTCTACTATTGAAAGAAATTACACCGTGAAATTGGACCCTATGTACGGACAAAAACATTTTACAAGAAACAAACTTAAAAAAGAAACAAAAGACAATAATTACGTTATATTGAGCGACTTGATTACGGACGAAGTCCAAAATAATTTTGAGAAAACCTATTTATCACCCTCCGAAAATGCATCAAAAAGTTTCATTAGAATACAAACTCCACATAGTTTTTTGGAACATAATGTTGGTGCAGTAACAAAAAAACCTCAAATGCCGCAAACCTCTGCAGAACAAGAGTATTTTGATTTTACCATTTCAGATTTTAGAACAACCAACAAAGATACTACGAACTTTTGGAAAACTGCAACTGCGCCAAAGTTTACAATTAAAGCACAAGGTTTCAAACAATCTCAAGTGATGCCAGTACACCCTGATACTCGCGATCTTCCAATGGTGTTCGATTATGAAACGCCACCATCACCAGCTTCTCCTAGTGTCTACTTTGATAATACTTTGGACTTAACAAAACAACCGATTACTGAGTCAATTTATAAATCAAAAGACAGTACTTCAAACGATGGCAGAGTCATGTACCAAAATAAATCTATGAATCCAGCAACTGAGTTATCAGTTGTTGAAACTCCTCCACCAGAACAAAAAAGTACCAAAGTATATGGGCAATGGACGAGTTCTAAGTTTGCCGGCACCGTTTTAAATTATCTAAAAAGCATAAATTTCAGAAACCGTGAACCATTTTTGAAAAAAGTGCCGCAAACTATACCACTGTATAAAATATCTGACTCTCACCCATATTCGTCTGATTTAAAAATTAATAGGCTTCGTCCACCTTCACAATTCAAACGGAAAAATTTAGTTGAGAAGCATTACGATATAATTAAACGGGATCCTCAAATCAATGTGCAAATTCTTGAAGATGACCTCAGGAGCAACATACTAAAAATGCATGCAGAAACACACCCTAAGAAAGTTGAAATAATACATAGAGGTGAATCAAAGAAAAACAGGGAACACAGGTTCTACAGAGATGCCCAATATGAACAAAATTCTGATGAAAGGTCTGACAGCCTCGAAGAAATTTACCATCCAAGGCCATCTACTGAGACTACGCGAAATATAAATAATAGATACTTTGTTGAGCCTACACCAAGCAAGACTAGTTCTTCTGTGCTTCCGTTTTTGAAACCTTTAGACTACCTCGACCAAGATATCCAAAACACTAAGCCCCAAGCAATCGCTAGCAGTAATGATATGTATTCGAAAAGTTTATCGAATGCCAACAAATGGCATAACGTAAAGTCTTACAGTAATGACTATACGCCGCGAAAAATCAATATGGATTCTGAAGAAGCAGAAACCGATAGAAAAAAACAATATCCTGCAGTGCGTTTGAAATATGTTCATGACAAACGTAAATATTTAGAGAAAGAAGATCCATCTATATCAAATGGTCGTAAACTGGCACTAGATGTATCGAATCAATCTACTATTAACCAAGATTCAGTATCAATATTAAAATACAATCACGGATATTTGCCAACACAAGAAGAAAATATAAAAAAGGAGGAAAAACTATTAAGAAGAAGAATACAATCCAAGCGTAATATGGATAGCAAAAGTTTTGATAAGCATGTTAAAATTGGTAACGCTTTAAATGAACGAGTTGTGATAGGGCAGAACGAGGAAGAGAAAAAACAAAGTTTTGTTGGAGGTAATGAGAATATTCCGGATATAAACCGGTATAGATCGGACATAGATAGCGAAAATGATAGGGTACCCCCATCGCTCGGTCCCAGAATTTGTAAGAACGTAGAACTATACGATAGAGTACTATATGTACAACAAGATGGAAGCATTGATATGACACACATTCTTTCTCCCGTAAGAGAGAAAAATATCGCCATTGAATTTATAATGCAAAATTACAAGAAGTGTTCATTGGCTGACTCGTCTTTTCAAAAGAATGCGTTGCTTTTCATCGATTGGAGTAAGACACCTGTAAGACTTTTTGGTGGGGCTTATCCTAAGACTACTACTGATTTGTGCGGTTTCTTTTAGCATAAGGTAAATAAACGCTTAAATATCAATATTTCTTTAGTCTGCTGTATTATATTTTTTTGACAATCGAATTGTCATGTATTTTCGAAAAGTAAGCTAGAAAGAGTTAAATAGTTAACGATTATATATACGTGCGTGTGTGTGTGTGTGTGTGTGTGTGTGTGTGTGTGTGTGTGTGTGTGTGTGTGTGTGTGTGTGTGTGTGTGTGTGTGTGTGGTCCATGCAAGGCAGGTAGTTACTTTAACCCTTTTTTGTTTCAGTGGTGGGTTTGGATATGTATTTCGTTTGGTGCTAAAACGTAAAAGAAAGAAGAAAATAACGAAGACGTCTTAATGCTGATATGGTTACTCATGGGTTATTTACATGTCATTGTTATTTTTTTTCTATCAAGTGACGAAAAGTAAAGGCAAATCATGCGTCTGATGGTTAGCACTAAGCTTGCCCTTGACAGTTGCAATTCCTTTTATAGACTATTAGTCCAACAATATATTGCAAAAGTATGTAATTTGTTGAACAACAAACAAAGATTATATGAAATTTAACTGTAAATCAACATGAAATAAGTGGGCATAAGCATTCTGAGCATGCTGAAGAAAATATGTTGGCAGTCGGCAGCGTCGTATGTCGGATCGCAATTAGATCTTCCCACAAATACAGTTGAGGAAGATGACGGCTGGCAGTGCTGGCACATGCATCAACTTGGGAATGGATGCTGTTGGCAGAGACCCGTCTGCTTGGGATGCTTATGGCAACTATTTTGTTCAATTTGAATATGAATGAAGAAAACACACAAAAAGCTGAGCTTAAAAATTTATTCTGGTTCTATTTGTATGATAGATGAAATGGTTTTTATTGAATTTCCAATTAAGTAAAGAGGTAAAATATTGTCGTTGATTTGTTTAATTTCCCTAGTCTTGCGGTTGTTTGAGATTGGTTGTGTAATAGCGGTGGGTTATTAACAGTTAAATGTCCTTGATGGTATTCTAGTGTAGGCAAAGTGCACAAAATCATGAAACGATGTATTGGCGTTTTCCTCGTGGATCGTCCTTGAAAGTTTTAGTAGAAAAGTTACTTTAGTTTAACTTTAGTTTTATAGCTAACCGTCGTCCTCGGGAATCCGCTTTGATAGCTATACTACAAGGGTGGTTTTAGTGTCCCGCTTACCATCGGCACTGAGAGCTCAGCGCGTAGCTGGTCAGCGCTGAGGATTAGCGCGAGACATTTCAGGGGGCCTACTCCCACATTTTACGAAACTCTCATAAATCAGGTGCGTTTTGTAATAAGCTTAGAATAATACTTATTATTGTACTCCCGACACAAAACGGTCAACTAAATTTAATTTTAAGGTTGAAATATGACTACTTTAAGATTACTAATTTTATATTAGCGCAATGAAACTTAGTGTTAAAAGTCACGTTAAAGCACGCGAATTGAGTGAAATACTTGATACTACGTAATCAAAACATCAATCGTAATCTTAATTATTCTTGTTTTATTAATTTAATAATTTTATTTTAATTATTCTTGTAATTATTCTTTTAAGCTTGATATATTGACGTGGCGGTACGAAATTAAATGGTAAGGTTGAAACATGACTTAGAGGTATGAGTAAGGCCCCAGTACCTTGCTGATCGAATACGCTGACAGCGGCCGCTCGGCTCGACACTAGAACGACCACTGAAGGCAAATAGTACCTAGAACCTCACATTTTTTTAATTTATTTTCATACATTTCGACTTCCTTCCTTACTTGGGGGACTCCAAAACCAGCAGATATGAGTTATGGTTTCCTGATTATTTTGCGCGTTTTCTCCCATAGCCGCCGTTTACGATCACCCAATAAGGAGAAGATATAGAACAGCCCTGAATTATGAAGCCAGATATCGTATTATTTATAATAGTTATGATTCTGATATATTTGAATCGAAAAAATATAATCATTTTCATAATGGCATAAAACTGATGTTTCATAGCTCTGCAGGTATATGAAATGCACAAAATACGTATTCATAAATAAATTCGGCAATAGAAGCATTAAAAAACAAGGAGCTAATCTATTCATGATTGGCCGGAAAGAACTCTGCCTTCTGAGCCGCTAGACCCGAGTCGGTCCCCGGAAAGGTTAAACATTTGTGTGCATGATCATGTCTGACCTGTGCCTGGCTGTGTATAAGTATCCATTATAATGTCCTGTCCATATTATATGGCCTGTTTTAGTACCAAACTGTAACTAGGATACTAGGATAATGGATACGAACAATAAAACAACAACGTCCAAGACCCAAGAACAAACATGTATGCTCATCCTGCAAATATGTGTCTGGTCAGCGATAGAACCTAGGACTCCGCGCTTCGAAGGCAGTGTACTACTAACTTAGCTTACGGAGGCGTCTAATATACCTATAGTCTATAAAACGTTACTATCACTTGTTTATTCTTTCACACGAACGTAATAACCACCCTTGCACCAGTTGAAAATGTGAATTTACCTTTAAATAATTATACTTTTCTACAAATCAGTTAATGCGTTTGAATAGTTCCGTGAGCGTATACACAAGCAAAGTTTATCAAACGGGTTTATTTTTCTTATTTCAAATAACACCTATACTAGTTACAATGTGTATAGTTTTAAACGTGTTCCCTTACGGAGCTTTTAATATTGCCTGAAATGGAAAACATACAAATAAAATTTATTGGACTTTCCAAGATATTTCCTTTGAAGAACAACTAATAACTAATCCTCAAACAGAATGGCTTCATCCAAGATTTTCTTTTGAAACTTCCCTCAATAACCTTCGATCTCTTCGGGGAGTATCGGAAATATTGCAATTTATATGGTTGAATGGGTACTATATTGATGCAGTTCTCAGTATTATCCGCTCGTTGAGAAATTATTATGATGAAAGTAGCTGATGTGGACTTCCAGGACGTATATACCATATTTTTATTGAGCATGTATTTAGCCGAGAGATATGAGAGAGAATGATAGATAAAAAAGATTCGCATATATAATATTAGTGTAGATTCTAGTTCTCTACCTTTATGTAAGATATTTATTTTTATTTATTGTCATAGAACCAACAACATTCTTACAATATTGTTTAATAAACACTTACTGCCAATTACAGGTTCATTCTTTTTATACATTAAGATAATATCGCCTATCAAAATAACTACTAAATATAAAGTATATAATTATTAAAAATTACTTAGTTAAAAAGGAGGTGCGCACGTAAATTCGAACTTAGGTAAGGGATGAAGGTGTGTGTGAATTTGTAAAAATATATCTAAAGTAAGGGTGACTGCATGTGGGTGTGTGTGTATGTGTGTGAGATGAGATATAGTTAACTGAATGAATAATTAACAACAAGATATGTTGTTAATTATCGAAACTATTTGGTTCTTAACGCCTAATTTGCTGTGATGAAAAATAATGATACTCGTATATAGAAATATAATGCTTTATAGAAACCAATGCCGCTATATCAAAACAGCAGGTGGTTTGCCTCTGTTGCAAAAATCAACCTCCCGCAGAGTAGGATATTATTCCTCTACTTACGTGGAACTGAAGGACTGCTGGGTTCAGGTTTTGAAAACTCGATAGAAAATGATAAATGTATGCGCTTGTTTTCTCCGATAGCCCAGCAGGGCTATTATGCAATCAAATGTTTATTAAGAATGTTGATACATTTGTTAACAATATAGATACATAATAGCCCCTATTCAAAATAAATCGTTGCTTAATACAAATCGTATACAAAAACTTCCGTGCTTTCAAATGGTTTGAAAGGTGACCCCAAATTAGGGAGTATATGTATTCATGGATGTATGGATGTGTGGATCTTAGTTACTCTTTCACGCTCAAACGGCGGCAATTTTGTTGAAATTAGGTATGGAGGTAGATGAAGCGCTGGATTAACATATAGAATACTTTTTATCATCATCATCATCCATCACTACGCGGGTGAAAAGCGTAATATGCTTGGGCACAGCATAGACAAAATAATAAGATCTCCACCTACTTCAAGATCGTAATGATGAGAGTTTTGTCAAAGTTTGCGTCAGTTTCTGATAGCTTAGTTAATAGCCAAGTCAATTTGACAGCTCGATACACTAGACGTGCTCGGCCACCGTCAAGGGTGATGGAAATGTAACACAACTACCGTCAAGGGTGATGAAATGTAATGACAGATTTTCCATGGTGATTAATTTAATATTTGTATAAACGTATGTCTTATATTTTATTATTAATGTTTTCTATGATTGTTAGATAAGAATTTAAATTTTTTTTTTTTATACTTTACTAATATTATATGACATTTTGGGATTTAGGGATATTCGCACCAGTGTACCTCTCGAGGCGCGAAAAACCTGTTTAACGGGGACGCAGTCGCCTATAATAATAAGCGATAATAATAATAAGAAGCGACTGCGTCCCCGTTAAACAGGTTTTTCGCGCCTCGAGAAGTACACTGGTGCGAATATCCCTAAATCCCTTTCAAACACCCTGTTCCTGGTTCACACCCAGGAAGAAAAGGAGACCCTGACCAGCCAGGGCTACGGAAAGGGAGAGTGATCACGCACACTTATCATACACGAGGCGCAGGGACTCACGTACGAGTCAGTCCTAGTCATAAACACAAAGAGCAAAATGGAGCTGCACGAGAGCGTCCCGCACGCAGTCGTTGCAGTTTCCCGACATACCGGGAGCTTCACTTATTACGCCGATGATGATGATGATGGCATTGGGCGATTCGTGAGGAAAGCAATGGTTGCAAACACCAAAACCATATTTGAATACAACCTCAAAATGGCAATCAGGGATCGAAACGGAGTAGTAATTGAAGCCCTGCTTCAGTGCGATACGCGTACCTAAGTGAATAAGTTAATATTAGTAATTATTTAAGTTAAGCTGTATTTGACAAGGAGTAAGTATGAGCATACAGAGCAGACACGCTCACGAAAAGGTGTCGGCAAGCAGTGGCAGCGTGTGGCGGGTCGCCATCTTCCCTCAAATATGGTTGAGGAAGGCGATGGCTGCCACATGCGTCAATTCGTGAACGGGTGCTGTCCGCGGAGACCTGACTGACCGGTCTGCTCTGAATGCTGATACAAAGTTAGAAACGATATGGCCCTTAATTAAGTAGTTTAACACAAAAATCCTATCTCCTCTAATTAAGTATATATTGTTGTCTCTTTTTTAATTGTATTTATATTCGATAAATTTGCAAAAAACCTAAATAATTACACAGACCGTGGAGTCTGTGGAGGCTAGTAATATAATTTAAAAAAATGTTTTTTCCCCTGGATGATTGATTCCCCTTAGCAATGGTTGTCTAGAAATATGTCTTCTGCTGAAGGCGTATAGGCTCTTTTTGCATCAAACACTCAGCTAAACCATTTACTTGGCGTTTATCAGTGGTGTCACTATGGGTGCTTTAAAAGGAAGCTCAGTACTTAACGTATTTCCTCATATACGATCCCATCGTGATGTACAGAGGCCATTATGCACCAAACTCAGCCATATCGAATGATCAATTATACTACTAGAAGTAGAACTTATTTGCGACAAATAGGCGACAAAAGTGGAAAAGGCACGGTGGGGGCGGAGGACGCTTGCCGGCGATCATAACGCGAGTGCCGGCAGAGCAGTCGGAGTTAGTAGTTTTTAAATGTCATTGTTTTTTGTTGTGTAGGCTAGGCTAGGCAAACAAATAAGATGTTGACATTTTGTTCGTAGATGCGATGTGTACTTGCTTTGTGGCGACGTTGACATTCCTAGACGCGTCTTGCTAGTACTTACTAGTAGGGAAGGCGTTCTACTTATAAATATTTACTTACTTTGCCCCTGGGTTATCCGGTTCAAATTATGCTAATGTTGTAAAGATATTCCTAATATTTATTATATATAATCAAGATAATATTATCTCTAAAAATGTTCAACAGAACGATCACAAGTCCATATTCAATTAGAGCGTGGTACGTTGCATAACCACACATTCATTGAACTTGATTCTTTCATAACCACAAAATGATATCTCATTATAATCTCATTTTTCGACATAATAATGTTTAAAAAAATACATATATGAAACGGTGGACGACCTACGCTGCGCTTGCCGGTCCGTGTTCCCCCCTCCAGAACTTTCCGGCCCCATCAGCCATCTGTTCTGCGTGCTATGTGGCGTGCCCACTGCCACTTCTACTAGCTTATCTTCTGGGCTATGTCGGCGACTTTAGTTCTTCTACGGATCTCCTTATTTCTGTTTCGATCACGTATATAGAGAAACCCCGAGCATAGCCCTGTCCATAGCTCGTTGTTTTAAAATAAAGACGAAATCTAAAAACTAAAAACTGGTACTGATCATAAGTCTACTGACTTTACATACATAATTCAAAACTTAGGCAAAATTAGCGTATGCAATTCAGAGCCTGTTCTTGTAAACAAAAAATTAGCTTTGGTTACTTACTTCTAATAGTAGCTCACACGCCAATAAATTACATATTCGGATATCTATAATTTAGTTATTCTTAGTTATAAATCGGTTCAAGGCCGGCACAGACCAAGCCTTCAATTCTGACGTGGGCTAATGAGTCAAACCGGTTGAAGTGTTGCGAATTCTATTACATCACATTTGGCCTTTGTCTGAGACACAAAGTAGCCAAGTAGCCACAACTAATACTCCGTTACACGACACCAGAGGTCAGGGTGTAGCTTTCGTGTTGCCGTATACAGATTATCGATGCCGCAGAATAACACTCTAAATCCATATGCTCCATAACCGCACACTTATTTTTACTTACAATGATTTTCATTCATTCAATTTGGCAGTCAGACCCAAACTAAGTCTTGGCCTTCGACAATAAAATCTGCCGTTTTCGTCTGTCTCGTATTATCTCCTGCCAATCATCGGCTTAGAGCGTAGGTATTTCTCAATTTAATCGCTCCAGCGGTATCTAGGACGACCAACTGGGCGTCCATGTAGGTTGTCACAAGTACGCTCGTTTCACTGCACGGGTTTCTTCTATTATTTCTATATGGCCAAACCAGTGAAGACTTTGAGCTTACCTCTCACCTATGATATTTGGCTCAACCATCTCTTCTATCTCTTTAAACTACAATGACGCAAACATGAAAAGGCCTGTCCTAAGTTCGTTCATCAATAAGGAAGGCATCGATTTAACGAAAACATTTCAAACGGTTATTTTCCGTGAACAAAATCAATATAATATTGTCTTCATAGCATTGTCTACACTAATATTATATAGAGGAAAAAAAAATGGTGTGAGTGTGTGTTTGTAATGAATAAATACAAAAACTACTGTGCTGATTTCAAAAATTCTTTCACCATTGGAAAGTTACATTCACCCTGAGTAAAATAGGTTATATTTGATTCATCATCATCATCATCCTCAATCATCACTGCGCTGGTGAAACCGCGGAGAGCAGCTAGTACTTAATATAATAACGTCGCGTCCTTCTCTTACTTCGCACGCTCAGTGGTCCAAACTGACCGATAAGCGAACACGCCCCTGATTCCAATTTTGTCCAGTTTCACGCCTGGCACTTGCCAGAACTTTGGTGTTACATAAAGGCACTGCAATACAGTCTCTCTAATAAACAATCATTAATATCTCGTATACTAAATCTATTAAATTGTTATCCTCTCTACCTAAGTAGCAACACAGTCTTATTAAGGAATATAATAATACTGTGGTAGCGATCAATTTGACAATATTAGCGATATCGTTTACCGTTGTAACTTAGTGCGTTCGAATAAATACCGTGTGAGTGTTTTCAGCGTTATTTTCGCTAAAAACGCTTATGCTTTAACTTTATGCTTCGTTACTGACGTTGCTACGTAATAGGGTTGTCGCGAAATTGTGACCATGTAGGTACATGTACGTAGTCCTTGCTAACTAGATGGGCGGCACTGTTGTTTGACGTTGCGGTTTCTAACAACACTTGGAATTGGAAACCGCACAATCTTGTTTGTGTTAACAACATTTCACAGATGTAGTTCGACACCTAATTGCTTTCGGCATGTGGCAGCAGAACCACTGCTATAGGGAACCTAAGCTTGGTCGACGCTTTTTTTTCTTTGACCCGTAAAGAAAGCGGACTCGTTACAAAAAGGGGTTTTAACTATATTTATAATAAAAACAATGCAATTTTTACACAATTTATTATTTTGTATCACTTAGTTTACTCGTGATCGTGGCGCTTGCAGCAGTTTCGAAATATCGGAAACTCAAAATGTATTACACGGTAAATATCCCGTTTCTAATGTTAATTATGCAATTAATACACATTTTAGTATGTGGAATTGTCACCGACCTGCCAACTGTTAAACGGTTTGGCATGATTACGAGTTCATGGCGTTGTTTACGGCCCAGTGTAATTGCAAGACCTATTTATACATGCTTATATACTTCATAAAGTAATAATAAACCTTAAAACAGTTGCATTCTTCTCCATGAAGGCATTATCATTATAGCATTATCATTATCATTATAGCATTATCATTATCATTATAGCATTATCATCTGAGGCCGGAGCATAAACAATTTGCGAAAAGTTTTCGTATCGCAAGAGTCAATACGTCACGGTTCGGCGCACAAACTATGACTTATCTGTGTCACAGTTGCCCTAGATAAATGACAGTTGGTACTGTTTCACGTGAACGACACGTTACGTTACACTTACGCAGTTGTTCGTGCTAGGCCCAATGGTGGTGCCGTGATAGAGTACTTTCTGCACTGTAAGCACGGATTTTCAGTAGGATAAAATTGGGCAGTAATTATCGTTCAACTATGTATATCGCGGGTAGATCCATGCTAAAGGCACGGTACGATAGATGAAGTTACTGATGTTGCGGTGACTCCCATCAAAATGGCCCTCGTAAAAATGTTGATCTAAACAGATATAAATTATTGCGAGGGTCCTTTAGATGGGTGTATATAGAAGAAAAATAACAATAAATGTTACTTAGATGTAGTAACCTAACAGGTGAGATGTAGTATGTATATATAATAGTGAAGAACTACACTTCATGATGCAGAATTCAGCGCAAAGCTGTTATTGCAACACGAGTCCTAAATAGAACGTAAATAATCACATGGTTCGCGAATTGAAAGTGGACGGTAAAAGGAACAGGTAATAAACTGTCCAGTTAAAATGTCAGAAGCTCGTATTTCTAAATTCAGCAACATATCGCGGCTGTCAGTTATTAATTAGTGCTGTAGGTACTACGAGTCACAAAAAATAAAACGTGCGGACGTTACTAGAGCGTACTTTATAAAATCTAGTTCAATTTTCTTTAATTAGGAGCCCGAAAGGCGTGTTTGTTGGAAAATAATGTAGTTTTAATACAAGCCTGACATTTAATTATCCTTTATCTTGAAACATTGTTTGATTTTCAGCGTCCGATTTGGATTATATTTAATACTTGTTGACCCGCCAGTGGCTTCGCTCGCTTGGTCATGGTGTAGTGGTGAGAGATTTATTCATTAAATTTCAATAACTTTTTATTTATAAATCGATTGACATGAAACAAACACTAAATGTTAAGTGAAGCTTAAATAAATATATTAGTGAAAACCACATCTAAATCGGATAAGCCGTTTCGTAGATTAGCGTGCTCAAACGTACAGACAGAAATATTGGAAAATATTTTTGTTCGTATTTTGTTTATAAAAGTTCCAGTAACATGTTTTCCATGTACAGATAGCGATCCATTACATTTGTATTATATGTATAGATGTGTTAATACTTTCCACATTGTTGGTTTACTTTATTTGACTATAAGAGTAACTTTGTCAAGTTGATGTACACTTTACAAAGTAAACATCTTATACTTGCAAGTAGATTAGCTTTTATTTTTAACAGTAATGTCTTTTTCATAACACCTGCTCGAAAATGTCCAATTACATATCACGCAATCTCGTTGTAAGCAAGGCATTATACATCCCCGGGGATGTAATGTTGTATGAAACTCCCATGGGCGTAAAGTGGTTAGAATTCGGAACGTCAGTTGTAGGAATTTTTTTTATACGGAGACATCATACAGGAAAAAAGGGTAAAAATGGCCAATTGTACTATAGGGAGTGTGATTGTTTGGTCGCCACGTTGCTATGGTTACGCACGGCCACTATCTGTGCATTCAAGGTCATAGTTTAAGTTACGTGCCGCGATCTGTATTGAATTTAGAATAATACACGGTGTTTGGTGTCGTTTTAACAACTTCCATAAAATGTTATAATTTTGAACATGGTGCATGTAACTGTACCGAAATATCGGGAGCTCCAAAAGCAACTAAATCGTGGTCTACGTCTCGCGAGTACTAATTATAACTTAGTTAACAACCGCAAAAGTATAAAACAGTATTTTCCATAAAATGTCCTTTCTAAAATATTACTCTGTCCCTCTATAACGGGACATGTGTCCAATTTGAATATTGAATATTAATATATATATTAATTTTAACCAAATAACTGCTTTTTTAAAGCTCTGAGTTATTATTGTCTCGCAGTAGGTACGAAAAGTAGAGTATGCACCTTAGAGGATAAAGCCTGTCTTCGTCTTAGGCGGCTTGAAACCATCGCTTCACTCAGGACTCTACATAACTCCTTCGCTTCGCTTGGGAATTAAATGTTGACGATATGAAATGAAATGAAATGAAATAACTTTTATTCCGGACTGTGACATCCATAACAAAACAAATGATTTACTTATAACTAAACTAAACTAAGTGGGCCTTCACGGAGCTGCTGCAGCTAGCGAAACGTCAGGCCAGCATATTAGCGCGCACCGCAATGGCACGCCTCTGTCTTTCGATATCCGCTCGATCGGATAAGTCGGAAGTGATTATATGCCCGAGGTACTTCACCTCATCCACTTTCTTCAGGGCTTCATCGAACAAGGAAATGAGCGGCAGTCAATCAGTACAGTTCGCACTCGCGAAGATTATGTACATAGATTTATCTGGGTTATATATGATGTTGTGTTCGTTCGCATAATATAGACATACTGCTAAAAGCTTGCGCATCGCAGATATAGAAGGTGCTAGAAGAACCATATCATCAGCGTAAGCTATGTGATTGGTTATGGTCACATTTATTGAACAGCCCACTCCGGTTTCCATCAGTTTATCGGATAAACATATGATTAACTCTAGAGTCCCGGTAACACTCAGGGTTCAATATACCACCCGTGACGTAAAACACTGCTTTACTCCCTCGGTGCATAATCTACTATTAAATTATTCGTTTGTAATAATAAAAAGGGATTAACGTGAGACTAATGCGTTGTACCTTTCACGCGTAAATCCCACATTACTCACATGTTATTATTACAAACTATAATGTGAGTTCAATAACATTACATTGTTCGTACCTAAATATTTAGAATTATATATGGTTTAAATCAGAAACTTTCTCTGTCGCAGCTCTATACAGGGTGTTTGGTAGAGGGACCGACAAACCAAATGAGCGTGTGCGGGGGACCACTTGGAGAATACAAGTTGGCCAAAAAAAATCCCCGACCCCCCAATATGTTTAACTTTTTTTTGGGATTTTTCCCTTTTTCCCGAAATTGTACATATTTACCACCATAACATTTGTAAAATTTGTAAAAACTAAAAACATCCGGTCTTAAACATACTTTACAAATGTTATGGACCATTACTTATGGTGGTAAATAGGTACAATATTGGAGAAAACGAGAAATTCACAAAAAAAAGTTAAAAAAAATTGGGGTCTCGAGGATTTCTTTTTTTGGCCAAGTTGTATTCTCCAAGTGGGCCCCTAAACACGCTCATTTGGTTTGTCGGTCCCTCTACCAAACACCCTGTATATTCTACAAGCAAGTTATTATTATCATTAAACTCCTTATCGAAACGTTGATGACATGTATCTTATGCATTTGAATTTGAACCATTTGCATCATGATTACCAAAACAAAATTGCTTTGACAGATTGATTGTTTATAACCATCGGTCTAGAAATCATCATCGCAATAGTTGGCAATTGGACAACGTACGGCCAATCTATGTACTGCAGTTGTCGAGGCGATGTTTCACGGATTGTGTATTATTTAGCCCGACTTTCCACCCGAGTCGCTATACGGTAATGGGTACAGGACGTTTTGTTTGTTTTAATATCGACGGTTTGTGCGTTGTCACATTATAGTCACCAGCCGTGCGATTCTCTAATGGTTCGTCGATGCTCTCATCGGCAAGCTCACCGATGTCAAATACTTTATATCGCCCTTGTACATAAAATTGTTTTTCCAAAGTTTCTTATCATCTCGTCATTTGTTTCACGGATGTTGTCTAAGATGCAACGATGTTTGCTCTTAAAGAATCGCACGGCAGTAGGTAACCTAACGCTCTTTTTCGTTTTTCTCGTCGTCATAAAGTCATGAACTTTGATCTAACCAGATATTTCAAATATAACAAGTAAATATGCAATTAGTATATATTTTGATGACAATTTCTTTATTTATAGTGTACTAGCAACTAGAGTATTACTAGAGTACTAGTAGGCTCGGATTTCGCCCTCGCCATAACCTCTCATCTTTTCTTAATTCTTGTTCTACCGACATCCAGAAAGGAGGAGGTACTCAATTCTACTGTATTTGTTTTTTTTTTTATGTTTGTTACCTCATAACTTTGGATTAGGTGCACCGATTCTCAAAATTCTTTTTTGTTTGAAAGCTGGTGCTTCCCAATTAAATTTCAACAAACTCGGTCCAGTAGTTTTGAGTTACACTTCAATAACTGAATAGAATGGAAGTCAGTATTAAATTTTCAAATTGTACTTGTTTAATGTCAGTACCTTCTACGAAGTATTACGAACCATCAAAAAAAAGATGAATGAAATCTGTAGAGCCGTTCTCAAATTATAGCGTGCCCAAGAGAAATAGGGGTTCATTTTTATATTATAGATAGATTCATATAACCAGTATCATAATCATGCGCGTTGTTTATTGTGATGAGCAAATGAAACTTTCCTTATAAAAGTGGCTTCATATTATTATTTGCGAATATGTGGTTATAGGGTGGGTATTATCGGCCGGCATCTTTTTGTTCGCCTACAAAATGGCTATCTCGCTTGATCACTCTCGACTTGATAAGCCCATGCACCAAGAGGCAGTACTTTTCGGGCCGGTTGTTATAATGCTAGGATCTATCTTGAGATTGACAAAACTATGTTTGTAAATATGTCTTTTTTTCTGACTTACATTTGTAATACGACTTGTTTCTATATATATGCTTACAAACAAAAGCCTAGTTCAGACTAGGCTAGTAATTTAGTAGAGTAGCGAGTAATTTAGTGGATAAAAGTGTATGACGTGCCGCAGATGTGATACTAATCATAAGTTGAATGACTTGAGCTTAGCTTTGAGACAGATAAATTAAAACATTTCATAAATTAACTAAAACACAACTGTAATGAATATGATTGGTTTGCAAAATACTAAGTACTTGGACAATTATCGTAATTTGTCTTCAGCTGGATTGGTGTTTGCAACCGCACTCACGCAGCGCATTATATCCGTGACACAGTAAAGCCTTCGTCACACAAAAGTTGGTTTAT
Source organism: Selenia dentaria (assembly GCA_917880725.1). NCBI lineage: Eukaryota > Metazoa > Arthropoda > Insecta > Lepidoptera > Geometridae > Selenia > Selenia dentaria. The sequence continues at coordinate 37,691,158 of OU862876.1, forward strand.
GAGTTATATGCATTTTGAAGGTTCGCTACCCGTGCACCCACTGGCTTCACCCATCGGTGAGTGTAGGGGTAATACCTGTTTTCCCGTGTACCCACTGCGTCAAGGTTGGAATTAATTATAAAAATTTCGATTCATTTTGTCGATAATGATAAAGTGAAAATAATACGATAAGCCCCCGCGACGATTAGTCACTTGTTTAATAAAACTTCTGGAAAAATCTGAAGTCTATTCTATTTTAAAAAAATATAGTTCTCAATACGTATATGGATAGTAGTGGAATTACTTAAGGGGAATTTTAATTATCATTGAGTTTTTGTTACTAACCACTTGCTGGTCACCCTCCCTCGCAACGCATATTGACGGTTATTAATCTATAAGCACCCTCTCCACTGCTTTCTTTGCTCCATGGTACAAGTCTATTCGCTAGACTTCTGACGTCAGTGTATATGTACATTGCTTGTACAATTTATTTAGTTGTTAAACTGTCATCTCTGGTGCGTGCCAGTGGTCTGCCATGCGATTCCTCTGGATGACTATTCTAAATTATTATTCGGGATCTGTCTGTGTACATTTCAGAAGAATCGCCTCTTAAGGGTGCAATTTCAAAAGATCATTCCTAAGTGTGGATTGTGGATTGTTCGGAGATTGTATTGTGGATGCTTGCAACATGAAATGCTATTAGCATTTCTTTCAAGTTTGTAGCTCCAGCTCTGAGTGGATAAATAAGAAGTTAAAGCTATGGATAACGCTTGTAATATCATGGTCAAACACGTTCGAATTTCCTACACTTCAGACCAGAGATGGGGAAACTACGGCCCGCGGTCCACATAAGCTGATCCACCGCAATTTTGCCTAAAAACACGGTATTTTTACCCTTGCAACACGGTAACTCCGATTTATATATGGAGACACTGATCCGAGTCATCCGAGTGCGCTCGGATTATGCGTTGCCTCAATCAGAGTTGCGTCCGAGTAGGTATCCGAGTTAACTCGGTCCGAACAGAATCTGATCGTGTCAACGCGGCCTAAGGCTATACTTAGAAGATGCTGTTTGTACTCAGTATCTCGTCTTATCTTTTTCTTCAATTCTATAAAAAGGTGTATAATCAGCGAACCGTCTAAACATTTATGTGCCGCTCTGTATATAGCTTGATCTGTGAGAATCTCTGCCGTGTGTAAGCTAGGCTTAATACCGTACCGGTCTAGATAATCTTGTGAAGTAATCTCTAGTTATTTAGGACGCCATGCTAGCGTAGCCAGCATCCTGCTTATCAATCTCAACCAGAACATTATATACTTATTTCGTTATACGCGGTAATACTATTTTAATGATAATAACTAACAGCGTTGTCTCTGAAAAAATACCCGTGTTGTTTCATATGAAACATAACACAAATATACATCGGTTTCTGATTCTAATTCGCCCGCTGATTTCACTTGCCACTTTATCCTTCGAAGCCTTCACAGTACTGCCACGAGGAAGAATATTTAGCTGGCACTGTGAATGAACAAATCTTTATGGAGTAAAGTGAGAGAATGGTCTCACAGCGGAGCTTGACTTGGCGATCTTAATTGATCTACAAGTTAAGCGACGCTTGCGTTCAGGAGTTGGATGGGTGGCCGATAGTGGCATTATACAATTGAGCGATCCCATGCTTTGGAGGGCACGTTATGTTTGTTTTAGGACAACAGTCATTATGAAATGAACTGAATAAAATATAATTTATTTATGACGGCAGCATATAACATTGATTGATAAATTGAGAAAGTAGAATTACAATTTACTGCTATGTCATAAAATGGTCCCCAACTCAGCATAATGCTGGTTTAAACCAGCGCTGGTCTTCCGTTGGAGCCAGTCTGTGACGTCACGGTGGATTTATACTACAACAGCTTAAATTATTAAAACAAATTAACACTACAACTGCATACTTAGTTCTACAATAGCTATCTGTATCGATCTACTTGTTCAATAAAAGTAACAGAATCGACACCAATAACTAGCATACAATTTTTGTTTTTTATATAAATCTTAAATTATGACTATACATACAGATATAAACGAGAAAGTTATTATCGGGTAAGTACATACCTACTCATAAGTCATATTAGTTACATTACTATATGGCACTGGTGTCATGTCTTTGATTTTCCTGGCATTTTTGATGTGTGAAGATAAATTGTCTTAGTTTTATTTTAAATATACTAGTTATTACTACATTAGACTATGTAGAAAGTCTTCAGCGGCCTAAAAACTTCGACATGGGTTGGCCACTAACCTATCCACCGAGCCGCACTTGCCTGGGCCCGCGTTGTGTGGTGGTATTGCCTAACTTCTCTCTCTGAGAGGAAGACATGAGTTCTGGCAGTGGGAACATAAAGGGCTGATAATTTTATTTGAAAAGAAATCATGACTACCATTTGTCAAATATTTTTATATTATACAAACGACTACCCGCGACTTCGTTCGCGTGGTAGGCACGGCCTTCGGCCTCGCCTTAACCTCCCATCTTTTCATGAATTCTATTTAATAGGAACTTTCTCCTGACAATAAGTAACACAACAAAAAAGAATTAGCGAGATTGTTCCATCCGTTCTCAAATTATAGCGTGACCAGCAGAAATAGGGGTTCATTTTTATAATAATATCAACATTATTATCTTTAAGATAAAACATGTCTACAATATCTATATTACAGATATAAATTAACTTGTCAGCACATGTAAGAACCCATGAACATTTTGTGCTTTTTCACTTTCATAGTACTAAATGCAAAATTTGTCAGACGAAACTTCGTAGTTCGTTTTTGGGAGTAGGCCTCCAGATCATTCATTAGCAATTCTTAGAAACGTCGTTGTTTCCGATAACTCACAAATCGTCACCTATTTAGGAACCACACATTACAATAACGACAACATCCGGAAAGTGAAGGGTTAAAGTAGACCAGATCTCACGCTTATAAACTGTTTTGCCAAGATGACATTGAATCCAACACCCGTTATCAATAAATTATACGATTAACTAGATAAGCGAGTTATATTGATACATGCAAGGTTAACTAAACTGGGCATTAATATAGTTTTGGTAGAAAATATAAATTAAAAGAACCATAGAAAAGTTATCTCTATGTCATATTAAATACATAATAAAATAGAAGAGATATTTTTTAATGTTAGAATTAAAAGAGTAAAATCTAAAATAGGTGTATAATATTAACAGCGTCTACATAAAATGAAAGATACACGTCAACAATATTAACCTACATACAACAGCTGATAGTGACCCTTCCTTCCAAGCGTGAGATCCTGGATATGTGTGTGATGAGAAGAGATATTTGCTATCGGGTCTTGATTTTTTGCATACCAGGAATATAATGGGTGCTAGGTATATGTCAGCTACTTTATGAAGTGTTATCTCGGCGGACGACTGGAAGCGGCCTGCATCCAACGCCATCCTCCTGCTTCTTTCAGGTCGTCCGTCCACCTTGTCGGTGGACGACCTACGCTGTGCTAGCCTTCCTACCCCATCGGCCATCTTTTCTGCGTGCTACGTGGACTGCCCACTGCCACTTCAACTGGCTATCTTCTGGGCTATGTCAGTGACTTTAAGTCGTCTACGGATCTCCTCATTTATGATTTAGAGCAGTAGAGAAACCCCGAGCATAGCCCTCTCCTCCTCTCTCCTTGAGCTTGCTTATGAGGCCCAATAGTAAGAGACCACGTTTCAGTGCCATATATCATCACTGATAACACACACTGGTCAAAGACTCTTGTTTTGAGTCTTTTGGTGACTCTATTTGCTTGACCCCAAATTCCTTGAATTAGACTCAATTAACATCAACATTGTCAAGGTATCGTTAGGCTCATTCTTACAACAGGCTCTCAACCTATTTATACATGCTACAGTTCAAAGTTGCCTTATTTATCCAGATTAATTGTTTTTGTTTTGTTGTTGTTATACGTACTCTGTTTAACGGTATCCCATTATAGGTATTTTGTCGTATTAGCAGTACAGGATGTTAAAGATATAAAACTACCTTAATGTTTCCTTAATTACATTAATCAAATCGATTTTTAACGAGTTTGCGGATGTATCTAGCATTTCCTGAGTAGTTGGTATTCATTTCATGTGATTTTATAAATTAACGACATGTCAAAATTGCCAAAGCTAATGAGGTAACATAGCTTTCTTTTTTCAATGAAGTATCAGTATAGAGAGCCACAAGAAACATAAATACACAACTGAAATAGACTTTGGCATGAATTTTCTGTTTCTGATTGTTCCGGTACAACTAGACACAATAACAGATGCTTCTACGGCGCGGTTAGTGTATTTTGCATATTTCCACAGCGTAATGTCATATGGGATATTGCTATGGGTTTCAGCGGCTGATATAGAGACCATATTTATCCTTCAGAAATGTGCTATTAGAGCTATATACGAAATGTGTCCCCGTGAATCTTTGAGAGATTTATTTAAAGAAATCAATATATTAACGTTGCCTTCCTTATATGTATTTGAAAATATAATGTATGTTCGTAAAAAAATACATAAATATAAGTTAAATAGTGATCACCACATTTTTAATACCAGAAATACAAATAGGATAGCTTTACCTAGTTTTAGACTTGCGAAGACTAATAAGTCATTCCTAGGAAATTGTGTGCGTTTTTACAATAAAATCCCAAAGCACATAACTGAGCTCACAGAGGGCAAATTCAAGTTGACTGTAAAAAACGTTTTAATAAAAAAAGCTTGCTATAAAGTTCGACATTATATAGAAGATAAAGATGCTTGGAATACTCCACTTCTGGCAAGCTGTCTCTCTGCCACCCATAAAATTTAATATTTGTAGTACCTAAGTAGAAACATTGTAAACATCTATATAAAAAGAATGGCCCCGAGTTTCTTGCCGCTTCTTCTCGGTGGGTTCTATATATTTTGGAACGCGGCGGTAGAGTCTTTAAAGTACATTATAATGAAAAGTTGACGTTCATAAGTGCGTCTTTGATGCCTAAATTGAATAAATGATTTTGACTTTGACTTTGACTTTGACACTATTACACATAAATAAAGAAGATCCAAGAACCGAGAACAAACATAAAACACAGATACAATATAATAACACAAATATGGGTTTATGAGACATGGAGAATTTACTTTCTTAGAGTTTTCTCGATATATGAGAGTGCTAGTAGTCCTTAATACACCAATTCGACTATTATCTTCAACTACACTTGACGTATCGTAGTCTATAGATAGTTTCTAAACATTTCGTACGCTTTGCATGACATTGAAACTGGTCCAATTGTGTCAATTTGGCTTGAACGAGTCAATTTGGAATGCGCTTCATTCGAGTGTCTATTCCATCGAGTTTCATGTATGTAATATGATAACCTCAATTTTTTATTCGGCTTTTTGTATTGTTGATTGATTGCTCCACTTGCCTTGTGTGATTTGAATAATGTTATTGCTTATCAGATGATGAATATTAGATATTGTTTTCATAAATAGATTCGGTATTTATTCTTATTATCTAATTTATTCATCATTTAATTTTCCACGAATCATTCGTGTGATGCGAATGAAGACTAGATGAGCTTCGCTCTATGATTTTACTTTTTTTTACACCAAAATCTTTGCAAAAAACGGTATTTCGATTTCCTGCATCTAAGATTAGATGTGAACTTATTATGTACAGTAGGTGAATGCTTTGAAACGTACAATAAACTAAGGGAGAGGTATAACAAATAAGAATAAGAAAAAGAATTCAAAACGTTCTTGTTTCTAGCGAGTCTGTAGGGGTAACACAGCCAACACGGAATGAAATATGAAAAGAAATATACCTTATGTTGATGCGTGATGGTAAAATAGATAGCATTAAGCACTACACTTGCTCGTGAAAGTTGCAGAGCCATCCAGAGCTCACAACTGTAGTTTTTTATTGCGCTTCACTATGTTCGTCAGCAGCGTAATTTTAGAGTCTCTTTCGCTGGTTATTTCACTTGCTACAGAGCCCTTCAAAACCTAACATAGTAATGCTTACGCACTATTACTTGGCAGAATATCTGGCGTGTACAAGAGGCATACCGCCTATAGCAGGGGTGGCCAACTTGATTGCAACCAAGATCTACTGTTCTTGAAGAAATCTACCAATTTGCATACATACCTACTTTATGAAATGTTTAATATTGTTAATTTTAATAGGAAAGAAAAGATTAATTTGCTTTATGAACATTTCTACTTATTTATATTTAAGTGTGAGCATTGCGTCGAAGCACTTTCCTGTAGATTAAACAGGTCAGGTTTATCGAAATAACTAAGGATCCAATGTGTGAGCAAGAAACCAATGTTTGAGCATTTGACACGCGAGAAAGGTGTTTATTTCTTGGTTGTTTATTGTATATTAAACTTATGTTAGTTTAACTTTGCCATGATCGATTGGATCAATGGACGCGATCTATCTATCTCCCCTGGCCTATTCGCTGTAGTATGCCGGAATTCAATAGATCGTAACAAGCGATGAATCGCTTGTTACGATTCGCTTTCCGACAGCCGAGCAAATATTCTACTCCGTCCCCTCACGGCGGAAATTTTATTTTCACCTCTCCAGCATGAATAGGGCATTTTTCTCATCGTTCTTTGCTGCGTGAGGCAAAGTGATTCAAATTTCGCGTGACATTTGTATCATTGTTTACTAGTTTTTATTTTAAATAATAGTGAAAAGGCAATGATACATTTAATAATATAAAATCAATAAATAACATACAACATTCTGTGTCTGTGACTTTAATGCTACGTCAAAATCAGCATTCCACCGCTTAGGTAATTTTTTTCATCGCCATGCAATTACAAAAAGGAGTGTTCGAAAATTTAATAACCTTGCCTCACGATTTTGCCGCAAGATTTTACAAACCAAGAATGCCCTTTTTGTGCTGGAGAAGTGCAATTACAGTTTACAATTTCAACACAAGTAGCTAGAACTTCTGAGCGTAGTCTAAACTAATTTAAATAAAAATTAGGACTTAGTTTTTGCTTGCAAAATCATTCAAAATTCAAACTGAGTTTATATTAACATATGAAGATCTTTTCAATTAATAAATATTATCAAATGTATTTCTCTACTTAGTTAAACAAAAATACCTATAAAACTTTATGTCCATAATGAACGCGGATGTAAAATGCACGTTATTCAATACCTAGTTTAAATCAGTTTATGCAAATATCTACCTAGTGCGACAAATGTCGCACGGCCAGACACAAAAGAAATTTCATTGTTATAATGACACCGACCCTTGAAGGGATAAATATCTCTATATAAATAAAAGAAGAGACCACGTTTAGGCAAACGCAGTGTAGGATGCCCTGCGGCCAGGTGGAGAGACGACCTGCGCAAGGCGGCTGGCAGTAACTGGATGCAGAGAGCTGAAGGCCGAGCTCTGTGACGTGTGGACGAATGTGTACTGATGATGATGATGATAAATAAAAGGAAGACTACTTTAATGCATGGCTTGCACAATGATATAGGCTTTAGTTTGTAATAGGAAGGTAAAGAGGACGATTTTGTAAACGACTCCCTTTGCAGCAAGTTTTTACTAGCAAAATCATACTTGTAGTCGTTGAACTCTTTGTGAATGAGTTTTTCCGGAGAAGTACTGCCACCTCTTTCTACCGTGAAGCAGTAATGATTGCAATACTGTGTTCCGCCAAAGTACTTGGAGCGCGCGGCTTTTACTTACTTTGGTTCTGGTTTGAAGGGTATCGGTGCAGGAGAAATTACAGGCACATGAGACTTAACCACTAAATATCTCAGGGTTACGGGCGCAGTGCAGTTCGTCACTTGCGACGGAATGCAAGCACCAGATGGCCCTCGTGCTTGTATGTACCGTCTGCTAATACCATAAAAAAAGAAAAATCTATGGAGATGTTCTTTCTGGGAAACAGTGGTGGACATGGATCTTGGAGCTGCATGATAAATAGCAATGCAAAACTATCTCATTATGGTTCATCATTTTGTACACTACAGAAAAAATATAAATTCAGATAAACTATACAAAATCAATTGAAGTAATTGTTTGGATTTCCCCCCTTTATTATGTATTTGTCATAGGGAGGATTTGCCATAATATACCAAGGCAGGCATGCGTCTTAGTGATAGCAGTAGGTGTTAATACAGACTGCAGGAAACTCTGCTGCCCATTTCCCGGAAATTCCCTCAGCCGCTTCTTACGGCACCCACGGGAAGAGTTGGGAGGGGTACAATTCTACCCGGCACCCCACGGCACGCTATAGGTGGACCGACGACCTCGTCAAAACTACGGGGAATTGCTGAATGCAAAAAGCGACTAGCCGCTCCAAGTGGCGTTCTATAGACGACGCATATGTTCAGCAGTGGACGTCTTCTGACTGATGATTAGGTATTTAGATACGCACTCGGTATATGATTGTCAGCACGGACGCCCTGCAAGCCCTTGCAGCATAGCTTGTCTTGTATATCTATAACTGAGTCATTACTTAGGTCATCACTATTTACATTTACCATAGAGTGCGTTCGTGCTTCGAAGGGCAAATTAAATAAGGCTATGTCAAAGAACTTTGGTTGACATGAAAACTTAGACATTAGCTTATCTAACAAGCCACACTAAGCCCGCGTGGTAATTTATAGCAATATTCCTGGGTCTGTGGGAGCGTAATGTGCTGATACTAAGTATGCCTTATACACTTGCAAACACAATACCGTCCCATTGGCCGCATTTTTAAAACACGTTGCTCTATCGGTCCGTAAAGAACGGATGCATACGCAAAAGTAATAATTGTTTAAGCAATTGTAAACGGTGACACAATTTCTTGACTCATATTTCGATTGTTACTTTGAGAAATGTTGCATAAACTGCAAAAACATGGTTATAAAAGTATTGTCATTTCAATCAAAATTTATTTTATGTTGCCTGTTATTCTAGCCCTCATTTTCATATCATTTATTGCATCATACATGTTACATGGATCTTAAATATTATACTACAGAGTCATATACTCGTAAGTACCCAATTTTGGGCATAGCAATATGAGTAGAAGCAGACCTTTATATTGTTACTTTTTTCGTCAACATGTATCCTTAAAATATCGTCTAAACTATAATAACCTCTAGTAAGTAATTTTGAAACATTTGGTATTTATATTGAGCTTTTAGGATATATTATTACTTTTTTCATCAAAATGTATCCTTAAAAAAATCGTCTAAACTAACTTCTAATAAACTAACTACTAACCTTTAGTAATAACCTTTTGTAAGTAATTTTGAAACATTTGTTCATTATATTGAGCTTTTATCATATCCGGAATTTTATTATACATTTTTACAGCCATGATATTTGGGCCAGAACTGTGTATTTTTAATCTTGAAGAGTAACGTCGCCGTTGGTAAATTTTTTGTCAAAAGATATAGGGTATTTCTGATGAATTTGCAAATTTTGAGAATGCAAATTGATGTTAATGTTAGTATTTGGAGTTTGAAGAAATGGGGTTTGCAACTATCTGGTTCTTTAATGTAACTTAATACACGTATACATATTATCATGTTCATCAACACTGTTACCATATAGTATAACGCCGTATCGACTCCAGGCTTCTGCATAAGCGTAATAATCAGACGGTGCTGTATTCGTTCCAGTTAAAGTCAAAGTCAAAATCATTTATTCAATTTAGGCATCAAAGACGCACTTATGAACGTCAACTTTTCATCATAATGTACTTTAAAGACTCTACCTGTACTTTAAGTTACTTTTTTAATTCTCGTAGTGCATATGTGAAGCTACAAAATTTATGTTTTATGTTTTTTATATGGCTCTTTCAGTTTATATGGGTGTCAATATAGATTCCCAGTAATGAACAACATACACGAATACCTTTCACCTTTATGAAAACATCCAATATCAATTGTCGGATACGCAAAGCCTGTTGCTATGTTTTACAAATCTCTCGTATTTTACATCCAATGTACATTAGAGTGATTTGATATATCGGAACGACGTTGGAGCTAATCCATATTCTAATCCTTTGTGAAGCTGGCTTTCAGTAATGTATTGACTAAATTGATTTAAAGCTGTAGTTTTGAACTATTTTCGTTTGTTTGAGAGTAATATTGAAAACCACCAATAAACTAATCTTTTTCTACCGTATTTTATTATCTAGCATACATCTAGCTACGATTACTATATCGCGAATTGTCTTTTATCGAAAAATAATGTTAATTTTCTACCACCCATGTTCGCAATGGTGTCTTGTAAAGAAATCACCACATTTTTAGGGATCACATTTGCATTATATGAGCACAGCATGGTATCGTGATGTATAATTTAAATGTATTGTGAGTCATGTATAAATAATCAGTCCAATATGTTCCCATTGCTGGGACTGGAGCCTACCCTCAGAGAGAGGAGTTAGGCGGCACCCACCACGCGGACCCAGTGTGGCTTTGTGAATAAGCTAGTGGCCAACCCATGTCGAAGTTTTCAGGCCAGTCGAGGGCATTCGATATAGCCTAGCGACTATTATCCTAAGACGAACACCCTGGGTGGACGGCTTAACTTGTCCTCTGAGGCAATGAGGCACTCTGTTGAAATATGCTAATAGCTGTCAACCATCCAACTCCTGACCGCAGCAAGCTTTAATACAACGAGTCGTTAAAGTTAGTAACTCCTCGGTGGCCTAGGGGTCATGGCGCCTGACACGGATTGTAAGACGCGGACGGGATTCGAACCCCCTCTTCTGACAATACGTGCCAGTCACCATTACCAGGCCCAGACTAGGCCACCGAGGAGTTACGAGTCTTTAAAGTCCTAAAGCCGAAATATGAGAAAATAAAGAGATTACAATCGTTTTGTGAGGAATGACATTGCCAACCGACCAGCCTACATTTTTCTCACTAAAATTGCAATCCTAGATGATTTTTTCTAATATGTTTGTAAACACATAAAATTAATTTTAAAACTTGTATAAGTAACGTGTTTTTTTCCTTCCTTGATAGACTCGTACTTTTATTCATTTGGCATTTTTTATGAGAATTATGTAAATACTTCTTAGTAGTTGCATAAAGTGAGATTTTATTTCAAGCAGTCACCATTCTGTAGACTTTGACTACACTCGTGTACAAATACGACCACTTGGCAGTTAAGAATCCACCACTATTACACATAAACACAAACCTAACAAAATTATACACAATCAATAGATAGTTACTCGTATAGTTGAGTTTTTTCCCGCAATCTCCAACATGGATATTTCTTACAATCAAAGTGAAAGTCAAAGTCTAAATCATTTATTCAATTTAGGCATCAAATACGCACTTATGAACGTCAATTATATATTACTACCTGCGCTCCGCGGTTTCACCCGCGTGGTAATAGATGATGTTGATGATGAATCAAAATATATAGCCAATGTTCAGTATAATCAGTATAATCAATTTATTAGTAAATACAATTTACAAGTCAAAAATTACATTTAAATTAGATCAAAATATTAAACCAATTTTTAAAATAATAACAATTTTAATAATATAGTATAAAATAATAACAAAATAATTAATCAAAATCATAATCATTATGATACATTTAAATAATCAATTCATTAAAAAGGTATATCATCATCACATATTTAAAAAGGTTTTGCTAATGTACTCATTAACATCGTTATATATAATATGTCAACCCAAAATAAGTACATGAATTTAAAACTTAGTATTTAATTACAAAAGAGTAAATGTGCTAATTATATTATATTTTACAATATGTAACAATTTATCTGTCAAATTATCCTCACACACTCCACACCACACCACACCTCCAGACAACACAGAATTTTATTTTGATTCCTGTAAGAATTCGTCAAAAGTGTAAAACGATTTCTCAACGAGCCAGTTCTTTAATTTCCGTTTAAATAATGTCAGACTTAGGGCGCTTGTAATTACATCAGGCAACAAGTTGTAGACTGTAGGTTCATCGGGGATAATGTTGGAATATTTTTTCAAGACGGTCCAGTAGTTTCCGAGCCTATTCAACACAAACAATTAAATAAATCTTTCCTCTTTATATCCTTCCTATATAATTTACTCTAAATACTCTACCGCCACGATCCAAAATATATTGAGCCAATACCGAGAAGAAGCGGCAAGAAACTCGGGGCAATTATTTTCATATACAATATCAATAGACAGATATAATATGATAAACTGGTATGTTGTTTTAAAAAAATACTTTGTGTAAGTTTTGTCTATATAAATAAGCATAGTTACTAAGCAATATTATTTAAAAAGCGTAGCGCTCGTAGCTGAGCTCGACTTGGCGATCTTAACCGATCAACAAGCAACATTTGCTGCGGTCAGGACTTGGATGGGTGTTCGCTAGTGGCATTATTCAACTGAGCGCTTCCGTATTTCAGAGGGCACGTTAAGCCGTCGGTCCCGGTTGTTTGTCTTAGGACAACAGTCGTTAGGCTATGTCGAAGGTCTTTGGGCGGCCTGAAAACTTCGACATGGGTTGGCCACTAACTTATCCACCAATCCGCACTGGGCCCGCGTGGTGTATTATACCTACCTAAGTACCAGCAGTGGGAACAAAATGGGTTGATGTTGATTATTTAAAAAAAATTGGCTGTGGATGTGTCATAGACACGGCCGTGTGTTGTACGTGAATAAGTTTCTCCGAGTCAAAAGTTTTACTAATTGCAAAATCTCTATACACAGCAAAGTAACCTCAAAATGGCGACGCTTCCCCCTCCACCCCGCGCGACGCGTCACGGTTCTCATTTATAGGAATTAATTCTTGGATCCTTTAGCTATCCAGTGGTATATAATTTTGGATGTGTAGGAAAGATTCGAAACTGCAACGCCAAACTGTATCCCCCCATTTTGTTATCATTAGGTATTTTGGATGGCCCCCGTATATATGGGACAACATCCACACTAAGGTCTACAGGTCCCAAATTAGGCAGAGCCTGTACTATGGTAACCTGATGACTTATATACATACTTAAATACTACACACCCAGACCAAACAGACATGTTCATGCACACAAATGTTTGACCTGTCCGGGGATCGAACCCGGGACCTGTGGCTCAGAAGGCAGGGGTGCTACCAACTGCGCCAACCAGCCTGTCAGACTGCCGGTATAATTATCACTTGTAAGTATAAATCAATTTATTCTATCACTTACAAATTTAAGGACGTTCACGTATTCACATCGGAAATATTCATTTCATGTCTGTGACACATTCATTAATGTAACAACAGAAACTGTGTGGTCAATGAAATAGGCTTTGTAGCGGTTTATAGTAATTATAACCGGTACAAAGGTATTGTCCGAAATTCCATTTAATCCTTTATTTACACGTAATATTATGTAACGTCCGTAGTACGCGTCCTGTTTAATTTTCGGGTCCTCTTAACATTTATTTTATAGGATCTCTTTTTAATATACAGAAAATTCTTTGAGTTAAAAAAAAACTATTTTATTCGTATTTGGGCTTGTTAAGGTATGTTTATATTGCTTGTGCAATAACAAACTAAGCGTTATAATTGCATCTTTATTCTTTATCTTATTCAATTCAATTTGCTCTTCAATATTTTTATAGGGTTTGTTTAACCAGAGACGTAAATTTACGTGCGTTTCATTCATAAATCTTTTGTTTTAATTATCACGGTATAGGAAGGGTTCATATCCTATGGGACCATATCAAGCCTCGGCTGTCTGTCTATTCTACTTTTTTTAAACTGTGTTTCCATTATTTAAGATTTCGCTACAAATATGTAGTTAAAATTAAACCCCAAAATAAAAATAAGGAGGTGTAGGGTGTCTTCATCATCATGAATATGATGAGGTACTCCATATGATGATACGTACTCAAAATATAAAAAAAAAGTTTTATATTTTAATTAAATATTATAATGTTAGTAAAAGTTAAATCATATATTTTTAGAGACATACACATAATTTCAGATTAAAAGTAAAAATGAAACAATGTATATGCCCCTGGGGGTTAATTGGGCAAAGTGCTGGCAGCACAGCCACGCTGGATGGCAATGCTAAGGTTTTGCCCAAAGTAGGCGCCAGCATTTCGGTCACCCGTACTAGGTATATATCTACTGTGCCCGTAGCCTCAACTAAACGTTTTGCCAGCCGTGAGATTCTCTAAGTGCAAATATCGTTGCATCGTTGCATGTCGACGAGATCGTCGACGAAACATTACAGAATCGTACGGCAGATCCCTCAGCAAGTTTCGACCCCAAATGACATGAACATCTACATTCTGTCTAAATACACATGTTTATGACGTTTGAGGTCTTCGTTAGTGAAATATACGAGTATCCATTTCATTGTATGACACAAATCATGAAGAGAAATAGAAACAAAAACATTATACATTTCCTAAGAAACGAAACCTTTGTTTTATTATATAACAAACATTACCTTAAACATGCGTAAATGCACATCGCAGAAACTCGATCTCTAAAAAAAGTATAAAAATATCTGAACGTGTGCTTCCGAATGAACAGAAGTGAAAGCAAACTTTTTTATTTTTAAATGCGAGTACTTACGTTATTGAAGATAAAATAATAAAGTGTTGCTTGCTGATATAATTGTAATATAAAGGTGTATCTATATTAGAGCCTACTCACGTTTATTGAAGGTTTAGTATATAGAGAAGACAAGAACAAATAAACTATAGCTCATCTCAATGTTCGCTTCTCGGTGCAGCTTCATAGCGTCCATCGACGCGAGTCAAGGACTAGATGTAACCGATCTTGTTGATCTTAGCCACGCTCTGTTTATTCAGTTCAAGAGATGTTACCTTTTTTACATTTGATAAACAAGCTTTTGACCACAGTCTTACCTGATAGAAAGTGATGACGCGGTCGTGGTACATGCTTGCTTAAAAGGTACCTATTCACTCTGTATTTGAAGACTCCCAGATTGTATATGCCGGGAAATATAGACGCTGGTAGGTCGTTCCATATTTCAGCCGTACTCATTATGAAGCTGGATTTGAAGCGCTTCGTGCGTTTTTTTTGAAATGTTGACCATGTACGGATGCCGTGTAGCTTACTCCCAGCAAGGGTTTCGAGGATAAGCTGTTCAGTGTGGTCCTGTGCACCTCTTATGGCGGTTGCTATACTACCTATACTAATATTTTTTTGATTTTTAATCGCCATAGCATTCCGTTAATAAGACAAATGAGTTTCACATAAAACGAAAAAAAAGTTTTAAAAGGAGGCGAGTTCTCAATGTGTGACAACAAAATAGTGAAAATTTGCTTCATAATTACTTTTATTTTTAGTAATACGTTTATTTGAAAAGATTGATCCTTATCAGCAAAATAATCCAATGCTCGATAAAACATGTAATACTTTGTTAATTAGCAGGTTGAATTCCGTCAAAAGTAAATAGTTACAAGTACAATTTGAAAATACCGACTTCCATTCTATTCAGTTATTGGAGTGTATCTCAAAAACTGATGAAAATGAGAATTTGATGAAATTTAAATGGGACCACGCGGGAAGCACCAACTACAAACAAAAAAGAATTTTGAGAATCGGTCCACCCAATCGAAAGTTTTGAGGTAAAAAACATTTTAAAAAAACAGTCGAATTGAGTACCTCCTCCTTTTTTTGGAAGGCGGTAGAAAAAACATTATATGCATTGTTTTCTAATAAATCGAGGGCATGACTCCTTTCACGATTTTTATCTAACTCGTAGTTTCAGACTTGGCCGCTCATATAAAAAAAAACATTTACTCAGTTTGTTGGTCAGTTAAAATCACCCGATTTTGATATATCTTTAGACAGTTAAGTAGAAATTCTTAACAGGTGTCACTGCTCGCGTGTAGGTCACTAAATGTAGTATATATGTACCGTATAAATCATGTATGTATGTATGTCCGTACGAGCGAACATAGATATGTTTTCTCGAAACTACTCAACGACCCATTTTGATAAACGATACGTCGTTAGATGCGTCATGATGTCGCGAATGTCACAAAAAAAAACAAAAAAAAGTTACTGGGTACAAAATTATCCTGCGGCGAAACCCGAAAGGTGTACTGCCGTGCGATTCTCTAAGAGCAAACAACGTTGCATCTTTGAGTTGTCAAAGATGCAACGTTGTTTGCTCTCAACATCCGTGAAACAAATGATATGACAAGAAACGTTGGAAAAACAGCCTTACGTACAAGGGCGATATCTCATAAAGTATTGGACATCGGTGAGCTCGTCGACGAGCACATCGACGAATCCATTAGAGAATCGCACGGCAGATTTTATGCGCTTTAACAATGGGGGCTTATTATTTCCGTCGGCACGTTATATTCAACTTTTCATTTGTTTTTTGTTTAACAGACAGAAAAGCCAGCGATTCAATATTACGTTATCGACTATTTCTTAGCTATGTTTCAGTTTCAAGTTTCAAGTTTGCTCATCGAGAAGTTATTTTCATATCGATTGCAAAACTTGTACCACTGTTTGGTATGAACAGAGAGACAAGACAGCTGTTTATTAAAAGTAATATTATTATATTTCGACATTTACATATCTGTATACATGGGATATGGTTTGATGAACCGGGTGAAAGCGGGTGAAAAAGCGTAACATTCTTGGGCACAGCATAGACAAAATAACAAGATCTCCGCCTACGTCAAGGTCGTAATGATGACAGGTCTGTCAAAGTTTGTGTCGTGTCTGATAGCTTAGTCAAAAGCACGCTATCATTTTGACAGCTCGATACACTAGACGTTTTTTTACTTTATTGAATTTTAATGAAATTTGGTATGGAGGTAGATGAGGCGTTGGATTAACATATAGGATAAATTTCAAAAATCGTAATATTCTTGGACACAACATAGACAAAACAACAAGGTCTCGGCCTACGTCAAGGTCGTAATGATGACAGGTCTGCCAAAGTTTGAGTCGTGTCTGATAGCTTAGTCAAAAGCACGCTATCATTTTGACAACTCGATACACTAGACGTTTTTTAATTTTATTGAATTTTAATGAAATTTGGTATGGAGGTAGATGAGGCGTTGGATTAACATATAGGATAAATTTCATCATTATCACCACGCGGGTGAAAAATCGTAATATTCTTGGACACAACATAGACAAAACAACAAGGTCTCGGCCTACGTCAAGGTCGTAATGATGACAGGTCTGCCAAAGTTTGAGTCGTGTCTGATAGCTTAGTCAAAAGCACGCTATCATTTTGACAGCTCGATACACTAGACGTTTTTTAATTTTATTGAATTTTAATGAAATTTGGTATGGAGGTAGATGAGGCGTTGGATTAACATATAGGATAAATTTCATCATTATCACCACGCGGGTGAAAAATCGTAATATTCTTGGACACAACATAGACAAAACAACAAGGTCTCGGCCTACGTCAAGGTCGTAATGATGACAGGTCTGCCAAAGTTTGAGTCGTGTCTGATAGCTTAGTCAAAAGCACGCTATCATTTTGACAGCTCGATACACTAGACGTTTTTTAATTTTATTGAATTTTAATGAAATTTGGTATGGAGGTAGATGAGGCGTTGGATTAACATATAGGATAAATTTCATCATTATCACCACGCGGGTGAAAAATCGTAATATTCTTGGACACAACATAGACAAAACAACAAGGTCTCGGCCTACGTGAAGGTCGTAATGATGACAGGTCTGCCAAAGTTTGAGTCGTGTCTGATAGCTTAGTCAAAAGCACGCTATCATTTTGACAGCTCGATACACTAGACGTTTTTTAATTTTATTGAATTTTAATGAAATTTGGTATGGAGGTAGATGAGGCGTTGGATTAACATATAGGATAAATTTCATCATTATCACCACGCGGGTGAAAAATCGTAATATTCTTGGACACAACATAGACAAAACAACAAGGTCTCGGCCTACGTCAAGGTCGTAATGATGACAGGTCTGCCAAAGTTTGAGTCGTGTCTGATAGCTTAGTCAAAAGCACGCTATCATTTTGACAACTCGATACACTAGACGTTTTTTAATTTTATTGAATTTTAATGAAATTTGGTATGGAGGTAGATGAGGCGTTGGATTAACATATAGGATAAATTTCATCATTATCACCACGCGGGTGAAAAATCGTAATATTCTTGGACACAACATAGACAAAACAACAAGGTCTCGGCCTACGTCAAGGTCGTAATGATGACAGGTCTGCCAAAGTTTGAGTCGTGTCTGATAGCTTAGTCAAAAGCACGCTATCATTTTGACAGCTCGATAAACTAGACGTTTTTTAATTTTATTGAATTTTAATGAAATTTGGTATGGAGGTAGATGAGGCGTTGGATTAACATATAGGATAAATTTCATCATTATCACCACGCGGGTGAAAAATCGTAATATTCTTGGACACAACATAGACAAAACAACAAGGTCTCGGCCTACGTCAAGGTCGTAATGATGACAGGTCTGCCAAAGTTTGAGTCGTGTCTGATAGCTTAGTCAAAAGCACGCTATCATTTTGACAGCTCGATACACTAGACGTTTTTTAAATTTATTGAATTTTAATGAAATTTGGTATGGAGGTAGATGAGGCGCTGGATTAACATATAGGATTCATTTCATCATTATCACCACGCGGGTGAAAAATCGTAATATTCTTGGACACAACATAGACAAAACAACAAGGTCTCGGCCTACGTTAAGATCGTAATGATGACAGTTCTGTCAAAGTTGGTGTCAGTTTCTGATAGCTTAATCAAAAGAACTCTATCATTTTGACAGCTCGATACACTAGACGTGCTCGGCGACCGTCAAGGGTCATGAAATGTAATGACAGTTTTTGCCATGGTGATCAGTTTTGTATTTTTATGTACGTACGAGTATATATTATATGAACTGTATTATATTATTACTGTTTACTGATTGATTTACTAAGTTCTTAAATTAATCATATAACCATATTAAATTAATGGTTAAAGATAGATATGTCTTTGGAGAAGATATGATTAATTTAAGTGTATTTATTATATATTATATGTAGTTATTAAGTAATTTAATATGAATAAGCTACTCAAAGTACTAATCATGCGTAGACGACGTCGCGGACACCATTTAGTGTTTAAATATTATAATTAATAAATAACTAATACAAATTTACAAATAGTAAATAAATATAAATAATACTTGATACGAAAGACATGCATTTGACTCAAATCAGCGAGTATTTTACACAGAAATGCCGGTTCATTAACGAAGGCTGCGTTATTTAAAGACACACCTTTATACTTTTAAAATATACCATGAAGTTTACTAGTATTATGTATTATTTTTAATTTTTTATGACATTACTGGAGGCTTGGGATATATTTTATTATTTTAATAGTAACATTGTCTGTCTCATGTTTGACAGGCGAACATTTTGCCTGTATATCTATCGCGTTATGACCGTTGCAGAAAACTAGTTTTGTTTCCAAATTTATGGAGTCTGGGGCAGGTCTTCAAACATTTTACTCAACTATACAGGCATAAAATAATATTTTAATGTTTTTATGTTTTGTCATCGTCCATCAATTTCATCATCAATCATTAAATCAAGTTTAATGTTTGGCTTGAGTTTCGGTCGAAATAAGTAACTGCCACTCGGGAAAATATTTTGCTACTCTGTGAATGAAATCGTAATGTCAATATGGGTGAACCAATTGAAAAAAAAATGATTTAAAATATAATGATAAATAATATGATGTATAATTTAATCATTTACTAGCGGCTGCCCGCGACTGCGTTCGTATGGTAGGTTCGGCTTTCGGCTTCGCCCACACCTCCCATGTTCTCTTATTTTTTAACTGACTTCAAAAAAAGGAGAAGTTTATATGTTCGTGCGTGTTTTGGTGTAAAATACGGTTCCATTTTTAGGTAATAAAATGTTATTTTATACGAAACTTCTCCTGACAATAATTAACAAAACAAAAAATGAATAAGCAACATTTTTCCATCCTTTCACACGTGTTCCGATGACCAAGGGAAATAGGGATTTATTTATTTATACATATATATAGATTTAATTACACTCTTCGCAAAATGAAGTTAATAAGGGCGCTGAATCGGAAAATAGTAACGCCATAGCTCATTCAATCGATATGTTGACTACCGAAGTGTTGAACTAAAAATAAATAAATAAATAATAACCACTTGAAATATAACAAATTCCTCTTTAGGTCCTCCTCTAAGTACCTAATCTATTATTTAAACTTACGGTAATTTGCTTACGATCACCACTAAAATATATCTGACTGATACCTTTACAATCAAAGAAAACTCTTATAAAACGACTTAGTTGATATGAGAGACTCAAAACGTCTTATCATATATAGGGATATCTCATGCCGTATCATGACCGCCCATTTTGACACTATGAATTTTAAGTATTTAATGGTAGTAAGATATTTTTGTACCTATACAATTGTATCCTAATTCTTTATTTGTAATCTATGTGTAATGTGGTGTTTAAATAAGTTAGTCTACCTATCTTTTTTTTTCGTATGGGGAATGCTCTTACGCATCCCCGCTGACCCAGGGAGGTTCGACGTGGTATGTCGGACTCGTCATCTACGCGCTAACTGCACCCATAGCAGCAAGCAGGCCATACCGACTAAAACCCACACGGTGTCCCTAGGGGCGCCTTGATGCCGGGACAGCGGGTACGTTATAGATAGATAAATAGATAGATAGAGAGATATATATATCTATCTTAACCACAGAATCACACGACGTAAGGCGTCATATTGTATCTCACTATAATTATAATCGAAAATCATTTTTGACCTAACACGTAAGGCGCCATACATCTTACCATATTCTCGAAAAACATTTTTGAATTAACAGTTAGGTTATTATTTATTTGCATTTTTCCTAAGATCTACGGATTTTTCATAATGTTCTGAGGCAGTAACGACTGATCCGGCCCAGTATGAAACAACACCTTATTATTTTGTTGGCGCAAAAGTTACGTCATTAACCTTACGCTTATCATATTATGCAATATCATGATCATAATCATAATCAGTCAATTATGTTTCCACTGCTGGGACTCGAGCCTTCCTCCCAGAGAGAGGAAATGAGCCATAATCCACCACGCGGGCCCAGTGCCGCTTGGTAGATAGGTTAGTGGCCAACCCATGTCGAAGTTTTTAGGCCGCCCGAAGGCCTGCTACCCTAGCCTTACGACTGTAGTCCTAAGACAAACAACCGAGACAGACCGAAGCGCTCAGTTGAATAATGCCACTAGCGGTCACCCATCCATGTCCTGACCGCAGCAAGTGTTGCTTAACTTGTTGATCGTTCTTTCCATTTTTCTTTGCTTTTATGCAATGTAATACGTATTTGATAAAAGTGTATCTACTTTAATTATAAGTTTTTAAGTATTCCATAATATTTTCTTAATTTTATCTGTCTATCTATCTATTATTAGGCTTATTTATTCCATTCGAAAATTTGTTGATTATTGATAAAGGCTTCAGAATGTTTGATGTAAAACTATGGGCTAGTAGCCTCTGTGTGTGTACCTATTTGTTGGGCTTAAACAAGTACAATTTGAAAAATTTACTACCGACTTCCATTCTATTCAGTTATTGGAGTGTATCTCAAAAACCGAATTTGATGAAAGACCACACAGGAAGCACCAACTTTCAAACAAAAAATAATTTTGAGAATCGGTGCACCCAGTCGAAAGTTATGGAGGTAACAAATAAAAAAAAATACAGTCGAATTGAGTACCTCCTCTTTTTTTGGTAGGCTGTAGAAAAGAATAATTAGGTGTAGGTATTTCGTGACATTGAATACTGATAAATTTATTTAAATCGACAGAATCACTTTAACAAGAAGTTGTGTTTCTTCTAGAAAACGTTTGAAGGCCTTCATCAAGAGTATATATCTTAAAAAAGTGAAAATCAGATAATACTCTTCTAACATGACTCCTCGTTATTTTCAAACGTGTTTTAGAAGTAGAACATGCAATACCAGTATATCGATACTGTCAATTTTCTTTTCCCGATATTTTTCATCAACGTAAAAACCAGATTAGTATGCGAATTTCGACTTATCGAACTGCGAAATGGAACCAGCGTTCGGATAGCTCTAGCATCAAGAAACCCATGAGTAATGCATATTCACTGGCAGGATGCGACAACTTTTAGTGAAAAAAGAACAGAATTAAAAAGATTTAATACTGAAAACATGTTTTTAATTAGAAATACAGGATCACTCACTTAATATTGATCAGATATGTCCGACTAATAGTTTCGACCACGTCCGGTGGTCTTTTTCAAGAAGTATTCAGGACGCCTGCGTCCATGACGTCTCTATTTACATTTTCACTAACACATGGCTTTTTTGACTTATGAATTAAGTTAAATATGTTTCCGTAAATGCCACGAGATCCAGTTAGAGAATTTTTTTATCCATTATTTATAATTTTATTTTATTATTTTCTCACAAGCGCCGGAATGCCCAAGCCATTACTTGATAGATGTGAAACACAAAGATTGCTCATGATCGTTGCAGCGCCACCCAGGGCTAGAAGTATAGTTGTGCGAGGACGGCGCTCGTCATCCCGAGACATTGATTTTTGAGTGTTCGTCCAGCAATTCCACCTACTACAGTGCCCCCTATGCCCTAAAACACGATGCTGGCGCGCTATTGCTTCGCATTAGAATATCTGATGCTGCGGGTGTACCATGCAAGACGATCTCTTGTTCAAGACGCCGTTTGCTTACGATTCGTGTCCCAACAGCAGCAGAAGGATTTTTTTTGCCTCAAACTTTTATCGCCTCTCAAAATAAAAGTTAGCTACTAGCTCCAACCATAACCCAATAAAAATTGGGAAGGCAGTAATGTACGACCACTGGAATGCACAGCCAAGTATTGCACAACCCGTATTGTACAGCCCATATTCCGTGTACATGCCCTCGGAATATCGGGCTTTGCAATACGGGTCGTACATTCCGACCTGAGCAAAGAGGGTACGGGGTGACAATGCACAGCCAGGAATGTACAGCCCGGATCCATGTAAACGGCTTCGAATTGATGGGCTGTGCAATACGGGGCGTACAATACGGGTCGTACATTATTTGGTTGCGCAATACTGGCTGTACAATAT
Organism: Selenia dentaria; assembly: GCA_917880725.1. Lineage (NCBI taxonomy): Eukaryota > Metazoa > Arthropoda > Insecta > Lepidoptera > Geometridae > Selenia > Selenia dentaria. The sequence goes on from OU862876.1 coordinate 37,714,318, forward strand.
AGTGACTCAAAAATTGCATTGTAATTAACATAGTATAAACTACAGTATTGATTTTAACCTCCGTAAATTTAGCATTATTGCAATCTGGTATACGGTATTACAAACATTGGGACACCGCAAACTCGTAATAATAAAAATAAGCTGAGATTTTGCTTGGTGCAGTTTATAAGTGTTTATTAAAACGGGTGTCCCAAAACTTAACGATTACCTGGTACCCGGAGAGAGGCCAAAGTATACCAATTGTGAAAAAATTAAGAAAAAAATATGCATGTCACCAAGCTATCATATTTTTTTTCAAAAAGTTTAAAATAGTTTGACTGATGTTTTATAAATCAGTCATACTATTAATTATATCTATATTAATCTTAAATAACATATATATTAATAATATTAGTATATATTAATCTTAAATAACAGTGATATTAGTCGCAACCACAAGTCAAGGTAATGAACATTGTTAACTATGTAAAAAAAAGTTTTGATGAGTTATGGTTTACAAAATTATTGTCAGTTGACTTTGACACTTTATGATGGAAATATTTTTTTTTTTTTTTGTCTTAGTTTTATCAAAACTACCTTAATCTACGTATACCTTAACCTCTCGCCCGGTACCAAGTTATCGTTGAATTTCGGGACAGTATATTACCTGATATTTATATTATGATTTTAAAGACCCCTTGGCTTAGCTTAGTAGTTCAAAGGGGAAGGTACCACGACAGATTCCTGACAGGGTGAAAATATTTGTGTTATGAGCAAGAAAAGCATGTTCTCAGGTCTAGAACTATCGTGATGGCTTAATTTGTGAACGATAACACAAATCTCGTACATGATGTCCGAGAATCTCGGTATTAGATATTAAATATTTTATTTTATTTTTTTTTCTATTAGGAAGTCTATCGACTACAAAAGTATATTTAGGCACTAAAATAATACAATAAAAAGTAATTTAGAAGTCTCCACTTCTAGCATTAAAATAACTAGAATGATAACTAGAAAAAATAATGTGTTTTTAGTTCTGAAGCGCTCGTAGCGGAGCTCGACTTGGCCATCTTAACCTCTCAAGAAGTTGAGCAACTCTTGCTGCGGTCAGGGCTTGGATGGGCACGTGAAACCGTCGGTCCCGGTTGTTTGTCTTAGGACAATATTCGTTAGGCTATGTCGAGGGCCTTCGGGCGGCCTGAAAACTTCGACATGGGTTGGCCATTAACCTATGCACCAATCTGCACTGGGCCCGCGTGGTGGATTATGGCCCAACCCTCTCTCTGAGAGGAAGGCTCGAGTCCCAGCAGTGGGAACAAAATGGGCTGAATGAATATGAATGTGTTTTTGGAATATCGGCAATTAGCAAGTTGCATGCTACCCAAATTAATTTGTGCCTCACAAATTTCAGGCAGAGATTCCTTACCTAAAATTGCCAAATGATATGTTTTTTACGGCTTTGTCTATGACTTTTGACCGGTATTAGCCATCGGTCTACAACTAATGTAACCTCTGTTAGTGCGATCTTATTATTTCGGTACTCAATCCTAAAACTCTCTTTATTCCCCTTCGATCATAGTAATTTTATTAAAGATGCGGTAAAAAATATGAAATTAAAGTGACTTCCCGCGTACAGTTTTCATTGTGTCAGGGGACACAATGGCAACCCTGATACAATATTTAATCATAGTAATGGCGTTGATATCTTTTACGTAGTCGTAAAAGATTTCTTGGGCACATTTATATAAACAATACCTGTTAAGAAGCACAGCAACATTTACCTATTTATATTTTAGACTAAGCTAGATAGAAAATAGTTGATTAAGTCTTAAATAAAAGTAATGTAAAATCATTGTAAGTAACGTAAAGTAAGCAAAATTGTAAGAGATAGCAATATCCTCCTTCTCGGATGACCTTGAATATGACGTAGACAGGGACCGAGCATATCGCTATCTCCCTCATATAGCCGTAGTCGCGGTCAAAGTAAGGCGCTAGTTGCGCGACCTAATGCGGCTCTTAAGCAGGCTAATTTATATGAAAATCGAGATTGCCTGTACTCTTATGCGCTCGGAGTAACCACCGACCATAATACTGCGAATCATCAACAATTTCTTTAGAAATTACTTGTTGATCGCACCCGTGGCCACGGCTGCGGAGGGGATAGTTTGCCCCACGAACGCCGGAGTGAGTATTATGCTTGCGTAATACTCGCTCCAGTACTCGCGCAAAGTGCACCCGACCAGCCGCCCATGGACTGCGGCAACCCTAAAAAAGGCCCTTCTAAGGGCCACCCACCGCCGATAGGGGAACTGACCACTCCCCCGACGCAAAAAGGCCCTTTTAAGGGCCACGTAACCCGACCACGTACTACTTCTAACCAGAGTAGTGATAGCGACTCCACCGATAGCGAGGGCGGTAACCCCCCCGTATCGGAAGAAAGTATCAAGCGCACGGAGCGCGCACCGAGTTCGACATTATCGCCGAAGGGACGGCACGAGCGTGATATTCTCACACTCGCTCGGCTTATTGAAGCCGAGGCTCTTTCGGAGGGAATGTTGAACTGGATGGGCATCTACGTGCGCATCGAAGAGGCCGAATTAGAAGGACGCGACATGTCAGCCGAGGACCGTAAAGTACTGGAACTCGCGTCGCGATCCCTAATCACCCTGCCGCCGACCAAGCCGCTTGCTCTCAGCGCAAGGAGGCGCAAACTGACCAGCCCATTGAAGCCCGCAGACGACCCTAAACGTCCGCGGATAGTTAGATCGCAATCCGCGAACCCTCCTACGAAGGAGAGAGAGGGACAGAGCGATGCCGTTCCAGTACTAGAAGGAAAGGGACAGCACGATATGCGCCCGCCTGGAGTGCAAGCGAGACAGCAAGCACCCCGTGCAACCGCTCAAGTGGCAGTACGTCCACCCGTACACACCGCACGCCCGACTACCCAGACGGCAATGCGCCCGCCCGCCCAAGCGGCCGCCCGCCCTCCCATCAAGGATACCGCACGCCCATCGACATCGACGGCGAACATATCTGTGGCTAGCACTAGCGCAGAGCCCTTGCCGCAAAGGCAGAAGCGCAAAGGCACGGATCACGCAGACAAGCCATCGTTTGCGCGCGTTGCGCAAACCGAGAAGCAGGGTGGTACCAAGGATACCCCCCGCACAGCACCCCCGCAACCAACACAAACGACTGCGAGAGCGGGACAGAAACCGAGAGAGGCGATGGATACGCAATTGCCTACCGCGAAACAAATGCCTACCGCTAGAGCGGGACAGCAAGAGGTGAAGGACGGACAATCCCCCTCACCCCCTGCAACTGCAATTGAGAAAGAGAAAGGTCCCCGCTATCCTCCACTAATTGTGGAAAGAATTGAAAATTGGACATTCCATTTCAAGGAGATAGCGGCGATACTAGGGAGGCCACCTAATGGAAGACCGTTCGGGCAAGGAATACGTTTCATGCCCACAGATGAAACTGAATACCGGGCTATCCAGTCTTACCTCACACAATTAGAAAAAGAGGAAAACATAAGCTGGTTTAGCTACTCGCTGCCGGCCGAGCGAAGCCTGAAAGTTGCCCTCCGGGGTTTGCCTGCGGACACGGACCCCGAGGAAATAAAAGAGGCCCTCGTAGAAAAAGGATTCGAGCCGGAATATGTTAAGAACATACAAGCCAGGCAAGGGCGCCCTGGCAGTATTTTCTACGTGCAACTCCGGAAGAACGCACATACCATACCGGCCATCTACGATGTGGATGAATTGCTTCTGATGCCGGGAGTAATCATCGAAGCTTGGCGCGGCAAGAAAGGCCCCGCACAGTGCCACCGCTGCCAAAAGTTCCGCCACAGCTCGCACAACTGCCACCGAGCCCAGGCATGTGTACGCTGTGGCGAAGAACACTCAGCAAAGGAATGCCCCCGCCCCAGAGAAGAGCCGGCAACCTGTGCAAACTGCCAGGGTATGCACCCCGCCAACTTCAAAGCCTGTCCAGTCTTCCGGAAGGAGATTAGAAATAAATCGGCGGGGACTGTTGCTGCTACCCAGACGATACGTCGAGGTGTTGCTCCTATAGTCCCAGTAACTATTGAAGAAACTGCGGAGGCCACGTTAATGGCACCGGCGAACCTGCCAAAGGGTACCGGGCCCAAGACAAAGAAACCCAAGAAAAAGGCAAAAGCAACAAAGCAGCCGCAGCAACAGCAACAGCAACAACAACAGAAGGACGCCCCCCGCCGTGACTCCCTAGGGCAGACCATCGGCGTTCTGAAAGAAATCCTGGAGGCGGTGCAAAAAGGCACCGACCCCGAAACGGCCACTTTACAGGGCCTAATGCGCATACTGAACACCAACAATGGATCACGGGCTTAGGATCGTCCACTGGAATGCCCATTCGCTCGCGGGGAAGAAATTACTGCTGACCATCTTCCTCCGCGAGCATAACATAGACATAATGTTGGTCAGTGAGACGTTCCTAAAACCAGGAAAAACCTTCAAAGTGCCCAATTATCACGTCTACAGAAAGGACGAGGCGACGGAAACTGGACACGCTTGTCGCGGCCTTGCAGTGTTGGTCCACCGGAGAATCATCCACCAGCTGATCCCGATAGAAGAGTTCCAGTCACTACAAGCCCTGGGTGTGCTTGTTAGCATCGCCGGCGAAAAACGGCGTTTGTTCGCGGCATATAAGCCACCGCACTCTCTACTGAACCCAGGCGATATCAGAAAATTACTAAACGCCGAAGAGCCTACAATTATAGCCGGAGATCTCAATTCCAAGCACACCCACTGGAACTCGACTAAGACAAACCGGAACGGTAGAGTCTTATTTCAAGATTCGGTGGACCATAACTATGATGTCATTGGACCAGACGAGCCAACCCACTACCACTATACGGATGAAGGTGACATCATTGACGTCACCATATATAAGGGTTTCAGAACGCCGCCTACACAGACTGTACTGCCGGATCTTCCTTCAGATCACCGCCCGGTACTCCTGACGCTAACGGAACTCCCAAGCAGGGTCGCCGCCCCCGTCCGGAGGCGGAAGATATGCTGGGAGACTTTCCAGCGAGAAGCGCAGGAGCAAACCACGACGAGGCCCATCAATAATGAAGAAGAATTAGAAATGGCGACCGAAGAGCTGACCACAGCCATCCAATCCTCCCTCGAGACAGCGTCGCACACCACCACGCCGGTAGAGAGGGCACCCCCCCTCCCGGCGTGGATTAGGAACCTCATTAGCGAAAAAAGGGAGACGAGGAAGCTGTGGCAGCAAACTAGATGCCCGCGACTAAAGAGTAAGGTGAACGCGCTGGTGGAGCGCGTGAAGACCACTCTACAGGACCATGCCACGCATAGTTGGTATGCACACTTGGACTCTGTGGCCACAGAGCTCCCGTCAGTCCACAGACTTTGCAACCAACTATCGCGCACCCCGGAGCCGACCAGACCACTGATCGGGAGGGACGGCCAATTGAAATTCGAAGCCACAGACCGAGCTGAGATCTTTGCAGACCACTTGGAGGCGCAATTTCAACCCAACCCGGTCAGTGACACCACCCAGATCGACACCATAAGCAGGCAGGTAGAACAATACCTGTCTGCGCCACCGGACGTGACCGAAGAGGAGGAGGCGCACATCATTTTCTCACCGGGCAGAGTGCAGAGGATGATTAGGCGCCTACCCAACAAGAAAGCCCCAGGGCTCGACAAGATATCAAATGAAACCTTAAAACACTTGCCGCACAGAGCCCTGGCCGCCCTTACAAGGATTTACAATGGGATAGTGCGCTGTGGCCATTTCCCGAAGACTTGGAAGACGGGCGTCGTAATAATGCTCCCTAAACCCGGAAAAGATCCAAAGAGACCGGATAGCTACCGTCCAATCACGCTGCTTAGTACCCTCTCAAAGACTTTCGAGAGGCTACTATTAACGCACCTAACGCCGCACATCACACCTCGGGAAGAGCAGTACGGGTTTAGGGCAGAACATTCCACCACACTCCAATTGACGCGCGTCATCAATGAAATGGCCACAAGCCACAACAAGAAGGAGTACGTTGTGGCCGCACTACTGGATATGGAGAAGGCCTTCGACCGTGTATGGCATGAGGGCCTCCTGTTTAAGCTGCTGAAGAGCCCCATGCCTAGAAGACAGGTCGAAATAATAAAGTCTTTCCTGACGGACCGACGTATCGTCGTCCGAATCGAGGAAACACTATCATCTGAGAAACCTGTGAAAGCCGGAGTACCACAGGGGAGCTGTCTCTCCCCAATTCTCTATGCGTGGTACACAAATGACATCCCACTGGTGGGCCGCGCAAAACTCGCCCTCTACGCTGACGACGCCGCATACTACGTTTCCTCGATCCGGACGAAAAACGCCGTCGGAATAATCCAGGAAAATTTAGACGCCCTTCCTGAATGGTTAGCGAAGTGGAGGATGAAGATGAACGTTGGCAAGACTCAGGCCCTTGTCACGGGCAGAACCAACCTCCCCGCGCCTCTGAAGATACTGGATGAAGAGATCCCATGGGCCCCGGTGGTGAAATACCTCGGGGTCGAAATTGACCGAAACCTTACGTTCGCCAAGCACGTCAAAACGGTCGTAGGAAAGGCGAAAGGCGCCAGAGCACGCCTTATGCCGGTCCTACGATCAAGGCTACCACTCCGGGTGAAACTACTAGTCTACAAGACGTACATCCGGCCGATAATAACGTACGCCGCCCCGGCGTGGTATGCGCAAGCAGCCACACACCTACAAAATAGACTCCAAGCGCAAGAAAATATCACTCTACGCGCTATCGTCGAGGCTCCGCGATACGTCCGAAACTCGACGATAGCAAGAGACCTAAAACAAGAGACTATCCGTGAATTCATCGAACGCCTCACCACGAACATGTTCGCAAAGGCGGACATTTCGCGACTTCCACACCTAAGAGGCATAGCACCACTACATGCAAGACCCCCCGAAGCTCGCGGAATCAGAAGACTGAAACCGTCGTCACGAGAACTCATCCCATTAGAGACCGAACACGAAGAAGAAGAAGAGGAAGATGCGAGGGTGGATCCGCCGGTGGTTGCTATCGCGGTCGCCGATCAGCTCGCTGGGCTTCCCCTAGGGCCACTAGGGGTCTCACCCGGTGTGCTTGACTCGCCCCGACATCAGTGACCACCGGTTGGAAAAGCCCGTGAAGCCGACTATCAAAGGACCCGTTCATCTTAATGAACGGAGACGAGCCAGGGGCAGAGGGCATAGCCCTGACCCCCTTTCCCCGCTTGAACCGCACATTCGAGCGAGACGAAGACCCGACTGAAAATCGAGAGGACCAAGTTCGACGTGAATTCGCCACAATACGATTCATTCAGGTTCCTCAGGAAAATCTCCTGAGTTCAGTGCGTGCAGTTGGTGTTAGGTTGGGTGGGAGATCGTTCTCCGCAGTAGCGTTGAGACGCCCCCCACACTTCCCTCACCGCTCCCCCGCAATTCGGAGATTTTCCAAGAAATCGTTGTTTTTCAGTGTACGGTTGCATTGTGGTTGTAGGTCCGCTCCGGCGTGATCTCCCACGTGCCTCTTCCGAACACTAACGAACTTCGCTCCCGAAACTGAAGCGTCGCAGCATCCGGTACGACCCACGCTTCAACTTTAAGGAGTGATACTGGCTAGGGGTTTGTGTCAAACCTCAGTGCAGTATCAATTTAGCCTGTATATATCTGATAAAATACACCTCCCTGAGGCACTCGCTAGTTGCACAAGCATCACGAGTGTACTCAAAGGGTATAGTACATATACATTTACAATCTTTGTTTCGACATACACAACACATATCGCTGTCCTAGATGGCAGACGATGACCGCTCACCGCCGCGTAGAAGGCCCGGAGCGTATGATCACCTTGTGCATAAGGACGACATACCAGAAGGGTTTGTGGCCTTTCAACGCAAGACGGGTGAATTAATAGTTATTCATGAGGCATTTTTCGACTGGTATGAAGCCGGCGAGATAGATTCGGAGGGTGATGGCGGAGCTGGATTCGCACGCCTAGAGGCTGAGCCCCCTAGACGGCGCGAAACCGAACCTGCACCTCCGACTTCTACAGTCGACCTAGAGGCGAGTAAGAGTGAGAGGAAAGTGAGGAAGAGTAAGGGAAAGAGAGAGAAGAAGGATAGGAGGGATAAGAGGGAGAAGGAGGAGAGAGAGAGAGAGGATGAGAGATTGAGGAATACCAGTAGCGAAAGCCAAAAGAAGGCAACCGACCTAGGTCTCAGCGTCGTCACACCTGAGTGTGTTGACGAGGCTGAAACTGAACGGAGGCCTCTGGGCAGAGGCGCCTCAAAAAAGAGGCGCGACTCCTCTGATGAGGACTTGGGGGGTGACGAGAAGAGGTTGCGGCATAAAACCTCTGCCACCCCACCCACCCCCGCACCATTAGCGCAGCCCTCGACCAGCCGCGCGCACCACCCAAAGCATTCAACATTGTCGTCATCGGAGGGCGAACCTGCCAACATCACGGCTGACTCCGATGATTACAGCGACGTGGAGCCGAACATACTCCGACGTGCCAACACCGACTCGACCTCGTATGCAGCGATCGAGTCGGTACCAATGGATGCGGTACCGATGCCATCACCACCTACAGCACCGGCTGAAGCAGCGCGCTCATACGCAGCGACGCTAGCTTCGCCGGCAACTTCAAGGCCTGTCTCCCCTGTGTTGAATCAGGCACCTGCAGCAACAACAACCGCTTTACCGAAGGGCTACCCACCGATCATTATCGAGTCGCTGCCAGGATGGGTAAGCATCTTTGATGAATTAAAGCGAAAGCTAGGACACCCGCTAAGTGTGAAATCTATAGGCAAGGGGTTCCGCTTCGCGTGCAGTACAAGTGACGAGTTTAGGGCGGTGCAGCGCGCCCTAACCGAAGCAGCAGCAGTCGACAAGCGGGTCGCGTGGCACTGCTACGCGGTCGCCGCCGACCTGCCCACCAAGATCGCCATCAAGGGCCTACCATACGGTGTAGACCCAGCAATCATCGTCGCGGAACTCGAGTCAAAGGGTTTCGCGACGAAATACGTTAAAGAGATTCTTCCTAGAAGGGGCAGCAAAGGAGGGCCTACCTATTACGCCCTCCTTAACCGACTGAACAATGAGGAGAAACATAGACTATACGCCGTAAGCGAACTTTTAAATATCCCGAACGTCCGCCTAGAAGGGTGGGTACCGCGTGCCGGAACGGTCCCACAGTGCCATAGGTGTCAGATGTTCGGGCACGCGTCGGGAGGGTGTCATCGCCCCCCGCGTTGTGTTAAGTGCGCGGGTGAACACTTTGCGGCCGAATGTAACCGCGACATTAACCAGCCACCAAAGTGCGTCAATTGCAGGGGCAAGCACGTTGCGTGCAGTCGCACGTGCCCACACTATCTCAGGGAGGCCAGGAAGAGAAGCTAAAGGTGCAGGGTCACTACCCTAGAGTAGCCCCCCAAGGCCCCGTCAATCAACATCAGCGCGCGCAGGCGGTGCGCGCACCTCAACCACACCAACACGAAAACCGGCAGCAAAAGCCGAGAGTGGTAGTGCCTCGTGCGGATATCGAACCGGCCCGCACTGAGAGCGCACCACTACGCCAAACATCTCAACGTCCAACACCTTCGCTAGCGCCCGCGGCCAACCTCCCTACGGGTAGAGACGAGCCGCTACCGCAGCGAAGGCGCCGAAAACGTAACCGACGCAGTCGGGATAAGAAACAAGCCAAAGACGGCCCTAAAGCGGTATCAACACCCATACCGCCCACTACACAAGTACCAACAGGGCCGACAGAGGGCGTGCGCGAGCATCATACGCCCGCGTTCGTACCTCCACAAGTCGAAAGAAGACAGTCGGCCCAGCAGCAACACCAACGTCAACAACATCAACAACAACAACAGCAACATGATACTAGAACTCACCCTGCGCACCCGGCGGTGACCACAACAGTACCTGTGCCTAGGCGCGGGCAACAGACTCAACAAACCGAACCAGAGGTCGGTCATGAGGGTCCTTGGATTGTCATCCTGGGGATCCTGACCGACCTACTCCTGACCTTAGCCGCAGGCGGCGATCTGAGAGAAGCAGCCGGAAGAGGACTTGAGGCGCTAGCTCGGGTCAAGTTTGGCTGCTAAGATGTAAACAACACGACATACAATAGCCAAGATTGCCTTTATCACCAAAGCGAGACGGCAATATACATAGAAAGAGCGAGACAAAACACTCACAGCAAACAATACCTATGGGCGAATAATACCTACAGGCGCGAAACATGAAGCAAAGCCAAGAAAATAGAAACACAGAATGTAGTAAGTAGACACGACGCGATGAAAGGCACGCTAGGGCCCCCGTGAGTTGATGGCTACAAGAGCCACCTCCGGGTGGTACAGCGTGTCATATCTGATTGTACAGCGCAGCTTTTATGTGCGTACAATATCTGCGTAGTATTGACCTGAAGGCATGCTACGTAGACAAACGAGTTACCAGGGGGTAGTGGCCCCCTGAGGTCCAGCAGGGGTAAGGAGCGGAAGCTCGAGACCTCCACCAGCCCCGAGGGGGTTGAAGAATCACATCGTATCGTATCGTATGAAAATCGAAGTTTTGTGAAGTGCGATCGGATACGTTAACTGAAACCAAATACAACTGTGCAACTGTGATCTTCTTCTTTTATTCGCCCTGCGCCGGAATTATCAACATTGGTCCTTCGTTGCCGGATCTGAAGAAGAAGAAGAAAATGAGTATTCGGAGTTCTGTGACGACTCGTGGTCAGTTAAGAAGGCTGGCCGATCGCCGCGAAATGGAAACGGGGACGGACTCCGGTTTGCCTTCCGAACGGGCGCCGGGTTCGCCTTCAGTCGCGAACACTACTTCAGTGTCTACCCCGCTCATCCCGACAGTGAAAGGAGGAACATTCGATCACGGCATGATCGATCCTTTGCCGGGACTGGAAGCGGCACAAGACAAGACAAAGACAGCACGACATAGGACATCTCGCTCTAGCCGCGCGTCGTCCAAAGGCAGCCGCAGAAGCGCGGACTACCTAAAGAAGCGCGCCGAGTACGAAGCTGAGCGGGAAATAGGGAAAATAAGGGAAAGTTTGGTAAAGAAGAAATTGGAAGTGGAACTCGCCGAAATTGAAGCCGCAGCGGACGACGACATTAGCAGTGACGGGGAAGGCACGGCGAGACGTGTAGAAGAGTGGATTAATACCACACCGCAAAACGCACGAGAAGACACGACGCTCCGTGACACTGCCGCACCACTGGCTACGTCAACGTTACGTGCGCCCGCGCTGAACACTCTTGCTGCGGTTCAAGATTCTCCGGCGTCGCCTACGCCCCCCGCGCCCCGCGCGGCGCCCGTCGCGCACCGCACACTGTTGCCCGTGCGACCCGCGCGTCGCGCCCCGCCGCCGCCGGCAGCCCCCGCGCCCCGCGAGGCGCGCGAACCCCGCATGCCACCCGTGTCGGCATCGCGCCGTGTGTACTACGACACAGAAGTGCGTCAGAACCAGGAAGTGCATAACGGCCGGCGGAGTGATTGGTTCGAACAACGAAGGGATTTCTCTAGTGACCGAAGAGACCGGCGAATCGACAAACTCGCGGAAGCCATAACACATTTGGCTCGACCAAGGCCGGTCCCGCGCCAGGCGTACGAACTACCTTACTTTAATGGGAACCCAGCTGAATGGATCTCCTACAAAAACATGTACGAAGAGACGACGAGGATATACGACTTCAAGTCACATGAAAATATGGCCCGGCTCAAGACCTCACTACAAGGCGAAGCCAAAACCGCGGTGGAAGATTTGCTGTGCTCATCAGTAAACCCTAATGAGATTATGAGGGCGCTAGAAAGGAACTATGGGCACCCTAACATGGTCCTCGAGTGTGCGCTAAACAAAATCAAGAATTTACCAAAAGTCTCTCAAAGTGGACGGGAGTTGCGTCAGTGTGCCACAGCAGTGCGCAATTGCGTATCCCTATTGAAGAACATCCGAGCTGATGGATATTTGAACAATCCGCAATTAGTCAGCGAGTTACTCAACAAGCTGACGCAGAGTCAGCGAGAAAAGTATGGCGACTTCGCGATGGGGTTGGACCATAGACAGGGCGTGGACCTAAGAGTGTCCCCGAACCTCGAAATATTTGCGGAATTTTTGGAGCACCTCTCGCACGCTGCGTCATACTACGTGCAAATAGACTTGTCGTCAGGAACAACCGGACAAGCTGCGTCATTTATGAAAAATCAAAGAGGCATACCGCCGCGACAAGCTCAGCGCGTCCATGTTCAAAGTGAGACAACTAAAGAGGATTCACAGCAAGCAGAAACAAAAACCAAGTGCTCAATGTGTGAAGGTGATCATAACATCACAAAGTGCACCAAGTTTATTGAACTGAGTGTCAACGATCGATGGGAGGCGGTGAAGAAACAAAGACTGTGCTTCAAGTGTCTGATAAAGAAACACTCAAGGAATATGTGCCGCGCCAAACGATGCGAGAAGTGTAATTTCTCCCACCATGTGATGCTACACACTGACAAGTTAAGACAAACTGAAAGTGTAACGAATGTGGGGGAGCGGGAAGCGAAAGCCTTGTTAAAAGTGATACCGGTAACAATCACGGACGTTAGTGGTGTGAAACAGGACACACAGTGTTACGCGCTCCTGGATGACGGAGCTACAGTGTCGTTGTTGGACAGTTCATTAGCTGGGGACGCTAAAGGACCATTAGTGCCACTAATAATTAAAAGTGCGCGTGGACACGAAGTGTCGGACAAATCATCACGCATAGTGACAGTGACTTTACATGGACCAAACGGGCGAGATCACAAAGTGAAGTGCAGAACGCTCGCCAACATGAACCTGCCGTCACAGTCGTTGTCGGCGACCACTATTGAGGATAACGCTCATCTCTGCGGTCTGGGTTGCGAAGAAATGCAGGGAGCCAAGCCGATGCTGCTGCTGGGTCAGGACAATTGGGAGCTTCTCGTCGGCCAGGACGTCCGCCGTGGAAAATCCGGTAAGCCAGTTGCCTCTCTCACTGATTTAGGGTGGGTTATCCACGGTCCAGTCGGTAACGCGCAGGGTGGTGATCACACGGTAAATTGCTTGGCGGTTTCTCTACCCGATCTACACGATGTAGTTAAGGCCCAGTTCGAGTTGGAGGCGATAGGTATCTCCGAGGAACCACGACGACATCGTGATCTCGATCGAGCCATAGCCATTTTAGATCGCACGAGCCGACGTACAGCTGATGGCACGCAATGGGAGGTAGGTTTATTGTGGAAGAGCGATGATGTTGAGATGCCGGACAACTACCGTCTTGCTCGTCAACGCTTGCAGGGGATCGAGCGGAAAATGGACCGGAACGCTGAGTTCGCAGAGGCCTATACAAAGCAAGTGGAGCGGCTCGTAAGCCAAGGCTACGCGAGGAAAGTGGACGGCGGCATCAATGCTAACCGGGTTTGGTATTTACCACATTTCGGTGTGGTAAATGTTAACAAGCCCGGAAAACTAAGGTTGGTATTTGACGCTGCAGCTACATTTCAAGGCACTTGTCTTAACGACAATTTGCTCACGGGCCCGGACCTGCTTAACTCACTGCTGAGCGTATTGTTTAAGTTTAGGGTGGGGCCTATAGCGTACTCAGGGGACATAGCCGATATGTTCCTGCGGATAAAGGTCAGGCCGGAAGACCAAGGGGCTCAACTCTTTTTGTGGCGAGGGTCAGATCGACAGAAAGACCCTGAGGTATTCGCTATGAGCTCCATGATCTTCGGCGCCGCATCTTCATCCATAACGGCGATCTACGTGCTCAACAAAAATGCAGGTGAGTACGAAAAGTCACACAGTGATGCGGTCAAAGCCATAAAAGCTAAACACTACATGGACGACTACCTGGACAGCACGTGGTCCGTGGAGAAAGCTGGCCAACTGATCGAGGAGGTGACCAAGATCCACGCAGCAGGTGGTTTCGAAATACGAGGATGGGTCACCAACTCAGCAGAGTTGCGACACAAGTTGAACGTGCAGATGCCAGAGCGAGTTGCGCTTCATAAAGGTGAGTGCGATAAGGAGCGGACATTGGGTATGATGTGGACGCCAGGCACAGACCAATTGACGTACGATCTCTCCTTCAAACGGCTGCCTAACGAAATCACCGAGGGAAAGGTGGTACCGTCGAAGAGAGAGTTTTTGAGTTTCATAATGTCCGTGTTCGACCCACTTGGACTGGTATACCCGTGCATTATACAGTCTCGTATGCTAATGCAGAAGATCTGGAAATCAGGTATAAATTGGGACGACAAACTGAAGGAACCAGAAGCTGAACTCTGGTTCAAATGGCTTGACAGTCTGCGAACTCTGCGTGATATCGAGATCCCACGATGGTACGGGCTCGAAACTGATGACCTTGAATTGCATGTCTTCGGAGATGCCAGCGAGCTGGCTTACGCCGCGGTAGCCTATCTGGTAGGTAAAGGTGCAGATGGGAGCAGAAAAACCGCCATCATAATGGGTAAAGCCAGGGTAGCTCCACAAAAGGTCGTATCGATCCCACGGTTAGAATTGCAAGCAGCTGTATTGGCTAGCCGTTTAGCCTGTACAGTTGAGAAAGAGTTGGGGTTGCCTATAAAGGCTAAATATCTATGGACGGATAGTAGAACCGTCATGAAATGGATAAATTCAGACGCGCACGAATTTCAGAAATTCGTGTCCCATAGGTTAGCGGAAATAGATAGGAAGTCAGTGAGAGGTAACTGGCGCTGGGTTCCATCGGCGGAAAACCCGGCTGACGAGGCAACCCGATGGAACTGGCCCGGTAATTGCAGTAAATGGCTTTCTGGTCCCTCTTTTCTTGTCAATCCGCAGGACTTATGGCCGACGTGTGACGACAACGAGGCACGTGAAGAGGACTTGGAACGAGCGCAACGGGTGCATGTTGTGTCGATGCCCACCCCGTCGCTGCTGGACAGCACGCGCCACTCTACCTGGGTGCGTGCTCAGCGCGTCATGGCGCGCATACTCGCCTTCGTTGACCGGTGCCGGAAGCGCCGCTTGACTACGGAACTGAACATGGCTGACATGCAGGAGGCCGAGTCCCGCCTGCTGAGATGCATCCAAGTGGAGAGCTTCCCCGAGGAGATGAGAACATTGACAAAAGGACAACACTTACCTGCGACGAGTAAGTTGCGATCCCTTGACCCAATGCTGTACAATGATGGCCTGCTTCGAGTACGAGGACGACTCAACGCCAGCACTACCCTGACGTTCGACGAGAAGCATCCGATAATATTGGATGGTCATCACCCACTGGCGAGGAAACTGGTGTATCAATACCATCAGGCTGCGCTACACGCCAACCAAGAGACCGTGGTGAATAATATACGGGAAAGGTTCTGGGTGACCAACCTGAGAGCGACGGTGAAAGCGGTGGTAGCGAAGTGTCAAATCTGCCGCATACGGAAAGCTAAACCGATCGCACCAAAGATGGGAGACTTGCCATCGGCAAGATTGGAGACAGGCAGACGCGCCTTCATCCACACGGGCGTGGACTACTTCGGCCCCATGGAGGTCACTATCGGACGGCGCCGAGAGAAGAGATGGGGCGTATTATTCACCTGCCTCGCAACACGTGCCGTACATTTGGAGTTGGCGGCCTCACTAAGCGCTGACTCTGCAATCCTGGCTCTGCGGCGTCTCATAGCGCGAAGAGGACAGCAAACGCATTTATACTCCGACAGAGGCACTAATTTCGTCGGAGCCAATACCGAACTTCGGGCGGCGTTGAGAGAGCTGAAACACGATCAAGTGAAGGATGAGGCCACTGCTAAGGGCATCACCTGGATTTTTAATCCACCAGCAGCACCTCACATGGGAGGAAGTTGGGAGAGACTGGTGCGCTCCGTGAAGAACGCCTTGAAATACACACTAAAGGAACGAGCGCCGCGCGAGGAGGTACTATACACCCTCCTGACTGAAGCCGAGCTGGTCATAAACAGCCGGCCGTTGACATACGTAGCGAATGACAGCGACCAGCCGGTCGTCTTAACACCGAACCATTTACTGCTGGGTACCGCCTCGGGAAGCGCCCCAATTGCTCGCTTGGATGCCACCGACGTTGATGCTCGCCGGCAATGGATAAAGGCTAATGCGCTGGCGGAATCATTTTGGAAGCGTTGGTTGCGAGAATATTTACCAACCCTGCAGCGGCGTCAAAAGTGGACTCAATGTGGACCTAACATGAAAGTGGGAGACGTGGTAGTGATCGCGGATGACAATCGACCGCGAAATCAGTGGCCAAAAGGCATTGTGAAAACTTTACATCACGGTAAAGACTCTGTAGTGCGGGTTGTAGATATAACCACGTCAAATGGGGTCCTGCGACGACCTGTAGTAAAGGTTGTTGTGCTTCCAACAGATAATGTGCTCGATTGAACTCTCACACAGGGGGTGGGAAATGTTAAGAAGCACAGCAACATTTACCTATTTATATTTTAGACTAAGCTAGATAGAAAATAGTTGATTAAGTCTTAAATAAAAGTAATGTAAAATCATTGTAAGTAACGTAAAGTAAGCAAAATTGTAAGAGATAGCAATATCCTCCTTCTCGGATGACCTTGAATATGACGTAGACAGGGACCGAGCATATCGCTATCTCCCTCATATAGCCGTAGTCGCGGTCAAAGTAAGGCGCTAGTTGCGCGACCTAATGCGGCTCTTAAGCAGGCTAATTTATATGAAAATCGAAGTTTTGTGAAGTGCGATCGGATACGTTAACTGAAACCAAATACAACTGTGCAACTGTGATCTTCTTCTTTTATTCGCCCTGCGCCGGAATTATCAACAATACCTCTTGGAGGCTTTATAACATTTTTTTATATAAGTGATATTTGCAAGATCTGCATGGTATGCATTATATAATCTCTTTGTTAATTAGTGTACAATATTGAATGTGGTGGTTCGGAATCGATAACTGGACATTATACTCGTAGTAAAAGAAAAAAATACATGTTTTTATTATTATAAATCCATATTCGTACCGTTGTACCTATTCTAAGCGGGTAGGTATGTCTCGCGAAGTTACTGTTATCTATTATGTGATGTGATGTATGATATGGCACTATGGCACTCCGTGGGGCGGCGAATATGGGTACATAGTACTTAATGAAAAATATATGCAAACTTTTTCTTTTACTTTCATGACCAGCTTTCGACTCCTAACCGTTCAATATTGTGCACTAATTAACAAATACCTTATATACGACTAGCGATGAAGTACTTAAATTTTCCATCTTCATCATCACTATTAAAACTAAACTCTGTCAAAAAGGTTATTACAAAATTTCGGATTACTTGGAGGATAGAACAACTTGGGACTAATCACTCCAGGATCATCTACTCTTGTATTACCATGACAAACGTGTCTTGCCCTACTGATACCATTATTATGGTATCTTTTATACACTGGAGCTGAAAATGAACATTTGTTAAATACATTAACGGCCGTTTTCAATATTCTATCTATCCATAGTTTTTCTTATTACCGATAGAAATTTGACACAACGTCCATACCTAAAGTGTCAAATATCTATCTCTAGTAAGGTAAACCGACGATAGATAGGTTATTGAAAACGGCCGTAAGTAATTTGCGATAAAAATAAATGTAAATAGACAAGCCCCCTGAGTTTCTTGCCGGATCTTCTCAGTCGTGGTCGCGTTCCAATCCGGTTGTAGATTTAATAAATATAAATGCAAAGTGACAATTTGTAAGTGCCTCCGTAGGGCTATGCAGAATAAACGATTTGATTTTGAATTTTTGATTTCATGGCTCTGCAGATGTGCTCGCCACCTCGGGGCACTTATTTTAGACTGTTAGATCTTTACACACTTTACAGTTTCTTTACTTACTAACTATAAAGATTTCTTAGGCGTTCGCGAGTCTTATACATTGAAAATTGAAATAGTCATGAGTAGTCTACCCGCATAAAGCTGTTTAATTTCTTCCTCTCTATTATGGTGGCTGAAGCAAGGGGTAACCTTGTTGATTTGTTGAGAATAGTTTTGCAATATCCGTTGCTAATGCTTTATTCATAAAAATAACTAAGTACGTGTATTTGGTAAAAACATGTTAAACTAAAAATATTAATTGTATGTTTTAAACTATCACGGTTGTTCACTAAAGTTATATGATCATTAACGGGATATTTACCGTGGTAAGGTTGTCTTCCCCGTGAACACGGTGCATGTAACTGCGCCGAAATATCGGGAGCTCATTCCACAACCTTACCACGGTAAATATCCCGTTAATAATCATATAACTTTAATTGTATGTATTGTGCATATTATTTTATATAATATATTATTTGAATGAATCTTCACAATTCGATTCAAACGAAATAGCCCTTCACATATCCTTGTTATGGTAAGTACTTTTAGTTTGAGAAAAATCAACGCATACGAGTATGCATATCGACGACATAACCACGAAAAAAGGCTGTACAATTCAAATATATAAGTATCACGATATTTACACTCCATTCGGTAGAGTTTTATTACTTATCTGTAATTGTAAGTATGTATTACCTAACATCTGTACCTACACATGCAAAATTCTCGTGAATCAATGTTTTAATTCGAGAAACGGGGGACTAGTAGGTCCCTTGTACTCGCTCTTTGACATTTGAAGCGAAACGGACTTCTAAAAAATCTTTGACCTGCAGAAACCCTGCATCCCTCGTTAGGATGTTAAGAGGAAGAGGTGTGCGACTAGATACCCACCCTTTTCATGAAAGCAATAACAAAACTAAAGTTTTATATAAGAAAGTCAGAAGTGAGTTTTGTAAAACTAACGTCAGTACTTTTGAAAAAAATATGGAATAAATCCACAGTGATACAGCAAAAGCTCAGGTGTAATAACGAAGCAACTCTACATCAGAAACATTATGAAGACAAATATGAATATGAATAACAAACTTGAAACTTTATAAAAGTAACTTCTAACATACAATTAACGCAGTACCCTGAGCCAGCTAATATACCACTGAATAAGGATAAATTAGACGTTCTTACTAAAAAAGTCAAACTAGGTTCGGTTATCGATAAACTGTCAAATAAGATACGCCATAGCCCTGGAGCTCCTTCGTGAGCAATAATCGGATGAATGATACATATCTAGAAACCATAGCTTTGCATAGTCATCAGTTGAATACATTGTTACCGAATTTGCGTAAACCTGTCCATGTGAATTCGGAATGTTCTAAATCGGACACTGTATCAGTAAAGGAATAATCGATCTGTAACAAATTTATGCGCGATTGAATATACAGTACAAACATGTCATACACAAGTACAATTTGAAAAATGTAAACCGACTTCTATTCTATTCAATTATTGGAGTATATCTCAAAAACTACTAAACCGAATTTGACGAAATTTAAATGGAACCACGCGGGAAGCACTAGCTTTCAAACAAGAATTTTGAGAATCGGTTTATCTAGTCGAAAGTTAAGAGGTAACTTCAATAAAAAAAACCTTTTTTTTGGAAGTCCGTGGAAAAGTATCAATATAAATCATTTTCAAAACAAGACTTCTTTATTGAACTGGGTAAAACTCTAATATATGGTACGAGTTGTTAAATTAGATCAAATCAATTGTAAGCTGAAATGGCTGCAGTACTATTAGAAACATCTTACTTATATTAAAAAAAAGACGTGTGGCACTCGGAAACTGCCGCGGTAAAGCTATTGCATAGCTGTTTTTATCAACTTATGCAATTATAATTATTTAACCAATGCCATCTAGAGGCGAGTTGCTGAACTAAAGAGACAAGCGTAATATTTCAAAAAGTCATTAAAAGTTCTGCTATTCATCGATAGATGGAGTCGGAGTGGGGGGGAGGGGGTTAGGTTATTTTCGTTACGGAATTTCTGGATTCGGTCTCCACGCTCAAGGCCCGCGATAGAAGATATGCAATAGCTTAAAAAAATATCACATTGTATCATGTTAATGTTATTAATGTAAACACATACACAGATAGAGGCTCAGTGTGTGTAAACACTTAGACTTAACGGGCTTTGCTACAATACTTTGCATAACAAACGGTAACAGTCGCAAGATAAATGTTGTAAAAAAAATGATACGTAATGAGGATACAGTCACTCAATTATAACATTTGTACCGCTGACCTAAAAATTGCATTGGCGTATTGACTTATTAACGCACTATACAACGGCTATACAAACACGTATTAAAATGATTACAACAGTTCTAGCAAGAGGAAGTATACCAACATAGATATACCAAAAGCAAAGAGAACTAATAAAGAAATGTGCCCGACAAACCATATCGAATGCGTGTACAAGCGTGTCACGAGTCATTGTGACATAACCATATCACTTGATTTCAAGTTTCCAAGTACGAAGAAAGCCTTCGCAGTAGATACCCTAACAGTTAGTATGGACCGTTTGACGTAGATTAAGCAACAGTTAGTGTGGCGAAGGTGGGGAATCGGGCAGACGGCGAGCCGGTCCAACTTTGGCTGATCAGTTAGTGAGTGGTTTGTTTAAGTGCGCCCGCGCTCGCAACATAACGGAACGTAAGTGAACTTATACATCAATCATGATTATTACGAAGATAGTTAGCATGTTCTTTTGTAATTTAGTGTCGGTACACGCACTGCGAGTTTAATGCTTGGCGAATTTTTTATTGATAACTATGTTATATGGTAGAGACAGTTGAAAGTTTTTCAGATTGTGTTGATGATGTTACTGGTTTTATAGTAGATTGAATCATTAAAAAGCATTTCGATACGGTACATTAAAAATCATAGTTATTATTAGGTATTGTACATATAATAAAGCTATTAAGAACATTGTATTTTAGCTAAGTGGTTGTAGTCTTAAACTTTATAAACATAGTAATTGAACGTAGCGGAGTGTGATAGTAGGCATAAATAGAGAATGCTGACCACTTCCCTAACCTACCTGAATTATACCCACGCGGAGGAACAAGACTCATACTTTTCTCCTTGAAAGGAAGAGAAGAAGACCACAATTGTACATGCCGATAAAAGAGAGATGAATGAATAAAACCGTTAAGTGGTGTATAGATGTATTTCTCACAGAACCTACAGCAGATACGTACAAGTTTGTAAAAATAGAAAATCAAGATGCGCGAGTCGATCATAATAACGCAGAACATAATAAATAAGTTTTCGCATAACATAAACATAATAAGGCGTAATATTTTGTCATATTAAATCCGTTTCTATAGCACGTATATTGATAGGTAAATACTTGAATTTGTTTCTATTTTTATCGTCACTATTCAGTGGTCAGATCAATACAGCATTCTGGAAGTTTATTTTATTATAGATATCACTGTTTATATCCTTTATATAATCTCATTCGGTAATATTCTAATTATGAAATGAAATACAGACTTTTATTGGCATATTTTATTTACATACCTCTTTAAGAAAATTAAATTAAAGCATTATTCTCCTAACAAAACAATGCTTTAAAACATTTTTTTTAATTATTAAAGTACAATGTGTCCCGACCAAGGAGGTTTCAATTCAATTTAAGTACACATTATCTGTGGTGAGCGCGCTGGTTCCGAGCCAATAGACCAATAACATACTTTTTCCACTGATATTGGCAAAATTGTGGTTACGCCGCACAAGCCATACAAACAAGAAGAAGAAGAAGAGTTTTTTTTCCATTTTGGCGCTATTTCGTACATACGAATTTGAGTAATATTTTGTTGGATAAACTTTAGTAGCAAAAATGTCATGAGATTAAATAAAGTAGTGTATGCAACTGCATATAATTAGGTATTATAACACTCGTGTAAAAAACTACACTCATGTTTTAATACCCTCTACTATATGACAGTTGCATAAACTACTATTATATTATTATTTCATTGTCAGTACTCGTGGCTCGTTATTTCACATTCTTGCATATATCCCTAGATTAATATTATTAAATTGTATTTTATAAAATTATGACTCGCAAACATGAGCTTGCTAAGTTTTTATATATAACAAGAATAACAAGAAGTGTCTCTTTTTATCGTGTCAACAACAATGTTTTACTGTTAGTAGAATTCTTAATAGTATTACATTTAGTAAATGCATTCGAAAGTATATGTTTATCCCGGCTTATCTCCAAAACTGCTAGGCCAATATTGACGAGACTTTCACTGGGATTAACGAGGATTTGATGTATAATGGAGTATCTTACACTACTTTTTATCATCGGGTATCTCTTTCAGGTCCAAGCGCAGTTATATATAAAATCAATCTTGTATTGTTTGTATCGATGTTTATAAATCTAAACAACAACAATATACTTATACGACATTATTGAGTTGTAGGCACTGAATGTTAGCTAAAACAAATAATAAATAAGCACAAAATTTCTTTATCGTTCAGAGCTTGCTAGAGGCGTCCTTAACTATCCAATTATAGGCTAACTAATATCATCTGTACCGTTTAGTTCTTCGAATTGTTTAGTACGACGGCCCCTTAACTATCGGCATCAGTTGAAGTGTTAGGACGGTTGTCGCTAGGCCATGATGAGGGGTCTTCAGGCGGATTGAGAATCAAACACAAGGGCCTGCTCAGGGAAACTGAGGCCAAATATCCAAGAAAAAACTGTTTCTTGATAGATATATAACTCTTTATTGTTACAGAAATAACATTACAATATACGAACTTAAATTTAAGGGACACAAAGATAGTGTCACAATGCGTGGCCATCACTACTAGTAATTTCATCCGCGTAACCATAGGATAGAAGTATATAAAAATTGATAGAGATGGATGCCTTGTAACATAATACATAAACATGTAAATAAAAAAGGGTGTTTCTAGGTTGTTTCATTCCACTTCGCCGCAAATAAAGAAGTTTAAATTCAAATAACATTCATTTTAGAAATGTTATGCAATGATTTTCAAACCGAAGGGAAGTAAATTAACTACTGAAAATGTAGAATTTTATGGAAGCCAACTTAATTGCTTGTAAAACTCGTTCAATGAGAGAAAATTGAAATAGAAAATACTAATGTCTCATTACGAAATAGGAAACTACTTAACATATTTTTATCGATTGCAAGCTACGAAGAAATAAGGTCTATTTCTGCGTAGATTGCGAGTAAATTGCAGTTGACAACCAACCTGGAAAGTAACAGAGAAATTTTACAAATATATTAATTTTTCATTATTTTTTTTAAGCTTTCCCAAATAAATAAATCATGCTTGTCTTTCGATTTGACTATTCATCTTTTCACGTAGTAAATATGTCTTACAAACTGAAAAAAAAACGACTGACAAAAATCTGGACTTGAATGGGGTGTGTATATTGCTTCTGGTATGATTAGCATCCTATCTAGCCTAGCTGTCAGAGCCAAACTAGGACGGCATAAAAAAAGTAAACAACACTTTAGGTTTAGTGCTTTTTTCATTTTGCAAATCCTGTTAGGTCCGCTTGATGACGCTATTATTTTACATAGCCCTCTTGAAAACCAATTTCCCCATCCCTGCACTCGACTCTCCACCCACCTTTAACCCACCATTGTGTTCGCGTAATCGATTACTACCCCTCTCTGATGAGAAAAGCTCGAGTCTCAGAAGTGGGGAAGAAACGGGAATATTATGCTGTATGTAAACAGTTGTCCGCCCTGCACCCAGCGTATACCCATATTGTCGATTGGTATCAAACGGCCACTGCAGTAAACAAGCTCACATGTAGATTTTGTCTGCAAATTCCTGTTAAAATAATTACGAGTACTGATGAGAGTGACCAACGCGATAGTCGAGTGGCGTAAAACTAAACTGTGATATTTAGGGTTCAAACCCTGGATCAGAGAAAAAGTTATAGGGTTTTTTGGATAAAGGAATCTTAAATAGTAAAGAGTGATACCTTGAAGAGGGCAGATCGGATAAAGAAAATTGCATAAACTCATCCTTATTACATGGGACATAAGGGTATAATTCCAAAAAGTCCAGTTTTCTTTGGAGTGTCATCTTATTTGATTAAAACATATTGTGGAATTCACAATATTCTCTTCGTTCACCCTTTTCTTTGTAAGAGAGCTAACAAAATATTCTAACCATCTATTCTAGAAGGACCTAGCAAGAAAATTTGCGTAAGTATAACGTAATAGTACCGTTGACGTATACAGTACAAACTATTATTTAACTGGTGCAACTGTGGCACAGATAACTCATAGTTTGTACTGTATTCAAATCTTCAATGTGAGGAAACTGAGTCAGAAAATATTACTTCCAGAGTGAGGTCGCAAATACGTTAGAGGATTGGAAATTCGACTTTTCATTCGAATTTGTAAGTCGAGTTTCCTGGCTGGGCCTTGATAGGCCTTTTGTGCAAGAAGCCGTCTTGATTTGTACTACCGTAGTGTCAGATATTTTGCAACTCTCAAACACCTAAGTCTCAAGGAGAGAATCGCAGTACTACAAGTCTAGGTGCCATCTCTCAGGGACAATCATGCAACAAGCCATGATTACCATCAGTCAGACAACTAGGTTGTCCTGTGACATGATTGCATAAAAATCTGGGACAAACTTTAAAAAAACTACAATGCAAGTACGAGGTTATTAGTTACACGTACCTTAAGTAGTATCGTTGTCCAAAAAAACACTATTTAGTTCATGTTAAACTGTTTGTTATTTAAATGTAAATAATAATCATCGAATCTTATTTGCGTTAACGCGAACAATATTTGTAAAACAATATTTTAACACTCAATAAGTAATGTTGAGATGGTAATTGTTTATTTAATATTACTTTATATTATGTTTTATGGTTACACAACTTCATAGGTATGTCAAGAGCAGATCATTATTCAAGGAAATATTATATTGAACTTTATCTAACCAATTTTCAGAGATGGTCACATCGATTAATTAAAACTACCTAATCTAGCGGAATATTATAAATATGTGTATGTTTGACGTATTCACTATTTGTTATAGGTATTTCGAAGGTGACTTAATCATTTTACGGAATAGTTAATATTATCCTGCCTTACCTAAGTTTTACAACGTGTGGTGGAATATTCAGGAGATATTTTTAAAGTTAGAGCAAATAAAACATTTTATGAATTATTAATATTTTATATTACGTCACATTTTATGAACTATCACGTTCACATCAGGTAAAAAGTTTTTAATTAAAAACGGGATCTGTACCGTGTATGAATTTTGTTTACTCGCAATTATGGCGATTGCAACAGCGCGATATCAGAAGCTTAAACAAAAAGTAATACTTACATAGTAAATAAACCATTTTTATCTCTTTATTTTTTATTCGAATCAATAGCGAGGAACTATAAAAAATGTTTTCAGTAAACGAGCCTGCTCTCTTGTTTTCTTTCCATCGCATAAAGCCATTGTAAGTAGGTATTTCAGTATTTTGCTTTTGATTTAACCTGTAAGGGACTTTTGTTGGCATTTTGTTGAATAATATTTATAAAGCATGCGCATTCAGCATATTTGCAATCTAAAATGAATAACATAAATAACACGTATAATGAAGTATTATACTTTATCTGTTTACTGTTTACCTTACCTGTTATGTAACCAGATACGTTATTCAACTTATCTGTAAAAAAAAACTCTGTTTCAGACCGTCAACGGAGTTAAACATAAAAAAAAAACAGAAAAGTAAAAAGTACTAGGGCGGAAAGCTGGCATTTCCCACACCATGTTTGGAAAACGCTCTCTTCGTACACATGCATTGTAAAAAAGTTTTTGTCACTGATACACGCTCATACTCTTAAGAGGGTTTATTGCCATTTAATCTGAACATTAAGACTAGGGTAAGCCTAAACGGATATTGCAAAAAAGAAGTTATTCTAATCCGTCACCGTTCACTTGTTTATATTTAGAAAAAACACTGCCTTTTAAATTTACACAAAGGTGTTTTTAAACTTATTTTTAGCACTTGTATTTATTTATCTCTACGTTTGTACAATGACATTGACCTTCGTAAATTCTTTGGCATGAGTAGGTTGGTAGTGAGAGGGTCGTTATGATTACATTTATCTAAAAACCGATATAGATACAAAAGAAAAAAATAACAATGCTACATGATATGACCAATGGCAGGTAAAAGACGAGGAGACAAAGTTTCTTCAAAAAGTTACTACTATAACTGCGTAACTTACGTGATAGTAAAAATGGAATTAGAAATGATGGTAAAATATTAATATTAGGTACTTAAATTTTTTCACAGATTTCATCTGATAATTTACAAAGGCAATATACAAGTAAAAAAATAGAAACATATTGAATGGATGGTGACATGGTATATCTATTACAAAAATGGGTAAAATGGCATGGCTATTGATATGTACTTATTAGTAATAAGGGAGATAGTGGGTAATGGACGACTCTACGACACCTGCCAATTTCAGTCTCATCATATATTATTTAGTCACGTGAACTTGCTACTTTACGGGCCCCTCATGATGGCCACAACAAAAGGGACAACGTTGATATGGATGGCAAAAGGGTGTCAAGAGGTGTGTAGCGGTTCACTAGAGCGCTACTACCTATAATTATTATTATTATCCAGCTTTGTTAGTAGGTATTAAAATTAAATAAAAAAATAATAATAATAACTATCTAATCTATAAGCCCCATGGTGGAGGGAAGTTTTCAACTAGCAATAATCGCACCTCGGAGTAACCTCATTGGTTACGATATTGCCTCTGCGCAAAGTTAATTGAGCTTTTAAATACATGATTTTATACATTAAATATCATCATCATCATCACCACCACCACCATCATCATCCTCATTATCATCATCATCATCTCAGCAGTAGGACGTCCAC
Organism: Selenia dentaria; assembly: GCA_917880725.1. Lineage (NCBI taxonomy): Eukaryota > Metazoa > Arthropoda > Insecta > Lepidoptera > Geometridae > Selenia > Selenia dentaria. The sequence goes on from OU862876.1 coordinate 37,741,189, forward strand.
TGCTGAATGTGTGAATGAATGCCTCCCCCATAATTTTCCAAAAGAACCGGTTGGAAGCGGCCTGCATCCAATGTTATCCTGCGACTTTTACCAGGTCGTGTGTCCACCTTGTCGGTGGACGACCTACGTTTCGTTTACCGGTCCGTGGTCTTTACTATATAACCTGACGGACCCATCGGCCATCAAACATCAGTAAAAATTATCAACTGAATACATTGGTAACTACTAGAACTAACTAGAAGACCTAAAGAGATTTCGATATAAATGGGATTCACGGTCATATTTAATTAATCTATGACTACCGTATAATACACTAAAGTGGCTAACTGTTAGCTCACTTAACATGACAACGGGGTTTGTTACGTTCGTATTTTTTTTTCTGCTTTTATTTAGGGGCTTTTAGTCGTCCAACCACTGTGTCAGTCCCATATCTGCTGCTCTTAGATCTACACTTAACAACTTTATTCTTCTTTAGTGATCCTATATACGGATCGATATAGAAACCTAGCTGTATCGGATGTTTGCGCAGCTAGGATGCTTTGGAATATATCGACGTCACATCGGTTAAGTCCGAAGTGGGTAGATAGATCCTCCCTCATACATACACTTCGGGCACATTCAGTCAAAAAGTGGTATATATCATCTTTGATTCCACATAGGTTACAATCGGGCTGTTTACTTATCTCATTAAATGTTTGAAGCTATTAAAAGGTACGTGTCCAGAACGCAATCTATGAGCGACTACTATTAATTTACGACTAATAACTTAATATTGGCAAACCACGGTATACGAGGAGGCTCGCTTTGCATAGTTTGGTACCGTATACCTTTTTCTAAAGAGATTATGTCAAAGTATTATTTCCAGAGCGTTGAGATATTGTTTTTGTATTTGAAGACGCTCGTATTTATAAATGTTACTTACTTAAGTAATGCATGACATAACCCTATCAAAATTGGATGTATCTTTTTACGAGTACACTTGTATTAGGTTGCTGTCATGTCATTTTAATTTTGACAGCATAATAGATCCCATTAGATTTTTTTATGTATTTGAAAATAACACTTGTAGTTTTTCAACTTAGCTAATTCTCGTTTAATGTACCTATATTAATCGTCATATCTAAGACATCTTCATGTACTTCGCCAAAATTGATTGCTTAGCTATAAGAGTATTATTGCTTAGTCAAAAGTGAAAGTGAGATTGCGTGATATCGGGAAGTCCGATATTCAGTCATTTTTCAATTGCGCCGTAAATAACGCGTTAATTACCTCCTTTAAAAACTCCGCTGACGTGTTACAAAGGAAATAAGTGAAGTTACTAGGAAGACGAACTGGTAAGAAACTCGGGAAATATTGGAGAGATCTTGATGATAAATGACGTTTTGAGTCGAACTTTAGTCACAGTTGCCCAATTCAAAACATGTACATAGATAGCATCGCGCCGGTACATACATACCTCTGAAGGGTTCGGTACAGAGAAGCATAATAATAATATAATAATATGGGACAACATCCACACAAAGGTCTTCAGGTCCCAAACTAGACAAAGCCTGTACTGACAGAGGGTAACAGGGTAACCTGATGACTGATATACATATACACGCCCAGACATAGATCAAGCAGACATGTCCATGCCCACAAAGGTTTGACCTGTCCGGGGATCGAACCCGGGACCAGCGGCTCAGAAGGCAGGGGTGCTACCAACTGCGCCAACCGGCCTGTCATAAATGTACTGCCAACTTTGCCCGTAATATTTTTGGATCGCGTAAAAGAGGGCGAGCTTATTTATTGCCTATCTTATCATATCCCTTAATTGGGTTTTACGATCAATAGTGTTATGTAATAGGTTTATCCTACGCGTTACACTGCATTGATAACCTACACTAATTTAAATAAAGTGAACGCGAGAAATAAATATAGTTATAATAAATACAAATACGTGACCTGGCCGATTCACAATTGACTCTAAGTCCATACACACACGTTCCACCAAAGGTTCCAATTAGCTTCTGGCTTTGAGGGAAGCATCAGCTCCGGGTTAAGAGCGTGTGGGACCCTTTCATGGTCTTGTTCTATATTAGGTATCCATTGTATGCCTTACGCGCTTTGATTGTATCATCAGGGCGAGAGTATCAATTTACGGCTTTAGAAAAGTATTATCCCGGATTGTTATAGGAATATAATAGACTGTAAGTTTGGTGGGCGATTCCTTCGGTCCAAATCACTAATCTCTTTTTCTCAATTTTTAGATTTCAAATCGAAATCTCTGTAATTAGATCAGAAGTCGGAATCTATCTTTTTCTCTGCGTCTTAAGTGTCCCCTCTCTTTGCGTCTTTTCGCCATTACTTTTTCAGGTCAGTCTCTCTTTTTTCTTCTTAATTTTCAAATTTAACGTATCGCTGGTCAATTAGAAATGAGATTTGATAAGTAGATTTGTAGAACTGTTAGAAACAGAAGAGGTAGATATGTTTCCGGAGCGCTTCAGAGAGTATTTAAACAACTGTTCTTCTCATTTCACGAATTGTAAACAAATTGAAATTGTTGTTTCAAACGTCAGCATTTCCCTGGGTTAAAATTGCACATAACGCATATTATGCTTGATGAATCCAGATTCTGGAATATCTAGCACTTTCATATATAAATGTACTTGTTGAAGCCGGCTATGACAAGCACGGTAATCGGAAATTTCTTAGTACTAAGTTCTAAGAGGCGCCATTGATAGTTGGTGCTGAAAATTGTGTTTGGTGCACGCTGTGTACTCCCGTCCAAACCGAATGTTTTCAATAACAACCCAACAATCCAAATTATTGATTTATAGTTTTGAATCATCCTTTTGATAAGAACGGTGTGTCAAAATATAAGAGGTTACAATAAATGTGAAAGAATGTTAATAGTAGATTATGAACCAAGGAGATAAAGCAGTGTCTTAAGTCACGGGCGTCATACTGAATCCCGAGCGCATTGTAGGGGTCTGAAATTAAACTTTAAGGGTGTAGAGAGCGGTTACGCGTTCAAGCGTTCACGCGGTCAGTTTTGCGTTCGTTGTGTTGTATAACGTTACATATACCTAAACAAGAGGCGTTCTGACCGCGTTGGTCAACTGAGGGTAGACTGTGGGTTAACCAGGTTAACAATAGATTATCTATGGTGCCTGGTTCCGCGACAGTCGAAGGGTTAAATCTGGTACAAGCATCACTTCCTATTGTATTATTACTCGTAATAGTTTACTCGTAAAGTAATATAGACAAGACTTATTTATACCGTTTTATGGATCGTAAACGTAACAATCTTTCGCGATCAACACGCAAGCTACCCGGTAACTTGAAGACTTGCTCCGTAAGAATTATGTACACTTACGTAACTGGCCACTCAGCTGGCATTAGCTTAGCCTATTCGAACTGTATTTGCAGTTAGCCGTTATTTGTATGAAATGTGTTGTGGATTAAAAATATAGGTACAGCTAAGTTATAATGAGCAGAATTTCCTTCATATCTCATTTACACAACTGGTACTATTTACTTATTTTTCATTACATATTAATAATATACGAGTAGGTATGTTCGTTTGAACCACTTTATAAAATAAAAAAATACTGTAATATGTGATACTAACCCGTATTTGTTTATATATTTGTTAGTACATGCTTATGTTTACATATTATTATTACATATATGTATTTGAAAATATAATGTATGTTCGTAAAAATTTACATAAATATAAGTTAAATAGTGATCACCACACTTTTAATACCAGAAATACAAATAGGATAGCTGTACCTAGTTTTAGACTTGCGAAGACTAATAAGTCATTCCTAGGAAATTGTGTGCGTTTTTACAATAAAATCCCAAAGCACATAACTGAGCTTACAGAGGGCAAATTCAAGTTGACTGTAAAAAACGTTTTAATAAAAAAAAAGTTTTAGACTTGCGAAGACTAATAAGTCATTCCTAGGAAATTGTGTGCGTTTTTACAATAAAATCCCAAAGCACATAACTGAGCTTACAGAGGGCAAATTCAAGTTGACTGTAAAAAACGTTTTAATAAAAAAAGCTTACTATAAAGTTCGACATTATATAGAAGATAAAGATGATTGGAATACTCCACTTCTGGCAAGCTGTCTCTCTGCCACTCATAAAATGTAATATTTGTAGTACCTAAGTAGAAACATTGTAAACATCCATATAAAAATAATGGCCCCGAGTTTCTTGCCGCTTCTTCTCGGTGGGTTCTATATATTTTGGAACGCGGCGGTAGAGTCTTTAAAGTACATTATAATGAAAAGTTGACGTTGACGTATAATGATAAGTGCGTCTTTGATGCCTAAATTGAATAAATGATTTTGACTTTGACTTTTGACTTTGATATTTTAATTTCCGTTTCAAAACGCTGTCAGCTCAGTGCTTGGCTATGTTCAATTTCCTTTACTTGAAATAAAATACTTGAAAATGCAAGCGCATCTCGTAAAACCTTATAAAATTAATAAAAAAATTATGTGCATTGTTAAATAAAAAATAACCCGTGAATGTATGTGTATTAAAAATTGCGATTTTACTATATGTGTTTCATAACAAATACAATAGTGAATAAAGAGAAAAACTGTTTTAAATGAGAAATTAAATGGTATGTTGGAGTTTTTTTTTATGTATTCTAGTATGTGAAAATTTGTTTTTAATTAAGTCAATGTGTATTTGGAAGTTTTAGAAATGTCACATTATTTTTTGTAGTTTTAATAAAATAAAAATGAGGGTTTTTATCAACATCATGATATGACATTAGCTCTGAAGACGCCAGTTCTCCGGGAGTTGTATATTAAATTACGCTAGAAATTGTATTTTAAATATGTAGATTGATTGAGTACGATGTTTAAACGCATGTCTTTCATTACCATCCAAACAATAGGTATTTATCCCAACGTTATCTCTACCAATAGTAACTTTAAGTTGTAACATTACTTACTCGTAGTTTAGTCTGCATCTGTATATTTCAAAACATATTTAGTTATGTATATAAAAAACAAATTTAATTTTCTTCCTATGAAAGCTTCGCACCATCCCCTGTATAAGTACTTGTAGTTTGTTGCTGTTGAGAGTACCAGTTAGAGCTGACACGGACTGCCCGAGCAGTGATCAATATAAACCGACCGCTCTTGCAGTCTCATAGTCATCAGCTTGAAGCTGACTTGATAACTGCTTGAGCAGTTGGAAGTCACAATTTCAATTCAAGAGCGGGAAGCGCGCGCGACGTGGAATGAAGAGCGCGGGCAGAGGTAACTGCCGTGCGATTCTGTAATGATTCGTCGTTGCGCTCGTCGACGAGCTCGCCGATGTCAAATACTTTATGAGATATCGCCCTTGTACATATTAAGGTTGCTTTTCCAACGTCACTCTTCATTTGTTTCACGGATGTTGTCAAAGATGCAACGATGTTTGCTCTTAGAGAATCACACGGCTGCGCGACAGCAGTCGACAGCTCGAGCAGTCCGTGTATGCATGGCGACTGCTTGACTGCCAACCGCCCGAAGCATTTGCAACTGCTCGAGCGTTTTCGTGTATGTGTGTACGTAGAAGACTGTAGCTCACTGTGCAGCCGCAGCTTGAAGCAGTTCGTAATGACTGCTCATGTATCTGAGGCCTTAGTGTTAGCTCCCAATATAAAACGCAAGCCGTTAATCAAAATCATATTCAGATTAGTTCCACCACGTAATAACAAACTTTGACCAAATGACATAATGCTTTTAACAAGGCGATGACAACGGCATTGAAATTTCATTCTAGATTTGTATGCATTATTAAAAAGGCATTTATCTGATATCTAAAATACTAATGCTATGCACTAAACAGAAATTGTATAAAAGTTTATGTAACGCCAATTTAAGTATCCGATGCATAATGCATTTTATAATCCTTCACATATAAGATTATGCAACATCTTTAAGTCTTGCTACTTACCAGCACATAATGTTTGAATACGCTCTACAAACGGTATACTATGTGTATGACGTCATAGTCAACTTTATTGCTTTTAAATAATATTGCGACGGTCGTTTAAAATGGGTTGGCTCGTCAATAGGGGTAATTTTTTAAGTACTTACATCACCCTCTAAATGCGCGTTGAAGTAGCATTTCTGCAACTTCGTCAGTTGGAGCTGCTGTATCAGCCAGCAGCGTATTAAAGTTGTTTATTTTAGTATATGCACATTATTGACCACATTGTAAATAAGATTTTTTGAGCCTAAAGTACCGGATATACGACTACTAACTGTCTTTCAAGGAGGGAGGCAAGCCAGGTGGCGGTCATAATAGTAAAGCCTAAATCATTTAAAATTATGTGCATTTGGCAATAGGATTACATCGAAGCGCTCACAGCGGAGCTTGACATGGCGATCTTAACTGATCTACAAGTTAAGCAACTCCTGCTAAGGTCAGGAGTTGAATAGTGGCATTATTCAGCTGAGCGCTTCCGTGTTTCGGAGGGCACGTTAAGCCGTCAGTCCCGGTCGTTTGTACTAAGACGACAGTCGTTAGGCTATATAGAAAGCCTTCAGCCAGCCTAAAAGTTTATACATAGTTTCGCCACTAGCCAAGCCACCAAGCCGCACCGGGCTTGCTGGATGGTTTATGGCCCAAGTCCTCTCCCTGAGAGGAAGATTCGATTCCCAGCAGTGGAAACATAATGGGCTAATTATGCTTATGTTTTCAGTAAGACTACACCACCACAGATGGAATAAAGTTAGGAAGATGGTTATGACAACTATTTCATAAAAGTCATCACTCGTAAAAGACACAGATTTGATCTGACAAAAATGGTGGCTGTATTATCAAAATAATAATAAAAATATTTTTCTACTGACTGAGATTGTAGGAACGGGGTTTTAATTCCGTGCAATTTTCTGTCTCTATAATGGCAAAGTTTAAACTCGCTAAAGAGGCGTTAGTCGTTAGCAAATCATATAAAATAATAAATAATTTATGCGTATCGATAGCAAATGTACACTTTGTCTACGAACTTAATTTAACAACAACAATAATTACTTAATAAACCATGGCTTATGTTGGTACCTTTTACTTAGACTGCTATAAAATACAATTTCTTACGTATACACGGAGTTTCAATTCATAAAGCACCGCAAACATCAAAGTTATATATGAACTCTGTCGCCTAAGTGATTAGAGGTTCTCATAAGATCTCGGTAAAGGCTTTCGAACGCTCCTTTGTATTACGAATCAGCTGAAAGGACGTTCAATATAAGTGATTTGAGTGGCTTCTATGAAATAGGTTCTGGAAATGGCTACTATATAACAATGTTAACATTATTTTTATCTTTTCATTTTTATAGAAAATAAGAATACCCTCGGCGTTCGGTGCCTCGACGGCATAGCAGATGTTTAACATAGTTAGTCAGAAGATTCGGGTACGCCTCCCGTCCAAGGTTTATATTTTGCAATACGGGTCAACTCTGCGCCGGGGCTGTTTTGCACTTAGTTGTGCTTTTATCTTCTGATTACTTGTTTTAATTATCAGCGTGGCGGCTGTAAGGTTTATCGATTTTTAATTCGTTCGGAAACATTTACAAGAAAAACACACAGGCTTTCGGATTTTTAGTATTATAGTGTGATTCGCATCATAAGTGTGAAGGTGTGTATGCATCAGCATATTATTATTCAACAGTTGCTTACATAACCATTAGTGTGTTTCTTTCATATAGATCTATAGAGATACCAATCCTTACACGTACAAAACCTGGTGTCGTAAGCATATCAAGGCCATATTCCGCAATTCAACGTGTTGTTGGATTCAATAAGTTCATTATCCACTGCGATATTATAACTTGTCGTTTGAATATTCATAAGTACAGTGCAAGCATTGGAAACTGTTTACCTACATGCGACGGGGGCGTTTAGTCACATAATACAAAAGTTGCGAACCGCCGCGAGTAATGTGTTCTGTTTTTGGGCATATTGTTGTGCCACCGGTCCCACCCCATTTTCGAATCTCCCTTGTTTCTGTGATCTGTGGTTTCATTTATAACTGGACTCGTTCGTTTGTACATTTGCCGTTCCTCATGTCATTTAGGTAAATATTTAAAATTGCAAGTGTGAATTTTATTCAAGAACTCTGAGACAAGTCACAGTCACACAAATAAGACTATAGATAGATTAACCACTGTCACGTATAAGTCCCGGTATAATAAAGCGGTGGACAAATTACAACAGCTTTATAAGGAGACTAACGACCTATATGTATACGAGTAGGGCGAATTCTAAGGAGACCAGCGAGAACAACGACCTATGTATATACAAGTAGGGCGAATTCTAAGGAGACTAACGACCTATGTGTACACGAGTAGAGCGAATTCTTAGGAGACTAACGACCCATGTATATACGAGTAGGGAAAATTCTAAGGAGACTAACGACCCATGTATATACGAGTAGGGCGAATTCTAAGTAGACTAACGACCCATGTATATACGAGTAGGGCGAATTCTAAGGAAATTAACGACCTACTTATATGTATACAAGTAGGACGAATTCTAAGGAGACTAACGACCTATGTGTGCACGAGTAGACCGAATTCTAAGGAGACTAACGACCTATGTATATACGAGTAGGGCGAATTCTAAGGAAATTAACGACCTATGTATATACGAGTAGGGCGAATTCTAAGGAGACTAACGACCTATTATATACGAGTAGGGCGAATTCTAAGGAGACTAACGACCTATATGTATACAAGTAAGGCGAATTCTATGGAGACTAACAAAAAATACAAAAGTGTTTTATGATTTTGTACACTTTGCCTACACTCGTGCACCATTACGAACACCAAGAAAATCAAACATCATTGCTAGCCATTTTAAGGCGTTTTTCTCGCCATTCCAAATCAATTGAGTTGAATATAAATGATATTTGACAAAGAAGAAGCCAAATGTATTTTAAATTTATTCTCAATGTATTTTTCTATGCCTACGCTTGCTACATAGATAAATAACGTGGTCATTCCTTCAACCCCTCGGGTTTTAATTATATTGTTTGCAAAAGTAGGTACTGTTTCCCAAAACTAGATAACTCTATTTTTAATATAATTAGTTTTCCTTTAGTTAAGTAAAATAATTCTAAGCTCACCACTGCAACTTTGATCAAGTTAATGAGCATTATTTTTACCTGCAAAAATGAAGTTCATAATAACTTCCTCTGCGAAGTGCCACGGGTGCTGAGTTAATCTGTGAAATATTTCATACAACGGGATAGACAAGCAAAATACCTTCCTCGTCTTTGTTCTTACGTTAGCTAGCATAATTATTTCTAGGAAGGTTTTTGATTAATAAAGCCTTTGGCGCTGTGAAGTCTGCATTTGTTTACGTCACGAATGAACTTACATTCTAAAACCAATTATTTGTTTCTTTTCAGTCTACCCCGCTCACGTTTTTCCAGTAAACTATGATTGGTTGGCGCAGTAGCGCGTAGCCTTAGATGTTAAATTATGTTACCTGTTTCAACTTATTTCTGATCTATTTAGGTACTTCTTCAAAAATACTTTGTTTACCTCGTTTTTCTATCGACGTCCAAAAAGGAGGTACTCAATTCGAATTTTTTAATGTCTCTCATAACTTTCGACTGGGTGAACCGATTCTCAAAATTCTATTTTGTTTGAAAGCTGGTGCTTCCCGTGTCCCATTTAATTTATATCAAATTCGGTCGAGTTGTTTTTGAGTTACGCTCCAATAACAGAATAGCATGAAAGTCGGTATCAAAATTTTCAAATTGTACTTGTTTCTCTGTTACCTGAGTACCAGCATGTGCAAGATTTATCAAGCAATTTGACTCCAGGACATGGCTATTCTCTTAAACAAAGGTGTCTGCTTATTTATAATGAGAAGCCTGTGATGAGCTAGTTTTTCTATCGTTTGAGTTTTTTTGTTAGTGGACTCACATGGTTGTAGGTACATTTCGCATTCTTAAAGTTAAATAAATGTTTATGATTCATGTATGGGCCTCGAGTAAGAGTTTTGTTTACGTATAGGGTCAAGTCAACGTCGCACAAATATGTCTGTCATTAAGTCACTGTCCTGTCTAAGTAACGTTTTAGTAAAGCGGTGGATACATTACTTAAATTTTCTAAAGCGATTGACCAGAAAAACACAAAACAACATTTCATAATTGTGTCCACTTTGCCTACTTTTTGCTGCGTTTCTAACACCTGACAAGTCAAAACTCGAAGAAACACCAATCTAGAAATATATAACATAATTAATAACAGCAATTTTTGACTTTTTTCCACCATCTCCTTTACCGTTCCTATCTATTATACTACTATTGTAAGTTGTAACACGAATCATAACATAATAAACAGAAGGCTTTCGCGTAACTCAAGATATATTATTATCCTTTTGAATACGTGATTTTCTATAGAAATATTATTGCGATGCATGAAAATTACCTAGGCTCGACAGAAGAGACTACTTAATTCATATTCTGAGTCAAAGGGCGGGATTACAAAAGTAATCCCAGCAGCGTATGCAGCTAAGCTGCAGACAAAGAACTGAAGCTGCACAGCTACGAGTAAAATTTCTTTTTCTTTTACTCTCAAATCTCCAAGAGTGAGATTCACAACAGAGCATCTCAGTGGAGTACCGAACTAAATTTATTATTACTTACTATATTAATAAAACCATTGTTTTGTCCTTAAAATCACAATACCTTCAAAGTTATGTAAGTAAATTTAATAAGTTCAAATTGATCATGACATGTTTTGATTAAGGTGATAGTCTCCAGGTTTTGTACGAAATGGGCAGATATACAGGTATCGTATAAAGATAATTTTTTACTCCTTCGGTTATCTACGTAACTGGCTTCTGAACTAAACGTGTCTAAGTAATATTTGTATTAATTTTTTTATTGATTCAGAATCTTGGAGTAATACGCTGTAGTATTGCAGAATAGCTTATATCAATAGAGAAGTACCTAATAAAGGCAACGGGAAATGACACCAGTTATTCGATCTCCGTAGTTTCACCTGCTACGGTATACGTAACAAGATAATTGGAGTTGCCATATTTATACCGGGTACTCGGTAGAATTTCTTTGAATGAAATTGCAGGTACATTCATCCAGTGTTGTACTTAGCTACTCGTAGTACATCGGTGGGTAATGTCAGGATAATGTACTTGATAAAGACAATGATAGCTATTCGCTTCTGCAGAGCACCAAACTGAACTAGCGAACTAAAATATTTTTTTTTGTCAATTAGGTAGTTGTTATTCTGTTCGTATACAATTTCTATTATATACAACTTCAAGCGCGCCGGGTGTGCAAATTAAACCGTTTAAAATGTATACTTACTAACTTTATATAATTGCGAAAGTTGCTATATCTAGCATCTGTAAGAGCCTAAGCACACGGCGTATTTTAAACGCGCAGACGACGAGCGTTTCACGAACGCGCGTTTACGGCGCCGTAAGTTAAACTATTAATTCTATTCGAGTCTCGTTTGAAGTGCATTAACGCGCGTCAACTGCGCGATGTCTGCGCGTTTTAAATAAGCCGTGTGCTAAGGCTCTATCAATATGTAGCAACATATGTTTTCTATTTATGACATTACGATTTCATTGAACCACCTAGCATAGTGAGAGTAGGTATTGCACGTCACACGCAGAACTACATACATACCAGCCGTGCGATTCTCTCAAGAGCAAACATCGTTGCATCTTTGACAATTTCCGTGAAACAAATGAAGATATCTCATAAAGTCATTGACATCGGTGAGCTCGTCGACGAGCTGATGTACCTACGAATCATGAGAATCATTAGAATCGCACGGTTGATAATTGCAATATTTTACATTCAAATGTAGCTTTGATATCGGAGCAGACAGAATTACTGAGTCCTTTCGTAGAGCAGTCTAGTTGTAATCGTTTTAAAAAAGAAGGAAATGCGTTTGTGTATGATCACCGATTTCTCCGTCAACTGTAAATAGATTTTGAAAGATATTTATTTGTTGATAGCTGATTCCATTTATATTTCATTACAATCGGTTAAAAACTGCTGAGTTAAGCTCTATAATATTTAAAAAAAACATGTGTTTTGTATAACGATGATATTGAAATTCCGGAAGTAGAAGTAGCACGTTAGTAGTGACGTCGGTGTTATTTTTTAAATAATCACTCGTCAGCCACGGATATTACTTAGTGTTTTCTTTTAAATAAATATTCTCTAACTAATTTCTATGCCTATATATTTTATAATAAAGGTGACTTTACAATTCACTGTATTAGTTAAAAGTAGGGATCGACCGAAAGTTCGGTTCCGTCGATCGGTTTCGGTTGCTGCCAGTTTCGGCCCAGAAAACCAGTTTCGGCCTTAGTTGCGGAAACAGCCGCGCCGCGGGCTCAGGTCACCGCCATCTATCGATAATCACATTGAGTTGAATTTGTGTTTTTCACATAAATTAGTAGGTAATTATTTTTTTGTTTTTACTTTTACTTCTGTTATTATTTATTTTATTTTAATGGCAATAATAAGGTAATGAACTTTATTATGTTGAGTTTAATTTTAAAGCAAAATATAAAACAGACAATATTCGATTTATACATAAAATTAATATGTACTCGTACATATAAATATATTTACTTATGTAAGTTTCCCTTCCGATTTCGGTTTTTGCCGAAACTGAGAGCAAACACGAAAGTTCGGTTCTGTTTCAGCTGTAAAACCTATTTTGGTCGGACACTAATTAAAAACAACGAGCTCGTCGACGAGCTCACCGATGTCAAATACTTTATGTGATATCGCCCTTGTACACAAGGTTATTTTTCCAACGTTTCTTGTCATCTCGTCATTTGTTTCACGGATGTTGTCAAAGATGCAACGATGTTTGCTCTTTGAGAATCGCACGGCAGTATACAAAACTGATTGTTGTCCTGTCAGTGTAGGCTTAACTTTATTATATAAACTTTGTACTTTAAATCTTTGAAAGGTGGCATAGAAAATGCATGAAACCTAATTAAAAATATCTCTACATCATTCTGTAAGGTTTGAAACATCTATCCCGTTTTACAATTTTATGTGTTCGCTCCGAATGCAAAAAAGACGGGAAAAGCATTGTACTTCGTTAGTATGATAATATTTTTCATCTCTTTAAATGAGACCGAAACAAAAAGGTTCCTCCACAGTCAGAGCAAGACATAACGACAGAAATACTACGGTTATCTAACTGGTAAGCCTGTTGTGGGGATCTCTGGGAGAAGGAAACGCTTTTGTGTTTTAACGGAACAAACCGAATCATTAGCGTTATGAGGCCTTATTACCACGAATTATTTATATTATATTATATATTTTAATATTAACTAGTATTTAATAAGTTATTAATTTGAGTATTTTAAGTTAATTGTAAGTGAACTACGTTCTTTATGAGTAATCCTAAACATATTTGGATTCTGTCTAAATATTTCTGACGGCTTAGTTGGTAACAACCCTGCATTTAAAGCGCGAGGTTTCAAGTTCGATTCCGGGCCGGTACAAAAGTCAAAGTCAAAATCATGTATTAGATTTAGGCATCAAAGAAGCACTTAAGAATGTTTGTGTGATGAGCAGAAATTACTATTATGATGTGTTAATATGTGTGCCTCCCGCGATACATCTTATCCTAGTACTATAAGAGTGTGTAGAACGTCAATTCGTTAGTTTAATCGTTACTTGTAATCAACATAATCAGCCAATTTTGTTCCCACTGCTGGGACTCAAGCCTTCCTCTCAGAGAGAGAAGTTGGGAAGTAATCCACCACGCGTGCCCAGTGCGGATTGGTGGATAGGTTAATGGCCAACCCATGCCGAAGTTTTCAGACCGCCCTGTTGTCCTTAGACAAACAACTGGGACCGACGGCTTAACGTGCCCTCCGAAGCACGGAAGCGCTCAGTTGGATAATGCCACTAGGGGTCACCCATCCCAGTCCTGACCGCAGCTAGTGTTGCTTAACTTGTTGATCGATTAAGATCGCCAAGTCAAGCTCCGCTACGAGCGCTTCCGTTTTGTACTTAGAATGCATGCGACATTGCAGATTTTATTTTTACACATATGTCATTGCATGCCTGGTTGTATAATCTTCGGGGGTAAACTGAAGTCACGGATGTCCGCTGTCCTTTCCAACTCTGGTTACGATGCTACTGCTTCAGCTACACCAAGGTCATCATACTCCTAATCAGATCTTTGTCAATCTGTCATAGAACCTTTCTAATTTTGTCCGAATAATTTTGCAAGTATTTCACTTTTTACCCGACTTCAAACAAAGTTGGAGGTTTCTCAATTCGACCGTATTTTTTTATTTGTACTCGCGGATAACTTCGTCGTTTATGAACCGATTTTGATGACTCTTTTTTTTGTGGTCCCATAAAAATTTCATCTAATTCGGTCAAGCAGTTTTTGAGTTACTCTTTAAAAACTGAAAAGTGTTGATTTAGTTTGATGATATCATCATTGACGGTGTATCCCGTAAGTAGCAAGGTCACTAAAAAGGGTGTACATAAATCATTTTTATCAACACCAAACATAGAACCGTCTCCTACACTAAAAAGTGTGAAATAACTTGTCGAACTCGGTGCCATGCACGCAATATTGCGAAGGTAGTTTCGAATTATCATGGTACCGACTTCAACAAGTTATTTCAAACTTTTTTGTGTAGAAGTCGTTTCTATTGTTAATAAAAAATAACTCTTCCAATAACGTTTCAATAGTGATTTAGTCAATATTTTTACTGTATATTTTAAATACAGCCTTTATAAATATCCAAACTACCACGACCATCATCCTCAAGATTCATCACTACTATTCATTTTCTTCCACTCTTCTTACTACGCTGCTATCCACTCTATTTTAAGATGTCCGTATCTCCAGAGGAAAACCACAAAAATATAGTTTCGCTTTACTGTCTGCATTCCTATCTTTCTATCCGTCAAGATCCCTTTTCAGAAACGCAAAAATAAAAAAAAATAAAAAAAAATGCAAAAATATATATTTCGAAATTAAATTTCAAATTTAACTTAATTATTATATAACTGTTCATAAACCATTTGAATTTGATAAACAATAATGTACTAGATATGTATTGCACTAAATTATAACTTTATTAAGGCAACCCCATTCAAAAATAGGCCTACGTATTCTGAAACTCGTCAATTAAAACCCATCGCGTACCTCTATGAGTTTATTTTTACCTCACTATCTCGGAAATTGCAGTTTCGAAATCTGCGAGCAAATCTACATTTAATCGGCTAGCGTGGAAAAATTGTTTGAAATTCGAACGTGACTTTCGCGTGGACTGTACCACATTCACCTCCCCGGGACAAACTTCGAAGTCACATTTACCTCTCTTTTTTTTATAAAGCTTTGGTTCACACACGAAAAATGAGTCCGTGATATTGTTTAATATTTATACTTTTGTAGATTTTTTTATAATTACAAAAGGAATACAGGACAGTTTTTAACTAGCCTTAGACACTATACATTTGTGAAGGCCTGCGAGGGCACAGTAATACTTAAGCACCACTGCATTCACCTATTACGATTAGCATCGATGGGTCGTGATCAAAAAGTGCGACGGCGGAATAAGTAAGATTGATCATGTCAAGTTAGAAAAGCTTCTGGACGACTCCTTATTAGATTTAATGTGTAAATATAGATGAATATGTAAAATAACAGAAAGAAAAAAAAGAGGAAAAACAAAATGAGAAAACGTAAAATGAGAAAAATAAAAAAGACAAAAAAACATACCTTTATCTTAAAATTTTTACAAACTTTAGTTACTTATAATTTTTTTAAGGTAAAAATAAATGCCCATAAATGAAAATAAAGTAAATTTGTACATTTGCTAATTATTCATTTTAAATCTTTGTAACACTTTGGATATGTTTTTTCTTCAAAGTTGTTAAGACTTATGAAACAAGATGGAAATAAATTATGTACTGAAAAATTTTCTCAAAATTTTACTACCGAGGACACGGACCTTATGTTTGTGGGCCAAGCAGCTACTACTTTTTTACTACATAGTAGAAAAAAAGGTGCAACGGCTCGTGGCCTGCTATTTATTCCTAATACCGTCCTCGCCCAATCCCCAAAGCACATTCAGTACCTTCGCGGAATTAAAGCACCTATCTATTACTGTAGTATTACTTATTCTTTGCCCCAAGCCAAGCATAACGCTTAATACCTCTATATTATGAAATGCTATTGGCCGTGCTTTCAATTGATAGTTTAGAGCTGGAGTACGGTTCGGTCAATTATGAATCCTCAAGGTATTCCTAGTTTAAGATTTAACACAGATACAGTATCACGTTTATATTGGTCTATTGCGGCTTTGAATACATAATCCACGATAGATTTTCGATAGTGAATGAATTTACGAATTGAATAGTCTATTTGTTAAGTAACTGGTTTCACACTAACACATTTGGTAATACTCGTAGATATGCACAATACATTCATTATGTTGTTAACTGCGTATTACGGCTGTATCGAGTTAAAGAGAAAAGTTCAAATTGGCAAAATCACTTTCATAAACAGTTTCTTTTACCAAATACATCTAATCATCATCATCATCAAAAACATCATCACCATCACCATCATCATCATTATCATCATCACCACCATCATCATCATGATCTTGGCCGTAACCGTAGAACGTGCACTGTGTACATATATATGCTCCTCCATAATTTATCTGTGCTACGTGCTATGCGCCCTAGCCGCTAGTATACAATTTATTAGCGTTAGATAAAATAGATACCTGCAAGACATTTGCAATTACGAATGGTATTATATTTTAAATAATTATATATATATAGGTAAATTATATACTGTTTGTTAGTAAACGCCTTGCCTCAGAACGGCTAGGCTGTTTTGGATCATAATCATAAAATGTTTCACAGTAGTCCGAATGAGCTTTTGGAAAATAAATTAGAAAAACTGTCCGAATTTGGGAAATTCCGGAATTACTGAAAATCTTTTAAATGGGACAAGACCACTCAATCGGGTCAGCCATAAAATATATGAAAATGCAAGAATTGTTCAATGTTTGACTGAATGACCATTTGCGTGCACATTGTTGTCGTGTGTTTAAATTTATTCCAACATCAATAAATTGTACTCATTTAAATAACGTAACAAAGCATCCTAGCAAGTGTAGACAATATGCAAAAAAGCGTGGATCTTATCTGTTATTATATTGACACATTGTTATAGAAACGAACTCTTCATTATAACTAAATGTTAAGGTTTTAGCACAACAAAGACATGCTGGGTTTTGAAAACGGGTTAATTAAGTATTTTTGTAAATTTATTACGAAGTTTCCAAGTTCACCAAGTTGTATGGATTGCGGTGTAGTGGAAAACATGCATACAAGTGTTGGTGAAATGTTTCCGGAACGAGGCCTTGCGCCGGAATCTGTCGGTGGTAGACGCCAACGTAGGGGTTTGGAACAATGCCCTGGCTTCTGCTTATGCTAACATACTTATTAAATTAGACTGTGTATGTATATCTTTGGAAGTCGTTGTAACTAGCTTCACCATATATATCGTGCTTTACATGAGTGACTTTGTCAAAATTGTTGATTTGTTTGCCGACGGACTAGGTACGTTAGTTAAACATGCCTATAGGTATATATTTGAACATTTATTTTAAACTTTAATTTAATTGACATAATTTTATTACTATGTTGTATTTGTTCTTTGAATTTGATTTATTTTATTGTTGTTATTCTTATTTTTTATTCCTTATTATGTTGACATCACTAATTCTGACTTCTGCTATATAATTTTATTTTACCTTCTAAGTAACTTACCTACTTGATGTTTTATAAAAATGTACCTACTTACATAAGTTATGATGATGTATGATATGTGGTGTTTTGGAATAATTATGTTAGCCACATGGATTAACTTGAATAAATAAATAAAAATTGATGACAAATTCCCCTAAAAAGTATATGTCCAGGTTTTAATGTTCATCTGTGACTTTATTTTTACACTAGCTGCGCCCTGTGGTTACACCTGCATGTTGAAGGATAATGACGATGATAATGAAATATATCCTATGTGTTAATATAACACTCATCTACCTCCATTACGAATCCATTAAAATTTGTTCCGCTTTAGAATGTGAAGAAGTAACAAACATACAAACATACTTACACACTCACAAACTTTCGCTTTTACAATAATAGTGTGTACTTAGTTTCGGATTTACCATAAAAAACCGTCTTGCAAACCTAAATAGACACAAAGATACTTGGGAATGCATCTTCTCGGATAAAGACCAGTCATTCCGTACCGTAAGCTACGGTCTAAGTGATGCAAGTTAGAAAACACCTTAAGTTTTTTTTACTATATAAGGTCATTGTTAATTAGTACACAATATCGAATGGGATGGTTTGGAATCGATAACTGGTCATAATAGTAAAAGCCAAAAAAATATGATTATTATTTATTAGAACCAATATTCATTGCTCCGCAGCTAATAACCACTGCGCGACTGAACCACGGTAATATATATACAGGGTGGTTTTTTGAGAAGGGCGGTCATGGCCAAGTCCGGAACCACGAGAGTTAGAGAAAAATCGTGAAAGGAGACATGCCCTCGATTTATAAGAAAACAATAACTGCATAGTTAGTTTTAAATCTTTTACTTTTGACGGAAATCGACACGAATGATTTGTAAAAAAATATATATCATTTATTATTGAACTAATGGATTCTGTTGCTGATAAAGATCAATCATTGCAAAAGAAATGCATTACTAAAATGAAAGGAAATAGTAAATTGAAGAGGTGGATTACAATGGTAGAGAAACTTTATGTTATAATACTTTGGTGTTAAACTTTATTTTTGTGTTAGAAGCTACAAAGACTTACTAATTAACTAGTTTTGTTTAGTATTAGTTCAAATTAAATGTGAAAGGCGAAGGTACGCTATTCAGACCTGGGCGTTATTCGCTACCGCGAGCGATAGAGAAATCCGAAAGGTTATGCGTTAATTTCGCTGTTCACACCAGAGCGGATATCGCTACCGCGCGCGGTAGAGATATCCGTTGGCATGGAAGCATGCCGCTGTTACTTGCTCGCGCGTCGCCCGGCGGAACTATTTTCGCCAAACGAGAGAAAATACCGCCTCACTAGGCGGTACCAGTTTCGCTGCAGTTACGGAACTTCATACTATTTACCCATCGAGTTCCGCGTGGTATTTTTCGCTACCCACATCGGTAGCGAATAACGCTCAGGTCTGAATAGGCCTTTATATGCTATTATACGAATGAACATAAGTTATAACTACGGTCTAGTTTTGAAGCTTTCCTAAAGATTAGTGAGAGTAGTATAACAAACAAGCCGAACAAAGATTCACAGAAGCGAATATTATATTTATAAGAATATTATAACATTAAACAATAATCCATTAATGTTTATTATGCAGATGTTGATAACTTGATTATATGTTGCGCGGCATTTGCGGCAGATGAATCCGGTATCGACTGGTAGTGTTGGAAACGGTTCAAGAGGTTGAAAGGTTTCAAAACTTCCGTGCGATTCTCTAATGATTCGTAGACGAGCTCACCGAAGTCAAATACTTTATGAGAAATCGCCCTTGTACATAAGTTTGTTTTTCCAACGTTTCTTGTCATCTCGTCATTTGTTTCACGGATGTTGTCAAAGATGCAACGATGTTTGCTCTTACAGAATCGCACAGCTGGGCTCAAATAAAAACAGTCGCGAGTTATTCTTACAAAGTCTAAAGCGGATGGTACGAGCACTCTTCACTGTCTTTTTAATCATTAAAGTAATGTAATGCATTAAAGTAATGTACTTTTGCAAATTCAGTGTTGGTAGATTAAAAAGCGAACAAAAGTAGCAAAACCTGAGAAAACAGAAAACCTATAAGATGTAGGTACATAGGAAAATTTTATATTTTGGTTTGAACAGTTATACAAAGAAATTTATCATTTAATTACAAATTATTGAAGAAGTTTCAACGCCTGAATCAGGGTTACGTATCGCTATACAACACAAGTGTTATGGATATAACATACATATGTGTTATTTAATATTACGCAATTGTAAGCACAACTCCCACTTAGTGGATTTATACATTGTCCATACATTGTCTTACTTTGAAGTTTGCACTGCCGTGCGATTCTGCCGTGCGGTTCTCTAATAATACGTCGAAGCGTGCGTCGACGAGCTCACCGATGTCAAATACTTTATGAGATATCGCCCTTGTACACAAGGTTCTTTTTCCAACTATTCTTGCTATCTCGTCATTTGTTTCACGGATGTTGTCAAAGATGCAACCATGTTTGGTCTTAGAGAATCGCACGGACAGTAATGATTCGACGAGCACGTCGACGAGCTCACCGATGTCAAATATACTTTATGAGATATCCCTTGTAAATAAGCTTGATTTTCCAACGTTTCTTGTCATCTCGTCTTGTTTTTCACGGATGTTGTCAAAGATGCAACTATGTTTGCTCTTAGAGAATCGCACGGCTGTACTCGTATAAAGTAAGACAGCGTGTCATTGAAGCTGCGTGGTCCCGTAATTATATTAAAAGTTCTAATTGATTTTTTTCTTACAGAAAATGCGGTTACTGCTCATATTGACCCTGTTTGGGGCTGTGATGGCTGAAAACGACTGGCAACCCATTGTCCCAGAAGAATCGCTCTCCTACGCCACCTACAAGTCACCGGAGCGATCCCTTCATCCGAGGTAAAGGAATCTATCTGTATTGACATTACTATCAAACTTAAAATATAAGTTTATAACGATAAGATTCGACTTCTACTAGTGCAAAGTATGAAAACCCCACAATAATAAATTACTGCGCTTGACAAAATATCTAATGAAGCAAAAACTTATTCATTTAAAAATCTAAATGATAAAAAATACATAGATGTTAATGACATTAGAATGGAATCATCTGGAAAGCATAACCTAACTAACAAAAAAACATCAGAAATGAATGATGACAAGGTACTAAATGGAAACGGATAACACAGTAAGAAGAATACGAAACGAAAAGAAAACACGTACACGCGTCGAATTCACCTTCTCCTATTTCGCAATTTGTTTTACAATTTTCCTGCACTTCGAGAGTAAAATCTTCAAGTGAAGAGTTTGTTTGCACGTAATTTTGTTTTAAATATTGACATTAAAACACTCAGAACAATTTTGCATATAAAGATTAATATGATAATACTCGAATTTGTTTCAAATAAATAAATATGTAATTTTAACTATGTGAGTAATGAGACACAATCCGCGCGAATTCTAAAAAAAGACATTCTTTTCGAGTCTACGATTTTTCGACCATAAGACAAATAAAAAATGGCGTTAATTAATGTTTAGTATATATTCGAGTCTATCACAATAGACTTGGCTGGCGCCGTTTAGCTTTAGTTAAAAAAATAGATAAACTGTTCTCCCATCACGGAAAGGGACGTTCACACATAGCTACATTTCGCCCGTAATGCTTTTGATAATATAAGTCACCATCTGAAACCTTAATCAAGCCTTTTGATGTGCGCGTAGGACCATGGCGTCCTCATAGATGGACAATGATAACTATAATTGTTTTTTTAAATGTTAAGTATTATTCCTAAGTTATTGTAATACATCTGTTGGTTTTCCTAAAATTAATAAAGTCAAAGTCAAAGTCCAAAGTCCTTTTATTGGTAAATGCATATTTACAAGTCATTTTTTCATAATACATCATAATTTATAAATTAACAAAAACATTTATCAACATTAACAATTAATAAATTCATACATCAACATTTAATAGGTACATTTTGCAACGTAATTATTTAATAGTAGTAATAATAATAATAACGTAGTAATCTTACACTAAAACTTAAACCTTACTTAAACCCATAAGTAGGTATAACATTAAAGTTAATAATGTCCGAAGTTTAAACTCGGAACCTCTAGAGTGAATTTTTAACTTAAATATTAGTTATATAATAGCCATATAATAGGATACAATTATATTACTAAAAAGGATATGTATATATAATAACTGGGAGTATGTTTCCTTTGCAGTAGTCACCTCAAGATTGTTAACCGGCGACCTGTAGCCCACTACGTCTCGAGCAACAACCTTGGAAGTCAGCTGCCAACACACAGCCCCCAAAGCGACACCTGTAGCATCTACAAGGTGTCGATGAACCAAGAACTGTTTTACCAGTACTTGGAGTACGAGAAAGACATCCCGGATTTGAAGGAGTTTACCCTTTGCATGTGGAAGAAATTCCATAACCACTCCGACGATCACCCTCTCTTCTCCTATGCAGGTAAAAATATATAAGCCCTTTTATTTAACTATCACGCTCGAGTTCAGATATGACGCTTACTATAATAACGAGTGGTTGACTAGACTTGACTTCATAAGCTTACTTCTAGAGAAAACGTACTCAACAAAATAAAAAATATTTTCGACTAGAAATTGTTTTTCGCCTAGAAAAAATATTAAAATCTACATAGAAGTAAGAATCAGAATATCTGCAAAAAGAGAAAAGTCCTAGGCATTGAGGTCATGTATGGTAAATTACTGTTTTAATGCTAGTAAAGGAAAAAAATAGTGGCGCTTTGAATCATAATGATTTCTTAAGCTTACGTGATTTTTAAACATTGAAACTAAAGAGCTTCAAACGGATTAAAGCAGAAAATTTTACTTTATAATATTAGTACGGAAAAAAAGACCCAATAATTGCTTGTCGTAGATTTTGTTGAAATTTCCTAGATTTGTGTTACTTCTAGATTTGACGTGTAATAGTGGTGGATAATACCGTAATGGTGCGTAATGTAGGCATGAAATGTTGTTTTTCCTAGTCAATCGCTTTACAAAATTTTAGTAATGCATCCACCGCTTTACTAGAACGTGACTTAGACAAGACAGTGACTTGATTGCAGACATATCATATTGTCGTAGACATGACATATATAGTGATTATGACTTGTCTCTGACTATGACTAGAGTTTGATTATCACTTGACTTTGACTGTGACTCGACTCTGACTATGACTTTTCTGTGACTATGACTTGACTCTGACTGTGACATGACCTTGAATATGTCTTGACCTTGACCATGACTCAAATCTGACTATGACTTGACTCTGACTATGTTTTGACTCTGACTATGACTTGATTCTCACTATGACTTGACTCTGTCTATGACTTTACTATGACTTGACTCTGACTATGACTTGACTCTGACTATGACTTGACTCTGACTATGACTTGACTCTGACTATGACTTGACTCTGACTATAACTTGACTCTGATTATGACTTGACTCTGACTATGACTTGACTCTGACTATGACTTGACTCTGACTATGACTTGACTGTGACTATGGCTTGACTCTGACTATGACTTGACTCTAACTATGACTTGACTCTGAATATGACTTGACTCTGGTTATGACTTGACTCTGACTATGACTTGACTCTGACTACATATACATATGTCTAACTTTTCTCTCTGTCTGTACTCGTATATGCATCCCTAACCGATAATCTGTACATTTAATAAAAATGTAACGGATCGCTGTCTTGTGCATGGAAGATATATGAGAAAAAGTATTATTGGGCCTATGAACTAACTAAAATAAATTGGAAAAAATAATTTTCAAGTTTTTTGTCTTATTGTGTGTTTATTGTTTGCCTGTGCGTTTGTGCACGCTAATCTAAGAAACGGCTATTCCTATTTAGGATTACAATAAACTTGTGGTAAGCTTCACTTAACATTTAGTGTTTGTTTCATGTCAATCAGTTCATAAATAAAAAATGTATTATAAAATAAAGAATAACTCTCTTGCTACTAAACCAAGACGAAGCGAGCGAAGCCGCTGGCGGGTCAACTAGTTAAACATATATCTCTACAGCGATAATGTTGTACTTTAGTACATTGGATTATATTCCACCGGGTAAGAATAGGTTCGGAATTTCTAACCTCACAAAATGTTGTATGTAAACCTAATAAAGAAACATTCACCGACGAGAACTTGGTATTTCGACAACTGGAATAATGTAATAACTTGTCGAAGTCGGTACCATGCGCGCAATATTGTGATATAAGGTACCTACTTTTGAACTATCATGGTATCGACTTCAACAAGTTATTTCACACTTTTTGGTATTGAAGTCGGTTCAATTTTTTTGTAAAAAAGATTTGAATGATCCTTTCTGCTTACGGGTTCGATTGTCATTCACCGTCAATGATGTGTGTTCGATATGTGATTCAATATAGTAAAATTATCAAAATAGGTAAAACACTTTCCAGTTATCGGATTGTAGCTCAACAACGACTTTGGCGAATTTAAATGGGAACACCTTGGAAGTACATTATACCAAACCAAAAAATAATCTTGTAAATCGGTTCATAAACGACGAATTTATCCGCGAACACACGGTCGCATTGAGAAATCTCCTCCTATGTTGAAGTCACTTAATAAATCTAGTAATAATGTATATAAAGACTTAGTAATAATGTAATAAAGGACATCAAAACAGTTACATCTTGTTTGAAAACTTTTGCTATAGAGACACCAAAG
This sequence comes from Selenia dentaria, assembly GCA_917880725.1. Classification (NCBI taxonomy): domain Eukaryota; kingdom Metazoa; phylum Arthropoda; class Insecta; order Lepidoptera; family Geometridae; genus Selenia; species Selenia dentaria. The sequence continues at coordinate 37,765,777 of OU862876.1, forward strand.
AGTATCTATGTTCTAACTTCTTAGGTTTTAAAAATATTTTGTTCTCGACTGCAGCCGTCTCCGTTGTCAATGAATTTTCATATACTCCTAGTACTTGCTTTGAAGTTCCTATTTAGATCAATTGATTTGTCCACTTTGCTTGGCTGTTAAATAAAAACATTATTCACATCAAGATGTAGGTAAAGGAAAGTTAATAAAACAGGCTCAAAGGCAACTCGAACTCACAAGTTACAGCAAATAAATGAGATCCCACGTCTGCCGGTATCAACTTCATTTTATATTGACGTTTAGTCGTGTGGAAAATTAGTCAAGAAGTTACAAGCGCTCAACAACTGATTTCAAAGAGTGGCAACAACTTAATCATGTCTCACTTTAACTTTAATTGCACTCATAAAGCATTACATTTAAATGAGATTCTAAATGCGTGCCACAAGCGTGTCAGTGGTATAAATATAACTTTCAAATGTTTGAATTATTACTTTAAAGAAGTTGAATAGTTCATTTTTATCGTTGACTTTGTGAAGTCATGACCATTGTAGCGGTTACATTATTCACCAAAACTTGCCACTGTCCAAAAAGACTGCGCTTACTGATATATATAAAAGCGCCCTTGATGTTTATGGTAAAAATAACTGTATGTCACGTAGATCCTATTAGGTAAATATTTTTAAACGACTTTAATAAAGGAGAAGTGTGTATGTATTTTTATGTGTTAGCCGATTTCTTTCCCATTTGTCGACCAACTCTCAAAATAATTTTTTTGGTTGGTAGAGTATACTTCCCAGGTAGTCACTATTTAAATTTCATCAAATTTGGCATAGCAGTTTTTGAGTTACACTCCAAAAACTGAAAAGTGCTACGCCTATCTAAATGATGTCGTCATTGACGGTGAATAACACAATCGATCCCTCCTCCTCCGGCGTCAACAAGTTATTTCACACTTTGTGGTGTTGAAGTCGGTTCCGTTTTCTGGTAAAAAATATTTTTCACCTATTTTAGTGACTTTTAGTGACCAGCATCGAGCCGTCAAAGATGATATCATCAAATCAGCCAAATAGACGAAACACTTTTTAGTTATTGGAGTACACTCCAACACTGCTGGACCGAATTTCGACGTCGGTACCATGCACATTGTGAGCATGGTATCGACGTCAACAAGTTATTTCACACTTTTTGGCATTGAATTCAGTTCCACTTTTAATCAATATTTTGAGTATATATAATAAACTATATATTTATATATATATACACTCGAGAGCAATGAATCCGGGTCACTTAAAGAATGTTAAAAATCTCGGAAACTAAAAATGATAGGTTAATGCAATAAATTGTATTTAATAGACAATGTAATACTCCTTAAATGAAAGTAAAAAAAATATGAGTCACCATACATTTTATTAACACAAAATTACATAAAGAAAAAGACTGCTGATCTCTCCTTAAAACAAAAATAGGAAACATGAAATTTTTGAACTTTATTACGATTTTCTTGAATTTTAATACTTCGTATTGCCTCCTCGTGCTTCCATTACTGCGTTTACGCGGTTTGGCATGCTGTACACCAAGTTCCTTATACGATTTTAGGGAATATTCTCCCATTCCTCTGTGAGAGCAATTTTGAGCTTACGAAGCGTGATTGGGGGAGGGTTTCGTTGTTTTACGCATCTGCCTAGCTCGTCCCAAGCATGCTCGATCGGGTTGATATCCGGGCTGCGCGCTGGCCACTCCATACGAGTAATGTTCATCTCTTGAAGGTAGTCATTCACAATCCTACCTGTATGAGGTCGGGCATTGTCATGCATAAATATAGCATCCTCACCTAAATTGACCATAAATGGACCAACGTGATCATTGAGGATTTCTTCCACATATCTTTCGCTAGTTAAAGAGCCGTTTTCTATGATCACCAGCTCTGTGCGACTTTCAGAAGAAATTCCGGCCCACACAAGTACAGACCCACCACCGTAGGCTACTTTTTCTTCGATGCATGCTTGCTTGAATCTTTCCCCTGGTCTTCGATACACTCTGTGTCTTCCATCGTGCTTGTAGAGCATAAATTTTGATTCGTCGGAGACCATAACTTTTGACCAATCTTCAATACTCCAATTTACGTGGCTCTGGGCATATCTTAGTCTTGAAATACGATGCCCACGCTCCAGTTTAGGGCCGTTTGCAGGTCTAAGGGGTTTTAAGTTAGATTCAGCAAGCCGACGTCTTACTGTCCATGCACTTGGGTTACTTCCTCCGAGGCGTCGAAACTGATTTGTGAGTTCAGTTCCTGTGAGAAAGCGATTTCGAAGCATGGTGTTCACCAAGTATCGGTTTTCTCGTGCTGTGGTACACCTGGTTCTGCCCATTCCTGGTCTGCGTAGGTTAGAACCAGTTTCTTCGTAACGTCGGAGAACTCTTTGTACTGTTGACAGCGACACACCGACAGTCCTGGCTGTATCGCGCTGACTCCGGCCGGTTTCCAGCATTGTAAGAATTCTGGTGCATTCTTCAGGCGTAAGCGACATAATTTCAGCTTGAATAATGAATATAGAGCACTATCAACATGGTTTATGTACCCACATAAATGACAGATTACAAACAAAAGCAAAACCAAATGCTGTAATTTCGTAGTTCCATCTTCGAAAGTGGCCCTTTTTCAAATTTGATTTTTTTATGATATAACTTTACAATAACTAAGAAGTTTTAATACCTTCATTTAAGGAGTATTACAATGTCTATTAAATACAATTTATTGCATTAACCTAGCATTTTTAGTTTCCGAGATTTTTAGGATTCTTTAAGTGACCCGGATTCATTGCTCTCGAGTGTATATATATATAATAAACTAAAAATACTGTAGCTTGCATTGCGCTTGCACACGATTGCGTTTTCTGGTCTTTGCGTCACAGCAAACAGCGCGTAGTTTATTCAATAGTTATAATAAGATTAACATATTCAGCAGTAAAATCCTGCGTCAAAGTTTAATGGCACCCATTTCTATGTTATTATCATATTATACATGAGATGGTAATTATGCTAATTAGTTAAGTATGTATTTTGTATAACTTTTTAGCACTACATTACTAAATATCCGCATACATAAACCATAATGTTATTTTAAGAGCACAACGGCATAATGGATTCCCTTTCACTTTAACGTGAAACATACGACGATCTAGATTTATATCAACTCGGCTGTATCACTAAATGATTAAAATTTACTCGGCTGTAAACATATCGAGTGGAAGTTGAATGATGTAATAAATCACGGAGCAAATATTGCATACGGCAGGTACACAATTAATATGTACCGGTAAGGTACTCTAGCTTTATTACATAACTCAGAACTCAGAACACAGTACTTATACAGTAAGGCCTTACGAAGCGTTTGCATACGGGCCACGATGAAATTGGCTTGCTGCTTCCAGCGGCAGTATTACAGCGCACAAAGTGAAGTGTTCCTTTGAAGACATCACGTATAATTGAATTGGATTCGCATATGAGGTGAATCTAGGTACAAGTGACTGATGCTAATATGTATTAGCATCAGTTACTTGTACCTAGATCCTACCAGAGTCTGCTACCTGCCAAATGTTAAACGGCATGGACTCCATATCCTCATTACTCCATAAGTAATAATCTACTCTTATTCTTCGTTTGTTACACTCGTATAAACAAGTATAACTCACGGCGCTTAAGTTGAACTATGCTCAGAACACATTTTCGGGTCTACATCGAAGTGCGGTATGCGTACGCGGGCAGCGAGTGGCGGAGTGTGTTTGTCGCCGCGTTGCTATGGTTACGCACGGCCCGCACCGCATACCGCTCTTCGATGGAGATCCGAAAATGTGTTCTGCGCATAGTTCAACTTACATGCCGCGATCTTTAATCACTTGTTGCTAAGTGATTTCTCAATGCAGTAATTACTTGAGAAGAGAATACTTTAATATTCAATATAATATAAAATCCTATGCTATAGTTGTTGAACCTTTACTAAAGTAAATTTTGTAAGTAATGACATAAACCTATCAAAATTGGATCTATCTTTTTACACTTGTATTAGGTTGTTGTCATGGGATTTGAATTTTTACAGCATACCTAATAGATCTTTCACAGTTTCTGTGTGCGAATGTAATTCATATACAATTTCACTTTTGCAATAAGAACCAAAAATTGACGTGTTCTCATTGCTTAAGTAAAGGAAATGATGACTATTACTAGCTATTCTAGCCTTTGATAGTTCTAACTTCGGGCAAATCCATAATATAGAATTAAAATCGTTGCTTAAGTTATTACTGTTGCTGAAGTAATTACTTTTACTTGTTTATAAACACAGCAGTTAGTCTCGCTACAACTCGGAAATTGGCTTTAAGGCGCGGTCTAATCCTAATTATAAAACAATTCATGATGCTTTACATAAGGTTGAGAACTGCTTACCAGATTGGACGATGTAATGCGAAAATTCAATTGAATACGTGCTAATACTTTTTGTATATATTTCGTACAAGCAACTGATTAAATTTTAATGATAAAAGAGTCCATAGTTCACTAGTAAATTTAATTGGGAATTTGAATACATTTATTGAAATATATTTGCCTATAATTGAATAAAAATGCTTTTTCCCACGAAGCACGTAAGAAAAATTGCAAAATTTAGGGAATGTTGCCGCTTTTTTTTCTATCGAGCCAAGTTTGCTCAATAGTGTTTTGGCTTCCATACTTCATATGAACGTATGTTCAATTTACACTACGTTTTTTTTCGAACTTCGTTTATTAGGTATAAGCGTCAAAAAACTAAGTTTTCGCGAAGTCGAATCATGAAATTTCATCGTAATCAACACTCATTTCGCCTTAATTATTTGAATTATACAATTTTCGTTTTGTTCGCTCTGATACAGGAATGGTTTAGGTAATAAAATAATGATCGACGCAGGTGAAAAAGCAGCGCGTAGCTAGTGTAGTATAAAATTTGATAACATCGACTCGTGGTTAAACTACGAAATGCGAAGTGCGCTGCGAAAAAGCCCGCTGTTCACATTCGGTCAAAGCGCTTCAGAAGTTAAGCGGATTAATATCGAATTCATATGTTTCTCATTTTTATGCTTCCACCTGTAGCGCTTTTTCTTTTCCTTTCTCGCATAATAATATAATTTATTTTTCGTTGCTCTTTTACGCAGCTTGGGATTATGTCCATAATGTTACATAACCCAAGGACTATAGTTACATACCAGTTTAGGATTGTCGGCTACACCTTTTTCTCTCCCTTCACTGACACCAATTTGGTGACGGGCATTACAGACGTGGTCAGATATATTATATGTATAAGGTATATTTATTTTTAAATGCTTACATGACGTTTTACAAAAGACTGTGTGATATTTTGTGCTTAAACCTTGGTAGCTTTGTTAAGCAATTTTGAATCACTTTATGAAACCCATGAGTACGTTACAATCGAGGATATCAGAATTATAACATATGAAAATAATGTATTAATTTAATTCATGTTAAAATATTACTTGAGAATTATATAAATTCAGTTTATATCTTAAAAGATATTCCTACTAATCCATTCATAACCCTAACAAACTAAATTTATGTATATGTACGAGTTCGTTGTGGAACGGAATGTTAAAACTTTTGGGCCAATTCAATGAGAGCACGTTGATTCAGACAGTTTTTTGTTCTGTTAAACACGTTAGAGCTCCTTCATACAAAGCAAGCGACGCGGCATTAGAAGGGTAGACTTCCAAACTAAAAAGAGCAGCACAATAGCCGCGCGACACGTGATTGTCATAAAGGAGGGTAGCGCGGCAGCCGCGTTCGATAAATTTAATATTCTTCTTCTTTCTGGTTCTTTGGCACCATCGAAGTCGCGTGCATAAGAACGCGACTTCGATGGTGCCAAAGAACCAACACAAGTACAATTTGAAACCGATTTCCATTCTATTTAGTTATCGGAGTGTAACGCAAAAACTACAGGACCAAATTTGATGAAATTAATTTCTTGATTGTAATGTATACGTCAACGACATGATTGCGCTACCTTTACGCAAGTTTTCGTGTTGGGCCGACTGGTCTTTAGCCCAGGCAAAGCCCAATATCAGTGAAAAAAAAAATTAAAACTATAAAAACATGCAGTCGAATTAAGTACCTTTTTTGGAAGTCGGTAGAAAAGATACATACAATTTTGATAGGGTTTTGTCATTTACTTTGCATTTACTTTAGTAAGAACATTCATTGCAACAACCTAATACAAGTGTAAAAAGATAGATCCAAATTTGAGAGGGTTATATCAATACTTATATAAGCATTTACTTATAAGTAACGTTCATTGCTCTACTATAGAATAAGGTTTTATGTTGAAATATTCTATCGTCAACTAATTACTTCATTGAGAAATTACTAAGTAACAAGTAATTATTTGTTTATAAATACGAGTGTTAGCGGAGCTGTACTACGGAGACAAATTGGCAAAACACGATAGTTATTTCTTAAATAGGTTCGATAAAGTTGTTATAAGTATTGACAAGCCTTTGGAGAGTTTTTTCATGCCTTATGGGACATGTGCGCCTGATGTTAACCACTACGCTTGGCTATGACAGTTTCAGAGCCATCCAGAGGTTACATAGTTTTACATGATATTGAGCTGCGCTTATGACACCCAAGACATTAGTTTTGATTCTCTTTCGTCTATTTATTTCACTTAGTACTGTGCCCATCACACCCTAACAGTATTGATTGCGTAGTATTGGTTTGTGGCAGAATATCTGGCACTGCGGCGGTACCAACCAAGACAGACTTTTGCACAAGAGGCCTACCATCTAATAGGCGTGGTTTCCTAGTCTCTAACGATTCGCATTCCGACGGCGGTAGAAAAAATATATTCTATTCCCGCGCGGCTAATGTTTCGGAGCTTATGCCGTAAGATCTACTACGCCACTACATTTTTTAGGTTCAAAATAACAACTTATAATTGCAATACTTATTGAAATCCGTAATAATTATTGAATTTTGTTTCGGTGAGCTAAGTTACAACGAAACAAACTTTAATTAATAAACACGTTGCACACATTTTCCCGAGTTGAAAATAAACAGAACTACGAATTGCACATCAACGCAATACGTAGGTAACTTTTTAGCCTTTTTGAGCCCCGACTACATTTTTAATAAAACCGTAATCCTCTTTCAGTCCTCCATTCCTTTGTACGTGATGGTAGTATTGCAAACCAATATCGACTTTTCGAATTTTCAGTGGGAGACCGACCCAAGGAGATTTCTGCGTGGATTTCAAATACCGATGAAGCTAGTTACTACAGCATGGCAGTTCACGGACAGACGTTCTTCAGGCTAAACTACCCCTTGAAGTTGAACACGTAAGTCTCACAATAGTATCTCAAACTCTTTCACAATATTTTTCGGAAATATTCAGCATTATCTAGGTCATGTTATATATACCACAAAACTTACTACTAAGCGAACGCAGTTGGCTCCATCTGCTAGCATTTTCTAACAAGTTGCGCACCCGATGCACCCACCCATGGCAAGGGCAATAAATTTAAATAAGTGTTTTTTTCAACGAAGTCAACAATGACGACATCCATGGGCTGACATGACATCCCCTTGGAAGTATTAATAAGAATATTATATGTTGTTTAAATGGTAAAAGTTCTGGCTGCTAGCTGTAAGTTTACTTTTTGTATTAAATAAATAGTAGCAATTCATCAATAGTAGCATCCATTCAGAAATAAGACAGGCATCATCGATAAGTTCTGTATACAATTCTAAAATCTATATTAATAGCCTAGTCGAGTTAGCTCAATAGGGGCAAACCCGAAAAAATATTATCCAGCAATTTCTCTAAAAATTCGTTGGAAAAAATAAATATCGAATATTGATCATAGGAAGACATTGACGTGAACCAAAATTGTAGGAAATTTAAGTTTAAGCAACTTTTGTATTAACCATTTTTCGTGTGAAATTGAAAATAAACGAGTTATAATCAAAAATTTACCCGTGGCGGATGACGCAATGGATCGAATACGCTAAACAAAATTTAGACTGCCAGTGAATTGCCAGTTGCCCAACGAATTCTGAAGGAAAAATTACTACTGTAACACGAACTTAATTTTGGGTTGTTTTTGAACGAAGCGTAACACGAGCGCGTTCGGTTTTCAAATCAATCATTTATTCGCCAGAATACAGTCATAAAGGTCTTAAATAATATAAATGTGGCAAATTGTACTCAATCTGCAAGCAGACGTGCGAATTCTTGAACTTAAAAAATTAAGATTGTATATAATATTAAAGTAAATATCAAGTTAGAAAAAGAAAAAATGGTATTGTAATTAAAATAGATAAATGTCAAAATAAAGAAATAAATAGCATTAAAATCAAATTATTAACAAATCATTACAATTTTGAGTCTCTAAACTCCTTAACACTATAAAAACTCTTGTCCAGCAAATAACTAGTAAATTTTCGTCTAAAGTTATTGCCATTTAATATTTTAATGTCATTTGGTATTTTATTGTATATTACTATGCACATATTATAAACATTCCTTCTGTACAAATCCTTCCGTGCTGGGGGTTGGTACAGAAGGTTGTCAAACCTTGCTCGCGGTTGCCGGGTAAGAGCTTCACAGCGTTTTTTGAAATACTCTGGATGATTTTTCACAAAAATACAAATTTCTCCGCACACCTCCGCCCTGCTCGACAGAGAGAGAGAGAGAGAGAGAGACGCACCGCCGCGCGAGAGACTGCGTGTGATATTCTGTTTATTTATTCCCGTTTTTTTATGTATAGTAAGTGAATTGTAAATACCTACCTATTGTGCGAGTAAACCTCTTCGTCCATGAGAATCCGTTTTTTCCTATATCGATACCCTAGCTGTGAGGAATAGCCCCAACGAGAACTTATACCTACTACTTATTTTTTTTCGGGTCAAAACCTATTTCGACTGGACTATAAACAATCAACCACTATCTCGCAATACAAAATTACATACAATTTTAACAAGCTTTTATTTAAATTGCTTCTACATAAATGGTAAGATAACCACTTCGAAGCTTTCCAAAGTGCTCAAGTCTTGCATCTAATATTATATTACTTATACCCTTCAGCTGTCGTTTACAAGGATAACAATGGATTAACTATTGTGTCTAGTTCAGCGATAGTTTAGATACTGCTCCAAACTGTTCAAATATTGTCTGACATAATTAACAATGTCTAGTATGCATTACAATGTACACGCAAACAATATACGTGTTGGGTTACACCGAAATGATTGGCATCTAATTGAATGGTTTTGATATTTATTGAATATATAGGGTTACTTTCGATTTCAAGGCGAGCGTGGGCAATGGTCAGCATGTGGAAATCACACGTAATTGCACTGACGTGAGAGATATATTAGCGTGTTTGTTTTGTTTCATAAAGACAACAATAAGAACGCGAGTGTGAATAATATGAGTAACTTTCTCATGTATAGCAATAAGAACAGGTGGAATTTGACTTTCATTTTATGGTACGAACTGCAGCCCGCCTGCATCATCATCATCGATCATCTGCGTGGTGATGGATTATGATGATGATGATGAACGAATATTCAAACGTTAACTTTTAATAGCACAGTGGATAATAAACTTATTGAATGTACGTTGAAGCGCGAAATACGGCCGGTGCTTGCACGGATCGGCATCTCAATAGATCTCTAGGTATTTCCAATATTCATGTTACAGCTTATTTCGAGTGCAACCAAGTTGATGAGAATAGTATAGGGTACTTTAGTTTACATTTTCATTAAGTTATATATTGCAACGGGAACTTAATTAAATGCTCCATTTTAACATAGTCAAACAATTTTAGACGACCACCTCGGTCGGAAGTTCAGAGCTTCGGGAACGGAAGTGAAATTAATTTAAAATCGATGCAGTATGCTTACAGCTATAAACTTGACTAATTTTAGTTGATTAACTTATTCGTAGGGCCGTATTCAGAAATGCTCTCAGTAGCGAATCTCGGCCTAAATACAAATGTGTGCACGAAAGCACGAATAACTGCGTAAGTGTAACGTAACGTGTCGTTCACGTAAACAGTACAAACTGTCATTTATCTAGGGCAACTGTGACACAGATAACTCATAGTAACTTGACTGTAAATCTCAAATCAAATTGATATTCACAACTGCGCTTATTTTTGTAATACCGATTTTAGTGTAGTAATTCTTACAGCCGTATGCATAAGTAAGTAAAAGTAATTACATAAGCTATTTTTTAATTTTTTAGATTAGTATTTGCCTGAAGTTAGAACTATCAAAGGACAGAATTCTTATCCGAGTAATAGTCACCACTTCCTTTACTTAAGAAATGAGAACACGTGAATTTTTCGTTTTTATTGCATAAGTGAAGTATAAAAATTACATTCGCACACAAGTCTAAACTATGAAGTATCTATTATTCTGTAAAAATTAAAATCCCATGACAACAATCTAAAACAAGTTTAGTGCAGAATTATAGATTCATTAGGAAGACGGGTAATTTTTTTTACCTGTGTTACAAGTAACTGCTTTAGTAGTAACATAGGGGAATTTTCATTACACATATTACTACTGTTTGTGACAATAATGTCAAATTTACATTCGACTGAAAAATAACACCGAATTAGGTATTAGCTGTGACAGCTGTCAAAATGACAGTTGATGACGTGTCTGACGTATAGTGTAACCTAAATGCGTCTTAGCTTCTGCGAAGTAATTCTAGAAAATATCACTTGATCCCTCGCAAGTTGTTTATGTTCATATTAGTGTAGTTTCTAGAAATCGTATAAGGTAGTGAAGTCGTGATTCCAATGAATTAACCCGATAGCCTGGATAATTTTGTATAAAGGTGAATCTGCACTAGTGCGACACTGCAGCGGACTGGCGCGAGCGGAGCAGGAAAATATTCTCCGGGAGTCAACTGCATCGCGACGCGCCGTGCCGCTTCACTGCAGTATCGCTATAGTGCGTTTTATTTCATAAGAAATAGTGGCAAATATATTTTTCTTGACGCGCCGCTCCTTTGCCGCGGCGCGCCTCTCCGCTGCTGTGTCGCTCTAGTGCGGTTTCACCTTTAGTAGCACTTCGCCAGACTTCACACATACCAATATAGTTATATGCAATACTACATGATGTTTAATTGTTTACTTCACACGTGACTTGAATCGCCTACGCAATGTACGTCGGTGCAGAACCGTCTGTCTAATGAACGTAACCGTCTGATCATTTTTATTATATAACTTTTAAAGCACGAATGCCTGCTTAGCGAGACCAAACTTAGCAAATTTATGGAGAAAAATCCACATCCTCGGACTGAATTCGAACCCGCGTCTTTCGACAATCCGTGTTAAAAATCAAATGAAAGAGAGTTAAAATTAAATCTTCGGACGATATGCCTCGGTGGCCATGGAGACTGATTTTTTTCTTGTCGACAGTTGAGTACCTTATCCTTTTTTCGGAAGTCGGAAGAAAAACAAATCTTTTGATGAAAACTGAGTTTTATGAGAGAACTTTGATCGTTCTAGGCGACAGTAGTTAGCCGTGCTACAACTCACGCCCTGATTAGCAGACGCACGCGTGTGCACAGATAAGGATCGCCCGCTCTGTACCTAACGCCATCATTTAAACACGGACAATTTTTAAGAAATTAAGGCGCTGCCTAAGGCCAAAGATCCAAAAAACGCTATGTTTTTCGTTGCACAGTTTAGACGCACAGTTTTTGATACAAACTTGGAAAAAATACAGGGCATAGTTAAAAGTTAAAGATAAAGACTTATATAACAATATTGCACAATATTAATCTGTCACCTTTAAGAAAAAATCGCAATTATAACGACAGGAAATTCTTTCGTTTCGAATTTCTCAATACTTTGAGCGACAACTACTATATTTTTTGTACCCAGATAAAAGGTACTTTATTAAATTAAATAAATATCTAGATTTTTTTTACCCTTGTGGTTATTTTATAAATTTAAACAAATTAAAACTGCGTAAAAGTTATCGTGTTTACAGACACACGCTTGGTCCTGTCATGGCCAGCTTCACCCGCTCCAATAACTAAGAGTTTGCTCTTGCAGGGCCTTAATTGCGTTTAGGTATGCACTTGCATCCGGCATCTGTAAGTGCTATAGAGCATCGCTCATATGCCGCACATATTACGAACGATCTTACACCTTCAATATCGATTTTGCGATGTTTTAAATATTCTTGTAAAAAAAATTAAGAGTGATATTTTAAACTTTCCTTAGTGGATGCTTCCAACATAAAATGCATAAACTGCTAAAATTTCAAGTTGTAGCCGCAGTGTTTATGAGTCTGCGTTTCGAATCAGAAATTCAGGTTAAGTATTTATATCTAATTATCGAAGCGTTCGAAGAGCGAAGCGAGCGAAGTTTAACTTACGGGGCACTGTTTGAATCTCCGGACTGTTATTCACAAAATCTTTATTTCTCAGAAAAACCCAATAACTGTCCAACCCGGGGATCGAACCCATGACCTTTAAGTTCCAAAATGGCACTTTCACCACTACACCAAGACCAAGCGAAGCCGCTGGCGGCTCAGCTAGTATCAAACAATTATGTAAGGTATTAAGAAAGTTTGTGTTTGTACTCCACACTTAGCCGCTTCCAAGTTACCGATTTTGGACGCTAATGGTAGTGATTAGGAGTGGAGAGTTCGAGTAAGATGAACATAAGCTTACTCCAAAAGCTTACAACACCGAGTCTTAGTTGAATTACTTCTATATTCTGAAGCTAACTCGCTCCACCGAGAAGGTTCAAATTTGCTGTCAACGTAATATGGAACAATAATACGAGTGTGTTGTGTTCTTAACTGAAATTTCCTGCTGTAATTTGTCTTTTCACTAAAGCCTCTTTGGTAGAGATGGGAAGTTTCGAAATAGGTTAGTCACTAAGAGCATATTACAGCATCTGGAAAGGCATTACAGTCCGATATATTGTTTTCTTGTTTATTATAGTTTGCGTGAAGTTTGTTTTTTAGTACCTACTGTTTTTGAATTGTTATCTACCGACTTCCAAAAAGGAGTTATTATAAGTAAAAAGGAGGTAATCAATTCGACTCTGTTTTTTTGTATGTTTGTTACCTCATAACTTTCGATAGGGTGAACCGATTCATAAAAGTCTTTTTTTTGTTTAAAAGCTGGTGCTTTCCGTGTGGTCCCATTTTTATTTACTACTTTCTACTGGTTCCAGTAGTTTTGAGTTACACTCCAATAACTGAATAGAATGGAAGACGGTATTAGATTTTTCAAATTGTAATTCTTACTTCTACATTGAGTAAGATTATTTTGCAGTGCTGCACTGCCACTGTCACTCCCAGAAATTCTTTTATGAGGTCATTCGACCAGTAATTGCAGTTGCTACAATGTTCGCTTGCGTATGAACGCTTCGCAGCATTATGTCTGGCATTGCGGAGGTACCGCTCAAGCCGGTCCCTTGTACAAAATACCTCGCATCTACAAGCAAGCTCGACTCTTATTATTCGCATCGATGGAGACTTTTAAAACGCTGTTTTATTAGTTCAATATGGCTATATTTACGAGTGCCATACTTATGTAAAATATTGTATGTATGTAAAATAGTATATTGTGTTAGTTCTCTTTAAACTATAATTTCAAAATATAGGTATATATTATGGCTTAATGGCTAAATTTTATAAACTAAATTGTATGGAATAAAAATGCTGCACAGATAAAAACTCAAAAGTGAAAACAAACTTGAGATTATTAAGCAAAGAGTTTTGCTGTGTGCTTAGGTCTCATTACATGGTCTGTACATTTCTGGAATTATTTCCTAACTGGCTGTACTTACATTGTCTTAATATACTATTGTGTCGAAACTGACACGTCTAGATGGAACAAGTATGCAGATTAAAATATAGTCTTACCAGTTCTTCTTCTTCGTTAGTTGGTTCTCAACGTTGGTTGAGGTTAGCTGCCAGTGTCAAGTAAAAGTCAAATATGCTACCCGGTTATGTGTAAGGTGATTCATCCCTTGACAGGATGGTAAACGCGTAAGTTATTCTAGCAGCTGATGAAACAAAAAGAGCAATTAATTCGATATTCTAATTTAATATTCTAATTTCTAATTTATTAATTCTAATTTAATGGAAGGGCGGTTGGTGCAGTTGGTAGCACCCCTGCCTTCTGAGCCGCTGGTCCCGGGTTCGATCCCCGGACAGGTCAAACATTTGTGTACATGAACATGTCTGTTTGATCTGTGTCTGGGTGTGTATATGTATTTAAGTATGTATATCAGTAATCAGGTTACCATAGTACAGGCTTTGCCTAGTTTGGGACCTGAAGACCTTTGTGTGGATGTTGTCCCATATAAAAAAAAATATGATGCGTATGTAGGTACATTATGCCATGTGTAAAAATAGTAGTTTATGCAACTGTCATATAATAGAGGGTATTAAAACATGAGTGCAGTTTTTTGAAACGAGGCGCAGGCGAGTTTCAAAATAAGATTACACGAGTGTTTTAATACCTTTAATATGCAGTTGCATACACTACTTTACTCGTATTTAATCTCATGACATTTTTGCTACTAAAGTTTTATCCAACAAAATATTACTCAAATTCGTATGTACGAAATAGCGCCAATATGGAAAAAAGTCTTCTTCTTCTTCTTGTTTGTATAGCTTGTGCGGCGTAACCACAATTTTGCCAATATCAGTGGAAAAAGTCTGTATTGGTCTATTGGCTCGGAACCAGCGCGTTGCGCGCGCAGCGCGCTCACCACGGATAATGTGTACTTAAATTGAATTGAAACCTCCTTGGTCGGGACACATTGTACTTTAATAATAAAAAATGTTTTAAAGCATTGTTTTGTTAGGAGAACAATGCTTTAATTTAATTTTTTATTTTATTACAGAAGTATGTAAATAAAATATGCCAATAAAAGTCTGTATTTCATTTCATAATTAGAATATTACCGAATGAGATTATATAAAATATATTTTAACCTCTGAACAATATTTTAACTGTATGTTGTAAATAAAATGGGAAGTTTTTATATGTCATCGCGAGAAGGTCACAAAAAGGCGAGAAAAATATTGTAAAATAACGACTTGGTTGGTACCAGCCGTGCGATTCTCTAAGCGCAAACATCGTTGCATCTTTGACAACTTCCGTGAAAAAACGACTCGATGACAACCTTGTGTACAAGGGCGATGTCTTTTAAGGCGCGGTCCCAATCCTAATTCTAAAACAATTTACGATGCGATAAGGTTGAGAATTGCTTATCACTTTTGGTTGTCACACTATTTTTTTGCTCGGACGATGTAATGCAAAGATGCAATTGAATACGTGCTAATACTTTTTATATTAATTTCGTTCATTCAAATGATTAAATTTTATTGATAAAGGAGTCCATAGTTCACTAGTAAATTTCATTGGAAATTCGAATATGATACATTCATTGAAATATATTTGCCCATAATTGCATAATAATGCTTTTTCCCACGAAGAAAAATTGCAAAATTTAGGGAATGCTGCCGATTTTTTTTCTATCGAGCCAAGTTTGCTCAATAGTGATTTGGCGAATTTGAACTAGATACCAAGATACCATACTTGTTATTTCGAGGCTCGAGAGAAGGGCCATCGAAACTGTACGCAGTACTTTATATTAACCGACACAGTGTTAATGAAGTAAGGGCAATAATAACGGCATGATTACAACGAAATATACACTCTACACCTATCTATAGCATTGCGTAAGTGTGAATTGATATAGAATGTCAAAATGTTTTGAAATTGTAAAACTTAGTATGTTCCAGCTAATAAAGCGCAAAACTCGTTTCAGTTTCACAAGAGCCGACTACACGAGATTCCAAACTCATACAATATAAAGAAGTTTGCTTCATATCTCAGGAAACTGTTGATCCGATAAAGTAAACGCGACCTAGGAAAATGTATGCCAATCTCCAAAGTATGTTGTTTCTGAGAAAATTGACAAGAATATTAAGCTTCCTGCTTAATATTTATTATAGTTGTATCAAGTAAGATTTATAGACAGTATAATGGTTAAATTAAGTTTAACAAGATTTTCTATCCGCTATTCTTACTATAAGCAACCTTTAAAAGATAAGATATCATTTACCTACTGCAAGTTAAAAAGTATACTAAAAATAATACTGCCTTATACATAAAAACTTTTTCTTAAGTTTCTCAGGGCAAAAGAAGGACACTTCGGCCGTTCTTATGGTCACGTTAAAAGATAAGTCACTAATAAGAACCTTATGTCCGTATGCCCGTATGTACATATTTTAGATAGATTAATAATTTTATATTATTATTATCAGTTATAAACGGATAGTTTTCCATAAAATAAAAGTGTGTTACTACTTAAAAAAATACCGTTAGAACGTAATCGAAATGTTTGAGAGGTAGCCACCGATACCTGTGAAACGAGCATGAAAAATGTTCGCATACCAGCTGCTAGAAAATGACGCAACAAAACCAATCACGCAAAGTAAAGCAAGGCAAGACATCCCGGGGCTGTTGTATGAAAATCCTATGAGCGTAAAGAGATTTAGATTTGGAACGTTAGGTGCTTTGCAGAAGAGGGGGCGAGCCGGGGCGGCCAATTTTGCCGCGAACGATAGCGCAAAGGGAAACCAACGCACACGGAGGGCAATACTCGTAATGTTGCTTGTAGTTTTTGTTGTTTTTTTATTTATCCGGCTCATACAGATTCAGCGTTTAACAATGAATATTCGTACACATGAATATTCATTTTTATTCGCAGAAGAATTATTTAAGGATAACTTGAAACGCTATCACCTGCAGTGGCACCAGCTTGATGAAAATTTATAATGATGATGATGGAAGAGAAAAATGAACTATTTTCTGTATATTATGTATATTCGTATCCATGCGTGCATTGGCAGAAAAGCAATACAACAGGCAGTGAAAGAGAAAAATGTTAAGGAGCTGTCATATCATGAGGTCGATAAAAATTAGGGTTTGAAAGCAGTTTATCTCATAAGCAGCAATTTAATTAAACTACAAAAAATAATATGACATTTCTGAGACTTCTGAGTGCACATTGACGGAATTCAAAAAATAATTTAACATACTAGAGTATTTTAAAAAACAATTTGAACATACCACTTTTTTTTTCTATTTAGTCACTATTGTGTTTGTCATGAAACACATATCACAAAATTGCAATTTTTAATACACATATACATTGACAGATTATTTTTCAATTTAATAGTATACTAATTTTTTTAATTAATGTTCTACGTTTTTACGAGATGCGCTTGCTTGTTTTCAAGTAAAGAAAATTGTACACAGCCAAGCGTTGAGCTGACAGCGCCTTAACTGCGCATTTAAAATATTTGTATGGATGGTATTTGACAAAACAAAGATGCTGAACTGACGTGCGATTCTGTAATAATTCGTCGATGCGCTCGTCGTCGAGCTCACCGATGTTTGATTACTTTATGAGATATCGCCCTTGTACATAAGGTTGTTTTTTCCAACGTTTCTTGTCATCTCGTCATTTTTTTACGGATGCTGTCAAAGATGCAACGATGTTTGCTCTTACGGCCGTTTTCAATAATCTATCTATCGTCGGTTTACCTTACTAGAGATAGATATTTGACACTATTTGTACGGACGTTATGTCAAATTTCTATCGGTAGTAAGCAAAACTATGGATAGATAGAATATTGAAAACGGCCATTAGAGAATCGCACGGCTGCTCAGTGCTTGGCTACTCAATTTCCTTTACTTGAAATTAAGCAAGCGCATCTCGTAAAAACCTACAAAATTCATAAAACAACAGTCCACGTAATGGGTAAACACCATTACTTCTACGCATATATATTATCTATTACTTATATATATATATATATATATACGAATAAATGTATTATTTAATCGTACTTTTACTATTATAATAAATTGGTTAACTGTTCATAAGTAAGTATAAGATGCGTAATACGAAATCACATTAAAGACTATGTAACCAACCGCAAAATGAGATTCCTTACCTTGCAATTTCCATTTCAATTATACAACGCCATTACACTAAATTCTTAAAGTCCAAATAATTATAGTGGCATCTAGCAAACTAAATAGTAACTGCTTTGATAACATATAGCTAACTAGCTGGTGCCCGCGACTACGTCTGCGCAAGAGTAGTACTTCGAGTAGCTTATTATTTCTCCAAGGGCATATTTATACCAAAATATCAAAAAATATGTACATGGTCAAACGCAATTGCTTTTATAGTATTAATTTTTATTTTATTTTGTTATTTTTTATTATTTTATTTAAATTAATTTAATTTTTATTTTTATTGTTTCTTGTAATTTATAAAAAAAATTCTTGTACCATGGATCTCGTGTCTGATAAATAAATGATTATTATTATTATTATTTAGTACATTTAAATACTTAGTATATCAATCAGTAAACAATAATAATAAAATAAATCACCCTTGGCGGTATTTGTGTTACATTTCACCCTTGACGGTCGCCGAGCACGTCTAGTGTATCGAGCTGTCAAATTGACTTGGCTTTTGACTAAGCTATCAGAAACTGACACAATTGGTTTTTTCCAAAGTTTCTTGACATCTCGTCATTTGTTTCGCGGATGTTGTCAAACATGCAACGATTTTTGCTCTTAGAGAATCGCACGGCTGTTGCGGCAACTTGATACCTATAGGACATCTAAGTTTAAAGTAAGTTTTTTTGCGTTGATACATACATAACATAATATACAAATTTCTTACACGACTAGTCATTTCAATAAAGTTACTTCCAACTTGTACAACAATCTCCTGCAGCTATATTTTATTATTTACTCATGGCAACCTCAAAACAATTCAATAGCCAATATTGTACTCGAAAATTCCAACATTATGGAATATTCACAAATTCGCGATCATAATCCAACAAAATGTAAGTACATACAAATTAATCCGCTTAAAGTGGTTTCAATTCGATGAAACAAGGTGAAACATGCTTTGGTTTATTAACTTCACATATTTTGTGAAATCCCTGCCTCTGCATTTGGAAAATTCACAATGCACATCTATTAGAGAACATTATTTGCGTTATGTTTGTGAAAATGTATTGAGAAATTTGGTTTTTGACTGTTCTGATGAAACTTATTTCTGGGATTCTTTTTTATGACGTACACTCTTTTCTTCTCTGTTTATTTCATAATTATCATGAGAATGATATATTCTCATGATAATTATGAAATAAATGAATTATCTAATAATACTGATTAACTGAATATGAGATATTAAGATCGACAATCGTTTCGGCTTAGTCTGGATGTCTCCCTCGGGATATACAGCAATATAATATTACACCCGTTTTATATATTCCAAAATTATAATGAACGTGAGTTTTAATTACTTTTTTGTCTTATTAATTGTAAAAAGACAAAAAAAGTAATTAAAACTCACTATATCATACATGAATATTGTTCTCATGTCATATGACGTCGTTGTGTAATAGATTTTTTGTCTGCGTTTATGTTCTTAAGGTAGCGACTTTTCCTCTTACTTATAACAGAATTAACTTATTCAAACCTAAACATATCACTGACTCACTGATTATATATTTGATTATCTAGAGTAATTCAAGGGAATAAAATTATCTGTAGCAAAAAATATTGTTTTGGACCTGACGAGTAAAAATAGAAGAACTTAAAAAATGTAGAGATGTAATTTTATGACATTTCGGTATAATGATAGTTATGGCCTTGGAGAAGATAATAAGCTACTCGAAGTTCTAATACTGCGCAGACGAAGTTGCGGGCACCAGCTAGTAGTTAATAAAACACTTAAGAATAACAGCTTCAGTCCGCATTGATCCGGTTTTGATGGATTTTTTTTATTGATAGAGGATACTTCCGTGGTGGTTCTACTTATATACATTTCATCATTCGGTCAAGCAGTTTTTGACTACAAAAATTGAAAAGTGTTGATTTATCTTGATGATATCATCATTGACGGTGTATCCCGAAAGTAGAAGGTCACTAAAAAGGGTGAAAAAATGGCGAAGTTGGACTTCAACAAGTTATTTCACACTTATTAGTGTAGAAGTCAGTTCTATTTTTTGATTAAAAAAATTCTTGACCGGTGTTGTCTTCCGTTATTCGTAATCTTCATTACTGAGGGTCGTGACCTCCTTCACCAAGTATTCGATCTTTAATTATTGAGCGCCATCTCCATCTGTTCTCTGTCTGGATTTGTTATATCATTTAAGAAATTGGCGATACAGTCTGACATTATATAAAAGATAAAGATGCTTGGAATACTCCACTTCTGGCAAGCTGTCATACTGCCACCCATAAAATGTAATATTTGTAGTACCTAAGTAGAAACATTGTAAACATCTTTATAAAAAGAATGATCCCGAGTTTCTTGCTGCTTCTTCTCGGTAGGCTCTATATATTTTGGAAAGCGGCGGTATTCTTTAAAGTACATTATAATGAAACATTTTAGTTCATAAGTGCGTCTTTGATGCCTAAATTGCATAAATGATTTTGACTTTGACTTTGATCCGTTCCCGGCCGGTTTTGTATCCAGGCAAATGCTAGTTATGAAAGTTAATAGTCATATCACACTTAGACCGGGTTTCGAAAACCATGTTAACTAAAGTGTAAGTTTAAAATGGTTAAAAATGGCATGAGTTTAGTATAATATCGTGTTTTTGTCATTTTGACCAGCTGTAGCCTTAAGTGCTAATCAATGACATTTTCTGAGCTACATATAAGAAGTATATAATTTCTACAAATAGTTAATTTCCAATGCTTGGAACGTAATCACTTTCGTTGGTGAAAGCAATGCTATAGGGATTTCGAATTATTCGATCGTATGGATAGAAAAATTCTAGCAAATCCGGGTCGCGGTATGTTTATTTATAAAGAAAGCATTTGTCGTTTGATTAGTATTCGACGTCAGGCTTTAGAATTCAAATGGTCAATTAAGCAAAAAGAAGGTGAATATCACGTATTATATGTCTTAATCAGTCATATATATTCTTTGACCAACATCTTGTTTAAGACGCGGTCCAACCCCAATTTTAAAATAATTTACGATGCTTTACGTAAGGTTGAAAATCGCTTGTTAGGACTATGTAATGCGAAAATGCGATAATTTTGTACGTTTTCTTTATATTTTTCGATATATACTAACACAATTGAAAAAACTGCTGGTTATTACTTTAGTACTAAACGTTGGCTAAGTATTACCTGAAAAAAATATAGTGTTATCGCTGAAAATTCTGAGAGTTTGGACGTGTAAGTTTATTTTTGTGGACCTATTCAAGATTTTTTTCTGCTGAAAGAGGGTTATATTTAGGAATTCTATTCGGTTATTACTCTTTTCCTATTCCTTTTCTAACCTTTGTATTTTTTTCATAATATACTATCGATCTGTTTCGTTACACTAGGTGTTTAAAAATTCTGCTTTTACTCTAATCAGGGTACGAGCGCGCCTTAATGACAAGGTGTGGACAAGATAAATGAGAATACAAGTTTAATTTAGCCACAGACTTATTATTATTCGTAGTAGCCACATAACAAAAGTATTCATCTCGAAAGCCACGGTGTATAAAATCAGTTTATTTGCACTTTCATTTTTAAATGTCTATTACGACAGTCTACAATTACGTAAAAACTAGAATAATGGTACACTAATTAAACTTATATTTTGGTCTGGTAATATTTTCTTAAGCAGCTGAGAGACGGTCCCAGTAAGGTTTCAAGCATTATTTAAATAACTTAGTAAGTTTGACTTTTCATAGATATTTTTTATTCCTTTGTTGTTGAAACAAATAAAAAAAAACTGACATTGACATCTTGACATCACAAGTATAGTACACTTTTAACATTAACATTGAACATTAACTACATATTAAACATTTTAGCAGCAGCAGAATTCTGTGAACGAGTTCATCTAGAGAAGTGCTACTATCACCTATTTCTCCCGCGAAGCACACATATTACTACATATTATTGTGTCCTGCCGTGCGAATCTTAGAGAGCAAACATCGTTGGATCTTTGACAACATCCGTGAAACAAATGACGACATGGCAAGAAACGTTGGAACAACAACCTTATGTACAAGGGCGATATCTCATAAAGTATTTGACATCGGCGAGCTCGTCGACGAGCACATCGACGAATCATCACAGAATCGCACGGCTGAGGCCGTAGCACAAACAATTTCCAAAAAAGTATTCGTGCAGTAAGCGTCAATGCGTCACGCTTCAGCGTACACACTCTCGGTCTTATTAATAAACTTGGCTTACACGCGGAGTAGTTAAAACATCTATCTGTCAATTTTTCGCTTGCAGTAAATGTCACGCGTGAAAGCAAGACAAAGCATGTTCCGCCTAATATAAGTTTACGCAACGTTTATCAGTAAAGGCCTATGAGTTATCTGTTCCACAGTTTCCCCACATAAACGACAGTTTGTACTGTTTCACGTGAACGACACGTTACGCTACAGTAAAGCAGTTATTCGTACTCGACCCACTGGTGTGAATGGTATGGGCGCTGGTGAAATTACAAGCTAATGAGATTTAACCACTTAATGTTTCGTGGTGACTAGCACAGTTTGTGACGAAATGCATCTGTTATAGACAGAGGTTACTACTTAACACAAGGTGGACATCATCCTTGTTCCGTAACCGTACCATGTACCATATTCCGTAACGTATTAGGTTACGGAATATGGTAACGTAAAACATAACAAGTGCATAATCGACATTTAATTTTAATTATTTGTTACACATCCAATACTTACTACGCACAAGTTACATAACAAATCAACAGAGGCAATTATAGTAAGTGACATGTAAACCTGAACCGCAACTAGTGCCCGGTGAGTGTGTGTAATGTGTGCAACAAATGGAATTCGGGCCGTGTATTTTGCACTGATTGTGAAAGAACCAATGTACGAAATGAGACCGCTCAGCGCAGATATAGAGCGTAACATGTTGAACTTGATGGACGACGCGAGAGAAACGGATTGTTTTGTTGATAATGTGTGTGACAAAATGTATGTATTTAATGGAGAATTTGCTTGCCGAAAGAGATCCTTTTTTTCGCATAACTTTTTTTGTCATTACTGATTTGGCATAACGAGTTTCGCATATTGATTTGTCATAACCATAGTTTGACATAATTGTTTTTGGCATACTATTTCAGTAAGCATAAATATAGATTTTGGCCTAATTTTGATTCGCATAACATTATAAGAAATAATGTTTGTTCCTCTAATAGTTATTAGGCAACAAGATCCTGAATTATTTGTGAAATATCTGAAAAATCTGCTAATTACTAAGTGCTATTATAATTTAAATGACTTTCTTAATGACAAATTTAATGATTATTGAATGGTAATTTATTGATTCAGGCGTTACTTTGCGGAAATCCATTATCAAAAAACGATATTAATAAATATTTAGTGACACTTCCACTGAAAAGAAAACAATGATTTTGGCCTATTTGGGGGTGTGCACCACCCTCCCTCCCGCATAAAATGCTAATGGGAAAGAGGTCGAGCGCCAGACCGAAGTCGGTCTAGCGCTCGACGAGTCAACATCTCCTGAGGATGCCTCGTGTAGAGGCGAAACACGTGTCGAATCGGTTTTGGTTTATTTGGGGTTTTTAGGGTGTTTTTTATTTTGTATTCTTCCTATTAGCATTTTATACGGGAGGGAGGGTGGTGCACACCCCCAAATAGGCCAAAATCATTGTTTTCTTTTCAGCGGATGTGTCACTAAATATTTTTTAATATCGTTTTTTGATTATTGAATGGGTCGGGCACTCTATTACCATTCTTTTTACACTCTACCAGGGTCATATGTTAGACAAATAAGAATATGTATTTAAGATCTGCATGTATAACCTATATATGATTGCAATAAAATATTGATTGATTGAATTTCGACAAGTTCAATACTACGACTGTTGCTTACTTAGAAAAAACATAGTTCGACAATTCATTGCTTTTTCCTTATTTACCCTTATTATACTTAAATATAATAGGGGAAAAGTAGTAATACTCAACTCGCTATATTCGTGAGTTTTAAGCTTTAGAATAGTATGCTTAATAATTATTATGCTCAAAATAACTATGCTTTAAAAAAAATTGTGGAAAAAATATATGCCAAAAGAATATTGTGCGTAACTCTATTTATAAGTGAATGGATGCCACGTTAAATTATGTCAAATAATAATTATGAAACAAATAGGGAACCATGCCGATAATAGGTACTGAGTAAGCAATGCTTTATGAATATGTATGTTGTGATTGGCTCCGGAACATTATGCCCAATGCCTCATTCGCTTCGTAATTTCAATAGATACATTACCCCGAAACGATACATACATAGTAATGGTTGCGCACTACAACTTGGAGGTATAATATCTCGAACTCTGGTGGTACACCACTAAATTAGACGAGAAAAAGGGCAGGTTGTTTTTTTTCTTTAATGGTCCAGGAAAAAAGGCTATTTCTTGATTTTCTTTAATTTAAGAACTTTCTACGAAGCATAAGAAAACCTTAAAGAACGAAAGAGTACGAAAGTTTTACTCGAGCGTAGGTAGATATGGTACTCGTATGTCAAATTTTGAAATAATTAATGTAGGTCGACATTGTTTTGTTAATTAGTCCGCGCCTAGTTTAAGCTCAATACTCAATACTCAATCATTTATTGCATAATTATTATGAAGTTCACATACAGATGTTAGCTAGCATGTTTAAATTAGGTAATACATAACAATAACCCTGATTGGGTATGGCAATATAGTGCGGAGCGGATCGATTTATTACATAATTGATTTGTCTTCTAAATACTCGTTTAAGCTATAGTAACATTTTGCTAGCAATATGTTTTTTTGGGTTTTGTCTAACTTATTTTCATTTTCTATATCCTTTATCTGTACTGGTAGTTTATTATATATTTTGACGGCCATTGGATTTGGGCCGGAGCTATGCATTGCTAATTTAGATGTCGGTAAGATTAATTTATGTTTGTAGTTAAACCTTATTCGATAGTTTCGGTTTTCAACTAATTTTCTAAAAAATTGTGGGTACTTTCTAACAAATTTACAGTTTTCAAATATATATAGAGAGGCGCCAGTAAAATTTTATATTGAATAAAATATGGTCTATGGAAATTTGGTATACTGATGTCTGGGAGTTTGATATTGGCGAGGATACGGATGCATTTTTTCTGGACAACAAAGAGATCTATGGCGTCTACACTGTTGCCCCAGAGAGTGATGCCATAGCTGAGCCACGAAAATGCGTATGCGTAATAGGCTGTTAAAGCTGTGTCTAAATTAGTAGCTCGGCGTAGTTCCCTAAGTGCGTATGTGAAACTTGACAATTTGGTTTTTATTTTTTTAATTTGACTTTTCCAATTTACATGCGTATCAATGTCTATGCCTAGTAAATTAGCTTCGTCTACATATTCTAATTTAATATTATTATATGACAAGTTTATGTCAAGAGGGGCTTTTTTGTGGGGTCTAAATTGTATGATTGCTGTTTTTGAGAAGTTTAAGTCAAGGTTGTGGTCGGTCATCCAATTAATTATATTATTAAACATGTCAGTGAGTTTTTCATTCAAATTATTATTATTATTACACGATGTCAAGATAGAGATATCATCTGCAAAAAGTACACAGGGTTCGTTTATTATTTTAGGAAGGTCGTTTATATAAATTAAAAATAAGATGCATGCAGCGACGCTTCCTTGGGAAATTGAATTATTAATTTGCGTTGGGGTTGATCTAGCTATATCTATCATACCAGTGTTAGGGTCAACATTTTCAATTTCCACACACTGTTTTTAGATAAGAGCTGAACCAATGGTGTGCTATACAGCATATATAATTATATATAATAATATATAATTTATCTAAAAGTATGTCGTACTGAACTTTATCATATCCTTTCGTCATATCTAAAAGGATGCCAATTGCGTGTTTTTTATCATTTATGGTGTTCAAGATTTTGTTGATTAATTTATATACTGCCAAAATTGTTGAGTGGTTTTCTCTAAATCCATTTTGAGCGTCATCGAGGATTTCAAATTTTTCGCAAAAAGAATTAAGACGTGTTAGCATTACCTTTTCAAAAATCTTTGAAGAGGTAGGTAGGAGTGCTATTGGTCTGTAATTACTTGGTTCTAATTTGGAAGATTTTTTATGTATTGGTTTAACTAGAGCTTTTTTCAAATGGTCTGGGAACGAACCTTCTGTGAAGCAATGGGTTCCAAATCCTATTGCTTAAACTAGGCGCGGATTGTATTTATATTACCGTGTCGACAGTCTTCTCTTGAACTGGGGCTCGAGAGGCGATTGACTGTCCTTCAAATAACGCGTAATTTGATAGGGGTGGCCGTTAATTAACGTTTCGTCAATGATGTCGCAAATTAAAAAGGTAGCTTCTATTAACCACGTAAAATTGGTTCACAATCATTGTAGCAATTGTGTAACATACACAAAAATCCAGTTAAGAATCTCTATCTCATGAAAATTTTGTATTCTTTTACAGATGGTATCATTCGTGTTCATCGTGGAACGGAAAAACTGGAGAATGGCAGATATGGGTGAACGGTGAAAGAGTTGGAAGGGGTTTCCACAACAGGGTAAGATTTTTATATTACATTTTTTTATATTACATTATTATTATATATCATTTAACAATAAAATTTCCGCGTCTTATTTAGAAGGTATTAAAAATAAAAATAAAAACTTATCTATAAGCTCCATGGTGGAGGAAAAGTGGCTAAAACGCTGGCGGTATTGCCACACTGGATGGCAATGCTAAGTTTTTGCCCAAAGTAGGCGTCAGCATTTCGGTCACCCGTCGCCTCAACCAAACGTTTCGCCAGATCCCTAAACAAGTTGAGAGTGGACGGGCCTAAAGTTTCGACCCCAAACGGCACAAACATGTACATTCTGTCTAAATACACATATTTATGACGTTTGAGGTCTTCCGCTTTAGTCGCGGCAGCGCCAGCCCAATCAATCGTTGGTGGAGGGAGATGAGACGACCCCAGTGTGTCCACACATGTAGCATCCCAAACCAGGGTTTGTCCCATCTTCCACGGGACGAAAGTTATCCCATCTGGATCATCATCATTTAACAATCGTTTAAACTATAATAGTATTTATTAAATAATGACATTTTGATCACAATTTTGGTTGCTGTCTTCTGCATTTAAGTTGTCTGTTGTTGAATTAGAATTCAAGTGATTAAACTACTGCCAAAATACTTTTAAAATTAATGTAATAAAAAGGCGAGCAAAATTGTGCGCCTCATAGTAAGTTAACATTAATACTCGTATCAGATCACTACTATTCAATTCTAACTCGATACTATATAACTTCTAACGACAGTTTGCTATGCTACAGAGAAACTTTATAAAACACCTTATACTGTTTATTTGGATTCCCCTTTTGGCGCCCCTTTTAAAATACATTTACTGCACCTTGATGTAGGTCATATAGATTTATATAAAAAAATACCGTAAAACCATCACTTATACGTTCAACATCATAAGTATACGCTAACCAATGCCATAATCTTATATCATTTTACGACAGAAATTGGTTTTACTATGCTTATTGAAGACAAAAACATAAGATACATAAACCACGGGGAAGGGATGAGGACTTTTGCCGAATATTATTTGCGGTTATGCACGTGTACTAGGGTTCTGAACACATTACATTGGACTCACGTCATGGAAGTAGGAAATGTTGTGTATGAAACTGTACTAGATAGGTAGTTTGAGACATTTAATGTAAACAACTATTAGAACAGTTACACTAAATAACAATAGGGAGTTTTGTTTATTAAGCATATTGTTTATTTTTCAGCTGGTTGGTCACGTCATCAAAGGAGGCGGAGTCGCAATCACTGGACAAGAACAATCCCTTCTCTTCAACAAGGATAACATCGCGCCAGCTAAAAGTAAGCTAATACATATTTAAATAAATATTGTTATTTTTCATGTAAGCTGAAATTATTCAAAACAAATAACTCTGTCTAGTTTATAATGATTTATAATTAATTGTGGTTTTTTTTTCACTTAGGACCACCTGGTCTAATGGGAGAGGTTACAATGGTACAGTTATACCACGTGGCTCTGACCGCTGGAAAGGCGCACAAAGACCACAAGCATCATCACGTTCACCATTTCAAGCACGATGGAACCCCACTTGAGTCTTCAACTGAAGCTGCAACTGAGCCCCCGCAACCGATGGCAACTCCGCTCGGTAACGGAAACTTCCTAATTGGAGGACAACTCCAGAGACCAGCGAACTTGAATGTTGTACCCCAACCGCAACAAATGATACCAATCCAATTGCCCAACGGCCTTCAAATCCAACAGGCGTACATCAACGGGCAGCTTGGCAACAGGATCGTA
Source organism: Selenia dentaria (assembly GCA_917880725.1). Lineage (NCBI taxonomy): Eukaryota > Metazoa > Arthropoda > Insecta > Lepidoptera > Geometridae > Selenia > Selenia dentaria. The sequence continues at coordinate 37,794,251 of OU862876.1, forward strand.
TCAGAACAGCTACTGAATAGTGTCCAACCAGAACAAATTGGCGGAACAGTTTCATATCCTCAATTCACTGTCCTCCCAACTTCTGGGCAGCAATCCTTCGCTTCAAGACCTCTTCGGCCACAAAAAGGAACCACAGTACTACTCTCAGGCTCGTTATTGAACCCGGCCAATGTTCAGTATATTGACGACTCTCATAATGTTTACAAGAGAAATTCAAAGAGGGATAAAAGAGATAACCCAGAAAAAGAATTAGTAGAAGAGACACGGACAGGTAACTTTATACACAGCTTGTACTCAACTGTATTAAAAAATATATTCAAAAATGTATAGTAGTAGAAGAGATAATTTGATAGTAATTGCCTTTCAAATTGACAAATACATAAAACTTTATATTATTAATTTATTTCAGGTAGGAAAGATAAACGTGGCCTAGTTGCCCTCTCAGACGGGTCCATAGTAGACGAAGCTCTTTTGACCCCAGATTTGAGCGCCGAGAAAGACGACGAGGCTATTTTCCAGGAATCTCTATTAAACGGACTTGCTGGAGTCGTGGGAAATGTTCCAGTGCAAAATCTGCAGAAAGAAACTGTGAGTTACGTAGTATTACATAATTGTTATTAATTTTGGGACATTGTATTATTATTTAAATTCACAGAGGCTGCTTTCTGAAATTGTGATTGCTCTGGAGAAAGTTGAAACATCGTAGCGAATTTACTCAGTCACTATCGCGGCGTCGTTTGTTTTGGGTTGCCTTTTGGCAAAGCAAAATATTCACCTCAACCCGTTGACTCGCGATTCACCATATTTGGCCAATAATACAATAAATTTCGCAGAAATCAACCTACTTGTCCAGAAACTGCAACGTTTGTGGTTAAATATCAATATATACTCGTAGATACCGAAAAATAAATCAATACCATGATAGTTTATGCTACAGAAAGAAGATTCATTTAAAAGATCAGATACGAATTAATGAGTCTTTTAAAATTTCAGGCTGACGAAAGAGAACCAGCTGAGGCCGAGGTGAAAGCAGTGATGCAAGTATGCAGCGGATGTGCCTCAGAACCCTTCAAACGAGCTCTAGTACTCTCCTGGAGGAATACTCCTAAGAAACTATACAGTGGAGCACATTATTACAAGGGACTACCGATTTGTCGAGCATTCTAGACCATTATTAGACTTAGCGTGTACAAATGCCTGATTGTAGTTTAAGTGTCAGTATAATTTAGCAATAATTTAATTAAGAAATATAACGAGTACTCAAAATAACTAAAAGGTCTTAAATAGTATATAGAAATAGAATTTGAAAATACATTAAACAATATCCTGACTGGAAAAGGTAATATATACAAAACCATATTACAAAACTAACTCTACCAATCCTCTGCACCAAAATATATACAATATAATAAAAGTAATAATATTTTTTATGAATAACTTGACATAGTATACAGAGGTTCTCGTATCTCTGCCTTTTGTTTTAGTAAAAACTGTGTTACAAAAGGCATATTTCTGTTTTCATGATGGTGAAAAAAATTATTTTTATAAGGTACAACAAAAATAGTAAATTGTATTTTGAAATGATTGCGTATTCGTTTGTAAGACCTTTGCGCTAACCAATATTTTTGACACGAAACTGTTAATGTATGTGTTTTCTTCATGTGTACAGAATGTACTGCAAATTTGATTGAAATCGATAACGCTGTCGCTTTACGAACTCACGTTTCAGATAAAGCCTAGCACTACGAGTATGTGTGCGTCACAAATATACAAAGGATGGATCGAGCTCAGCCGTGCGATTCTCTAATGAGATCGCACGGCAAACCGATGTCAAATACTTTATGAGATATCGCACTTGTACATAAGGTTGTTTTTCCAACGTTTCTTGCCATCTCGTCATTTATTTCACGGATGTTGTCAAGGATGCAACGATGTTTGCTCTTTGAGAATCGCACGGCTAGATTCGATTCGTCAATAATAAGATTTTGTACGAAGGACCAAAGAGTACCAGCATCTACCTACGATATTTAACATCATACCTAAATACTTCCGTTTATTAAACTGTTAAATATCGGGTGTCTCGAAACTCAGCGATAATCTGGTACCGGTCAAGACGCCAAGGTATCCAAGATATGAAAAAAAAACCATGTCACTTATCCAAGCGATAATATACATTTTTAGAAAAAGTTGAATATTGTTTACAGTACTTATGATGTAACAGACAAAAACACTAATTGGTAACCTCCTCTTTTTTGTAAGTCGGTTGAAAACGTTATCATTCTTGTACGCGATTTTTTCCTAAACTACATATAATCATCTACACAAGTCCGAATCAATTGTTATTGGGGTCATAGGCGTGCCAAAACTAAATGAGTACGCAAACAGCACATAATGTGAGGACATAAACACCTTGAATATCGCCGCTATATTGGCGATACATTTTGAATTTTTTAAAGAAATTTTAGATATTAAAATACACGGATGCAAATTTCTAGACGAGAACCATTGAAAGAAGACATCATCTCTTTCTTATGTTCTAGAAATCGTTGCAGACTGTCCAAACCATATTCAGTAATTCGCGTCAGCACCATAGACGATGAAATCTCAAATCGGACCACAGAATTGATTTTAAATAAGTATATTATGATATCGCAATAACGTTACGGGACCTACTATGAAAGTAGATATTATCATTTCACTTTAACAACTGTTTCTGTTCAATAACTTACACTAACTAACTATATTACACCTGACTTGAATATGTAAACGATATCACAATACTACTCACAGTTTATTTGTAAACATTGACCTATATATGATTTCTTTAACAATACACCTGTTAGGAATCTGCTAGGGTAGCAGGCATTGGAATGTACAATACACCCTAAGCAGCCGTGCGATTCTATAACAGCAAACATCTTTGACAAAATCCATGAACAAATGATGAGATGACAAGACACGTTGGAAAAACAACCTTGTGTACAAGGGCATCTTGTATTTGACATCGAGGAGCTCGTCGATGAGCGCAATGACGAATCATTAGAGAATTGCACGGGGAAGTCAACGATGTATTGATCGCTTCTACAAACAATAAGAATAATATGAAAACATCTGTATTGTATAGCTACCAAAACGTTTTTCTGCAAACTACAAAGAATACGAACTCGAATTACTTAAATAAATGTACTTATCTAGTTATGATATCATATGAGGGAGATCACTGATGCGATGGACCGACCAGATACGAGCCGCCATAATCGGTCCTCTACAAGAGTGCACGAGAAAGGCTGCAGCCAGGGAGGAATGGTGACGCATTGTATGGCGCGTTACACAACCTGAAGTGACGACCACCGCTCTGTCAAGAGCGTAGCGATGAAGAAGAGAGTTATGATATCGAATCATAACCAACGGATGTTAGTTAATATATCTATTTATCTCTCTATGATTTAATTTCAACTGGTTCCCAGAATGATAAAAACTTTTTTTTAAATATTGTATCCTATTATTTCACTTGCTGCCATCGCTATTAAAACGTAATTTAAGGATATTTCGGAATAACACATCCATAATGAAATATAATCCTTTGGAGTTAATTGAAATTTATTCTGACATAAAATAGTTATAGCTATGATTTATTTTAAATTGTGTCCCTGTTTATTAACTTGTATATTGTTTTTAATAGAATATTAGTCAATTGGTGATCATTGTAAGCCATTGGTAGATAATATTTATTTTTAGTGTTAAGTACATTGTACCTAATATCGTTATCACACGTTTGTATTAGAAATAAGGCCAGCTTAGAACTCTGTTATCATTTGAAATAAATCTTTATAAAATAATATATTTCGTGTATCTTTTGCCATTGTAGAACTGTACTGTAAAACCTTATAACTGGCTTAATGTGGGTGTTTATATACTTCTTTCCACACCCACCAGGATATACATACATACATACATAAAATCACGCCTCTTTCCCGTAGGGGTAGGCAGAGACCACGGATTTCCACTTACTACGATCCTGACATATCTCTTTCGCTTCATCTATACTCATCAATCCTTTCATACATAAGCGTCGGTTTAGGGTACTTTTGACCTGGCCTTTTTTCGGAACGTCTTCAATCTGATTTCGGAACGTTCGCCTAGGTATTCCCCTTCCAACACTTCCGTTTACTTGTCCCATGTATACCTGTTTAGTCATTCTCATTTCATTCATTCTCTCCACATGTCCAAACCAAACCACCAGGATATGATATGTATATATGTAATTAAAGGCTTAATGGCAGGTATAAGTAGTATTAAGAATCAATGTTTTACTAAAATCTGCTTAAAATGTACATAAATCTGGGTATATACTCGCCTCTTAAAATGTTTACTCGTTAAAGTGCTGATCATCATCATCAAATGATGATGTTGATGATCATTAGCATCGAACATTATGCCTCCTCATTGATAACGTTTTAAAATTTAATCGCGATACTATAATTTTACCAGTGAGATAATTAGGTGACTATAAACTTACTAAAACACAACATAACTACACTTAGATTTTCTCATGTAACTTTTAAGATTTCAAGACCATGATTAATTAAAAAATACGGGATTACTCACGTAATATTTATCGGTTAGGTCCGACTATAGTTTCGACCACATTCAGTGGTCTTTTTCAAGAAGTTTTCGGGACGCCCGCGTCGATGACGTCTCACTCTTGAGAAATATTACGTGAGTAATCCCGTAATTTTTAATTAATCATGATTGAAAACCACGTTAGTTCTTATAACAAAATTTCAAGACCACTGAAGTATTATTTTCGAAATACACGAAGTTTCAAACATTTTAACGTAAATGTCAGCTTATATTCAACCTAAAAATTTTGCAGTTCTCCTAAAACATTTTCTATGGACCAGGAAACGGACAAGTAAGCTGACATAATTTTTTCAGTTTTTAACCGAAAGTAAGTCTAAAGAGTTGCTATAGAGATATAATACAACAAAATGATTGAATTTTACCAACTGGGCTAAAATGCATATTCATATCCAGCTTAGGTCTTTCGGGCAAGCATACATGTAATTTGTTTTTTAAGTATCAACTTTTAAAATCAACTCTAATTTATGAATAAATTTTAAGATAACTCCACTAAAACGCTTTCATTTTCTAGCCGAGTTGTGTTTGCATTGTAATATGCTTTGTAGTTCTGTTTTTTTTAGTTAGTAATTTTGGCCGTCACAGTTATAAACAATAAAGCAATGTATATTAAACATTTTTAGAAGACTTTATCATACTTGGTTAATATACGATATGTATAAAATTATTATTTTTAAATTAATTTTAAATTATTATTTTATACACATCTACCATATACCATAGATCGTAGATGTCGTTATATACGTTTAATAAAGGTATTCAAAAGTTGTTATTACAAGAGTCGTTATATTATAACAATGAAATTTCTATTGTGTCTGGCCGCATGATGACCAATGACCTTTGATGGATTATGCGAATGTCAACACTTTTCAAACGTACATATACATTGTGATTTCAAACGTTCATATAGATTGTTTTTGAATGCCTTTGCCGTTCAAATTACGTGCTAACACTTACCTTGGATTTGTGAACATGATGGCTGTGGTGGTAATCGGAGTCAATTTCTGGTTCCGAAAAATAAGTATCCTGAAACAAAAAAAAACGTAATCAATAAAAATTCTTGTTGAAAGCACACTGCTTGAGCTTTCCATCCACACCCTCCTTGTGCGAATTCAAACAGGCGTGTTTCCGTACACGCTACAGACAAAAATGTGTCTACGAACTTAGCGTGACGTCACTTAACTTTTCCACAGGTAATGTCAACGCCATACATTTTGAAGGTGTCGAGGATTGCACAGCTATTACTTTCCATGCTAAAAGAGAAAACTCTTTTCTGCCTCTTAACATTGTCCGATTTCAGTGATTTTTTTTTCATGGAATCATGATATTGATTACTATGCCCGTACGTTTTGATTTTTTCAATTTTTAGAAGTTCTAAAAAAGGAAATTTATAGTACTTTGAAATACTGAAAAAATCAAAACGTACGGGCATAGTAAACAATGTCATGAAACCATGAAAAAAATCACTGAAATCGGACAATGTTAAAGTTTTCTCTTTTAGCATGGAAAGTACTAGAGCTATGCAATCCTCAACATCTTTTGTCTAGGTCTCTAGGTGTACACCTCGCGAGCACTTAGTCTTATCAGCGGTAATTTTTTCGCAGTACTTCACAACCTATTATCTCGGAAATCAATTGACCAATTTATGCTCATATTCAAAATTTATCTTTAAAGTCAGGAACCTAATGTGTGTACCAAATTTTATCTAAATCAAACGGTAAATAGTGCCGCAATTTTCCCCCGTTTTTTAAGAAAAGTACGTTCCCCCTATCCAATCAAAATCACCGACGACAAAAACAAATAGTAGAATATTCATACCAAATTTCGTCAAGATTGGATGAAAAACGTTAAAACAGAAGACGGTTAAAAAATTAAAGTTAAACCGGATTTAAAAACTTAAATGAAGCAGTTGTAGAAAAACAAAAGAAAGAAAACGGGATATAGAGTTTTTGTACCCGTGGCGACGATTTATTGCCGCGCCACAACAAGTAGCGGTGGTTATCGGCTCATAACTCAATGTCTATTATAAGTTCATTAATGAATTTAATGGTAATAATCAGCTACCGAAACAATCTAACTATTTATATTATAACCAAAACTAGTGGAATTGCTATTGTTAATACTAAAGAACCGAAAAACGTATTCAATAAAATTTCTAATTGAAAGCACAACCTTTCCATTCACACCCTCGTTGTGAGCACTAATTTACCAGTAGTTTAAAAAATTAAAGTTAATCCCGGATTTAAAAACTTAAATGAAGCAATTGAAAAAAAAAACAAAAGAAAGAAAACAGGATATAGAGTTTTTTTACCCGTGGAGGTGGTTATCGGCTCATAACTGAATGTCTATTACTTCATTAATGAATTTAATGGTAATAATCAGCTACTGAAACACTCTAACTATTTATATTTTAACGAAAACTAGTGAAATTGCTATTGTTAATACTAATCAACTTAGATGTGATAGCCTTAAAGACTACGTAAAAAAATCTAAATAGGAAGCTGACGACCTAATGTTATCTTATCATCTGTGGGCCTAGCACAAAACCTTGCGTAAGTGTAACGTAATCTTACCGTTGGTGTATACAGTACAAACTATGACTTATCCGTGCCACAGTACTAGAGTTGTACGAGAAAAATATAGTTTGTAATGTATACAACGACATGATTGCGTTGCCTTTACGCAAATTTTCGTGCTGGGCCGACTGGTCTTTAGCACAAGCAAGGTCCAATATCATTGACATATTGTTTAGAATAAGTATCTAGTGATTCGTCCTAAAATGCAGTTTAAACCAAAAATATAATAAAATGCTTTATTGGACCAGTACAATTTGAAAAAATTCTTCCATTCTATTCTGTTATTGGAGTGTATCTCAAAAACTACTGGACCGAATTTGATGAAATTTCAATGGGACCACACGAAAAGCACCAGCTCTCAAACAAAAAAAATCCGAATCGGTTCACCCAGTCGTAAGTTATGAGATAACAAACATAAAAAAACAGTCGAATTGAGTCATCATCATCATCATCATCTCAGCCGTAGGACGTCCACTGCTGAAATGCCTCCCCCACAAATTTTCAAAAGGACCGGTTGGAAGCGCCTTGATAACGGTAGCAACGTCGTCCTGCTTCCTTTATCAGGTCGTCAGTCCACCTTGTCGGTGGACGACCTACGCTGAACGAATTGAGTACCTCCTCCTTATTTTGGAAGTCGGTAGAAAAACCACTCGTGGCGCAATAAAATACTTCCCCTGAAATATTTATTTTGCTTTTACTCAAAGTGCATCAAAAGACTCGTGGACACGAGCCGAAGCGTATTGTAAACATACAATACCAATCGATCCGGAGACACAATGCCATGAGAGGAATAAAAGCCAAAAGGGAGAATACAGGCATTGTTCGAATAGTGGAAAATAAACTGGCTTTTATCATCTCTTTTCATTTCATCTTTTTTGTTTACAATCAGTTGTCAATATTTTCGATAAAGTCGAGTATGGCATTAATCAAAATTCAGAAACAAAGATTTGGAGTTATGGCACAAATAAATATTCTCATATTGTTATGAAAAAGTTCTAAAATACCGTAAAAAACCCGTACCGTTTATGAATCAGTATTTTTTACATTGATCGGAGGTGTTGAAAATTATTTCTGTGTTTGCCTCTGTGATTTAGTTAGTTTTGAATATCCGGCATTATTTCTACTTGCCTGCTAGCTAGTATTCTGAAACGTAAATGTATTGTTTTTATATCAGTGTTTTGGCGCATTATACAGAGTGTCTGTCGCATGGACCGGCAGGATTTCCTCCACAGAGCCTGTGTCCTCAGTTTCACATTATTTTAGACATGTTATTTGTTAGTTTGAGTAGATGTAATAACAAAACTTTTTGTTGAAGTAAAAGTGCCCAGAATGTTGGCTGAATTTCCACATTGCATAGCTATGATATTTTTTTGCGCAAAATATGAGCCCGCATTCAGGCGTGCGATTCACCGTTGCACCTTTAACAACATCCGTGAAACAAGTGACGATATGACAAGAAACGTTGGAAAAACAACCTTATGTACAAGGGCGATATCTCATAAAGTATTTGACATCGGAGAGTTCGTCGACGAGCGCAACGACGAATCAGTAGAGAATCGCACGGCTGGATCGATACCTAACTAGGGCTCAAGTTTTCGGCGAAGGTGACATCGTGATCATTTCCACATCATGGCTGGAGCTCACTTTCTGGTGCCTACCCACTTTGTTATCCATCACCCTTATCTGGTGCCTACCCACTTTGTTAGCTATCCCTTATGCTGACAACCCGTCAAGAAGCATCAAACTGTACGTTCAGGCTTTGAAAGTCAGCTGCCTTTTAAGTCTAGTGTGGCTTGTGACCACCACTCCTTTTGACCACATCATCAACCTTACCATCAAAAGAGTGGTTTGGTACTCTTTTGATGGTAAGGTTGATGATCAGGAAGGTATAAGTAAGAAAGGATGAAGATCCTATCAAATACTACAATTTTGAAAAGGCAAATATCATAACCTCGTATGGGATTCGAACCTGCATCTTCTAAACATCCTTGTCAAAACTGGTTAGTGTCCTTAAACATGCGTTAGTGCTTCAAAAATAAATATAATAAAAGCTATTAATTATAAAACAAAACTTACTTGCTCCCAGCTAGATGGTCCAGAGCATTGCGACGCGGTGGGTTGCTTGGTTATAGGAACAGCCACACCCCGTACCGTGGTAGGGAAGGCCGCGCCTTCCGGAGACTCGAAGAGACGAAGAATTGACCGGTCACTGATCTCCCGCAAGAGATCCCTGATAATATAAAATGACGGTTGACTTCTTTACACAATACCAAATCATTGTTGTCATACCATAAACTAAAGGATTCAGATTTGAGAAACAACAATATGCAATATTTTTAAAGTAACGTGGTATGTACAGTGTACACGTTCGTAAGAGAAATATTTTTTTTTTAAATATTGACGTCGTTTTGGGTTATTTACGTAAAAGTTTCTGTTCTTTCCTATTAAAAACAATCAAAGTCAAAGTCAAAATAATTTTAGTCAATTTAGGCATCAAAGACGCACTTATAAACGTAAATTTTTCATTATAATATACTTTAAAGTCTCTACCGCCGCGTTCCAAAATATATAGAGCCTACCGAGAAGAAGCGGCAAGAAACTCTGGGCCATTCTTTTTACAATGTTTCTACTTAGTTACTACAAATATTACATTTTATGGGTGGCAGAGTGACAGCTTGCCAGAAGTGGAGTATTCCAAGCATCTTTGTCTTCTATATAATGTCGAACTTAATAATAAGCTTTTTTTTATTAAAAAGTTTTTTACAGTCAACTTGAATTTGCCCTCAGTGAGCTCAGTTATGTGTTTTGGGGATAATATTGTAAAAACGCACACAATTTCCTAGGAATTACTCAATAGTCTTCGCAAGTCTAAAACAAGGTACAGCTATCCTATTTGTATTTCTATAGTATAAAAAGTGTGGTGATCACTATTTAACTTAAATTTATGTAAATTTTTACGAACATACATTATATTTTCAAATTTCTTTAAATAAATCTCTCAAAGATTCACGGGGACCCATTTCGTAATTCAATATACATTTCAATATACATTACATACATTTAAAAGGAAGAAAGTTTCATGACTTTCTCAAGATGTAGGTTTATCCAGTTCTCACGAAAATATCAGGAAGTGACGACATCACACATTAGTAGCACGATGCAAATAACCTGTGAAGTTCTGTTTTGTAAGCAATGGGCATAAAGTATATTAAATTCTTTAGATGTGTCTAATTAAGCGATATAAATTGACTTTCCAGCTTAGGAGGTACATTTTGTAAGTATATATATCTTATATCAATACAGCTATTATTATACTACATACTACGAAGAAATAATATCAGGAAGAGTAACTGCCTTAAATGACCTAATAAAAGTCGTGCTAAATCAATAACATCGTTCACGCCGTTATAACTCAGCTGTCATAGTAGACGTTGCAGCATGCGCGTGGACCAATCCCTGCTTCCTTCCGAAATTTAAACCAATCACCGAACATGTCTATTTGTAACCTCGGAAGTAATTCGTATTTGGAATCATACGTCGTTTTGGTTTGAAGGACCACTTTTTGTGAGGAATTTGTTCTGAGTTATGCTTCCTGACATTATTTCTTCGTAGACTACATTATGGTACAACATGGTACATAAACAGAACAACATACCACCGAATTTTAATTGTTTTAATACATGGATGCTCTTCTTTAAATTATTAACTGTTATCAAATTGTTTATACATGTGTCGCGTGACCTACCACAAATATCTAAGCTTCGAAAACTGACTAACATATTTTACACGGGATGCAGTGCAAGTACCAAGTTTACCGATCGATAAATTTGAGTCTTGAATTCCTCATACTTCGAAAAAAACTGGCTATATCGATCTTGTGTCGATCATTGCAAATGAGTGACAAAATTAAGCGATCGTTAGACAAATTCAATAAGCTTTTACGATTATAACAATAACTCTAGCATGCAAGAGTTAAATTACGTTTGAGATCGTCTACTTAATCGATTCCAACGATTGTTTTGTCAGCTTTGAAAATTACCTCGATATAGCTTATCGACAGGCGACGGTAATGGGGATATTGTTTAGTTGCGTTTGATCTTACTAATAATAAACACGCGAAAGTTTGTATTTATGGATGAATGGATGTTTGTTATTCTCTTACTCTCACACGGCTGGCCCATTTTTGATGAAATGTGGCATGGAGCTACCTCCATGGGGCGCTGAATTAACACCTAGGAAAATTTTCATCAACATCGTCATTGTCCATCACATGCGGATGTAACCGCAGTGCGCAGCTAGTATTCAATAAAAATAGACTTCGGATTTCTTTTGATCGTAAAAGAGCGAAATGCTCGTAGAAATCATCAAATGATAGAAGGACGCATTATGGAAAGCAAACAATTCGTAATAATCGATATACTGTCGACAATTTGACGATCGTATAAGTCGTCGATATGACTTCCATACTTGCTAGGGGTGATACGATTGTTTTTTATCTTATAGTTTCGACAAATTTAACGACTATACGATACTTGCACTGCTGGCCCTATAACTATACATACGGTATAAATATAGGTGACCGGTGTGAAGATGTTTTAATGTGTCTTTACTAAATTTAGTTTGCTTTACACATAAACAGCAAATTTACAAAATATACAGAATAAAGTTTATATAAAACACAACGTCAATGAAAAACGGACTAATTAGCAAATCTTTCATCATCTTTAGAGGATGCGGCGAGATCTATGTTAAACCAGTGAGCGTCATGAATTAATTAAAAATATATTTAAGGAACTTCTTGAGAGACGGAGTTAAAGAATTTTTCTTTCGCCATTGCAAATTAAAAGAAAAGAGGAAAGGAACCACTACAAGATTGTAGATCAGGTGTAAAGATTAAAGAATTTCTCTTTCGCTATTGCAAACGAAAGGAAAGAGGAAAGAAACCACTACAAAATTGTAGATCTGGTGTAAAGGTGTCGTGATTACTCAGAAACAACCCTTTCAGTTGGGATCTAAAGTTACCTATATTTTAATCCTGGGTGTATATATCTTCCTCCCACATTTCTTGCAAATACGTTGAGCCTCTTAAATTTTTTTCAAAATTTTGCGTTCTACGAGTTGATCAGATATGAATGGGATGTAATGTCATTGTAGACACGACTGGGCGCAGCAAAGATAGAAGAGAGGAGAAGCATTCGACATTATATAATAAAAGTTGTATTATAATAATAAATATACGTTTATTGTGCAAAAATAGTACGTTACAAAACTCAGTGGAACATTGCCTTCCATACTAGGATATGAACCTGTATCATGAGAAAAAGTGTCTTTCCATATTGTTGTTTAATATTCGATATATGGAGCCGGCTAGGACCCGCACGATATTTTCCGGAACTTTTATTTGAACAGATTCTTATTTATTCGAAATAAATCAATTACGTGCTGTATTCAACAGTGACTGCCAGACGAAGAACTTCAAATTACTTTGAATCTTGTCGGAGAAAATGTTCCGTTAACATTACGAGAACCCGAGCCGGGTTTTCAATAAGTGAATTCATATTTATTATAAGAAGATACAAAAAATGTGATACATATTTTTATAACTTATCAACGGGCCAGGGGGAGGTTGAGAATGTCTAACGAGTATGTCGAAATCATATTAAGAGAGTTCTGGTGTTCTCAGATGCGATTGGCAGAAATTTTGGATCACTATTAGGTAACTTGCAGCACTGTTCAGTAATAAATCACTGCATGCCTGAAGCCTCATATGTTGAGATTGAAAAGAAAATCATGGCTTCTGAAATAGATAATACCACAATAGTGGTTGTCTATCTAGGGCAAAGTTTAGGTATTGACAGAAAAGATATTATTACTAGAACTACCTCTCTTCTCAAACTTAATGCTTTTAAAATAATGTCAATATCTTTTCTATACTCGAATGTGCTAACAAAAAGACAGAATGAGCATATTCATTAATTAAATACATTAATGTATAGTATGACATGTCGTCACATATACAAATTTTTATGTTTTTATTGTAATCATTTTATTTCTAATTTTAAGTTGACCCGGGATACCTAAGAGATAAAGGAATTTAATTGCTACTTTAGTAGCATATAATATTAACGCAGTTATAGAAAATATAACGAAGTGTTCAAATGACATAACAGTACTAAGTACAAGTACTAATAATATAAATTGTTTAAACATTTAAGTAAGACAAAAGAGAAACAATCTGATATGACATTGTATTATCAAAATATTAATCGTTTCTCTGGCAAAATACTTGACATTGAACTTCATTTAAATAAACATCATTTTGATGTGTTGTGCTTTACCGAAATATGGCTTAAAAAGGATATGATGTTATTTAATATAAGTAATTTCCAGGTGGCTAGCTCGTTCAACCGCACATCCGCTGAAGGAAGAGGCTGTATTATACAATTAGAAACAATATCAAGTTCAAAGAGCGGCATGACTTAGTAGGATGTGCGATAGAACGTGTCTGTGAGGTAGCTTGTGTAGAGGTGGAAAAGCATCTAGTGTTGTGTGTATATCGACCAACATATGGTAAAGAGAATAAATCAATATTTCAAAATTTTATGGATACACTGGAAACAATTTGAAAGAAAATCTCTAAATGTAACAAACAAATCTATATCTGTGGTGACTTCAACATCGGTGTATTAACAGATTCATCAGATAAAACAAACCTAATTGCACTGTTTAAATCATTCTATATGAATTATTTATTCTTTGAGCCCACTAGAATAACTGACCATTCAGCTACATGCATAGAAAATATTTATTTAAATTGTAAGGCTAAAGAAACTACAATTATGACCGGTGTTAGGTCTGATCACAAGTACTTTGCGATAAAATTTAATGGCAATAAAAACATGAAAAAGATGATAATCGAACATAGGCCGTTAACAACTAGTAGATTCGGAAAGCTTCAGCAAAATATTGATTCAGCAAAACTTAGCATCGCGAATCTTTCGCAAGAGGTCCCTAACGATTATTATTATAGATTATTATCTTTAGTTAGTACCTAGATCAATAAAGTTTGTCCAAAGGTTAAAATGTGTACACGTGGGAAGTTAGTTTTTGGTGACTGGGACAACTCTAGAGAAGCTCATAGTAGTTGGCCAGGTCGACGGGAAAAGACCACGCAGTCGCTCACCTACCCGATGGACAGACGTAGTAAAGAAGCTTACCGGCCTGCCAATCACGAAAGCTATTAAGACCGCCGTAGACAGAACCACGTGGAAAAGCATAGTACATCGAGCGGTCCACCATTCAGACTAGACACGACCTTCAGCAATGAAGATGCCGACTATGATGATGATTTATGTCCCTTGTAATACAGTTGTTGAATGTTGACCATTAGGATTTACTGCCTTAGTAACACGCGCTTGCGCCTATATGACCGGCGGCTTGCCGCGTCGCTCAGTCAGATAGGAAAGATTGTGGTAATGATTGTGGTAGGTAGTATTCCCGAAGAGCGTCGTCAAAATTTGTTTTAACATTTTTGGATTTCAAAAGTCACGAAAAGAGAAAAGACTGGGTATCTCAACGTGATGTAAGAAAATCTATTAAGAGACCAAGCAACGATAATAACATAAGGTGTTGCTCTTACGACTACTTTGTAAATGAAGGCGAAGGAAGAAGACAAGTTTGTCAAAAATATCTTACAAAGACATAGACGTTACTCTAATATTTATTCTCTACACATTGGAAACAATGTCTGGTATGATCGAAAACTGATGAACGGGAAAAATGGTGAATACAATAAAGCTAAAGAAGAAATCATGGAAAATGCAATAGTTTTTATAGATAGCTTGGCAAAGGTGCCATCGCATTATTGCAGAAAAGACTAACCGATTATATGAAGAATGACCTCAAGAATTTCGAAACCTGAGTAAGTTACATCGTATTTACAAAAACTGTTAACATTTTAACAGAGCGCATTTAAAGGAATGTCATTTCAAGTATTTCGGACCTGGATTAAAAACTCGTATAACAGTGGATTTCACGTGCGTAAAAGAGAAGTGTCTTATTTTTTGTAGTAAAATAATTAGGAAAAAACAGAAGTAGAAAAGGGAAAAATATATTAAAGAAAAAATTAGTCTTACAAGCGGTTTAAATGTCATCAAAATGTACATCTTAAAGATAAAACTACAATACGTACAGTCGCCTGCAATAAGATGTATACAGTTCACAATTTTCAAAAGCGTCTCCGCCTTCAGTTTCATAAAAAAGTACATCAAAAATAATATAAAATGAAACTATTTATATTATTTGACTGCTTAAAATAATCCTTATCAACTGTTAACAATATATAATTATTTCACTATAAAAAAACATACATTATAGACAAATTAATTTCAGTAGGTTGAAATTAGCAAAATTGTTGTATTATTAGATAAATGGAATGTATTTGACTCGCAGATGTTTTCTAAATTCACCGCAAGGTGGCATTGTTGACGATCACGGTAGGAGAGTTGTTCTACCGCTAAAATATTGTTATAAAAGTAGTAAGCGTGGCGGAAAGCGGGCAGTCTGTTGTCGTTAGCCGAGGTGAACACTAGGAAGTGTTGAGCGTCGAATTTATGTCGGAACAACTATAAAATCTGAGCACAAGCTGACTAAAATCTTTATTTAAAGGGATATGTTGTTATACTTTAAATAAATAATTAGAATAGTTTATACTTGTGGTTTAACATTGTTGAACAGAGAGAAATGGTATTAGATGCGAGGTATAGTGATTAGTAAATTGTTAAATAAAGTGTAAAATAATGAGTGAATGCTCTGTCTTATTTACAATACCTTATTGAGGAATACATTCCTTATCAAGTATGCTTATTACAGCGATAATGTTAAATGAAATGTTACACAACATTGTTATAAAATGTAGTACTGTAGTAATGTAGTTTCATAATTTTGAAAATAACGGAATGTATACATCTTATTGCAGGCGACTGTGCAAGGTTCGATATGCAGAAAGTTCTAAATACCCCACATGGGGAATCAATGACGTTATACTACAGTCGAAAATTTGTTGTGTATAATTTTACAATATATGAAAGCACTACTAGGCGGAGACTGATGCACATCGTGGCGCTAACGAAACGAAAAAAAATATTGTTGCAAAAATGTTATTCCTTCAAGATTTGCTCCAGAATACAAAAACTTAAAAATTAACAATAAGTTGAAAGATTATTTAATAGATACAGATGAAGAAGATGTGACTGATCCCAATGATGATGGTAAATTAGTCGTTGATTGAACATGCCCTCAGTAAAGTTGTTCAACGATTAATTTTCACCTATTTATATAGTATTTGTGGTATTGTGATATAGCAGATGTTTTTTGATAAGTAACCATTTTGAATTATTATGTAACCTAATTGTGATCTCATAATTATTTTATAATTTTAACGTCCTTAAAAAACTGTAAATAGAGTTCATTCTATACTTACATCGTTTTATTTAATTATCTCTTTTATCTTTTAACAGTAAATACAATTAAGTGCTCACTGTTACATAGACATTTTGAATTTATTTCAAAATTAAGGTAAACTGTTTTTATGTAATAAGTATTTATATGATTTGGCTTTATAGAAAAATACTTGATTTGGAGTCGTCCATACTATTCTTTGTATTAATTACATCTTTTTATCGGTACAAAAATAGGTGGCACCACTGTAACCCTCAAAAACTTGGTCTACAGTAACTTTTTGTGGATTTTAGATACGTATCTGATTTTTTCTAAAATCTCAGAAGTTTTTCGGTTTTCTTATACTTTTTGTATAAATTGTGGGTTACAACCTTTCCGCTTTTTGCCGTCGATATATAAAAACGTATCGTAGGTAATAGCAAGCAAATTAATTATTATTTATTTAAAAACATTAAAATAAGGAAATGAAAAGAAAATGGATGAGTTGATATTATTTAAAATATTTATAACAAGTAGCTATCTCTAGGAATTGTTAAGTTTAGCGGATCACGCGGGCCCCAATAAAAAGGACTACTAGAAAGTATTGTATAAGTGTTAAATGACTAAGGCCTAAATACATTTAGAGATACACGTGTTCTTGTGCTTAAAAAAATCATAGACTTTATTATGACTACTTTTTCATTATATCACTCACGTGTCCATATCTATTTAGAACGCAATAGCTGTCTACTGGCAAAGTAATTAAATAAGTAGATAATAATAAATAGAACGTCTTCCCTACTAGCGTTGATTCATGCAGGTTTGGCGCGACACACGTGCAGGGATGTCAATATCGCTGCGGTCTAAGTACTTTGCCATTGGGTCCAATAAAGGTTCAAATTGGAAGTAAGAGCTCGCAGAATTCATCAAAGGTATTCCTTAATAAATGTATTTGCTCGCAGAGATACGATTACGCCAACCGGATGCACTACGGTAGACGGGTATATGCAGTATAATTATTCCTGCCAGACCGGAACCCAGGAATATTTCATAGGTTCCATAAAAAAATATTACCAGCAATTTTATATAATTGTAAATGAAATCCTTCCTCCTTTGTGGTCCTTTACAAAGGCATAAGTGGGGCTGAACACTTAAGAGGCCTGTTTGGTATAAAATTGTACAAAGTAGTACATATTTGGTAAGGTGAAATGGTATAGCTATTGCAAAAATTCGTAACATAATAGGGCTATGGACTCTTAAATGATAAAGGAAATGGCTATTGACGACACTACGGCACCTGTCAATTTTAGTCTCAACTTAAATATTTAGGCAGGTGATGACTTGCTACCCACTAAACGAGCCCCATAACGGCCACCATCAATGGGTCAACAATTATTATTAAAATACTTTAAAATATTCATAATAATATACTATTATTATAAATGCATAAAATAAATCTATTATGATTATTTAGACGTTCGAATTATTAAATGTAATAAATAAATCGATTAAATTATAAAAGAAACGTTAAGATGTCATCAAGTAGGTAAACATTATATGTATGTCAAGTCTCTTATCTTTGAAAGAAATTGTACATCATAACATTATTGTGTTCGATTTTAAAGTAGGTCAAAATAACTACAAAATGGCTATCAAAATACTCCAGGATCTAGATGCATCCCATCTGGGAAATCTAACTAAATGGAACGTGTATTATAGGTACGCATATTTTGTGTAGCTCTTCAGTGTCGCTCACAAAGCCCATCGAATCACTGAACTGTGATCGTTCTCTTAACAAACTCCGGTTTATTTTCATTTCTGTTAACGAGTAGGTCATATTCTCGGCTTATTTTTAATGCAGTAAAGCAGAAAATTATTTGTTTGTTTAAACGTGCATATCTCTGGAACTATTAGGCTGATATGAAAAGTTATTTTTTTATACGATAGCTAGATTCCTGGGGAATATATAGGATAGTTAGCAGAAACATCTTTTTGCTAGTATTAAATATAAAACTCAACAGCATTATTCCCGTGATCTAAGTTCATGGTCTGTGATACGAGTACAATACTATGTTCTACACACATATTAACCTAAAAAAAGGTCGCGATACCATGTATCTATTTCTTATACATAAGCCTTACATTGTTATACAGGGTTATAGGTTGATCGACTATTCGTGATAGGACGTTGTAGGTTACTCCCAATAGTTTAGAGTCCCTCTTTGTCCCCATTTCCGTGTCGCGAACCGAAGTCGGCTCGTGAACACCTCACTTATGGTCAAGTGACCAGGGACTGACATCGGCTCGCTGAGGAACATGGCCAAACTTTTTGTTGAATCGTTAGTGGGTGGCCTTATTTGAATGAGCTATGGTATTATTTTCGTTAGTCGATGTATTTAGACTATTTTAGCTGTGGTAGAAATGCTACGACGTCACCGTAAACGGTCGGCGGCGCGGCTCCAAGATTTTCTGCGCCTCATTGTGGAAAAAACATAATATCAAGATGTACCTTGGAAAAGATTATGTGATGCAAGTGTAAGTTTTTACTATAAAATTCTAAAAGACTTGTTTTTATAAACGTTAATTTCTTCAGAATAAAAAAATATGTACAACATTTTGAGATTAATACGTTTCTGGTCTTTCGTCTTGGACGCACACTTGAACACACTCTTCCACACTCATCTATCTAACACTATTAGTTAGCGTAGATCAATACAATTCTATCAGTATATCTTTCGTATCTAGAAACTGAGCCAAACCTGAGATATCGTCGTTTGAATGCGCAGAGTTATATTTTTTTTCGCTAACACCTGACATTGTCACAGAGCTCTCGCGCGCGACACGGGAAGGGGATGTATTAACCGTTTCAGAAAAAAAATATGTATTTTTTGTCTATTAAGCGAGGTTCTCCTAACCTTAATTACTCTTCATCTTTATCAAACTTTTATTTAAAGTACATAATAAGCTTTCTTCCACATCACAAAAACTACAATTAATATAGGTATATCCAAGTAAGGAAATACATCATTGATAATTTGGATTGTTTTAATCAATAAGTGCAAAAGAATGACAACAAAAAAATTGCCTTGTAAACTGGTATTTAGTACCAAAAATATATTAACATTTAAAATCGATGTTATGAGCATTACGCATTACATAGCAATGCTATAAACTAAAGTTACTTCACCATCAAGACAATTTAATGAAAAAAAACTTTGCTCGTTAGAGCATGATGCTTGGACGCATATTTTAATAGATCATGAAAAGTTTAAATCAGACGCGGAGGAAATGTTGGCAATCCGGCTTTCTTGTTTTTTTTCCATCGCCAAAAGTCAACGAAACCGTTTTTTTTTGTTTTAGCCTGTAAAGAGCCATTTAGATGGAGATAGTTTCTCGCACGTTTCTTGGCGAGAAATCGTACGCTACTGTCGCAAGAAATAATCGCCATCATCATCATAATCTCAGCCGTAGGACATCCACTGCTGAACAAACGCCTTCCCCACAAATTTTCAAAAGGACCGGTTGGAAGCGGCCTGTATCTAACGTCGTCCTGCTACCTTTATCAGGTCATCAGTCCACCTTGTCGGTGGACGAACTACGCTACGCTTGCCGGTTCTTGGTCTACACTCTAGAACCTTTCATTCTAGGCCATCTGTTCTGCATGCTAGGCGGCCTTCCCACTGCCACTTCAACTATCTTATCTTAAGGGCTGTGTCGGTGACTTAAGTTTGTTTATGTATCTCTTCATTTCTGATTCGATCACGTAGAGAAACCCCGAGCATAGCCCTCTCCATAACTCGTTGTGCGACATTGAGCTTGCTTATGAGGCCCTTAGTAAGAAACCACTTTTCAGTGCCCTATGTCATCATTGGTAACACATATTAGTCAAAGACTCTTGTGCTATCGATTCTCGATCGTGATAAGATTGTCGTTTCATATTGTTTACATACAGGCAATAACTGAATTCTCTCCTACGGTTATGTCATACGAGATTCGCAAATAATTATCCCTAGGCGATATATAACTGCGACTGTTTACACAGCGAAGTAAATAGTATTGCTTAGGATATCGCGACTCGTATAAACACGATCTCGTATGTCATTTTTTCAAGTGCTAAAGGGCCATTTAGATGGAGATAGTTTCTCGTGCGTTTCTTGGCGAGAAATCGTACGCTATTATCGCAAGCAATAATCGCCATAAGGTTATTGTATCATGTTATTTACATACAGGCAACAACTAAATTCTCGCCTACGATTGTGTTATACGAGATTCGCAATCAATTATCACTAGGCGATATATAACTGAGACTGTTTACACAGCAAAGTATATAGCAAGAAGATTCTTGCTTATGAGATCTCGACTCGTATAAACACAATCTCGTATGACATTATTTCATGTACTAAAGGGTCATTTAGATGGAGAGAATTTCTCGTACATTTCTTGACGAGAAGTCGTACGCTATTATCGCAAGCAATAATCGCTATAAGATTATCGTATCATATTGTTTACATACAGGCAAGAGCTAAATTCTCGCCTACGATCATGTTATACGACATTCGCAAGCAATTATCCCTAGGCGATAAATTACTGACTGCGACTGTTTACACGGCGAAATATTTAATAATAAGATTCTTGCTTGTTCTCGAATTGTGTAAACACGATCTCGTATGACATTTTTTTCTTGACTTGTCTTCAACGCGTTATTTTGTAAGCACTCTGCTTTCATAGAGAGATAAAACATAGCTTAGAGTTTAACTATTCAGCTACCTACAAAACAGAGAAAATTTAAAAAAATCCGTTTGCAATTAATTTTATTGAAAATATCGTTTTGTTTTGATACAAAATACCACATAAAATATTTTAAACTATAAAATTAGCTATCAATGTATCATCAAAATCTGTCGTAGACAAACAAAAATTTTAGGTTATATATTTTTAGATTCTTTATAGATAACAAAGTACACCTCTAAAATTATCATAAATATCTACTGTACAGATATGGCTTATTAATAGTTTATTTATACTACGTTCCTATTGATTATAATGATAAAGCGCCATTTACATGATGCAAGTTTCTTGCCTGTTGCATACAATAAAATTGAAGCAATAAATTACCTGCATGGTCTAAACAGTACGTAACATTTTGATTTTTTGCACAAGTTTGGTTGCCAAAATTTTCTTGGTGTAAACAGCACATACAAAAATTTCTTAGGCGATTCTTGCATTCAATTAGTTTTCTCTTCATTTGCCAACATGAGTGCAGTCAGTGAAGGTGTGTTAATCGTTGCTGCTCTTCTGAGACAAGAAATATTGAGAAATCGTCGTAAAAAGAGGTGTTGGATCAAAAAATGGATAGCAAGAAGAGGAGTTCTTGGAGCGTCTAACAATCTTTGTGTAGAATTAGAAATAGAAAATGAAGATGACTTTAAGAACATGTTTCGTGTCAACAGAACCCAGTTATATAATTTATTAGATAAAATTGGTTCTTCTATACAAAGGCAAAATACAACAATGCCTAATGCTATTCCTGCTCGAACAAAACTAGAAATAGCATTAAAATATTTGGCAACTGGAGATTCGTTTAGTACACTGTCACAATTATTTAGAGTACCTAGGTGTACTATAAGTACATTCTTGGTCGAAGTTCTTGAAGCTATTTACTCTGTATTAGAAGATTTTATAAAGGTGAGTTCGAAATAAAACAGTTTTTATAATAGAATCATATATTTTCAGCAAAATAATTAGAAATTGTTTTTTACTTTAAATTTTATTAGTAATTTAAATTACTATTTATGCTCAGAACGAAAAATAAACAATATTTATTTATTATCAAAATATAAACTACGGAATCAGATATTCAATTAAAATAGAAAAAAATACATGTTCAACCATGTGTCTTCGCTGCCTTGTTTCGAATACGGGAATTCTGGCATTGGAGTAGAGTTTTGTCGTTCTTTTTCTCTAAGATCTTGCAGTTTATATTTTGATAATATTGCTTGTATTTCGTCCTAAGCATGTATGCTATTTTCGGTATTCAAAATTCGCAATGAAGACGCAACATAATTTCCGAAATTGTCCAAATCATCGTCTTTTTTTTCAAGTCTTGCTCTTTTTTCAATATTGTCCAGTTTATTTAAGGCCGATTCTATGTAACCTGCTTTTTTAGTTGTTTTTTTAGGCATTGGAAAAGCACATCATCGACGGCTTGTATATTTGAATTCATAACATTTTCAATATTTTCCGTATTTTCATTTTCAAAATATTTAAAAACTATTTCTTGTGATGCCAGGGACGTATCATTCTGAAAACATACATTTATTTCATTATTTTACAGGTGCCAAGATCTGAAGAGGAATGGAATCAAATAATAAGGGGCTTTTTTATAAGATGGAATTTTCCCAACTGCGTTGGTGCCATTGATGGAAAGCATATAAACGTAAAATGTCCCCCTGGCACAGGATCAGACTTTTTTTAATATAAAAGTACATTTAGCTTGTGTTGATCACGACTATTGTTTCACATACATTGAAAAGCAAAAGGTAGAAACTCTGATGGTGGAATATTTAATAATTGTACTTTAAAGAATGCTATTGAAAATAATACCATAAATTTGTCAAGTAATGCAGTACTTGTCGGAGATAAAGGTTTCCTTTAAAACCTTATTTGATGAAACCATATCCTCGCCGTAACGATATAAGTAGAGAACAAAAAATCTATAACTACAGATTGTGTAGATGTAGGAGAATCGTTGAAAATGCTTTCGGAGTTTTAACATCCCGATTTCGAATTTTCGAAAAGCCAATCACTACAAGTATAGACAAGGTAGATGTCATAGTGAAAACATCATGTGCTTTACACAACTGGCGTAGGAAAACTTCACCTGCGTCTTACACCCCACCAGGTTTTATAGACGAAGAATGTCAAAGAAGTGGTCTTCGTCTTGGTACTTGGAGACAAAATGCTTCAGGCGGAGCTTTTGAAAACATAACATCACAGAACAACAGGAATAGTACAAGGGAAGCTATAAGAATCCGTGATAATTATTGTCATTACTTTAACAATGATGGTGCTGTACCTTGGCAAGACAGTTTTTTAATGAAAAAAAAGTTTCACATTTATAGTATTATGCACTTGACTGTACTTTGGAAAATTTACACAAATACATACTTACCATATTTGATGTTGTTTCTCTGTGTTCAGAAGTTTTCCTTAATGGATTCTTTTTTAAATTATACCAAGAGAGTTTGGACTTGTAAATATCAGCAGTACCGGAACCAGTGCTCATCATGCCAACTCCAAATTCTTGTGCAAATGCTACAAGTGCAGCACTACGTGCATCACGATTCTTGTAATTCACATTTTCAGTGTCCCACAAACACTCATGACTGCGATAAATCTCAATAAACTTTATTAAGTCAGCAGAACCAAATTTTAACACTTTTTGACTCATATTTTTAATAAACAGACTCTTTACAAAACCTACCAACACTTGAATGAAAAATTTGACTACGCAAATACGTGCAATACTTGAAGCAACCCGCCAATGAATGGTCCACGAACATACAACTCTCTATTTAGACAAGTCAAAACTTGAAAGCAATAATCTCCTAAACATTATTGTATTGGTATAAACAGAAGACATTTGCAACTATTTTTTGTCAAGACTTGCATTCAATAATTGCGTTCAATTTTTTTACTTGTATCCACGTGTAAACAGTTGCGTACAATTTTTGAAGGGCAATTAACGCACGTAATTTATTGCATTCAATAATTGCACTTGAATGTACAAGAAAATTGTATCGTCTAAATCCGCCTTAATAATAGCATTTATTTAACAAAAACTGGTACACAATTATTTTAAGCGTTAAACTGATAACGATAATTATATTAGCTGTTCCCAAATATGTAAAATATTTGCTGTTGGTAACGATCTTGTGGCAAGCTCTCAAATTAAATTAACCTGAGTGCGTGAGAGTCGATTGCACACACAAAGTACCTAGTTATTGAACGGGATTGGGGTTAAAAGGAAACGCTGTGGATAAAGGAATTCTTGCCTTTAAATGATACTCACTTAACTTTTTGACATTTTTGAGCCCTCTTTAACTTTTTCTTCTCTTTAACATATTGCAGTTGTTTTTGGTTTGAAGCCGTTTGTGGCTTGACATAATGCGGAAGCGGGGGGACTTCATGCTCCGCAATATAATTTGCGTCTACCGATGGGCCGGACCTGAAATCAAAATATATATTTAGAAATATTGCTTTAAAACACCAAGAATGATAGTATCATCATTGAAAAAACTTTATAGGTACGTAGCTAAGGTATTATAGAAAACGCAAGTTACATGGAGCCAGAATTTTGTTCCTATTTTTCCTGTATTTTCTTTATATTGTAAAAAGAACCGGAAATCCTTTGTACGTACGAGGCACAGGCATTGCTAATGTGTACTTAAGATCATCAGATCTGAACTGAATGAGACTGAACGCCAATCGCCGTGTAAATGAATTATTTGATTACATTACTACGAGTATATTATGTCATTGCATGCCTTGTGTATCTCGTTATCAAGGATTTTTAAATAAATAAGAAAATATGTGTTCAAAAGAGAGAAAAAACTATGAAAAATTTAATGTAGCTAAGGACGAACTCATTCATAAATATTGAGAGACGATAAAAAATACCGGTAGAATTTTTATCTTAGAATCGCTCATTAGCGTAATATGATTCGTAAATTATTCTACAAAATTACATATTTTGGTTTCGTGTTCCAAAGTAACTCACAAATAACTAGCGCGTACGAGATTGGTGACAATATTTTATAACAATATTATAATAATAATGTCATATTCCATCAAAAAGGTTATCATAGCACTTTATACTCTGCTCTCTACTGGATCTGTATCGATCCCATCTAACAAGGGAAATGCTCTGATTTACTCATTATGTTGTAAAATCATAAATAAATACACACTTTTTACACGAAATGTCTCAATTGTTTGTTCTCAACTCTTTGCTCAGACCCTCAACATTTCATATTTATAAACGTTACCTCAGTAAATATTGTTAAAGTCAAAACTTAGTCACATGTTGCCATTACAAGGATCAAGTCAATTTATCCCTGATCAGAATGTCAACACTTCATATTTCAAATGTCACCTCGATAAGTATCATCAAAGCCAAAATTTGAGCTCCCATGTTTTCATTACAAAGATGAAGTCAAATTATACCTACTCAGATATAGTTACTTCCTCAATAAGTATAATTAAAAGTCAAAACTAGAAGTCACATGTTTTCATTACAAAGATCAAGTCAAGTTATCACTGCTCAGACTTTCAACACTTCATAGTTATAAACGTCACTTTAATAAAAAGTGTCACAAAAGTCAAAACTTGAAGTCACATGTTGCCATTTATCCCTGCTCGGACATACTTTGCTTCATTGAGAAAAGCATAAAGGTCAAAACTTAAAGTCACATGTTGCCATTACAAGGATCAATTCAATGTATCCCTGCTCAGACTTTCAATACTTCATATTATTAACGTCGCCTTAATAAGGGTAATTAAAAGTCAAAATTGAAGTCTAATGTTTTCATTACAAAGATCAAGTCAATTTATCCCTGGTCACACCCTCAACAGTTAATATTTATAAACGTCACCTCGATAAGTGTTATTAAAGTCGAAACTTAAAGTCACATGTTGCCATTACCAAGATCAAGTTAATTCACGCCTGCTCAGATTGTCAACACTTCATATTTATATCATCGTCACCGTCATCAGTGTCATAAATCAGAAGTTGAAGTCACGATGTTTTCATTACAAAGATCAAGTCGAGTTATCCCTGCTCGGATATACTTTGCCTCATTGAGTATCATAAAGGTCAAAACTTGAAGTCACATGTTGCCATTACAAGGATCAATTCAATGTATCCCTGCTCAGACTTTCAATTCTTCATATTATTAACGTCACCTCAATAAGTATCATTAAAAGCCAAAACTTGAAGTCACATGTTTTCATTACAACGATCAAGGCAAGTTATCCCTGCTCAGACTCTCAACACTTCATATTTATAAGCGTCACCTCGATAAGTGTTATGAAATTCAAAACTTAAAATCACATGATGCCTTTACCAAGATCAAGTTAATTCATCCCCACTCAGACTCTCACCACTTCATATTTATAAACGTCACCTCGATAAGTGATATGAAATTCAAAACTTAAAGTCACAGGTTGCCATTACCAAGATCAAGTTAATTCATCCTTGCTCAGACTGTCAACACTTCATATTAAAAAAAACGTCACTTCGATAAGTGTCATTAAAGTCGAAACTTGAAGTCAACATGTTTTCTTAACAAAGATCGAGTCAGGTTATACCTGATCATATATACTTTGCGTCAACGAGTGTCATAAGCCATTACCTGGATCAATTTAATGATTATTTTATATTAACGGGGCTTAATAGCGTTAAAAATAGTATTTATTTACCTTGACAGTCACATGAGACAATGACACCCGCCTCTTCAGTCCGCTCGTGACCACAATCAATGTAACTTGATCGAAACTTCGAGGTAAATAAATACTATTTTTAACGCGATTAAGCCCCGTTAATATAATATAAATATGTGTTCACATCGCAAAGGTATAAAAACTACTATTGCTAATCAATTCAATGTATCCCTTCTCAGACTGACAACACCTCATATAAATAAACATCGCCTCAATTAGGAACATTAAAAGTCAAAAATTGAAGTCACATGACGCTATAACAAAGATTAATTATCTCTGCTCAGAATGTCAACACTTCATATTTAAATACGTCGCCTCAATAAGTATCATAAGTCAAT
Organism: Selenia dentaria; assembly: GCA_917880725.1. Taxonomy (NCBI): domain Eukaryota; kingdom Metazoa; phylum Arthropoda; class Insecta; order Lepidoptera; family Geometridae; genus Selenia; species Selenia dentaria. The sequence goes on from OU862876.1 coordinate 37,821,744, forward strand.
AGTTAATGTCACATTTTGCCAATATAAAGATCAAGTAAATGTATTCCTGCTCAGCCTGTAAACACTTCATATTCATAAACGTGACCTCCATAAGTGTCATAAAAGTCAAAACTTTAAGTCACATGTTGCCATTACAAAGATCAAGTCAAGTTATGCCTGCTCAGACCCCGCATCAATGAGTGTCACAAAAGTCATAACTTTAAGTCACATGTTGCCATTACAAAGATCAAGTCAAGTTATGCCTGCTCAGACCCCGCATCAATGAGTGTCACAAAGCCAATAAATGTAGTCACATGTTGCCATTATAAGGATCAAGTCAAGTTATGCCTGCTCAGACCCCGCATCAATGAGTGTCACAAAAGTCAAAACTTTAAGTCACATGTTGCCATTACAAGGATCAAGTCAAGTTATGCCTGCTCAGACCCCGCATCAATGAGTGTTACAAAATTCAAAAGTTGAAGTCACATGTTGCCATTACAAGGATCAAGTCAAGTTATGCCTGCTCATACCCCGCCTCAATGAGTGTCACAAAACTCAAAAGTTGAAGTCACATGTTGCCATTACAAGGATCAAGTCAAGTTATGCCTGCTCATACCCCGCCTCAATGAGTGTCACAAAAGTCAAAAGTTGAAGTCACATGTTGCCATTACAAGGATCAAGTCAAGTTATGCCTGCTCATACCCCGCCTCAATGAGTGTCACAAAACTCAAAAGTTGAAGTCACATGTTGCCATTACAAGGATCAAGTCAAGTTATGCCTGCTCATACCCCGCCTCAATGAGTGTTACAAAATTCAAAAGTTGAAGTCACATGTTGCCATTACAAGGATCAAGTCAAGTTATGCCTGCTCATACCCCGCCTCAATGAGTGTCACAAAACTCAAAAGTTGAAGTCACATGTTGCCATTACAAGGATCAAGTCAAGTTATGCCTGCTCATACCCCGCCTCAATGAGTGTCACAAAACTCAAAAGTTGAAGTCACATGTTGCCATTACAAGGATCAAGTCAAGTTATGCCTGCTCAGACCCTGCCTCAATGAGTGTTACAAAATTCAAAAGTTGAAGTCACATGTTGCCATTACAAGGATAAAGTCAAGTTATGCCTGCTCATACCCCGCCTCAATGAGTGTCACAAAACTCTAAAGTTGAAGTCACATGTTCCCATTACAAGGATCAAGTCAAGTTATGCCTGCTCATACCCCGCCTCAATGAGTGTCACAAAACTCAAAAGTTGAAGTCACATGTTGCCATTACAAGGATCAAGTCAAGTTATGCCTGCTCATACCCCGCCTCAATGAGTGTTACAAAATTCAAAAGTTGAAGTCACATGTTGCCATTACAAGGATCAAGTCAAGTTATGCCTGCTCATACCCCGCCTCAATGAGTGTCACAAAACTCAAAAGTTGAAGTCACATGTTGCCATTACAAGGATCAAGTCAAGTTATGCCTGCTCATACCCCGCCTCAATGAGTGTCACAAAAGTCAAAAAATTTAGTCACATGTTGCCATTACAAGGATCAAGTCAAGTTATGCCTGCTCATACCCCGCCTCAATGAGTGTTACAAAATTCAAAAGTTGAAGTCACATGTTGCCATTACAAGGATCAAGTCAAGTTATGCCTGCTCATACCCCGCCTCAATGAGTGTCACAAAACTCAAAAGTTGAAGTCACATGTTGCCATTACAAGGATCAAGTCAAGTTATGCCTGCTCATACCCCGCCTCAATGAGTGTCACAAAACTCAAAAGTTGAAGTCACATGTTGCCATTACAAGGATCAAGTCAAGTTATGCCTGCTCAGACCCTGCCTCAATGAGTGTTACAAAATTCAAAAGTTGAAGTCACATGTTGCCATTACAAGGATAAAGTCAAGTTATGCCTGCTTATACCCCGCCTCAATGAGTGTCACAAAATTCAAAAGTTGAAGTCACATGTTGCCATTACAAGAATCAAGTCAAGTTATGCCTGCTCATACCCCGCCTCAATGAGTGTCATAAAATTTAAATGTTGAAGTCACATGTTGCCATTACAAGGATCAAGTCAAGTTATGCCTGCTCATACCTCGCCTCAATGAGTGTCACAAAATTCAAAAGTTGAAGTCACATGTTGCCATTACAAAGATCAAGTCAAGTTATGCCTGCTCAGACCCCGCATCAATGAGTGTCACAAAAGTCAAAAATGTAGTCACATGTTGCCATTATAAGGATCAAGTAAAGTTATGCCTGCTCAGACCCCGCATCAATGAGTGTCACAAAAGTCAAAACTTTAAGTCACATGTTGCCATTACAAGGATCAAGTCAAGTTATGCCTGCTCAGACCCCGCATCAATGAGTGTCACAAAATTTAAAAGTTGAAGTCACATGTTGCCATTACAAGGATCAAGTCAAGTTATGCCTGCTCATACCCCGCCCTCAATGAGTGTCACAAAATTCAAATGTTGAAGTCACATGTTGCCATTACAAGGGTCAAGTCAAGTTATGCCTGCTCATACCCCGCCCTCAATGAGTGTCACAAAATTCAAATGTTGAAGTCACATGTTGCCATTACAAGGATCAAGTCAAGTTATGCCTGCTCATACCCCGCCTCAATGAGTGTCACAAAATTCAAATGTTGAAGTCACATGTTGCAATTACAAGGATCAAGTCAAGTTATGCCTGCTCATACCCCGCCTCAATGAGTGTCACAACAGTCAAAAAATGTAGTCACATGTTGCCATTATAAGGATCTAGTCAAGTTAAGCCTACTCATACTCCGCCTCAATGAGTGTCACAAAATTCAAAAGTTGAAGTCACATGTTGCCATTACAAGGATCAAGTCAAGTTATGCCTGCTCATACCCCGCCTCAATGAGTGTCACAAAAGTCAAAACTTTAAGTCACATGTTGCCATTACAAGGATCAAGTCAAGTTATGCCTGCTCAGACCCCGCATCAATGAGTGTCACAAAAGTCAAAAAATGTAGTCACATGTTGCCATTACAAGGATCAAGTCAAGTTATGCCTGCTCATACCCCGCCTCAATGAGTGTTACAAAATTCAAAAGTTGAAGTCACATGTTGCCATTACAAGGATCAAGTCAAGTTATGCCTGCTCATACCCCGCCTTAATGAGTGTCACAAAATTCAAAAGTTGAAGTCACATGTTGCCATTACAAAGATCAAGTCAAGTTATGCCTGCTCAGACCCCGCATCAATGAGTGTCACAAAAGTCAAAAAATGTAGTCACATGTTGCCATTATAAGGATCAAGTCAAGTTATGCCTGCTCATACCCCGCCTCAATGAGTGTCACAAAATTCAAAAGTTTAAGTCACATGTTGTCATTACAAGGATCAAGTCAAGTTATGCCGGCTCATACCCCGCCTCAATGAGTGTCACAAAATTTAAAAGTTGAAGTCACATGTTGCCATTACAAGTATCAAGTCAAGTTATGCCTGCTCATACCCCGCCCTCAATGAGTGTCACAAAATTCAAATGTTGAAGTCACATGTTGCCATTACAAGGATCAAGTCAAGTTATGCCTGCTCATACCCCGCCCTCAATGAGTGTCACAAAATTCAAATGTTGAAGTCACATGTTGCCATTACAAGGATCAAGTCAAGTTATGCCTGCTCATACCCCGCCTCAATGAGTGTCACAAAATTCAAATGTTGAAGTCACATGTTGTCATAACAAGGATCAAGTCAAGTTATGCCTGCTTATACCCCGCCTCAATGAGTGTCACAAAACTCAAAAGTTGAAGTCACATGTTGCCATTACAAGGATCAGGTCAAGTTATGCCTGCTCAGACCCTGCCTCAATGAGTGTAACAAAATTCAAAAGTTGAAGTCACATGTTGCCATTACAAGGATCAAGTCAAGTTATGCCTGCTCATACCCCGCCTCAATGAGTGTCACAAAACTCAAAAGTTGAAGTCACATGTTGCCATTACAAGGATCAAGTCAAGTTATGCCTGCTCATACCCCGCCCTCAATGAGTGTCACAAAATTCAAATGTTGAAGTCACATGTTGCCATTACAAGGATCAAGTTAAGTTATGCCTGCTCAGACCCTGCCTCAATGAGTGTCACAAAATTCAAATGTTGAAGTCACATGTTGCCATTACAAGGATCAAGTCAAGTTATGCCTGCTCATACCCCGCCTCAATGAGTGTCACAAAATTCAAAAAATGTAGTCACATGTTGCCATTACAAGGATCAAGTCAAGTTATGCCTGCTCGGACCCTGCCTCAATGAGTGTCACAAAATTCAAATGTTGAAGTCACATGTTGCCATTACAAGGATCAAGTCAAGTTATGCCTGCTCATACCCCGCCTTAATGAGTGTCACAAAATTCAAAAGTTGAAGTCACATGTTGCCATTACAAGAATCAAGCTTAGTTATGCCTGCTCAGACCTCGCATCAATGAGTGTCACAAAAGTCAAAAAATGTAGTCACATGTTGCCATTATAAGGATCAAGTCAAGTTATGCCTGCTCATACCCCGCCTCAATGAGTGTCACAAAATTCAAATGTTGAAGTCACATGTTGCCATTACAAGAATCAAGTCAAGTTATGCCTGCTCATACCCCGCCTCAATGAGTGTCATAAAATTTAAATGTTGAAGTCACATGTTGCCATTACAAGGATCAAGTCAAGTTATGCCTGCTCATACCCCGCCTCAATGAGTGTCACAAAATTCAAATGTTGAAGTCACATGTTGCCATTACAAGGATCAAGTCAAGTTATGCCTGCTCATACCCCGCCCTCAATGAGTGTCACAAAATTCAAATGTTGAAGTCACATGTTGCCATTACAAGGATCAAGTCAAGTTATGCCTGCTCATACCCCGCCCTCAATGAGTGTCACAAAATTCAAATGTTGAAGTCACATGTTGCCATTACAAGGATCAAGTCAAGTTATGCCTGCTCATACCCCGCCTCAATGAGTGTCACAAAATTCAAATGTTGAAGTCACATGTTGCCATTACAAGGATCAAGTCAAGTTATGCCTGCTCATACCCCGCCTCAATGAGTGTCATAAAATTTAAATGTTGAAGTCACATGTTGCCATTACAAGGATCAAGTCAAGTTATGCCTGCTCATACCCCGCCTCAATGAGTGTCACAAAATTCAAATGTTGAAGTCACATGTTGCCATTACAAGGATCAAGTCAAGTTATGCCTGCTCATACCCCGCCCTCAATGAGTGTCACAAAATTCAAATGTTGAAGTCACATGTTGCCATTACAAGGATCAAGTTAAGTTATGCCTGCTCAGACCCTGCCTCAATGAGTGTCACAAAATTCAAATGTTGAAGTCACATGTTGCCATTACAAGGATCAAGTCAAGTTATGCCTGCTCATACCCCGCCCTCAATGAGTGTCACAAAATTCAAATGTTGAAGTCACATGTTGCCATTACAAGGATCAAGTCAAGTTATGCCTGCTCAGACCCTGCCTCAATGAGTGTCACAAAATTTAAATGTTGAAGTCACATGTTGCCATTACAAGGATCAAGTCAAGTTATGCCTGCTCATACCCCGCCTCAATGAGTGTCACAAAATTCAAATGTTGAAGTCACATGTTGCCATTACAAGGATCAAGTCAAGTTATGCCTGCTCATACCCCGCCCTCAATGAGTGTCACAAAATTCAAATGTTAAAGTCACATGTTGCCATTACAAGGATCAAGTCAAGTTATGCCTGCTCATACCCCGCCTCAACTTGACCGTTTTGACAAAAAACTTCACTAACCCTAGTTAAAGACTTAACCCTCCCACATTGCTGGGTTAAATATCAGTAAATAACCTTAGATTTATTCCTAACCTTTAATGGTGTGCAAGATAAATTTATTATAAAACCCCGTTTTAACAGTTGACTCTGAGTTATTGAAGCTAACTCTGGAACTTGCAAGTGGGCCTAAGTGAGCTACAACATCCGTGAAACAAATGACGAAGATAATGTAAATGTTGGAAAATCAACCTTATGTACAAGGGCGATATATGTATATATATATATATATATATATATATATATATATATATATATATATATATATCTCATAAAGCATTTGACATCGGTGAGCTCGTCGACGAGCACATCGACGAATCATTTGAATCGCACGACTGCATCGAGATATTTTTAACATTGTAAGCGCATGCGTATAGCCCGTTCAGATGACGTCATTCAATTTACGTTCAAGAGTATAACGAATTAATCGATTTTGTAAAAAAATATGGAAACAGTATTGTGTTACAAAATTATTTAAGCGCTATTTACGATTATTTTCAGTATCTTTTTATTTAATTTATTGGTATATGTTAACCAATTAAGACGAAATAACGAACGACTGTATTACTTATAGCTACTTTAGTTTGACGTTTTAAAACAATACTATGTTTATAATAATATGAAACGAGGTCAGAATGTGATTTTTACCCGATTTTCATTGATACAAAACAAATAACCTTATCCTAGTTGTAGGTCCCAAAAACATCCAAGATATAACGTAGATGCATAAAAATACATCAGAACAGCCAAATAGTCCGCTTTGTTAGAATTCGGTTAACCAAGACAAACCATTCAAATACTACGTTGAAACAAATTTCGAGTTAAAATATGTATAATACACATCCAAAGGGTTACCCATATAAGCTGACATGCGCACTGTGATTAATAACTTTTTCCTGCATTTACAGCGTAACATATGTAAATATACATGGACATTGTTATTAATTTAACTACTGATATTATAGTGTAACAATATCACCCTATATGCTACGCGATTATTATAGAAAACAATAAAAAAATGTTCTTACCTCCCCCACGAGCTGATTGCTCTGAAGACGTCCAAAATACACGCCATTTTCAGCAACTTGTAACGGTTATACTGAAAATAATAACAGTATATTAGTTTGAAAGTTTAATAAAAATAATAGTACGAGAAAATTACTCATAAATAATAATATAATTAATGCTTCAATCAAGGTATTACTTATTTTTAAAAAGAGCATTGTTCCAAAATACACTTATATATTGCAGTAAGTATGTACTAAAATCAATCAGCAATATATTGTAATATAAAAATATTGCAATTTAGTGAACACAGGAAGCGGACAGGTTGGTTCTGAATGAACGCGCTCGCTGTATCGTGCGTTTCCGTAAACAACAAAAGAGAACAAAGCTGTCTCTGAATCAAAAATCAAACTCTGGTCTTCGAAGCATTAACTCAAAAAAAAATACATAAATTGGATAACTTACCGATAAGTTAAAACACTACATTATTATCACACACCATTTGTAAAACTTTTCGTTGGCGCACTATTCACCTTCTTTAATTACGTTTAAGTCAAATTTTAATTGTAACTCATTAATAAGGACAATTGGCAGAGTTATTATATTTTTTATGCTGTTCGATGCATCAACCAGCTCTCACAGGAGCAGCCCATGTTATGCCGCAAACTCTGCTCGTTTCCAGAATCTAGTACAACTCGGGTCATGCCCTAATTCCAGCCAGGTCTCCAAACAGGGAAAGCGGTAATGCAACAGGCTGAAAACTAAATCTAAATTTATTTTTCCTAATAAATAAAAAGTATCTAATGACTGTGAACTATGATTTCGATTTTTTACACTTTTGAACTATTAAAATTACAAATTTATTTGGATTAAATATAATAATTTTCCACGTTCCGAATTTTATCTATCTATGAACTATGGTCGCTATGATGGTCTCTTATTTTTTGCGATCATTTCATAAAATATATGCCTTGAAAACTATGAAGCCGTTGTTGTATTTTTTTTAACAATTGCCCAATACACACGTGCGACCGTTTGAGTAGGTCTAGACAAATAGCAAACCGAAAAAAAAACCGAGAGCATTTACGTTCATTGATGCCACTATCGAAGGAGGTTTCATTGAGTTGCAAGTATGACTTATTAAATTCTTCTCCACAAACATATAACAAAATTATCTCAGACAACTGGTTTGATGCGATTTTACAAACCTTTGAACTGTAAATATATAAGTGCACTAATATTATATACTTAAGTGCGTAGGTACTTAAGTGCAAACAATTTTGTAATCAACTGACTTCCAAAAAAAAGCAAGAAGTTCTCAAGTCGGCGCGTACTCGTATATTTATTAGTTATTTTTTTAGTTATTCATATATGATCACGCATAACTTTTTATAGAGTAGTTTGATTTTGACAGATATTTTATTATTTGATAGAGTATATTTCCTTCTAACGGGTGAACGGTTTAAGTTTCTTCAAATTAGGTCAAGTGGTTTTTGAGTTACAATCAATAACAGATAAGTATTCCGCATATATTGAATATATCGTAATTGACGGTAATGGGAGTCGATCCCGTAAGTAACAGGGTCACTAAAACGGGTAAAATAATGTTTTTAACAAGAAAATGTATCCGACTTCAACATTAAAAATGTGAAATATATTTCAAAAATTATTCAACAAGTTATTTCACACTTGTGTTGAAGTCGGTTCCATTTTCCTTTTAGTTATAATGCGAAACATATTAATGGCTGTTATTAATTTTTTTAAGAAATCTAAAAGTATTATCACCGTTCGTTTTCCTTAGAAAACTAAAAAATAAATAAATAATATAATATTCGCTGTATTAGGGCCTCATAAATTGGCTGTAACGTCTACCAATATACATGCAAAAGCCGCCACTTGCCAGCCGGGCTCGCGCTTCGAGGACAGCTTACTTCCGTTCAAACACATGTGTGTTTCATGCATTTATCCTAACACAGACCCGCCTTGTTCTTTTCCACTTTACAATTAGTTGTTTTCCTTTCCAGTTTCCGCTATAATCATTTTCCGTGGATAAGTTTTTACGCTGAACTTAAAACAAGAACCGTTGAATAAAACATGTTTCTTGTATGGCCTTATGGTTTTTAAATTAGGAAATCCATAATAATAAACCAGCATATATTAGCAATACGGTACCGTAATCTCATACGGAACCCATAAATCAATATCAGATGCATTAAATAATTCGCTCATCTATACTATTATTTAATATTATTATTAATTAGTTAATTAATCAAAAAGTACTGGACCGATTTCAAAAATTCTTTCACCATTGGAAAGCTACATTCACCCTGAGTAACATAGGCTATATATATATATATGAGATTCATCATCATCGTCATTATCATTCATCACCGCGCAGGTGAAACCGAGGAGAACAGCAAGTCTCTAATACGAGTACAATTGTATTACAATAGGCACTATACCATTTATTGACAGGCCAGTTGGCACATTTGGTCCGACAGATATCTGCGTTCTGTGCCGCTGGTCCCGGGTTCTATACCCGGACAGGTCAAACATTTGTATATGAAACAGAACATATGAACATGTCTGTTTGTACTGTGTCTGAGTGTATACAGGATATTCCAGAACTCAACGTCAAGCCGAAACAGGGTGACAGGATTGATTGTAACCATCATGAGAAAAATCAGAAAAAAATCTAACCCATGCAGTTTGGAAATTATGGGCATTTAAGAAAAACCTAGAAATTTGGTCAAACTGTAACCATTTTTCGGTTATTGTGGTTAATTTTTATTATTTTTGTTCATTGAAATTTTGGAACCGTAACCCTAAATAACATTTCTAGAACCACAGTCAAAAATAATGACAGAACTGCCCAAGTTTTCTAGAATTAAGACTATTTGTTAACTCGTGTACAGGCGAAACACGTGTCGAATCGTTTTTGGTTTATTTGGGTTTTATTGTGTATTTTATTTTGTATTCTTCCTATTAGCAGTTTGTGCACACCCCCAAATAAGCCAAAATCATTGTTTTTTTCAGCGGAAGTGTCACTAAATATTTTTTTAAATCGTTTTTGTACTAAAGTGCCTTGGCAAGTGCCATTAAAAGTTCGCGCATTTAATCAGGATTGTAAAATGGAACAATACTTGTTAGTTTCATACTAAAAAAAATTTGTAAATAAATAAAAACCTAGAGAGAGTTACCCGATTTTAGCGAACCCATTTTACTCAGTTCTAATGTGTTTTATTCGCCATAACCTCTTTTCTTTTCTGGATTTTTCTTTCATAAGAACCATCTCCTGACAATAATTGACACAACAAAAAAGAATTAGCGAAATCAGTAAAGCCGTTCTAAAGTTATAGGGTGACCAGGAAAAATAGGGCTTCATTTTATATTATAAAGATGTATAACACTCATCAGGATAGGCTCATTTTGGGCCCTGAAGACCTTGTGTGAATGTCGACCATTAAAATTTACATGGAATTTTAATTTGATTTGTGATTGATAAATAAAATTTATATCATATTTTGATAGGTTTTAATAAAATAAACTCGCTATGGCTGGAATATTTAAATGTGTGCAAACGTGATTTTATTTATTTTTATTTGCCAAGAGCCTGACTGGCTATGATTAGTATATAGGGCTCTGTAGATGTACAATGTTTAATTCTATATAAATCATACTTTTAAGAGGATTTAATAGCCAGTATTTTCCATCTTAAAAGAAATAACTCTTTTCTGCCTCTTAACATTGTCCGATTTCAATGATTTTTTTTCATGTTATCATCACATTGTTTAGTATGCCCGTATATTTTGATTTTTCCAGTTTTTTTTTAGGTTCTAAAAAGGAAATTTATAGTACTTTTAAATAATACATTTTAGAGATTTTTACTTTTTTATTTTTTAACTAATTAAACTTAGAATGTTTTTGACATTAAATTATATTAAATAATAATATTAGTAAATTAATTAGTATGTATTATCACATAAAAATTTCAGTAAATGCAAGAAGGGATGAACCGACGATTCTATCAATCGTATGGTCGTTCCCCCCCAAGATATACTAAAATAAGTAAAGGCACTCTGCCTGGGATTACATGTATTTTTTACATTGATTTGGTGTGGTTGAACTTTGTTTAGACCCTAATGGAGAGTAAGTGCTTTGGAAATGTTTTATATTTTCAGCAAACTGTCTAAGTGTTTTTATATACGTGCATACTTTAGTTACGTTAACACATACGTTTATGTAACTTTATTATCATTTTTTTTATATCTTCGTCATTTGGGCAGTGACCGGTATTTTCCCTAATATGTGTTACTTTATGCCGTTTACAGATACCACATAGCTTCAGTAGATATTTTACTACAACTAAATTACCGCGACTGCGCGTATTTTTTTAAATAGCGGACTTTCGAGGAGTTTTTGCAAACGCAGCAGTGCAAGTACCGTAATAGTCGTTAAATTTGTTGAGTCGCTAAAATCGATAATTAATCGTATCGCAAAAAACCCTAGCAAGCATGGAAGTCATATCGACGACTTATACGATCGTTAGATTGTCGACAGTATATCCATTATTATGAATTGTTTTCACAATGCGTCCTTCTATCTGAAGCTATTTGAAGATTTCTACGATCAAAAGAAGGCCGAATTCTATTTTTTTATTGAATACTAGCTGCACCTCTCGGTTACACCCGCATGGTGATGGATGATGACGATGTTGATAAAAATTATCCTACGTTTTAATTCAGCGCCACATCTATGTCCATACCAAATTTCATTAAAATTTAGCCAGCCGTTTGAGCGTAAGATAATAACAAATATCCATTCAGCCAAAAATACAAACTGTCGCGTTTATAACATTAGTAAGATCAAATGCAACCAAACAATATCTACATTCCCGTCGCCTGTCGATAAGCTATATCGAGGTCATTTTCAAAGCTGACAAAAAAATCGTTAAAACCGATTAAATACAATACAATACAATACAAAAACTCTTTATTTGCACCAAAGTAAATACAACATAAGGAAACAACTTAAATAGTAGGCACAAATGGGCGGTCTTATCGCTAAAAGCGATCTCTTCCAGACAACCTTTGGATGGATAGCGATTACATGATTGACATGGACGGTGGTGCAACATCACGAAGAAATATATTATTACCTAGTATTACATGAAACAGATGTAACACTAGATAATACTAGATAAAAGGGTAAAATTCAAATTAATAAAAAATACACTTAAATATAACAATACTTACACTTACCTACACGTAATAATAATATAATACATATATTATACTATAAACATACATGAACATATATACTTACACATACATAAATATCAATAATATAAAATAATATCAATCAATGAATGATGTCAGGGATTAACATTTAACGTGGAGAGATAGTAGTCTTTTACTTGAGCTTTGAAGCTATTCAGCGATTGCGCGCGTTTGATACTAGTAGGGAGGGCATTCCAAAGGTGAACTGCCTGGACTGTGAATGAAGAGTTGTAGAATATAGTACAATGTTCAGGAGTCGTTAGAAGTAAGTTTTCTGATGACCTAAGAGAGTAAGAAGAGCATTGGAGAAATCTAAATCGTTCTTTTAGGTAAAAGGGAGCAGAAGGATTAAACAATATGTTATACAGAATAGAGAGGATGTGAGAATTCCGGCGAAGGCGTATAGGGAGCCACTTAAGTTTACAGCGAAATTCGGAAACGTGGTCGTACTTTCGCAGACCAAAAATAAACCGAATACAGAGATTCTGTAGACGCTCCAGCTTGTTAAGCTGGTCCTCTGTGAGATCTATGTAACTGGCATCAGCATAGTCAAGAATGGGAAAAAGGAGAGATTGTGCAAGTGCAGCTTTGGTAGCAGTGGGTAAAAAGTTACGCAGTCTGTTAAGGGAGGCTGCTGATGCAAACATTTTTCGTGCTACAGATTGGATTTGTGGTTGCCAAGACATACAGTTATCCATGATTATTCCCAGGTTCTTAACTTGAGTGCTATAAGGCACACATATACCACCAAATACGATTTCGGGGAGAGTTGTGAAATCAATCTTCGATACTAATCTGGAGCTTCCAACAATGATAACTTGAGTTTTTATTGGGTTTATTGTAAGTCCGTGAGATCTACTCCAGTTAGCTATACGAAGTAAATCGCCGTTGACCTCATAAACAGCATCTGCTAAGCGATCTAGTGGAGCCTGAGAGTATATCTGAAGATCGTCTGCATAGAGATGGTAGGAAGAAGTAAGAAAGAAAGATATAGAGTTTATAAATACGGCAAAAAGAAGAGGTGACAGTACGCCGCCTTGAGGAACGCCAGCATTCGTTTCACACCAAGAAGAGAAAGTATCCTGAATGCGAATACGTTGGCGTCGCCCAAATAGATAGCTTCGAAACCAGTCAATTACCGATGGAGATATGTTTATAGAGCGAAGCAATGCTAGGAGGATGTCAAAATCTACGGAATTAAAAGCATTGCTAAAGTCAAGTAAGGTAAGTATGGTAAGCTGTCTGTTATCCATACCTAGTCTGATGTCATCAGTTACTTTGACAAGTGCAGAGACAGTGCTATGGCCGGTTCGAAACCCAGACTGGAGTGGATTAAGAAGCATATTTTGGTTGAAGAAGGAACTGAGTTGGTTATGTACTAGGCGCTCCAAGACTTTTGATAGGAAAGGAAGAATAGAAATAGGTCGATATTCGGAGAAGGACTTGGGATTAGATTTCTTGGGAAGCGGGATGATTTGAGCTTCTTTCCAGCAAGATGGTACGGTGCCCTCCAAAATAGAATTGTTTAATATATGGCATAGGATAGGGAGGATTTCATCCAATATAAGAACAATCATATTTCGGCTGATGCCGTCACCGCCTGCTGCATTGGAGGAAATTGATAGTATGCTCATTTTAACATCACATGCAGTGAATTGACTCAGAACAAAAGGTGAGTGATCAAGAGTAGGGAGAGAAGAGAGATAAGTCAAAGTAGCTATTTTGTCATTTGAATTTACATTGGATGACGAAGAGAAATGTTGGTTGAGTGAGTTGATATCTAAATCTTGCGGAATTGAGTGATGACGTGATTTCCCTACTCCCAATGATCGCAAGAACTTCCAGACTTTAGCTGGATCTTCATTATCTACTGAGTCATGGATGTGGCGACGTAGAGCATCCCTACACATTCTATTGCAGCGATTTCGAGATTTGATATATTTTTGCTTATTCACGTCATTAGAACAATGCTTTAACTTAGACTTTGCTGCTACTTTTATGTGCATTAGTTTTTTTATGTCTTCAGTCAACCAGGGTGCAGGAAGGTGTTTTATTTTTATGGCCCGCAAAGGAGCATGGGTGTCATAAAGCTGTGTAAGAGTGGAATTAAATATGTATACTTTGTCATCGATATTATTGGCGCTATGAACTTGTACCCAATCTATTTCCCCAGCATCGTTTCGAAGTTTTTCCATGTCAATTGTACCAAAGCTGCGCTGCAGAAGTATCTTAGGCTTAGGTTTAGGAGGACGTACCTTATACGACAGAAAGATGAGGTCATGATAAGAAAAAGCATCAGCAGAACATTGTCCGTGTTTAACAACATGGTGTAAGGATGATACAAAAATAAGATCCAAAAGGGAGGGATTACAATTTGGAAAGTTATGGGTGGGGTTGAGTGGCAAAATGTGCATGTTGCTAGAATTAACTAAGGATTCCAAATTCGCACAACGAAAGTCTTTTTTTATAAGGCACGTGTTAAAGTCTCCCATAATTATATTATGGGTATAAGATGGAATAAGATCTTCTAAAATCTTTTCAAAAGATGCGAAGTAATTGACTCTTATGGAATGGCTATAGTAGACTCCGAGAAGAATTTTGGTGTGTGAAAGTAAAACTTCAATAAAGAGATGTTCACCGGCATCACAAGGCGGAGGCTGTGGTGACATATTTATTATTGAGTACAGAAAATGAGAACGTAGATAAATAGCCACACCACCGCCAACGCTACCGGTTCTATCGTTACGTATAAGTATGAAACCGGGGAGAGAGAAAGAGGTGGACGGGAGACAAGGTTTCAACCAGGATTCGGAGACTAGTATAGCATGAACATTTGTATTGTCAAATGATGCCAGCATATCAGGGTAATGAGCCGGAATACTCTGTGCATTTATATGGAGTACATTAAAATTCTTAGGCACATCAGAGAACTGAGCCGCTAAGGTATCACTTAGCGTAGGAATGCTTACAAAGCTATCGTTTCCACTGTTAAAAGTATCATTGGAAGAGAAAGACAGATATTCGTCACTGGTGCTGCTACTATCTTGATTATTCGACATATTACATTAATATTATTAATATAGATATATACAATTATATAATAATAAATATTTTATATATAAACTAAGAATATATAATTTATTAACTATGTGTAAAATGTATGTACTACTACATACTTACGCATACTCCATCTGCCGACTATGTGGACGAGAGCGCTATTACCTTCTCTATAACTATAACACAAATATAAAAGTAAAAGTAAAATGTATGATTTATCCTACAAATTTAGTAATGGATATTAAAAGTTTTATAACATTCGCTTGGACAAGATTACAATTAAAAACCTACTTAAGTCGTCGTTACTTCGACTTCACGGACTTGACATATCAACTAATATTTTTACGTGACAAATGACAAATGTACAACTCATAAGAGTTATATGATTATTAACGGGATATTTACCATGGTAAGGTTGTGGAATGAGCTCCCGATATTTCGGAGCAGTTACATGCACCATGTTCACGGGAAGACTGAAGAATGCGGGTGGTTGGTCAAAAAGTTTAAAAGTTAGGTGCAGACATAACGATCTACCCTCTTTCTTAGTCTTTTGCTACGGTTATCACTGGAACTCGAACTCGATCCTAAGTCCCGACAAAACACACTCACTGTATCACTGCGTATAGTATTTTGAACACATTTTGAGACTGACTCATAAAAGTCCTTATAAAAAGAAAAAAAAAAATAACTGTCTTCTGTCAAATTTTTAGTAACGTCAACAAATATTTATGAAGAAGAGGTTGACTTGAATTGAATTGAACTGAAAGTGGAAAATAATTTACAAGTTTGAAATTGGGTACTCAAAAACAAAGGCAACTAATTAGACAAGGAAGTGGGTAGACTACGTAGTACATATTTGGTACATATTTGGTCTATAGGGTAGACAATTTATATGTAATGAGGAACCAGACAAGCGATTTTACAGTGACTGGGTTATTGAGAATGAACTATACCTATGTACAATGAAATATGTACCTATTCCTACTTTCGAGATGATGCTGCAGCGACCCGCCTGGACTTTGATGTTGCCGCTGTTGTCTCTTTCGATCCTGGAGCAGGAGCTGGCTTCAAAGTTCCCGACACTTGCGCCGGTACAACATTTTGTAGTTCGATAAGGCTGCAGATGCGGTGACGAGTACCATCGGGCCCAATGACATAAATAAAGCCGTCCTTTGTCCAACACTTTGCAATACCGACTCGTTGTCTTGCTTCCATAAAGGCTTGGTGTCTAGACCTGGTTAGAAACTCGGACAGTGTTATACCAGTACCCTTCAATGAGGTTTTTGAAAACCACAACTTGTTCCGCATTTCCAAGTCCTTCAGTTTAACCAAGACAGGCCTGGGCTTATCAGTAGTGGCGCGGCCCATTCTTTGGCAGCGATTAATATCATTCAAACTAAAGTCCTTCACATGCAAGTGATTAGTGACTGCCCGCATAACAACCGCAGCTGTATCTTCCTGTTTTTCTTCTGTTATCCCATGGAGCAGGAGGATTTTTCGCCGACTATGCATTTCGATGTTATCCAGATTCCGTGCCAGTAACCCCATCTGATGCTGAAATCCACGCATAACTTCTGCAGTGAATGATTTGAATGCTGCAAAATCTGCTGCCAAGGTGCCTGTGGTATTGGCGACAGGGGGTGTTTTCTGCAGTTCGCCTTCAAACTGGTCCATCCTCTTGTTAAGGGCAGCCATCACTTCAAGAAAAGTTTGGGATGCCTCCATTGTGAAAATTTTGTGTCTATATTAGTGAATTGAATTATAGATAGTGAACAATGGTGATAGTGCTGTTACAGGAAATAATGATTATGGCAGGTGAAGTATGCTCTCTGTTATGCTAAACTAAGCATAAATTATGACCCTACAATGGGCTTTTATAATTAAAACTTTATAAATTTAGAAGAGCTTATTTGGTGAGATGTTTACACACCTAAAACGACGATCTCAAAGGTAATTTAACAGTTCCATGCTAGTGCTATCGTGATAATCGTAATAGCTTATCGAATTTGTCTACTGATCTTTTAATTTTGTTACTTACTTGCAATGATCGACAAAATCGATATAGCCAGTTTTTTCGAAGTATGTCGAAATCAAGCCTCAAATTTATCGGTAAGTTCGATACTTGCACAGCTGGGTCGCAAATTTTAGTTATCGATAAAGCCTCAAGGGTTAAAAAGGTGTGAATATGTCTGGGGATAACGACCCCAACGTCGCAGGGAGATTTAAAGCTTATTAAAACAAAAGGCAATAAAGATCAGGTTGATATTACTACTGCCATCAAGCGAACAGAATGCCTTTCGTCAATCGACACAAACACCAAAGCAGCCCTTGAGACTTCGATGAAAGCCCTTGTAACTGAACTCCCCCTTATAAACACTTTTAATTCGATATAATTGATGTTAATATTTATTGTTTCGATAGTATATATATAACGATTGCCATATAGTTTGTTTATCATAGTTCTTTATTGTGGAGCTCGGCGAGTCTGGCAATATTGTCTAATATTTATTTTTAGATAACTAGCTGGTGCCCGCGACTACGTCTGCGCATTAGTACTTCGAGTAGGTTGTTATTTCTCCAAGGCCATATCTATCTTTATACCAAAATGTCATAAAATATGTACATAGTCAAACGCAATTGCTATAATAGTATTATATCAATCAGTAAAAATTAATAACAAGGACTTACGTACATACAAATATAAAATTAATCACCATGGAAAAAAACTGTCATTACATGTCCCTCACCCTCGACGGTCGCCGAGCACGTCTATTGTATCGAGCTGTCAAATTACCTTGGCTTTTGACAAAGCTATCAGAATCTGACACAAAATTTGACAGAACTGTCATCATAACGATCTTGACGTAGGCGGAGATCTTATTATTTGGTCTATGCTGTGCCTAAGCATATTGCGCTTTTTCACCCGCATGATGATGGATGACGATGATGATGAAAAGTATCCTATGTATTAATCCAGCGCCTCATCTATTTCCATACCAAATTTCATCAAAATTACCCCCGCCTATGGAGCGTGAAACAGTAACAAAGAGTTATACATCCATACATCCATACTCACAGACAACTTTCGTGTTAATAATAAATATTTGTAGGAGTAGGATATTCAACATACGTCATCGCGTTTACAACATAGCTTGTAGATGCCATAAAACGCAGAATTGTTTTAAGGGTGCATTTACATATGCATACATAAATAAATTTGAAAATGCAAATAGTTACAATTAAAAGTAGTATATTTTTATGAACTATATTTAGAATAAATATTTTTCAGTGTTCGAATATGAAACTAGTCATATACACAAACAAATATATTGGACACGTAATAATAATACCAACCTATTTAAAAATAATATTAAACATTGTAATAGTCAATATAATATTAAAGGCATTGTCTGTATAGATACTCATTTACATCAATGCACAACCCTAACGGTTTAACTCGTCCGCATCAGGACAAAAAATAACAATAGATTTATGAATGAAACTTGCCTGGAATGAGAGTTGCTGATTCGGACGGGTTAAGACATTCGATTACTTTATTGAGGTTAGCACCCATCAAGAAAGGATGTCTTAATATTCGACCCCAATAGGGGTGAAAGGCGTGACAAAACCTTGGTATCTTATTATAAATACAACTATTGACCAATTGGATTACGATACGAAGTTCTTAAATTTAAAAAATAGAAATACGTTATGTACAATTAGTAAAGTAGAATCGCAAGAAATCTGCAAGAAAGTCACCATTGAATGATATTTCCAGAAGATAAATAAAACATGCATATCTAAAATGAGTGAGGTAGCATCTAGAGATAAAGTCAAATCTAGCAAAAGCACTATAAAGCACTATTTTTCTGTAATTGATAAAAGTAAACAGGCAATAAATTGTAACACAAACGCAACAAAAGCGATGCAGTTTTTTCGGACCTTGTGATAAAAACATAAAAATTTTACATCAAAATATCGCGAGTGTTCTCTCTAAACGAGACATTTTAGAATTAACAATATTGGACTTAAAAAATAGTAACAATGAACCAGACGTTATCTGTCTTACAGAAACCTTTTTGAAGTCGGGATCTGAGCATACGTTAAAAATGGCAAATTATGATATTGCATCATTTTTCTCTAGAGAAAAAAAAGGGGAGGTGTATGTATATTAATTAAAAAAGGTATTTTGTATAGAGAACTTGCTTTCATTAAAGACTTCGTCACAGTAAAGTCATTTGAATGTTGTGGCATTGAACTGATAACCTACAAAATTATAATCATCTGTATTTATCGAACTCTTAATTCAGACTTAAATTATTTCTTCAGTAAATTAGAACTATTACTTCATAAAACACAAAAATTGACTAAAAAAGATTAGTAATAGCCGGTGACTTAAATATTGACACCCTTAAAATAAATAAATACACTCAAAATTTGATGGATATCCTAAGCAATCACAATTTGAAAATGCACATTACCAGACCTACCAGACGTGAATCTTGCTTAGAACACATAATTAGTAATGTTGATGGCGCAGTAGGCGCGGTCAAACCTCTGGGCATTTCTGATCACGAGACAGGACAGATATTGTGCATTCCAGAATGCAAAAAGCAGGAACCTTTAGGTACATGGTATATGCAAAGGAAAGATTATTCAAGTGAAAACATACATAAATTTAGAACAATTATCAGGAGTTTGTCATTTCAAGACATCTATAAAACAGATAATCCTGATTTGGCTTTTGACTTATTTCACGGCTCACTGAAAATTTTGTATAAATTATGTTTCCCAATACGCAAAATCAAGATGAAAGCAGCACAAAACGTAAAATGGATAACGAAAGGTCTAAAAATAAGTTGCAAAAATAAAAGGCTATTACGCCTCAAATACTATAAAGAAAAAACAAAACAGTCCAAAGTAATTATAATCAGTATTCCAATCTTTTGAAAAAAAAATATAATTAGAGCACAGAAAGCAAAAAAAAGGGATATAATTAAAAAGAGTAAAAATGTATGTAAGTCTTCATGGAATATAATTAAAGGCAAACCGATCGGCCCACCTCAGTGTATCGATAAGTTAAAAATTAAAGAACAAGTTGTAACACAACCAGCTTCTATCTTAGACAGAAGTTTAAAGACATAAACATTCTAACTGTTGTCTCTCAGTTTATCTATGAAAATCTAATGTATGTAAAGAAAAACATTAGCAGTTTTGATAAAAGGAGTGATGCTCATTCCATCAACACGCGAAATAAGCACAAGCTATCCGTACATGTAACGCGTCTCCACAGAATAAGTCATTCTTTTATGGGACAATGTATACGATTCTATAATAAAGTTCCCAATGATATCCGAGATTTGCCTATTAATAAGTTTAAAATTACTATTAAAACTAAACTCTGTCAAAAAGGTTATTACAAAATTTCGGATTACTTGGAGGATAAAACAGCTTGGGACTGATCACTCCAGGATCTATCTATTCGTGTACTAAGACGTCAAAGTGTAGCGTGTCTTGCCCTACTGATACCATTATTATGTTCTCTTTTGTAAGGTAACACACTGGAGCTAATATTTTTAGTACCTAAGTAAAAACATTGTAAAAACATCTTTTTAAAAAGAATGGCCCCGAGTTTCTTGCCGCTTCTTCTCGGTAGGCTCTATATATTTTGGAACGCGGCGGTAGTCTTTAAAGTACATTATAATGAAAAATTGACGTTCATAAGTGCCTCTTGGATGCCTAAATTGAATAAATGATTTTGACTTTGACTTTGACTTCAATAGCAAATTGCTTCAATACTTATTTCATAGATAATACAGATAAAAATAACAAGCAGCTTATCTTTGTATACAATGGTAATGCGAATTGTGTCACAGGCTCCATCTTTCCGAGTCCAGTGTCGGCCACTGAAGTTAAAAACATAATAGCAAGCCTCAAAAATACATATGCAGAAGGAGAGGACGGTATTGCTACGAAAGTTATCAAACATTGCAAAGAAGAACTTGTTAATATACTGGCCTATTTAATAAACCTGTCATTTGAGCACGGCCTATTTCCTGAAAGCTTAAAATAGCAATTATAAAGCCTCTTCATAAAAAAGGTGAAAAATATATCCTAGAAAATTATAGGCCAATTGCTCTTATTCCTTTTCTTTCAAAGATATACGAAAAAGCTATACATAAAAGATTGTATGTATTTTTCTTAAAACACGATCTCATAAGACAGGAGCAAAACGGTTTCCAGAAGAACAAATCCACAACATTAGCGGCTTTTAAATAAATAATAACATAATAGAAAATGTAGACAGGAGACTTATAACAGCAGCTTTGTTTTTTGATATGAAAAAGGCTTTTGACTTCGTATCACACAAACTGCTTTTAGACAAAATTCATCAATATGGTGTAAGCAATTGAATGGATTCAGTGTTACCTTCAAAATAGACGTCAGTGTGTAGAAATAACATCAATAAACAACAAAAAGATAATTTTATCTAATTACGTAGGTCTACTATATGAAGATCGCCGACGTTGCAGATGCACCGATAATTATTGAACACATTAAATTCGCCGACGCAGCAATGACGTCAATCGGACACTGCGTGTTAAATCTATTTGTAAGAATAAGCATTCCATATTCCTACTTCGAAGCGGAATGGTTATTCATTAGGAAATAATTGTAAATTAGTTTTATTCTTTTCAATTAATTAAATATATTAATTCATTTCGGTTTTTTTTCGATCTTCTAACTGCCGTTAACGTAATTGGCGCAGTCGGTAGGATATCCACGGGAACACGTCAGGACTCCATCTCACATCGATAACCAGGACGATAAAACTCCCGGGTGGCTGTCAAGCACCGTTTTGGATATCTGAACTTACGGACCAGCGGCAGGACAGAGGAGAATCTAGCAATCGATTCACAGAGGAAAACCAGAGATGAAATATATGTAAGTACACTTGAATTATTCTCGTGTGTTGCTCCTTTTGAATCTTAAACCTTCAAGATTTACCATCCCAGAGCCTCTAGTTCGCGGGAACCTGAATCACGCCAGGCCCGCCAGCGAACAGTAGATAGTAATAGAGATATAGTTGTAGATAATTTAGAAATAGATAACTCAATTTTAAACATGTCTCACGACCCGGACACAATCTTCAAGGCCCTCCGCCTTGTCCCGGATTTTGATGGCAACCCTAACGTGCTCACACGTTTCGTCAAAATCTGTGACTCATTAGCGACTAAGTACCTAAGTGACGCGGCCGGAAGTGAATTTTCCAACTTATGTTTGTTGAACGGAATTTTAAATAAAATAACTGGAACCGCTGCATGTACTATAAATTCTAACGGCATACCAGAGAGTTGGCTAGGTATCCGAACTGCGTTAATCAATAACTTTTCGGATCAGCGTGACGAAACGGCACTGTACAATGACCTTTCTTTAGCTGCACAGGGCACAAAATCACCACAAGAATTTTATGACCATTGCCAAACTCTGTTCAGTACACTTATGACATATGTAAGCTTACACGAGCCTATACACACTACTATAGAGGCGAAGCGTGAATTATACAAAAAGGTTACAATGCAGGCTTATGTTCGCGGTCTTAAAGAACCTTTAGGTTCTCGTATTAGATGCATGCGCCCTGCGACAATCGAGAAGGCGCTTGAATATGTCCAAGAAGAGCTTAACATCATGTACTTACAATTGCGAAACGAAGGCTCTAGAAATTCGCAGACCCCTAAGGTCTCACCCGCGCTTCCCGCTATACCTTATATGCCACCGCGACCTCAGAACTTCCAGGCACCGATGCCTGTCTGGCCCGCACCTGTAGGCATGCGCCCCATGCGGCCCCCACCTCAACCTTTTAAATTTGCTGAGCCAAACGCATATCGTATGCCAACTAATACGCAACGAATGTTCGCTGCACCGCCGCCTAACTATAACCCACGTAGTAACGTTTTTCGGTTACCACCCCGAAATGTTCCGCCCCAAACTCAAGGCCCTCAGCCTATGAGCGGAATTCAGCGCTTCACTCCTAAACCGCTGCCCCCTACTAAAATGCTTACCGGACATGATTGGAATAAGCATGGTAACCCACCTCCGTCTAATTATTTTAAATCGCGCGAAATGCATATGAATGAATGCGCGGCTCATAATGACTCGTATTACAATTACTACGAACCGGAGTACAATTACGACACTGATTATAACTATAGTGATTTTGCCACCGGTTTCGCTTGTGACTCGACTTATCATGACATGACTTTTAACAACCAAGTATCTGACGATTATCAACCACAGGCAGGAACTAGCCATGATGAACAGGATTTTCAGGTGGTTTCAAATTCACCAAAACCAACATAGAATTAAACCTTCAAACTCAGAGGCAATTGCCTTATATTCAAATTGCAGACCCCCCATTAAAACTACTTTTAGACACTGGGGCTAACCAATCTTTTATTAGCCCCGAGGCCGTAAAAAAATATTTTTCAGAATATCCTCTCAATTTTGATCCATTCGAAGTAACCAACATACACGCGACAAGTAAAAATAATTACTCTATTACTTTACCGTGTTTTGCAGAGTTCAGTGAACCTGATAGTATTAAACTTTTTATATACAGGTTTCATGATTATTTCGACGGGCTCATAGGTTTAGATTTGCTTAGTAACTGGGAGGCCCGAATCGATTTGAGAGAAGGTCAACTTTTAACACGGACCGCTGTGAACCCTATTCGGATGTACAACTCATGTAATGTGAACTTGTACGAAGATATCATACCAGCGGGGACTTCTAAAGTAATTCGCATCCCCGTAGATTCTAGTGACGGTGATGTTTTCATTACGGAGCAAGTCCTTTGTAATTGCATAGTTCATGAATGTGTTACCACTGTCACTAATAATCGCGGCTATTTAGAAGTCGAGAACCCGACACCAAACGATATAATATTCTCGCTCGATCGGCCAGCTCACGCGGAATTATTTAATACCGAGTGCACGCGTACGCAGCTACCGTCGACCCGCGCACGAGATGTTACTTCACGGTTACGTACTGACCACTTGAACGAAGAAGAAAAGGCTAATTTGATAGCTCTTTGCTCGAAATATTCGGATGTTTTTTTATATCGAAGGTGAAAATCTATCATTCACGAACCAAATAAAACATCACATACGAACAACCGATGAAATACCGGTTCACACAAAGAGTTATCGGTACCCTTTTGTACATCGACAAGAGGTTAGCGACCAGATCAATAAAATGTTAGCTCAAGGCATTATTCGACCCTCCGAGTCCGCGTGGAGCTCACCAATATGGATAGTTCCGAAAAAGACGGACGCCTCGGGCAAACAAAAATGGCGCTTAGTAGTTGACTTTAGAAAGCTCAACGAAAAGACCATTGATGACAAGTATCCTATCCCTAACATAGCAGATGTTTTGGACAAATTGGGGAAGTGTCAGTACTTTAGTACCCTGGACCTGGCCAGTGGCTTCTACCAGGTTGAAATGGATCCCACCGATATTCAGAAGACCGCTTTCAATGTGGAACATGGTCATTTTGAGTTCCTCCGAATGCCAATGGGATTGAAGAACTCACCTTCCACATTTCAAAGAGTTATGGATAATATCCTCAGAGGTCTCCAGAACCAGATCTGCTTGGTATATCTGGATGACATAATAGTATTCAGTACCTCACTGCAGGAGCACATAACGAATCTTGAGAAAGTGTTCCAAAGACTCAGGGAATCCAACTTCAAGATACAAATGGACAAGTCCGAGTTCTTGAAGCTGGAAACAGCCTACTTGGGTCACATTATTAGCAGCGAGGGTGTGAAACCTAACCCTGACAAAATAGAGGCAATACAGAAGTATCCGATGCCTGAAACTCCTAAAGAAATTAAACAGTTTTTAGGTCTCTTAGGTTACTATCGAAAATTCATACCAGATTTTTCACGTATCACTAAACCCTTGACACAGTGCTTGAAAAAGGGTAAGAAAATTGCCTTTGAACCTGACTATGTCAAAAGTTTTGAACAATGTAAGACGTTACTGACAAATGACCCGATACTCAAATACCCTGACTTCAACAAAGATTTTATTCTAACGACTGACGCTTCAAACGTAGCTATAAGTGCCATTTTATCACAAGGCCCCATAGGAGCCGATAAACCTATCTCTTATGCATCTCGTACACTCAATGATAGCGAACTTAACTACAGTACAATTGAGAAGGAGCTATTGGCTATAGTTTGGGCCACGAAATACTTCAGACCATACTTATTCGGACGGAAGTTTAAAATCTTGACTGACCATAAACCATTACAGTGGATGATGAATTTGAAAGAGCCAAATTCACGTCTCACAAGATGGCGACTTCGACTTAGTGAATATGACTTCACCGTTATATACAAAAAAGGCAAAAATAACACTAACGCTGATGCCTTGTCTCGTATAGAGATCAATACTAAAGAGTCTAGGACATTGTTCGAAGATATCGAAGAATTAAACTCTATATTAGGCATTCCATCTGAATCCATACAGGGTAACCCATCCAACTCGCTACCTGCTCATCAAGCGAACTCCTCGACAGAAACAGTGCACACCAGCAACGAAAATCCTATACTAGAGATCCCTATTACAGACGAACCTTTTAACAAATTTAACCGACAGATACATTTCAGCCTTGTTAGTGACGTGAAAAAACGGCCCATAATAACTAAACCGTTTGACACGCACACACGTATAAGTATTCAATTATCAGAGTCGAACCTAGAGAGTGACGTAGTAAATGCAGTTAAAGAGTACGTCAATCCGAAAGTCAAAACTGCTATCTTAATTAATCCTCCTTTGGCTATGTATTCAATAATTCCAATCTTGCAAGATAAGTTCAGAAGTTCATCAATGAATCTTGTCTTAGCAAAAGTAGAGTTAGAAAATGTTAAGGAGTACCTTCGGCAACAAGAGATAATCCGCCATTATCACGATGGTAAAACAAACCATCGCGGAATCACTGAGTGCCATTTAGCTTTGTCTCGCAAATACTATTGGCCAAAAATGAAAGACCAAATAGCGAAATATATAAGTGAGTGTACCATATGCGGACAAGCAAAATACGACCGAAACCCAGTCAGACCTCAATTTAATATTGTGCCACCATCCACTAAGCCCTTTGAAATTGTTCACATGGACTTATTCACCGTACAGAGTGAGAAATATGTCACTTTTATAGATGTCTTCACCAAATACGGCCAAGCATATCATTTGCGTGACGGAACAGCTATTAGCATATTGCAAGCACTTTTACAGTACTGTACCCATCATGGTGTTCCCATAACTATTATTACTGATAACGGAACTGAGTTCACCAATCAGCTGTTCATGGAATTTACACGACTCCATAAGGTCAATCATCATAAAATATTAGCTCACTCACCTAACGACAACGGTAATATTGAACGCTTTCATTCCGCACTCCTAGAACATCTTAGAATTCTAAAATTACAGCACAAAGACGAGCCTATAGTAAATCTCATGCCATACGCTATTATTGCCTACAACAGTTCCATACATAGCTTTACAAGATGCCGACCGTTTGACTTATTGACCGGACATTTTGACCCTAGAGACTGCAATGACATTGACATAACACAGCAACTGTTACAACAGTATACCCAAGTTCATAGAGACCGTATGAAACAAGTTTACGATATTATCAATTCCTCATCACTTGCTAATCGCACTTCACTAATCGAGAACAGAAATAAAAATAGAGAACCCGAGAAGGAATATGCACCTCAACAGCAAGTCTTTGTAAGAAATCCTCTTGCCAATCGACAAAAGACCGCCCCTCGATATACTCAAGATACAGTTTTAGCTGACCTGCCAATCCACATCTATAATTCGAAAAAGCGTGGTCCCATAGCAAAATCGAGACTTAAGCGCGTGCCTAAAGCAGCCAATTTGTTACAGGATTCTGCTTATGTCAATCCTTCCAATGACGCGACCTCAGCAGATAAAACTTGAGAGCCTTGACGATGGACCAGGACTTCTGCCGTACAAACTCGGACTTATGAGACTTACAAATCATCATCATACGTTTCTACAGTACGTTCAACTAGATGACATTGAAAACAACATTAACTCACTACAGACTCAGTTACTAAACTGTCAAAAGCAAATGACTAACGACACTTACTCACTGTACGAAATTCAAATAGATTATCTTACTAGCAAGCTTGGCAATGTCTTAAAACAATTACAATCATTAGAGCCCAATAGAGTCAAAAGAGGTCTTGTAGACGGATTAGGTTCAATCATAAAAAGCCTAACCGGAAACCTAGATCACGCCGATGCGTTAAGATATAATGACGCAATTAAAACTTTAGAAACCAATCAGGATAAAATAGTAAATGAGTTCAACGCACATATCAGTATGAGTAAGGAGTGGATGTCCAAACATAATGACGTAATAGCACAGATAGTAAGTAACGAATATAAAATCAACTCTACTTTAGAATTGATACTGAAGAGTGACGCATACAGAGAAAACAATCTAATTAAGTATGCTAAGTTCGCTCAACTCTTAGAAGTTATAAGCGAAAACGTAGAGGACTTAACTCAGGAGTTAATTAGGATAGAAAATAGCTTAGCTTTTATACGAGCTTCTAGTACTCACCATTCGACTATAGATATAGAGACACTAGAGTCAATGGTTGCGAAACTTAAATTAATTTATGGCAGAGAGCACATTTTAGATTTAGAACTTAGGGAATATTACGATATCATTAAACCTGGATCGTATTATATTAATAAGCAGATAGTTTTTATTTTTAAGTTTCCAATTTTTTCTACGGATAGTTATGATTTTTATAGATTATCAGTAGTACCTAACAAACACGCTCAGGCTCTTATCCCCTCCTTCCCCTTCCTAGCAACTAACGAGATGACGTTCATGTACATAGAGGCAGAATGCCCGAAGCTGAAAAAATGGTATCTCTGTGAAAAAGGAATCGCTCACCAGATACGAACCAAATTTGACTGCATCCAGGAGCTGATTCACAATCAAGTTATCCAGGAATCCTGCCAGTTCACGACAGTCACCCTGACGAGAGAAGCTCTGGAGAAACTTGACGATCAACACTATGTTCTGTCCTTCCCTCATAAAACGAAGGTACAACTCAACTGTAACCAGAAGAACTACTCTATGCTGCAAGGAAGCTACCTCGCTACGATACCCGCTGGATGTCACCTGAAATCACAAGAGTTCACTATTTCAAATGACAATGATGAGATCAAAGGTCAACCTCTCAAACTGATGAACATCCCCTACGACGCGGAGAAACAAAGTAACCTAGCTACCCATGTTAAACTGAACTCCATTGACCTCCAAGGGCTGCACAGCATCCAAGAAAAACTAATGATCCAGCCTTCCTTACGTGTGGACAATTTGAAATCAGATGCTTTCTACCACACAACCATACCATTCTACGTAGTACTATCGAGCGCAGCTGTACTCACTATCATACTAGTGACCCGACGCTACGTGTGCAGATGTAACACACCTACGAAAACGGACCAGAAACCCCCAACAGCACTAATGAAGAAGGAAGATCCCGACACTATTCCGGCAACATTTTCACTCAACGTGCTAAAATAGTCGCCGTTCTAGGGGTGGAGGAATTACGTAGGTCTACTATATGAAGATCGCCGACGTTGCAGATGCACCGATAATTATTGAACACATTAAATTCGCCGACGCAGCAATGACGTCAATCGGACACTGCGTGTTAAATCTATTTGTAAGAATAAGCATTCCATATTCCTACTTCGAAGCGGAATGGTTATTCATTAGGAAATAATTGTAAATTAGTTTTATTCTTTTCAATTAATTAAATATATTAATTCATTTCGGTTTTTTTTTGATCTTCTAACTGCCGTTAACGTAATTATCTTCTAAATCCGAATACAATAACAAATAAACAAGTTTGGGGTACCTCAGGGCAGTGTCTTGGTTCCATTATTATTTCTTGTATACATAAATGACATAACAAACGTAACTTCTTATAATTCGGTATTATTTGCTGACGACATCTCGATTTTAGTTATATCGGAAAAAAAATACAATTATATTAACAATCATATACTTTATCTAACAACACAATTAATTCCATTGTTAGATGGCTTGACATAAATAATTTAAAAATAAATATATCAAAACCTATTATATAAACTTTAATTAACTTAACTTTCAAATTAATTATGATGGACAATATATTGAAAGCCCGAAACACGTGAATTTTCTGGGACTAATTTTGGATTCTGACCTTAACTGGAAACTGCACATAGATAAAGTTTATAAAAAGATAAATAGTTATGTGTATGTATTAAAACGCTTACGCAAAACTACGAGCAAAGAAACTACACTAATGGCACATCATGGATACGTCAGCTCACTCCTAAGGTATGGACTCATCGTATGGGGACGAACTACTGATTTTTTACGAGCATTTATAGCCTAAAAAAAATGTATCCGTGCTATTTGCGGCGCTGCACCCTTAGATTCTTGCAAACCTCTTTTTCATGATTTAAAAATACTACCACTACCGTGTCAATGTATAAATGATATTTCGTGCTTTGTTAACCAACATAACTATATGTATTCGAAAGTGAGTGACGTTTACCCACGAAATACTAGGAACAGAGACCGAATAGTAAATAATTATTCTTGCAGAACTGCTCGTTACCAAAAATGTTGTTGCTCAATGTCTATAAAAATATACAATAAATTACCTAATCATATTAAGGAAATGCCATTTGCTAAATTTAAAAAAGAGCTAAAATCCTGGCTGCTACATCACAGTTTCTACTCATTGAATGACTACTTTAATAATGTGTAATTTTGTAATTTATGTCATTTATATTTGAGTGTTGCATGTTGCATGATATTTCTAGTGAATTAATAATAAAATAAGGTTTTGCATGCCATTAAATTGGCGAAATATGTCAGCGCCTAATCATATATAAACACCTATTGTACTCACATTCAAGCAAATAAAGTATATTCTATTCTGTTCTATTCTATTCTACAAATAAAAATACAACACTTATTTCACCATTTTTTGAAACTTATGAAAAGGTTGTAAAGATTATTTTAAATGATAAGATGGCGAAAGTCATGTACCTGTGGAAACAATAAAAAAATACCCTCAAATGATGTAACAGTTGAGTGGATTATTTAATGCTATGAAATAAAACTTTTGAACGAAGACTTGTGCAATGAAAAAAAAAAGTTGAAGCGCTCGTAGCGGAGCTTGACTTGGCGATCTTAACCGATCAACAAGTTAAGGGGCCGTGAGCTCAGCGCTTGTCTACGTTCAATTTCATTTACTTGAAATCAAGCAATCACGTCGCGTAAAAACGTACAAAATTCATAATAAAATAATGTGCACTCTTAAATAAATAATAATCCGTCAATGTATGTGTATTAAAAATTGCTATTTTATGATATGTGTTTCATGACAAATACAATAGTGAACAGAGAGAAAACTGTTTTACAGGTGAAATAAAGTGGTATGTTTTAATTTTTATTTAATGTGCTCTGGTATGTTAAAATATGATTTTAATTCCGTCAATGTGTACTTAGAAGTGTTAGAAATGTCATATTATTTTTTAAAGTTTTAATTAAATCACAGCTTATGAGATAAACTGCTATAAAAACCCTCATTTTTATCAAGATCAAGATATGACAGCACCTTAAGCAACGCTTGCTGCGGTCAGAACTTGGATGGGTGACCGCTAGTGGCATTATTCAACTGAGCACTTCCGTGTTTCGGAAGGTACGTTAAGCCGTCGGTCCCGGTTGTTTGTCTTAGGAGAACAGTCGTTAGGCTACGTCGAAGGCCGTCGGGCAACCTGAAAACTTCGACATGGGTTGGCCACTAACCTATCCACCAATACCCACTGGGCCCGCGTGGTGGATTATAGCCCAACTCCTCCCTGTGAGACGAATGATCGAGTCTCAGCAGTGGGAACAAAATGGGCTGATTATGAACCTTTGTATTACAGTCTTCTGCGTAAAGTGTAATACAGGCTGGCGTTTCAGATTCGCGGAATTTTATTAATGGTGTCGACCTGGGCAGGTTTAAGGTAAACAAATATTGTGACTCGCTGTGCAAGCTGATCCTATTTAGGTCCTTTTAATTTGAAGATAACCTACTATTCCTAACTGGATCCGCATGGGTTAAGGTTATTGCAATCCATTGAATCAGAATACACAATCAGAGTATGACTTCGTAAAGATGTTTTCCTGGACATAAGATATTTATTTATTTATTATCAAAAACTTACAACTATTTTACAGGGATAGCCCTAATACAATAGTGTAGTACCTACCAACTAAGTCATGATTACAAATAATGATTAATTAAATTATGTTCATCAAATCATTCTGTCATTTTGTAATTAATTTTATTAAATTAAATTGTAACATGTCACGTTAAAATGTCAAAGATTTACATATATTATATATTAGTCTCATAACATAAATAGAACATTAGCTCCCTTTTAAAATATGCTACAGAACATACAAACAGGTCCATTTTGTCTGCAACATGATTTAGCGCTTGCAACGTCCGAATTAGTGGGTTCTTAGCGAGTAAGTTGGTCCTGGTGCGGGGGACGGAGAACAGCCGCGGCCGCCGGCGGCGCGCCACGTACCCGTCCGGCACGCACAGCCTCATCATACACAATATTTCCGGATTTGACAAAACGCCTCGGTATATTCTTATTACATAATATGCGAGAGCCCAGTCCCTTCTTACTTCTAATTTATTATATCACATTATATCATGATATCTTCATCGTAATATATTGTTCACTTCACTCACAAACTTTCACATTTCATTAACATACTAGACGCGGTTCAGCCCGCATGGCATTACTCTTTCCAAATTGAAAGTGATTCAACCCTGATTTTTGATATATTTGGACACATATCCAAATTTACCAAAAATCAAGAGCCAAAGATTGTTATCTAGTTAGGCTTTAGCGTCATCTAAAAAAATATTTACAAACGCATTCGACGATTTTCTCTTTTTACTGTTCGTTACCTCATTTTTAGACTGAAATCTCAAGATTTAAACCAAACTTCGTTATTCCAAAAACGCCACTAGTTAGATTATTTTGCTCTGATCCAACACATTTGACGAATCCAACCCTTCTATTACCATAAAGAAAAGAAAGGAAGAAAAATATATTTGTTGAAGAAAAATAATATGACATTTTGCCTTATATATACATAAAATAAACTAATTTTCTACACGACATGGTACATTGTTTTACTGCAGTCCCAACTCAGCATAAGCTGGTTGCGTTGAAGTAACCAGCGCTGATCTTCCGTTGGGGCTGGTGGTTACGTCACACACGATTGCATGGAGCGCATTTCATGATAGTAAAAACAACACATTAAATATCATACAATAAGAGTATAAAGCCAAACAGGCAAACAGGGTACGAATGTCCGGATGTACCTACACTACAACATGACTACTACGAGTAGAAGCGGGCACGATTCACTCGGCACCATTCGGCGCTCGCTCGCTCTTCACGTGCTTCACGATTAAAATATTTATTGTTCAATACTTTTCTACTAAGACTTGTACTTAATTAAATAAGTGTTTTAAGAGCTGAGAACCTAGCACCAACACAAACTTCTGCGAGGTTTATTGGTGTTATTGAACGTTGTACAAAACTTATGTATTGATAGTAATAATAATAAAAAATACACCAGTAATAAAAATTTGCATAAAAACAATTATTACTATTAAAATACATAATTTATATAGCACTGGAGTCATTAACCAAAATAGCTTCTCTTTTTGGTGATCCAATATTATAGAGCTCTTAAGTTTATTTCGGAAGTTATGCAAATTACGTAGGTTCCTTATCGGCGGCGGAATATTATTCCAGCATTTCGATGCAGCAGTATCAGACAATTCCATCTATTCAAACGTATTTGTTCATTCCATCTGTAATAGTATTTGCAATTATAGTCCTTTAAGCTATACTGTAGATATCATTGAGATAGCTATACTGTAGATACAATTTTCAGGTAGAGTATGCAAAGCTTTGAGCTACATTCCAATGTTTATTAGATATTTTAGTTGCAACAATGTTTATTAGATGTTGGAACAAGCTCGGTTAAGTTATTCTGCTAGCATTCGTCACATATCGTATCGCATGTTTATCGTCAAACTATAAGTTGGTCCTACTAAGGTAAACTTAAAAACTTAGGATGCGTTCCGGTAATTGCATCAACGCTCACAACTGTCGCGCCCCGCTTTGCCGTTCCCTTTGGTTTCAATGCATAGAATGCCCAATCCGTATGGAACTCTAACGCACTGGCGAAATACGCACCAAATTTTCTGTTAGAAATCGATATAATCTTTTGATGTTTGAC
Organism: Selenia dentaria; assembly: GCA_917880725.1. Lineage (NCBI taxonomy): Eukaryota > Metazoa > Arthropoda > Insecta > Lepidoptera > Geometridae > Selenia > Selenia dentaria. The sequence goes on from OU862876.1 coordinate 37,855,291, forward strand.
AGTGACAGCTCGCATCGACCGCGAAAACGTACCTATGATCCGCGAGCATTGTGGTCGCGACACGAGCGTTTTCGGTGACGTGGGCATGTAAGGGAGTTGGTGTGCGAACGCAGCGAGTGATTTCGGCGCAGACCGGAACGTACCCTTTGTGTGGCATTTTGTATAAGCGGATTCAGGTCATAGACGGGTGGGATATTTCTATGATAGAGGAGAAACCATGTCTTTTTTGTTAGGTATACCCCGCTAGCCTAGTAAGTAGTAACCCTGCGTCTGAAGTGACAAGTCACAGCTTTCTTTTCCGGCTGGGCAAATATTTTGTGATGAGCATTATATTGCTGGTTGTTCTTGGATCTTTGATGTTTATGATGTGCGTATCTATGGCTCCCGTGATTCATGGAGTGCTAGTAGTATGTGAGAGTGTGAATATTTAATAAACGAGCAATTCATAATATATAATGAGAATATCGTAAACAGCTCCAATTTGAGTATGCAGAGGGTTTCAGGGGCGATAGATTGATCTGACTGGGTATCATTTTTAGATTACTGCTACAACAAACTGTTTTACCGACACAGCAACACTAAAGCTACTTGACAATAGATGGCTAAGCTCGGTCATCCAGGTGCTATTAAGAAAGTTCGACATAGAAACTGTAGCCCTAGAAATGGCGTCTAATATCTCGTTTTCGACGTACGATGAATAGACTGTCCATTTATATATGCTGATTCTGAGGCTAAATTTCTGTTGTTTTTCACCTTTATTAAGTTTGTAAAGTACAATCTTGAAATACAGCATAATATTAATATCCAGCTATTGTCGACCCATCATTTTATATATCAAACTAGCTGCTCTCCGCAGTTTCACCCGCGCGGTGATGGATGATGATGATGATGATGAATCTTTTATAGCTTATGTTACTCAGGGTGAATGTAGCTTTCCAATGGTGAAAGAATTTTTGAAATCGGTGCAGAACTTTTTGAGCCAAATCGTTACAAACATACTTACAACAAATCTTTCCTCTTTATAATATTAGTATAGATAATATAGATGTCAAAATTTCATGTAATTTACTCCTCAAAGTTACTTTTGTATAACAATGCGTTTTCCTTAATTTTACTACTTTTAGATTTAAATGATATGTCTCTAGGGAACGAGTTCGTCCCCTTTGCCGTCGAGACTGCGGGCTACAGAGGTCCGAGACCACAAACAAAAGAAAAAACGTCCAAGTCCTTTTCCAGTGGGTAATTCATCCAATTCACGCTTTAATTACACGCAACGTTGCTTTCTAGCTTCGTCAAATGAATACTATGACGCATCTCAACCGATGCTACCTCATTGATAGATGTAGACGGAGCATACTTTAAAAGCAATGAATCATCGAACACGGTATAAACAAAACACTCCATACTACATGTTTATATCTTTAGGTAACTTATATACGAGCTACGAAGAAATAATGTCCTTTGTTTGTAGTATACGAGTATACTTATTCATTCTACACAGTACAAAATTGAAATTTGTACATAGAATGCTAAAACTATGAAACAAAGTATAGATTACGTCAAAATACAATGACTTCCAGCCATTCAGAGACTTATTAAATACCTATCCTTCGCACTTTTTTTTTATCAGACGTCATTCTCTTTTTATTGATAACTTTATAAAGTAAGATCTATTCCAATTTAGTTCTTGCATATTGTTGTTTTCATTAAAATTAAAAAAAAATTAGGACATTTCATTGGCTAGCCTAGCAACACATAAAGATGTGATGTGAGATGACAATTACAACGAGGGTTTTCACTAACCTGTCATCTTCGAGCTCGTAGAACATGTCCTTAGAAGAATCATGGATATAGATCTTGACCAACTGACTATCCATGTACTGCATCGTGAGTTGCTTCGGGAAACTTCTTACAAATAATGCTTTGACGGTGTCGATCGATGTGATCTCGTTAGGGAGGAGAGCCCGCTTGGTCTCGTTTCTGTATTGTAGAAAAACCAGGCCTGTGGACAAACAAAACTGTGGTATATTTTTGATGGTACCGTGCTGGACGAATAGTTACGTTTAACTCAGTATTTGATATATCAACTTTGACAAGCATTCGTGAGTATTTCTCTTCATGCCATATTCTCTACGTTGTGATTTACGTAACGTCGATTAATAACAGCGGATAGTAATATTCAGTTTTCAAATTATAAGCGGATAAATACAAAATGGCGGGTAAAATAATAATTGACTATGTATCTGTATGTCACTTATTTAGTGCCAAATACCATTCCAAAAATATTATTTATTAGTCGCGCCCCGCGATTCCATCGGCATGGTGAAGGATGATAATGATGATGATGAGGACGATGTGTTATTCCAGTGCCTCATCTGTAACGGTTAAAATCCGAAGTGCGGAAATGCCTATTAGTTCTAGCCGGCTGGAGTTATGTGCAGCTGACCACTGGTTGTTAAACTTAGATCTATCCTACATATCTTTGGATAAAGAACTAACTTCCTACATATCTTTAGAACAAGGGGGCTTATCTGGAGCTATGCCGTTTGCTGACGCGGCACGCTCGTTTCGCTCGCTCGTCTCTCGCGTTGGCAGGTCTCCATTAAACCTAACGCTTCGCTCGTCGCTGCACTTATTGTCTATTTGTTAGATACTCCGCGTGAACCGTGAACTGGTAGTTCTAGCCGGTGTGATGAAAGCTATCTTCCAAATCCCTTAAGCCGGTTTGGCGTGAATGAGTATAACAATCCTTTATCCATCCAAACATTCGGATTTATTAGTAAGATTGTCGGCCCTCGAACTCAGGCAGTTTTGGTAAATGTCAATTTCCAACATTTTCTCTATACATTTAGCTTAACTTTAAATGACGTTATTTAGTAGTGCGCACTAAAAAATTGTTCTGCACCGTACTAAGTGACGTCATTTAACTTTATGCAGCTTATAAATAAGGCCAAACGGCCTTACTTATATATAAGTATATGTTTAATATATTATTTACATAATTTACGTAATTATTATCTAGCTAAAAAGCGTCAGCAATTGGAAAACAACTCTGTTTCCTTGCAACTCTAAAGGAACAAAAACACCACTTGTTTAGATGTTCACTAATGGATTAACAGTGAAAAGATGATTAAGTTTACGTTTATTTTTATTATTTTAACAAATTATTCAAAAATCGATGAGAATTAAATGATTAAGCCACGCGGCTGTCGGTAATCGCCCCGCTTTGTCCTGTTTGTTTGAGGGTTGTCGCCTACTGCCCAGAACCAGTTTCTTTTGCTCAGGGATGCACCTTAATATCCGTTTTTGAGTGGATTATTTAGCAGTAATTGGTCAGCGTCCTCTGATCATAAGTCTTTGTTTGTTATATACCTTTTAACCTACTTTAAATTATTGAATTATTTGGAATTGGATTACTTAGCATTTATAGTGATTTATTAAGTACAATTTGAAAAATTTTATACCGACTTCCATTCTATTCAGTTATTGGATTTTAAGTCGAAAACTACTAAACCGAATTTAATAAAATTTGAATGTGACCACACGGGAAGCACCAGCTTTAAAACAAAAACAAAATTTTGAGAATCGGTTCACCCAGTCGAAAGTTATGAGTTAACAAACATAAAAAAATACAGTCGAGTTGAGTACCTACTCCTTTTTGGAAGTCGGTAGACTAGTATTAGAAGGTAGTAGGTAGGTTTGACCAATTATTAAATAAAATCTATGAGAATTAAATTATTGAGTCACGCGGCTGTCGGTAATCGACTCGCTTTGTCTTGTTTGTTTGAGGGTTGTCGCCTACCGCCCAGAACCAGACTCTTTTGCTCAGGGATGCACCTTAAGTTCCGTTTTTGAGTGGATTATTTCGCAGTTGTTGGTCAGCGTCCACTGGTGATAAGTCTTTGTCTGTAAGTTATATACCTTTTAAACGATTTTAAAACACAAGGAGGTTCTCAATTCTGTGGAATTTTTTCTTGTATATACGTAAGAAAGAGTATGTTCTACTTTTTAGTTTAAGTTTTTACATTACATAGATTATATTATAGAGTCGGTTTTGTTAACTTTATACTAGCTGAAGATGATTACTCAAACACACTATTCTGTACATACGCTATCAAGAATTGTAGCAGTTTTCTAGGATTTTTTTTTGAGTAGACGTGCGTATTTTAAGTGTATAAGTTTCCACATTAAAAAAGGTTATGCGACAGTTTCCTCTACAAACATTAAAATTATTCATGGGTTTATATTATAAATTTTAGCTAATGTAGTATTTTTTACTTCTTTCTACAAATATTCGCATGATAAGTACAAATGCTTGGACTAAGGTATTAGATGAACGTGAAAACATCATTAAAAACATTATTTAATTTTGTGCATAAAACTTGACTCGATTAAACATGATCGAGCTCGATTCCGACATGATAAAATATATTTTCCATTTCAACATTACTTTGATGAAAGTTTTAATTTACAGAGTTTAATAATATCTCGCAAAAGGTATGCAAACAAAACAGCTATGAAGCCAGCGTAAATATTGTATTGAATTCCTTTCTGATTGGATGAAACGGCAATAAAGCTACGAATATCGTGTTCCTGGTATTGTAGGTGCTTTTTGATTGTTGGTTTCCAATTAAACTTCCAATCGTTGGGAGAGGCTCGTGGAAAGCAAAACTGCAAAACTTAAAGATGTTTGCAGGTAACCTGATACCAGCTTTAAAAACAGGAAAACCTCTAGTTTAATTATTGCAATTCAACACTTATGTAAAGTTTTACTGTAGATATCTGAGGAATGTATAGGGGGAAAGTTTATCTACCTTTCGTGTTTAGTATGCGAATAATCTTACTAATAAAACCACTCAAAACTAACATTTCAATAAAATAGCATTGTGTTAAAAACTATTTGAACACTCCGTTGATATTGTTGGTAGCGATGCCTTCAAATCGCAGGGTCCTAGATTCGAATCCAAATGTTTGTTTCATGAGCAGAAATGTTGTTTCTCAGTCTTGAATATTGTGATCAATAGGGTTTTTACTACACCTGCTCAGAAAGTGTCTTATTACTCGTTCAAAAACGAGATACAAAGTTCGTCATTTCTCCTTTATAAATGTGCGGTGGGAAAAGTTATATGGAATTTAATTTCTGCCCTCCGTAGCAAGGTAGAAATGTTGTATGAAAATCCGTTTCTGCCCTGCTAGCGTTCTTTTGTTTTGTACCAGTGAACATAAAAAGAATACAAACATCAAATCTCAAAAAGGTTTTATCATCCAATAAAAAAGAGGTGGGAATTATTTTATGTACTCGATTTGCAGTGAAAGGAGGCTAGCAACCTTTTTCTGCACTACAATAATAAAACATGGCTGCCATTTGTTATGTATTTTAAATTATGTTTTTGTATGTTAATTTAACAGAACGCTTTTATTCATTCCAATTTTTTTCACAATGTCGTCTGATAGTGATAGTGACGATTTTATAATGATGTAGCCCCCAGGAAAAAAACGTCTTAGATTTCTTACAAAATGTTCCATACAAGTGTTTACTAACGAAGACAGAATTTTGTTTTGCACTATTTTGCAGTGCAAAGCAAAATTCTGGTACTCATCGTCAACCGTCAGACTTTTGCTGAAAACTTCAACCTTTTTTCTTCAATGTTTTCCTTGTGTGTAATATAGTTAGCATCGGGTGGTACCAACTATGCCAACAAAAGGAGCACGTTAAGTAGATTCATTAAATGGTACCCTTCTACGGAATTAACCCCGATACAGATAACATTATTGTGCAGTAGAAATCTTTGTGATAGAGTTAGTCCGAGGAAATACTGCCACCATACCTTCTTCTACCGTGAAGCTGTAATGTTCGCAATACTGTGTTCCGGTTTGAAGGGAGACTTAACAACTTAATGTCTCAGGGTTATGGGTGCATTTCAGTTCGTCCCTTGTGACAAAACGCATCTGCTCTAGGCAGAGGTTACTACTTAGCACCAAGTGGTCTCCTAAAAAACATGTTTTACTCACCAAGCGGTCTCTCCAAAGTCTTACTCGGCGTGCGTACTACTGGAAGTGAAGACCGCTGCTTGCCACCGCGCCTGAAGCCGGTGGACGCAGTCTCCACTTCGGACATGATACCGGGGTCATCATCGAAAAGTAGTGCATTTGAATGCTGAGTGTACCCTCTAGGGAGAGGGGGCTGGAACAAAAGAAACTAATTTTATAGTACAGTGACAGGTCTTTCAACCCAGAGACCTTATTGATACTCAAAAACAGGAATGTATCCATTCAAGGTGGACCCTCCAGCAAGAATCAATTGGTCTTATAGTGGGTATTACAGTACCAGATAATCTGATCATCCACCACGAAGCAGACTTGAGAAGGATCATGACGAATTATCATATCATTTCCACTTCACTTGATACTTGTAGGAATATATGCAGGGGATAAAATGAGCCAGGCAATTGAGTAATAAGAAGCTGACGTGTCAGAGGTATCAATGTCTCTAACCTTCGTTACGCTAATGATGATACCCTTTTGACAAAGACATTAATTATATAATAGGAGTTGAGCTCTTTGTGAATCATTCATCCGGATCCCGGATCCAATCAGTTTATCTGGAAAAATACTGCCATCATACCTATTTCTACCACTATTTTTTTATGGGATAGGTTAGCAAACGAAGCGGCTCACCTGACCACGGTAAGTGATACCGTCGCCAACGAACATCCGCAATACCAGAGGTGTCGAAGATGCGTTGCCGACCTTTGAGGAAGGATGATAAGATATATAAGATAGGAAGGAAGAGATAGAAGGTTTGAAGGTTAAGGGGGAGTAGGAAGGAGAGGGAGAACAGGGAAGGGGGGAATCGGGCGTACAGAACCTCCAACAAATCGACGAAACGCAATAGCAAGCTAGGTATCTTACTTCACGTCGGTGTTCGAGTTCGCACTTCTCCGGTCGTGCCGGCCCATTCGGCTGTGGGGTTGCAGCGTAGCACTACCGCTAAAATCTAAGCAGTTATATTCGCATTACTGTATTCCGATGTGAAGAGTACGAGTGTCGGTGAATTTATAGGATGCATTGCAGTTCATCACTTATAACGGAATTTATCTGTTATAGACAGAGGTTACCGTTTCAAACCAGATGGGCCTTGTGCTTGTAATTTTCTTACCAATAAATTGACTATTCTGACTATTACTGTTCTGTAACCTAAATACATTTAAAAAACAAGGACTCGTAGTAGAGTTCAAACTGTTCAAAGCATTACTGCGTTTCGTTTTAAAGACAATTTACCACTTAAAACAACGTGTTAAGGTGGTTAATGCTGTGTATCAGATAAACTTAAAGCTTTGGAAGCTGCAGCTGCATTGCTGTTGAAAACAACGTTTAGAACGGGATCATAAATCTTTTGTTATAGCATAAACCTGATGCAGACAGATTAAGAGAATACTGTGCCCTCTATAGGTCCTTGGATATTGGACTTCGGTAGGCTCATTGTTAGACTCGCTGACCCGCGTCCACCGGCTTAGCATTGAGCATTATAATACCTATCTCGACGTGCAGTTATGGAAGTCAGCCACGCGCGGGGCTCACAGTGGCTTCGACGTAAACGGAATAAGCCATTGGGACTAATCGACGTTTTCATGTCTGTCCAACGATATCTTAGAATTGCTGTTCGCAGGCATTTAAGGATTGTTTTTATTTGCAGAATATAATTTATATAGCAATAATAATAATATAATAAATACCTATAACAATTTGTATAGATAATCACTACATATAATAAAACTGTACAGGTCAAATTTCTGCACAATGAAAATATGCTAAAACCGAGTCAGGGGGATATATGGAGTGAAATCGAACTAATTTAGATTTTTTTAGATTTTTTGTTACTCTGTCTGTTCGTCTGTCTGTTTGGTACGGGCTAATCTCCGAAACGACTGGACCGATTTAAATGAAATTTTGCATGGTGGTACCTTATATCCCTGGTCAACATATATGGTTCTTTTGATCCCGGTAAATTAAAGAGTTCCCGTGGGATAGTTAAAAAACTGTAATTAACCGTATCCCACGAGGCCACGCGAACAAAGCCGCTGGCGCGTCAACTAGTTACCTAATAAATATACTATTTATTAAATATGAACCACTACATATAATAAAAGTGTAGAGGTCGAATTTATGTACAATGAAAAAAAATCTGAAATCCGAATCAGGGGAATGTGTGGAGTAGAAGGAAAGGGAAGAAAGTGAAGTGTGAAAGAAAGAGGAAGTGTGAAGGAGTGGAATCGAACTTAATTAATTATTTTTTAAATCAATATTTCATTTCAATCGGTTCAGTCGTTTCCCGATATTAACCCGTAGAAACAGACAGACAAACAGAGAAACAAAATATTTGAAAATTAAATTAACTAATTTAGTTCTTTTTAAAAATTTTTTTGTATAATAACGATTCCATTCCTTATATCCCCCTGAATCTGTTTTTAGCATTTTTTTCATTGTACATTAATTCGACCTCTACAGTTTTATTATATGTGGTGTATATTTTGGAAACGTATAAATTATTCCTTTCTATAGCACTGCATTATTACTTAATTTTGGGGGTTAATAAATCGTCGTACCATCGTTGTACGTTTTTTAAGTGGCTAAATTTGTAAAGTCGAATCCACACTTATTTAAACCGCACGTGTGTCTGATATAGTACAACGGAACAGACGCAACAAAGATAAAAATAAACTTCGCCTACGCTCGTCAAAGAAAATGATGTTGAGTAAAAGCATCTTTTGCATGGGTCTTATTATCTATTCTATAATAAGCTTCCTGAGGTCATTAGACCTTCAACTTCACGTTTTTAAACAAAAACTTAAAAATATCCTGCTAATAAAGAGCTATATAAACGATGACATTAATGATTATAAATTTGGCTTTTTGAACTTATAGATATTGACATGCCTTATGTTATAATTATAGTTTTATTTAGTGTTTTTTTTCTTAATTTATATGATTCTTTTTTGAATAAGAATGATGTAAATTTGACTACGATGTTGTAAGTTTTATCCAAATTAATTATAAAAAATTAACAAATTTATTTTTTTCTTTGCCAGATTATTTTAAAATGAATAATTGAATTACTGTAGCTATCTCAATACTATTAGTACGTCCTAGGAACAAAACATGTCGACATGTAGATTTTTGTAATTAATTTGACATCTACGGTATGCCGCTTAAATTAATATTGCCCTTGTACATAAGGTTGTTTTTCCAACGTTTCTTGTCATCTCGTCATTTGTTTCACAGATGTTGTCAAAGATCCGACGATGTCGGCTCTTAGAGAATCGCACGGCAGAAGCCAATATCAGTGTGATTACAAGTCAAGCGCAAGCGGTTTGAGCGCGCGCTGTGGTCAGTTCCATTGCGAACGGAGATCGAGAGGCAATGCATTTACAAGTTCGTACATACATTTACGGGTAGCACTCGACGCATTTTACTTGTCCGGAATACTGATTCAATAATATTACATTATAACCTATGATAAAATTGATGCATAAAGTCGCTTTATAATGAATCAAAGTGTAAGCTTATACGGCCGCATTGGCGTTGCGATGAATTTATACACATAATAGCTGAGCCCCGCGCTTTAAAAAAATAAACATACTACCTTTTCCTCGTCTCTATACAGAAGAAATGAGCCTTTTTGTGAAACAAAACCCATATGTTTTCGATGTAAAAGGTGATGCATGTGTCTCCGATCAACTTGCTATCGAAAAAAACCTAGTAATGCCTATATCTAGTTTAGGATTATTTAAAAACAATTCATAATGTATGGCGATAAAAATATACAACAAAATACCAATTGACAAACTTGCCCTTTAATATATATAAATTTACTGCATAATTGGCTATTGCAGAATTCCATCAATTCCCTTGACGATTTTTAACTGTGATACTTATGAAATCAGTAATTGACGTTCTGACATCTAACGACATACTTTTAACTACTACTCGTATTATAATATAATCTAAGTTATATTGTTTATTATAATATCATTATTTATGACATTATTTTAAGTTTTATCGATCTATTATTTTATTTTAACACAAAATCTTTACTTTAAAAAAATTAAGACTTACCTTTTAATTATGTACTTTGTTAATTCTTTAAAAATACTATGTAAAAATAAAAAATAAAATATCTTCAATATAAGTACATCTTTCATAATTTGTACGCCTTAAGTCAGGACAAGCTGAAAACTTTAAAACCACTTTATAACATCTTATATATTGCGCACCCAATTTTTGACAAGCAAACTATCATTAAGTTTCATTTCACGCGCGTGGTGGTGGATTTTGATGTTGATGAAAAGTATCCTCTCCGGTATATGACAAATCTAAATACACAAATATCATAAATATTGGACCTGCCGTTCTCGAGTTATAAATGGTGTAACTAACACGACTTTGTTTCAATATACATAACTTGTTAGAAAAACTGTCGACGTAAAGGCATTATTAATATCTAGGGTACGAGTACACATTATATAATAAACTAAGTCTAGAAATTTCCTCGTACTGATATTCCTGGGAAATACTGCACCAGTATTATGACTTCACGTCCTCTGATTCCTACCTGACGTAAGTATAAATGTTTCGCGGAACTCCAAGAGCTGCTTTGTGGATGGAATATAATTTTAGACGGAAATGAGAGCTATGGTTTCGCATTAATTAGAAGTAGAACGTATCAGAAACTGTATCAGTAAAGTGACTGTAGCAATATTTGTTTTAAATTACTATTGTAGGAAAGGTTTTGTAATCACTTGACTTATTGAAAAAAAATCATGTCCAATGTCCATGTTCCACCTATACCGGTAATTGTTGGAAACGATACACTCGAAGTTGTAGACGAGTACGTCTACCTGGGACAGACTGTCCAATTAGGTAGGTCCAACTTCGACAAGGAGGTCGCACGAAGAATCCAGCTCGGATGGGCAGCGTTCGGGAAGCTTCGATCCATCTTTTCGTCCCCAATACCTCAGAGCCTGAAAACCAAGGTTTTCAACCAGTGTGTGTTGCCAGTGATGACTTATGGCACTGAGACGTGGTCCCTTACTGTGGGCCTCATTAACAAGCTTGAAGTCGCTCAACGAGCAATGGAGAGGGCTATGCTTGGGGTTTCCCTGCGTGATTAGATCCGAAATGAGGAGATCCGTAGGAGAACTAAGGTCACCGACATAGCTCTCAAAATTAGCAAGTTGAAGTGGCAATGGGCAGGCCACATCGCTCGCAGAACTGATAACCGATGGGGAAGAAAGGTTCTCGAGTGGCGACCACGCACCGGAAGGCGTAGTATAGGCCGGCCCCCCGCTAGGTGGACCGACGACCTCATAAAAACCACGGGGAATCGCTGGATGAAGGAAGCGAGTAGCCGGTCCAAATGGCGTTCTATGGGGGAGGCGTATGTTCAGCAGTGGACGTCTTCCGGCTAATAATGATGATGATGATGATGATTGAAATCAGAATCCTGTTAGCTTGAAATTGAAAATTAAATCGTTTTTTTCTGTATAGGCCTGCGGGGGCACTTAGAAATTGGCATATTACATTTATTATTTCTTAAATCGACAAACGGATCGGAACGCGACCACGACTGAGAAGATCCGGTAAAAAAACTCAGCAGGCTTGTCTTTAAAATTTTTTTGTATCGCCCTTTTCTTAATGTACGAGTATATAACAAATGTTCCTTTATTTTTAGCTCCAGTGTGTTGCCTTACAAAAGAGACCATAATAATGGTATCAGTAGGGCAAGACTCGCTACACTTTGACATCTTAGTACACGAGTAGGTAGATCCTTTCTTTTTTTTGAGGATGGGAAATGCTGTGCACTTCCCTTCGGGAAGTTCGGGAGGACGCGTGCAAACCGTCTCTTCCGTTCCCCCGGTCGTCTGCGCCGGAGTGGGTCAGCTCGGACATCCGTCTCCCTGAACCGCTCCGCGGCCTCCTTCTGCGTCATCACCGCTTCGCAGAAGGTGGCCACCGCCTGCCACGCTCTCTCGCTGCTGAGCATGGAGATCACCACGCTCGGCAGGGAGAGATCTCCGCCTATTTCCGCCGAAAGCGTGTGCTGCTGCGGGCCCCATGCAGCACACACTTCCAGCGTGTGTTGCGCCGTATCCTCCGGCGCCCCACACTCGTGGCAGGCTGCGGTCGCCTCGCGTCTCGCGATTTGGTGCACGTACTTTCCGAAACATCCATGTCCGGAAAGCACCTGCACCAATCGGAAGGTCAGCGAACCGAATCGCCACCTCACCCACCTCTGGAGGACTGAGCGGATGGCCTGCACCGTCCACTGCCCAGGGACTGGTGGAGCCAGGTCCTCTGTCCACCGACGCAACAAGGCAGCCCGCGCCTGCAACCGCATACGTGTAACCTCCTCCCACACTGGAGCGTCTCCACGGGATCTCCTCGCCGCCACGAAGTGATATACTTCGGCGAGGTTCTCCGCTTGGAGCTCTTAGGGGAATCACCGGCCAGCACGCACGCCACCGTCCAGGACACCGTCCGGTACCCGCGTAACGCCCTCGTCGCGATGACCCGCTGCGGACGTCGCAGCAGAGTCTTGTTGTCGCGACTGAGGGCGTCCACCCAGACTGGTGCTCCGTAAAGAGCCATACTTCGGATCACTCCGGAGTATAGCCGACGGCAGTTGGCATTCGGGCCACCCACATTGGGCAGCAGCCTACCCAAAGCAGCTGCAGCTCCGACAACTCTTGGGGCCAGTCGTGAAAAATGGCTCCCAAAAGCCCACTGTCCGTCCAGGTTGTATCCAGATATTTCATCTGGGCTCCAACCGGGACCAGGTCCTAAGTCAAAGTGTCAAGCTAACACGTTATGTATTCAGTCCAGAGTGCAGGAAGTGTGAAATAAATAAAACTTACTGTGTCGAGTGTCAACGCATAAGCCCCGGAACGATTCAACTTGTTGAATCTCGCGGGACTAGAACGATCTGGGACGTAAACCTAGGACGTACTTTGTCAACATTCTGTGCAGAATTTTCTTGTGTTGAATACATGTTTGTGTGCAAACTTTGTAAGGTATATACTATATACTTATACTATATAGTATAAGTTAACTATAAACTATAACCAGGTGACGGGTTAGTTCTCAAAGGTTACGTTTTGTTTAACATGCACTAGTAGTACGTTTTGATACTGAAATTGGCAGGTGCCGTAGTCTCATCTATAGCCATCTTCGCCGTAGTCTCATCTATAACCATTTTCCTTACATATTCATATCAATAGCCTTGTTATTTAACCTATTTTTGTAATAGATAATCCATGTCACCGTCACCCCAAATTCTGTTTTTATACTACTTTGTATTTTTTTATACCAATCAGGTCTTTAAGTGTTGGCTACAGCCCCACTTATGCCTTTGTAAAGGACTAGATGAAATCCGTGATAAAAATTAAATAAAGGGAATACTAATATTTTAGCCGTCCACACCAACGTTGCCCTTTTTGTCACCATTGATGGTGGCTCTTAGGGCGGGACCATTAAGTGGGTGGCAAGTGACCGCCTGCCTAAATATTTTAAAATGAGACTGAAATTGGCCGGTAGTAAGTTACCGTAGTCTCTTCAATAGCCCACTATTGCCCTAATCAATAATAAGTTCATATCAATGGCCTGGCCATTTTACCCAATTTTGTAATAGTTATAAGTATCATTCACCCTTCATCCAAATTTTTTTATATTTTTTGTACTTCTTTGTATTTTTATACCAAAAATGCCTCTAAGTTTTGGCTACATCCCCACTTATACCTTTGTAGAGGACCGGATGAAATCCATGAACATAATGAAATAATAATAATACAATTAATAATAATATAACAAACAGACTTTTTACTAAACTGCCTCGATCTAAGGGGTAATTGCTTGTCTTTCAAAGTCTGAAGTTCAATAAATCGAATGTGCAGTTGAGGTAAACCTAGGTTACGTTTTATTAATCTGTGACCTAGGCTCCCGCCCGTGTAATGACACGGGCGGGAGCCTAGGAAATGCGCCAAGTCAAACGGAGTGCGCCCGGATATTACGAAACGTAAGCTACTTCAAACAATTCATTCTACCAACACACTGTAGATAAAGCCATGACGCTTCCTTCACCGGAAGTTTAAAACTGAGGTAGGATTCGAACTCTATATACTAGTAGTCTCGCGAAAAGTGGACTTCGCGAGCCTTTAGGGTAGGTATAAACCCCTTCAATCAAAAAATTTCAATTGAACTGTTTTATTTACTTTCCTATTAAAATACCACTATGCTTTATTTTTCTCCATGATTTTCGCATTGAATTTCAAGCAAATTTGGAGATTACTAAAGTAGGAAATCAAATCTGACATTATAAAAGTCATGATTCAGACGCTGGTAAACTAATTGTCTTCTAAAATAATAATAATAATGTAGGTATATAAAACGTTGTCAAATTATACATTATACGTATCCCTACGAGTAGGTGCCCTTTGCCAGGTCCCTCACCGTTGTATCTGCGGTGAAATGGTGGATCGGTTCGGCCACCACGCACTCTCATGCGTAAAGAGCGCGGGGCGCATACCGCGGCACGCCAGCTTAAATGATATCATCCGTCGGGCATTGCTGGAGTCCCGTCAGTTTTGGAACCGTGATCCCGTCAGATTGATGCGGGATGACGGCAAGAGACCAGATGGGATGACTATCGTCCCGTGGAAGATGAGACAGCCCCTGGTTTGGGATGCTACATGTGTGGACAGACTGGCGCCGTCTCATCTCCCTGGGACGATTGATCGGGCTGGCGCTGTCGCGTCTAAAGCGGAAGACCTCAATCAGCATAAATATGTGTATTTAGACAGAATGTACATGTTTGTGCCGTTTGGGGTCGAAACTAGGCCCAGGGGGTCGTCCGCTCTCAACTTGTTCGGGGATCTGGCGAAACGTTTGAGGCGATGAGTGAACGAAATGCTAGCGCCTTTTTAGACTTTGGGCAAAAACTTAGCTTTGCCATCCAGCGTGGCAATGCGGCCAGCGTTTTGGCCACTTTTCTCCCACCATGGATATATTAGTTAGTAGCTTATAGATTAGTTTTTATTTTTATTTTTAATACCTTAAATAAATAAATAATTAACTAAAAATTTCGACTTATACGAATCAGACACGACATCAGATTATTTAATTAGTAACTACACTTATTATTCTTCCTCTCAGCTATGGTTAGCTGGTTAAGAGTTTTTCAGTAATATATCCATAAACATTTATAGCACCTTTTCTGAAAATTTATCCGATTTTCAATAAATCATAAATCCCTTCTGGGTAAATTCGGTCCGAAAGTTTCATTAACGCTCGTTTGTTTTCCATTCGGTTTACGGTCGGCTGTTAAAAAATACCGTATTCTTTAAAGCCTAGTCAACCATGTTATTCGACACGGCAGCGATGACGGGTAGTTCGCGAATATATTTATAGATTGACGGTCGATTGAGCTTCAAAGTTTTCATTTTTTCAAATAGGCCTTTGTGAATTTGTAACCTAACAAAGTGAACTACAAGTGAAATATTTCAAGGGTGTTCATTCATGATTTTATAAAGCACACTATCGACCATGGCTCAAAGTACCAACGGGTTCAGTAGGAGGAAAAAAATATAACATACTAACTGCTGTATTTATAAACAAGTAAAAGTAATTACGCAACTATTTTAATTCTATTGACTAGAATTTGCATGAAGTTGAAACTATCGCCACTATAAATCCTATGTCAAATCATTAAAAAAATCTGTAACTAAATAAAAAAAAAACGAATATATACGAGAAATGAAAAGTTCCGAAAATAAAACAAAGACGATGTGGAAAATAATAAAAGAACGTACGAATAAAAACATCAAAAAACGAAAGGATAATATAAAATTAAAAATTAACAATAACGCAATATCCGATCCGGAACAGGTTGCAAATACGTTCAACGCGTACTTCACATCAGTAGGCAGGAGGGGTGTGAGCGGAGTGCCGGCGGGGGCGTCACGTGGCCGGCCGGTACTCGAGCGCACTGATAACTCGATGTACTTGTGCCCGGCCGAACCACGCGAAGTTTATTTAATAATAAAACATTTAAAAAGCAAATACAGCTACGGAATCGATGAACTACCTCCTATTTTGATAAAACACTGTGCTGAAGAAATAGCTTTACCATACTATCTGTTGATTAATCAATCGTTCACCGAAGGTACGTTCCCAGATATGTTGAAAAAAGCCCTAGTTAAACCTATTTATACAAAATGTTCAAAACTTGAACCCAGTAATTACAGGCCTATATCAGTCTTACCTACCTCCTCAAAAATTTTTGAAAAGGTAATGCAAACACGTTTGAACTCCTTTTGCGAAAAGTTCAAACTTTTTGATAACTCTTAAAATGGATTCAGAAAAACCGTTCGGCGATTTTGGCTGTTTATAAGTTTATCCATGAAGTTTTAAAATATATCAACGATAAAAAATATGCGATTGGTATCTTGCTAGATATGTCGAAAGCATATGATAACGTGCAATATGACATACTATTAAATAAACTATATGGAATAGGTATACGAGGAATAGCGCACAAATGGCTAGGCTCCTACTTAAAAAATCGTGAACAGTACGTCGAAATTGAAAATTTTGACCTTGACTCTGGTATGATATATATAGTAAGATCAACCGCGACACAAATAAATCATTCAATCCCACAAGGCAGCGTCCTTGGATGCATCCTTTTTTTAATTTATATAAATGACCTTCCCAAAATAATAGACGAATCTTGTGTACTTTTCGCAGATGATATTTCAATCTTGACATCTTGCAAAAATAATCTAAATTTAAACAATAAATTAACTGACATTTTAAAACTTATTACCAATTGGATGACCGACCATAACCTTGACCTAAATCTATCAAAGGCAGCATTAATGCAATTTAGACCGCACCAAAGAGCCCCCCTAGATATTAACTTCTCATATAAAAATAATAAATTAGAATGTGTTGAAGTAGGTACCTTATAGGTATAGACATCGATACACATGTTAATTGGAAAAGCCACATTAGAAAAATTAAGGGTAAATTGTCAAGTTTCATATACGCTCTTGGTGAATTACGACGAGCTACTGACTTAGAAACGGCTTTAACAGCTTATTACGCGTACGCATTCTC
Source organism: Selenia dentaria (assembly GCA_917880725.1). Taxonomy (NCBI): domain Eukaryota; kingdom Metazoa; phylum Arthropoda; class Insecta; order Lepidoptera; family Geometridae; genus Selenia; species Selenia dentaria. The sequence continues at coordinate 37,872,463 of OU862876.1, forward strand.
GTGGCTTAGCTACGGCATCATACTATGGGGAAACAGCGTAGATGCCAAAGACCTTTTTATTGCACAGAAAAAATGTATCCGTATTCTCGCCAATGTTAAACTTCCCGACATTAAAATATTACATTTCCACAAACCATACTTTATTAAATTCAAAATATTAACGATCACATCTATATACATATTAGAAAACTGTAAACTTGTCATAAATCACCCTGAATACTTTACAAAACTTACTGACAAACTGGACTACCAATTAAGATCTAAATATAAACATAAATTACTTCTACCTCAATCAAAATTAGTTATGCACAGTACCGGCCCAAACCCAATGGCTACAAAAATATATAACAAACTACCAATACAATTAAAAGACATAGAGAAAAAATGTTAATTTATTAAGGCTGTTAAAGACATACTTATACAAAAGTGTTATTATACACTGGACGAATTCTTTCTGGATGAAACAATACTTACAAAATAAATCGTTCCGCTCCGCACAGTATTGCTATACCCATTCAGGGTCATTATGTAATGCCTACCAAAAATATGTTCACTAAGATCTGCATGTACAACTCATAATGTTTGCAATAAATAATTGAATAATTGAGTATTGAGTATTGAGTATCAAAGGCTAGAATTCCTAGCCCAGTAATAGTCATCTTTTCCTTTACCTGTCGCTAACCGAGATAACAAAAGCTTTTTATTGTGTCTGCTACCTGATAAGCGTGAAGGCAGCAATGAGAACACGTCAAGTTTTCGTTTTTATTGCAAAAGTAAATTTGTATAAAAATTACATTCGCACACAAGTCTAAACTTTGAAGGATCTATTAAAAATCCCGTGCCAACAACTAAATACAAGTGTAAACAGATACACACAATTTTGATAAGGTTATGTAAAATAAACTTACGTTATATTATGTTATATAAACTTACTGTTCACTATTCAATACTGTTAATAGTAAAAAGTGCATACATGGCAATATTTGTAATGGCAATAATTTAAATTCCCGCCAAAAAAGCATTTTTTTGACACTTTGAAGTGTCATACGAGATGAACCATTGTCGTTACACAGTACAGTTCGTTTTTTTTCGAATCTGCCTTTTTTCGTGATTAACCTCCGCGTCGTAAATTCATTAAAATTGCTCTCGAGCTCGCTTGCCTAGTCGTAGAGGCAGAGCCATCTCATATTTCCGCGCAGGAGTGAAATTCCATAACTTCAGTGAGGCGCCGAATCTATCAAACTTCGAAGGCACCCGATTGTCAGCGGGCTACTACACTACACTGCATGACCGCCGCTGCTACGGGTAACGTAAGGACATATAGGTAAAAGGGCGCCCTAGTAGCTTTTCGTCTTACATCCCTCGGCGCACGGCGAGAGACTATGCAATAATGCGCTTGGAATACTTTGCCGATTGCGACTGTGTTTCAATTAGCTTACAAGATTTGCATGAAATAGAAAACCAATTTCACGATGCTCAAGTCAGGATTCTTGCCCATCTCGATAAGATGTCGCGTAAGGACGAAATGTGTGTGACCTTTCACTTTGAAGAAACTGTTGGGAAAGTCAAAGCGCGAATATTAACAGCTGAGCCCTAATGTAAAATACCAGCGATAGACCAAGTGAAGGCACAGTTGCCAAAGATAAACATTAGACAATTTGATGGAAAATTAGAAAATTGGGTATCATTCATCGGGCTATTTAATTCACTAATTCATACAAGAAATATAAGTAATGTAGAAAAACTGCATTATTTAATGGTAAGTTTAGAAGGTAAAGCTTTAGAATTGATAAAAAAATTCCCTCTCACAGATAAGAACTACAAGGATGCTTATGAATTGTTGCATAAACACTTTGACAATAAAAGGCACATAGCAACTAATTATTATGAAAAATTAATAAATTGCGAACCTATAAAAACTAAAAGTGCTTCAGAACTTGAGAGGTTGCATAGAGTATTTTCTGAAAATTTGGCAGTGTTAGAAAAGTATTCTCTGCCAGATGCTAACTTCATGTTATTTCATTTACTTTGGACAAAGCTAGATAGGTCAACCCGGGAAGCATTTCAACTTGATTATAATAGTGATGAAATTCCTAGGTACACTGAAGTACAAGATTTTATTGAAAAACAATATAAGGCCTTACAAATGTCAAATGTAACTGTCAACAATAAACCAGCTGTTGTTTCAAAAAAATATCTAAGTAAGTCAAAGGCATCCCTGGTAGTTGCAGATTCTACATAATATTGTGTTTTTTGTTCTCGCAAGCACCACAGCCTGACATCATGTGAAGGCTTTCTAAAATTAGATCCAACCTCTCGTTTCAATTTTATAAAACAAAAGAGTCTTTGTATTTTATGTTTTTCCAACTCCCATAGAGTAAAGGCTTGTAAAGCATCGTTTCGTTGCAACATGTGTAATTATTCTCATAACTCACTGCTCCATTTAGAAAAACCTACTCAGCCAATACTACCTCAGGCATGTGATTACAAAAGTGGCCAGGATAATAAAAATGTGGTGCTGACATCGGTGAGTAATGGTAGCACAATACTCTTTTCTACGGCTAAAGTGTTAGTACGTGATAGCACTGGCAACTTTCAACCAGTTAGAGCCCTTCTGGACTCTGCGAGTGCATGTAATTTAATTAGTAAGGATTGTGCTACACGGTTGGGACTCGACATCAACCAAAACTGTCAGTTGGTATAGGTCACTCAGCTGCTGAACCTCTTGGCTCACATGTATGTGAGATGAAACCTATAAATAAAAATTTATCGTCAAATTTTTAATTTGAAGATTTAATTTTGTCATCGATTTGTGCAGACCAACCTTCTCGTTTTATAAATTCATCGAATTGGTCCCACATAAAACATCTGGATCTTACTGACCCAGAATTTGCAAAACCAGGCCCAGTAGACATATTGCTTGATGCAAGTATTTTCGTTTCGTGTTTGTTACCTGGGATCAAACGTGGTCGACCAGGACAACCTGTTGCATTAAACACATACCTAGGATGGGTTTGATGGGTGCTTGTGATGGAACTGGTCTATTACAATTGCTCGTTCTCGTGGCACTCCACAAAATTGTTTTTTCGTTACTAATGCAACATTGGATAAATCTCTCAAGAAATTTTGGGAAACTGAAGAAGTGAATCCTAAATCAAAATTTTTGTCAAAAAAAAGGATGAACTTTGTGAAAAATATTTTGTCGAAAATCATTCTCGCAATGAAGATGGTAGATTTGTCGTACCTCTACCTTTTGTTGAGGTGTAAAATAAACCAATTTTCCATAACTCTCGTGATATTGCTCTTCGGAGGTTTTCAGCTATCGAACGGCGTCTACAGATGAATCCTCAATATAAAGAGGCTTACATTTCGTTTATGGAAGATAATAAAGCCCGTGGTCACCTTGAAGAGGTAGAGCCCCCTCTACTAAGGATGGAAACTTTTTTTACATACCGCATCACGGTATCCTGAGGCCTGATTCGGTCAGTACTCCGCTGCGCGTGGTGTTTGACGCTAGTGCTAAGGATGCTTCAGGAATTTCTTTAAATGATGTTCTGATGCCTGGACCAAAACTACAAACTAACATCTTTGATGTTTTGTTACGCTTTCAATGGCATGCGGTAGTATTTCCCGGTGATATTCAACAGATGTATAGACAGATTTTGGTTTCAGATGAGGACGCACAGTACCAGCGCATAGTATGGCGTCCTACTACTACTGAGCAGGTCCGTGATTACAAACTCAAGACCGTGACTTATGGCGTTTCCTCAGCTCCATTTCAGGCACTACGTACCATGGCTCAGCTTGCCATAGAGGCTGCTGAAGAATACCCAGCTGCCTCTACTGTGCTGGCTGAGGACATCTACGTCGATGACATTGTCACTTGAGCTGACTCTACTACAAGTGCTCTACAACTCAGACATGAACTGTCGAAAATATTGTCGTCTGGTGGTTTCCATCTCAGAAAGTGGACCTCCAATTGTCCAGAATTTTAAAGGATATCTCTCCAATAGATTTGTACTCTGAGACTTTTAAAGGCTTTGAGGAACCAACTGATGTATCGGTAAAAATATTGGGACTCTTATGGCATCCTCACTCTGACACATTTGGATTTAAAGTGGCCGATAATGGTAATCGTCGTTGCACTAAATGCATAATTCTGTCAGAGATCGCTCGAATCTATGATCCCTTGGGGTTTCTCAGATCAGTGACATTCTATGCTAAGTACCTCATGCAACTTCTATGGACCATAGGTGTCGCTTGGGATGAAGATGTGCCAGATAACATCAGCTCAGAATGGTCCCGCTTTAAAGAGCAACTCTCGTCTTTAGAGAGGGAGAGAGTAGTGACATCTCGAGGGGAATACTCGAGATGCGAGTGAGGGGTGAATGCCACTCCCGCCGGGTACAGGCGGGAGAGTGAGTGCCTAGGTGTCCCTACTGTGTGCCCTCTGCCAGTCTTATTGTGCAGAGGGATGTGTGCCTAAACGCGAGGCCCTAGCTGCTCCGGGGGCGAGGAGAGAAGACCGAGTAAAACCCGGCTTCCAACCAAACACTTGCCCAGAGAATAGGAGAGTAGGATAGGGTAGGGTGGGAAGGAGATACCTGCCGTCGGCGAGGGGAGACCCCAAGGCCGGTGAAGGCAGGCCCGTCCGGTTTTAGCCGTTCCCTCCCACGCTCAGGAGGGAAAGGCTTGACGCACCGGGTCCGCGCCCAACTGGGTGGCGTTAACACCGCAAGGATCGTCCAGAAGACCACGTGAAGCGTGGATTTGTTTGACTCGACTTTGAAAATTGAAAATTGAAAAATTAAAAATCGAAACTAGAGTTCGCTCTGAGAAGAGCGGTTTTGATTAGACAATGAACAATAGGTGATTGATGTGTCGAAGCGCTCTTACAAGAGCGCGCTTCTTCCGCGACGCGAGCCGAGCCGAGCCGAACGCCTCCGTGCGCCGAACGGTACACGAAGCGGTGGCTTGACGTCGAATCTGCACACAGAAAATCCACTATTAGCGAAGTCCAACACTGAATCCTCTTCAATCGAAACGATACAGGTAACCGGCACTAAAAGCGCAAGCACTTTTAGGCCGATCGGAATATTCTCGGGGAGCACTTGAGCGCACGTCCGTCCCACTCGAGCGCGCTGACCGGAATCCCTCTGTGACAAAAGTCAGTCTAAAACCGTGCATAAAAACCTAACACCCCTCCTCGCTTCGCTCATCGTCGTACCTATATATGATTTCCCCTTAGACTAGTCATGACAACTGAATACCAAATTTAACCAACATCATTTGTTAACGGTGTTATACCAATGATTTTTTTGATATACATAAACGACCTGCCTAAATGTATTAAAGAGCATTGTGTTTGTTTCGCTGACGATATCTCCCTCCTAACTTCGACAAAGAATAGCATGAATGTACATACCAAACTCACCTCAATGCTCCAACAAACTACAGACTGGATGCATACACATAACCTTGAACTCAATCTCGCCAAAACAAAAATCATGACTTTTCACCCGTACCAAAAACCATCACTTGATTTGAATTTTTCATTTCACGGCACAAAATTAGAAACAGTCAAAGAATTCACTCTGTTAGGAATAAAAATTGATACCCACATAAACTGGCAATCACATACTCGTATTATGAAACTTAAATCTAAACTTTCATCTCTCACGTACGCCCTTCGCGAAATCAAAAAGACAACTGATTTGAAAACTGCAATTGCAACATATTATGCGAATGCCCATTCAAGAATAAGTTATGGTATCGTGCTATGGGGTAACAGCAACGCTGCGAGCGATATATTTATAATGCAGAAAAAATTCATCCGGATTTTAGCAAACATAGAACAGCTCGATAGTTGCAAACCATATTTTATAAAATTCAAAATTTTAACCATGGCTTCGGTATATATTTTCGAAATTTGTAAGTTTGTACGCAATAACCCTCATTTATATAAAGCTCGGCAAGACATAAAAACTCACATTACACTTCGACATTGGAACCGGTTATTGTTACCCAAATCCCGGCTGCAGACGCACTCGTCTAGTACTTTACCGATGTCAGTAATTATATACAACAAAATACAAAACCAACTTGATTGTGAACAAAATGACAAAATATTTATGGCTAAACTAAAACTATTTCTACAAAACAAATCATATTACTCAACAGACGAATTTTTGAAAGATAAATAATATAATTACGATATAATTAACTATTGACATTTAAATTATTTCTACCAATATGTTACAAATTAATTTATATTTATAAAACCATAATTGCGTCTTCCTCTCTTCTAACTTTGCGGTGCCCGACAGGTTCCATATAAGACTTTATGTACATTTTTTTAACACCTTTACATTGTATATGGAAGCAATAAAATATCTGAATCTGAATCTGAATCCAATATGTTTAGTATGTTAAATCATCATTATATACATCAACGACATTTCACTGACGTATTGGTATTTTATCATATCACTAGATTATTTAAGTAAGAAGACGTAATAAAAAAGAATGTTCGACATCTATATTCATATAATATCCTGACATCCTGACCTTAAACAGTTTCGAACGCATGCCTTTTGTTATACTATACTACATATGGTAATTAAATAAATTTGATTAAAATAACATATTTTTAACATTATGTTTTTCACACTTTTACCTTGCACAACCGAATTCTGTTGATATCTGTCATGTTGCGCTTTTGTTTTGTTACCTTTATTTCTCATACAACCATCGGGCCGGTTTTCGGTGAATAACGCAGTGAATACACAAAGCGAATATTTTACAATAGCAAGATACCAGTATAGGCCATATGAAACGACGAAAAAATATAATGGCAAAGGCTGGGCTCAAACGACTACAATTTGATAAATAACGTTATTTTAGGTTAATTATTAATCATAGATTAATTATTCACCTAAAATTAAAGCCTTTTTAATAATACCTGTCTGTATTTATATCAAACCGAATCTCAGGATTTCGAAGAGGTGTGTTCAAATAAAAATTAAAAACAAAAATTTGGTTGGAGCGAAAAGTCGGATGGAGATTGGTGGTCTAGCCGAGCGAGGGTGTATTTACCAAAAAATTACGAGATTGACGACAATTTTAGAGAAATAAAGTGATATTAGAAAACATTAAACTTTATCAAAGTCGTGAAATAAATACCAAGGTATTCACTATTATATTTATTATTATCTATATTTCTTTTTTTCAAATTTTTACTTTTTTTCTTTGTTTCACATAACCACCTACCACGGGGAGGTAGGTCGTTATGTGGGAGTTCATATATCCACCACAACCCGGGGTGTTCCGTCATTGCCGCTTCTGGCGGGAACGCGGGACAGAATTTGCACACGACCGCGAACCCGCCGCAGCTGTCCGTTGCCGGACCTCTCTCTTCGCGGCACGCCAGAAGACAGGCGCGCTGCAACTGCCTCTGAGACCAAACCCGCCAATGGACGCCAGACTTCTCCGCGCCTGGACGCCCGCGGAGTTCCTGCGGTGGGTCGGATACCGCCTGCTACATCAGTCACAGGGGACAGTGAGAGCAGCGTGTCGCCATAGCGCGACCCCACCTCTTCGAGTCTGCACCAAAGCGCCCGGACCCCGCCACTCCTATGTGGACTTGGCGGCCAAAGCCCATAGGAGCGGCCGCTCCTGAGCCAGCCAGCGCACGCTAACGCCGATGCGGCCCCTGGGCTCCTCTTGGCTTCACCGTGGTGGTCCAAGCCACGGCTACTGAGCCCCCCCGCCACGTCAACGCGGGAACCCTTCGGGGGAGAAGAATGAGTGAATTTGTTATGCCATTACTGGACTAAATAACACTATATGCGCTCTTTCGTGGTGAAACACCCTACTGCCTAAGTAAAGAAATTTAAACAATTTTTAAATTTGTGTTTGGTGGTGAGTTCAGATGTTTACTAATAATAAGAGGTCGAAGTGACAAAACTCCTACCACGTCGTTTTTTTCGACTTCCAAAAAGGAGGAGGTACTCAATTCGACTGTTTTTTAATGTTTGTTACCTAATAACTTTCGATAGGGTGAACTGATTCTCGAAATTCTTTTTTTATTTGTAAGATGGTGCTTCCCGTGTGGTCCCATTCAATTTCATTATAATTCAATTTTATCAAATTCGGTCAAGCAGGTTTTAAGTTACACTCCAATAACCGAATAGAATGGAAGTCTGTATAAAAATTTTCAAATTGTACATGTTTCTAGTACGACCTCGGTTATATTTTCCCGTATGTCCTTACTAATGTTTCGGTTAACGATTTGCAGCAAAATTGCGATAGCGGCACAGGTATATTCTAAAATGTAAATACCATAACCGTCAGTGCCTGGGGCTTGTTTGGCGCAACATTTTGCCAGTGTGCGATATTGGAGTCTTAGGCTTTTTTTGACGGCTTGACATCCCCAACATGGCATGGTGTAAACTCGAAAACTTCACTAGCTGTACCCAACCAGTAATCCTCGGTAAGGGAACGCAGTTTATTTATTTTGACTCTACCTTCGTAAGTGGCGAGGAAACTTGACCTAGTAGTCCTACTCATAGAGGAAGAGTCACAATAATAGTGACAGAGGTACTTTTGAATATGTTATAGTTTAGCCAGCATAAACAAAACTAATCTGGTATATAATATACACAAAAGAATTACACTATCAGTGCCATCGATCTATGTTAGATAAGTAAGCCGTAGTTGTGAAAAGCAATCCTAACTTTTTTGTCAAATATTACGAAGGAAGTAGACGAGAGGGGCAATTTCGTCATCTGGCAATTAAAAATACATCGTTACTGCTGCGTCGCAGTTTATTTTGTATGGCTTCGATCATCTATAATAAAGTAACAAAAATAAAACGTACTGAAGATGTTTTTAAAAGTGCCCTAAAGAAATTGTTAATAAAAAAAGCTTATTATACGATTGAACAATTTATTAACGATAAAAATGTTTCATGTAACCATTCTGTAATTTATGACATGGATCGAGATATATCTATTTTATATGATATTATTATTAATTAATATTGTAATGACATTTTAAATTATTGTATACCTTCCCTTGCATGCTTAATTAAGCGGAGATAGCCGAACAAGCCAACTATTTTCGACACACACAGACCAATAGGGTCTGTGATTTTCGACCACCAATGTTTTTCAAATGTTGCATACCTATTCTCACAAGTTGTATAAATGATTTATGATTTATCTTATATTCTATGTTTATCACTGCCAAGTTCACTGTAAGCATGTTTAATCAGTATTAAACATGTCTACATGTTTAATACTGATTAAATTTTGCTTACATTTCTACTGGTACTTACCAGTAGAAATGTAAGCAAAATGCAAGCAATTATAAAAAAGCGAATACAAATAGACACTGGGGCGGGCTTATTGTACGCGGCAAACAGAAAGCACGCGTCGCGCGTCGGTACAAATTATAATTGTACCGTACGTCATACGGACTACGGCGTAAATTTTTAAATTGGTCGCGTTGAGCCAGGTTGTTATGACAGCCGCGAACGATTGCAGAGCGTTCTCGTTGCCCTGACATTAGGGCGTCCGGAGAAACACCGTGTGGTGGTTTAAGGAGGATCCCAATTATCTATCTATCCGCGGTTTTCCTTACTACCGATAGAAATTTGACATAACTTCCATACAAATAGTGTCAAATATCTAACTCTAGTGAGGTAAGCCGGCGATAGATAGATTATTGGGACCGGCCGTTAGTCGGTATGGTCTGCTTGCTGCTATGGGTGCAGTAGGCGCGTAAAGGACGAGTCCGACATACCCCGTCAAATCCCCCCGGGTTCGGCGGGGATGTGTAAATGCATTCCCCACACGTTAATAAAAAAAAAAAGGTTGTTATGGCATACGTGAATGTAACACGTAGTGGGAATGTGCTGGACGTGTTCGTAAAAGTATTGACCAACTCAATTATCGGAAAATGAAATGGCAATCACAGTGACACTAACATTCGCATATAGAAACAAGTAATTTCTCAATGAAGTAAGTACTTGACGATAAAATAGTTGAACATACAATCTCATTGTATAGTCGAGCAATGCTTAATAGCTTACTTTACTTACTTATTATATTATTTACTCACTTACTAAAGTAAATGCTTAAGTAAGTGTGCGAGATTTATATTGGACTGTAGCTTATACTTAGAGTTTTCGAGAATTAGTATGACGAAAAAAGAGACTCACCGATAGGAATTCTAAGCCTGCCTAGGGATGTAAGACGAAAAGCTACTAGGGCGCCCTTTCACCTATATGTCCTTACGTTACCCGTAGCAGCGGCGGTCATGCAGTGTAGTGTAGTAGCCCGCTGACAATCGGGTGCCTTCGAAGTTTGATAGATTCGGCGCCTCACTGAAGTTATGGAATTTCACTCCTGCGCGGAAATATGAGATGGCTCTGCCTCTACGACTAGGCAAGCGAGCTCGAGAGCAATTTAAATGAATTTACGACGCGGAGGTTTATCACGAAAAAAGGCAGATTCGAAAAAAAACTAACTGTACTGTGTAACGACAATGGTTCAACTCGTATGACACTTCGAAGTGTCAAAAAATGCTTTTTAGGCGGGAATTTAAATTATTGCCATTACAAATATTGCCATGTATGCACTTTTTACTATTAACATTATTGAATACTGAAAATTCCGCCCACCTAAATGCAACGTATTTACGAAACGACGAAATGTTTGACGAAATGTTGTGTTGATTATAGAATAAAGTATTATATATTTTTGGATTTGAATTGATAAGCTATAAATTATATTAATTATATTAATAAACAAAAAACAATATTTAGTGATAGCGAGAATTACATAAATCAAAGTATTAGTTACTGTAGATTGCGACTGGTAGGGGGCAGAGTTTTACAACCGGTCTCTTGAACTCCCCAGTCACTGTCTTTACCGTGACAACCCTACAAATTTTGTCTGCTCCTGGATGTAGAGCTACTATTCTTCCTAGAGCCCACTTAAGGGGTTTCGTTTGTTCATTTACAATAAGCACTAAAGTGCCTACCGCAATGTTTTCACGATTTTTATTCCACTCAGCTCGCTGTTGCAACGTGTGGATGTACTCATTGTGCCATCTACGCCAAAAATCTTGGTGTATTTTTTGAATTAATTTCCAACGTTGAAGGGAACTTATCTGCTGATCCTGGAAATTTTCCTTAGGTAGAGCTGACAATGGTTCCATCGTTAGAAAATGACCAGGGGTTAATGCAGTTAAATCGTTCGCATCCGAACTAATAGGAGTAAGCGGGTGAGAATTCAACATAGCTTCCACCTGCGATAACACCGTATAAAACTCCTCATAGGTCAATCGCTGATTTCCCAAAACACGAGCCAGGTGGGTTTTAACGGCGCGTATACCGGCCTCGGCCAACCCGTTGAAATGAGGACTGCCAGCAGGACTAAATGAAAATTCAACCTCTTGCGAAGAAGCAGCGTCCGTTCCAGCAGTATTCAGGTAGTTACTAGCACCAACAAAATTTCTACCCTGGTCAGATATAATTCGACTACACCGACCACGGCGAGCGATAAATCTTTTCAACGCCGCTAAGAAGGCGTCCGTTGATAGCTCTGAGGCCAAATCGATGTGTACTGCTTTCGTGCAAGTGCAAACGAACACAAATATATCCCTTGTAGGTCTTGACTCCTCGGCCACGAGCCAAGGCGATATCAAAAGGTCCTCCGTAGTCAACAATAGAAGACGAAAACGGTTTGATTTGATTGACTCGAAAAGACGGTAAGTTTCCAATAAGAGGTGCAGGAACGGGTTGAGGATTCGCTCGGAAACATTTAATACAGCGAGAAACGATGGTACGAATGGCTCTTTTTGGCGAAAGGATCCAAAAATCTTGCGCAAGCAAATTCTGAAGGGTTTGAGCTCCAGGATGCATGAAGCGATCATGGTAGTCTTGAATGATCAACGACCTCAGCCGATGATCACGTGACAATAATAGCGGATGCTTCACGTTGAAGTCGACTTTGGCAAACGCCAGGCGACCGCCCACCCTAAGATAACCCGCCTGATCAAAAAAGGGTGAATGTTTGCGCATGCTCTTGGGTAGAGTGTTGGCAAAGCCATTTTTGAGTTTAAAAATCTCGTTAGCGAATGACACCTGTTGTGCATGTTTAATCAAGAACATGAAGCTATCTTGAATTTTTTTGACCTCTAAAGGCCCGACAATTTTATGCAGAGGCGATTTGGCATGATGGTAGAATTGAAAACACCAAGATAGAACTCGCTTCAAGGTCGAAAGCGACGAGAATTTATTTATTACATTGTCAACAATGTTGACTTCGATAGTGGACAAAAGACTAAAGATTCGTTGCTCTTCCTGCATTTCAGAATCTGCAAGAGTGGTAGAGGCATGGGACGAAGGACTGCGGGCATCGACAGAGTGCTGGTATGCCCCCAGCAATCCGGAGACACGATTTCTTGGATGTGGCTCACGAAATTAGCGATTAACGATTAGGGACGAAAGTTTTCCATTTCGATGTGCAAGACTTTATCCATGATAGTGCCACGGTAGACTCGGACCAAGCGAAAATTTTATCAAAATGGTAAAATGGTTCCAAGGCATTGGTGACAGCTTTGATCAAGTCAACCAGTAAAACAGCTGCTTGAAGCTCCATTCTTGGGATGGACAGTGTGCGGATTGGAGCGACCTTTGTTTTTGCACAGCAGAAATGAACCGAGCAGGCGCCTTAGGCGTCAACTGCACGAATGTAGCAAATCGCACATGAACCGCGCTCCGAGCTATCGCAAAACGCATGGAGCTGCAACATGACAAAATTGCGTATCAACCAGCGAGGAATCGATACCGACTTTAAAGACGAGAGTTGCTCTTTTAAAGCGGGACAACATTTCCGGGTAACAGTTCGAGACCCACGAGACGAACGCTCCGCTAACCGCGTGAGCCACATCCAAGAAATCGTGTCTCCGGATTGCTGGGGGCATACCAGCACTCTGTCGATGCCCGCAGTCCTTCGTTCCATGCCTCTTCCACTCTTGCAGATTCTGAAATGCAGGAAGAGCAACGAATCTTTAGTCTTTTGTCCACTGTCGAAGTCAACATTGTTGACAATGTAATAAATAAATTCTCGTCGCTTTCGACCTTGAAGCGAGTTCTATCTTGGTGTTTTCGATTCTACCATCATGCCAAATCGTCTCTGCATAAAATTGTCGGGCCTTTAGAGGTCAAAGAAATTTAAGATAGCTTCATGTTCTTGATTAAACATGCACAACAGGTGTCATTCGCTAACGAGATTTTTAAACTCAAAAATGGCTCTGCCAACACTCTACCCAAGAGCATGCGCAAACATTCACCCTTTCTTGATCAGGCGGGTTATCTTAGGGTGGGCGGTCGCCTGGCGTTTGCCAAAGTCGACTTCAACGTGAAGCATCCGCTATTATTGTCACGTGATCATCGGCTGACGTCGTTGATGATTCAAGACTACCATGATCGCTTCATGCATCCTGGAGCTCAAACCCTTCAGAATTTGCTTGCGCAAGATTTTTGGATCCTTTCGCCAAAAAGAGCCATTCGTACCATCGTTTCTCGCTGTATTAAATGTTTTTGAGCGAATCCTCAACCCGTTCCTGCACCTCTTATGGGAAACTTACCGTCTTTTCGAGTCAATCAAATCAAACCGTTTTCGTCTTCTATTGTTGACTACGGAGGACCTTTTGATATCGCCTTGGGTCGTGGCCTAGGAGTCAAGACCTACAAGGGATATATTTGTGTGTTCGTTTGCACTTGCACGAAAGCAGTACACATCGATTTGGCCTCAGAGCTATCAACGGACGCCTTCTTAGCGGCGTTGAAAAGATTTATCGCTCGCCGTGGTCGGTGTAGTCGAATTATATCTGACCAGGGTAGAAATTTTGTTGGTGCTAGTAACTACCTGAATACTGCTGGAACGGACGCTGCTTCTTCGCAAGAGGTTGAATTTTCATTTAGTCCTGCTGGCAGTCCTCATTTCAACGGGTTGGCCGAGGCCGGTATACGCGCCGTTAAAACCCACCTGGCTCGTGTTTTGGGAAATCAGCGATTGACCTATGAGGAGTTTTATACGGTGTTATCGCAGGTGGAAGCTATGTTGAATTCTCACCCGCTTACTCCTATTAGTTCGGATGCGAACGATTTAACTGCATTAACCCCTGGTCATTTTCTAACGATGGAACCATTGTCAGCTCTACCTAAGGAAAATTTCCAGGATCAGCAGATAAGTTCCCTTCAACGTTGGAAATTAATTCAAAAAATACACCAAGATTTTTGGCGTAGATGGCACAATGAGTACATCCACACGTTGCAACAGCGAGCTGAGTGGAATAAAAATCGTGAAAACATTGCGGTAGGCACTTTAGTGCTTATTGTAAATGAACAAACGAAACCCCTTAAGTGGGCTCTAGGAAGAATAGTAGCTCTACATCCAGGAGCAGACAAAATTTGTAGGGTTGTCACGGTAAAGACAGTGACTGGGGAGTTCAAGAGACCGGTTGTAAAACTCTGCCCCCTACCAGTCGCAATCTACAGTAACTAATACTTTGATTTATGTAATTCTCGCTATCACTAAATATTGTTTTTTGTTTATTAATATAATTAATATAATTTATAGCTTATCAATTCAAATCCAAAAATATATAATACTTTATTCTATAATCAACACAACATTTCGTCAAACATTTCGTCGTTTCGTAAATACGTTGCATTTAGGTGGGCGGAATTTTCAGTATTCAATAATGTTAATAGTAAAAAGTGCATACATGGCAATATTTGTAATGGCAATAATTTAAATTCCCGCCTAAAAAGCATTTTTTGACACTTCGAAGTGTCATACGAGTTGAACCATTGTCGTTACACAGTACAGTTAGTTTTTTTTCGAATCTGCCTTTTTTCGTGATAAACCTCCGCGTCGTAAATTCATTTAAATTGCTCTCGAGCTCGCTTGCCTAGTCGTAGAGGCAGAGCCATCTCATATTTCCGCGCAGGAGTGAAATTCCATAACTTCAGTGAGGCGCCGAATCTATCAAACTTCGAAGGCACCCGATTGTCAGCGGGCTACTACACTACACTGCATGACCGCCGCTGCTACGGGTAACGTAAGGACATATAGGTGAAAGGGCGCCCTAGTAGCTTTTCGTCTTACATCCCTAGGCAGGCTTAGAATTCCTATCGGTGAGTCTCTTTTTTCGTCATACTAATTCTCGAAAACTCTAAGTATAAGCTACAGTCCAATATAAATCTCGCACACTTACTTAAGCATTTACTTTAGTAAGTGAGTAAATAATATAATAAGTAAGTAAAGTAAGCTATTAAGCATTGCTCGACTATACAATGAGATTGTATGTTCAACTATTTTATCGTCAAGTACTTACTTCATTGAGAAATTACTTGTTTCTATATGCGAATGTTAGTGTCACTGTGATTGCCATTTCATTTTCCGATAATTGAGTTGGTCAATACTTTTACGAACACGTCCAGCACATTCCCACTACGTGTTACATTCACGTATGCCATAACAACCTTTTTTTTTTTATTAACGTGTGGGGAATGCATTTACACATCCCCGCCGAACCCGGGGGGATTTGACGGGGTATGTCGGACTCGTCCTTTACGCGCCTACTGCACCCATAGCAGCAAGCAGACCATACCGACTAACGGCCGGTCCCAATAATCTATCTATCGCCGGCTTACCTCACTAGAGTTAGATATTTGACACTATTTGTATGGAAGTTATGTCAAATTTCTATCGGTAGTAAGGAAAACCGCGGATAGATAGATAATTGGGATCCTCCTTAAACCACCACACGGTGTTTCTCCGGACGCCCTAATGTCAGGGCAACGAGAACGCTCTGCAATCGTTCGCGGCTGTCATAACAACCTGGCTCAACGCGACCAATTTAAAAATTTACGCCGTAGTCCGTATGACGTACGGTACAATTATAATTTGTACCGACGCGCGACGCGTGCTTTCTGTTTGCCGCGTACAATAAGCCCGCCCCAGTGTCTATTTGTATTCGCTTTTTTATAATTGCTTGCATTTTGCTTACATTTCTACTGGTAAGTACCAGTAGAAATGTAAGCAAAATTTAATCAGTATTAAACATGTAGACATGTTTAATACTGATTAAACATGCTTACAGTGAACTTGGCAGTGATAAACATAGAATATAAGATAAATCATAAATCATTTATACAACTTGTGAGAATAGGTATGCAACATTTGAAAAACATTGGTGGTCGAAAATCACAGACCCTATTGGTCTGTGTGTGTCGAAAATAGATGGCTTGTTCGGCTATCTCCGCTTAATTAAGCATGCAAGGGAAGGTATACAATAATTTAAAATGTCATTACAATATTAATTAATAATAATATCATATAAAATAGATATATCTCGATCCATGTCATAAATTACAGAATGGTTACATGAAACATTTTTATCGTTAATAAATTGTTCAATCGTATAATAAGCTTTTTTTATTAACAATTTCTTTAGGGCACTTTTAAAAACATCTTCAGTACGTTTTATTTTTGTTACTTTATTATAGATGATCGAAGCCATACAAAATAAACTGCGACGCAGCAGTAACGATGTATTTTTAATTGCCAGATGACGAAATTGCCCCTCTCGTCTACTTCCTTCGTAATATTTGACAAAAAAGTTAGGATTGCTTTTCACAACTACGGCTTACTTATCTAACATAGATCGATGGCACTGATAGTGTAATTCTTTTGTGTATATTATATACCAGATTAGTTTTGTTTATGCTGGCTAAACTATAACATATTCAAAAGTACCTCTGTCACTATTATTGTGACTCTTCCTCTATGAGTCGATACCTTCTGTGAGTTTTCTAAAGTAGTAAAAAAACCAATGATCTTTTGTAAACTTACAACAATAAACTTAACTTTCATCTGCTCGTGCGATATCTAGTAGTGGCAGCTTTTATATTATTAGATGGGATATATAATATACAAATTAAATCGTAAATTCTCACGTTGTGCTCCGCGACAAAATGTTCGGCACTGCAGTAGGTAGTAGGACTACTAGGTCAAGTTTCCTCGCCACTTACGAAGGTAGAGTCAAAATAAATAAACTGCGTTCCCTTACCGAGGATTACTGGTTGGGTACAGCTAGTGAAGTTTTCGAGTTTACACCATGCCATGTTGGGGATGTCAAGCCGTCAAAAAAAGCCTAAGACTCCAATATCGCACACTGGCAAAATGTTGCGCCAAACAAGCCCCAGGCACTGACGGTTATGGTATTTACATTTTAGAATATACCTGTGCCGCTATCGCAATTTTGCTGCAAATCGTTAACCGAAACATTAGTAAGGACATACGGGAAAATATAACCGAGGTCGTACTAGAAACATGTACAATTTGAAAATTTTTATACAGACTTCCATTCTATTCGGTTATTGGAGTGTAACTTAAAACCTGCTTGACCGAATTTGATAAAATTGAATTATAATGAAATTGAATGGGACCACACGGGAAGCACCATCTTACAAATAAAAAAAGAATTTCGAGAATCAGTTCACCCTATCGAAAGTTATTAGGTAACAAACATTAAAAAACAGTCGAATTGAGTACCTCCTCCTTTTTGGAAGTCGAAAAAAACGACGTGGTAGGAGTTTTGTCACTTCGACCTCTTATTATTAGTAAACATCTGAACTCACCACCAAACACAAATTTAAAAATTGTTTAAATTTCTTTACTTAGGCAGTAGGGTGTTTCACCACGAAAGAGCGCATATAGTGTTATTTAGTCCAGTAATGGCATAACAAATTCACTCATTCTTCTCCCCCGAAGGGTTCCCGCGTTGACGTGGCGGGGGGGCTCAGTAGCCGTGGCTTGGACCACCACGGTGAAGCCAAGAGGAGCCCAGGGGCCGCATCGGCGTTAGCGTGCGCTGGCTGGCTCAGGAGCGGCCGCTCCTATGGGCTTTGGCCGCCAAGTCCACATAGGAGTGGCGGGGTCCGGGCGCTTTGGTGCAGACTCGAAGAGGTGGGGTCGCGCTATGGCGACACGCTGCTCTCACTGTCCCCTGTGACTGATGTAGCAGGCGGTATCCGACCCACCGCAGGAACTCCGCGGGCGTCCAGGCGCGGAGAAGTCTGGCGTCCATTGGCGGGTTTGGTCTCAGAGGCAGTTGCAGCGCGCCTGTCTTCTGGCGTGCCGCGAAGAGAGAGGTCCGGCAACGGACAGCTGCGGCGGGTTCGCGGTCGTGTGCAAATTCTGTCCCGCGTTCCCGCCAGAAGCGGCAATGACGGAACACCCCGGGTTGTGGTGGATATATGAACTCCCACATAACGACCTACCTCCCCGTGGTAGGTGGTTATGTGAAACAAAGAAAAAAAGTAAAAATTTGAAAAAAAGATATATAGATAATAATAAATATAATAGTGAATACCTTGGTATTTATTTCACGACTTTGATAAAGTTTAATGTTTTCTAATATCACTTTATTTCTCTAAAATTGTCGTCAATCTCGTAATTTTTTGGTAAATACACCCTCGCTCGGCTAGACCACCAATCTCCATCCGACTTTTCGCTCCAACCAAATTTTTGTTTTTAATTTTTATTTGAACACACCTCTTCGAAATCCTGAGATTCGGTTTGATATAAATACAGACAGGTATTATTAAAAAGGCTTTAATTTTAGGTGAATAATTAATCTATGATTAATAATTAACCTAAAATAACGTTATTTATCAAATTGTAGTCGTTTGAGCCCAGCCTTTGCCATTATATTTTTTCGTCGTTTCATATGGCCTATACTGGTATCTTGCTATTGTAAAATATTCGCTTTGTGTATTCACTGCGTTATTCACCGAAAACCGGCCCGATGGTTGTATGAGAAATAAAGGTAACAAAACAAAAGCGCAACATGACAGATATCAACAGAATTCGGTTGTGCAAGGTAAAAGTGTGAAAAACATAATGTTAAAAATATGTTATTTTAATCAAATTTATTTAATTACCATATGTAGTATAGTATAACAAAAGGCATGCGTTCGAAACTGTTTAAGGTCAGGATGTCAGGATATTATATGAATATAGATGTCGAACATTCTTTTTTATTACGTCTTCTTACTTAAATAATCTAGTGATATGATAAAATACCAATACGTCAGTGAAATGTCGTTGATGTATATAATGATGATTTAACATACTAAACATATTGGATTCAGATTCAGATTCAGATATTTTATTGCTTCCATATACAATGTAAAGGTGTTAAAAAAAATGTACATAAAGTCTTATATGGAACCTGTCGGGCACCGCAAAGTTAGAAGAGAGGAAGACGCAATTATGGTTATATAAATATAAATTAATTTGTAACATATTGGTAGAAATAATTTAAATGTCAATAGTTAATTATATCGTAATTATATTATTTATCTTTCAAAAATTCGTCTGTTGAGTAATATGATTTGTTTTGTAGAAATAGTTTTAGTTTAGCCATAAATATTTTGTCATTTTGTTCACAATCAAGTTGGTTTTGTATTTTGTTGTATATAATTACTGACATCGGTAAAGTACTAGACGAGTGCGTCTGCAGCCGGGATTTGGGTAACAATAACCGGTTCCAATGTCGAAGTGTAATGTGAGTTTTTATGTCTTGCCGAGCTTTATATAAATGAGGGTTATTGCGTACAAACTTACAAATTTCGAAAATATATACCGAAGCCATGGTTAAAATTTTGAATTTTATAAAATATGGTTTGCAACTATCGAGCTGTTCTATGTTTGCTAAAATCCGGATGAATTTTTTCTGCATTATAAATATATCGCTCGCAGCGTTGCTGTTACCCCATAGCACGATACCATAACTTATTCTTGAATGGGCATTCGCATAATATGTTGCAATTGCAGTTTTCAAATCAGTTGTCTTTTTGATTTCGCGAAGGGCGTACGTGAGAGATGAAAGTTTAGATTTAAGTTTCATAATACGAGTATGTGATTGCCAGTTTATGTGGGTATCAATTTTTATTCCTAACAGAGTGAATTCTTTGACTGTTTCTAATTTTGTGCCGTGAAATGAAAAATTCAAATCAAGTGATGGTTTTTGGTACGGGTGAAAAGTCATGATTTTTGTTTTGGCGAGATTGAGTTCAAGGTTATGTGTATGCATCCAGTCTGTAGTTTGTTGGAGCATTGAGGTGAGTTTGGTATGTACATTCATGCTATTCTTTGTCGAAGTTAGGAGGGAGATATCGTCAGCGAAACAAACACAATGCTCTTTAATACATTTAGGCAGGTCGTTTATGTATATCAAAAAAATCATTGGTATAACACCGTTAACAAATGATGTTGGTTAAATTTGGTATTCAGTTGTCATGACTAGTCTAAGGGGAAATCATATATAGGTACGACGATGAGCGAAGCGAGGAGGGGTGTTAGGTTTTTATGCACGGTTTTAGACTGACTTTTGTCACAGAGGGATTCCGGTCAGCGCGCTCGAGTGGGACGGACGTTCGCTCAAGTGCTCCCCGAGAATATTCCGATCGGCCTAAAAGTGCTTGCGCTTTTAGTGCCGGTTACCTGTATCGTTTCGATTGAAGAGGATTCAGTGTTGGACTTCGCTAATAGTGGATTTTCTGTGTGCAGATTCGACGTCAAGCCACCGCTTCGTGTACCGTTCGGCGCACGGAGGCGTTCGGCTCGGCTCGGCTCGCGTCGCGGAAGAAGCGCGCTCTTGTAAGAGCGCTTCGACACATCAATCACCTATTGTTCATTGTCTAATCAAAACCGCTCTTCTCAGAGCGAACTCTAGTTTCGATTTTTAATTTTTCAATTTTCAATTTTCAAAGTCGAGTCAAACAAATCCACGCTTCACGTGGTCTTCTGGACGATCCTTGCGGTGTTAACGCCACCCAGTTGGGCGCGGACCCGGTGCGTCAAGCCTTTCCCTCCTGAGCGTGGGAGGGAACGGCTAAAACCGGACGGGCCTGCCTTCACCGGCCTTGGGGTCTCCCCTCGCCGACGGCAGGTATCTCCTTCCCACCCTACCCTATCCTACTCTCCTATTCTCTGGGCAAGTGTTTGGTTGGAAGCCGGGTTTTACTCGGTCTTCTCTCCTCGCCCCCGGAGCAGCTAGGGCCTCGCGTTTAGGCACACATCCCTCTGCACAATAAGACTGGCAGAGGGCACACAGTAGGGACACCTAGGCACTCACTCTCCCGCCTGTACCCGGCGGGAGTGGCATTCACCCCTCACTCGCATCTCGAGTATTCCCCTCGAGATGTCACTACTCTCTCCCTCCCCCGCTCTGAGCCTCCCGCAAGGCGCTTCGCCTCAGGCGTTCGTCTCGTGGGTCTCGAACTGTTACCCGGAAATGCTTTCCGAGTATCTCCAGTCCAATAGGGACTTTAATGAGAGACCCCGCTTCACGGACTCCCAAATTCCCTCCTCCGGCTCCCTCCCTCCGAGGGGGCCCTTCGGCTCTTCGGCGTTCAAGCCATTAGATAGCCCTCTTTCTCCCGACCCTGCGCCTTATGCGCCCCGCGCTCCCCGCGATCGCTCCCCGGTCCCTCGGACCATGTACGAACGCGCCTACGACTCAGCGTCCAACTCGGAAAATGAGATGGATGTAGAGTTCTCCCGCTCCCGCGCTAACTCTGTTGGCAACATCTCCAACGACGGGTTCACTACCGTCGGAAAGAGAAAGCGCGTCCCCAAAGCCGCCTCAGAGGCCCCCCTCCCCGCCACCCAAAGCGGCCTGCACCGCCCCGGGAGCGAAGCCATCAGGCTCTCTCGCTCCCACCTCCCGCGACCCTCTCGCTCACTCCGATGCTCCCGCAAGCATCGCCGCGTCTCAACGCGACGTCTCCTCTCAAGGAGCGTCAGTTAGACGCGAGAAACCGCCGCCGCCTCTGTTCCTTCAGGACAAGGCGAAGTGGGACATGGTCTCACGACTTTTGACGGATCGTAAGATCCAATACACTAGCGCCCGCTCAACCCAACTGGGTATTAAAGTCCAGGTGCCTACCCCAAGCGACCATAGGGCGCTTACTCGACTTCTCAAAAACGAGAGCATAAGTTTTCACACTTATGCTCTCGAGGAAGAGAAGGTATTACGAGTAGTCATACGCGGCGTACCTAAAGAGGTACAGACCGATAGTGTCCTCGCCGACTTGAAGGCGCAAGGCTACCCCGTCCGCGAATGCCACCGCATGTACAGTGGCAAGGACCGCAAACCCTATGACCTACTTTTGGTCATCCTCAGTCGCACGCCAGAGGGCAAAGCGATTTTCAATATTAAAACGGTTGTGAACCTCTCGGGGATCACCGTTCAACCCCCATTCCGAAACCGAGCACCTGGCCAGTGTCATAACTGCCAATTGTACGGGCATGCCGCCCGATTCTGTTTCGCCCGCCCGAGGTGCGTCAAGTGCCTAGGGGATCACGGGACAGCCCAGTGTTCTCGCACTAGGGACTCATCAGACCCGCCTAGTTGTGTCCTCTGCGGCACACAGGGACATACCGCCAACTACCGCGGTTGCCCTAAGGCACCCCGCGCACCCAGTGGGCCGGCTAGGAGGCCTATTCCCCCTCCTCGCCCGGTCACTACCCGCTCACAAGGGAACGGCCCTAAGCCTAACCTTACACCCGCACCGCAGGCAACACCTGTTGTTCCCGCGCCCGCGCCCGCACGCAACGCTTGGTCCAAGCCCTTGAGCATGGTACAAGCAAGCGCCCCCCTCACCCCCGCCCGCCCGCCGGCCTCTGCCAGCGCGCCGGCTCCTAAGCCCAAACCGCCGCTCTCTAGGCCTCCAATGGCTGGGCTCATGGACGCCCCAGGTCAATCTGACCTGGCGGCCGACATAGCCCTTGTCATGGACTACGCGATGGTCATAGACGTGGACGAAGTACGTGCATTCGCGCACAAACTTCGTACTGCCACAAACGACCAAGACCGCTTGCGAGCCACGCTCACACACGCGGGTTTAATCAGCGCAGTGAGGCGCTACGCCCTCCCCAGCGTTTCTTAGGTATCATCCAATATGGATAGTACACCGAAACGAATTAAGCCCCACTCAGTCACCGTAGCGACTTTCAACGCTGACGGCCTCTCTAGTCAAAAGGACGAAGTTCACGAATTTTGTAAGACCCATCAGGTCGATATCCTATGCGTGCAGGAGACCTTTCTGAAACCAGGTACAGCGAACCCTAGGTTTGCAAATTACCGTTTGGTTCGTAATGATAGAGTGGCCACCCCAAAAGGTGGCACTCTCATCTATTACAAAAGAGCTCTGCACTGTATCCCAATTGTTACTCCACCACTTAGAATACTAGAAGCCTCTGTTTGCTTTCTAGCGATGTCAGGTCATCAACCTGTCATCATAGCCTCATGTTACCTCCCCTCTGGTAAAGAACTATTACAGACAGACTTGGAAGCCCTCTTCTCTCTAGGAAGCTCCGTCCTTCTGATCGGTGACTTCAACAGTAAACATGTCATATGGAACTGTACTAGTAACAATAGTAATGGTAAAATCCTTGAAGGCTTGGTCAGCCACTTAAACTTTGATATTCTCTCCCCTCTGGAGCCCACAAGATATCCCTATGTTGACAACCAACGACCTGACATACTTGACATAGCACTTCTCAAGAACGTCACCCTCCGGTTGCGCTCTATAGAAGTGTTACACGAACTGACTTCAGACCACCGCCCTGTATTGTTGAAATTAGGCCCCGACCCGACGGACATAACCCCTATCACTAGAACGGTAGTGAACTGGAAGCAACTGGGGGAATCCCTCCAGGCTATCAGTTCACCCGCTCTCGATAGAATCCCCGATGACATACAGACAGTAGAAGACGTGTCAATTGCGATCGAGGCTCTCAGTGACCACCTCCGCACCGCAGTAGGTGAATCCTCAAAGCAGGTCCAAGTGGCGGATGGTCGCCGCTTTGAACTGCCCGAGGGTGCGAGGAGGTTACTGACAGCTAAGAACGCCGCCACTAGGGCGTATGACTCGATGCCAACCCCAGAGAACAAAGCCACCATGCGCTATTTACAGCGTGCTGTAAGGAAACGCATGAGTGAGCTGCGTGATCAAAGGTGGGACGACAAACTGTCAGAGATTGAGCCAACTCACCAGGCATACTGGCAGTTGGCTCGAACTCTGAAATCTGACGGACAACAGACAATGCCTCCACTCATTAGGCCACCTCCCCTCTCCATAGCGTTCCTTGACGAAGACAAAGCCGAGTGTTTAGCTGATAGCCTTGAGGCTCAGTGTACTCTAAATGTAGATCACGTCGACCAGAAACACCTCGATTCGGTGGAATCTGAAGTTGAACGTAAAAGCTCTATGTCCATCTCTGACCTCCCACTCCTCCCACCGGTAAAATCATCCGAAGTTGTGTCTCTGATCAAGAGCCTCAAGACCCGTAAATCCCCTGGTGCTGATGGTATCAGCAACAAGGTGATTAAACACTTCTCAGTCCCACTAGTCCATCTCTTAGTTAGCATCTTCAATGCGGCTATGAGCAACTGCTCCTTCCCAGACACTTGGAAGCATGCCATTGTCATTGGTATTCACAAACCAGGCAAACCGGCAGCCGAACCCTCCAGCTACCGTCCCATAAGTCTCCTCAGCTCTCTGGGGAAGATTTACGAGCGGCTCATTGTGAACCGACTCTGGTCCCACGTTAGGTCCAATAACCTCCTTCCCGATGAGCAATTTGGTTTTAGAGCCAAACACTCTTGCGTCCAACAAGTGCACCGCGTAACGGAGCACATCCTAGGCGGTTTCAATAAGAAACCAAAGCCCCAAGGGACCATAGCTGTCTTCCTCGACGTAGCGAAAGCGTTCGACAAAGTCTGGCACAACGGCTTGATATTCAAGCTGTACCAACTGGGTGTGCCAGACCGTCTTGTACTCATCTTACGAGACTTTCTCAGGGATCGAACGTTTAGCTATCGCACCGAGGGAACGCTCTCCTCCCCGCATCCCATTCACGCAGGTGTCCCTCAGGGCTCTGTACTCTCACCCATTCTCTTCTCGCTGTACACCAGCGACATCCCACGATCTGAACCTAATGTTCAGATCGCTCAGTTTGCGGATGATACTGCAATCTACTCTACTGGCTGGTTCAAGGTCAGGCAGAGATGCGCCATCCAACGAGCCATCACCGTAATCGGTGCATGGTTTCGTAAATGGCGGATTGCAGTAAATCCTAGCAAAAGTGCAGCAGTGTACTTCACTGAGACCCGGCGGAATCTCATGCCGTCACCCATAGTCCTATTCGGCGAACCCATCCCATGGGCTAAATCTGCCAAATACCTGGGCGTCACTCTTGATCGCCAACTCACTTTCGCGAAACACATTCAGATTGTTCGCAATAGGGCGGCCTTCATTATGGGTCGTCTTAATCCCCTCATAGGCAAAAACAGTAAAATGTCTCTTAGAAATAAGACGACTCTTTACAAACTTTGCATCCGCCCAATCATGACTTACGCATCTGTAGCGTTCGCCCATGCTCAGAAACACGACCTCCACAAACTTCAAGTGATCCAAAATCGCTTTATGCGCAGGGCAGTGGGCGCTCCGTGGTACTTGCGGAACGCCGAACTGCACTGCGATTTCACCCTCCCCTTTATTACGCAGTATATGAAAGACTGCTCCCGCCGCCACTTCGACAAAGCTCCCCACCACTCGAATCCCCTCGTGGTCGAAGCGGCGAACTACTCCACTGACATAACCGATCCCCACTTCCTTCCCCCCCGTCGCCGTCCAAGGCATATTTTGGGTGACCCGGACGACCCCATCGCAGCCGTTACTTCGGCAGCTTTAGCGTCGTCCCAAGGGAACCCCGGTAATGGTTGTAGACCCGACCAGGGCTGTGATCCCGATCGCATTGTAGGCTCCGGCCGAGATCTTCTTCGCAGCCCCAGTCGCAGTCGAGGTAATTCACACACACACGATTGTAGTCCCAGCCACGGTGCGGGTGGGAGTATACACCGCGGCCCCGGTCGCGATGTATCCTCCGGCCCAGCAAATGGCTGCGGACGAGGTAACACTGGTTTTCTTTGTAGTCCCAGCCACCATGGCTATGGGCGAGGTACTTCA
The DNA here is from genome assembly GCA_917880725.1 of Selenia dentaria. Lineage (NCBI taxonomy): Eukaryota > Metazoa > Arthropoda > Insecta > Lepidoptera > Geometridae > Selenia > Selenia dentaria. The sequence continues at coordinate 37,898,588 of OU862876.1, forward strand.
CATTCTTATTGTAGCCCCACCCAAAGTACAGTCATGAGTGCACAACGCGACGATCCTGGTCGCGGTGTGGACCCATGTCGCGGAAATGGGGGGAGGCGAGGTTCACAAGGTTATGATTTAGTGGTAAACACAGTCAAACACCGAGCTCGCCGGCGAGCTCGAGGCAAAAGTTATGTCTTGGTTAGATTCTCTCCAAATAGTCGTAGAGTTAAAATTCAAAGGGCCCACTTTCAACGGTACACTTATATACCGGGGCGATTCTCTCCTACTCCCCTCTCTCCTGGCGACGGCCCAAGCCGAGGTCCGTACCCTAGTGGTGCCCTTGAGCAAGTCGCCTACTCCTCTCCTTGCGGCGAAGCGTCTTCAACGCTCGCCTTAGGCGGTGCGCCCTCTGCGCCCGCATCTGGCTGAGTGCCATCTGCGCTCGCCAACCGTCCGGTGACGCTGTAAATGCCGGTAGAGGCAAACAGCATTAGTCCGTTCTAAAAAAAAAAAAAAAAAAAAAACTGACTTTTGTGCACAACGCGCGAGCAGAGCGAGCGAAACGAGCGTGCAGTGGCAACGGCCGGCGATGCGCCAGATGGTACAAAGGTAGTTAGGATGAACCTATCCCCGCTTCGCTCGTCGTCGCACATATATAAGACTACCCTGGACTGTTCCTGTTTGATGACAAATTAAATGCTCTAACTCTTTTCTTCCGGCGCATCGCCGGCCTCTGCCACCGCACATTTTGTCATATCACTAGATTATTTTAGTAAGAAGACGTAATAAAAAAGAATATTCGACATCTACCGGGATTTTCCTTAGGGATTTCGTGAAATCCCTGATATACTCATTTCCCAGCGACATATATACAAATACTATCCTTTCAAGCAAAAATCGAGACAAGCATCCCATTTATGCATTATGCGAGTTGGTTGTCATCGACCTATATTTTGTCCTGTTCCCTCTTATTCATTTTGTTCCTACCACCACTTAGTACTAAGATGCGTTAGCATCTAAACTAGTTTGTGGTACTAAGTCAGGTATTTATAGACTTTTTAGAATTGTTTATCTTCAGACTCTTGGGAATCGTTTGAGGTTAGGAAAACAATTACGTTATAGTACACGCTATTGTAACTAATAATGATCTTATAATAAAAAATAATTGAGTACTTACATAGTAAATGAATTTAATGTTATTTGTTTTATCTAATAACTTATTACACTCTATATATATTTATGTCAAAAAGCAAACTTTATTAAAAATATAATAAAATCCATTAGTATTAAGCAAATAGATCTATTAAAATATCAATTATTAATACTTAGGCAGCATAAGTTAGTGTGTTACATAGCATATTTTCTAAGATTAAAAGTATTTAGTATTTACCTCTACCCCTAAAATTAGTTTTAGTTTGTTAGTCAAACCAAAATTGTATTATACCTTCCTCATTCGAGGATCTAAATTCCGCTGTGACCGCATTTCTCTGGGTTTTGTGACAGTCGCGTACTCAGGCAAATTCATAGGCATTGCCGTTTTTACCGCCGCACACTGTCAAACAAAATAAAAACATATAAAAAAAAGTTGTGTTTTTTGTTTTTATTTGATACTAGCAACTTTAGCATTACTACTAGTTTTCTTTGCGGCTTCGCATTGGCTGGGAAAAAATTAGATGTATTTTTATATCTATATACCAAACTTAATAAACACATCTTCTCGTCACGGATTTGAGTGGTACTAAACGCAGAAGGAAACCACAGGATCGCCTATGTAGTACTTAGGGATAAAGTAGCTTAACAATAGTACAAAATAAATGGATTACGAATTGCTTCTATAATAGATGATAAATTTTCTCTTTCACCAGCGTCGCACAATCCTTATGCGTATAGGTTTTAAACAGAATTCCGGCAAATAGCACGTGCAGCAACGCGAAGCGTTCAATTTATTGATTGCACTTAGTTGAGCAAACAGCGTTACAGATGTAACGCTGTTTGCTCAACCATTCAGTCGGTATAGTTAGTACTCATGTGAGTGCTCACTAAGTGGTGGAGCCTGAACTGTTATCGTTTTCTTGTTATAACTGCACTGAATAATGGAGATATGAATTAATTTCACAGATGATATTATGTTATTGTTACTTTTCCAACATTTCATTGTTCTCAAGTAGCAAAATAGCATCTGCACACGTTGGCGTCAGCCGTCGACAAACAACTGTCGCTGGTGAGTGTCTCACTCTAAGGACACCTTATATATTATTTTGAAAAATAAATTAGTTCATACTGGATGTCCCAAAAATAGTGTCAAGCGGAAGTGCAGAGATAGAACACCCCCTGGGGTACCCGAATCACCCCCATATATGTTCCGCGATTTTTTATAGTATTCGAGTTATGAGTTTTTTCTGAATGTTTGAATATTTTCGGCTGCAACTTTCAAAAATAGTAGAATGCTATTTTGAGTTTTTTTTGCTACTAAATCAAAATCATTTATTTAATTTAATCATCAAAGACGCACTATGAACTAAAGTACTGTAAGCTACAAAACAAAACATAATGTCCTTGGTTCGCACTTGAAATGTGCTTTACATTTTGTTGCAAAGGAACTTCTACTGATTTTTATCCGACTACGGCGAAGCAAAAGGTAGGGTTATGTTTTTGACCAGTATGTATGGATGTTAATTTGCTCCCTTATAACATCTGAACTACTTACCACACAACTTATCTACTAATGAGGTGTCGTTGGAAGCGGCTTGTTTGCTCCTGGTTATAGGCTATGTGACGTCACATTAAATTGAATATAGCAAACTCTAGAGGTCACGATGTCAAGTGGTAAGTTTCTTAATAGGATTGCATAGCTAGTACTTTCCCTACTAAAAGAATAAACTCTTTTATACCTCTTAACATTGTCCGATTTCAGTGATTTTTACGTACTATAAATTTCCTTTTTTATAACTTAAAAATACTGAAAAAAACAAAACGTACGGGCATAGTAAACAATGTGACGATTCCATGAAAAAAATCACTCAAATCGGACAATGTTAAGAGGTAGAAAAGAGTTTTTTCTTTTAGTATGGAAAGTAGCTAGCAACGCAAGCAAGCTAGCTATGCAATCCTCTTAATAGAACAAAGAATTGTGTGTGTGAGTGTGTACCACGAATGTATATGTTACGTAGGTATATATAAATTCCTTTGGTTTGTACAAAAACGTAACAAATATTTTATTGTATTTCATACATATTCATGGTAGTGTTTAGAGAACCACATATACAGACTGACTGGTTGAACACTTTACATAAACAAGGACATGATAATTCATGGTCACATGAAACGTTTAAAAAAATAAAATTAAAAAAATACCGTTAAACTACAGAGGAAACCTTCATTCTATAAATGTGCTATAACTCGAAAATTATGGACACCGTCCGAACGGGGTTAATGACCCAAAGCGCCGCGCCGCGTTCAAAGGAATCAAGCTGCGTCCGAACGGGGTTAATGACCCAAAGGGCCGCGCCGCCCGCGCCGCGTTCACAGGAATCAAAGGATGCCGCGATCGTCGGCCGCCCGCCCGGCCGCGCCGCGCCGGTGTAAACAAACAAGTACTTACCTTGCCGCGCTAAGGCAAATTTTATTACTACACGCGCGCCGCGAGTGACCATGTTTATTGTTTTGAGTAGACAATTAAAGTTAAATTAGGTATATATTAGGCACCTATTTTTTTTTCTTAATTAGAACGAGAATTGAGTACTGAGCACTATATATCAATATGTAAAGTGTTCAACCAGTCAGCCTGTACATATAACCAGTTTCAGTAGTCGGGTTATAGTTTTTTAATTTATGTTTTATTACTTTACTTACGCTACGCGTTACGCTCCTACTTGCTAGGAGTACAGTGTAGAAGAATGGACAAATCAAGACGATATTTTTGTGTCTACCTCGTCAATTGGTGCGCACTTTTGTTGATGGTCAAGATAGGACTTACAAATGCGAGATGGAAGTAAAAAAATCTAACAGGATGAATGTAACTGCGCGGTGCCTGATAGTATAGGCACGATAATCTGCTTGGAAAAAAATGCTATTCGAACGTTGTAGGCGTAAACATAATTTTGTTTTTTGGTATTTATTTATAAGACGTATGAGAACTATAAAGTGTACTATCAAACAGTAGTAAATTTTAACTAGTGGAAATTGAACTACGTCATATAGTCTTCATGAAGCTTTAGTAAATGTCAACTTCACTGGGCCGTAAAAAGCGGCTATTGTAAAATGTTATTTTGTTTTATTGTGATTTAACACTAGCGGGTCCATTCGCGCACAAACAGCAATATAACAGTGATTTTGAGTAACATCTAAGTTACAGCGCACTTTAATTTAGTTTTTATTTCATAATTTATCCCTTTTTCATAAACCAAGCGCATTTTTGGGGCCTACTTTTAATTAATTAAAGTAAGACGTGTGAAACGTATTTAGGACGAAAAAGGCATTGGATTTATTTTATATATGGAGTCGGTAGAGAATCAGGCTTTGTTTTATAATTTTCATACAACGTGGAAATGTGATATCTGATATGAAAACAAGGCACATGTCACATCCTATGTGTATCATTTTATGTTTAGTTGTATGTTAAATTGAATAGTATTTATAATGTTTTTATATAGTTTTATACTAATATGTGTTCAGTTGAGGTTTATTAAGTATTATATCATTTTCATAAGGTTGCTTAGAAAATGATTAATTCACAATGGGTTTGTATTGTATACAAAGATGATGCCTACCTCCAAATCATGGGCATTGTGCTGCACGTGGTGAGGATGCACGTACAAATGATTGGCACCGGCGAGCGTGTGCCGCCGAGGGTCGTCTCTGCGAGAAGACCGATTACGTATGGGGCCGCGACTCGCTTCTCCGTCTGACAGTCCACCTGGTGACAAGAACACTCATTTTATTGTTATTTGACAGATTTCAAAGTCAAAGTCAAGATCATTTATTCAATTTAGGCATCATTTATGAACGTCAATATTTTTCATTATAATGTACTTTAAAGACTCTACCGCCGCGTTCCAAAACATGTAGAGCCTACCGAGAAAAAGCAACAAGAAACTCGGGGCTATTTTTTTTTAAAGATGTTTACAATGTTTCTACTTAGGTACTACAAATATTACATTTTATGGGTGGCAGAGTGACAGCTTGCCAGAAGTGGAGTACTCGTATTCCAAGCATCTTTATCTTCTATATAATGTCGAACTTTGTAGTAAGTTTTTTTTATTAAAACGTTTTTGCAGTCAACTTGAATTTGCCCTCTTGTCATTGTAAACATCTATATAAAAAGAATGGCCCCGAGTTTCTTGCCACTTTTTCTCGGTAGGCTCTATATATTTTGGAACGCGGCGGTAGAGTCTTTAAAGTAATGAAAAGTTGACGTTCATAAGTGTGTCTTTGATGCCTAAATTGAATAAATGATTTTGACTTTGATGTATTAACACCAAGGTACGAATATTGTGGCCTAGTTTGTACCGACGTTCATATTGCAAATGTTAACAAGAAAAAGTAGTTATTGTGCCATAACTGTACTGTTGTTGGGACATATGTAGTCGCATACTTTTTGTAGTAGGTAATTGATGTCCTCTATAACATCATACAATACAATACAATACAAAAACTCTTTATTTGCACCAAAGTAAATAATACATAAGGAAACAACTTAAATAGTAGGCACAAATGGGCGGTCTTATCGCTAAAAGCGATCTCTTCCAGACAACCTTTGGATGGATAGCGATTACATGATTGACATGGACGGTGGTGCAACATCACGAAGAATTATATTATTACCTAGTATTACATGAAACAGATGTAACACTAGATAATACTAGATAAAAGGGTAAAATTCAAATTAATAAAAATACACTTAAATATAACAATACTTACACTTACCTACACGTAATAATAATATAATACATATATTATACTATAAACATACATGAACATATATACTTACACATACATAAATATCGATAATATAAAATAATATCAATCAATCAATGATGTCAGGGATTAACATTTAACGTAGAGAGATAGTAGTCTTTTACTTGAGCTTTGAAGCTATTCAGCGATTGCGCGCGTTTGATACTAGTAGGGAGGGTCATCATAGTACATTACATAGCTCTATTTACAATAGTATTACGCATCGTACGCGATACAAGTATGTATTTAGATATTTTTCACACTTTGGGTTACATAATCGAATTTTTCATACGGATCCCTGACATTTTTTAAAATAGTCTATAGCCTATGTTACTCAGTGATAATATAGCTTTTTAACGGCAAAATAATTTTAGAAATCGGTCAAGTATTTTTATGTTTATTCGTTTCATACATAAATACAAATCTTTCCTCTTTATAATATTAGTGTTAATTGTTTTTTTTACTTGTTTATAAATACGGTATACTTTTACAAATTACGCAGCACTATATATAGTCCACCGTTCACCACAAAGCAACTAATGGCCATATTAAAGACTAGCTGACCCGCCAGTGGCTCGCGGGATACGGTTAATTACAGTTTTTAACAATCCCACGGGAACTCTTCGATTTACCGGGATCACAAGTATCCTATATGTTGACCAGGGAATTATACTACCTCCATATAAAATTTCATTTAAATCGGTCTAGTCGTTTCGGAGATTAGCCCGTACAATCAGACAGACAGACAAACAAAAAAATTTAAAATAAATTAAATTAGTTCTATTTTACCCTGACTCGGTTTTTAGCATTTTTTTCATTGTATAGTAATTCGACCTCTACAGTTTTATGTTATGTGATGATAAAATAATTACTTTGCAATAATTTTGGGAACGATATTGCGAAATTGATAAATTGCATACTAATAATAATAAAATTGCCAACCAAATTCTGCATGCGTGCAAATATCAAAATATGAAATTCTAAAACAGTAATGCAAATATTAATCGAGTAAATGAAGATGAAAATTTGAATGTAAAGCATTTAAATTGAATAGAAATGTTCAAATAGCTCTTAATAGAGTAAAATCATATTTATTTATTTATTTCATGAAAAAAAAACAGCTATAATTTATGTAATAGAATAGAATATAGATTATAGTAAAAACAAGCCTAATTAGTTTTCACCTATAGAACATTTCCAGCCGTAGTCCACTCAGTTAATTATTACATTGTGTATTCGAATTTAAACTTTTTTTTAAATTAAGTGAATAAAAACACAGTATTCAAATATATAAGTAAAGTAAAAACTAAGTTAGAACATAATACATGGAAACTCATAGAAATCCTAAACGAGATATGAAGTAACAAAAAATACATAAAGGATGCAATGATGTGGTAGTAGTTTTAAATATAAAAGCCACATCATGTAAGTTAAATACAAAAATTGATCTAATAATTAAGAATAAATATGTACAGGAACTCTTTAAAGTGATTTGATGATAATACTTATAAAAACTATACCTAATGAAAATAGGTTGCACATGCATTATCTCTGAAAAAGTTTAATCTAGCAGTAAATAGGTCTACATTTCTAGAGTAGCTATTATTAAAAGTTTGGCACACTCTGATAAAGTAAGAGTTATGTCTATAATTTGTTGAAGCTGAATCTGCCAAAGACCAAGATAGTTCCGTCTCCTATCTGCTCGAACAGGTACTTGCAGCTTAATCTTTGATAGAAGATTGTAGCAGTCAATGCAGTTACGGACTAAATTATGGAGAAAGGTCAAGTCAGCTATTTCCCTGCGCCGAACCATCGGAAGCAAGTGGTGGTGCTTGCATTTACTATCATAATCTGAATGAGTTATTTTATGTTTATAATTAACGTAACGTAGAAACTTTTTTGTATTTTTTCGATTTTTTCAATGTATATTTTATAATGAGGATTCCAAACTTGTGATGCATATTCCAATTGACTTCTGACTAAAGAACAATACAAAATTTTTAGAGTCTTTAGTGTTCTAAAGTCTTTAGTAGTTCTGAAAATGAACCCCAGAGTTTTGGTAGCTTTTAATGAAATGCTGTCAATATGCTTATCTAGTAGAAGTTTAGAATCCAAAGTAACACCGAGATCGGTAACAAAATTTACGCGTTGCAGTAAATGGTGATTAAGATTGTAGCCAAAAATAATTGCATTCTGAGATCTAGTGAATGTGATGCAGTTGCATTTAGATATGTTAAGATCGAGTTTGTTAATTTTACAAAACTCGTGTAGCTTATCAAGGTCTTGTTGTAGCAAAATGCAGTCATTTTTGCAGGTGATTCTTTTATATATATATCTTTCTTATTATATATTATGTAATAACAGTTTGATTTCGGGGCCCCGGGGGGATTGACGAGTAATTTATTATATCTCTAACTCGAATTGAAAACTCTAAGCTAGCAGTTTCGTGTTATATTGCAAACATTGACGAAATTCCCCGAAATTTCATTGGTACGTACAAATCACGCATACTCCGAATCAGTGACGTAGCCATAGCTATCGCATGTAAAATCTAAACATCTAAACGCTCAAACGATCATTTCATGAAATGGGTACACGCTAGTTAAGCTGCATACAAACAATAGTCACTTTAAGTAAATTACAATAAAATTTGTAAGTAATGTAGTGTATGTAGCGAACATCAATCATTTTATAGCTTTAAGAGACAGTAAATTTCATCAAAATTATCAGTGCCTCCTCTTTTAATAAAGATATGACCAATAGTTAACGATTATGAAAAACTTGCTGGAATTTTAGCCCGACAGTTTAAACAGAATAAGGGAGTCACCAAACGCACCAGTCCCACCTATCAAAATCCATGAATGCGTAATGCACTTTTGCCAGCGGAAAAAAAATTTAAGATAAGTTAGGTTAAGTCGACCTGCGGTGATGACGCAGAAGTAGGCCGCGGAGCGGATAAGGGAGAACGATGTCCGAGCTGACCTGCTCCGGCGCAGACGACTGCGGGAACGGATTGCATGTCTCATCCCTCCTTCGTAGTGGGGTCACTGGCGAATAGTCGGGGGACTCTTCGCCGGTTTGCACGGCCCTACACGTCTAGGGGGTGACCTTGGTGAGCAGGTCACCCCTTCACGGGCGCTGAGGCCCGGTCAACTCGGGCTTACCGCTGGGGCGAGATAGTGAATGCAAGCGTGACCCCATGTCGCCCTCACGTTTACACTGTTTCCGAGATATGTAGCCGTTTTCGAGATATGTTTCATAGTCAAATCAGTCAGAAACGATGTAAACTACATGTCATTAACGGTAATCGACTAAACCAATATCTGCGAGCGCAGTAGAGCGCCGTGCATATTCTGAAGAAAGGATCTGGGTCGCACAGCAAAGGTCAAAGGCAGGCATGACGCTTACCACCTGGCGAAATACTTTTCCATGTCGTACTAGTTTACAACTTATACGTGGAACATAAGGTTCATAGGGTCTCTAGGAAACTATGAATGCTTGATCCAGTGTAAGGTACGAGTATGTTGGCATGAAAATGTATGGGTCGCCTTTATAGACTATATTATTTGAGGTGTGAAATGCATAATCCTAGATGTTTTTATGATCGAAAAATCAGAATCGCTTGTTTGCTGTGACCAAGTAATGCTGCAATGTTTAAAATTATATATATCTATACATATTTTTTTATTTATATTTTTTTTTTGTCAATTACCACACAGGTCTTCAGGTCCCAAACTAGGCAGAACCTGTACTATGGTAACCTGATGACTGATATATATACTTATATATATATATTACACAAACAGACATGTTAATGCACACAAATGTTGCCCTGTCCGGGATCGAACCCGGGACCAGCGGCTCAGAATGCAGGGGTGCTGCGCCAACCGGCCTGTCAATTACTTTCTACTCTCTACTTCAAAATATTTAATCTACTTACTCTCCTATTCGCTTCGCAGTTGCATACGGCATGGCGCAGAGCACATAATGAACAGGTAGGGTACCAGCTCACTGCTTACACTGATATAGTATTTTGAACCAAAGTAAGCACTTACACACTCCACTTTTTTATTATTCGTTAAAATTGTCACATTCGAGTATATTGGCGATGTTTCCATTATTTTATATGGAATGGCGGTGCAGTTAAACATTTTGCTGACGTAATTGTACGATTTGTGGTATTTTCATCGTTAAAACATACCATTGGCAGCTTCTTATATATTTTATTATATAAATTATCCAGTTCCACAAAGACCTGGGACGCACTGGGGGAGGTGGTTCAGGAATATCGTCATTGGCGCCAATGTCGACATTTTCAACATTATGAACTTCATAATCCGAAATTGGCAAAAAAATAGGATTTCCATAACCCATTGTAAAAAACTATGTAAAAGTCACCAATAGAACTTCGGTTATGTATTTTGGTTTTATATAATACAAATAATATATATATTTTTTTAAACTTATATCTTTTTTTTCAGCCGGATATCGGTAAGACGCGATGTTGTTACACGATGCAGTTACGCGAGGGGACTGAAAGCGCTTGTCAATATGAACTTGACCTATTTAGCAACTGGTCGGAATCACAAAAGCGTAACAGGATATCAGACTAGCAATGCACTTTTATTTCTAACGCTATTACTTCCTGAATAGAGTTTATAGTTAAATGCAGCATACGAATAGTAAGTTTCCTTTTCATTTGACGCATGCGCTTTCCACGTCCCGCCAAATTCATGGCCAAGTCAAATGTATTTGAGGGGATGCATTTTGTCGAAGTCACGAGCTTATTTTTTTTAAGTTCTTCTATAGACTAAATCTGTACTGCAGGCATTGCGTTAATAACGTTTCTCACTATATTTCCAGATGTTTTCTTCCAGATGATGACGTCAGACAATCGCAATAACCGCAACAGGTAGCACACGTAGAAAGTTTTGGAAATAAGCGCGCCAAATTCGAGTAACGAGCGCTCGTGATGGTTTTCGTGTAAAGTACCGTGAGAAAAAAACATGTTTGTCCATGCTAAGTACAGGATTTATGACAGTAGCTGTCATTTCATAGTCAGCCCATTTTGTTCCCACTGGTGGGACTCGAGCCTTCTTCTCAGAGAGTTGGGCACTGTTGGGAGAGAGGAGTTGGGCCATAATCCACCACGCGGGCCCAGTGCAGCTTGGTGGATAGGTTAGTGGCCAACCCATGTCAAAGTTTTCAGGCAGCCCGAAGGCCTTCGATATACTCGTAGCCTAACGACTGTTATCCTAAGACGAGAGAAGCGGTCAGTTGAATAATGCCACTAGCGGTCACCCATCCAAGTCCTGACCGCAGCAAGCAATCTATATACAGTCGTGGTCAACTAATTAGGGACATGCAAGATAGTGAAGAACAATAACCGGTTATGTACATACAAATATAAAACCCTATTGATTTCTCAGTAACTATTATTTGCATAATTTGTCCGATTATTATGCTTTAAATGGCTGTAAATAAAAGAATAAATAAATAGAAAAAAGTATTTAATATCAAAGGTTGAACATGTATTCAATTTTAAGGTATAATTCTGTAGCTGGACATTTAATTAAGGACAGTAAACTATAATGAAAAATAGAGTTAAACAAAACTAATAATCTGCAGTATTATAATATCTTTAACAGCTCCATTTTATTACGTGTAAAATCAGTACCCAGTAGCAAAACCTTTGTTAGTAATTACCGCTTGACACCGATGTGGCATAGACATTATCAGTTTCTGGCATGTTTCGACAGGAATGTTTGCCCATGCCTCACAAAAAGCTTCATTACGTTCATCTAAAGTTGTGGTTCGATAAGTGGCAACTTTTTTCTTGATTTCGTGCCAAAGGTGCTCGATTGGGTTAAGGTCCGGGCTATTTGCTGGACAATCTAGCACCGATACTGACTGACTGGTAAGAAACGACTTGACTGAACGGGCGGTATGTTTCGGGTCGTTATCATGCTGAAACGTCCATATAATAGGGAGATGCTCCTCAGCATAGGGAAGCATCGTTTCCTCCAATATTGCCTTGTATTGATGTTGGTCTAAGTTACCCTGAACTTTCCTCACAGGTCCCACTCCACGTCCAGAAAATGAACCCCACATTTTAATGTTTCCACCGCCATGTTTCACCTGCTTTTTTGTGAATCTTGGATTCATTTCCGCTTTTACTGGACGCCGTACGTATTGCCTTCCATCTGAAGAAATCAAATTAACCTTGGTCTCGTCAGAGAATAATACATGTTGCCATTGGGCGTAGGTCCAATGTCCATATTTACGTGCAAACGCCAAACGAGCATTTCTATGTTCTTTGTTCAACAACGGTACTTTGCGAGCCACTCTTCCGAACAACCCTGCTTCTACCAGAAGTCGTCGAACGGTCCTCGCTGAGACACCAGCTCTTTCGTCTGTCCCAAACACTTCGTGTTTAATTAAAATAGAGCCTTGAAACGGATCTTTCTTAGCTAACCTGGTTATCATTCTATCTTCTTGCTTGAGTTGTTTTCTTTTTCGATCTTTTTGTTCTGGGCACAATTAAATCTGTGTTATTGCGTCTGACATGTTGCACTGCATTGTATACCATAGTTTTTGAACAATTTAAATGTTCTGCTATCCTTCGGTATGGCCAACCATGCTCGACAACAAACTTCATGATAATTTTTCGTAGTGTTGGATCGCAACTTTTATTTTTACCCATTTTTCTTCAAAATATTTTTCAAAACTTAAAATAAATATCGGGATTGCCGCCAAAACTACCACGAAACAATAAGAGAAGAAGTAAAAAAGTATTGAGATTCAAATTTTGAAAATAGAACGCAATATCTCAGTGTCCCTAATTAAATGGGCAGCCAGCATTATTTGAACAAATAGCACTACGATAATCTATCAGCTATACTGTAAAGAGGTTTAATGTATAAGAAGTTGTTATTGTTTGTATAATCGGGCACATAAATGACTAATTATACTTACATGTAAGAGATATGGAATATGGTTTAGACTCGTTGGAAAATAAAAAATAAATTCACAATTCGCTTTAACCAAAGAGTGTCCCCAATTAGTTGACCACGACTGTATATATAGATACTCGTATACCGCCTATTTTTCTAGCAGGGCTATTATGTATCTCAGTTGCTAACAAATGTTGATTGAAATCGAAAAAAATGGCGGTTCTGTGTCACTTTTGTCAGCTCCAGTCATCAACTTACTAACATTTAGGCTTACTGGTGCTGTCAAAACTGACATAGAGCTGCCATTTTTCAAGATTTCAGTACATAATATTCCTGCTGGTCACGCTATAACTTACTTAATAATGTTTTATATGTTTAGATGTTTAAACAATTTTGATTTGTAAACAAATACTTTTAAAAACAGTTTCTCAGGTTACACATAATTAATAACTAACTGAATGGCTTTCGAAATTCAACATGTTTTGCTGCGTAGGCGTACAAATTAACGTAGTGAGTTCGCGGTCAATGTTTGCTAGCACACAATTTTAATTATTTTCAATATTTATACAAAGTCCGAAATCAAATTCGGAAGTTGTCACTGTAAGGTGCAAGTTGGTAGCCGGCTACACGTAGCAGCAGCAGACGACGTGTCGTCGCTTCATGTCGCCGCGACATGTCGTCGCTTCATGTCGCTGCAGTCATGATTTCGAACCCAACTGCAGAAGGCATCAAGTTGTTTATAGTAAGTTTTACTAAGTAGATTGGTACCCGCGAGCGGCACTACTGATCTGCGGTCGAGCGATTAGTACGAATTCATAGAACATATTATTTCAAAAAATGATTTAATTATCTATGAATAATGATCCTATTAATAAAATAACATATTTAGATAAAAACTAAAAACAATCGCAGACAAAAGTTTTTCGCCAGCACTGAACTACTTATACAGGATGCGGCTCATATGTCCGGCTGACGTGTTCAACCGAACTACTGAGACATAAATGTCTCATTACTTCGGTCAACCGGACTAAAAACCGAACTACTGATACTAGGCCAAAATTAACAGCAGATAGCAGAGCCGGTGCGTCTAATTGGCTGTTAACTTTGTTTTAGAGGAGCATCATGTCTAATAAGGTACGTCTATTATCCAAGGGCATAATGTTATGTCGAATACAGCCAGTGCGATAGTTAGAATAAGTTCGAGTTCGGTAGTTAGGGTGTTTGATGAATTTAACTTGTAACTCATGGAGCAACTAACTCTATTAAATTAACGAATTATTTATTATGCATGGGATTTACTTTATTTTGAATAAACAAAATGTGTACAAAAGTTTCTAGAAGTCACGTGACCGGAAGTAGCGGCGGAAATTATGTTATAAGGGCAAAAACATGATAGTGTCATGCAAGTTATCAACAGACTAGCTGGTGCCCGCGACTTCGTCTGTGCAGGATTAGTACTTCAAGCAGCTTATGCTCTTCAAGGCCATATCTATCTTTATACCAAAATGTCATAAAATATTTACATGGTCAATCACAATTGTTGTAATAGTATTATGTGTAAATTTTTAAATTTTTGAAAATGCGCGTCTTAATCACGTCCGAGCAACGACATACCGATGTTCAAAATTGCGCTTTATTTCCATGCATTTTGTATGAAATTTGAATGGAATAGGAAGTCGCCCGTGCCATGTTCGCGCCTGTCGCCGTTAATTTGTGTGGCCTGCGCCTTAGGCGCTTTGCAGACGACGGGTCGGGCCGGGGCCGTCAATTTCGTCGCGAACGATATCGCAAAGGGAATCCTATACACCAACACACACGGGGGGCAAAAAGACCGCGCCGGCGCGGCATATCCGAAGCTACGAGTACGTAGCGGCGAGGGCAGCCGCGGGCATCGCCGACGGTCAGACGCGGTCTTTTTTGCTTCGCGGTCAAAAAGACCGCCCCGCCACGTCGTCTGCCTTGCGCCTTAGAGTTCTTTAAAAAATTGCTAGGTGTGTATTTCGGTGTCCTGAATAATTTAAAATACATTAAAAAAGGTCAACAACCCTATTTTGATACTCACGGTGACACAAGTTCAGACTAGGACCTCAGTTGCCGTTTTTCTATACTATTATTTAAAAAACAAGATACTTTATATAATGTACCGCTTTTAGGTAAAAGTTTATTGTCAACTTTATGGTCTAGTAGATGATACTTTTATTTTACTATGCCATGTATAGATTCTGGTACCCATATTTTTTTTAATGCTCTGACTTATTTAGCAGTGTTCTGTTTTTGATAGACTAGCGAATTTTGGGGATCTCGTAGGTTGAATGTTAGTGCATGTTTGGAAAAAAAACTTGTTGGTACCACCAAAGAAAGTCATGGTTTCAATGTTTTCTTCATTTTTCTTTATAAAGATAGGAGGCGATAAGAGCTCTTGATTTTATTGTGTTATTACTTAAGTAATAACACAAAAAAATAGCAAAGTTTGAAATCAGTCAGTTACAAGATTAAGATAAAATAAATAGTACAGTTTTAGATACAATTGAGTGTCGTAACCGATTGGGGGTAGCAGGGGAGATGAAATTTTAGATATTGTACACGTCCCATGTAAGGCATCGTTCGATCATAATTTCGAAGTCCAGGCGTTGGAGGCACTTTTTCAGAATACTATCCTGCTATACCCTTTGTAAATGGGAAAAACTCAACACCCGACAAGCAGTACAATCCGCTTTCACTGACTACATCGCCTCCCGTCCGACAGACATCTACAGTACACAACTGTACAATACAGTACAGATAAACAAACTTTTGACAGGGTGCGCGACTTGGGGGTTATTATGTATAGCAAACTTTCCTTCACGGAACACATGGATGTAATAGTGGACAAAACAAACAAAAGTTTAGGATTTATTATTTGCACCTGCAAGCCGTTCCCGAATTTAAGTTTTATTAAAGCTGTATATTACGCATACGTTCGTAGAGTACTCGAATGAGCTAGCAGTATCTGGTCACCATATTACATAACACATGTGCAATGTATTAAAAAGATACAAGTTAAGTTCATCAAACACCTTAACTTCCGAACTCGAACTTATTCTAACTATCGCACTGGCTGTATTCGACATAACATTATGCCCTTGGATAATAGACGTACCTTATTAGACATGATGCTCCTCTACAACATAGTTAACTGCCACTTAGACGCACCGGCTCTGCTATCTGCTGTTAATTTTGGCCTAGTATCAGTAGTTCGGTTTTTAGTCCGGTTGACCGAAGTAATGAGACATTTATGTATCAGTAGTTCGGTTGAGCACGTCACCCGGACATATGAGCCGCATCCTGTATAAGTAGTTCAGTGAAAAACTTTTGTCTGCGATTGTTTTTAGTTTCTATCTAAATATGTTATTTTATTAATAGGATCATTATTAATAGATAATAAAATCATTTTTTGATATAATATGTTCTATGAGTTCGTACTAATATAGCGTATAAAAACATTTACATTTCTTCTTTTTCCTTCTCTTCAGAATATCACCTTACCTGTACAGTGTAATCTTAACATCCTTGTATGGACCAGCGCGAGTATTATCAAGTCGCGCCCTTGTATTGAATATTGTTGCCACCTCTGGGATGGATCCGCTAAGTTTCTATGCTCTCGTCAGGCTGCAACGTCGAGCTATCCGTATTATTGAAGACACTCAAGTAACTCAACACAACCCCTACAAATGCGCAGAACTATAGCTTCTTAATTAAGCGTTTTTTACCGTTTGTTTCATGGTGAATGTTCTGAAAAGCTCATTGAACTTATTCCTTCCTTGAGTTTTTTACCGTTTGTTTCATGGTGAATGTCCTGAAAAGCTCTTTGAACTTACTCCTTCCTTACCATTTTGATTCCGAAAAATATACTATTCAAAATTTCTTACCACGAACCAAAATGTTTGGCAGTTCTTACCTCTGTCGTGTAAGTAAATTGTGGAATGCTCTGCCAGCGTACGTATTTCTCTACAGCTATGACTCTGGGTCTTTCAAGCGGGGCGTGAGAAAGCATCTCTCAGGTCATCATAAGGGTGACCATTAGTCCAGCTTCCGGCTGGAATACTACACTAATGGTTAGCGGTACTTGATTCCATCTTCGCTTTCCATCAGGCGAGAGGAAGTCACTTTGATAAACCATTATAAAAAAAATATATTTAAGTAAATACCAAGGAATAAACCTCCCATTAATGTAAGTAAATATTTGTACTTAAAGAAACTAAAAACAATCGCAAACAAAAGTATTTCGCCAGCACCGAACTACTGATACAAGATTCGGCTCATATGTCCGGGACGTGTTCATTCGAACTACTGAGACATACAAGTCTCATTAGTTCGGTCAATCGGACTAATAACCGAACTACTGTTACTAGGCCTTAATTTTTACGTTCCAATGTCGCGCACGCGACGGTCTAATAAAACTCTATTTATGATTGACTTCAAATCATCGAATTATGCAAGAAACGCCCATATTTCTCGGATGTGCTCAGCGTTCAATAAAAAGTTTTCAGATTTAGACATATTCAATACGTCTAAAAATATATTTAGACGTAAAACCTGTAAGTGTTTAAAATTAACTTATTAATTAGCTACGCGTAAATATGCGCATATTTTTAGATTCATTTATTATAGGTATATACAATTTTATTTTTAGTTAGCTTTATCGTAACAGCTAATGCTCGCGCTGCTGGGGCACAGTTATTAGTTAGTTAGTATTAGTTATAAAATATTAGGATATTTAGTCGATTGTACTGACTTCGCTTACATTTTACTACTATTATTACGTCGCGAATGTACCTATTGTTGTTTGTGAGTTTTCAAGGTACGATTTGTTTTTATTTAATTCTTAGTTGTATCATAGAGATAGGCCTATTATTGGCTGGTATATTTAAAATATTATAACATTGTATTATATCTGTGCTGTTGGCATATTAATAAATAAACAACCATCACAATGGTGAAATTGTACAGATAACGCGCCAAAGCTTTGATTATCTAAAGTAAAATAAATAACTTTTTATAATATTTTAAAATTTTCATACTATTCTTCAATTTCATAGGTATACACCTATCTTATTTTTAAAGTTTTATTTCATATGTTGATGTATTTCCCATTCACATGAATATGTTTCACGAAGCATTCACATAAATTACTATATCCGTCACTCTAATTGCCTTCATTAAATGTTTTTCCAATGCAATCGGTCAGGTATTTCAAAGCGGTTTAAAAACCTAAACGATTCTCCTAGGCAATACCTAAAACTGATTTCTATAATGTGGCATCCGAGCTGAATGATACGGATTGGTCTCGGGTTACAGATTGCCATTGTGTCAATTCTGCTGCCAGTGCTTGTAATAATATAATAGTAACTCTCTTGGCAAAGCATACTAAGAGTGTTTCAGCAGGTAGAAAAATGGCACCCTTGAAGTCTTGGATCACTTCAGGTCTAATCAGGTGTATGAGGCATCGAGACCAGCTTCACCTTGATTGCAAAAAATATCCAAATGACACTCAACGTAAATTAACTTACAGTAGGTACAGGAACGTCAGTAACAAGCTGCTGCATGATGTTAAAGCCCAATATAATAGCCAGTTATTGGAACTAAATAAAGATGACCCCAAAAAACTATGGAAGACAATTAAAAGCATTTGCTATACCTCAAAACAAAGTAACTTACCTACAGAACTGTTACAACCTACAGAACTGTTACAAAACAGTAAAACTAATCCGCTTAATCACTGTAATGAATACTTCGCTTCAGTGGGTAAGAGACTCGCAGATGCAATATTAAGTAAACTCCATTTAACAGAAAACTCTCTGATTGAATCTCACAGAAGTAATGCTTCAAGCCCTCATTCCTTGTTTTTATACCCAACTGACCCACATGAAGTTGCGAAAGTAGTTGCTGACCTAAAGAACGAGTGCCCCTGGCTCTGATGCTATTTCCGTTAAAATCATTAAAAAGTCGCTTCACGCTCTTTTTACCCCTCTAACTTCAATATTTAATCTGAGCTTAGAACCTGGTATCTTCCCAGAGTGTTGGAAGATTGCTGCTATTTCACCTATTTTCAAAAATGGTCCAAAAAGTTCTCCGGACAGTTACCGGCCAATTGCGTTGCTCAGTGTGATCTCCAAAATTCTGGAAAAACTTGTGAACATTAGACTGGCCAACTATCTTGAAAAGCATGGACTGATTTCTGACAGGCAGTTAGGTTTCCGACGAGGAAAGTCAACCGAAGATTGCGCAACATTGTTGGTAAATCTTATATCATCACACGTCGACAAAGAAGAAAAGTGCATTGGTGCTTTTCTTGACTTGGCTAGCTTTCGATTCGATCTTGATTGGTTTGCTTCTGAAGAAGCTGGATGTGTCCGGTATAAGGGGTGTGGCCTTCGAGTGGTTCAAGAGTTACCTATCCAGTCGCAAGCAATATGTTAAAGTCTCTAGCCACTCCAGTGATCATCTCCCTATCAACTACGGTATCCAGGCAGTATATTGGGGCCGACCCTGTTTTTATTGTGCATCAATGAAATAGTAGATAGTAAACTTTTAAACGCTACAATAGTAACCTATGCTGATGACACCGCAATTATTTTTGCCATGGAGAAACGTGGCACCAGGTATTTAATCTTGCTGAAAACGGACTCTCTGTACTGGCTAAAGCTTTATATAAAAATGTGCTTACTTTAAATACCAAAAAGATTAAGTACATAGCTTTTACTAAAACCAGTGTTTCCCGGCCACCTGCCCAATTACAGCTCAAAATACACTATTGCTCTTCTGATCCCCGACTTCGATCCCCTCTCTGCTTCTGCAGCTCTATTGACAGCATCAAAAGCATTAGATATCTTGGTGTAAGCATTGATGAAAATCTCTCTTTCAAGCAGCACATAATTGAAATTTCCACCCGCACCCGTAAACTGATTCACATAATGAAAGAACTCCGTGATTGTGCACCTACAGCACTGCTTAAGCAAATCAGTATTGCGCTGTGCCAGCCAATACTTCAGTATTGTATTACAATCTGGGATAGTGCAGGCAAAACAATTTTTAAAACCATAGAAAGAGCTCAGCGAGCTTTGAGGTTTTGCTACGGAAGCAAATTATTTTTCCTACCGATTTACTTTATAATGAGAAAAAATTTTAAAGTTCTGAGAGTTCGGCAGCTTTTCGTTTATAACGCAGTCCTAAAATACCATTTCAGTTTAAAAAATCGACATGACTACGCCTGTTTAATATCCAAACGACCAAAAAGAGCCTATATGATACCACTCCCTCGTATTCAATCCTTAATGGCCAAACGTAGCCCTGCATACTCAATTCCGTGTACGTACAACAAAATATATATATGCTGTTAGGGAAATGCAATGACCTCACCAGATACGCTTTCAAGAAAAAATTAAGGGATTGGCTCTTAAACTTATCCTACAACGAGACTATCGATTCAATTTTGTTTTCTTGATCTTCTATTGTATCATTAACTGTACTGTCTCCTGGTAACTTCGCGCCAGAGCCCCAAGATACGAGCGCTGTGCTTAGTTTGGGGCTCACTGATATACTTCCAAATTCGTACCTTTTCTATCTGCATAGGACTGTGTACTTAATAGCTATAACTATGTTAAGTTTAGTTAAGTTTCATACAGTAATTTATATATTTGATGTTAAATAATTTTCAGACTTTTAATGTTAAATATTAATCTCTTTTTTGTAATATAATATCAGCTTACTGGCTCCTGGTAACTTCGCACCAGAGTCCCAAGATACGAGCGCTGTGCTTAGTTTGGGGCTCACTGATATACTTCCAAATTCGTACCTTTTCTATCTGCATAGGACTGTGTACTTAATAGCTATAACTATGTTAAGTTTAGTTAAGTTTCATACAGTAATTTATATATTTGATGTTAAATAATTTTCAGACTTTTAATGTTAAATATTAATCTCTTTTTTGTAATATAATATCAGCTTACTGGCTCCTGGTAACTTCGCACCAGAGTCCCAAGATACAAGCCTTGTGCTTAGTTTGGGGCTCACTGATATACTTCCAAATTCGTACCTTTTCTATCTGCATAGGACTGTGTACTTAATAGCTATAACTATGTTAAATTTAGTTAAGTTTCATACAGTAATTTATATAATTTGATATTAAATAATTTTCAGACTTTTAATGTTAAATATTAATCTCTTTTTTGTAATATAATATCAGCTTACTGGCTCCTGGTAACTTCGCACCAGAGTCACCAGGCTCACTGATATACTCTTTTGATTTAGTACAATGTGTTCTATGTTAATTTTAGTTAAGTTTTTTTACAGTAAGCTGTTCATATTGTGTATGTTTTACTCTGGGTAAATAAATTTATTGTATCTTATCTAAATACAATTCAGTATTTTATATGATTGATTATTGGTGAAAAGTAAAATCGGATACTTTCTAGCACAATCCTCGAAAACACTTGTCTAATTAGATAATAAAAACTACTCATAAACATTGATATAGGTATCAGCTTGTAGGGGCTACTAGAGTAGTGCAGCGCCATACATAACTATACTTAAATACCAAAAAATAAGATTGCAATCTATTCAACTCAACTTAATCAACAACTTACTATACTTAACTCGTTTTCTGTCGTTCAAACGACAAGACAAAATTAACTCGTTGATGTCGCAAGTTAACTCGCTACTGTAGTAATTGAAGTGTGAATCGCGCTTAACTCGCTAATGTCGCAAGTTAACTCGCTACTGTACTGATTGAAGTGTAATTGGCGCTTAACTGGCTGATGTCGCAAGTTAACTCGCTACTGTAGGGGAGACCGAGGATAGTTGACTATAGGGGCAGGTAGACAAACTGCCAATAACTCGTCGACAGTACGAGTTGTGCGTCATCCGATCACAGCTGAGTATTACACTCCGCTGCCCCCTCAGCCGTCCGAAGCGCCGCACCGCGGTCGCAAGTCTTTTTCGAGCAGTGACACGTTTTTAATTTGCTAGTCAAGTAATTAATATTCCAATGTTTTGATCTGATGCCACCCCTTTTTGAGTAAATTACTTTTCTATTAGTCTGAGCGTTTGATGAGTGAATATTTATCATATTTCATATATTATTTTTCAAGTCAGCGGTAGTGTTTAGGTTAGCCGTGCTATCAAAATAAGAAATAGCGTCTGGGGCTCGAAGACTATTTTTTTCGGGGCTGGTTAAATAATTAGTCAATCAACCCCAATATATGGAATTAAAAACAATACGTAAGTTTTTAATTCTATTAGACTTTTAAATAAGTATTCTGTTGCTATAGAATAGTAAGGTAAATATAATAGAATTATAGAGGTATAAAATTTAACTACAGAACGAGCTGATACGCCAAAAAATGTCTTGGAAAGGGATCGACATGCAGTAACTTTTGACAAAAAGCATTAATATGTAGCGTTAATGCAAAAGAGTTTAACATAAAGGAATGTTAAACTCTTAAAAACATTACACTGTTGCGTGGCCAAATTAAAAGAAAAATTAGAATGCAATCCAAACTTGACGAGAGCAGAACTAACCCTAGACAGAGTGGGATATGTATAATGTAGAAGAGGAAGCTTTAGCCAATTATTTAAAGAAAGCAGCTGATATTTGTTATGGATTGACGCTATACGAGACGAGAAAATTAGCTTATAAGTTCGTAAAAAAATAACAAAGCCATAACGGACTCTTGGTGGACAAAATTATTAGCTGGTGAAGGTTGTTTAGGTTTTTTCTCAAACGTCATCCTTTTCTATCAATCCCATCACCTCAAACAATAAGCCTATCAAAGACTACATCATTTAATAAAAACAACGTTAATTTAATATTCGCTAACTTGACTGCTGTTTAAGAGCGTTTGAATCTATGGCCTAGTGATATCTGGAACGTTGATGAGACGGGTCTGACAACCGTGCATGTAACTAATAATAGCTAGTACTAGCACTAGCTGGTATATAGTAACTAGAGTTAGTTCATCGTGGTATAAAAAAGATGGGTAAAATGGTATTTGCTGACAGGGGCACACTGTTAACGGTTGCTGTAGCCATCTCAGAATTAGTACTTTATTATGAATAAGAGTTGACAATTTAGTTATATAAAGACGTTCTAAAAAATTGTACCTGATTTAAATTGATGTGTTTTAAATAAAGGTCTGAATTATTGTAAAAATGTTTAATTATTTGCCTATTCTCATTATTTGAATCTCATTGGTGCATAAGTCAACTTACTCCTGGAATATGATCTACCTACCCCGGACCAGGGGTTGATTCACTTAAAGTTAGGGTTTTGTAAAATGCAATAAATCATCACTATTATACTAAACTAAGAGCAAGTTTTTTTTTTAAATTAGGTTAATAGTTATACAACCAATAAATATAGGTTTTAGTCCAGATAAATTAAAACATAAAAAATATGTGCTGTAAACAGAAAAACAAGTCAACCATCCGCGGTCTCCCCTACTTTTTGAAGTGTAAATCGCGCTGATGTCGCAAGTTAACTTGCTCCTGTACTTATTGAAGTGTAAATCGCGCTTAACTCGCTGATGTTGCAAGTTAACTCATTACTGTACGTATTGAAGTGTAAATCGCGCTTAACTCGCTGATGTCGCAAGTTAACTCGTTACTGTACTTATTGAAGTGTAAATCGCGCTTAACTCGCTGATGTCGCAAGTTAACTCGTTACTGTACTTATTGAAGTGTAAATCGCGCTTAGTTCGCTGATGTCGCAAGTTAACTCGTTACTGTACTTATTGAAGTGTAAATCGCGCTTAACTCGCTGATGTCGCAAGTTAACTCGTTACTGTACTTATTGAAGTGTAAATCGCGCTTAACTCGCTGATGTCGCAAGTTAACTTGCTACTGTACTTATTGAATTGTAAATCGCGCTTAACTCGCTGATTTCGCAAGTTAACTCGTTACTGTACTTATTGAAGAGTAAATCGCGCTTAACTCGCTGATGTCGCAAGTTAACTTGCTACTGTACTTATTGAAGTGTAAATCGCGCTTAACTCGCTGATGTCGCAAGTTAACTCGTTACTGTACTTTTGAAGTGTAAATCGCGCTTAACTCGCTGATGTCGCAAGTTAACTTGTTACTGTACTTTTTGAAGAGTAAATCGCGCTTAACTCGCTGATTTCGCAAGTTAACTCGTTACTGTACTTATTGAAGAGTAAATCGCGCTTAACTCGCTGATGTCGCAAGTTAACTTGCTACTGTACTTATTGAAGTGTAAATCGCGCTTAACTCGCTGATGTCGCAAGTTAACTCGTTACTGTACTTATTGAAGTGTAAATCGCGCTTAACTCGCTGATGTCGCAAGTTAACTTGTTACTGTACTTATTGAAGTTTATATCGGGCATAAGTGACACTAGAAATGTAAAGAAAATGTATGAGTCTTACCAATTAAGCTAACGAGTACGTAATACTTATAACTGTTAATATATGTATAAAATATCTCAAACTCACCATCTATTCTTGATCCGTCTCCATGCCAGTCTTCTTCTGAAACAAAGGGAAAGTATTTCAGATACAAACAACAATGGATGACGCTAAACCAAACATGATGTTCCCTATTATCTTCATCCTACTTCCTACTTCATCCTACTAATAATATTAGAAACACGAAAGTTTTTTTTACTTTTTTTTTTCTTTGTCCCTCCTTAGAGGGTTGCCAGTGTCAAGTTATTTGTATTACAAGGTTTTAATAGAATATTCTGGTGATATTAGTCGTAGTCAGTCAGAGCCCAAAATGTCAGTCAGTCATGGTCCAGTCAGTCTAAGTCATGCTTTAGTAAAGTGGTGGCAACTTTACCATCAGCTTCTATGGAGTTTTGGAAACAACACGGAAAAATACGTTTCACCACATTATATCACTTGCCCACACTCATGCACGTAAAACAGCACATAATGATTTTTTTTAACCAATTTTAACCATTATAACTGAAAAAAAAGCAGAAGTTTTGATAAATAATACAATGCAAAAATGTTGGCTTTTCCGCGTTCGCGCCAAAACTCCAACACAAAAGTTTGTGAGTATGGATATAGATCAAGATCGTAATGATGACAGTCCTGTCAAAGTTTGTGTCAGTTTGTGATAGCTTATTTAAAAACACGCTATCATTTTGACAGCTCGATACAGTAGACGTGCTCGGCAACCGTGAAGGGTGATGAAATGTAACACAAATGCCGTCAAGGGTGATGACATGTAATGACAGTTTTTTTTCCATGGTGATCATTTTTATATTTGTACGTTAGTCCTGTATTTAATTATTAATGTTTACTGATTGATATAATAAGTATTTAAATTTACTCATAAATTACTATTATATCAGTTGTGTTTGACCATGTACTTTAAGACATTTTGGTATAAAGATAGATATATTATGGCCTCAGAGAAGATAATAAGCTATTCGAAGTACTAATTATGCGCAGACGTAGTCGCGTTAGTTAGTATATCATATATGTTTGGCTTTTATATTATATTAGGGTAATATCATAGGTACGTCTGTCGCACGTCAGTTTAAACGTAAGTTTTAACTATAAAGTGGCAGAAGCGACTGAGTCGAGTAGAGATGGAGAATTAAAATTAATATTTAGTGTGTTTACTTTCATGAACATGTAACATTAAATCTACGAAGAAATAATATCAGCAAGAGTAACTGCCTTAAAAAATGACCGAATAAAAGTCGTGCTAAATCAATAACATCGTTCACGCCGCTATGACTCAGCTGTCATAGTAGACGTTGCAGCACGCGCGTGGAGCAATCCCTGCTTTCCTTCTGAAATTTAAACCAATTACCGAACATGTCTGTGTTACAAATGTAACCTCGAAAGTAATTCGTATTTAGAATCATACGTCGTTTTGGTTTGAAGGACCACTTTTTGTGTGGAATTTGCTGAGTTATGCTTCCTGACATAATTTTTTTGTAGCATTAAATAGAGATAAATGTCACAGGATTATAAAAGCTTTCTTTAAAGAGTCAATGAAGGTTTTTTGCTCAGCAGTGAGTAAGTAAGAGCTAATGAGTACTAGATAGTAAAAGAAACAAAATTATGATTGTTTCATACCAGCTGCGCTTCGAGGTTTTGCCTACTTGGTGATGGATAATGGTGAGGATGATGATAATGATTAAAGTATCATGTGTCCTATCCCAGGTTATAATCCAATAAACCAATAAACCAGTTTGCCAAATCTCATCAAGATCCGTGTAGCCGTTTAGGCGCGAACATATAATCAAATATACTTACCTACTTTTACATTATTAATACAACTAGCCCGCCAGCGGTTTCGCTCGCTTGGTCTTGGTATAGTAGTGGGAGCGCCGCTTTGGGATTTCGAGGTCCTGGGTTCAATACCTGGGTCGGACCGTTATTGGGTATTCCATACAAAGAAATTATCAATCTGGAGTCTGAAACAGTGCCCCGTAGATGGCAATAGGCTGGCCTCCTAATATATGGGATCAACAAAAATATGATCTCTCTGGCGAAA
This sequence comes from Selenia dentaria, assembly GCA_917880725.1. Lineage (NCBI taxonomy): Eukaryota > Metazoa > Arthropoda > Insecta > Lepidoptera > Geometridae > Selenia > Selenia dentaria. The sequence continues at coordinate 37,924,985 of OU862876.1, forward strand.
CATAGGTTTTTAAAACACCACTGCCTAACCCTTCAAGGATTTAGACGTGGCGATTTGTTATGTTGTATTTAAAAACATGTATTTCATTATGTATAGTATAAAGTACTCTAGGGTTATTATTGCAAAAATAAAAGTGTTACATTTATAATTATAATTATTTATACCCCTATACCCCCTACCCTAGTAATACACGCACTGGCTTGCTGGTTTTATTTTATTGTTACGCGTAGGTTTTTAGCCGTACCATAGAAGTTCATGTCATGCGTGCCAACCAGTCAATCGAGACCCCAGTTTTATATGAGACCGTGTAGCATAGAGAGATCAAGCTGCCATCTTGGATTTATATGATGGATCAAGATAAAAAGTTCATACTTGGAAGCTCCGGGCTCTCCACTACTCTACTCTATCCAAATATTTACATTTTTCATCGAAATCTGTGCGGTAGTTACTAAGTTATGTGTGACACAGACTGACAGGCAGATTGTTTGTCAAAAACGTTATATTCTTGTTCAGTATGTAATTTTACGTCTTCTGACCCACATTTCATTTTTCTTCCATATTCAGACTTTTTGGCCTCTACTCCTTTATTACAAGTATATAGATAATATAACTCAGAATTAGGTACTTATAGTAAGTTTTACGTCAATCTGTGCAAGACGAGTAAATCGCTCGCTTGATGTTAAGCGTCACACAGTCCAGTGCCGACATAACAGAGTTTTAAACTACAGGAGTGCAAAACCCTGTATGGCAATGCACTGCAATCATCATCCTGAGATGAAGAAGACGCCCTTGCCCTGTAAATTCACTGGAAACGTTGCCTTTCAACGAAACTAATGTTTGCACGTTACTGCTTCACGGTTGAATAACTGGCAAAAATGTGGTACTTCCCCAGATTAATTCTGCAAAAGTAGTTCCACTACAGTTTCAGCACCTACAAAATAAATATAAACCGCACAAATGCGAGTTGGACTCGCGCACCGAAGGTTCCATAGAAAGCATCTAACATTATCGATTCTCTCCAAGAGCCATATTTAACTTTGCCCTTCTATTCCTGGACAGATTATAAGTTAAACTAACCGCAAATAATAAGTTTGCATTAATTCGCTTTTTTTAACAAACAATGTATTGAAAATTTACTGATGTTTTTCTTTGTATATTTGATTGAAATCGCAAAAATGTGATGAGAAAATGCGACAAACGGTTATTTAAAGGTTATTAAACAGTTATATTGTATCTTTTTCTCAAAATGCTTAGAAATTTGAGCATTATATACATTGACAATCTTCTGCTAGATAAATCGAAATTGCTGTACTGACCTATATGTGTGCAGGGGCCGAAACAACTTGTATGAAAATACATATCTGTCGTGGTTTAGCGGCCAAATAAATTATAGTAAACTCATTTCTGTCGTGTTATTAAAAATTAAACGATCTTTAACATGGCAAACAAGGAGGTAACTCCCCAAAAGTCTTATTTAAATTTCGAACTGGCTTGGAAACAGAACGCTATTTATTGAATAAAAAAATCAACTGAACACTTTAACGAGGGAATATTTTTTATTCGTTGTTCGGCATTCATATTAAAAAGTAATTGTATTTGACAAAATGAGTTCAAGTGAAAACAATGAGTGTGACGAACTTTATCTTAATTTGACGTACTTTAACGCCACCTGAAATCCAAGAGGCGGCAAGAGCCGTTATAGAAAACTTGTAAATAACTTAATAACTTGTAATATTCAAAAACTTACGAATATTTGATCCAATGGAAGAATTGAGGTACCACTTAGTTTTGTTTTGCGCACATTATTCTAGAAATAGTACATTACTGCAGAATCTAGTAAGTAAGCCTTCCTGGCCAAGTATATTTTTTTTTTATGACGCAGAGTAATCCTTTATGGATATCACTGGCCCCGGGGGGAGCACGGTGGTTATGTGGGAGTCTCTGCCAGAAGGGCAGCATACCCACCAAACCTCTGCGGTGTTCCATTACTGCCGCTTTTGGCGGGAACGCGGGACAGATTTCGCACACGACCGCGAACCCGCCGCGGCTGTCCGTTGCCGGACCCTTCTCTCTTGCAGCACGCCAGAACACTTGGCGTGCCGCAACCGCCACTGGGCGCCCTAAGTCCCCCTACGATGGGTCAGGTGAGTAACCCCACCGCCTGCTACTTCGGTCGCAGAGGATAGGGACAGCGGCGCCTCTCAATACCCACAGTCTTCTACCCCTGCGACCCCACCGCGTCTGCCATCTAACGGTGGCGGCCCCGTCAAGGCCGCGGAAGGCAGGGAGAGCGGCTCACCGTAACACCGCCACTCCTCTCCCGCCGCGGCCCCTAACTCTCAGCCGCGGTGCCGCCCATACGACACCGCAGCCCGCCTCGGTTGCAGTGGCGCCCATACACCACCGCTACCTACAGTGACCGCTCCCGTGTGGACTTGGAGGGCAAAGCCCATAGGAGCGGTCCCACCTCGGGCCCGCCAGCTATCGGCTATCACTGGCAGGCCCATTGGTTCCTCTTAGCTTCACCCTGGTGACTCAAGCCACGGCTACTGAGCCCCCCGCCACGGCAAGGCGGGAACACTCGGGGGGGTCCTGGCCAAGTATGAGTTAACCGGACGGAACCGCAGGTTAGCTTGTTATATACGAGGCCAGGATGGTTTTCCTTCTGGTTGAGGCTTGTATAATGCTTTTCTCAAAAATGCTATTTTCAGACTTGTTTTTTTGCCTTCCACTTCATTAAATTTTTCATAATGTTTCATATATCGCTCCTTGGATTTTGGAAGAAGTTAGATTGTTTTTTGCTAATTCGGCCTCGGCTTTTAAATCACGAGGAGTGCCATCAATTTCCAAATCAGATTCGCTTGAACTGATTTTTTTGTGATTATCTATGTTCACGCGGTAAATTAAAACACAATTGTCGCAAGTTTTGAACATTGTTATATTTTTACATTACATGAATGTTTTAGTAAAAAAAACTAAAATGTTGTTATTGAATCTGCATTTTAATTTTAGAATGGAAAGTTTTAATCCAACATGATTTATAAACTAAAATTACTAAATACAAACATAAAATCCCACACTATACTTCTACAACATTACTAAGTACAAGACGCATCGTGCATACTTTTTCTGCGTCGCGTTAAGTGTCACTGTTTAAGGCTCAAAAAATATCTATCTCATAAAATGTCATACCAAAAAGAGAGATAGATATATACGAGTATTTGGCGCCCCCTCCTATAACCATGTTATAATGGCTAAATTCTAATCGGTGTCTGGTACTATGTTTTTCTAAGCAGATCTAAAGAGTATGACCTGTCCAGTAAGTGAATTACATACTTACTTAATGTACAGTACGAGATTCCAAATTTAAAATCTCGCTCCTTACTAGACAGTTGTGAATAAGTCTCCGGTAGAGTTCACTTTCTGGATACTTTTTAGAGATGTTATGGCAACATTACATACCATTTTTAAGAAATGTACTTAACAAGCCTTGGCAACAACTAGGAACTGATGGACTTACGTATGTGGATGTACTCGTAGATTGTTCGTCCATCAATGCCGTTTTTGCTGGCCGCTGCAGCAATGCACTATTGATCGCGTTGACTTACTTAAGTTTGATTATTATTTTTCTCACAGCTGAAAGATACCGCTATATTAAGCAGATATAGATTTCAATATGATACTTCTACGCATTCCTGAGAAAAAGGTTCTGGACAGACAAAAAGACAGACAACAAAGCTATCCTACCCTAGTGATATGGGTTCCTTTTTCATTTGTAGATACGGAACCCTAAAAACATACCTAACACCGTACCACGACCGTCATTACGATATTGAATTTTACACGTTCTGTTTTTCTTTATTTTGTGCAAGTTTTGTACTAATGAAAACTGTGTCTGAAAACTCGATGTTTATCTGCTTCTTTCTAAAGATATATTTTTAGTTTAGCGACAGATTTCTTTAGAAATGAATGGAATGGGAAAACATGGAAAAGCAAACGAACTTAATGTTTTGCGGCCTTAATATGAAAACTTTTACCTACCGCCAAAATAAAAAAGCATACCTTTCATTAAAACTCCGAGTAGAACTTATCTCCAGCAATATTACAAGTTATTATTTACTAAAACATTAAAAAAAATTCTACATTTTGGCTTTCAAGATATCACTGAAAATCTTCTGGCCCGGAAAACGATATTTCTCACAATAAATTAGGTCAATTGATGCTATAATAGTCTATCACTGCCAATACAACCCTATAAAACTCTTCTGGGCTCAGGTCAAAGGAGAAGACGCTGCGAATAATAATACATTCAAGATAGCAGATATTGAAAGCCTCCTTCACAAAGCTATTGATAGTGTTACACAGTAACACTGGGTCAAGTGTGTGAGCCATGCCCAGGAACTTCAAAACACTGACTTACAGAAAGCCATTATAAGAGATCAAGCACCATTCATAATCAATCTACAGGACGATACAGAGGACGAAGATTCCGATGAGGAAGAATAAACGTTATTTATTTAACATTTATTACAAACGGCCCTTTTCAAGCCCACAATACTATCTACTATGTTTCTATCTGATTTCATTCTTATCGATATGCGCCTATAACCATCTTACGCACATCACTATGCGGCTCCATAAGACCCACGATTGCGAGCGAGATAGACATAGTGAACTGATTTATGGCCGCATGACTCAGTTGGTAACGCGGTGACTATAGTCTGGGCTATGTGAAGAATGGGTCAGTGCACCGTTTCGGAAATTTCACGAGTCTAAAATGCTTTTGGTTTTATTGCAGTGTGAGGAGTAGCATCGTTGAGATAAAGCAGGACGCATTTGTTTCTTGCGATTTTTCGATTATATTTATTCCCAACGGGGCAAATAAACGTATATGTTTCTAGAGAAGTATTTCCAGAACTGTTTAGATATAAAAAAGAATTTTGAGAATTGGTTCACCCAGTCGAAAGCTATGAGGTAACAAACATTAAAAAACAGTCGAATTGAGTATTTCCTCCTTTTTTGGAAGTTGGTAGATAAAAACAAATATTTGAATGGATTTATTATTAATGTAATAATAATAATATGGATCTTGTTGAGTCTGAAAATAAATAAATTTGAATATGAATTTTGAAATTTGAATTTGAATTAGGCTTGTTACTTATGTGTATGTAGAAAAGATACTTTTCATCGTCTTCATCATTCATTTTCACAAGGCTGAAACCACGGGGCGCAGCTAGTGCAATATAAACAGTAGTTACGCTTATATTCCAACTACAGCTACAACTAATGTAGCTCTGAAACAAGCAGCAAACTAAGTCTTAGCACAACATAAACAGTACTTTTGCACTAATATTGATGACTGGCAGGAAGCTTATTCAATCCTATAAGGAAGGCGTAAAATCACTGGGCACTTTTTTGGATGACTTTTTGCCTTAAATTAGCTCATGCTATTTTGGACTAGCTGATCCGCCAGCGGCTTCACATGGTCTTGGTGTACATGGTGTGATAGAAGCGCCTTTTTGGAAGCTCGGGGTCCTGGGTCCTGGGTTGTATCCCCGGGTTGGGCAGTTGTTGGGATTTTTGACAATGAAATTCTCAATAGCAGTCTGGAACAGTGTCCCGTAGATTTTTTCTTTTTACTGGATAGGTTGGCAAACGAGCCAGCGGCTCACCTGATGGTAAGTAATACCGTCACCCACGGAAATCCGCAATACCAGAGGTCTCGAGGATGCGTTACCGACCTTTGAGGAAGGACGATAGGAAGGAATAGATAGAAGCGGTAAAGGTTGGAGGGGGAGGGGGAAGGAGAGGGAGAATGGGGAAGGGGGGAATCGGGACTCCGGAACCTCCCACAAACCGGCGCAATAGTAAGCTATGTTACTTCACGTCGGTGTCTTGTGGGAGTGTGGTACTTCCCCGGTCGTGCCGGCCCATTCGGCTGTGGGGTTACAACGTGGCACTACCACTGAAAAATGAGATGGCAATAGGCTCGCCTCCTATTACATTGGACCAAAAATATATACGGTGAAATGCAGGTATTTAAAACACCGCTGCTTACCACTTCGAGGATATATACTCGTAGGTGTGACGATTTGTTATGTTGTGTTTAAAAATAACATGGTATTGCATTATTTTCATTTAATCGTAAATATGTGTATATTTGCAAAACTTAAAAGACGTGTTACATTGTTAATTATCGCGGTTATTAGCCACACCATAAAAGTTCATGCGCGCCGACCGGTCCGGTCCGGACCCGTTCCCTTACAAGCCCAGGATCATCGTGAGCGAGCTCGATACTTCATCGATGACGTCACCGAAAATGCTCACGCCGTGACCATAACGCTCGCGGATCAAAGGTGGGTTTACGCGTTCATTGCGAGCTGTCACTGTCAAACATCAAATGTATAGGGTTCTAACGAATTTTCCCAGAACATAAGGCGCGCATTTCGCGACCGCGTTTCGTTTCCGCGTGTTCCATACTTGTTGGATTCAATGTATTCTATGCATTGGAACCAAAGCAACGGCAAACCGGGGCGCAACAGTTGTGAGCGTTGACGGGGCTTAATGAAACGTACGTAAATGGGTACCGTGTCACAATTCGTTACCTCGTCACAATATAGGCATTCTATTCTATAACATACCTATGCTTCTTATATTTTTCTATTATATATTTCTCTATTATTCTTTATGATTTTTCTAGTGTACTTCTGCTGAATTCATACCAATAATTCGATTAACACCGTATATATCTTCGTGAAATCATGAGTGTCCTCCATACCGTCCGTCTACAGGTGCTTAGTTAGCTAACCGAGGACCCGGAGCAGGGACAGTATTGACACTCAATTAAATAAAATACTGGGACTACGAGAAAGTCGCATACAATTTAGCCAGTTGGATAAGCTTCGTATACTCTGTTGAATAGAAAAAGGTGGACTTTCAGATTTCCAATCATTTTAGATCATATTCTTGTTTATGTTTATTTTCTACCGACTTCCAAAAAGGAGGAGGTACTCAGTTCTACTGTATATTTTTTTTTTATGTTTGTTACCTCATAACTTTCGATAAGGTGAACCGATTCGCAAAATTCTTTTTTTAATTGAAAGCTGGTGATTCCCGTTTGGGTGGTCCCATTTAAATTTCATCAAATTCGGTCTAGTAGTTTTTGAGTTACACTCCAATAACTGAACATAATGGTAGTGGCTATAAAAATTTTCAAATTGTACTTGTGGTATGTCAGATACCAACACATATTAGGAATCATAGATAGGGATAACTGCAATCAGCCTGCTGAGTGAGGCACAAGAGGTGCCTCTTAGTGCTCACAGTGCATTTGTTGCAGTGTTATCATTATGACCATTAATGCTATTCAAAGTGATTGCATCTTTTTGGTTTTTAGTCAGCTTTTACGGGATTATGCCCATGTGCCCCCCTAGTCTGCCCTCTCAGATTTAACGTTTATAGATTTTAAAAGTTTTATCTGTCCCCCTATCAGCAACAGGGGGACAGATAGATACCTTTTGTATAAGTATTTAGAACAGTCAAATTCTCAAGGCAGAAAGTTCAGGGGGCCTACTCCCACCTTTTAGGAATCTATCATGAATCAGGAGCGTTTTGTAATAAGCTTAGAATAATCATACTTACTATCGTACTCCCACCGACACAAAACGGTCAGCCAAATTTAATGGTAAGCAAAATAAGTAGTATATATGAATACTATAAGAGATGAGAGTACGGATCTTAAAAAATTTGACATTGGAACAATGAAACTTAGTGTCAAAAGTCACGTCAAAGTACCCAAATTGAGTGAACTATTTGATACTACGTCATCAAAACGCCTATCGTAATCCATTATTATTTCAAGCTTGCTATATTGACGTGGTGGTACCAAATTTAATGGTAAGGTTGAAACAAGATTACTTTAAGAGGTGCGAGTAGGGCCCCAGGTTTCGCCGGTGGTGAAATTATGATTCGTCACATTTAAAAATAATTTGTCCGTGTATTTAGGCTTGACAAAAAAACATTATGACAAAATTAGGACTTAGCGAATTTTACATAGTAATTAAGGACTTGACAAAAAGTCTAGACGGGGCGATATGGGCCTAGACACAAGACAACGCAGGGCGTTTATTAAGTTAGTAAGTACTTACATTTTTGTAAGTGCTGGGCCCGTTATTTATATTCTTGTTTCATTTATATTGTTGTTTGTAATATTAGCAGAATTATAACAATTTCCGAAAAAAAGTAATTCCAATTGCAAATACAAAATTCGTATTAAAAATAATGAATGAGTTTCAAAAGAATCCACTGCCTAGCAAACTGAAAGATCTTTTTGATTCTAATTTTTATACTAAAAGTGCGGGAATCATGTTCAATCATTCACGTGTATCAAGCTATGGTTCACTATGCATTGTTCGATGAAATAAACAAAAAAAAATAAAAATTCGCAACACGGCTATCTAACGCAAAAAGTCGTGGTATATATATTTTTTTTACCCGGTTAGAGATATAGTCATTTCGATGTTAAAAATAACGTGATTTTCATTCTTTTTTACTGAGAAATACGGGATTACTCACGCAATAATTGTCAGATAGATCCGAATAAAGTTTCGACCACTTCGACAGGCGTCCCGAACACTTGTAGCGTTATAGCCGTTGACCTACACTGCATTGCTTAACTATCAAGAACAGTGCCTACACTAATTACGAGTAAGATAAATAAAAAAGAAACTTTAGATATAAATACTGATATAATAAACAAAAAGGTTTAACCTGGGTTATTCACACTTCAGCTGATGTGTCCGTATGCCCTGACTGTCATTGACTATCCAGGTCCAGGGCATATCCAAGTCCTGCACAGGATTGAGCAGGACCAGCAACTTAAACTCGCCCAAGTGGGACGCCCACAAATACTCCAAATTAGCGACATCCACAGCAGATATATAAACGTAATCTAATTGTTTCTTTTCATAAAAAAAATTAAATCCCGTAATTTTTCGGGCAATTTCCCTCTACTCCGCTAGACAGAAAGGTTAAAAATGCTTTCATGGGTAGGAATGAAAAAGCGTGATCCATTAATATATTACACACTCCTTGAAAAAGACAGTAAGTAAAGTAAGTAGTACATCACTTTGCTCTATTGTCAATAGTTTCCGCAGTGTGCGCGATATATGGATTTTTTGGCGTTACTATTGCTTATTTTAAAATGAAAAAGTAGTTATTGTGACATAACTGTAATAGTAAGACTTATGGTATAGCGGACTTTATTGTAGATATTCATAATCTCTATAAAACTACAGTACATTGCTCTATTGTCAATAGTTTCTGCAGCGTACGCGATATATGGATGTGTTTTTGTATTTTTTTTTAAATTATCAGTCACATTATCGAAGTTTTCATACGGAGCCCTAAATTTTTGAAAATATTATATATCCTATGTTACTCAATGATAATGAAGCTTTCTAACGGCAAAAGAAATATTTAATTCGAAGTAGTGGTTTTCAAGTTTATTCGTTACGTTTTTTGTATACAAAAATACAAATCTATCCTCTTTATAATATTAGTGTAGATCTCTGAAAGATTCGAGGGAGCCACAGATCTCCAGGTAGATAGGTACAACAGCAAAACTTTTACAGCGGCATTTTATTTGAGTTCTAGTTGCAGCGTTGAGTGAGCCAACCCTATTCCAGTAGTTGCGTCACACAAAGTTCCCCCCCAAAGATGCAACTACGCGCATGCGTCAACTAACACAGACGTAACTTACTCCTATTTCCAGACGCTATACATTGCACTGTTGTGTTCAATGTGTGCTGTAAGCGTGTTATATATATAAATACACACGCACACGTTTACGTACTGTTGCACACAAAAATACATCATGATCGCAAAGCCGCCGAGATAATCGCTCATGGCGTATACCATTGCGCGTTTTACACTAAGTAACGGTTACACGACTTAAGTGCATACGTTGTTGTTGTAATTCATGAAACCTAACAAATATTTACTAACGAGTATTCCTCGTTCAAATGGGGCAAAATGGTGAAGTATATTTTTTTACAGAGATAACTCATAACGGGAAATATGTCATATGTCATCATAGATGTCTATTATTAGATAGGTCAGATTTCACCTGTAACGCAAAGATTGGAATGGTTCAACTTGGTTTTATTAAATCGGTCTATACCACTAATATTTGGTCTACACCAAGATTAAGTAAAATACCCCAAATGGTGCATTAAGGTATATGATGAATTTTTCACTTTTACCCGATGTTACCAATAATTCTAAGCTTGAAAGTTTCTCTGATCTACTCCGTACTAGTTCCTACAACTAACGTTCCAAATCCAAATCACTTAACGCCCATGGGCGTTTCATACAACATTTCAGCCCCGGGGATGTAATGCCTTGCTTTGCGTCGAGACAAATTCGAGCAGGTGGTATGAAAAATACTTGCAACGCAAGAGATGAAGTAAAGTAAAGTATCAGGCCATTACGTTGCTAACGCAACTGGCTATATTGAGACTCAGATCTTCCTCTCAGAGAGAGCGTGTGGGCCATAATCCACCACGCGAGACCAGCGCGGCGTGGTGAATAGGCTCAAAATATTCAGGCCACCGACATAGCCTAACGATTGTTACGCTAATATTTAAATACAAAGCTATAGTCTTTGAAACCAATGCACTCGCAATATTATTATCATTGCTGTCATTCAATTCTAACAACATGTCTGCTATTAGTATATTCTGTGTCGCATGCCTTCCGCTTTTGTATTTCAACACAAGCAGCTTCCGATTCAACTTCGTTGGAATACTCTCATTGTCTTACTTACTCGTATTATTATCACAAACGAAACATAGTTTCTCCGTTTCGCTCACCTTTAAGCCATTTTACATAATGCACATTATTAAAAATTCCTGCATTCAGACTTGTTTTTCAGGCAAATGGTACCAATAGAGCATTTGACACAAGACACGTGCGATATAGTGCCCGCTACGCCTTGCGTCTCAGTTGGGTGATAAAAAGGCGCCTTATTAATACAGTACCTGAATGAACAGGCTGTGCTCGGTTTGAATACAAATACAAAATAGCTTATCCAATATATACTTAGTCCAAACGTGCAAAATATCGGTGTGTTTGCAGTGCATACAACGTTGGTTTTTAGAAAATCCAACAATTTGTTAAGACGCTACATCTCACATGAAAGCTCATGACACTTCTACCGTATAGAATAGTCCTCATAGGTACCCACACTTGTGTTAGTATTAAATGTGCAGTTACTTATTTATTTATTTAACATTTGTTTATTTAATGAATAATACTGTTGAAAATAATAGGTGATTGTCCGCCATTTTTCTGTCTATCTGCGATCCGCGGTGCATACAAATTTAGACACACGCGTATGTATATAGAATGTATTTAGGAACAAATTAAGTATATCAGCGTATACAAAATATTGCGTTACATACATAGCTAGTAATTTAGCTTTTAGTAAATTATGGTACAAGTGTGTAATGTTGGTGATTACTGATGAGGCGTCATTGAGACCTGCAGGCCTAATCAAAATTCAAGCAGGCGTGTTTCGGTACACGCTACAGACAAAAATGTGTCTACGAACTTAGCGCGACGTCACCTGACTTTTCCACAGGTAATGTCAACGCCATGCATTTTGGTGTTGTCGTTTGGCGTTAACGTTAACAAAAACGTCTTTTGCCTAGTTAGAGAGCCGAGGATGGGTAGTCATCAATACACACGTGTATCATACGACATTTTTCAACACGCTTTTTAAGAAAAGAATACTCAAAAATAAATAAATGTAGTGGCGGAAAAAAAGTATCAGTTTTCTTATGCGCGCGTCTAACAATGGCAATCGGCTATAGAATAAAAGAATGTGGTTTCTTTATTTTTTGGCTTTTCGCGGATAGCGTTTTAGCCACGTACAAAATGGGGAATTTCAAGTTGTTTTTTATAAAAACTCTTTGATAAAGATAATTTATCAAAGAGATAACAAAAGTTATATTTGAGTGAAAGATTCATATACTAAACACGTACAAGTTGAAATTATCTATTTCAATAAAAAGTTGCATAAAATGAGCAAGCAATAGGTACATTAATTTATTTGTACTGTTGAACACGATCTTTTTTGTATCGAAACTCTTTTAAGAACAAAGCAACTCAACCAATAAAATAAAAGAACTCTATAACTCACTTGTGAATAATAGCAATGAAAGTCACAGTTTCATTACATATGTTATTATGTGCCTAATTGCCGTGAAATTAGTGCCACTTTATGAGCAAGTGTGTTGAAAAATATATTTTAATGGCATGTACACTCTAGATACAGTGGGCCTAGCGCGAAAATTGGCTCAATGTAACAACTGTGGCACAAATAACTCATACTGTATACGTCAACGATACGATTACGTTACATACGAAAATTTTCATACTAGGCCCACTGGCATCGCCAGTACTTTGTTTAAATCCCGCTGTAAATAGTTTATGATATTTTATCCAATTGCAATCAATGAAATGTGTTTGTTTGTGTTGTATAAATGATTTTTTATCTACTTTTAACATAAACTTACCGTTGTCTCGGCCTTTCCGTTTCTTCTTTCCCCCCGAGCTGGACTTCGATGTTTTTTCTGATTTGTCTTTACTTTTCCAACGGCTTAGCATTTTCACTACACTGTCAGTTCACTTTATATCATCGAAGTTTCATTTTTATTTTATTTTCTTTTAACACTGCCTTCCTTTGACTACACTTATTCACTATTACACTTAACTTTTTATTTTCATTGTAAAAAAATTTTTTGGAACACTTTTATCACTTTTTGTTACATAAACTATTTTTGTATAAAGTTATAAAAAACAATTCCTATTGTGCATTAAATATGAAATTAAAATGTCTTAAATCCCATCTCCATCCACCTATAATATATTAAAAAACATATGTATTGAAATCTTGCTACAAAACAAAAAAAAATAGGAATTCTCAGCCAGAATCTATTGTTCGCACATCAATCGCCGGGCGTTGGAAAACAAAATATACCAATAACCTACATCCTCGACGAAGCCCTAAAACAAAGCATAACTGAAAAACTTTTCAGCTGACGTAAAATTTATGTGAACCAATTTATGAAATGAAACCAACTTAAAGGTGCCATAAGAATGGGTAAGCTCGTATATTTGCAAGCTTTTTTTATTCATACTCTATATTATAGATTAAGATAACATATACGTATTTTATAATATAGATTAGATTATTCAGATTGCGCAAGCAAATTACCGCACAAAAGGTTATGTTTTTTATGTGTTTTGACACAACTTTGAACCGCCATGTAATAATTTGTCTTATACCTTGGATAGTTTATACATTATACTCTTCTGTTATATATTCCAAAAACTTGGATGGATTTAGCTAGTGTGTACCACCTGACACCCACAATCGCAATATCCATATTAAGACCGATTTCAAGTTTACCATCATTATTCTAATTAATTCGGCAAATTAATTAACCCAAATAAGTGGCAGTATTTTGTTACGTGTAGCTTAAATCAAAGGCTATGATTATGTGTTTTATTACCGGTCCCAATCCTGACTTAATGATTTGTTCTTGAATGCAAATGTTGCAAATCTGCAGTTTGACGAACGACTTACGTTCAAATTAACTTACGCACAGGCGAAAATGTGTCCACACCTTATGTGCCCTTTACAGCAACTATTAAGGGAACACACTTATCAGTGATATAAAACGCAATAGTATTAAAACTAACTCGGTTCAGGTGATCCCTAAATTGTTGAGGTAAATTAATATTAGCCATAGTGCCAGCCCTACGGAATCAAGTGCCGAATGTCATTCGTATTCGTAACCGCTACAGAAACATCTACGTGACTACAAATCCCTAACGCGTAGCATGATCGTAGCACATAGCTACAACTTCCTGGTAACTGAATTTTTATCTTCGCAGTAAACTTGCTCTCGTGTTAAACATGTGATTACCTGTTGCTGAGTAATTGATCAATGAAGTAATTACTTGACTATAGAATACTTCAACATAAAATCTTATTCTATAGTCTAGCAATTAACGTTAATTACTTACTAAAAGTAAATGCTTATGTAAGTAATGACATAACTCTATCAAAATTGGATGTATCTTTTTACACTTGTATTAGGTTGTTGTCACGGGATTTTAATTTTTACAGCATGATAAATCCTTTACAGTTCAGCCTTGTGTGCGAATGTCATTTTCTTCCTATTTTCTTTCTGCAGCCGGTCAGTTAGTCACACATTATCTATTATTAGTTTTCATCATTGAAAAAGTGGTAAATATTTTGCCTCAATCTATGTTATTTTAAGGAAATAGCTAAAAAATATTGTAAACTCACTAATAAAATATATTCTTTAATTAACTTTATGTTATTTAAATTTGGCATCGCGCTGTATTTGAGTGAGAGAATTGAGTGTATAGAAAGATGGAACATGGTCCAATAGAAATGTGAAAATAGAACTAGTTTTTTAATGATTTGACAGTTGTCATATGAAAATGATTCTTCCTATCGCTGAAATGTATTACTTTCAACCCGCTTCTCAGGCAACTTCAGAACTACTTTCCGAGTAATGAAATGGTTATTTATTAAAAAAAGAGTAATTATTTAAAACCAAATTTAAATTTACCATCAATCACAGTTTCAATTAACTAACAAATCGGACGCTTTTCAAACTAAATGTACACAAGTTGTCATCACATACACACAAGCTCAAATGAGCTTGTGTGTGCAATGCAATTGTGTGAAAATACCCATTGCACATGCGCCGCAGCTTAGCCACAGTATAAAGATGCAACAGTATGGAAACTAAGCCTAGTTGATAAAATAATTTTCTATGCTCCGTTGAAGCAATGTTTGTCACGTTAATGTTTTACGGTATTGTAAAGATGCAACAATATTGGAACTAAGCCTAGTTAATTAAATAACTACTTACGCTTTTATTTAGCCGTTTTAGCAAGCATTAGGGTTGTCACTTTTGAAGTTTTATGGTATTGTTTTTTTTTAAGTTACACATTCTATGTTTTATAGTGATCTAGTTAATTAAATCTAGTTAATTCTAGTTTACAAATATAATTTATGTAGGTGTTTCATGGCGTCGGTTAATTTTGATAGTTTAAAATACGGAAAAAAGAATAGTATTGACAAGCGAAAACTTGTAGATTATTATATATTTTTATATTATCATTATGGCGTAACCTTTTACAAGTTTTGGCGAGAGCGTTTGATACCTAGTAATAAAAAAACCATTCCATAAAAACACCTTTATTCTTTTATAAATTACAAATTACTGACAGCAAAAAAAGTTGAGTCGCTCAGCCGCCACCTTGTATTTCTATTTTGTCAGCACTATCAGCTTCAATACCCTCGAAAACTATAAAAACTATACCCATGACGAAAAAGTTGAAAATTTCACACAGATGCCATTTTGGATTACTATTTTGGCAGCACTATCGACTTCAACACCCTCGAAAACCATTAAAACGACACCCATGACGAAAAAGACGATAATCTAATTGTAGCCGCAATGTTGTATCTCTATTTTGTCAGTACTATCGGCTTCAATACCCTCAAAAACCATAAAAACGACACCTATGACGATATAGTTCATAATATTACAGCCGCCATCTAAGATTTGTATTTTGTGTTATTTGTAACGAATTTATCATTACCGATCATACAAGAAGACTATTACAAGTGTAAAACAATAAATTATTCTCACCTTTAAAACTTAATTCGGCAGGAAGTTTAAAAAATGATAGCCCCGGTTTTGTTACAGCAGAATTCCAATAGCCGTATACTACGCAATACGCACGTGGCATTTTTTTAAAAAAGATCGCGTAAATAAACTTATACGTGACCTAACATATCATAAGATGTTAGCAGTCAGTCAAGTGTAACATTTCATATTTTAGATTTTTTAGATTACGTATATAAAAAAGGTTATGATGTAGAAATAGTTTGTAACACTCACTACTGACGGCACCGCGAGAACCGCTTAGGGGTCTCGTCAATGCGCATGTTCGTGTGAGTGGGCCGTTTCGAAAGTTTCTAGATAGTTTCCGTACTGTTCTCTATGTTTTACTGTGGCCTAGCTTAGCTTCTTTTGACGTCTCTTTCTTTCGTGCTCCGAAATGGTATTGCTGTTTCCTTCATACTATGGCTATGATCGCTTCACTACACACGCGCGCAAGCTGGATGCAACTGTGGTAGGGAACTAAATCAGGGTTCCGTAGTACGCGCGAATGCTGGTAACCAAAGTAAAGT
The DNA here is from genome assembly GCA_917880725.1 of Selenia dentaria. Taxonomy (NCBI): domain Eukaryota; kingdom Metazoa; phylum Arthropoda; class Insecta; order Lepidoptera; family Geometridae; genus Selenia; species Selenia dentaria. The sequence goes on from OU862876.1 coordinate 37,941,291, forward strand.
ATCAACTTAATACCACAGCATATAAATAAGGTTCACATAGACTGTGATAATACTGTCCTAATAATAATAATAATACCGGTTACGAAGTAGGTACCTATGTAAAGTGTTGGTTTACATCGAAATATGGGTTTTATATGTAGAAAAATTTAGTTTTGTAAATATTCATTTGAACCTAAGTAAGGTTATATATGTTATATAATAAATACACTAAATATATATCATATATATGTAGTGTATTTATTACCCTATACATAATTTAAAATAATAACTTGATATTAAAAAGCCTACTCACTTATATAAGTGATCCGTAGACATTATCCTAATTTTGTATTCTTAATGCTACTTACATAATCCATCAAAGGCCAGACACAATAGAAATTTCATTGTTATAATGACACATGAGGGGTTAAAAAATACTATTAAAGAACACGAATTAAATAGCCTACCTACAGGACATAACACACAATAAAATTAATAGAATTGTTTTAAAGTTTGTTCGTATAATATTATAATATTTGTTTCGATGTCAACCGTGATGTTTACAAACATCAACGACCCCAAAACGTTTATTGCCCGTGGTCGGATCGCGGAGTGCTACTGATCGATCCTTTTTTTATTTGCCTGGAGTTCTATCAATCGGACTAAAGGCAAATCAAACTACCCATACTCCTATCTCTATATATTTAAAAAAAATATTATATTTTCCAATAACTAAAATATTATATTAAATATTATAATGACACTGACTGAATCCAGTATAAATTCGATATCGAGTATAATCGAGTCGATTAATTCGATTCATAGTGATAGTTTTCAATTGACATACAAAAAATATTCTCGATTCGCCTATTTTTGATGTGTTGATTTTTTTTTTTCAAGCGATTTTGTCTTGGTGTACTGATTTTGATGACTCTTGTTTTATTCGAAAGCTGGCGCTTCTTGCGTGGTCGTATTTAATAATAATGAAATAGATCAACATCTGAGTTTTTTATATCATAATTTATTTGAGCATCGGGTATTATGGAATAGAAGTAAGTTTTAAACTTTGTTAAAATAGTTATCTATTTTTATAACAATTGCAAATGAAGTTGCAAAATGCCGGCATACATTTTGAATATTGCGCGTTAAAACTGCGTTGTTAAACGGTAGTGATTTATTATTAATTATTGTAAAATTTTATGGTGTTTAGAGTTATAAACAGCAAAATATATTTAAGGTCGCGGAGACAAGCAATAAATATGTTTAAATCGTCTGGGGTTTCAAATAAACATGTTATTTTATATAAAACCTTAATTTATTTATTAACATAAATAACATAACTATATATATATTAAATATATAAAACATGTATTTTTTATGTTTCTAAATATATCTATAAAAAGTAGTACTACGGGTAAAATAACTATCTTGATCCTACTACAACCAGTAGAACCAGTACTAATACCATTCAATATTTTTACAACGATGGTCCGAATGATAGAACTACAGGCAATAAAAGCCCGTGGATCGACTAGTAGAACTCCGCGATCGGACTACAGGCAATATAAACGACCCCAGAAAAACATAATATTTCTCTGCTCGTCACACAAATATTAGTGTAGCAAAACATCGTTTAGGTATGGCTTAAATTAAACCTGGGGTGTATTTAGGACTACAGATCAGCGACGACGGTGATTGCGGACTTTTGCGGTTGTGAGAAGGGCCCAAATGTCGAAGACTGCGGTCAAAAGGCTGGAAAGAATATGGCGGCTAATCCCCCTAAGCCGTAGTACCAAAAAAAATCTCATACACACCCTTATTGTTTAAATTTTTCTCTATGGCTCTGAAACCTGGACACTGAAAGCTTGTGCGCTCTAGGATTGACGCGTTTGAAATGTGGTGCTGGCGCACTATCCAGGACGGAACGCCTGACAAACGAATCAATCCTAAAGCAGCTAAATATACACGACTCGCGACAATCTGCAGGCAGAAAGTCCTCAAGTTCATCGGGCACACAGTTGGGCGAGACCCAGACAGTCTAGAAAGACTGATTATCACAGGCTGTGTCAAAGAAATGAGAGACAGGGGGCGCTCTCCGACGCGATGGACACACCACTCAAGACACAACAGAATATTAGAAAGAACTGGAGAAAAATGGTGGCACAGACTCCACACTAAAAAGAAGAAAAAATAAAAACGTTTACTGTAGTCTCAACAAGAAGACATCATAAATAAATTCAAACTTACATAGTTATAATAAATACTTACGTATTTCTTATATGTAATCCAGAAACGGAGCTCATTCAAACGATAGTACATTACCAATTATCTCCCTACCTATCGTGCCATTTTATTTTGTTCCTTGTGTACGTGAATGTATTTTATTCCTGAAATAGTAGATTAGTAGCCAAGGGCTGTAAGGCATCAATTGCAGCCGAGCTAACTACTCTGCTTTACATCTCGATTGTGAGGTAAATAGAAAAAAACCGGCATTAATAAAAATAAAATTGATGACTATTAAACTCATACGAAGACAAGGCTGAATAGTGAAGCGACCTCTTTTGCCATTGGGCTGAATGCATGATGTCTATTGCCATGGATCATATTATGATGGATAGATGTACGCGAACTTTTTAAAAGAGTGAAGTGTTTTTTTTTATACATTTACCGCCCTGTGACTTTTCTAGCTACATTATTACCCTAGAGCGTTAATTGTTCACGTACAAGCCATTTGGGGGTAATAAGGACTTACTTACAGAATATGAGAGATGTAAATATACTTTTCATCCCCCATCTCGGAAAGAGTATTTTTGCTCTTCGATATCTGAGTGAGCCTTTTTTATCCGCTAGAGGATAAAGTACCTAAATGGAATTTAGAACATCACGTACACTAAGTTTGTGAATTCAAAACATCATTAAACCTCTTTACTTCTACCTCTGTGGTGCCTAATTTATCATACAACCTTTTTTAATTTGATAAAAACTCAGACTCGGAGCCTTCTTGGTGTACTTTTTTTTAATTGATTTCACGTCATATTGTTAAAACCTTAGGTTAAAAACTAGTTATGCGTTAAGTATTATTAGTTATAATTTAAAGATTATTCTGTAATACTTCCCTTTCATAATGTAGCAGTTAATACTTAAACTGAAATAAAAGTATTTACAACAATCACATGTAAATGTTTTTTTTTTTGCTTTTAGGCATTTCCTCGCTGAGGTGGGATGAAAAGTTACGTGTTGCATTCGAGTGCAAAGATTTTTCACCTCGTGCTCTTTTAATTCCCTCGCTAACGCTCAGGATTCTAATTTATGAATTTAAGAGTCCATCGCTTGCTCGGTCATAAAAATTGAGCACACGGTTAAAACGCAACTTTGCACTCATATATAACAAATGACTATTAAGTACGCTTTCTTTTCTATGATTTTGAAGAATGTTAAGTAAATCTTTTCAATAAATAAAAGACAAAGTAAAAAAGCCTTGTGATATAATAATTTATATTTTTGTGTTTGTTATTATTTTGTAAGCATATTAAAAAGTAGAATCAAAATATTAATTTATTTTTAACAGAAATTTTAACACGTAGCAAATTGGCACGTTATTGAAAATGTGTAAAAACTTCTCCTGATTGCCCAAAGTTATGAAAACATACATCTACGATTAGATTTCTATTAAATAATACCTAAAGGAAAGGACTTAATATTATATTAAGTTCTTTAAATAAGCTATAAATTGTGCTCAATATACAATAATGCTTCTTATAGAAGTATTGAATGGGATAATGATATATATATATATATATATATATATATGTACCTATAACACACCTACTTCACATATTTTATTTTTAATAGTTTTAGTATTAGTTTATAATTTGTTTATTTTGCTTTGTTTTGCCGTATTTTAAAATAATAGGATTTAAGCCTGCAATAAAGATGATTATTATTATTATTATTATTATTATATGTCATTAAAATTCTACACATAAAATTAAGGTATGTAAATTCTAACCCAGTATTATACGAAAAAGAGTGCAAAGTAAGGTCATTTCAATTAATACCAACTACCTATAATTGATAGTTTTTGCATTATAACATTCAGTAACCCATAAAGGTATAGTAAATATCCATTTATTATGTGCCCAGCCCAAAACACATAATAAATTATATACGGAACCAGAAGTGCAGCACCCGGAGAACCTACGAGTGAAGCATTGCTTTCGTGTAGGTATACGGAACTTAAACGCACACCAATGTAGTTTCGCAACTGATACCGTAGTAGATGCACGGGCAAGGCAGATATATGACATCGCAGTAATTCAGTACATAGCCGCGTCCGTTAGCGCCGACACACGCTACACGCACTTAAAATTAATTATTCGTCATTTCTAGTACAGTAGTGGCACAGATAATTCATAGTTTGTACTGAATACGTGAACTATTGTTGACGTATTCAATATATATTTTCATTCTCGGCCCACTGAACAAAAACAAAATGACTAATATTAAAGTTGGACTATGCCATTTCGTGGTAGTGGTGATACTATTGGCTTTATTTTTAGTATTTATGCACGAAGTTTATTTGGTAAATACACTTCAAAATAAGGTATGTTAAAGTTTTTATAAAACGTTTATAAAATGTAAGTTTGAAATTTAAATAGATTTAAAAATTTATAGAAAGAATGTATTTTTTTCAGGACACTAATGATAGCATGCTTCACATTAATTGATATCCATATAGGTGAGTCAAGTTAATTTGTGAAGTTTTCTTTAAATTATCTATCTTATATCTTCAACTACAAGAGATGCGTCGCTCATTACTTTTTTAATTTCTTTAACTTAGTTTGCCTTTGATTTTATGGCCACATAAATTATATGAATTTAAATATACTGCGCAACTATACATAGATAACATGCTTATACGTGTGCCTTTTGATTAAACTCACAAGTTAATTATTATTTTATTTAGGTATTTGTTTCTTTCATATAATAAGAGATAAGCTTATTGAGAGAAAATTTTAAACATATGGTGACAAGGACATTGCGGTCAGGATACCTACATTAGACTCTACAATAGAAGTTCATGAAATTAAGGACACAAAAGCTTTTTAATACTAGCTGACCTCAAAAATATTGTTTTGTGCATTAGAAAAGGCCCTTTCGTTTTTTTTTTCACTTTCGGTGAACATATTTATTCGGTCTTTTAAAATAGACCTATTGGATATAAGAAATTCTGAAAGCAAAAAATTTACTGATCGATTTACCGTAGGTCCCCAAGTAATAGTACTTATATTCATATATTGGACATAAATGGGTCATATAATATATTGAATGATATAAAAAAAAAATTAAAATATATTTTGTTTGCGCTTGTACGTGTAGTGATAGTTAGTGTCTTTTCTCGTCTGTAAATTAGTTTAATACGTTTGTGTATGACGTTAGTTTGTTTATGAAATTGTGTGCATCATTGCAAGAATTGCAGTGGCCCGACGATTACAATTTCCAATTTAATTACAACAAAAACTAAAAAATACAATTTTGACATTACATTATATTATATTAGAGTTTTTCTTTAATAACACAAAATAAGATTGCGTAGACTCATTCAAATTGTGAGGAATAGATATTGACAAAAATTTTGATCTAGATCACATGTAAACATTTTATTTAGCTTCAATTATGCGCCATAAAAAAAACGACAAATACTGAAACTGCACTTTTGGCATACTACGTGTACTGTCATGCCAGGAGTCATACCAAAAACTAACAACGAAGTTTCGTTTGACGCATTTCACGTTTTCTACTGTGAACAGTGTGCCAATTCTCGCCAACCCAGGCGGGTTGGCGAGTATTAAAAAAAAACCCCATGAACATGACAAATGGAACCAGGCCCCCAGTCCCCGGCAGCCTCGGTATTCCTGGCTACCGTAGCGGCCACGGTAACGGCGAGGCAGGGGGTGAAAATCCCCGGCAGGCATATAGGCTGCTCAATATACAAATATGGAAGTCCTTGCGACCTGACATCCGGACTTTTAATGCAAACCGTATTAAGAGGATTGCATAGCTAATACTTTCCGTACTAAAAAAGAAAACTCTTTTCTACCTCTTAACATTGTCCGATTTCAGTGAATTTCTTTTTCATGGAATCGTCACATTTGTTTACTATGCCCGTACGTTTTGATTTTTTAAGGTTAGTAGGTAGTAGTTAGTTTAGGTAGAAAAGAGTTCTCTTTTAGTATGGAAAGTACTAGCTATGCAATTCTCTTAAAGATACGATAGAGCGGAAAAATGGCTCCAAAGTATTTGCAAGAGACATGTCTATTGGGCAAAGCCAGTTGACGAAGCTGAAGCGAGAAGACGCCAGTGTAGCGTCGACCAGAGCAGAAGTGCTAGGAGAGGTCGAGAGTTTCTACGTACAGTTATACTCCTACCTGATAGCAGCTCGGTCAAAGACCCAAGAGCCAAGCTGACTCGAAATTATACGGAAGATATCCTGGACATCAGCCTGTACGAGATTAGGATGGCCTTGAAACAGCTTAAGAACAACGACGCGCCCGGTGGATGACCGTATCACATCAGAGCTTCTGAAAGTGGGTGGAACACCAGTACTTTAAGTCCTTCAGAAGCTTTTTAACACCGTCTTAATGGAATGTTTAACGCCAAAAGCACGGAACAAGGGTGGTGTGGTGGTGTTATTCTTCAAAAAAGGTGACAATACCTAGTTGAAAAATATCAGACCCATCTCGCTTTTGAGCCATGTTTATATTTTTAGTATTACATTTTCGGTGGCCTAGGGGTCATGGCGTCCGACGCGGATTGTAGGAAAACGCGGCTTCAAGTCCCGTCCGAAGATAATATATTTGTAGTATATTTATCTCTCTAAAAATGCAAAGCTTGGTCTTACTAAACAGGCCTTAGTGCTTTAAAAAGCATAAAACTAATATAATGAACATTGTGCTAGCTGCGGTCGACGACTGGTTAGGAACCTGTATTCAAAATCAGGTAGTTTCAGTTTCAGGTTTGTTTTTTAAATGTTAAATCTACATTGAACTAAATTTGTTTTTATATATGAGTATATATTGTATATAAAAGAACGTACAATATATTTAATTATAGGTTTGTAACAAAACTCACGACCCGGATAGGTAAATAGAGGATAATAGAAAATAATATTTTTTCACCTTAGTTTACAATATAAGTAGACTCATTAGTAGGCATTAAAAGTAAAACATATCCGGTCTTATATCCGGTATAAACGTGATCAAATTCAAATAACATAATTTAAATAATCTTTTTTTTTCTTCTATGGCCATAACGCGGCAAGCGTAACACTTTTTCAGTTTTCCAGTTTAATTTTCTTTAGATTGATAAAACATGACGTAAACTTGTATTTCTATATTTGAATACTTTTAAAAAATAAATGCGAGAAAACTTGGTATTTACAAAATAAAACTACTCGGTATAATTACGGATAATTTAGAAATCGAAGGAAAGCAGGATCAGGAAAGTGCGAAAGGTTATTTATTTGGTAATATAATAATTATCGAGGAAGAGATGAATAAATATAAGTACAAAAATAATATAGTACCAGAATAATTAAAATATATACATAATATACTCACGCATAATAAAAAAGTCAAGACGGAATGTTGTGAACAGAGAAGTAAAGCCGGTTGTCTAAACTACATGTGCGTGACTCGGTACTGTCATGGTAATTCAAATTAAATTAAAGTTATTAAAAACTTAGCAATAAATAATAAATTTAAATCAAATGATAATTAAAACTTTACGTGTTGCTTCCACGCGCCACGATAGTTCGACTGGCGAGCCAAGGCGTAGTTTCGTTGTAAATTTTGTATGTAAATATGTAAGGACACGCCGAGGCGTAGTTTCACCCGGCCTCACTTCTCTGTTCACAACATTCTGTCTTGACTTTTTTGAAACTTTACACCAGAGCAGTTTAAAGTTTCGATTTTTAGAAAAAAAAATAACATTAGCAAATTGCATTATTAATTTAAAAAGAAGGATATTACTGTTTTTATAACATATTCCCCATAATTGTTTTCATTCTTTTTTTTAATATTCCTATTTATAACAAAGATAAATGTCGCTTAATACAAAATGACCAATATTTTACTTATATTTGTTCCAGGCTAATTGACTTAACCGCCTATGATTATTGTTTCTTATTCCAGGCTTATTGACTAAATAAACTAAATAATAAATAATAACTAAATAATAAACCGCCTAAATTGATTATTTAATGTTCCAAGCTAATGCAAATAATGCATCTTAGCTAAGTTCTTTATTCAAAGAATTGGTCATATTTCATATCTAAGCTAATTGATTTAAATACCATAATTATCTCAAACTTATTAATGTATGGCTAATTACTCATAGTTTATGCAAAAGGTTTTTTTTTTAAATAAATTGTTTGGAATCCTACTTGAATAATAAAGCAAAGCTAATTATAATAATTATAATAAGTCAAATAATAAAGTAAAGTTAATTATAATAATTATAATAAGTCAAATAATAAAGTAAAGTTAATAGGTATTAAGCGACACTGGTAACAAAGAGTGTTGTTGAAAAAATTGTTTGAAACGACTATTATATATGTTTATAAGGCCAGGCTAAATACTTTAACGCACATTGCCTGTAAATTGTTGCTCCGGGAAAAATAGTTTAAACGACTGTCTAGTATTTGGTAGTGAGCTTAAGTAGGTACACAGTTCCTAAATTTGTCAATATTTTGTGTCACTTCATACATTGCAGTCCAAAATAGGCCAACAAATGCGGTTGTATTAAGTGACAAATAAGTGCTCCGATCGTCACCAAACCATCAAACGATGCAGAAAAATTCGCTGATTCCAAATATGTATTAAAGTCTATATCGCCCAGAGTGTCGCTTAATACAATGAACCCGGAACCCGTCGAATATAAACAAGCGCCCCACTGTAGGTAATAATGTTACTACTACGAGCGCAGGTTCAGCTAAAATAAAGCACACTAGCGCAACGTGAAATGTTCGGAACTAAAACTACCCTAGCTTGTGACCTAACTGGTGCTTGATGCATTGTTTTGCAATTGGGCTAGATGGCGCTGCACACTGCTTTTCTTGAATTTTCGTTAAATGTTTAGGTGTCAGTGTACTTCAGTAGGTATGATGAAATATGTTATTATTATATTCGAAAGGCCAGTGTAGCATTGCACTGCGATCATCAACCGATATATAATTATATCATATATAAACTTAAGGAAAATAAAGTAGAATTTGATACGCATATTTTCTATATAAGTACCTACTTATAATAATAACTTTTCCATATACTTTTAATTTATAGATTCGTGGTTTTTACACATTATTATATTTTTACTAGCGACCCGCCCCGGCTTCGCACGGGTGCAATGCTTATACTAAATATATTAGAGCCCACCTAAGAGATCGTGGACTTTTTTAAGACTTTTTAAGGTGTACAATACTGTAGTACATTATTTTGACCTATCTCGTAGGGTTCAGCCAGCGTTAGCAATGTAAGCGCAAAGAAATGTGTTTATTTACTACATCATAATTAAAAACCTCTCTAATTATCAGTGTTTCTCTACTATATTATGAATGTATTATACGTAGGTACATAAAAACTTCCTGAATAACTCTATCAAAAAAACCGCAACAAAATTATTTGCGTAGTTATAAATATATCAGAGCATACATAGGGACAGGCAGAGAGCGGGAAGCGACATTGTTTTATACTTTGTAGTTATATATATATATATATTTAAATAAGTACTTGTTTTGGATGATACCTGCTGAAATGCAATGACCTTTCAGTAAAATGTCTGTTAACTATGTAGTTTATGTTGTATATCTGGAGTCTCATAGCGTTTTATTTAATTCAATCGGTGAAGCAATCTAAAAAAACGTGTAGACGGAGATATAATGGTCATTGGAGGATCCCAATAATCTATCTATCCACGGTTTTTACATCTGAACGAAAACTTAGTTCACTAGGTTATTGTTGCACAGCGCCATCTAGTTGCAAAACATGAAACTACTGCAAGCGCTGGGTTGCAAGCCTGGGCCTTGCGTTACGGTACAATTTACGCTGCATGTCCTAGAACACCTTATTCCCGTAGCACCGTGCAAATGTAGTGCTTAATAGTCGACAGGAGGCGCTTATTTAATAAGTCCATATATATTTAATATTATAAAGAGTCAAAAAAAATATTTTTGTGTGTGTCTATGTTTGTAATGAATAAACTCAAAAACTCTAGTGCTGATTTCAAAAACCCTTTCATCATTGGAAAGCTACATTTACCCTGAGTAACATAGGCTATATTAGATTCATCATCATTATCCATCACCACGCGGGTGAAATCGCGGAACGCAGTTAGTAAAATATACTTATAATTAATGTAAGAATATGTTTATGACACAGAAACGTGGTCTCTTGCTATGGTCCTAATAAGTAAGCTCGCACAAATATGTAGGTACGCAGAGGGCTATTTTTCGGATTCCCCATTAAGAACGATTTTAGCATTAAGACGCGGTCCAACCCCAATTTTAAAATAATTTACGATGCTTTACGTAATCTAACAAACGATTTTCGTTTGTTAGATTGGACGATGTAATGCGAAAATGCGTTAATTTTGTACGTTTTCTTTATATCTTTCGATATATACTAACACAATTGAAAAATACTGCTGGTTACTAGGTACTTTAGTACTATATGTTGGCTATGTATTATCTAAAAAATAATATAGTGTTATCGCTGAAAATTCTGAGAGTATGGACGTGAAAGTTTATTTTTATGCACCTATTTAGGATTTTTTTCTGCAGAGAGCGAGTAATATTTATGAATTCTGTTCGGTTATTACTCTTTGCCTGTTCCTTTTCTAACCCAAGTTTTTTTTCATAGATTATTATCGAACTGTTTCGTTCACTCGATGTTTAAAGATTCTGCTTTTTACTATTATCAGGATACGACCGCGCCTGGCATTTGAAAAGGTAGTGGGGCAGGGCACATAACGCGCATAAAATAACATTTTACAAAACACAGTAGTCAGAATGATGCTCTTGTCTTGTCTTAGTAGGTATTTGCTATTGACAATATTGGGTACTTAGGTATGTAGAATTGCCTTTTTTCCTACTGATAGTTCAATATAGGTACAAAGTGGACTTTTGAGACAGGAAAGTGGATACTTTAACCCAATCGTTCCTAGGGGACCTTCCGTAACTTTTTGAGGTCACAGATTTTGTAAAATTTATGTACAAATATACTAACATACAAAAATACAAACATCCAAAGGACCTTAGGGCATAAAGTCCATCGGAGATAAATAGCTTATTATCCCAGATTTAAAGTGCAATGCTCGGACGGCGAACCTCGGTGGCCTAGGGCTCATGGAGTCTGACACGGATTGTCAGAAGACGCAAGATCGTATCCCGTCTAAGAATGTGTATTTATCTCTCTAAAATTGCAGAGTTTAGTCTCGCTAAGCAAGCGTTTGTGCTTTAAACATCATATAATAAAATTAATTATTATTGTGCCAGCTGCGGTTGATGATTTTATTTTAATAATATAATATATCAGCTTATAAGCCTTAGGTATATACCTATAACGGTTCTAAAACTGCATTCCTATAATAATAATATAATAAGCAGGATGTAAAAACTGATAGTAGTAAGTTTATTTTCAAACGACTTCAAAAAAGGAGGTTATATTTTCGACTGTATGTATTGTTCTGTGTATACATATACAACGATTTCTCCCTCATTTGGATAGCATTTCTCAAAATTATTTTTTCTTTGGTAGAGGATACTATCGAGGTGGTCTTATTTACATTTCATCAAATTCGGTCTAGCAGTTTTTGAGTGACACTCCAATAGCTGAAAAATATTTCGCCTATTTTGATGATATCATCAATGACGGTGAATGACAATCGATTTCGTAAATTAGCAAGGATCACTAAAAAGAGAGAGAAAACATTCTTTACTATAAAATGGAACTGTCTTCAACACTAAAATTAGGTAAGTAGGTACCTATTATCACAATATTGTGCACATATGGTACCGACTTCGACAAGTTATATCACACTTTTTGATGTCAAAGTCGGTTCCTTAAATTTATTAGTGAAAAAATATTTTTTTTCAGCATTTTAGTGACATTATGCTTACGGGACGGATTGTCAATGTCAATATCATCAAGATAAATCAATACTTTTCCAGTTTTTGGAGTGTAACTCAAAAACTACTTGACCGAATTTGATGAAATTTAAATGGGACCAACTCGGAAGTATATTCTACCAAGCCAAAAAATAATTTTGAGATTCGGTCCACAGATGGGGAAGAAATAGGCTAACATACACATAAAAAATACATACACACGAACACATAACCTCCTCCTTTTTTGAAGTTGGTTAAAACCGCGACCAAGTGTGATTTGCACTCACTGAGGGTTCCGTACATTATGAAATCATCTAACGTTTTTATACTAAGGACAAACTTGACTTTGCCGTTCGATCCATTCACAAGGTTATTGCACCAACCGCAAATAATAAGTTTAAAAAGTAAATTTGTTTGTTTCGTTAATTAACGGTTTACATATTTTTATGTAAGTAAGTATGATATGTAGGTACTGTCAAATTGTATGAATTAAGTTAACGAGAACTACCTACACTAAGATAGGTTTTTATCATAGATATACAGCCTTCAGATGCCTAATACCGTAATACGTCAAAACTCAAAATTAAGGAAGCAAACAAATGTAACCCTAGCAGGGATACTTGGTTCACTCGCTGTGGATACTGAGTATGATCAAAAATCACTATACCGTTTTGTGCGCTTAGATTGACTAAAAATTAGAGGATATGTAAAATAAAGGAGGCCACGGTTCACGCATAAATAGTCACCAACATTTCTTTTACTGAGTTTTACTCGTACAAGAGATTTTTCTACTAGTATGCAAAGCAAAATTAGTGTTACAACTCGACTCGTTTTATTTCCCGATTGATGTTATGTAGGTTTTCAAAAGATCCAGTTATATGTAGATACACGTTGGATCATATCAATGTACTTATTTTTACTTATAAAATACTTTTATTAATTGCTATTACTTTAGAATAATAACAAGTTGTTTTAAGAGCAAGCTATAATTTAGATTGGCAACTCTTTCAGACAATTTAGTGTACGTACATTAATAACATCTTAGAATGCCGTCTTTATTTTTGAATGTTTGCTTATCTATTATTTTGTAGGACTCTTTTTTAGGGTTCCGTATCGAAAGGTTATAAACGGGACCCCATCACTAAAACTTTGGTGTCTGTCCGTCTGTCATCTCATGAACCATGATAGTTAGACGGTTCAAATTTTCAAAGAACCCTTCGTGCGCGGGTCTGACTCGCACTTGGCCAGTTTTTTTTACGTGGGCACAATAATAAGATTTTTTTTCGGATTATAATTTGAAACAGCTAAGTTTTAATAAAGCATAGCATTTAATATAGCACTAGCATTTTTTTTCTAAGTAGGTACCTACGTGAATAAAAAATATATCATTTTGAGCACTGTGATATTGAATTGTCTTTTGTATATCATATCCGTTTTCTATATATTATATATATATATATATTTCTATTTTTTAGATTTTCAATTCTCAATTGGATTTTGTTAAACTTTTGATTGGGAGAGATCAAAACTGGGATAAAAGTTTGTTTGCAGATGATTGAAAAAAAAAACTTTTATCCACTCAGTTTATCTATGAGTTGACAAGTTCAAGTCAAATACAAAACAGGACTAATGAACCTTGTGGTACTCCGCATAAAATTTGAAATGCAGGTAGATGAGGCGCTAGATTAACGCATGGGATACTTTTCATCATTATCATCATCCATTACTATCGGGTGTAACCGCGGGGCGCAGCTAGTACTTAAAAGCGTGGTTTTAATAGAACACTATGTAGCCCGCAATTATGTAATGAGTGGTAATTATAATGATGGTGAAAAAAAAGAGAAAGAAGAGAAGAAAAGAAAATCCATGGTATCGGCAAATATTTTTCAAAACGTGCAAATCCCTTCTGCGTGAAGGAATATCAAAAACACACACACACACACACATATCAACACACACACAAGATTTCGCATTAATACGATGATACAGGAGCTTTGCAATGTTAATGTTCACTAGCGCGACACAACACTCAATTTTATTAAGATTCGATAATTTTGTTGTAAAAACCAAAAAGTGTTTTCCTTTCATTCAATCCGTTCATATTTTAATTATTCGGGTAAAAGATTTCCTATGGCTACATAGAACCTTAAGATTTTTTGTATAATCTCATTCGGTAATATTCTAATTATGAAATGAAATACAGACTTTTATTGGCATACTTCTGTAAGAAAATTAAAAAATTCAATTAAAGAATTATTCTTCTAACAAAACAATGCTTTAAAACATTTTTTTAATTATTAAAGTACACTGTGGCCCGACCAAGGAGGTTTCAATTCAATTTAAGTAGGCACGCATTTTCTGTGGTGAGCGCTATGCGCGCGCAACGCGCTGGTTCCGAGCCAATAGACCAATAACAGACTTTTTCCACTGATATTGGCAAAATTGTGGTTACGCCGCACAAGCCATACAAACAAGAAGAAGAAGAAGACTTTTTCCATTTTGGCGCTATTTCATACATACGAATTTGAGTAATATTTTGTACAATAAAAACTTTAGTAGCAAAAATGTCATGAGATTAAATAAAGTAGTGTATGGAACTGGATATAATTATGTATTAAAACACTCGTGTAATCTTATTTTGAAACGAGCCGCAGGCGAGTTTCAAAAACTACACTCATGTTTTCATACCCTCTATTATATGACAGTTGCATAAACTACTATTTTGTAATAATGTCAGATCTGGCAGTATGGCCAACCCCAAAAAAATATTTATGACTTCACTTTTAACTGTCATTTGTATGAAAACTATCCTTCTGGCTGGACCTATGTAAATAGGCCGAATTCTGTGGTTTTTATTTCCTTGTGAAATCGCATAATATGCTACAAAAATTTGTCCAGTCAAATCAGGCGATTGCAAAAGAGGGGAGGTTTTTTATTTAATTATGTTTGAATATAATTTAAGAATCATGTCAAGCCCTACGAAACTTCCGGAAGGGGGTTAAATCAAGTTAAAAACTTTAAAAATACATAACTTTTTTTCAGAAATAAGTGGTCACCACTATTTTTTATACAGTACATAAAGTGTTTTAACTCTTAATCTGTCTTTTCACTAAGCATTTTGTAATATTTTTACTGAATACCTCTGAAAATAAATTATACGGGAATAATATTACTTGAAATTTATTGTTGCTCAAGAAAAGGTAGAACTGGTACAAATTGACAGAATAATCACTGTAAAAGCCAAATTAGCAACGTGGTGCAATATACTAAAACCAGTTTTTAGCGGTGTTTTATGTTTTACCGTTTTTTACTGTACTATTGGGGAAAGTTTCCGTAACTTTTGAATCGACCTTAAACTTTCTTTATCTGACTGTAATCAGACTACTCGTACATTCACCGGCCATATCATGATGGGATTTTTGTACGGCGTAAAGTTTTAAGCATTTTAGGTACCTAAATGCCACAGAGCTAAAATTAATGGAAGAGGCAAGCTGCGTAAATTACACAGAACAATAACTCAACGGAAGAAACAACTATGCAGCTGAAATAGTCTCGATAAATTATATTAATACCTTAATAATTACATTTTTAATAGTTAAAATTGAAATTAATATTAATAGTCACATTCTATATATATACATGTATATATATAGATACTGTTATTACCATGATCACATAATGATCCTTATTTGTTAAGAAATAAGGTTCTAAATCTACTAAACTTATACCTACTATTAAACTTAGTAATAATTATTATTTTGAAACTAATTTAGTAAATATGTTTTGTTTTTACTGATATATTTTTCTGCGGTATGAACATAGCTCTACATGTAAAATGATATAATGTTGACTATGTCCAGTGTATAGGCTTTTAAATCTTGTGTAATATAATTTAATATGACAAGCACTGGCCATATTAAATTTAATTAATCCTATTGAAAGTATATTTAAATATAGTTATAAAACGAATTATTGAAGCTCATTAGGATACGGTTGTAAGAACTAGTACAATTTGTGGCATTTACTAAAATGCTTAAAACTTTACGCCGTACAAAACTGCCATCATGATATGGCCGGTGAATGTACGAGTAGTTGTAGTCAGATAAAGAAAGTTTAAGGTCGATTTAAAAGTTACGGAAACTTTCCCCAATAGTACAGTAAAAACGGTAAAACATAAAAAATTGAGAAGAGCTGGTTTTAGTTTACTATTGCACCGCGTTGCTAATTTGTCTATAGATTAACCGTGCTACTAATAAACTCGATATATATATATACCTACTATAACGTTTGAATAGTCAATTTTAATACTAATAAATGCAGAATAAGTCGAAGTCGGGATAGTGTCGACATAATTTAACGGTCAAACACTATATCAACCCCGACCCTAGTATAAGCTCGCTATAAGCATAGCATAAGTAATAGTCAGTACTGGCCAATGATGATTTTTTTCTCTAATTATTATGCAATACTTTGAATATGGATAACAAGGAGGTGGTCTGGCTTATAAACTACTTGCTGTTAAACTTTTCAATGTGTCTCTGTCACTCACAGTGAGTGACAATGACAGCTTCTTTAATAACTTGACAAACATGAAATTTTTAACGTTTAATGGATCGGCCACATCAACGAAAAAGCCGCTGATTATCGCGATGTTGAACGTTAACCGCAGATGTAGCCACCACTTATCACGATAATTTGACAACAACATTAACATTGACGTTGGGCGAAGAGTTGGAAGGCAGTATTTTTGCCACATCAAAGCGAATTAAGGCGAGAATATTGCGTAGAAACGGCCATGCTAACGTTTGTCATTGTACACCGTGATCGCGAAGGGATTGTACGTGTTTGTATAAAGACAATTATGAAGTGGATGATTAACAAGCCCTTGAGTTCCAGGAAATCTTGTAGACAGTCATGTAATCGTTACTAAATGTGAAAGTTTGGATGTATGGATGCCAGTTGCTCAGTTACGGAAGAGGGCTTAACAGGTTCGGATGAAATTTGGTAGGTGGACAGATGACTGGTGACTGGTTCACACATGGAATACTTTCCATTATCATCATCTTCCATCATCACACGGGTAAAATGAGAGGTGAAACTAGTACATTCATATAACAATAATTAACACTCGTTTAATATGGACACGTAGTAATATTATTTATTATTGTGAAACTAGAGTCAAACACGTAGTGAAAATGTATATGAAATAAGTACGATTTCATAAAACGGGTAGCCAATAGAATCGGCTCTTTTAAAATAATTATACCCAATCACAGCTTAGCCCAGCAGACAGGGAAAAAACATTGTGCGCAAAGGATAGCGATAATAACGCGTCATTGTTAACGTACATTGGTGTAAACAATAGGCCCAATGTAAACAAAAGTAGCCTTATATAGAGCCCCAACGGGGAATTTTATGCATTGTACATCGGACCGTGAAAGAATATACATCTCGAGTTGGAAGCCGCCTTTTTCTTCTACATACCCTTGCGACCTGAATTCGCCTACAATTTGTTCGAGCCGGATTTACACAGAAGAAAAATGAGCGTGAAGAGCTCCATCACGACGCGCGGCAAGTTACGTCAGCTTAACGCGGATAAGGAAAAGCGTCGTGATTTGGAAGAGCGAACTTACTCGGGCTTACCATCGGAAATAGCGCCGGGATCCGAATCGATTGCCACAGCGTCTGTGCTGACTCCGGTATTACCAGCGGGTGGTCGACTCATAGACCACAACTTGGAAATTCCACCGCGCATACTGGAGTCGGAACGTAGCACACGAAGACGTCATGGCTCTCGCTCTAGTCGTGCTTCGTCCAGAGGCAGCCGCAAAAGTGCTGAATACCTCAAACGTCGCGAATACGAATACGAGGCTGAGCGAGAGTTAGTGCGAATGAGAGAGGGTCTCGTCAAAAAGAAGCTGGAAGTCGATCTAGCCGAAATAGAAGCGAACGAAGATGCATCGAGCGCCTAAGAGGACGAAACAACAACTCGGCGCGTTGAAGAATGGATCGAGACGACACCCCAAGACACGACGCGAGCCGGTATTTTCGCTACGGCCGCAACTCGCGATATGTCCACTGCTCCGCAGCCGGTGTTGTCAGCGACCCGCGAATCGCACGCGCATCGAGACTCGCCCGCGTCACCTACACCGGTCGCGCCACGGACGGCGCCCGCGCCCCGCGCACCGTATGCGCCCCGCGTTCAGCCGACGCCCCGGGCGTTGGCAGTGGCACAAGCGCCGCCCACGTCTCGTGAACAGTTCGCGTTTCACCCACCGTTCGAGCATCGTACTGCTATATCGGGTGAATCACGCGCGCCTCCGGTGTGCGCGCGCCGCGAGTGTTGTGAAGCGCGTATGGATTGTGAACGCCAGAACGTGACCAAAGAAACAAGAAGACCCCTGCAAGAGAACACACGGCTGGAGTCCAACAAAGAAACGCAAGAAGACAAACGCCGAAGGATATCATATGACAGGCGGGATAGAAGGATAAACCAACTGACAGAGGCACTCACGCAGCTAGCAAGACCGCGACCAACACCACAGCAAGCGTATGAGCTGCCGTACTTCAACGGAAACCCGTCGGATTGGATCTCCTACAAGAGCATGTACAACGACACAACAGCGATGTACAAATTCAAGCCACACGAAAACTTAGCGCGGCTGAAAACATCGCTGCAAGGAGAAGCCAAGACGGCGGTTGAAGACTTGCTACGCTCGTCAGTCGACCCCGACGAAATTATAAAGGCGTTGGAAAGGACATTCGGACATCCTGTGTTGATACTAGAGTGCGCGTTAAATAAAGTGCGGAACCTACCCAAAGTGTCACAAAGTGGACGTGAATTACCACGCTTGGTTCGCTGCGGCAGTGAGAAATTGTGTGTCGCTGTTAAAGAACATACGCGCAGAAGGCTATCTACAGAATCCGCAGTTAGTGAGTGAACTGTTAAACAAACTGACGCAAAGCCAGCGGGAAAAATACGGAGACTTTGCGATGGGACTAGATAACGCACAAGGAATGGATCTGCGAGTGTCACCTAACCTACAGATATTCTCGGAGTTCCTGGAACACTTGGCGCAGGCAGCATCGTACTACACGCAAATGGACATGTAATCCGGGGTACCTGCACAAGTTGGACACAGTAGGCCCCACAGGACAGTGCCAGTACCAGCAGTGCGAAACTACCAACCCATGCGCTTAGTGCAAAAAGTGAACGTGCAAAGCGAACAATCAGTGCCCGATAAAGACACGCACGGGTCTCGTCTCGCTCAAGTGCGGTTGAGCGGGGAAAGAGTACCAGGGCACATTGCCCTCTTCTCTGGCACGTCTTAGTCCATAGCTATGGACCAGTCATTGGGTTGGGATTACCACGGCCTCACGATACTGCCACCCCAGTGACCAATAGGTAACTGGGCGATCAAGGCCGCGCCGGGTGGAACCCCCGCCTACACGGGTGAAGCCCAGCGGACCGATCAGCTACACAGTCGCTGGCCACTGGGGGCAGCACTGATACAGCCGTGGCATCCGAACTCTCTTCTTCTTTGTCATCTCCGGTGTCTGTGGGAATCAAGTCCCGTGGTAGTGGTTTCGATTTTCGTCTGCCTTTCTCGTCTGGTGGTCTTGCGTGTAAGGGTGCGATTCCTCTAAGGGTTTCGTGGTTGGCTGCGTCTGCTCGTTCAAACATTTTCGCGGCGAGTGTCTTCACGAACTCTTCGATCGTGTTCATATTAAGATCCCGGTGGATAGTGGTGTTCCTAACGTATCTGGGCGCATTCACTATCGCCCTGAGACATCTATTTTGAATGGCCTGCAGTTTTGTCCGGTTTGTTCTGGATGCGTATGCATACCACGCCGGAGCCGCGTAGGTGATTCGAGGCCTGATATACGTTTTGTATATCAGGACCTTGGTCCGGAGTGGTAGCTTTGAATTCAGTACTGGCATCAATTTGATTCTGGCCGCTGTCGCCTTCCCGACGGTGCGCTGTACGTGTTGGTGGAAGCTGAGGTTTCTATCAATGGTAACTCCGAGGTATAGAACTTCTGTCCTCCACTCAAGGTTTTCACCCATGAGTTTCAGTTGAGTGGTTTGGTATGGTTGGTTCTTCCTGTGATCATTGCCTGGGTCTTGGCGACATTCACCGTCAGCCTCCACTTCCGTAACCATTCTGGTAGGGCGTCCAGAGTCGGTTGTAGGCGGTTTACTGCGTTTTCAGTCTTGAACGAGGTTGCGTAGTAGGCTGCATCGTCCGCGTATAGTGCCAGCTTTGCGTGCCCAATGACCGGTATGTCATTGGTGTACCACGAGTAGCACACTGGCGAGATGCAGCTTCCTTGGGGGACCCCCGCCCTCACGGGTTTCTCTGTAGAAATCGCGTCTTCTACGGATACTACAATCCTCCTGTCTTGTAGGAAGGACGCGATGACTTCAACCACTCTTTTAGGTGCTGTGGACGTCGACAGTTTGTAGATGAGGCCCTCATGCCACACCCTGTCGAACGCTTTTTCCATGTCCAGCATGACTGCTGCGACATACTCCTTCTTGTTGGCGCAGGTGGCCATTTCACCGACCATCTTGGTGACTTGCAGAGTCGTCGAGTGTTCCGCCCTAAACCCGTACTGTTCTGCTCTGGGAATGATGTGCGGCTTCAGGTTGACCAATAACAATCTTTCGAAGAGTTTCGAGATGGTGCTTAAGAGAGTTATTGGTCTATAGCTTGCTGGCTTCTTCGGGTCTTTTCCGGGCTTAGGGAGGACGACTACCTTTTCCATTTTCCAACTGCAGGGGAAATGGCCACTGCGCATAATGCCATTAAAAATCCTCGTGAGGGCCGCCACGGATTTTATGGGCAAGTGCTTGAGGGCCTCATTGGTGATTCCATCGAGTCCTGGGGCCTTCTTGTTGGGCAAGCGCTTGATCATCCTTGCCACTCTTCCCGGCGAGTAGACGATTTGCTCTTCGTCGGGTGGTACAGGTTGTATCAAATAGCTACTGACGTGTTGCAGTATCGTCTCCGCGTGTTGCTGGTCGCTGATTGGGTTTGGCTGAAATTGTTCTTCCAGGTGCTCGGCGTGTGCCTCCGCCCGGTCTGTAGATACAAATTTCAGCTGACCATCGCGCCCAATCAGGGGTCGCACTGGTTCCTTCGTAGAGGTGAGCTGACGACAGAGACGATATAAGGACGGCATGTCTTCGCCAATGTCCTCCACGTGCTTTTCCCAAGTCTCAGTCGCGTGAGTGGTTAGGGCGTCTTGTACCCTTTCGACGAGGTTGTTCAGTCGGGTCTTGAGTCGTGGGCATCGATAAAGACAGTGATTCACCACAGCTAGACACTAAAGTGAAATGTGCGTTGTGTGAAGGAGATATACCTGCCTTCCCCTGCTAAATTTGACCCTCTAAACATATTACTAAATAATGTCACAGGTGTCTTAACAAACAAAATGTCAAAAAATGCAATACTTCTTTTAGTTGGCGACTTCAATAGACCGTATCTCCAATGGACTCGCAGTGCAGATATTAATTCAAGTTCTTTGGTACCCAGTACCCCCACAGATAACATTGACAGTTTGCTATGTGACTCACTTGTATTTAGTGATCTCCATCAAATGTGCATGATACCAAACTCAAACGGACGAATTCTCGATTTAGTCATAACAAATTCACCCAAACTCGTCACTGTATCTCAAGGCACAGTACCGCTTGTAGAGCTAGAGACACACCACCCAGTCCTCAGTATTTCTGTTAAAATCAAAGTAAATGCAATAAGATATCCTAAAGTCAATAGAGCGCCTATGTTAAATTACTCAAAAGCCGACTACCAAAGCATTCGAAATGAATTGGACGAGATAGACTGGGAATATGTTTTCAGCCCTCACCAGACAATAGATGAGACTGTCGATGCCTTCTATGATGTTCTTTTACCTATAATAACGAAAAATATTCCTATGCGAAGAAAAGGCCAAAATAGGTTTCCGTTCTGGTTTAGCAGATCTTTGATCATTAACTTGAAGGAGAAGGCAAAGTATCACCGCAAGTTTCGGTTGTATGGTAATCCTCTTGATCAGCTTACATATCGCTTACTCCGCGTGCGATGTGACGATCTATTAGTATCAAGTATAAACAAAATGAAATCAGAAGCTAAAACATTTATCAAAAAGGATCCAAAATATTTCTGGTCTTTTGTTAAATCACTTCGAACAAATAGTAGCGACATACCGGATGAGATGTTTCTTTGTGAAAATAATGTTCAGGGTGGTCAGCAAATTGCAGATCTGTTTTCTGTATATTTTCACTCCACCTTTAAACAAAACACTAGTTCAAGCCAACCCAGAAATAACAGTGAACATCAAAATAATCACCCATCCCTAAATTCTTGTTTCTTTACAGAATCACAAGTACTAGCATCTCTTAAATCGCTCGACCACAATAAAGGACCTGGTCCTGATGAAATACCTCCTGCATTTCTAAAGTCTTGCTCGTCTAACTTGGCAAAACCCTTACGTTTGATTTTTAATAAGTCTCTAATATGTGGAACTTTCCCTTCAAAATGGAAAGTCGCGCATATAACCCCGATTCACAAAAAAGGGGACTATGGTGATATCTCTAACTTCCGACCGATCTCAATCCTCTCAGCAGTAGGCAAACTTTTTGAATCCATGGTCCAGAAGATAATTTCTTTTCACGTAAAACCACTGTTTATTCCCCAGCAACACGGATTCTTAACTGGCAGGTCAACCACATCGAATCTCGTTGATTTCACCACTGATATTACACAGGCTTTCACAAGTGGTCATGAGGTACATGCAGTTTATACAGATTTTTCTAAAGCCTTCGATGTTGTTGACCACCAGTTACTGATCCAAAAGCTGGGTCACGCTGGAATTTGCGGGTCGCTGCTGCGGTGGTGCGAGTCTTATCTAAAGAATCGCTCGCAAATTGTGAAAGTTCGCGGTTTTAAATCTGTACCGAAATCAGTACCATCAGGCGTGCCGCAGGGTTCCCATCTGGGTCCTTTATTTTTCCTGATCTTTGTAAATGACTTGTCCTACAATTTAAACTCCATGTTTCAAATGTTTGCCGACGACTTAAAGATATATCGAGAAATCCAGTCTCCCCTAGACCTTGAAATATTGCAGCGTGACTTGAATACGATTAATGACTGGTGCGTTCGCAATAACATGGAGTTGAACTCCTCAAAGTGTTTTTATCTAAATTTTTCCAGAAAAAGAAATCCAACCAAAGCTATCTATGATATAAATGATATTCCACTTGAGGAAGTCAACTCTATGCGCGATCTTGGAGTTATTGTCGACACTAAATTAGACTTTAGAGAACATATTGACAGTATTTCCAAAAAAGCTTCGCGTCTGTCAGGTTTTGTAATTAGGCAGACTAAATTCCTCAGGGATCCAGACGTATCAAAATTGCTTTTCAACTGCTATGTGCGTAGTCAATTGGAGTACTGTAGCCCGGTTTGGAACCCGTCCTACAAAGGACATATAGAGAGGTTGGAAAAACTTCAATCTAGATTTTTGTACCATCTTTCATACTCAAAAAATCTCTGTCGCAAACTTGATAGTTATGACTCAAGATTGGCACATTTCAATATGTCTCCGCTCCAACAGCGAAGAGATATTGCGGATATAATGTTTCTACATAAACTAGTTAACGGATTTATCGATAGTTCTCTGTTGCTGGAACATATAAAATTTGCTATTCCACGTTCTTGTAGCCGTCTCCGAAATAGAAAAACGTTCAGCCTACCTAGAACTCGCACAAACTATGGTCAGCATTCATCACTGTATCGCATTTGTAATTCGTATAATACCATATGTCAGGACTTGGACATATTTGACTTCTCGGTCCCTAGTTTCAAAAATAAACTTCAAGAATTAGTGAATTCTTGGGATAGGGCCCGAGAGACTGATATACTAAGTCATCCTAATTTATAAATTTATTAAGTGTGATTTAATTCAAGTTTCTCACTAAAGTACTTTAAAATTTTGCATGCTGTGGCCACTTCGAGAAGGTGACACTCGCTCTACACATGTTTTTGTTTTTGTTTCTCTTGTTAAGCATTAAGAGTGTATCCAGTTTTGTGGACCAAATAAAAAAAAAATAAAAAAAAAAGAGAGCATGTGCTAGTGAAATGTAAAAAGTTCGCGGACCTCAGTGTGAATGAACGTTGGGAATTCGTGAAAGCGCAGAAACTTTGTTTTAAGTGTGTGCAGAAAAGACATTCGCGAAACATGTGCCGGGCTAAGCGTTGTGAGAAGTGCGGATACTCACATCATTTAATGTTACACGTGGACAAAGTCGCTGCGCCGGAAAGTGTAACGAACGTGGGTGAAAGCCTAGCGAAGGCTTTACTTAAAGTGTTACCAGTGACTATCGCGGACATTAATGGAGTGAAAAAAGACGTGAAGTGTTATGCTCTCTTGGACGATGGGGCAACAGTGTCATTGGTGGACAATTCGCTCGCGAGTGATGTGAAAGGACACAAAGTGCCGTTAACGATACAGAGTGCTCGTGGACATAAAGTGACGGACTTATCATCGCGAGTGGTATCAGTGACACTGCATGGACCTAACGGACAGTGCCAAGTTTTGAAGTGCCGAACGTTGACACGGATGGATCTGCCTACGCAGACAATACCGGCGGCCGCAATCGAGGACAACGCTCACCTCCGTGACCTGGGATGCGAGGAAATGAGGGGAGCCAAGCCGCTGCTATTGCTGGGACAGGACAACTGGGAGCTTCTTGTCAGCCAGGACATCCGCCGAGGAAAATCTGGTAAGCCTGTTGCTTCTTTGACCAAGTTAGGTTGGGTGATCCACGGACCTATGGGCGGTATTAGCGGGAGTCAAACCATGAACTGTATGGCAGTTTCCCTTCCCGATCTACATGAAGAGGTAAGAACTCAGTTTGAATTAGAGGCGATCGGGATATCTGAGGACTTGCGGAAACACCAGGACATTGAGAGAGCCAAGGAGATCCTGGACAACACCAGCCAGCGCACAGCAGACGGGACCCAGTGGGAAGTAGGCCTGTTATGGAAACAGGAGAAGGTAAGCTTACCCGATAATTACAGGCACGCGCGTAAACGTCTGGAGGGAATAGAGAAGAAGATGGATCGAAATCGCGCCTTCGCAGAGACATACGCCGGTCAAGTGGAAAGATTGGTAAGTGAAGGGTACGCACGGAAGGTAGACGTTAGCATAGAAACCAACCCGGTATGGTACCTACCCCACTTCGGGGCGGTGAATCCTAACAAACCAGGGAAATTGAGGTTGGTTTTCGACGCTGCGTCTACGTTCGGTGGTACCTGTCTGAATGACAATTTACTTACCGGACCGGATCTCCTGAATTCACTGCTTGGCGTTCTATTCAAGTTTAGAGTGGGGCCAGTAGCGTTTTCAGGGGATATCGCCGATATGTTTCTGCGAATCCGAATAAGAGAAAAGGACCAGAGCGCTCAGCTGTTTCTGTGGAGAGAAGCCGACCGTAACAGAGATCCAGAGGTCTATGTGATGAACTCTTTGATTTTTGGCGCCGCCTCTTCGCCTATAACAGCGATATACATCTTGAACAAAAATGCAGGTGAGTTTAAGAGCACTTATCCCGAAGCAGTGAAGGCGATACAATCCAAACACTACATGGATGATTACCTAGATAGTGTTTGGTCGGTCGAAGAAGCCAACAGGCTTATTGAGGACGTGACCCGGATCCACGCTGTAGGCGGATTTGTTATACGTGGGTGGGCCACGAACTCAACAACGCTACGCGAGAAGCTGAAGGTAAGTATGCCGGAGCGTGTGGCTCTAGACAAAGGTGATAGCGCCACGGAACGTACGCTGGGGATGATATGGTCGCCGGGGACAGATCAACTGGCTTTTGACCTCTCCTTCAAGCGGCTGCCTGAGGACATCATCAAAGGCAAGGTAATACCGACGAAAAGAGAGTTCCTCCGGTTCATAATGTCGATCTTCGACCCGCTGGGATTTGTCTATCCTTGTGTCATCCAATCTCGCATTATAATGAAAAGGATATGGACGTCAGGGATACAGTGGGACGAAAAGCTCAAAGAACCGGAGGCAGATGTATGGTTTAAGTGGCTGCATAACCTTCAAGCGCTGCGTGACGTTCAAGTCCCGAGATGGTATGGCTTGCAACTAGATGACCTAGAGTTGCATGTGTTTGGAGATGCCAGCGAGTTGGCCTATGCAGCCGTGGCCTATTTAGTAGGGAAGAATGCAGATGGGGATAGGGAAATTGCCATAGTGATAGGAAAAGCTAGGGTAGCCCCGCAGAAAATGGTCTCAATCCCTCGACTTGAGTTGCAAGCTGCCGTACTTGCCACCAGGCTGGCTTGCACGGTAGAAAAAGAGTTAGGGTTGCCCATTAAAGACAAATATTTGTGGACTGATAGCAAAACAGTCCTGAAATGGATCAACTCAGATGCCTATGAATTTCAGCGATTCGTATCGCATCGGCTATCTGAGATTGACAAAAGGTCAAAACGAAGCAACTGGCGCTGGGTTCCCTCGGCGGAAAATTCGGCCGACAAGGCTACTCGGTGGAACTGGCCCAGTGATTGTAAAGAATGGCTTTCTGGTCCCTCTTTTCTTTGTGATCCGCAGGAACGATGGCCGGCGTGCGACGACAGCGAGGCGC
Source organism: Selenia dentaria (assembly GCA_917880725.1). Classification (NCBI taxonomy): domain Eukaryota; kingdom Metazoa; phylum Arthropoda; class Insecta; order Lepidoptera; family Geometridae; genus Selenia; species Selenia dentaria. The sequence continues at coordinate 37,968,104 of OU862876.1, forward strand.
GTGAGGAGGACCTAGAGCGAGCTCAGCGGGTGCACGCCGTTTCGACGCCTGCCTCGACGCTACTGGACAGCTCGCGCTTTTCAACCTGGACGCGTGCTCAGCGCGTGATGGCCCGGGTGCTCGCCTTCATCAGTCGGTGCCGGAAACTCCGCACATCCACGGAGTTGACTGCTGAAGATCTGCAAGGAGCTGAAATCTACCTGCTGAAGTCAATCCAGGCAGAAAGCTTCCCTGACGAGATCACTACGCTGAAAGGAGGGCAGTCACTACCTGCGTCGAGCAAGCTGAGATCACTCGACCCGATGCTCTACGAGGACGACCTGCTACGGGTGCGAGGGCGACTCAATGCCTGCCCAACTCTGACCTTTGACGAGAAACACCCAGTCATTCTCGACGGTCGTCACCCGCTGGCAAGGAAGCTGATCCACCAGTACCACAAGGCAGCTCTACACGCCAACCAGGAGACCGCCGTGAACACCATGCGAGAGAAATACTGGGTGACGAATCTTCGAGCGACCGTCAAATCAGTAGTTTCGAGGTGCCAGCTTTGCCGGATCCGAAGGGCAAAACCAGTCGCACCGAAGATGGGAGATCTGCCGCGGGGAAGACTGGAAACGGGCAGACGTGCTTTCGTCCACACAGGCGTGGACTACTTCGGGCCAATGGAAGTAGCAATTGGACGGCGCCGGGAGAAACGGTGGGGTGTGCTATTCACCTGCTTCGCGACACGCGCTGTGCATCTGGAGTTGGCATCATCTTTAAGTGCTGATTCGGCGATCCTGGCCCTACGACGTCTGATAGCGCGCCGTGGGCAACCGGCTCACCTGTACTCCGACCGGGGAACCAACTTCGTCGGCGCGAACACGGAGTTACGAGCAGCACTGAAGGAGCTGGATCACGAACGAGTGAAGGACGAGGCTACCACGAAAGGCATCGCTTGGCATTTCAATCCGCCAGCAGCACCACACATGGGCGGCAGCTGGGAGAGGCTGGTGCGTTCAGTCAAGAATGCGTTGAGGCACACCCTGAAGGAACGAGCGCCACGGGAGGAGGTACTCTACACCCTCCTCACGGAAGCTGAGTTGGTCATCAACAGCCGACCCTTGACGTACGTGACTAGCGACACCGACCAACCGGTCGTCCTGACGCCGAATCACCTGCTGCTGGGAACTGCTGCAGGGAGTACTCCGATCGCCCGGCGAGACGACATCGACGTTGATGCACGCCGCCAGTGGATCAAGGCCAACGTGCTTGCGGACCTATTCTGGAGACGGTGGCTACGGGAGTACCTGCCAACACTGCAGCAGCGACAGAAGTGGACGGAGTCAGTCCCTAACATTAAGATAGACGATGTAGTGGTCATAGTGGACGAATGTAGGCCGCGAAACCAGTGGCTTAAGGGCAAGGTTACAGCGCTCCACTATGGCAAAGACTCTATTGTTAGAGTAGTAGATGTGGCGACAGCAACAGGGGTATTGCGACGACCCGTGATGAAGATTGCTGTGTTTCCTACAGATGATGTAATCGGTTGAACCCTCTTACAGGGGGTGGGAATGTAAGGAAGTGCAGCAATATTCGCCCACACTTACATAACGCTATAGTTAGATATATTAAGCCTTAGAATATAATAAGTCAATAAAGAGTTAGAATTAGTTATATTGTAAGGAACCTTAGGCGTATAAATGGTTATATCTAGCTCTGTAAGTCGTAGTTGTTTAAGTATATAGTATGTTCGTAAAGCCCATTCACCAATGTACATATTTGTAGCAAGTAATGAACCGTACCTATAATATAAGTAAAGATATTGTGAAACTAGAGTCAAACACGTAGTGAAAATGTATATGAAATAAGTACGATTTCATAAAACGGGTAGCCAATAGAATCGGCTCTTTTAAAATAATTATACCCAATCACAGCTTAGCCCAGCAGACAGGGAGAAAACATTGTGCGCAAAGGATAGCGATAATAACGCGTCATTGTTAACGTACATTGGTGTAAACAATAGGCCCTCGGCGAGACGAGGGCACTAATTGCTAGAGTCGTAAAGTAGCCTTATATAGAGCCCCAACGGGGAATTTTATGCATTGTACATCGGACCGTGAAAGAATATACATCTCGAGTTGGAAGCCGCCTTTTTCTTCTACATACCCTTGCGACCTGAATTCGCCAACAATTTATTCTGTGACATTATCGCGAATGTTATCTGCAATGAGATGGGTGTTGCTGTTCACGGTTCCAGTGAGGCCACTCAGCAAATTAAATAAATAAATAAATAAATATTCCACAACTATCACACAACGCCATCTAGTCCCAAGCTAAGCAGAGCTTGTGGTACTAGACAACTGATAAATATACATATTATAGATAAATTACACCCAGACACAGAACAAATGATCGTGCTCATTACACAAACATTTGTCCTGGGTGGGAATCGAACCCACGACCTCCGGCATAGCAGTCAGGGTCACTAACCACTAGACCAACAGGCCTGTCAATTATCGTATTATTTGGCGTATCGTAATTATCGTATTATTGATTTACCTGTTTATACCTGGCAACCTGAGGGTTGTGACCGGAAAAAAAAGCAACCTAACGTTTGCATATTCTATGGGCTTCATACTTTCGATTGGTATAGAATTTGTCTAATTATCAAACCGGCGAAAAATAAAAAAAAAACAGTTTTTAATAATAATTAATTTATCATATCCTGGACTGAAATTTGCTAGGCAACCCATATTCACCAAGTTTATTGACATATTAAATTATATACAAATACGTTTAATCAAATAAGCATCTCGGTGAAGGTCGTTTTATATTTTTTATATTGATTAACATTGACATAACTATATATAGACAAATCTGAAAAACGTTAAAAACGCCATATTTGTGTCCAGTTATTAACTTATCTGTCATTGTCACCCACTGTGAATGACAGTTGCACACTGAAAAGTTTTACTGCATGTCCTATAATGGCTTGGCCACATTAACGTTCACCGTCTATGCCCATCATCGCCTTAAACAAAGAGCTAATTATTCCGATAATTAACGCGATAAATAGAGTGGTCACACTGGAACAGTCAACGCCACCGCCCATTTAATTTCCGATAAATACTGAATAAATAACAGCACTACGTGTCCATATTTAACGAGTGTTATCTTTATTGTGTGAATATACTAATAGTGCCCCTCGGTTTCACCCACGTGGTGATGGATGATGATGATAATGAAAATCATTCCAAGTATAAACCTACTGGTTTAGATGAAATTTGTTAAGCCGTTTTGAGTAATTGAGTAACTTACATCCGTAGTTACATCCAACCTTTCACATTTAGGAACGACGAAAAAACAAATTCATTTTTTTTTTCAAAATTTCCTAGACTAGTGCTCAATGACTTTCATTCATCCACTCCATAATTGGCTTTGTACATGAGCGTGCGATCTCTTCGCAATCACGGTGCACTATGACAAACGTTTGTTTGACCGCTTCAACACAATAATTCTCCTTAAATGCCCTCAATCTCTATGTTGTGCCAAAAAATACCGCTATCTGATTCATCGTTTAACGTCAACGGAAACGAATGCCGTTGTTAAATTATCGCGATAAGTGGTGACTATTTACGGTTTAATTTTTACTAACGTTTATCATAATCGGTAATCAATCGGTAAGCGGTAATCAACGGCGTTTCGCGTTAATGTAGCCGATCCATAAAAGACCGACCACCTCCTTGTTGCCCATATTCAGAGTATTGCTTAGTGTCACAGAAAAAGAAAATATTGGTCACTACTTACTGTTACTTATTCTGTGCTTATAGCGAGCTTATACTAGGGTCGGGGTTGATATAGCGTTTGACAGTTAATTTATGTCGACACTATCTCGACTTCGACTTATTCTGCATTTATTAGTACTAAAATTGACTATTCAAACGTAATAGTAAGTTAATTTATTAATGCAGGCGTTACTTTGCGGAAATCCATTATCAAAAAACGATATTAAAAATATTTAGTGACACTTCCGCTGAAAAGAACGTTTTCTTGTGTATTTTATTTTGTATTCTTCCTATTAGTAGTTTGTGCGGGAGGGAGGGTGGTGCACACCCCCAAATAAGCCAAAATCATTGTTTTTTTCAGCGGAAGTGTCACTAAATATTTTTAATACCGTTTTTTGGTAATAGTATGTATAAATATTTATATCGAGTTTATTAGTAGCATGGTTTAAGTATAGTATAAAAATAGAGTGGTCACCACTTATTTCTAAAAAACGATACAATTTTTATATTATAATATTTATAAAGTTTTTAACTCGATCTATCCCCCTTTCGGATGTTTCGTAGGGCTTGACATGATTCATAATTTATATTAAACCATAATGAAGTAAAAACCCACTATCGCAAATTATATCCCCTCTTTTGAAAGATATCGCCTAATTCGACTGGACTGATTTTTGTAGCATATGCTATTTCACAAGGAAATAAAAACCTATCTAAGTGTAGGTAGTTCTCGTCAACTTAAATCATTACCAATACCAATGACCTACAAATCATACTTACTTACATAAAAATATGAAAACCATAAATATGTACTTTAAGAACGAAACAAATAAATGTACTTTTACAAACTTATTATTAGCCGTTGGTTCAATAACCTTGTCTATGGATCGAACGGCAAACTTAAGTTTGCCCTTAGTATAATATATGATAACGTTAGATGATTTCCTAATGTACGGAACCCTCAGTGAGTGCAAATCACACTTGGTCGGTTTTTTAACCGACTTCAAAAAGGAGGAAGTTTTGTGTTCGTGTGTGTGTTTATTTTTATGTGTAGCTGTGCCTATATGTTAGCCGATTTCTTCCCCATCTGTGGACCAATTCTCAAAATTCTTTTATTTTTGTTTGGTAGAGTATACTTCCGAGGTATTCCCATTTAAATTTCATCAAATTCGGTCAAGCAGTTTTTGAGTAACACTCTAAAAACTGAAAAAGTATTGATTTATCTTGATGATATCATCATTGACAATCCATCCAGTATAAAAGTATAGGGTCAATAAATGGTAATTTTTTTTTACCAAAAATCGACTTCAAAATCAATAAGTGTTTGTTTGAGGCGTCGGGTGACCGAAATGCTGGCGCCTATTTTGGGCAAAAATTTAGCATTGCCATCCAGCGTGGCAATGCCGCCAGCGTTTTGGCCACTTTTCCCCCCACCATGGGGCTTATAGATTAGATAGTTATTATTATTATTTTATTCAATTTTTAATTACTAATAAATAATATAAGTTCTAAAAAAAAAAAAAATAAGTGTGATATAACTAGTCGAAGTCGGTAACATCATGTGCACAAAATTGTGATAATAGGTACCTAGTTTTGAAATATCATTGTGCCGATTTCAACAAGTTATTTCACACTTTTTGATGTTGAACTTCGTTCCAGTTTTAGGTATTTTTATTATTCCCTACCTAAACAATTATCGTGCGTCAAGTTTGGATTGCTGTGGGTCACACAAGAAACTTATTGTGTATCATTTATATTGTTGTTTAAATAAGAACCTAATAATTTTCGGAGTAGTTTGAAAGCGAAGAAGTAGCGTATTAATAATGCCTCAATAAAACCCATTAAATTCAACTTGTACTAAGCATTTCTGTAATCTTTAAAATACAGTATCAAATTTTTTATACTCACTTCTTTTTCAAAATAGTAGATTGTACTCATTGTACTAGGAAATAAAACTGGCTATACGAACAGCTAACTTATCAGAGACGTTTAGCAGCCAGAACTATAATAGGTAGGGTAGGTGCACTAGTTTCCCGGCCTGCATGTATTTTCGGCCTTTTGAGGATCATGTCCCACTAAAACAACGTAAACAGAGCGTACATTGCTAAAATTCAAACAGAACCATGCACTAACCATTCCCTACAAGTTCTCTTACATCCGTAAATACATTTTAGCTTTCCAACATTAGCAAACACTTCTTAGCAAATTTTTAAATTTGCCGGCCGCCTCGAAGGACCGTAACGTGCGTAAATTTACGAAAAAAATAACGGCGCATGTGCTTTTCGAAGGCAAGTTTTTAAACCATTTTCTAAGTAAATTAGATAAATTCTTATGTAATATGCATTACAAATTACTGAATATTGTTTTCACATAGCTATGTTAGCAATATTTGGTAAAAAGTACCATAATATTAGGCGGCCGGAAATCAATACCAGAAAAACTACAAACGTTGACTTTTCGGCCCCGTGGCCGAAATGTGCCTCAATACAGTGTTAGATAGTTTTGTCTCTTTTGTTAGTTTGTTTGCATTCATCTATGTATCTGTTCTTGTTCCAATTAAGTGCTTATTGTGATGATCGTAATGTTTGGTTTTCGGCCGCCAATATATGTTCCTGTAAATTAATATTTATTTATTTACATTTGCATTCATGTACATCCATATATATTATTGTTATGTCACATAGGAAGGAAAATGGACAAGTTAATAGGTAGTACATGTACCCTGTAAGGGCGTTTGCATTATACATATAGGTAGGTACTGTGCAACAGTACACAGTCTGAGTAATTCAGCTTAACATAATCTAGGTAATTAACATTTATACATACTATTGTTCAATTTAACATAAAGCCTTACATTATTTCAATTCTTAATGTCAATATTAAATGTCAATATGTCAATATTACAATGTCAATATGTCAATATTACACTTATTTATAACTTTGATAATCCTATTAATCCTAATTATTTATAAATTATCAAAATGTTAGTTTAATTATTGAATGATGTCGCTTATAAGTGCCTGTCAGTCATAAACTCATCTATGGAATAATAACATTTTTTAATGAGGTACTGTTTAAGTTGTTTGTAGAAAACGTTATATTTTGGTTCCTTTTTCAAACAATCTGGAATTTTATTGAAGATAGACATTATTCTAAAATTTGGGCTTTTTCCTACAAATTTTAGGTGTGTTTGGTAAAATGAGTTTATTTCTATTTCGTCTACTGTAGTTTTCGTCCATTTCACTGTTCGATTTGAAGTAGTTTCGGTATTTTTTTACAAACATACATACCTGAAGAATGTATAGGCATGGTAAACTAAGTATTTTTTTTTCTCTATGAAATGCGGTTTGCAGCTCTGAGGTTGTTTAATATTAACAAGGATACGGATACATTTTTTATGCATTTTGAAAAGATCATTAAAGTCCGTGCTATCTCCCCAAAGTATTATTCCATAATTAAACCATGAATAAGCATAAGCATAATATGCAGATAACGCGGTTTTGAAGTTAGTGTTATATTTTAGTACGCTCAATGCGTAGGTAAAACTGGATAGTTTAGATTTAATATTCTCGATGTGCTTTTTCCAGTTTAAGTGGGTATCTAATGTGAGGCCAAAGAGAGTGAATTCGTTTACCTCCTGTATGTTTAAGGTACCACTTAAAAGTTTTAAATCTAATGGTTTCCGTTGGTATGTCCGGAATTGGAGAATTTTTGTTTTTGTAAGATTTATCTCTAAGTTGTTTTGCTCAAGCCATTGTTGGGTATCGTAGAATGGCTGAAACTCTGAATAGTTTATATCCGTGGTACTGCTAAAAAGCAGCGAAAAGTCGTCAGCAAACAATACATTTGGCATATTAATTATTTTTGGCAAATCGTTTATATAAATTAAAAATAATACGCATCCGAGAACGCTGCCTTGTGGGATCGAATTGTTTATTATTGTTACTTTGGAGTTAATTTCACGGATTTAATTTTTTGTTTTATCATAATGTTCCATCTGTACATATTGTCTTTTATCTTTTAAATATGATTCAAACCAGTTAAACGCCAAACCCGTAATTCCTGACGCGTATATTTTATTCAATAGTAATTTATGGGACACTTTGTCATAGGTTTTCGTCATGGATTTGACATTACTTTCTCAAATACCTTTGAAATTGTAGATAATAATGCAATCGGTCTGTAATTACAAGGGCTTTCAGGCTTGGTACCTTTTTTCAGTATTGGTCTTATTCTTGCAAATTTCAACTGTTCTGGAAAACGTCCTTGTTCAATAGATTGATTTATTAATATCGTCAGAGGTTGGACAATTTCTGCTGCACACTTTTTTATCAGTACTGGGGGCAATTCATCCAGCCCAAAACTAAATTTATTCTTCATACGTCTGATTATGTTGAAAATCTCGTGTTCGGTAGCCGGTTTTATATAGATGGCGTTAGTCGAGGATGGACAGGATCGGTTATCGGTTTGTGCCCTAGTGGCGCTCAGATTCTGTGTACCGACGGACGCGAAATGAACCTGTTGAATGCGTCAGCTACTAAACTTGGTTCGGAAAGTGTATTGTTTCCTACTTTTAAGGTAATTTTTATAGCTTTTTTTAATAAGCGGTTTGAGTTTGTGACTGATCGAATTATGGTCCACATTGTTTTTATTTTATTATTTGAATTATTCATCGTTCTTATACAACTGAGTCGCTTATGTAATTTTATGCATTGTTTTAATAGTTTTGCATATTTTTTATTATATAATTTAATTATTTTATTATTTGTCTGGTCGTACAATATTTTATTTAATCTTTTATTTTGACATGAAATTTTTAATCCTTTGGTTAAGTTTACCTTATTTCTATGGGTGTTTGTAATTTTAGTATGAATTTTAGGTATATGCTGATTTAACTTTTCCTGCATGATGTTATCAAATAATCCATAATTATTATTTATATCATTTTTATCGGTTAAGATATCACCCCAATTGATGTTTTGCAACGCTAATTTCATCTTTAGCATATTTAGTGTATTGTATATCCTTTTTTTAACATACCATATTTGTTTCAGTTGTTTAGTTGGTCATGCTTGTTGCGATCCAAAGACTATACTTTTATGGTCTGATATACCATTATTTTCGATCTGCAAAATGTACTTATTTTCGTTGGTAAATAATAAATCTATACATGTAGACGTAGTGGCCGTCACTCTAGTTGGGCATTTGACTATTTGTACTAAGCCATATTCTAGCATAGCGTGGCTCAAGTTCCTGGTAGTCCTTTGAGTTTGACAGCATATTTATATTAAAGTCTCCAGCAATTATCATTCGTCGTTTTTGGATTTTTGGCTTGACTAATTTTAATATTTGCCCTAATACTGTAAAAAATATATCAATATTGTGGTCGCGTCTGTAAATGCTTATTATTACGGTATTTTCTTTTTTGATTTCTATAGCACAACATTCGATCACACACTCAACTGATAGTTTTTTGAATGCTGGTAGTTCTACGCAGTCCAGACCGGTCCGTGTGAAGATAGCGGTACCTCCCCCTCGGTGTTCCTTTCGGCAGAAACTAGCTGACATTTCGTATCCATTAATTTTAATAAAATTCGTCTGTTGCTCACGTATCCAAGTTTCAGTTAGGCAGAGGACATCCATGTGCCTTTTTTAAGGAACTCTTCGAGGATATGTATTTTATTTTTGATACTTTGTGAATTCTGTACTAGAACTTTGAAAGCGAAATGGCTGATTGAGTTTTTCGTCGCCATAATAATAGATTGTGTTGTTTTGGTTGCCCCTGTTGTTCGTTTTTGGTATGTACGAGGTTCGCATTGCGCCTGTAGGCTGTGTCGATGGAAAGCTTTGTGGCGTAGCGTCAATACTGCCATGCTGTCTTGTCTGGTTGAATTGTTCTCGCTGGGTTTTCTTACGGTTTAAGGTTTCCCTGTCTAGGTATTCAGACACGTATAATCCTGTGTTTTTAAATAGTCGCACATTTTTTAATATATAATTTGCCATTTTCTTACTTAACAGTTCTATCCGCACTGGTCGCCTATTTCCATGTCTGCCTATTCTTGAAGTGTCTTCAATATATCCAGTGAGGTCCACTCTTAATATATCATAGAAAGCGTGAATAATTCTGCTCTCTAACTCATGTTCAGTCTCGGGATAGTATTCGTTGAGGCCATATACTACAATTGTTTTTAGATTTTCGCACGTTACTGTTTTCTCTTCGTCTGTTATTTTTTTCCGTATATCTTGGATTTCATTACGTAGCTTTTCTCTGTCATCTTCCAGGTATTCTATTTTCTTTTCAATTGCGATAATATTTTCTTTTTGGGTGCTTGTTCTACTTGAAGTGTGTTGATTTGAGGGTCATTTCTTCCTTTAAACTTTGAACTGCGCTATTTATTTGACTCTGGATTGTAATTTTTATTTCTGCAAGTAATTCATAATTATTTTGTTCTAATTTTTCATTCAGTTTGGTTTCTAATAAGTATCTAAATTGATCTAGAGTTATTGTTCGCTTACTTGTGTCATGTTCTGGATTTCATTCATTACATAGCGTACCTCTCAGTGTGTCACCTATCACACTGCTGTCCTCGTAGACTTGATCATCCACAGACATAGATGTATCGTCGAGGAGTGCTTGATTTTGTTTTCTGACAGGTTTGTCATCGTTTCTTCTACGCTTTGTTATATTATCACACCTTGGACAGCGCCAGGAACTAATGAACGTGTTTTTGTTTTCGGTGTAATAGTCCGAAGTCATGTTAAGACACCGGTAGTGGAAGAGTTCCGTACAGGTAACGCATCGTAGTAGTTCCCACGAGCTATTTGTGAGTTACATGCTGAGCAATTCATTTTCCAATCAGCTGATTTTGCACTGGTCGTTAATTAGCTTCCCGTTGGCACGATGACGCACACTGTTTACAACGCGTGTGTATGATGTGTAATAAAAATATTCACTTAACATAAGTGGCCGAAAATAAGAACACATATATTTACATTCGCTTATCGGCCACTTTGAAGCTAGTTTAGACTAATATAGCACTTAGTAATACTTAATAAGAGCTAATCTTCTTGTACACAATTTAGGCGTGGTGTAGACTTTGTGAGAGGGATAGCCTTGCTTTTGAAAGACTAGATTCTTTAACTGCATAAAAATGAAGGCAATTTCAAGAGTTCATATTTCCATCCATGTAAACGCCGGTAGAGGCAAACAACTTTTAGCCCGTTGGAAACAAAATTATGTACTTTTTAAGGATTTGTGGAAAAATAATAATTAATTCTAGATTTGAACTTCAATTACTTCTTTAAAATGTAATTTGTAAGTCGTATTTCAAATACCTGACGCCGAGGTATTTTGTAATTAGTATTTCAAATACTTGAGACTTCCAAATACATTATAACATTAAAATAGGCTTAACCTTTATTTAGAGATTGTGAGTGACCAGTAGAAAGACTGTTATCTTTAGCAGGTTTGATTCACTCTAACGAGAGGCTGTTTGTCTGACAGTACATTTAAAATCTAGTGTTCAAGAAAGGAAACTCTGGTTATACTGATAAATAATCTTGTTTTCGTCTACTTTTTAGCCCGTGCTGGTCTAAATACATATTTTGTAATTTGCGTTTCAATTAAATACATCTAAAATACTGTACCTATTTGGATTTTATATTTCACTTACCGTACTTGAATGTAATTTGTATTTCATATTTTAATTACTAGCAATACAGTATTTTAAAATTGTATTTGAATTAAGTAAAGCCAAGCATATCGACAGGGCTAGGCAAAACCTCAGCCCTGTCGATAGGCTTAAATTAGCATTTTAATCACTGACGGTACTTCACTGACTGACTGACTGTAGTTCAGAATATCTCAATAAGTTATAGAAGGTGTGCTAGAAACGTTTCTTGTAATTATAACGGTTAGTGAACCTGCTCTTACTACCCCGTCTCAAAAATCCAGCCGGTATATTTAATTTTTAGTAGGTAAAAAGGCAAGTCTAATTAAGTAATCATGTCAATAGTAAGTTTTAAGACAAGACAAGAGCCTTGTGCTAAAACAGTGACTTGCATTCGTTTACGAATCTACACATTTTTGTTTCTATCACAAAATATACTTCCCAAAACAAGGGAAGATAAATAATTATAAGGACTTTGGAAATATGCGCCACCTGTCGATTATTATGCACTACATTTGCACGGCAGTACAGGAATAAGGTGTTCTAGCACTCCGTAACAAAATGCAGGGTAAATATTTCCGAAACGCAAGCCCCAGACTTGCAACCTAGCGCTTGTAGTAGTTTCATGTATTGCTATTAGATGACGCTGTAGAGCAATAACCAAATGCAAGTTTTGGTGCATTATTGAAAACTAAGTCGAAATTTTGAATATATGACGTATCACGTAGGTACCTTATGTCTGTTTAATTGTTGAGTCATTGTACTCATAACATCTAGGTCTGCGTTATATTCTATTAGATTCCCTCGCCAAATGAATTAACGAAAACGCTATGATACTGCAGTTAAACTATAATTATGTACATACTTACCTAGGTTACAGAGTTTTTACTGAGATATAATTTCAGCAGATTGTATCATAAACAAGTAATTGTTTAAAAATACAAATACGTTTGGGTTGTTACACTATTGGTGTAGGAAATTCCACAATACCTACTTCCAAACGAATACGCTGATGGATTTGAAGGATTTTAGCTTTGTTTATTATTACCAAAAGTATAGTGCAGCCGACGGATCAATGCCGTTCTGAAGTAGCGTGTAGATGGCTACGCACAAGTGTATTTAGGGTCTCAACCGAGGTAAGCGGCGGGGCGCGGGGCGGGCTAGTGATGTGGCCCCTTGTAGGCAGACAAGGAGGTAACGCTCTGCCAACCTCTAAGAAATTTAATTACGCCCTGTTTAAAAAAACAACTCCATATCGTAACGCAGAAGGAAAACCTCGGCGGGTATCGTCATCCAGAATTTTGCAGCTTATGTCAGATATCAAAGAGTAATTAGCGGTGCCTTAACGGAGTTAAAATTCGTCTTGAGTTCTAAACTTGTATAAATTAGGGCTTTAAGCTTGCAGGGAGCTTACACATATATTGTGACACTTTTCGACTTTAAGAACTGCTCAATCTAGTTTATCGTATATGCGATCCTTTACTGATTAATTGTTTAAATTGTATCTCTTTTACCAGTTCGGGCAATGTCATGCCTAAAGTGGTGGACTTTGTCACTTAATTATTTATTTATAATTACAATGATGACCTTACAGCTAAGGCCAAAACATTAACATTGTTAAAGAACATAAATAAAACAAAAGATACATATATATTCGATTGATAGAATATATTGTATTGGCTATAGTGTAGAGATACCTAGGGCTGATTTATATCTTATACGAGCAATTTTCACTCTTTTGCATCGAACAGTAGATTTTAGCATAGACGTGTAAGGTAAGTAATAGGTAAAATTACAACTTTACTGACTAATTTCCGCGTGGTAGATCTACTTTGCTATAAGATAGAAAGTTATAACACTTTTTACCTTATTCGATCAGTACTGCAAAGTGAAAATATGTATGTATATATATACAGGGTTGTTGGTAAGTTGACCTATTCCCGTTAAGGGCGTGTAGTTTACATCGTTTCAGATTGATTTGGCTATGCGACATCCTATCCTAATCTAACCGTTTCGTATTTGAATTTAATTAAAATGTGTAATCCTATAATTACTAAAATTATTTTATTTTTACATACCTCAATCTCAAATACTGTACGTAAAATTAATAAATAAGTTGTTGTAGATAATTAAAACGTATAAAAACTTATAATGTGATAATAAAACAATTAAATTCAAATATCTCGGAAACAGTTAGATTTAGGATAGGGTGTCGCATAGTCAAATCAGTCAGAAACGATGTTAACTACACGCCCTTAATGGTAAAAGGTCGACTTACCACTAACCCTCATGAGCGAGTCATCTAAAAAGCAAAAGGTCAAACTAGCTTACCTAAAACGCATAATATCTGAATTGTAAATTACCTAAATCGCTTGGTCGTAGTAGCAAAAGACCTGAAATGCATTATGTCTGCTTTGCCAAATACTTCAACCTTATTATGGCTAAGTAGCAGTATGCCTAAAATGCACAATTACAGTTTATCAAATTACCCACACCGTATGTCTTAAGAGTCATCGAATAATCAAGTGATGTATTTTACCAAATCTAAACTCCTCTACGTAATTAAAACTATTATTTAATTTATTTATTTTTTTACTAAGTACACCCTAATACTCAAATGTTTCTGCGATTCACATAGTCGTTTTTGGTGAAAATTAAGACGATGTCGGTTTCTAATATTACACTCATGTCAACCATCCCATGTCGTAAATAGTCCAAGGTTCGATCTTCCACATTTAGCGACTACGAAAATAACTAATCTAGGTATTGTGAGGATCTTTTGAATCTTAAAAAAATCACACTGGATTCAACAGCGTAGTCCCATTTGACAGTGCACACTACTCAAACGGCGCGTTTCTGCAACTTGAATGCCCTGTCTGGGTCGGCCGCCAAGCCCCACATGTCTATGCCATAGGATAAGATGGAATGAAAATATCAAATGTAGGTTTTTTTTTAAATTGTCAACGTGGAGGCTACAGCAACCCTGTATACAATATTAGTGTTACAACAGGTCCCTATTAATACAACATATTCTCTAATTTAGATCCGACGAAACCGTTTTCAGTGCCTAGCTGAATGCGACACAGTGGATGAGTTGAACAACGGGTTGGTGCAAACTGTCCAAGCGGTTGGGTCCGAATTCTGTGAGACCAAACGCCGCAGGAAAGCTCAAAAACTCTCAAAAGAAACTCTGAAACTAATGGCAGAACGGAGCGAAATGAGACTGCAGTCTGCAGTTGATATGTCGGACTACGGTAAACTCAATAGACGAATTTGGAAGTCCATGCGACACGACTTGCGTGCTTATAATACTGTGCGTATTACGGCAGCAATTGAGCGGAACCAGGGCTCTAAAGTGTTTGCAAAGGATTCGTCTATTGGGCAAAGCCAAATGACAAAACTGAAGACCGAAAATTGCAGTATCGTTTCATCCAAGCGTGAGAATCTGAGAGAGATTGAGAGCTTCTATCGACAGTTATATACCTCGACGCGCGAGCCCGTTACTGAAGCAGCTCAGGACACCAGAGCAAAGTTAGTCCGACACTATACCGAAGACATCCCGGACATCAGCCTGTACGAGATTAGAATGGCTCTCAAACAGCTTAAGAACAACAAGGCGCCAGGAGAGGACGGAATTACGACTGAACTTCTGAGAACGGGTGGTAGACCGATACTTTTAGTCCTCCAGAAGTTATTCAATTCTGTCATCTTCGAAGGCAAAACACCGGAAACGTGGCACAAGAGCGTGGTGGTACTGTTCTTCAAAAAAGGTGATAAAACCTTATTGAAGAATTATAGGCCCATATCGCTCTTGAGCTACGTGTACAAGCTGTTTTCGAGAGTCATCACGAATCGTCTCGCACGCAGGTTTGATGTGTCTCACTGTGTCTAGCGTTTGTGGATTACGAGAAAGCCTTCGATTCTATCGAGAAGTGGTTCATACTGCAGTCCTTGCAGCGATGCCAAATTTACTATAGGTATATCGAAGCGTTGAAGTGTTTATACAGCAAGGCCACTATGTCAGTCCGATTACAGGACCAGAGTACGGGACAAATTCCATTGCAGAGAGGTGTGAGACAGGGAGACGTCATCTCTCCGAAACTGTTGACTAACGCATTGGAGGATGTTTTCAAACTTTTGGTCTGGAAAGGATCTGGCATCAACATTAATGGCGAATACATCACTAACCTTCGTTTTGCCGATGATATAGTTATAATGGCGGAGTCGCTCGAGGATATCGGCACCATGCTCAACGACCTCAGTAGAGTTTCCCAACAGGTTGGTCTTAAGATGAAAATGGATAAGACGAAAATCATGTCTAATTCCCATGTTCCACCTATACCGGTAATTATTGGAAACGATACACTCGAAGTTGTAGACGAGTACGTCTACCTGGGAAAGACTGTCCAATTATGTAGGTCCAACTTCAACAAGGAGGTCGCATGAATAATCCAGCTCGGATGGGCAGCGTTCGGGAAGCTTCGATCCATCTTTTCGTCCCCAATACCTCAGAGCCTGAAAACCAAGGTTTTTAACCAGTGTGTGTTGCCAGTGATGACTTATGGCACTGAGACGTGGTCCCTTAGTAGCCTCATAAACAAGCTTGAAGTCGCTCAACGAGCAATGGAGAGGGCTATGCTTGGGGTTTCCCTGCGTGATAAGATCCGAAATGAGGAGATCCGTAGGATAACCAAGGTCACCGACATAGCTCTCAAAATTAGCAAGTTGAAGTGGCAATTGGCAGGCCACATCGCTCGCAGAACTGATAACCGATGGGGAAGAAAGGTTCTCGAGTGGCGACCACGCACCAGAAGGCGTAGTGTAGGCCGGCCCCCCGCTAGGTGGACCGACGACCTCATAAAAACCGCGGGGAATCGCTGGATGCAGGAAGCGAGTAGCCGGTCCAAGTGGCGTTCTATGGGGGAGGCTATGTTCAGCAGTGGACGTTTTCCGGCTGATAATGACGATGACTTATTTAGATGTATGTTGTGCAGTTCTAAGCTTAAGAGGATTTCATATTAGTTATGCACCTAGGTCGTTCATTCCACTTGAAGAAACATTTTGTGAAGACAATGCCTGTATATACATAATATTTATTACCTGTAAGTAGTTATAATGAAGTTCTATTGGTATGAACCTAGCTAGTACTGCAATAGAAATACGCCATTTTTGATAATAAGTTTCATTAATGTTATTTCAAAGATTTTCACTAATTTAAACACACTCTCAAGGCAATCGCTTCGATTGCCTTGAGAACATCGCTTCAGTGGACGAGATCAATAACAGGTTAGTAGAAACTGTCCATACAGTGGGTTCCAAGTACTTTAAACCCCACCGTACAGATAGGCCACAGAAACTCTCCAACGATACCCTCAACCTCATGGCTGAACGACGCTCATTGAAACTGCAGTCTTCGGATGATGCTGAAGCATATAGGCTGCTCAATAGACGAATATGGAAGTCCTTGCGACACGACATTCGGATCTTTAATACAAACCGTATTAAAGAGACGATAGAGCGGAAAAAAGGCTCCAAAGTGTTTGCAAGAGACATGTCTATTGGGCAAAGCCAGTTGACGAAGCTGAAGAGAGAAGACGGCAGTGTAGCGTTGACCAAAGCGGAAGTGTTAGAAGAGGTCGAGAGTTTCTACGGACAGTTATACACCTCGGTCGCTAAACCTGTTAGCAGCTCGGCCAAAGACCCAAGAGCCAAGCTGACCCGACATTATACCGAAGATATCCCGGACATCAGCCTGTACGAGATTAGAATGGCCTTGAAACAGCTTAAGAACAACAAGGCGCCTGGTGACGACGGTATCACATCTGAGCTTCTGAAAGCGGGTGGAACACCGGTACTTAAAGTCCTTCAGAAGCTCTTTAATACCGTCTTACTCGAAGGTTCAACGCCAGAAGCATGGAACAAAAGCGTGGTGGTGCTGTTCTTCAAGAAAGGTGACAACACTTTACTTAAAAATTACAGACCCATCTCGCTTTTGAGCCATGTTTATAAGCTGTTTTCGAAGGTCATAACGAACCGTCTCAGTCGCAGGTTTGATGAATTCCAGCCTCCGGAACAAGCCGGTTTCCGAAAAGGCTATAGTACCATAGACCACATCCACACGCTACGGCAAGTTATACAGAAGACCGAAGAGTATAACTTGCCTCTTTGTCTAGCGTTTGTGGACTATGAGAAAGCCTTTGATTCGATCGAGACGTGGGCAGTGCTTGAGTCTCTCCAGCGGTGCCGTATTGACTATCGGTATATTGAAGTGCTGAAGTGTTTGTACAAAAACGCCTACATGTCAGTCCGAGTACAGGAGCAGAGTTCGAAGGCAATTCCATTGCAAAGAGGCGTGAGACAGGGAGACGTTATATCTCCGAAACTGTTCACCGCTACATTGGAAGACGCCTTCAAGCTTCTGGAATGGCAAGGACTTGGCATCAATATTAACGGCGAATACATCACTCACCTTCGATTTGCCGACGATATTGTAGTCATGGCAGAATCCATGGAAGACCTCAGTACAATGCTCGAAGGCCTCCATCGAGTTTCCCAACGGGTAGGTCTTAAGATGAACATGGACAAGACGAAAATTATGTCTAATGCCCATGTTGTACCTACCCCAATATCAGTTGGGAACTCAGTTCTCGATGTTGTTGACGAGTATATCTACCTGGGACAGACAGTCAAACTAGGCAGGTCCAACTTCGAGAAAGAGGTCAATCGTCGAATCCAACTCGGCTGGGCAGCGTTCCGGAAACTTCGCGAAGTCTTCTCGTCAAAAATACCTCAGTGCCTCAAGACAAGAGTCTTCGACCAATGTGTGTTACCAGTGATGACTTATGGCACTGAAACGTGGTCTCTTACTATGGGCCTCATAGATAAGCTCAAAGTCGCACAACGAGCTATGGAGAGGGCTATGCTCGGGGTTTCTCTACGTGATCGAATCAGAAATGAGGAGATCCGTAGAAGAACGAAAGTCACCGACATAGCTCAGAAGATTAGCCAGTTGAAGTGGCAGTGGGCAGGGCACATAGCACGCAGAACAGATGGCCGATGGGGCCGAAAGGTTCTGGAGTGGAGACCACGTACCGGCAAGCGCAGCGTAGGTCGTCCACCGACACGGTGGACAGACGACCTGAGAAAGGTCGCAGGACGACGTTGGATGCAGGCCGCTTCCAACCGGTCCTTTTGGAAAATCATGGGGGAGGCCTATGTTCAGCAGTGGACGTCCTACGGCTGAGATGATGATGATGATGAAACACACTACGTACTTTGATTCGGTCTCAATTATGCTTTTTAATGTTAGTTATCTATAACCAAACATAAATAAACCTAAACGGAAAATAAATTATCGATGTAATAATTTTAAATTAGAAAAATAATATTTTAGGGTTAGTGAAATAATTTTAGTTATTTTACGCTATATAATAGTTAAATTTACGGCGCTGTCGTTTTTAACGCTACTCTGCAGTTATTCTTACGACACGAGTAAAATGCTACAATGAGGTATATCGCTGTAAATATATTTCACCATTTTTTAAGATTTTATACCTGATATATATAAAAATGAACCCTTATATCTCCTGGTCTCGCTATTACTTGAGAACGGATGGAACAATCTCGCTAATTCTTTTTTTTGTGTTAATTATTGTCAGGAGAAGATTCTTATGAAAGAAAACCCAAGAAAAGAAAGGAGGTTATGGCGAGTTCGAATGCCGAGCGTACAACAGAAACGAAGTCGTGGGCAGTCGCTAGTACTACATTTAAACCATTGCTTTGACTGATTTCCAATCATTCGTGAATTCGTTCCTAATCATAATCATAATCGTTAATTGTCAGCTGTGTGTTACATGTTGTTAAAAACTTAAAAGTATCAACAGCTACCTTTTTGGGCATACAATTTTACATACATGCGAATTGTATAATGGTTAATAAGATACAATTGATTTCAATTACATAATATCATGGTAATATATTTATCATTAAAAAATTGTCAATTTTATAATAGCATTTGTTAAGTAATAGTTTGATTAAGTTATATTTAATTTTTTTAAATGTCATAACTTTAATTGTATCTGGCATATGATTGAATAATTTAGTGCACATTACATAAATACTGTCATTATAAAATTTTGTTCTAGAGCCCTGAGGGGGTAACACATAATAATTTCTGCGAGTATTTCGTGGTTTACGTGTAGGTTTTATGTCAAAACTATTTAAGTTCTGTTTTACAAATAAGCATGCCTCTAAAATATACATTGATGCTAAAGGAAGTAATTTCAATTTTGTTAATATTGGCACACAACTTTGTTTTTGTTTAGCTCCCGTTAGTGCTCTGATGCATTTCTTTTGAATTAAAAATGCTTTCTTAACGTTTACAGAGTTTCCCCAAAGTAACAATCCGTATCGTAAATTGGAAGCCACATTTCCGTGATAGGCACAAATTGCTGCTTGTTAAGATGCTACTTTAGTCAGTCGTTTTAATGCATAAATTAATCGACAATTTTTTTTGCCTACATAGTCAGTGTGGCTCTTCCAATTACCATGACAATCGATCATTATGCCCAGCAACCTTATTTCTTTAACTTGTTCTATGACTGTATTTTGATATTTGATTGTTAAAGTTTTAGCTTTTGATTGTGGAAAATGAAATTGAATTACTTTCGGATTTTCTATATTTACAACTAAGTTATTACTTCCAAACCAATTCATGATACTATCAAGCGCCTTGTTAATAGTGTTTTCGTATTCTAATGTATTCACACCTTTTACTATAAGAGTAGAATCATCTACAAACAGAACCATTTGATGATCTACTGTATTTGGCAAATCATTTATGTAGATGAGAAATAATAAAGGTCCCAGAATGCTGCCTTGTGGGACTCCATATTCTAAACGCCTTAATCTGGATTTATAAACTACTTCTTCGTTCTCATATATCTGAGTAATCTCGGTATATTGCTCACGATTACTTAGGTATGATTTAAGTAAGTTATACGCTACACCCCTGATGCCGTATGATTCTAGCTTTACTAGCAGCCTTTTATGGCAGACGAAGTCAAACGCTTTTGACATGTCCATGAATATTGACGTTACTAGGACTCTACTATTAAGACATTCGTTTATGGTCTTCATCATGTCGTATACTGCCCGAGTTGTAGATTTATTTCTTCTGAATCCGTATTGTACATTGGTTAAGATATTATATTTTTCAAGATATTTAAGTAATCTGCTATATATATTATTTTTTCGTATATTTTTGATATAATGGGTATAAGCGAAATAGGACGATAATTTTCACATCATTTTTGGTCACCTTTTTTGAGAAGTGGTCTTACAACTGTAATTTTAAGAAAAACCGGAAACGTTCCTTGTTCTATAGAAAGGTTAACCAGATATGATAATGGTTTTACTAATGCTTCTTTACAGTGTTTTTTTACGTTTGTTGATATGTCATCGTGTCCTACGCTATTTGTATTTTTAAGGGAGGATATGATTTTGATGATCTCGTGGGGCGATGTTGGTTCTAAGTAGATTGAATGTGGAATTAGGTCAATTATATTACGATCATTATTGTTTGAGGTAAGTTTGGCTTTATTTGGTTTGTAACTAAATCTGTGTACTTGTCATTAAATGCGTTTGCTATTTGTACAGGGTTTTCTAATAAATTGATGTTGTATCTTATTTGACTTATTGGGTTTTTGGTGCTTTTTGATCATAGCTATTTAATACCTTCCAGGTTGCTTTAGTTTTATTATCTGATCTATTTATTTCATTATTTTGAATTTTTTGGGATTTGTTTATAACTTTACGGAGTGTATTGTTATACTTCTTATATTGTTTTTTAGTTTGTATTTTATGTCTATAATCGAGATAAATGATTCGTTTCTTTTGCATGATATTTTGATTCCTTGTGTTAACCAACGGGGTTTTTGTTTTGAGTGTATTTTTACCTTTTCTAAAGGAAAACAAAGGTCATAAAACATTTTAAAAGTATCATTGAAGTTATCATATGCTTGACATCGTATTGTTCATAGACTTCTGTCAGAGACAAGCCTTCCAGACAAGATTTGAATTTATTTATATTGTCTTGTGTGTACATGTGCCGTTTGATATACCAATATTTCAAATAGAACAGCTGTTTTACAGGAAACTTAAATAGTAAAGTTGAATGATCAGAAAGCTCTAAATGATGTACTTTACTAATACAATTTCTAATGTTACTATGTATAATATAATCAATACAAGTATTTCTTTGGAGTCTCGTTACTTCTTTAAATTCTAATTTAAATGTGTAATCTGAAATAAGCTTTCCAAAATCATTGGCACTTTTGGTTGCTTTCAGGATATTAATGTTAAAATCTCCACATACTACTATTTTCTTATTTTTAATGAGACTTAGCATAGCTAACAGTGTTTCTAAATATTCCATAAACTTTTACAGACATTTTTCTTTAGCCACCCTATACAGTGTCACGACAACAATTTTATAAGGAATAAGGTCGATAGCACAGCATTCAAAAATTGAAACCTTTGATAGTTTTTTAAATTGTGGTAGGTCCCTGTAATCTAAATTATTTTTGACAAAAATGCAGGATCCTCCTCTACTCTGATCTCTTGCGAAGTAGCTTGCAAGCTTGTAGTTTAAGATGTTGATGTTTTTGATGTGATCTTCTTTAATAAAATGTTCTGTCAGACAAAGAACATCAATTTCTTTTCTGTTTTGTGCGAATTCCTCCAAAGCTACTTGCAATTCGTACGATTTTGCTGTAAGACTTGCTATGTTCTGGTGTAGTATTTTTATATAACTGTTATTACCAGTTGATTTATACCAGTTCTTGAATCGCTACTTGAGCCTACACACGAAATTTCCACTATGCACTTTACGAACACTATTAATCGGCCCTATTAGAACTATAGGTGGCAAATAACTCTGCCTCGCACTATTTAATTTATTGGTAATATTTTTATATTATATATTTTACATTATATTTTATTTTTATTGATTTTGTTGGAATTTATTAATTTGCAACTATCCCTGCCTATATACGGCAACGAACGCATTCGTAACGCATGTTTGTTTTTAAAGCAATAGAAATAACTTCTAGCCACAAGCATCCTATCGCAAATGCATTTGGAATTGCTGACAACACCTGACCCTTTAGACAACATCGAAAGATACAGTGAGCCCCAAAAAAAAAAGGGTTACGATTATAAAAAACACGATATGGGCAAAAATATTAAAGTATTACATTTTAGTATTTTGTAATGCCACTAAGAGCTGAATCGTATAACAGCAGTTATTCTGCCACAGTTATTACAATTATACAGCTTCTTGCCAACATTAAATCATCCAGTGTCATAACCATAATATCATCCAAATGAGTGTTATAATGTTGTACTTAAATTCATTACGCAACTCCTTGCCCTTCGCAAAGGGCCACTCATCAAACAGCCACATTTTCACTTCTTCATTTGTGATAAGTATGTTTAGGATTAGATAAAAGAAAATTTTCATGCTCGCGCGTTTCACAAACGGAGCCGTATTTTTTTAAAAATATTAGAGTTCACGTCGTATTGCGCTTTTTTAAAAAATATTATAATTGCAAATATGTTTTACTTGTTTACAAAAATAATTGATGCCAACTTTGTATTAGATACTCAGCAATTAAACTTCCCATGCATTTACATAGACTTCTTAGAACACTGTTAAACACCCTATGGTTGAGTATTGGTTTTATAGAGGATTCATATGATATCGATAAAGTCTTGTCAGTATGCAATTGTACATAATTAGATATTATAATTCTCATGTGATACTAATATCGTTTTGTACCCCTAATTACACAACAGTTGCATAAATAACTACAAACTTTTTATACCCGACCCGGTTTCGTTGCAGCCCAATCTTCAATCTGTTTCTAATCATATTTTTTATACTTTCCTATCACTGAAATTATCCTACTTAATATAATAATAATAGCGCTTTTCGGTATTTTTATTGAAATAAATTACTTGACTTTTACAGACTGCCTCGCCTATAGACCGTACCGCACGCATTCGTAATTGTTACAGTTGTAATGTATTCTACGTGATTTCTTTTGGTTATCAATATTTTCTCTATTCACTGCAAATGTACCTGAAACTACTATATATCTCCACAACGAGCAATAACACATTTACATTCAGAACTGTAAACCTTAAACCCTTAAATGTAGGTATCGGCACGTAACTCTAGCGCTGACCGTTATTGCGCAGAAGTCAAAAATTGGGTATCACAGGGGGTCTAGAGGGACGAAGGACTCTTGTCTCTCTCTGTCACATGTGCGCGACTGTACCCATGCGCAGATATCCCCTCCACATTTCGCTCAGCGCTAGAGTTACGTGCCGCGGGTATTATGAACTAGCTAATGCACATTTAAAGCAGTATCATTTCGCAGCAGCAGACCCGTCCGGTGACGCTGTAAATGCCGGTAGAGGCACACAGCATTTTGCCAGTTCGAAAAAAAAGCAGCAGAATTATGTTTCAATGTAAAATTAAACAAACAGACATTCCAAACGCAACGACAACTATTTTTTGTGGAACTTGTTTATCAAAATATATAATCAGACTTTTAAAGATACCGGTTTTTGAAAGATGGCGGGAAACAACCCCAACAATTAGCTATCGTTGCTTTGTTTAATTTTCCTAGATTTGGGTTTTGTCTAGTTTTGACGTGTAATTTTGTTGGATTATTAACAGATAAGTGTTCGTAATAGTGCATAAGTGTAGGCTGGATGTATAAAATTTGGGATAGTTTTTTGTGTTTTTCTCATTATTCGCCGTTGAAAGTTTTATTTATGCATTCACTGTTTTACTAGTAGGTACGTGACTTAGGCAGAACAGTGACTCAATGATAGACTTATTCATTATTTATCATCTGGGATTGACTCTGACTACCTTGAACAAAAATCTCATTTGATGTAACTCTAAGTATTTACACTAACTGGACGAATGGTAAATGTGGTAAAAGAATAGCTTTATTTTACAGTTTTTCCTCATATAAATAATGAAAAACAATACGGCACTATGTAATGCCAAATTAAAGACATTCCCAGAAACAAACACCAGTTTATACTTGATGTTGTTTATCAAACCTCAGTTAGCACTGAAATAATAGTACATGATGTGTCCTTTATAGATACCGAATAAAGTTTGAGGCACGCTGTGTCTGTTTGGTGAATGTGTGCAGCTATCATAGTTTTTATTATGCCGCTTTGGGAAAAAAAAACAAATATCTGACAGCCTCTCTAAATTTATCTATGTTATTTTCTTTTAAAATATTAATAATACGTCTTACACAAAATATTAAGTATATATTGATATTAAAATGTATTTCAAAGACCGTGTGCGAGTCGTATCGAGCATTATCTATCTCCGGTGTTATCTGTTATTTTATTTAGGAGTTTAGTTGTATATTTAAAGTTAAGTAAAGTTAGTAAAGTAAAGTAAAGGTAAAGTTTTTATATAACAATGTACCAAGAATATACACCTAAGGAAGATTGATTTTTCCCTGGTTTCTATCGTTATTAGTCAGCATATCATCCTTAAAACCACTACAGGGTACCTATAACGGTCCGAAAGACACATCCTTGTAGTAATAGTGTGTATTATGACTTAACTTTGTTTTTCTCAAAGACCCTTTTTCTCAGGAACGTGTAAGGTTATCAAGTTGAAATTTATACCAAAAACTCTGGTCTACGGTTTCATTCAGCTGAAAACAAACTTGGCCAACGCGACCGTATGACCGTTTATGTCGCACATTTTAAAATTTTCTAATTTCACCAGGAAATTCTAAACCTATTTTGAAATGAAATGAAAATATATTTATTTGTAACAACAACGTAAGTTAATTAAATACCTAAGATTAAAATAATATAATAAATTAGTTTTTCTTGTTATCAATGTTGTTACACATTTCAGATTTTTTCTTTTTATGAATGAAAAAGGATCTTGACAGACAGACGGACAACAAAGTGATCCGATATAGGTATGGTTGATTAGTCCTTTTGAGGTGGACAATCCTACATAGAACATATTAAGCCGCTAAAATATATATATATATATTTTTGTATCTTCAGAGTTATAAACTTTTTTCAAGTAGGTAGTTAGAGTCTGCTTCAAGAAATAGGTCAGTTATTTAACTACTGTTTTGTATAAGTCACGTAGATGCATTACTAAAAGACGATTGTCGAAAAAAAAACAAAAAGTAATATTTTACGATTTTATACACTTAACTGACACTCGTGCACCATTGTGAACATCAACGGCTAATAATCCACCACTATTACACGTCACAGCTTGAGCATAAACACAAAAGAAAATAAATCATAATAGTCGTTGTTGGTTTTTTCCCGCCATCTGCATGTTCAAGCAAGCAACCTCCAAACAAGTAAAACGAATTATAATTACAACACTGTTTGTTTTTGCCTAAGGACGGATCCCATTAATCTATCTAACCACAGTTTCGCTTACTACCGATAGAAATTTGACATAACGTCAAATACAAAAATACAAATAGTGTCAAATATCTATCTTTACGTACAACGCGGTCACATTAACTCGACGCATCGCTGGAATGCGGGTCCCCGCCCGCTTCCCCCCGCATTTCCTTTTCTCGCCCGGCAAGTGCTAGTACGGTCAGCATCTTTGTTACCGATACAGGCGTCGATAATTTGGCAAATTTTCTTGCTAAATTTCAATCAAAATTAAAATCAATTTAGGAGGAGAGGAGACATCAGATAGCAGCAGTGAAAGTGAGAGCGAGAGTGAAGGCGAAGTCAGTTTTAATGACAACTTTCAATCCATTGTTTATAGCGATGATGACTAATGGAGGATCCCAATAATGTATCTATCCACGGTTTTCCTTACTACCGATAGAAATTTGACATAACTTCCATACAAATAGTGTCAAATATCTAACTTTAGTAAGGTAAACCGGCGATAGATAGATTATTGGGACCGGCCGTAAAAGATAATCGACTAATCGACTAGGTACATTCCTGTCGAAAAATGCCAAATAAATTAATATTAATTGGGTAGCCATACAACAAATGTGTGTTGTTCCTATTTTTATGCTCAATATTAATAACGGTAACAGGTAGACACCCTTAATTTTCACAGAATATGTAGTTGTATATTACATTTCAAAATAAATAAATATTTTTTATTCTTATAACAGACTTAAATTTTAATCAATTTTTACTCAATCTTCATAAAGGCCACTTGGCCGGTTTTTTTTGCACACCGTACTTGAGCGCCAAAATGATGTCACATGGTCAAGCGCCTAGTTAATGTGACCGCGTTGTATAGGGCGCCATACAATAATGTTTTAGCGCCAATTTTAAAAGTTGAAATTTATTTCAACATCAACATCGTTTTTTTGATTTAGAGTTATTAAAATTATTAAAAAAATATTCTAGGTGTGTATTTCGGTGTCCTGATTAATTAAACGTCCAATAGAAAAGGTCAACAACCCTAGTAAGATATAATAGGTTTTATGCATGAGTTATAAACTCAACTCTATCTTTTTTTTGAAAGCTCCATAAGCCCTAGTCTTGCAGGGGAACCCTTGGTTCGATCTCTAACCGCGGCAAATATTTGAATACATTTTTACTCTATACTCTATTTTACTAAAAATCTGTGGGTCCATGCCCTTCACGACACAGGAAACCCTAGTGAGGGGTGTGAGTGAGTTAAAGTTATTATATTATTATTATTAACCTCAACTGTAAGGGGATGAAATTGTCATTAGTTTAAAGTTATTTCTCTAGTTTTGCGGTCATATCGGCTAAATAACTTTATTAGCTTTTCAAGTACCATTTCATCCCTTGACGACATTTATTCAACGTTCAGTAGATAAAAAGGCAAATCTAAATAATAGTAATCAAGGAGTAAAGAAATGATAAGTGCATCTTTCTGACCACTTTATTTTGTAAAACGATTTGCGTGCTTGTGTACCTACGAGTATACGAGTATTTCAATCTCCTAGGCTGAGGCCGCGACTTTCGTTCGTTTAGGCGCTATGCAGACGAAGTCGGGGCGGGGTGGTCTTTTTGACCGTGAAGAAATAAAGACCGCTTCTGTCCGCGGCTGCCCTCGCCTCTACGTCTTTTTGTCCTCCGTGTGCGTTGGTATTATAGGATTCCCTTTGCGCTATCATTCGCGGCAAAATTGACCGCCCCGGCCCGCCCCGTCGTCTGCAAAGCGTCTTACGGATCTCCCTTTTATTTCTATCAAGGAGATAACTCCATAGCATAGCCGTCTCCATAATGTTGTGTGCAACTTTCAGTTCAGGGTCATAAGAATATTTTTACATAGGTAATTATATATTTTATTTGTGATATATAAAAATGAAACTATTTTGTCTGGTCACTCTGTAACTTGAGAACGGATGGAACAATCTCGGTGATTCTTTTTTTTGTGTAAATTATTGTCAAGAAGGTTATAATAAAAGAAAAAGCAAGAAATGGTGGGAGGTTATGGCGAGGCCGAAGGCCAAGCCTACTACTCAAGTCGCGGGAAATCGCTAGTTTGACCCGGCGCGGTCCAACCCCAATTTTAAAATAACTTACAATGCTTTACGTAGGGTTGAAAATCGCTTGTTAGATTGGACGATCTAATGCGAAGATGCATTAATATTGTTTATATTTTTCGATATATACTAACACAATTGAAAAAACTGCTGGTTACTATTTTAGTACTATATAATGTTGGATAATATGTATTACTTAAGAAAACGTCATATGGTGTTATCACTGAACATTCTGAGAGATTGGACGTGAAAGTTAATTTTTGTGGACCTATTCAGGATTTTTTTCCGCAGAGTGCCAGTAATATTTATGAATTCTATTCGGTTATTATTCTTTCTTATTCCTTTTCTAACCTAAGTATTTTTTTCATAGAATATTATTGATCAGTTTCGTTACACTAGATGTTTAAAGATTCTGCTTTTTACTAATATCATGATACGAGCGCGCCTTACAATTTTATAAAACAATTTTATTAAAATTAAAAGGACTTTTGGAATAAGCGCCACCTGTCGATTAGTAAGCACTACATTTGCACGGCACTACGGGAATAAGGTTCAACTAGCACTCAGTTACAAACTGCAGCGTATATATTTCCGGAACGCAAACCCTAAGTTTGCAACCTAGAGCTTGAAGTAGTTTAATTTATTGCACCCAGATGGCGCTGTAAAATGAAAACCAAAAGCAAGTTTTTGGATCATGATTGTGGTGAAAAGTGAGGAGAAATCGGTCTGTTTAGATTTTGATCATAATGACGTAACTATAATTTCTGTGTAGTTGCTCATCTCTAACATGGATTTTCAACATTTAACATCTTCGTATACGTCATAACATGGTTTTTAGATTCCATTACCAATAGAATTAAATGAAACACCGTGATACTGGAGTTACATGTAAGAAAATAACTACGTTACATGAAGTGAATACTTGTGCGTTGAGCACTTTTTGGGTGAAAAGAAATCAACGTACTCGCGTCATTGTAACGTAACGCTGCTATTAGGCGTAGTGAACACTTCTATAGGCATGATCAATGATATTATATACATAAAAAGAGGATGATGATGGTTTCCAGCACTACCTGTTTTTCGACGTCGAGCGCTATTGCAGCTTACACACACAATATTTAAAATTCGAGCACTTTATTATCACTACTAATCGGCTCCATTAGAACTATAAGTAGCCAAAAAGTTACAACTTTGATCTACAAAGTTACGTAACTGAGCTCACAGACGGAAAATTCAAGTTGACTGTAAAAAACGTTTTAATAAAAAAAGCTTACTATAAAGTTCGACATTATACTTATAGAAGATAAAAATGCTTGGAATACTCCACTTCTGGCAAGCTGTCACTCTGCCACCCATAAAATGTAATATTTGTAGTAACTAAGTAGAAACATTGTAAACATCTACATAAAAATAATGGCCCCGAGTTTCTTGCCGCTTCTTCTCGGTGGGCTCTATATATTTTGGAACGCGGCGGTAGAGTCTTTAAAGTAGGTACATTATAATGAAAAGATGACGTTCATCAAATGCGTCTTTGATGCCTAAATTGAATAAATGATTTTGACTTATGACTTTGACTTTGACGTAGACATACGTAGATCTATATCTGGGGATACATGAAATAATAAACTTTTCGACGTGAGTACCATATTTTTAATGAGTAAGTAAAACATGAAAAAAATCTGAAATTAAAAGAGGTTTTAACAATTTTCACTTTCAATATGTCCTATCAGATCAAATTGAAATATAGTCCAGTCAAATTAGGATAAAGTATGGACATAATTCTGACAGTAGTAGAGTCTTCTGGAATCGTTAGGAAACACAGCTAGGCGTGTCTCCCCGGTTTGCACCGTTTCTAGCACCTACGGAACCATGTTAAATATTCTGGCCCTTAATTACAAAAAATCAATGGAGTTGGAATAGTTTCATTGTATTTATGAATATAGGGTTCCTTTATGTATAGTTACTTAGCGTCAAAAAAGTCGTAAGACATTTGGAATATTTGTTATTGATTTTTTTATTTGCGGCTCTAGGAAAATTCCGACATACGGTAAAAACTTTTAACATAACTTTAAACAATTAGGTTTTTATAAGCATCATAAACGTTCAGTTAAATTTGCTCCAATGTGCAAGTTACGGATCATATCTTTTCAACCGGCTTCCAAAAAAAAGAGGATGTTCTCAAGTCGACGTGTATATGTATTTACGCATAACTTTTACATATAGTAATATTTTGATAAGTTTTATTTTGTTTGGTGGAGGATAAGTCCGAGGTAGTCCCATTTAAATTTCATCAAATTCAGACAAACGGGTTTTGATTTACAATACAATAACTGAAAAGTGTTAACCTATATCGATGATATCGTAATTGACGGGAATGACGTAATTAAGGCGCGCTCGTATCCTGATAATAGTAAAAAGCAGAATCTTTAAACACCTAGTGTAACGAAACAGATAAATAATATTGTACGAAAAAATTACTTAGGTTAGAAAAGGAACAGGTAAAGAGTAATAACCGAACAGATTTCCTAAATATGACTCGCTCTCTGCAGAAAAAAATCCTGAATCGGTCCATAAAAATAAACTTTAACGTTCAAACTCTCAGAATTTTCAGCGATAACACTATATTTTTTATTAGGTAATACATAGCTAACATATAGTATACTAAATTAGTAACCAGCAGTTTTTTCAATTGTGTTAGTATATATAGAAATATATTAAGAAAACGTAATAAATTAATGTATTTTCGCATGACATCGTCCAATATAACATGCGATTTTCAACCTTACGTAAAGCATCGTAAATTATTTTAAAATTGGGGTTGGACCGCGTCTTAACACGTAAGTAGCAAGCAAGGAAAAGGGTGCAAACACTTTTATACTAAAATATTGAAGCATTATACAATTTATTTTACAAATTGTTTTATACAGAAACATTGTGACAATAGGTATTTTTGAACCTTATGAATATTTAACTCTCTACTTTTGAACTATCATGGTACCAACTCCAACAATTTATTTCACACTTTTTAGAGTTGAAGTCCGTTCCATTTTTTGGAAACATTGTTTATTAATACTTCTTAGTATTGTACTTCGGGGAAATTGACGTCAGTGACCATAGAATTTAATTTATTCTGTCGCGACCTCCTTAAGGTGATATCAGACGTTTCACTCAAGTGAATGCTTCATCTTTCTTTCATTCCATGTTCACAAGGCTTAGCTGGAATAAAATAGAAATGAACGTTCACTTCTCTTTTCATCCAATATGTCGTCGAATGAAAACGTGCGTCTTGGATATGGCATTCAGGAAGTTTGTGGTTCCAAAAATATTGATGTTTGATGATGGTTTTTAAAGTTGTCTAAAACAGATGATGATAGTTTTTAATGTTGTCCAAGAACAGCAGCGTATATGCATCATCATTTAAGTGGAATAAACACAGGTTTACCGGGATTTCACAGGAAATATTTAAAGTAGCGATGTATAGCGCAGCGACGTTCGTCTTTTACAGGACTCGAGACAAAGTGACCAAATCCAAATGAACGTTATCTTTGTAGTCAAAAAGTTCATTTTTCGTTCATTCGGAGTGGGAGTGAAAGATGCGAATGAAAATATCCAACATCGTTGGATCGGTTCATTACCTAATTAATTAATTAATTTATTTATTTATTTACTTATTTATTTATCCAAAAACTTAATAAATTCATTTAGCACTCTTGTTTCATTTTGTGTTGAGACGTTTCGTTTTGAGTGAAAGGTGCCGAATGAAAACGAAAATGAACGAAAAATTTATCGTATTTTATCACCTTTAGGAGTAAAATTATTTTATGATCGCGATGTGCGACGAACGTGACAATAGGGTTTTCAAACATAGATTTTACATTGTGTTGTACATAAAAAAATGGATCATCACATTTATTGCATTATGCGTCATCATATTTTTGGTGAAAAGTTAGCATAAGTCATACGTTAATACAATGTTCTACATAAATATTCATTTTACACAGGTGGGTAAAAAACTTCGCGAT
Source organism: Selenia dentaria (assembly GCA_917880725.1). Classification (NCBI taxonomy): domain Eukaryota; kingdom Metazoa; phylum Arthropoda; class Insecta; order Lepidoptera; family Geometridae; genus Selenia; species Selenia dentaria. Next base: position 38,000,140 of record OU862876.1, read on the forward strand.
ACCAAATGCCTATTTCTCATACATAAGACCATATTGAAGTATCATACGCGGGCGATAATGGCCGTATTGTATTAATTCTAGTTATTTCATAAATATATCTTTTAAAATTGTCATTAAATAGTTACAAATCACATTTATCGAGTAAATTTTAATAAATACGAAACGACAGAATCCATAAACACGAGGTACCAGTTTTAGAACTCAGTTGTTCTGTTGCCCGTTCCATTGTTTTTAGTTCTGTGGTATTTACCTAAAATGCTTTTTCCGTACAAAAATAACAGAATGCGATCGCTGGTGAATGTAGCCAGAAATAAAGCGTAGATTTTAAAACTTTGAAAATGTACCTCGAAGTACAGTAACGGTAAAACAAAAAATCGTGAAAAATTTGTGTCGGTGTACCGCGGTGTAATTTTTTTTTGGATTTAGGCTTTTTCAGCGACCATTTTGTCAATTAGCACCATTTCTCTTATCTTTCCTTGGGCCACAATAAATTAGAATTAATTTATTCATATTTTTTCAAAGATATTTAATCTTATTAATAGAAAAAAATTCTAAGCTTTTACTCGATTCAACCCCCTTCCGGAGATGAAGTTTCGTAGGGATTGAGTTAGACATGATTTCGAAGGCATATTAAACCATAATAAAACAAAAAAACCAATGTATCGAATTACTTCCACGCTTTTGCAAAATATCGCCTAATTTGACTGGACTACGAGTAATAGACTGACTGCCAAACACTTCAATATTCTCTCAGTCGTGGCACTACATGAGCAGCCGTGCGTTTCTTTAAATATTCGTCGTAGCGATCGTCGACGAGCTCACCGATGTAAAATACTTAAAAGAAATATCGCCCTTGTACATAAGGTTCTTTTTTCAACATTCCTTGTCATCTCGTCGTTGTTTCACACTGTAGGTATTAATTTTACCTCATATAAGTAATAACATTAATGTGTGTTTCACGACACAGTGAATCCTAATGCAGAAAGAGGCAGTGCGGTTAGTTATCTATTTTCTTGAATATAACTATAATTGTACTGTACTTGCTATCAAAAAAATATTATAAATCAACAAATTTCTTTTTATATATATATAATATCATTGTTGGTAGATGATATTTTGAATAAAATAACAATTTAATATTCCTCGACATACAGCGCCACACTGCAGATGCAGCTGTAACTAAGTACATTCATTCTGCAGTCTCAACCGAAATAATGCACACTAGCGCTGCAGTACAACTGCAAAAGTGCAGTCTTGTCTGGAACTAAAGCCGTCTAGCTTTAGACTTTAACCAGCTGCAACTTACCTTGTATCTACTAGATGGCGCTGTTAACCATATTTAAAAAAAAATACTTTTTTTACTTTTCTTATAATAATAAAGTCAAATATTTTTAAATTTATTTATATAATTTTTATATCCATAACGAAAACATGATCTCATTATTTTTAACGGAATAGAGCTGATGTATTTTATAAAAGAGCCGTCTAGCAGTTATTACAAAATATAAAGAGTTTGTCTCCATACCGCGTCGAAACAGCATGACGGTTTTAAATGAAACTTAGTACATACGTATAGGTAGGGCTGTTCTATAAATACTTAATATTTGCTTAATAATATTATACAATCATTTCGTTTAGGATAGCATTTCCATACCGGCTACCTAACTGTGTGTCTTGAAATTTACTTCAACTTGTATTTTCAGTCCCTGAAACAGGACATTCAAATTAATGAGAAAGAACATTAACTACACTTGTAGTGATTGGTGTCCTCGTTAGGAACTTTATTTTTAACTCAATTAAATTGAGTTATTATTGTTATTGTATTTATAAAAACGATATCTATAAAATTTTGTACGATTAGTGTAAAATGTGGTGCAATGTGAGGTAAAATAATTTTGCTAGTTACGCAGCTTCAAATACTTTAATTCCAAGTTTTGCATTTACATGTGAGATACAAAAAGAGCCTGATACAAATAATGAGCATGATAAACTTATGCCTAATTTAATAACTGCTTACTTCACAATCACATTTTCTTTAAACATCATACTACGATATATAGGTAGGTATCACCAAAAACATTGAAAGAGATCTTTGGGTTTTACGAGTACCTTAGATTAATCATTGGTCTCGCTCTCGCTTCGACGCGCGGAGACTAATCATTAATCTAAGGGTATTACCTACATTATAACTTCCGGGAATATCTCTACATGAATACTGTCTCTCACAGTGCGTACGGTATAGCCAGGTATAATTTGGAAGGCCTTTAATATACTGCTTTTAATATACTTAAAAGTTACTGCTGTTTCACACGTTTGCAGATGACCAGTAAAATAAACTTAGGACCTTAAACTCAGGGACGAGGACCCTGTTGGATTCAGTTTACTCTTTGAAAATCTCGATACATGGAATATATGGATATCCATGTCCCATGTCATAAGTAAAGTTTTATGTAAAAACTTTACTTCTTCTCTACAAACACAAGTAATAATGTAGCAAATAGCGGTGCATAGAATTTATAATACTTTGTAAATACCAGAAAAATAGATTGACTTATAAGAATCTAATTATACGAGTAGAATCATCACTCATTAGATTCTAATAATATTGGCTTATATCTTATAGGTATAGGCTTGGTTACTTTCTTAGAAAAGAACCAGAAAAAGAAAGAGAAATTAACCAATTAAGAAATTAAGATCGTTTTATGATGTATGATGAGGCGTATTGAATTGGAATTATTGGAAACGACAAACCCAAAAAGAAGAATGATTGGAAGATAATGTCCGAGATATAATATATCACAAGTTTGCTAGTATAGGCTGCCGAAAATAGCCATGTAAGAAACAAAAACACTATGACTAATTCTGGTACGGTGTGGTACCCAAGATTTATTCAAAATGGATGTAAAATTTTGCGTTTCTTGCCCGTGGTTCGATCGCGGAGTTCTACTGGTCGATTCATTGGCATTTTTTTACCTGTGGTTCTATCAATCGAACCATCGTTATATAAACATCAAATTGTATTGGTACCGGATCTACTGGTAGAGTAATACTAATATAATAAATAATAATTTATTTTATCACTTTGGTAGACAATGATTTCTCATAAACAATGAAAACATATCTTGATAAGAACTAATATTACATAATATCTTTTTATTGAGCTACTGTCCCTGTACTGTTATTAAAAACTGTTTAACAGGGTACAGGGCCTTCCCAGTTAATGAGTCACAAAGCATGGTTCTTTGTAGTTACAAAAAACAAAATGTGTGCAAGAAAAAGTGACTGTTAAACAATAGCCAATAAAACAAATAACACTAGAGTCGTAAAACGGGTTTAATAAGTAAATTATATGTGTGTGTATATTAATATATTAATGCGTGTGAAAGGAGTTGGTGGTTTGTATGTGTTTGTGTTAGTTTTGAGGGAGGATGAGGATAATTTATTCGATTTAAAATTATTTATTACTATTTCAAGAATTACATATGTACTTTAGAGCTAAAATAAAGTATAAGAGGTATTCAAATTATCAACGGGATAATTACCATGTACATTTTCTAAGAGTTTCCGATATTTCGGCACTGTTGCAAGCGCCATGATCACGGATGAACTGAGGAATTGCGGGTGGGTGAATGTTTTACGAGCAGATTAAACGGTCTACCCTCTTCCGTACTCGTTTGCTATGCGAGGGACCACTACTATTGTTCGCACTGTTAGTTTTTGTATTATCTCGACACACAACACTAACCGTATCAGCTCGATATGAGTTATGTTGTTCATAGAAGACGAATATTAACAAGCTTGCAAACCCTATTATATAAACGCGGGCCCAAACTAGAAAGTTTCCATTTCCAAGTTGAGTTCTAAATGATTTTAGACAACACTCTCTGTCTTTGCGACGTTTCTTCTGGTGGCTGACTGAATCAACCGGTATGCTATGCTGTCTAAGAATGGTGTTAAAAACGAAGAGCTGTCTTACTGTCAGTACTTCACTCATGTAAAGTTCATGTAAAGTTGTATTGTTGGATGAAGTTTAGGTTTTAGGTCTTTGTGCTCTTTCTAATCTGAACATAGTAGTAATGTGTGTGCCACCCCCAAGCACTAATGCAGTATGACAAGATAGACTGCGCAAGAGGAAGGTATACAGGTCTGAGCGTTTGTATATCTGCAGAGGACCTTGATTTTTTAAAGTAAACATTAGTTTAGAACTCGACCTGACAGAATATCTATATGTTTTCGCCAATTTAGGGTATCATGATGATACCCTAAATTGGCGAAAACATGATGATACTATCATCGATGTACACTCCTAAATATTTAACAAAAAGAGACTTTTTTCAAGACCATACAGTCGCAGTTTGAGTTGATAGCCGGTGAACATTGGTGAGCCTTAATCAGGAAGGACTCGTCTGGATGTGCAGATATGCAAGCAAAGAAAGTAATAATTTTAGTTTTACTTACATTGAGTGTTAGTAGGTTTGAATTGAGCCAAGACATAACACGCCTGAGTACACTTCCTGCATTAGTTTTTGCGGAAAACCAGGCTTTGCCCTCAACTAAAATTACAGTGCTGTCCGCCTTAGTAATTATTTTACAATTTGGTGTCGTAAGTTCGCATACATCGTTAACATTTAACAAAAAGAGTGTCGGTCCAAAAACACTACCTTGGGGCACTCCAAAATCACTTAATCTTGAGTCATTACTTAAAAAGGAATCAATTTTTACACTTTGTGTACGATTTACTAATATTTTTAATGCTAGTCCTTTGATTCCAATTTTTTCCATCTTTTCCAAGAGTAGGGTGACAGAAACAGTGTCAAATGCTTTTGACAATTCAAGGAAATTGCCCACTGTTTTGATTTTCTTTTCCAAGTAATTACAATTGCGTCTGTACGCTCTAAAACAGCATCTTCCGTAGACTTTGCTTTCCAAAATCCAAACTGAATTGGAGCAAGGAAATCAATTTTGTCTAGAAAGTTTATTAATCTATTATTAAGAATTTTCTTCAAAATTATTGAAAAGGATATTAATACTGATATCGGTCTATAATTTGCGACATTGTCTCTGCTCCCACACTTAAATATTTTTCTTTTATTTATTTATTAAATTAAATACTTACAAAGGATTAACTAGAGCTTTATTAAAAGCATCAGAGGGGCACAGGTTGAATATATGTTTTAAGGGCGTAACGAGTGAAAGACTTGATTGTTTAACGAGCTATGAGTACCATCCCTCCCTATCACGCAATAATTTCGTAGTTCCATAATTATACCATGTATTTCTGTTTCATCGACACTCAGCCGTCCCATTAAATTATTTAATCTATTTGTAACATGATAAAAAGGAAAAAAATTTCCAAAATCTTGACCCTCCCGAGTTTTAATGAGAGATGCTAGTTCATTGCCCATGTTGGCAAAAAAGTGATTAACATAGTCAATCTCGTTTTCCGTACATGAAATACTTTACAGTTTATTGGCTGGGGTATAATCAGTGTTTTATTAATGATCTCTTTTATGACTTTCCAAGTCTTCTTTGGAAGTTGCTTTGCGTTTTCAAATTCGGCCTTTTCATAGTCACATTAAATTTTTTTTAGGAGATTGTTACAGAAGCGTTTGTAACTGATTTTTACTTATCATGTTTCACGGAAATTTACGGCTTTGCAAATGTAGTATATCACGAACTTTCATGCACTTTAGTAGGATATGTGTAATACAGGGCTTCTTAATTCGATTTCGACAAGAAACTTGAACCGGTTTACTGTGTTGCTTTATAATAGTAATTATTAGCATATTAGTTGCTAAATTAGGATCGCAACAGCTAAGGATGTCTTCAAAATGTAACGTCTTTATTTCGGAAACTATAGCTGAAAAATGTGCACCCTCAAAAAGTACAGGTGACAATGAGTCAAAAACAACGGTGTTGGTGTTTTTGTTGGTCTTCATAATTACATGATCCAAACAACTATTTAGTCTTGTTGGATGCATATGCGCAGGTAGCAGACCGTGCAATGCACAAACATACAAATAATTTTCCGAAATATCATCACAATTATTTGGCATGATGTTGATGTTGATGTTAGCATAATGGCGACTGTAGAAAACGATGATAGTGAAGCCAGTATTCCGTCAAGATTATTCACAAATCTGTCCGTAAAGTAGAATCAAGATAAATATATTTACATATGGTACTACTCGTTTCGGACCCTAGGCTTCAAAATAACATGGATATAGTAGTAGCTATGACAGATGTCAAAGTAACAGTTGTTGATGTATTTTATGATTTTGATTTCACTTAGACTACATATTCGACTTGCAAATTACACCGATGAGTAGGTAATATCACTAATGGGGGATCCCATTAATCTATCTATCCACAGTTTTCCTTACTACCGATAGAAATTTGACATAACGTCCATACAAATAGTGTCAAATATCTATCTTTATTAAGGTAAACCGGCGATAGATAGATTATTGGGACCGGCCGTTAGTGTACTTCAAGTCCCATATGAAAGACTTTACTCGAAGCAGAGTGAAGTAACGAGTTCGCACTTTCAGGAAATGTGTTGTAGTGGGGGCAGCGCTGGCCACAAAGCAAAGGATTTCCTGGAATTGATGGCAAACAAAATATTTATCTAAATAGATAGATCATCTGATTGGTTCAAAATGCTCAAGGTTCCAAATACAAATCGAGAATATTATCATGACAAACGGAAATAACGGCTTGGATGGATGATTTATTTTTATAAAGCTTTATAAAGCTTGGATGGATATCCGAGACGTTATTTCTGGTCTGACCTTTGTCAGACCATGATAAATCATAATCATTTATTTCTTCATTTTCATGTGTACAATAGATCTTAAATAATTTAATGTGTACTAACAACATGAAACCCTGGTTGGCACTCTAGAGTTTATTGGACTCTAGTAGGACTAAAGTTTAATAACTACGAGTATTATCTTCATTCAAAATAGTGCAAAATAGACCGAAATCAAATGTTTTTAGTTACTGAGTCTGATCTGCAAAGATGTCGTGTAACGAGTAGTAGCGTTTTTTAATAAGATATCCTTTAAGACTCGAATAAATTTGAGTTTTAATTTTTTCAATATCTTTTAGATGTTTCGGGATATGATTATATATGTTATAGTCATGATATGGGTGCCTGAACTGCACGTTTTTAAGTTTAAATTTTGAAGGGTCAGTCTTTTCTTATGCCTTAAATATAGGTCCATAGCAATCTTCAACTGTATCAAAAAATTGAGGATATATTCCGACGAACTTGCAAATGCTTTTCTAGGATATATATGGAAGCTAAAGTTAAAATTTTAAATTCTTTAAAGTAGGGCTTGCATTTTAAAGTTAAGTCTATGTTTGCGATAATTCATATATGATTCAAAAATATATATGAACTATCAAGTCCGGAGCTCTAATTTATATAGCACGGTACCTTATCCAACTATAGGATATCTGAACAGGTACTTACGGTAATCCAAAAATGTTTTAAACCACTAGATGTTCTAGGAGCTAAGTTATTTTTGGACCTCTAGCTAGAACACTAAAGGGTATTTTTTTAGATATCACGTATACGACCGTAACAGTACGTACATATGTAACTTTGAACGAAGTTTCGAAACAGATTTGTTAATTTATTACATGGAAACTGATTGTTATTTCAAGATTGTAACTGCGTAAAATGGAACACCAAAATGTTTCGTGGCAATGAAATTTAAAAAAGCAATCTGTCTATAGTATATAATAATAGTATAGTGTATATATATGTAGTTTATATATTATTCTTTATCAGATTTTAGCCTGAACTTCACAATTGTAGCCGAACTATTAGGTCTGCAAACCTACTTTTTTTTAAACACGATCAATAGTGGGCCTTTTGTACCCCTACATCAATAAGAGTCTTAGATTTATAAATATCCAAGTAAAAAAATAAAGGTAATTTTTTTTTCAAAATCTTAATATTTACATTAACTTTATATGGTTATAAAATAAAAATTTCACGTATTATTTTTTTCTATATTGTATAATATAATATATATAATATATGTTGTAGAATATAATATTATAAAGATGAAAATTTGTTTGTTTGTTTGTTTTTAGTAAAAGAAGAAAGAAAAATTATTTTACCATTAGAATCCTACACTTTCCCTCATGAACATAGGACATATAATATTTTCAAAAAGTTAGGGATCCGTATGAAAACTTCGACAATGTAACACAAGGTGTGGAAAAAATACCAAAAAAGTTCTTATATCGCGTACGCTGCAGAAACTATTGACCATATAATATTAGTCTATGCTATTGATCACAGAATTCGTCCTATCAACATAGGTCTTAAATCTATGCTATTAATAATGAAGCAAAGTGACGTTACAGATCGCGGCACGTAAGGTTAACTATGCGCAGAACACATTTTCGGGTTCAATAAAAGTGCGCAGTCATAGCAACGCGACGATGGTTGCTCCCAACAATCACTACGTCCCTCGCTACCCGCGCACACTCGGCGTGACCCTGGAGTACAGTTGGGCAAAAAGGTTTCAGTTCTTCGACATTCATATATCTTTCAAATTAGTGATCATTAAATTAAATTATAAGAATGAAAATTATAAGATCACAAACAACTTTAAGGCGACAGGCGACTGAAATTGTTTTTGACGTTTATTATTATTTTATAAGATTAAACAATATAAATGATAATACTAATTATACTATAGGGTCAATACAACCGATGAATCTTACGTCAAAAGAGACCGTGTCATCTGTAATATGACGGAAGAATTTATTACCCAATCGGAGATTCTGATAGCATTGATTCTGAATTGGATTCTTCAACTGACACAGAAAACGAAATCGCAACTCTTTGCCAAAGTTGCCCATGAATAATAGTGATTAATATTAGTATTTCTGTAATTGTTATATTTATTAATACCTAACGATTACTTCCCACAACACTTTGTTGGAGAAATACAATAATTAGAAAGTTACTCGTATTTTGTTTAACTTGCGTTTCATTTTTAATGACCGCAGAATAAGTATTCGTCTATCACATTTGTCCATAACTTTACCTGCGCGGACGAACCTGCGTGGTCCAACGTGTCTCGAACTGTACTACAGTTTTATAGACGACGTCAATATCTACAAAGAAGTCTTCATTACTATAATGTCTAACTAGCGCACACAGAATTCGCCCTATTTACGAGACTATATAATCTATGCTATCGCAGTTATGTCACACTAAATACTTTTTAATTTTTAAATATGCAATAGTAACTCCGGTACAGGCCACAAACAATTTACGAAAATGTATTCGTATCGCAAACGTTAGGCACGCTTCGCCGTACAAACTATGAGTTATCTGTCACAGTTGCCCTAGATAAATGACAGCTTGTACTGCTTCACGTGAACGACACGTTACACTTACGCAGTTATTCGTGATAGGCACGTAGGCCACATTATTCGTACAACTTGGTATTAATCCTTATCTACTCTTACAATAGAGAGTAGAGATATATGATTGTTTATTTGTTTGGGTTAGATGCTTTATGACGACATCTCGATGTGACTGGGCATTGAATTGAATGGACTAGGTCACTATTGGACTAAGTCGTAGTTAGCCTAAATCTCGATTCAACCAAATAGCAAAGTTGTCCACAAAGTGATATGTCGTAAAGTAAATTAAAAAATTATGATAAAGGACTACACTTATAAGTAGATAAATTGAGTAGGTACTTCCGTGTATACGTAATACTACAGCTTCATAATTATTATCTAAGAAGATAGTACTGGCCGGTACTTAGCGTAGAGGACGGACATAGATAAAACTTTTTCTATAGCTTTGATATTGTAACTTTGAGATAAATTTGCATTCTACATATTATTGATAATTTCATTGCTAAAATTTCTATAATGCAAAATAATCTTCAAATCAACATTAAAAAATAAAAAAAATAATGGAGCTCTTGTACACGATGGATAAAGGTACAATTTCGTTTCCAACAATTCGAGCAGAACATCTTTTTGACAATGCTTTAAGAGACTTGAATGCAGTGCTTTTTTAAATTTAAAATTGAGTAACCTAGTATAACCAGACAGAGTTTGCATAAGTGTGATCAAGATCATTATAGAAAGCAGCAAAGATATGTCATCAGTAAAAAATATATTTGAACTAACTCTACTAGATATGCCATCGAATTCTGCCGCAATTAATACAGACCTTATAATTCAGTTAATAAGATATAGAAAAGAAGATTTCTACAAGTAGAAAAAACAGAGTTTGTTAAAAGTTGTGAAGTAACCGTAATTAAGGACAATTTTTCGTAGATGTAATACGCGAAATGCTGAAAGTTCAGATTACAAATTTTAAATGCGATTATGAATCGGCACTCTTTAATGCATTTCGGATGGTTTTTAAAAATGGAGCAGTAACAGGGTGCTATTATCATTTTAACGAAGATTGAAAAAAAAAACCGATCTTGGTTTCTTGACCAAAATTAAGAAGGAAAAGACTACACCAGAATTACTGCCAATTTGCCTCTTCTACCTTCCGCTTCTATACAAGAGGCTGGTCTGCTATCGTTGATGAATCTCTAAAGTCACCCGAGTTAGACGATTGTATTAACTATTATTATAGGCAATTGTCGAAGGATCCCGTTTTGACTTCGTGTGCAAAAGAACCGAACTAATAATAAATTGGAAGCATGTCATCGTCGCCTTAATGTTCGGATGGAGCCTAAACCAACATTGCTGTTAAGTATTTTTATTTATTTTAAAAAAGAAGCTGCGATTCTAGACTTGTTCGTGACGTTTTATTTGAAGTTCAAAAGAAAAAAATAACTGAGAGAATTGAATAAACTAGGGGGGAGTGAAGTAACGGCTATCGATAGAGTGTTTAAAAAATATTTGTGACTTAAATCGTAGATATAGGTAGCGATTTACTTGTTTTCTAAAAACTAAACTAAACTACCGAACTAAAATGTATTATGGTGGTCCTTATTCGGTAAACAATAAAATCTTAATTCATTTAACACTTAGAATGACACTTCTAAAACTAGGGTTATTCTATTCAATTTTGGGTTATTTTAGGTTAGTTTAGCAAGCACCAAGTTATGTGACGACTAAACTGTCTAAAATATGCTCACAATTGAAGAGAAATGCTGTCATTCGATAGTGTTATACTAATTTGGATTTTAGCCTGAACTGAATAAGTACTGCCATAATTTAGAGATTTTTAGTTCAGAGAATGTTAACAGAATCGTCACCATAAGTTAATTATTTAAACTTAAACAACGGTTTTTTCATTTTTACATATTCATTGGGTTTTTATTATAACTTTTGTATTCCTAGATTGCTCATTGAAAAAAAGCGACAGGGCTAGGTAGACCTATGAGGTTGTAGAAAACTGTACTTAAAATGACAAATGACTATTCTGACGTCTACGATATCTAGTCATATCACGATCTAGTCAAATATAAATACAGTCTGACCGAGACGTAGTTCTATTCAGCTTTGTTCTTACAGCGATCTAGTTGACAACCCATTCACATCGAGAGGTCGTCATAAAGCATCTAACTTATGCCTGAGTACCATACGCTATAATTTTATTCATCCTCATCATCATCCATCACCACGCGGGTGAAACCGCGGAGCGCAGCTCGTATTAAATATTGTAAAAACTGATAAAGTTTTGACGGCGATCAAAATTGACGTAATATGGGTACCATTGAATTGTTTAAAGTTAATACCCGTATAATAAAAATAATTGATTTGAATAACTTTGAATACATACATATTGTTGCTCAATTCTGATATCAGCTTTAAATCAAATCCTGTCAAAGCTGTAATGCAAATATACCTCGTAAAACTCAAAAAGTAAACGCCGGCATTAGGAGGTATGGATTAAAATAGTGAATAATTTATAATAAATAATATGATAAATCTGAGAAGTGAGAATCATGGCATGCGGCAGGTGGAGAAAGTAAAAGAGGGTAGGTACATATTGTGTTTTTAGAAAAGGGGTAATATTTTTCACTGAAAGGATACAAAAAGTAAGGCCGTTATAAGAGTCTGTGCCCAAAAAAACTTTTAGGAGGTTGATCTTAGCCCTCCAAGGTAAGACATAAGTAAAATTGATGAGGCAAAAAACTTTGTATTTTAAAAGAGCAACAGTTATCCAAAAAACATGGCCGAATTTTTAGTGACAATGACATTTTGTTCATGGAATGGGTTGAATGACTATGCTTAAGAACAAAAATAGTTTACAAAGATATTACCAGTTACAAGTTTGATCTCATTCGATATCCAAGTAAACGTATAATTTATTAAGTTACACACTACTTTCCTACTTTATTTTAAAGTAATAAATAATTATAAAAATAATTATCTTTTTTTCTACCAAATTCGTCCACCTTGATTCATATGGCAATTCTAAACTATTTATATCGTATATATATATACGTAAGTGTTGATGTATTTTTTATATTTTAGGGATACTATAAAAGCGTCATATAAACTTACCCAAACTTTAAAGTATTCGAATATTAAGTGTTTACATCCTAAAAAAATATTCAAAAAGTTACCCAAAACTTACAATAACTTTGAATTTGAGTTTTGGGGGAAATTGTGGATAGTTCTGTTGCTTTTCCGTAAATTTAGTGTGTTAAAAAAACAACTAAAAGAACACTTTTTAGTCAACAAAATAAACCTTTAATAAATATAAATCAGTGTGTATTATCACAAATACTGCAAAAAAACGTTCAAAGTTACCCAAATCGACGTATTTATTTTTATATTTACAATCTTTGCTATATTTTTGATTAAAAATATCAAAGGCACGATATGTTTAATTATTTAAAACTCATACTGAAATATGATACGGACGTAATATACTTCATACTCGTATATTACGCGCTTCATGGGCTACCATAGCAGCTTTTGTGCATCCTTAAGTATACTAATCGGAAATGCTAATACCCTAAAGAAGGAAACTAGAAATAATGTTTGCAGGATTCACTTAAGATCCTTCTAATCTTAAGTGGATCCTTCATGACGCATCATTTCCATTACACTTCATAATGTTTAAAAATATTAGCAGGGGGAATATAAAATGCGTCAGACACTTGAGAAATAGGAAGCTGTCATGACAGAGGTATCAATATCTCAAACCTTCGTAACGCTGATGACGTTACTCTTTTGGCAGAAATACAGGGCGTTCCACGGCTATGCCACATGGAGAGAACACCTTAAATATTGTAGATGGAACATTTTCTTGAAAGAAGACCTGAATTTAAACTGCATTCATAGATTTTTAAATAATTACATGGTTGACCCCAGAATGGAAAGCGCTACACAAGAAAAAAAATACTCTGTAGCTTTAACATACCGATCGAAAGGCTTCAACATAAGGATTATTTTTGCTAAATAACATAGTATCAGAAATAAAAGCAAGACCATGAATTTTTACATTTGATCTGAAATTTATTAATAATATAACTATTATTATTATGCGATATTTCGCAAAAAAGTGGAAATAATTTGCGACAGTGGGTTTTATTTTATGATGGTTGAAACTTAGCCTCCGGAAGGGGGTTGATTCGAGTAAAAAAAAATAATTACATAACTTTCTTCAAGAAAGAGTGGTGATCACGAAATTGTTAGATTATACTTCGAGTATTAAAATCTACCTTCTCACTAAGAATTTGTTAATCAACTTCCAAAAGAAGGAGATTCTAAAGAAGACGCGTATTTGTTTTATATATGAGTTGCAAACTTACAATTTGGTACTTATAAGCATCATAAACGTTCAGTTAAATTTGCACCAAGTGCAAGTTAAATGGATCATACTCTTTTCAACTGGCATCCAAAAAAGGAGGATTCAAGGAGAGGAGAGGTTCGAGTATATTTTTTAAGTATGATTACTTTTTACGAAGTAGTTCCATTTTGATAAATCTTTTTTTTTAAGTTGGTAGAGTCAGTTTCAATGGTTCATTATAATGTGTAAAATGAAAAGGTCTATGGGATACACTAGTCCTTATAACACAGGGAATCCTAGTATAAGGACTAGAGAATGTTCTGTGGACAGTTTGTTAAATAAAATCAAACCTACTAGTATCTATCAAACACTTCCACAACACAGGCCTAGAGCCTAGTGTGGATACTATTAGGTACATACGGTTAAGTATAATATATTATTTAGAGTAAGCATGTGTACTAACTGTACATTTTTGGACAGTAAACACAATTCCAATTTCAATTTCAGTATACTTTAGAGGTGGTCCCATTTATATTATATAATTTGATTACATTCGGACAAAAACTAAAACGTGTTTCGCCTATCTCTAGAAAGGTATATCATTATATCATTCATGATATCGTTATTGACGGTGTATGCTCTACTTGCAAGATGCAATATATAGCTTATTGCCATGAACGTATCCTTTATTGTCAACGATGGTCCGCTATATAAAAATAAGTTCCTATGTAGGCATTTAAAGTATTACTATTCCGGTGAAACTGCAGTTCGACTCTATACTATATAATTGTCATTGGATACTTAATTACCCTAAAATACTTTCTACTATTTGTATAGACAAATTGGAACGAAATGTCATCTAACGCTATTATGTATCCTACTTCCTAATTCCTACTAATATTATAAACGCGAAAGTTTGTGAGTATGGACGTATGGATAGGTGGATGTGTGGATCTTTGTTACTCATTAACGCACAAACGGCGGGGGCAATTTTGATGTAATTTGGTATGGAGGTAGATGAGGCACTAGTTTAACACATAGGATACTTTTCATCATCATCCATTACCAAGCGGGTGAAAAAGCGTTATATGCTTGGGCACAGCATAGACAAAGTAATAAGATCCCCGCCTACATCAAGATCGTAATGATGACAGTTCTGTCAAAGTCTGTGTCAGTTTTTGATTGTTTATTCAAAAGCCAAGTCAATTTGACAGCTTGATATACTAGACGTGTTCGGCGATCGTCAAGGATGATGAAATGTAACACAAATACCGTCAAGGGTGATATAATTTAATGACAGTGTTTTCCATAGCGGTTAATTTTGATTTATGCCATATCCGTCCCTAGGAAGTTCGCCCAAACAATAAAATCTGCTTTCATCCCGGATTGTATGCCGCCTCAATTTATTTTTCAATCTAAACATTCTTATTTCGTCCCACTTTTCAGGTTCACGATTCGTAATACAAGTCCTGTATTTTATTATTAATGTTTATTGATTGATATACTAAGTATTTAAATTTACTCATATAATACTATTATAGTAGTTGCGTTTGACCATGTACATATTTTATGACATTTTGGTGTAAAGGTAGATATGGGCTTGGAGAAGATAATAAGCTACTCGAAATACTATTCCTGCGCAGACGTAATCGCGGGCACCAGTTAGTACAATTATACTATCGTTATACATATACGAGTATGAATTATTTCATGATCTATCGAGTTAGCCCTACAGTTTAAAGTCAATAGAGTTTTTCAATAGCAGAATAAGGAACAAAATTAAGTTAGTGAAGTCGGTCCCTACGCACGACGAGTTACGGGAAATTCTCACCACAACGATATTGAATGAATCAGTCAAAAAAATTTATAGTAAAGTGTATTTACTGGAAGATATAAACATAGTGCCTTATTTATAAACAAGTAATATTACTACAGAATCCAGTAAGTCAACCTTCCTGGCCAAGTATGAGTTACCTCACCTGCGGTTCGGTCCGGTTATATACGAGGCCACGATGGCTTTCTTACTGGTTGAGGCTTGTATAGTGCTTTTCTCAAAAATGAAAGAAAGTTTAACAACAAATTAGTTTAATTAATATTGAAGGTAACACACTCATACTAGAGCAATTACTGATAGATATTGTGATCGATTTACCGTAGGCATTTTTGTTTTCATACCACCTGCTCGAAAATGTTCTATTACATGTCACGCAATCTCTACGTAAAGTGAGGCATTACATACGCGGCTGTAAAGTTGTATGAAACTCCCTGGGGAGTAAAGTGATTTGGATTTAGAACGTTAGCTGTAGGAAAACTCATAGTACGGACACAGAACAAAGAAAAAAAAGAAAAAAGGCGCGAAACGATTATACTATTAGTAGTGCGTTCAAATAGCCCTAAGTTGGCGAAAATAACGCTAAAAACGCTCACAAGGGCGTTCGAATTGGGAATCTATGGGTGAAAATGTCGTTAATGGCTCTTTTTGTTCAGCTTTCGAAAAACTAAAAATGAGTTTTAATAACGATAAAAACAAACGATTTAACTAAAGAACCAACAATAGCAACGCCACCAATTCTCTTATTGCTAAACGAACGCTCCTATGGAGTGTTATTTTGTGCGACGCGTTGCTATGGGTTACGCTACGTAACCCATAGCAACGCGCATGCGTAATTTACGCACCGACCCTCTGCGCATTCAAGGTCATACATACTTCAAGTCATAGATAGCTTCAAGTTACGTGCCCTTATATTTGTTGTTATTTTAACAACTTCCATAAAATGTTATAATTTTGAACGTGGTGCATGTAACTGTGCCGAAATATCGGGTGCTCCAAAAGCAACTAAATCGTGGTCTACATCTCGTGAGTACTAACTATAAGTTAGTTAACAACCGCGAAAGTCTAGAACAGTGTTTTCCATGAAATGTTCAAAAAATATTACTCTGTCCCTCTATAACGGTACAAATGTGTCCAATATGAATATTAACTACAATGATAATATATATATAAAAAGAGGATTAACTATTAATGTATTTTACATTTAACTATAAAACTGCTCTTTTACAACTCTGAGTTTTTATTGTCTCGCAGTAGGTATGAAAAGTAGAGTATGCACCTCGAGGATAAAGCCTGTCTTCGTCTTGGGCGGCTTTAACCCCTCGCTTCACTCAGGGCTCTGCTTAACTCCCTCGCTACGCTCGGGAATCAAATTTTAATCGATCGATTAACCCGAGAGTCCCCGTTACACTCAGGGTGCAATATACCGCCCATGACGTAAGACACTGCTTTACTCCCTTGGTGCATAATCATTATAGTAGCATTATTTAGAAATACTTAAAATTTCGTATTGAAGTTTAAGTATCTCTAAATAATGCTACTTTCGGTTGGATGGTACTGTTAAACTGTCCAATAGATGTAGCTCCGTCCCCGCAAGACGGTTAGTCAAATAGAGTTAAAATTTTATGCTCGTACCAGAACCTCGGTGGCCTAGTTGGTCAATGGCGTCTGACACGGAGAGTCAGAAGATGCTGGTTCGAATCCCGTCCGAGGATGGAATTTTTCTCTATAAATTTCAATATTTGAGATCGCTAAAGCAGGCATTAGTGCTTTAAAAAGTAATACTACAAAAATTACAAGGCCTGCGATGTCAATACGAAAGTTTAAGTATTTCTAAATAATGCTACGGTCGGTTGGATGGTGCTGTTAAACTGTCCAATAGATGTCGCTCCGTCCCCGCAAGACGGTTAGTCAAATAGAGTTAAAATTTGATGCTCGTACCAGAACCTCGGTGGCCTAGTTGGTCAATGGCGTCTGACACGGAGAGTCAGAAGATGCGGGATGAAATCCCGTCCGAGGATGGAATTTTTCTCTATAAATTTCAATATTTGAGATCGCTAAAACAGGCATTAGTGCTTTAAAAAGTAATACTACAAAAATTACAAGGCCTGCGATGTCAATACGAAAGTTTAAGTATTTCTAAATAATGCTACGGTCGGTTGGATGGTGCTGTTAAACTGTCCAATAGATGTCGCTCCGTCCCCGCAAGACGGGTAGTCAAATAGAGTTAAAATTTGATGCTCGTACCAGAACCTCGGTGGCCTAGTTGGTCAATGGCGTCTGACACGGAGAGTCAGAAGACGCGGGTTCAAATCCCGCCGAGGATAGAATTTTTCTCTCTATAAATTTCAATAAATTGAAGTTGTTTAAAATGACATTCGCACTAGCGTCTGAACTGTTCTGTCAGATATATATATTATTATATATCTATTATGCTGTGAAAATTAAAATCCCATGACAATCTAGTACAAGTGTAAAAAGATACATGGAATTTTAGATCGCGTTATATCATGCAGTTACTTTAGTAAGTAACGTTCATTGCTCGACTATATAATAAGATTTTATGTTGAAGTATTCTATCGTCAAGTAATAATTTCATTGAGAAATTACTTGTAATGTAATGATTACTTACATTGAGAATATCTAGAAGAAGGCCTAGCTAGCTATAAGAAATAAAAAGGAACATCAGAAATAAATAAAGTTATAATGATAAATAATACATGACCTGGCGGATAACGCTTCACCATAAGTACATAAACACGCACGTTCTCCAAAGGTTCCAGTTAAATTCTGTCTTATCGGAGGCTTCAGTTCTGGGGCTTTACTATGAGCTCTTAAAGCAGGACTTCTAAACAACTGCCCGGTTTATTCGTACCACGACAACTTTAAAGCAGGCCTACTCAGGCATACCATTCAAAAACCGCAGAAAAACCGTTCAACTGTTTTTTTGTATGGACTCTCGTTAACATATCGCTTTAAATCCACTCAGTTTATCAGCTTATAAACGTCTAGGCGTCTGCAATGTTGGTTATAGTAAATTGTTAGAATGCCAGAAACAATATTATCCGCTCACCTTTGAGAAAACAATATTCAAACAGTTCACCTAAATGAGCGTCATGGTATGATTTGATTCAAAACTGTTTATGTCAGGTTTAAGAACTGCACGGAACTTGCATGGTTTTTACAAAGCTGATAGTAAGGCCCCTGGGCTCAAACATTAAAATTGTGTTATTTTGATATAACCTAACGCTCACAAAAGGGCAGCGTTCCGGAAATTTCGCGAAGTCTTCTCGTCTAAAATACCTTAGTGCCTCAAGACAAGAGTCTTCGACCAATGTGTGTTATTGTATAGTGATGACTTATGGCACTGAAACGTGGTCTGTTACTATGGGCCTCATAAGTAAGCTCAAAGTCGCACAACGAACTATGGAGAGGGCTATGTCAAATGAGGAGAATCAGAAATGAGGAGATCCGTAGAAGAACGAAAGTCACAGACATAGCCCAGAAGATTAGCCAGATAAAGTGGCAGTGGGCAGGGCACATAGCACGCAGATAAGATGGCCGATGGGGCCGGAAAGTTCTGGAATGGAGACCACGTACTGGCAAGCGCAGCGTAGGTCGTCCACCGACACGGTGGACAGACGACCTGATAAAGGTCCCAGGACGACGTTGGATGCAGGTCGCTTCCAACCGGTCCTTTTGGAAAATTATGGGGGAGGCCTATGTTCAGCAGTGGACGTCTTACGGCTGAGAAGATGATGATAAACCTAACGCACCCCCGTGCGTATTAAATGTAATATAATTTATACTCATATAACTTCTTCTTAGTAGTGAAGTAACTTAGATTAATGATTAGTCTCCGCGCGCGCGGTCGAAGCGAGAGCGAGACCAATGATTAATCTAAGTGAAGTAGGTATACCTACTTTGGTGAGCGATAAATTTAAAAAAATTCAGTTGTACACTTTGTGTCTAAGATCCATACCGCAGCTAAGAAAAGAGCTGATAAACCTGAAACAGCTGAACAGATCATCATAAATTTTAAGTGAGAATAATTTCGAACACGTCACCTACGAGTATCAAAGAAATAATCTGCATCATAATCGGTCCATTTATTTTGCAGCTACGACGCCACAGACACTACCTCGCTTTATGTGTCGGGGGTTAAGATAATAACGGGCCAAGTGCGAGTCAACTCACGCACGACGAGCTACGTACCATTATCTAGATCGTCCGACTCGCACTTGGCCGGTTTTTTTAGTATTTTTTTATAGCGGCTATAGAAATACATAATCTGAAAAAAAAATCAACTGTCTAACTATAACGGTTCGTGTGATACAGCATGACAGACGGAGAGACAGACAGATGGACAGCGGAGTCTTAGCAATAGGGTCTCCCGTTTTACGCTTTGGGTACGGAACTCTCAAAATGTATTCTCTAATGCAACGTTGCTACTATAATACTAGGGCAACGTTTGATGTTTGAGTCCGAGTAAAAACCAGGACAAACGCTGGCAAATTTGGGACAGGGTAAACATACCGCATTGCTAAAATTGGCAGACT
Source organism: Selenia dentaria (assembly GCA_917880725.1). Taxonomy (NCBI): domain Eukaryota; kingdom Metazoa; phylum Arthropoda; class Insecta; order Lepidoptera; family Geometridae; genus Selenia; species Selenia dentaria. The sequence continues at coordinate 38,020,283 of OU862876.1, forward strand.
GCCATGCGTTGCAGCAAGACGTTGGCGTAGCTACGTACATATTTCCCACACTAATCCATACCTACAGTATTGCTACAAAACTGTACTGTAATTCGTTGGCATTCTTTTATACTATTTATAACTCTATGGTTATGAATTTACAATATTTATTACCATAGAGCATAAACAACGACAAGGTAAATTTATATTTTATTCTCTATAAATTCCTATAACTAATGATATTTATAACTACTAGTAAGGAGTTTTGGCGCGAACGCGGAAAGTCAACGTTTTTCCATTGTATTATTTATCAAAACTTATGCTTTTTTTCAGTGTTAATGTTTAAAATTGGTGGCGTTTTTCTCATTAAGTGCTGTTTTACGTGCATGAGTGTGGGCAAGTGATATAATGTGGTGAAACGTGTTTTTCCGTGTTGTTTCCAAAACTCCATAGAAGCTGATGGTAAAGTTGCCACCACTTTACTAAAGCATGACTTAGACTGACTGGACCATGACTGACTGACATTTCGGACTCAGACTCTGACTGACTACGACTAATATCACCAGAATATTCTACTAATGCTTTGTAATACAAATAACTTGACATTGGCAAATGCACGAGAAGTGCGGGACCATAACCCTCTAAGGAGGGAAAACGAAAAAAAAAAAAAAAACTACTAGTAATACTACGTTTTTAAAATACAGAGTGTTCTAAAAATATATATACAGTCGAATTGAGAAACCTCCTTTCGGTTTAAAATAGTATTAAGGTTAATAATATAGCGGATAGCGGAAGTCCAGAGATAGAACACCCCTTGGGGTACCTTAATCATCCCCATGTATGTTCCGCGATTTTGTTTAGTTTTCAGCTACGTGACTTTGATGAAAACTATGAAAATGTTGGTGTAAATAAAAAAAATATGTTCGGTAAATTATGACTTACATTTTCAACTTAAGAGTCTGGAGAATTCTTAAGACTTCTTTAAGGATAACGAAATCACGTGGTTCACAAGGCCGCGTAGTGATTATTTTATACATAAAAGTAGCAGTAGCAAAAAAGTATTATACTTTTTTTTACTTTAAAGTTTACTTGTCGAAAATTTCCAAACATTACCTATAAACCCGCGCCGGTACACCGGTGGCCAAATCTATACATTGCATAAAGCGGCGCTGGTACACCGGTGTACCGCAGTCAAAACCCATATCAGGACTGAACATAAACGTTAACTGTTCAAATATACAATACATTTCGGTTTATTAGATGTTTTTTTAATACTAATAAGCACCTAGAAATCATTTATACATAGAAATATAATTTTTCTTGGTTATCAGTATGCTAGTAAAAAAAACAATGGGCGTCGATACCATATCTCTTAAACTTTCGCGGTGTGCTTGTGCTAGTGTATTGTTTTCGTGAATAAGTACCATTTCGAGGTAAAAACTTAAGAAAAAGCTTATAATCCTCTTATATTATGGCTTTGTGAGCTATTCCCGTAATTTGATAAAGGCAGCCGCCATATTGTTATGATAACGAGTGAGACTACGATTTTGAGATCTATTTGGTTAGCGTTAGAGTATATGTTTTTATGACAATTTGTGGATTTATTCTGGATAATTTATAAAATAGGTAGTATAGGTTTTCAAAGTCTATTATACCGTTGTGATTGTATGTATACTCCTTTTACACCTGCTTGAGAGATAAAATTGGTCTTTGTAGAATTTATTTCATTTGTTATTTTTTTGTTACGGTTCAAGTTTTTATGTATTTTTTCGGTACCTCTATAATTTGACTAAAAAGAAACAGATAACATAATAATAGAATAAAGGAACATGTACTGGGTGACCCGTGTAAATTTACGCCGTTTACAGATATAAAATAGAACAAATAGCTGTTTTACTACGATTTTATTCCTGCAATAGCTCGCGGCGCCCGCAAATTTTTTAAATAGTGTACTTAGTTTCGCGCGCTTGTTCCGTTCGATTTGGCGCCAATATTTTTTTATTTTTAAGCTACTTCAAGGGTTAAGAAAAAAACTCGTGACTAGAAAACTATAAAAAAGTGAAACATATCAACATACATAGAGGTGTTTCGGATATGGAGTGTTCTATCTCTGGACTTCCGCGGGACACTATTTTTTATCACACGTGTGTAAAAAAATAAGTCTCAATAAAAATCGCTGGAGCTGTTTTAAAGCATATATATAATAGTAAAGAAAATTACATTTAAATGTTTAATTAAAAATTATACTCGGATATTGTTAATCGCAAAAGACAGTTATAAAAAAATGCGATAATTTTTTAAATGTTTGAGCAGAACCTTTTAAAACATAAACTAAATAATGTTTATCTCATTTAAATTTAATTTAAAGATAGGTTTAACGGCTCTTTAAACATGAGATACAAAATAAACGAGTAAAACTTGCGTATTTGTACGCATAGTTTATTTGTAAAAAAATATATTATGTAATGAACTAAAAAGGTTATCTACATATACAAAAAATAAAATATATTTTTTATATAATCTCATTCGATAATATTCTAATTATGAAATGAAATACAGACTTTATTTGGCATATTTTATTTACATACTTCTTTGAGAAATTAAAAAATTAAATTAAAGCATTATTCTCCTAACAAAACAATGCTTTGAAACCATTTCTAATTAATAAAGTACAATGTGGCCCGACCAAGGAGGTTTCAATTCAATTTAAGTACACATTATTTGAGGTGAGCGCGATGCGCGCGCAACGCGCTGCGCGCGCAACGCGCTGTTTCCGAGCCAATAGACCAATAACAGACTTTTTCCACTGATATTGGCAAAATTGTAACAAGAAGAAGAAGAAGAAGACTTTTTTCATTTTGGCGCTATTTCGTACATACGAATTTGAGTAATATTTTGTTGGATAATACTTTAGTAGCAAAAATGTCATGAGATTAAATAAAGTAGTGTATGCAACTGCATATAATTAGGTATTAAAACACTCGTGTAATCCTATTTTGAAACTCGCCTGCGGCTCGTTTCAAAAACTACACTCATGTTTTAAAACCCTCTATTATATGACAGTTGCATAAACTACTATAATCACTTTGATGAAATAAACTTTAATATAGTTTTGGTTTTAAAAGGATAGCTTAATTTCTTTAAAAATTATGCAGTTTTATAACCGACTCTCTTAACCAGTCCCTTCTCTTTGCGGCCAATTGAATATTATTATATTATTTTGATTATTATTTTGACCATATTCGGTTGATATGACATGAATAGATTTTAGTGAATTGTAAAGTGTCATCGAGCACGAAAATTTTCCATGCACCAAAACTTAGAGCACGTTTCACGAAAGAAGTCCCGCGGAAAATTAGGGGAACTAAATAAATATGTACTAAATGTTTCATTAATGTACGACCACTAGCGCCACGGCTATGGGACTGATTTCGTGAAACGGACTCTAGCAAAGTCGTTCATTCATCAGTTTAGTTATGATCGGTTAAATACTTACTGCCGTTTTTATAAACAAATAAAAGTAATTACAGTAAAAGTCATTGCTTAAGCAAAGATTTTCCTTCTATAGACGAGTATTTGCCTGAAAATAGAACTATTACAGGCTTGAACTCTTATCCGAGTAATAGTCACCATTTCCTTTGTTTAAGTAATGAGAACATATCAATACCTCGTTTTTATTGCTTAAGTGAAGTTGTATAATAATGACATTCGCACACAAGTCTCAATTGTGAAGACTCTAACGCAGTAAACATTTATGCCCGGGTGACACGAGGCCAGTTTTTCAAGCCAGGATAGCAAGCTAGTTTTTACTAAATTGTCCTGGCTTACTGACCTGGCTTGGAACAGGCTAGTTCCGTTTACACGAGGCTTCATTATTTTAAGCCAGTACTATTGCACTGACTGAGGTGACCACGCATCCAACTTGTATTGCATGCGAAAAAACACATTATTCGACTGAAGGAGTTACTTCGAAAACTGTACCAATTCGCACTAGACGAAGTAGAAGATGAATTACAAAAACGGCACCGGACAATACCACTTTTTTAATTCACCTCACATGTTTGTACCTAAACCACGTTTATAATCGTCTTTATAATTTAAAAAGGTGGCATTCCACAGACATTAATGGTCTCGGTACAGTCGTACGGCATCTTAAAATCCCAAAAAAAATAACAAAACACGTGGTTCCTGCTTACTAGCCAACTGAAAACTAGCTTCACCGGCCACATGAAGCTAGTACACAAGCCAGGATAGTAAAGTCAGCGCTACTGGCCTAGAAATAGAACTCCACCCTATTAAAAACTGTCCTGGCTTGTAAACTAGCTTACTGGCTTACTAGCTTAGAATTGAAGCTAGTTCTGTTTACACGAACCCAGAAGTACTTGCTTGCTAGCTTACTGACACTAGCTTGCTGTCCTGGCTTGAAAAACTGGCCTCGTGTCTCCCGGGCATTAAATCCGTAATTCAACCATAACATCAATCTTATACAAGAGTAAAAAGATACATCAAATGTTGATATAGTACGTCATTACTTAAGACGCTGTCAGCTCAGCGCTTCATCCTTTACTTGAAATCAAGCAAGCGCATCTCGTAAAAACGTGAGAATAATGTGCAGTCTTAAATAAAAAAAGAATCCGTCAATGTACCTATGTGTATTAAAAATTGTTATTATGATATGTGTTTCATAACAAATATAATAGTGTATAAATATATAATAAAAAGAAAAACTGTTTTAATGGTGAAATGAAGTGGTATGTTTAAATTTTTTTAATGTACTCTAGTATGTTAAAATATGTTTTTGATTCCGTCAATGTGCACTTAGAAGTCTTAAAAATGTCACATTATTTTTACTAGTTTTAAAATAATGCTAACGCTGTTTATGAGATAAACTGCTTTGAAAACCTTCATTTTTATCGATATCGTGCTATGACAGCACCTTAATCATTTACTTTAGTAAGTAACATCCATTGCTCGACCAGAGAATAAGATTTTATGTTCATGTTTTCTATCGTCAAGTAATTATTTCATTGAGCAATTACTTAGTAACAAGTAATTATTTGTTTATAAATACGATTGTTAGTCTGTATTTACTTCAGGAAATGTTCTGGTTTTATATGTTTTCGTGCTTGATAACTTCTACATGTACGTTTACGTAGAAAGAATAAAATAAATAACCTAACAATACTTATTTCGGGACCTTTTACAATTTAAGTAATATATACTAAAGAGTATGTCGGTTATTACATTAATCTTACTAATTTATGGAAACTATTAATAAGCTTGGGATTTTACTTATAGAATTAGGTAATTAAGGATTCTAAGTTAGGATAAAAAATACTGTGCTTCACCAATTTCTTATCTGATAAGGCATATGGGGAAGAAGTTGATAAATAAATGAATATACAAAACGCCGGCTGCTGAAATTAAAACCAAAACCCCCTTAAAATTAAAACCAAAAACTACTAAAATGTCACTGAAATAAAAAGTGACTTGGGGCTCATATACATGAATTACAGAGCAAGGTAAAGCCTGTTTAAATCCACAATAATAGATAATAGTATACAAGAATTTTTTACCACTCTTTTCTTTATGTCAGTTTCAACGTTTTAACACCTTGAAACCTGAAACAAAAACTAGTTTAAACTATAAAACACTTCTTTAATATAAATCTAAAGAGAAAGCGGGAGTGCACAGTTTTAACACTGCTATTGGCTGAAAACTTCAACAGATGAAGTTACTGACGTTTCAAGGGAAAGGTTCGAGAGTATTCCTCCTTCATCTACACTTCTACACTATCAACATCTACACTAACTACACTATACATATATATATATTTAATATTATAATGAGGAACTAATTGTTTGTTTGTTTGTTTGTTTGATATGAATAGGCTCCGAAACTACTGGACCGATTAGAAAAAATCTTTCACCATTAGAATCCTACATTATCCCTGATGGTTATAGGACATAAGAGATTTGCACAAATTCAGGGAAACGGATGAAAACTTCGATAATGTAACACAAGGTGTGAAAAAAATCCTTAGACTGCGTACGCTACGAAAACTATTGACATAGAGCAAAGTGATGTAGAACATTTTTAAAGAAGACGTCAATGTCTACAAAGATGTCAACAATACCATATATACCAGATGTTACACAAAGGATAAGACTATTGAAATGGACACGGGCAGGCCATGTCTGCAGAAATAACGAAAGATGGACAAAAATGGTTACATAGTGGATACCTCTGGACGGAAAAAGAAACCAAGGAGGGCAGTGGAAAAGATGGAGGAACATATTCTCTAAGATAATCGGACCTGACTGGATTAGGAAGGCAAGAGAAAGAGTAGAGTGGAAAGAATAAGGGGATGTCTACGCCGGAGAGGCGATACATTATAGTGTAAAATTCAATAGTTAATTACATAAGCCTAGATGTTAGATTTTTGTAGTAGAATAAAGCTTTTTATTTATTTTATGTGAACTATTACAGGTACCTATAGTATTACTTTTTTCAAGCACTAACGCCTGCTTAGCGATACCAAATACTTTTCAACTTTTTTCAATACTTTTTTCAACTATTCACGTCCTCGGACGTGATTCTAACTCGCATCTTCCGACAATTCGTGTCAGGCGCCATGACCAACTAGGCCACCAAGGCTCGAGGTCCGAGCATCGAACTTTAACTCGAAATCTGATTTTAAGCGTCGTATGGGGACGGAGCGACATCTATTGAACAAAATACAAATTGCAACATTACAGTTTCGTCACAACAACTTTTCACGTTTAAATATGCAATTGTAACGCCAGTACAAACGCCTACGTTTCGCTTTAGTCTTATTTCATAAGGGGCGAGTCTATTGCAAACTACAGGGCACTCTTTCAAAATTTATTTGTCAGAAAAAGCCAATAACTGTCCAACCTGGGGATCGAAACCAGGACCTCGAGGTTGCGAAACGGCACTTCTACCTGTACACCAAGACCAAGCGAGTGAAGCCGCTGGTGAGTGAGCTAGTATAAAATACTTATCTCGACTCCGCCATGTACATTTATAGCTTTAGCTTTGGCTGTCAGTGAATTACGCTAACTAATCCCCTGATATTTATAACATAAATAAACCCTTGAAACCTCAAGATTTAAAGCTTAAAAGTATTAAATTAATGCAATTTCAGAGCGGGAGACAAACTTGGATTTTATTCTCATTGAAACTCCTGATCTATATATATCTAAATGTGTGCAAAAAAATACAAAGCTAAATACTCATGAAAGTCCAGGAAGGACAAATTTAAAAAAGAAATATTTATAAATTGTTTTATTAAAAGTTTATGATTACTTAATGTCGAGATGAAAGAATATATACAGCCTTTTCCATACAGTCTTGAATTATACCAAACTATAAAATCCTTATGCCATTAATTATACCCTTATAATAGTAGTTATAATACGATAAAAATGTGCAGAGCTCATGAGTTAATTACCATGTTTTTCAACACATTTAATTGAAATTGAAATAAACATATATTGCTTTTATCACCCAGCGACAAATACGATAAAAACTAAATATGAAAATTATATGAACACGCTAGTTTTGTTTTTCACGCGCCAATTGCAAGGTAAGTGTACATACACCTACTTCAAATTATAATTTTATGTGATAAAATGCAAATATTATAATATTTTATATACTGTGGGGTACCGGCTTAGAATTGTAACCTCCCAACTCTTCCCGCGGGTGCCGTAGAAGGCGACTAAGGGATACCGAACCAGCACTTTCTTAGCACAACACCCAAAACTCCAACATCCAAAAGATACTCGTTGAAGGTCATTCAGGTATAGGATATGTATGAGGACATCAGTCGGGCCATACCACTGAAACGCACTTCCTTGTTGTTATGGGGGACTTCAACGCGAAGTTGGGCAAGAGAAGTGGTGACGAGTTGAAATTGAGGCAATTTGGCTATGGGTAACCGAACCGTAGGGGACAGTGGTTGGCCGACTTCCTGGAGAATCTCTCTGGGATCGGGATCTCTTTCAGAAGCCACCACGTAGGAAATTGACCTGGTTGAGTCCCGATGGTTCCACGAAAAATGAGATTAACTTCATTATGACTGCCAAGAGACACTTTGAATATTAATGTAAAACTGGAGAGGTCTCGTTTAATGCAGTCTACGCTCCGCCTACTTGTGCCCATATTCAGGACCCAGAGAGGTTTCAAATTGAGCTGTCCAATCGCTTTGATTGCCTTGAAGAAATCGCATCAGTGGACGAGATCAGTAACAGGTTAGTAGAAACTGTCCATACAGTGGGTTCCATATTCTTTAAACCCCACCGTACTGATAGATCACAAAAACTCTCAAACCATACCCTCAACCTCAAGGCTGAACTAACAATCGTTAAAACTGCAATCTTCCGATGATACTGCAGCATATAAGCTGCTCAATAGACAAATATGGAAGCCCTTGCGACACGACACCTGGACCTTTAATGCAAACCGTATTAAAAGACCACGTATTAAAAAGGGCTCCAAAGTATTTGCAAGAGACATCTCTATTGGGCAAAGCCAGTTAACGAAGCTGAAGCGAGAAGACGGCAGTGTAGCATCGACCAAAGCATAAGTGTTGATGGAGGTCGAGAGGTTCTATAGACATTTATATACCTCAGTCGCTAAACCTGTTAGCAGCTCGGCCAAAGACCCAAGAGCCAAGCTGACCCGACATTATACCAAAGATATCCCGGACATCAGCCTGTATAAGATTAGGATGGCCTTGAAACAGCTTAAGAACAACAAGGCGCCGGATGATGATGGTATCACATCAGAGCTTCTGAAAGCGGGTGAAACACCAGTACTTAAAATCATCCACCATCTCGTTTTTGAGCCATGTTTAGAAGGTTTGTTTTCGAAGTGTTCATTACGAACCGTCTCAGTCGCAGGTTTGATGAATTCCAGCCTCCGGAACAAGCCGGTTTCCGAAAAGGCTATAGTACCATAGACCACATCCACACGCTACGGCAAGTTACACAGAAGACCAAAGCGTATAACTTGCCTCTAGTTTAGCGTTTGTGGAATATGAGACAGCCGTTGATTCGATCGAGATGTGGGCAGTGCTTGAGTCTCTCTGGCGATGCCGTATTGACTATCGGTATATCGAAGTGTTGACTTCGATATACCGATACGATATACCGATTATTGTACAAACACTTGAAGTGTTTGTACAATAACGCCAACATGTCAGTCCGAGTACAGGGGCCTTACTTCCACCTCTTAAAGCAGTCATGTTTCAACCTTACCATTAAATTTGGTACCACCACGTCAATATAGCAAGATTAAAATAATAATAGATTACGATAGACGTCTTGATGACGTAGTATCAAATATTTCACGCAATTAGCATACTTTTTCGTGACTTTTGACACTAAGTTCAATTGTTCCAATGTCAAATTTTTGAAGATCCGTGCACCCATCTTATAAGGTAGTCATATTGCAACCTTACCATTAAATTATGCTGACCGTTTTGTGTCGGTGGGAGTACGATAGTAAGTATGATTATTCTAAGCTTATTACAAAACGCTCCTGATTTATGATAGTTTCGTAAAAGGTGGGAGTAGGCCCCCAGGAGCAGAGTTCGAAGGCAATTCCATTGTAAAGAGGCGTGTGAGACAGGGAGACGTTATATCTCCGAAACTGTTGACCACTGCATTGGAAGACGCCTTCAAGTTTGTGGAATGGCGAGGACTTGGCATCAACATCAACGGCGAACACATCACTTCTCGATTTGCCTCAGTCTCGCTTGAAGACCTCAGTGTAATGCTCGAAGGCCTCCATCGAGTTTCCCAACGAGTAGGCCTTAAGATCAACAAGGACAAGACGAAAATTATGTCTAATGCCCATGTTGTGCCTACCTCCATATCAGTTGCGAACTCAGTTCTCGAAGTTGTTAATGAATACATCTACCTAGGACAGACAGTCAAACTAGGCAGGTCCAGCTTCGAGAAAGAGATTAATCTTCGAATCCAATTCGGCTGGGCAGCGTTCCGGAAATTTCAAGTTGTCTTTTCGTCAAAAATACCTCAGTGTCTCAAGATAAGAATCTTTGATCAATGTGTGTTACCACTTACCAGTGATGACATATGGCACTGATACGTGGTCTCTTACTATGGACCTCATAAACAAGCTCAAAGTCGCACAACGAGCTATGGAGAGGGTTATGCTCGGGGTTTCTCTACGTGATCGAATCAGAATGAGGAGATCCGTAGAAGAACGAAAATCACCGACATAGCCCAGAAGATTAGCCAGTTGGCAGTTGCCAGAAGTGGCAGTGGGCAGGGCACATAGCACGCGGAACAGATGGCCGATGGGATCGGAAGGTTCTAGAGTGGAGACCACGGACCGCCGAGCGCCGCGTAGGTCGTCCACCAACAAGGTGAACTGACGACCTGACAAAGGTAGCAGGACAACGTTGTATGCAGGCCGCTTTCAACCGGTCCTTTTGGAAGCTATGTTTAGCAGTGGACGTCCTACGGATGAGATGGCGATGATAATAACTTATTTTGAAATGTCAATATTTTTATAATAATTTATGTTCGAGTTAATAAATTGCTTCTAAAAACGAATGATATTATCCGGTTAAATTGGAAATGCTCTGTATACTCACTTATAACTTGCAGTAAGGTACTAATTTAACTCGGTAGGGTTAATAATATTTTGCTCTAGGTCGTAATTTTATTATGCACGTGTTTTATACCTCGGTTATGACCCTTACCAACGATGTAATAAGGCTCACAATACGAGTAATTACTTGTATTCTGTTGAAAAATATTAGCAATCTGAAATACTAAATTCAAAATGTTGAGCTTTTTCAATATAGTAATATACTACGGTTATATTGAATTGTATGAAATGTTTGATACTGTGTTATAATTTAAGACTGTATAGTAAAAACCATTGCCTTAGATAGCTACTAAATACTGTTTTTAGAATTACAATTTTGATAGTAAAGAGATGTAAGCTTATAAATCTCACATATGATATATTCAGTTTAATAAAGCAAATAATATAAATAACCAGTTTTTTGTGTGTTTTGGTATCAAGTGTCAACTATTGAACAATTTGTGACAACTTCCCAAACAAACCAAATTTTAGTATGTGAATATAATATTTTAACTTCACGCCTTTGTAATTTCTTCGTACATAAACTTACTAGATACTTGATTTACCACAACAAATCGATAAACAAGCTTTTTTTTGGAATGTATAATCTGCTAATTTTGGTAATTCTACACTGTTCTAAGTTACCTATTCTGACCTATGTGTCAATTACTCTCCCAATTATGGTGCATATTATTCTATTGAGCAAGACACGATAAGATAGGGAAAGGTAATACGGCAATCTGACCGAATAGACAGATGCCAAATTCCCATGACGATCGTGCTCTAACAGTTTAGGTCATAAAGTGGGTGACTGAAGACCTAAACTGCTAAATCACCTTCTACGTGAGGATAGTACCTGTACTGTCCGATCACCTTTTAGACAAGATATATATGTATAGGGGTATATATCTACGTACCTATAACGTATTGCAAGAAGTTAACATGAAAACAAATCATCAAAAATTTGAATCGTTCACTTTAATGCTATTATAGGTTACACGTCCCAAGCAACATCCTTTGAAAATTATTTAAAATAATCGAGGCGAACGAATTGTTTGGACTTAATAACGCAATTTGCCGTTGACGAATAGATCACTCATCTTCGATTTGCCGACGATATTTTAGTCATGGCAGAATCCAAGGAAGACCGCAGTACCATACTCGAAGGCCTCCATTGAGTTTCCCAACGGGTAGGCCTTAGAATGAACGTGGACAAGACGAAAATTATGTCTAATGCCCATGTTGTGCCTACCCATATATCAGTTGGGAACTCAGCTCTCGAAGTTGTTGACGAATACATCTACCTAAGACAGACAGTCAAACTAGGGAGGTCTAACTTTGAGAAAGAGGTCACTTGCGAATTCAACTCGGCTGGGCAGCGTTCCGGAGTCTTCTCGTCAAAAATACCTCAGTGCCTCAAGACAAGAGTCTTCGACCAATGTGTGTTACCAGTGATGCCATATGGCACTGAAACGTGGTCTCTTACAATCAGTAGCTCATTGATAGTAAGAGAGCTCAAATTAGTGAGCTCAAAGTCGCACAACGAGCTATGGAGAGGGCTATGCTCGGGGTTTTTCTACGTGATCGAATCAGAAATGAGGAGATCCGTAGACGAAGTAAAGTCTGAGTCTAGGTCGTCCACCGACACGGTGGATAGACGACCTGATGAAGGTCGCAGGACGACGTTGGATGCAGGCCGCTTCCAACCGGTCCTTTTGGAAAATAATGGTGGAGGCTTATGTTCAGCAGTGGACGTCCTACGGCTGAGATGATGATGAACTCTCGTTATAAATTTAATTTCATACTTGATAAAACAACTTTTGAATTGAAGAAATGTAGCGAATGCACATCTCTTCAAAGATAAATTGTTATGGTAGCGTCATATTTAACTGTACTGGCAATGTGCGTGGCCGATATACGAAACTGAATTGGGTAAGGAGTTCCATAAATATATTCGGCGCCGGCTCTTGCCGTCGTTTCGGCGAACTGTGCAGACTGTTTCGTGAAGAAATGTCAAACATGTGATGGTATTTTCGTCCCTTTCGGTCTCGCCAAGGATGTTTTGAGATCGAAAAGGACGGGACTATTAAGTTAATAAGGCTCAAAATAGAAGAATACGGCGTCATCGACTCATCGATTTGGATGTGCTGTTGATGTTGAATGGGACGTCAATCCTGTATTTTACTAATCACTAGCAAAAATAAAATAGAGTAGGGAGACATTTCAGATATATAAAATAGAAAAAAAATAAAAACGAGTAAATTTTTTTACGAAATAGCGCCCAGCCTCAAAAGTTAAAATGACGTGGTTCACTTGTATGAACCTAAACTTAAATTAATTATGTTATGTATCTTCTATTATCTTCTATTCATGGATATGTCTACAAACTGGTATATATTTGATGTTTGGTGAATGTCCCTAGCCATACATCGTAGCAATATGTTTAAATAGAAATTCACAAAACATGAGCTTCAGGACAATTTGAAATACAAGTCAAGTAATACCAAAAAATATAATATAACACAGATTAAGTTAAATTTACAAACCAACGTTAAGCCTTTTAAATATTTAAAGGTTCTCACTTAATATTTCAATACGGGATTTCATTGATTTCTTATTTTTCTATACAAAAGTAGACCGTACTGCTACGATTTACGGTTGCATTTAGATATTTCCTAAATACACAATACCGTGTGGAAACGTGGCCAACACCCTAATATGAGCTTTATCCGCAGTGACCTTTTTCTGCCAATGCAGTACTTAGTTGCATAATACTTGAGAGTTTTCAGATAAAGTCTAGCCATATACGCGATTGGAAAGATTTATAACAAACACATATACAAACGAGTGTAGTATTTGTGAATAAGTACCTTAAATTAATAAATATAAATTGTAAGTTGTATAAAACAATCAAAACACATGCATCAACCAAAAATAGGTACGTACCGTAAAGAAAATAAACCAAAAACCAAAAGAACATAACAAGACGTGATTACAAATTTTAAATACACATTTATTATCACAATTCGTGTTGTATTTTTTTCAATGACGCGATATCAAGGCGTAGAGCTCTTATCACAGGCCAAAACATTGATAGCTTCCATATTTTATGTATAAGATAATCACTGATACTAGATCTATACTATTTGACGCACACTTAAACTTCGACAACACACGCGTTACTCATGTCGTGAGGGTGTGGTTATACGAATAACTTTCACCTAAACAATGGCGGGCACATGAGTGCTACTGCTTCAGTAGATACCGGGGTACTGGTGATCGCACTGGAAACCTCCCGTATTTACGTCCTCCATCCCTATCCCACATAGAGTATCATCTCGCTTTAACTCACCCCCTTGGCCTTGAAGATTTCACTGATAATACACTAGTACGAAACACGTCCTGTAAACACGTGCTCTACGGTATACGCTATCACGCCGTCTGGAGAGGGGCTGCGTTTCCCGATAAATTCCACGTTTACTCATGTGCTTTTCGAACGAGTGCAATGACCTCCTCAGTGATGGCGTACTGCAGTAGATAGGTACAAAAGGTCAGAGACCGCAAGGAAAAAAAACACTGCTTATATTCAGCAATAAGCTACAAATTCGTATGTAAACAAATCTTACAACTCAATTTTTCCCTACTTCTAGTAGAGCAATGGTCATCCTTAAATTGCTCACATGTCTGTAGTAAATTCTGATCTCATACAATCTTTAAATTTTACCAAAATTATCTCATTATAGAGCTAATGAGAGTAATATCTATTGGGAAAAAAGATAATGACGATCAGCACAGTTAGTTTGTTCTCATACCACAATTATGTAAGGATTGGCAAAAAGCAATTAAAAACGTGAAAACTGACCACATACGTACCTATATTAACTGGATTAAACTGGTTTGAAATCTTTTTTCATATTAAAAATGTGTACAAACACATGAAAACTAACGTTTTCATAATAAAATTGGTTTGAAATCATTAATTTTCCAAAGCCCTATTTTGTGACGTAATATGCCACCGTTTCTAGGTATTTTACAGTTCAGTAGGTCTCCGCTCAGTTCGTCAAATTCAGCAGGCAGAACAGTTGTCTTCCAAGAAACCCGATGTTACTGCACGATTGAGGTCACCAGATGGGGTTTTGTGCGGATGTATCACCGCCACACTAGATGGCGTTGTTGACAATGTAGAAAATCAAGAAAACAACGAAAATAAAATACGTTGCAATTGTATTTATTGAAAGACTTAAAAATGTGAGTTACTCACCTTGAAAATATTTAACCTTGTGTATTACGTACTTGTTTCGGAAATAGATAGCTCTACGGGAACATTTTTACGGGCCAAAAAGCATTGATTTATTTTGTTTAGCTCAGTGCCAAAAAGCCCTAAGTAAACGTGGCATTAAATTTGGGTTAATCGGATAGACAGACATAATGAGTGACGTGCAGTTTAGGGGTCATCTGTACTTGGAAGGACAAACTTGCCTCTAAAAAGCTTGATGTGCTAAAGCGATCTATAAGAAGTACTTCAGCCCTCAGAGGCAATGGCTTGCGCTTTACAAAGCACAAGTCGGACTGGATATGGAGTACTGCTCACATTTACGGGCCGGGGCACCCGCTTACCAGATTTATCTCCCTAGACTCCATCCAACGACGTGCCATGCGTATCGTCGACAATCCCATACTTACAGACGGTCTGGAATCGCTTAGTCTTCGGAGAGACGGCATTTCTCTGCGTACCTTTCACCTTTCACCACTGCACGGCTCGCCATCGGCGGAATGTTCACCCTCATTTCCTTGAGGTACCCAGCTCAACTACACAACGGTTCTCAAGAATATTAATTACACGTACAACAAGAATCTGGATGAAGCTTCCCGCCGAGGTTTTCCCTCTGCGCTACGATATGCGGTTGTTTGAAAAGGACATCTTTAAAGTCCTTAGAGGTCGGCAGCGCATACGAACAGACGGACAGACGGGCAGATGGACAGATGAAAAGGCGGATATACGGACAGACGGACAGACGGACAGACGGACAGACGGACAGACGGACAGACGGACAGACGGACAGACGGACAGACGGACAGACGGACAGACGGACAGACGGACAGACGGACAGACGGACAGACGGACAGACGGACAGACGGACAGAATTACTTACGAATTTATTAGACACTGGTGATCACGTTAATGTAACCATTAAGTTAATATCGTACGTACGTGTTAACTTAATGTATGAGTACTTACTCTTCCAAGGGGAAGAGAACCACCCAGCTTGTCGATCCAAGTGGGTAACACTGGTGGGTTCATTATTATTATGATCACATTTACCTACAACTAAAAAGGTTAATATTGAACTTTAGAGAGGTTTAGGTACTTATGTACAGAAATGTACTTGTTGACAAAAACTAATCAGTAGGGATAGGTGGAAGTGAATATCCATGAATCCCTACCAGTAGATATAGGTGGAACAAAACTCCACCCTTTCCTACCAGGGGGATACGTTGGTAGGGACTAGTAGAATAGCCCCTGTTTTTAAACGTTTGCACTTGCGAATCTATAAACCGCGTTTCTAATATAAAATATTTAGGCATCATCTTAGACAAGAATCTGCCTTACGTAGATTCAACATCCGGCCTCGTACCAAAACATTCGAAAATACTATATTTCAGTATGTGACTGTGCAGGAAATAATGCTTTAGAAAATTTATTGATTCAGGCGTTACTTTGCGGAAATCCATTATCAAAAAACGATATTAAAAAATATTTAGTGACACTTCCGCTGAAAAGAAAACAATGATTTTGGCCTATTTGGGGGCGTGCACCACCCTCCCTCCCGCATAAAATGCTAATAGGAAGAATACAAAATAAAAAACACAAGAAAACCCAAATAAACCAACACCGATTCGACACGTGTTTCGCCTCTACACGAGGCATCCTCAGGAGATGTTGACTCGTCGAGCGCTAGTCCGACGCAGTCTGTCGGACTAGCGCTCGACGAGTCAACATCTCCTGAGGATGCCTCAGCGGAAGTGTCACTAAATATTTTTTAATATCGTTTTTTTTAAATAATGCTTTTGTTGTTTATTGGCGATAACTGAGACGGTTCTTATTAAAGTGACTTTGTAAAAACTAAATGGCCTGTATTCAACTACCTCGCTTAAAAACGATAAGACCGCTCATTGTACAACAGTATTAATAATTACCTATATATTAAATGTATGCATGTTTTTTTATGTACAGTAAAGAGCTCTTTCAATCATTCATCAATCTTTAGGCTAGGCTCTTGGTTCTGAACTCCACAGTAAAAAACCACATTTTTCTTCTTTTAACCAGATATCGACTTAAAGTCTAAAGATTTTTTTCAAAAACGTCATATTTTTGTTCAGTAGGTAATTTTACCTCTTCTGTCTGACCCACATTTTTTTAATTTTCTTCCAACTACACACTTTTTGGTATCTACTCCTTTATAATAAGTATAGATTCGCACACGGAAGTACTACACACGTATTACTATTTTTTAAACCTACCTTTAGCTAATAATTTTAATTATTTTAACAAATATTACTTCGCCAATATCATAGTTAACCACAAACATTATAAAATTTCAGGCTTTTATGGCTAGGTTTAAAATTGTATAAATATAATGTGCCATTGTAGTCTACAAAGTAATGCTAATCATAGAAGTATTAATAACATTTTATGTAAAGTGAAAATAAAAGTGATACAATCGCTGGAAATTGTAAATATATCGTGTATCGGTAATCACTTCTCTGTGTCCCAATATTGGTATCAATGTTTATACAATTGAGATAGTTATATAAATTAATTTTCGTGACCGTGTGAATACCGCACAAAGTAATTTAGCAATTCTTCTTGAAATAAATATATTTGAATTTGTATGTGTGTAACTAAAACCTTTATTCAATATAAATAGTAGAGTTAAATGATTCTAGTAATAAAAGCCATTCCAAGTCGAGCAAAATAAAAAAAATATATGCGGCCACCAATGATCTTATATAAAAAAAGTTTTTTAATATAAGATCATTGGCAGCCACAATAGTAATGAGCGAAATATAAAAAAAAATATCTTCGCTTTTAAATATTAATAATTGATTTGTAAAACCATAATGTCAAATGCTTCGTTAAATTGTAGCTTGTACTCGCAGATGGAAAATCTGATTATGAGGGTCAAACATTAACATTTTATTTCATTTTACCCTTGTTCTAAGCTATGATCTATGAAATCGGTTAAGTCGTTTCCAAGTTTTGTCGTGCACAAGGGAAATAGAGATTCCTCATTTCGTTCATACGGCATACCTACTACTTTATCTCCTACCTCCTAGTCAACCGTTTAGAATCTTCAGATAGAACTAAAACATTTTACCTAGATAGGACTCACTCAGTTCGATTTCAAGAGTACAAAGCTTCGTCTTGCGTAGATATGTAGACATAGATTTATAGACAAAATAGTAAGAAGTAGCCGTGAATAGCCGGGAATTTCAAGCCGGTACCGGCTTGAAATTCCCCCCCCCCCCCAAGTTCACGACACAGACACGACGAAGACAGGACACGGTAATTCTAAATTCCGGCACCCTGTTCTTCCACCAGGAGGGAGACTAACAATCCCAAGGTGGTATCGGGTTCCTCGTCCGTAAGTCTCTCGTTAACAACGTAGTTAACACAGTGGATGAGTTGAACAACGGGTTGGTGGAAGCTGTCTAAGCGGTTGGGTCCGAACTCTGTGAGACCGAACGCCGTAGGAAAGCCCACAAACTCTCAAAAGAAACTCTGAAACTAATGGCAGAACGGAGCGAAATGAGACTGCAGTCTGCAGTTGATATGTCGGACTACGGTAAACTCAATAGACGAATTTGGAAGTCCATGCGACACGACTTGCGTGCTTTTAACACTGCGCGTATTACGGCAGAAATTAAGTGGAACCAGGGCTCTAAAGTGTTTGCAAAGGATTCGTCTTTGGCATAGCCAAATGACAAAACTGAAGACCGAAAATGGCAGTATCGTTTCATCCAAGCCTGAGATTCTGAGAGAAATTGAGAGCTTCTATCGAGAGTTATATACCTCGACGAGCGAATTCGTTACTGACGCAGCTCAGGACACCAGAGCAAAGTTAGTCCGACACGATACTGAAAACATCCCGGATATCAGCTTGTACGAGATTAGAATGGCTTTCAAACAGCTTAAGAACAACAAGGCGCCAGGACAGGACGGAATCACGATAGAACTTCTGAGAGCGGGTGGTAGACCGATACTTTTAGTCCTCCAATTCTGTCATCTTCGAAGGCAAAACGCCGGAAACGTGGCACAAGAGCGTGGTGGTGCTCTTCTTCAAAAAAGGTGACACAAATAGGCCCATATCGCTCTTGAGCCCCGTGTACAAGCTGTTTTCGAGAGTCAAATGAACCCTCTCGCACGCAGGTTTGATGAGTTCCAGCCTCCTGAACAAGCCGGTTTCCGAAGAAGCTTTAGCACCATAGACCACATTCATACACTAAGGCAGATTATACAGAATACCGAAGAGTATAATCAGCCACTGTGTCTAACGTTTGTGAACTACGATAAAGCCTTCGATTCTATCGAGAAGTGGGCCGTGCTGCAGACCTTGCAGCGATGCTAAATTGAGTATAGGTGTATCGAAGCGGTGAAGTGCTTAAAGAGCAAGGACACTATGTAAGTCAGATTACAGGACCAGAGTACGGAACAAATTCCGTTGCAGAGAGGTGTGAGACAGGGAGACGTCATCTCTCCAAAACTGTTGACTAACGCATTGAAGGATATTTTCAAACTCTTGGACTGGAAAGGATCTGGTATCAGTATTAATGGCGAATATATCACTAACCTTCGTTTTGCCTACGATGTAGTCATAATGGCGGAGCCGCTCGAGGATATCAGCACCATGCTCATCGACCTAGCTAGTTTCCCAACAGGTTGGTCTTAAGATGAACATGGATCAGACGAAAATCATGTCCAGTGTCCATGTTCCACCTACACCGGTAATTGTTGGAAACGATACAATCAAAGTTGTAGTAGAGTCCGTCTACCTGGGACGGACTGTCCAATGGGTAGGTCCAACTTCAACAAGGAGGTCGCATGAAGAATCCAGCTCGGATGGGCAGCGTTCGGGAAGCTTCGATCCATCTTTTCTTTCCCAATACCTCAGAGCCTGAAAACCAAGGTGCCAACCAGTGTGTGTTGCCAGTGATGATTTATGGCACTGAGACGTGGTCCCTTACTGTCGGCCTCATTAACAAGCTTAAAGTCGCAAGAGCAATAGAGAGGGCTATGCTTGGAGTTTCGTGATAAGATCTGCAATTAGGAGATCCGTGGGAGAACTAAGGTCACCGACATAGCTCTCAAAATTACCAAGTTGAAGTGGCAATGGGCAGGCCACTTCGCTCGCAGAACTGAAAACCGATGGGGAAGAAAAGTCCTCGAGTGGCGACCACGTACCGGAAGATGATGTGCAGGCCGGCCCCCTACTAGATGGACCGACGACCTCGTCAAAACTGCGGGGAATCGCTGGATGCAGGAAGCGAGTAGCCAGTCCAAGTGGCGTTCTATGGAGGAGGCATATGTTCATCAGTAGACGTCTTCCGGCTGATAATGATGATAACGATGATGAAACAAAACAACTGGCGCGACTAGTCTTTTTCACGAAACGGTAACTTATGACTACTTACTCGCCTACGTTTGGACGCTACTTACCTACAACTTACAACTTGTTCCTTAACTGACTGATTTCTTGACAAGCTACTGTACTTATTGATGTGTTAATCGGGCATTAAGGACAAATTACAAATGAAGTAATCAAACAATGATCTAAAGTAGTCGATAAAGCTCAAAGAATAAGGAACCGGAAGAGGCATGTCAACCCGCGCGGAATGCGGCTAACAGTAATTGGGTGAGTAGTTAAAGACCGAAGTAATTGGTGTGCAGTAGCCTAGGAGAAGCATATCCATTTATAGAGATTACGACAACCGAAGAGCTTTACGCGAGCGAACAATGAAGGAAGTTACGTTTAGGTAAATAAAGGTCATATTCACACGAGCTACGATAGTGCAATAAATAATTATTAAACTATAAAATAAAGTAAATCAAGTCATCCCACATTAGTTTACTCACCATATTATAATGTCTGATTCATATTGTCGTCATGATGAGTTTAACGAAAAAAAATATTCGGATTGACTTTGGCATGATATTACTTCAATAACCTAGAAGCATTGATAGTCCCACGCTACGAAGAATTACAAAGATTTGAAAAAACATGTCAACATTGTCATTACATTTTCAATCAATGGAGCTTAAGAAGCCGATGAAGATATACGAGTATCGCACGTAGACCTAAGTGCAGCCGAATCGAATTACTTACAGAAACGCGTCTAAAATCGACACATAATAATATATCAAACATGTGCTTACAGGTGCGGGCGTAAATAAAATAATACATAAACACAAAACATTACACATATTACAAGTTAATTGAAGAGGACTTGAACGCGTCGGGTTCACACGAAATGTTTTCAACAAAAAAATACATACAGACGACCAAACAACCTCCACCTTTTTGGAAGTTAGTTAAAAATTCTTGAAACTACTTTAAATCAATCAAAATCAAAAGAGTAGGTGGCAAACTTTTTTGAATCGATTTTTTGCAATTTTCGCCGTTTAATTGCAATCGTGATTAAATGGCGAGTAAAATCGAATGTGTGAACCCGCTTTAAGTTGACGTTTATATTCCATGCTAAGGGCGCGTTCCCACTTTGTCGTGACGACAGAAAATCGTGTAGTTTTTAAGTGTCGTCAATTATATATTTAAATGGAGGCATTCACATACAACGACAGTTAATCGTGTCGTTCTTGTATTTACCGTATAGTTTTTAAGTGTCGTGGACTACACGACTATATGTCGTCACGACAAAGTGAGAACGCGCTCTTAGCAAGTCTAACTCAGTCTTGGTGTTGGTGGGTCTTGAAATGGAATTAGTGCTCTAAGTGTTTGATTTAAAACGGCTTCATCTAGAGAGTGATACTAATTCGATTCCGTTGGTTGTAGGTCTACGTGTTGGTGCTTCCAGACTTAAAGCCAAAGATCAGCAGCACCAGCACCTATGTAATACGTGTAAAAAAATTTAACCTTATAACTAAAAAAATCTAAATCTCTTTAATCTTCTTTCTTTTTCTCTCAATATGAACATTATGCACTACAAAATGTGTTTAACGACATAGTTTTCATTCGATATCTTAGAAAAAATAAAATAATAAATCATTATGTTTTGAGATGTTATTCTGTAGCATCTAACATGGTCCATTTTGTTGCTTTTGCTTTATTTATAAGATCTGTATTGAAATATGTAGAATAGTATATTTCATTACAAGTGGGGAAATGCTGTCATTGCAAAGAGTTCCGACAAATGTCTACCCGAGCCGAGGCGCAGACGAAGGCGAGGGTTGACAGTCGGAACAAGTTGCAATGACGGTTCCGCACGTGTACTGAACGACTATTTTTAATACAGTTGCGAAAGAATGAAGCAATTTAATAAAATAAACTCGCAAAGAAATTTCTGGAAAATGGCGTCAACCGTAGAATATAAGCAGATATTTTTTTTTCTTCAACCAATCTGGTAGTCTTCAGTAGAATTTTTTTATTGATATGAAATGAAAATGAAATTTAATGAGATGAAATGAAATGAAAACTAAACTTACTCATTCAATCAAATCATTAAATCTGATATTGAAACAAATTAGTAGCTTCTTTTTAAAAATATACGTATTTGCATGAATCATAAAAACTTCTATGAATTTTTATAGTTAAAACTTCATGGTTGGTTTTTCTTTTTAATAGACATTATTTTGACAGTTGGGAAAGAGAACGCACGAGTTCGGGAAAGGTAAAAAAAAAGCACGAGTATGTAACTAATAGCCCACATCCCCAACGCTATACGTGCCTGCAATACGCCACTTTTTGAGCAACTATATCATCATCATCATCATCATGCTCACTTTTTGAGCAACTGTATTAAAAATGATTAAATAGCAATATGTGAAAATGAAAAATATTACCTGCCGATCCTCGTCTGCTCCGGGCCTTACCCAATACGATTGCAGCTCCATCTAGACTAAATGTGGAACACTTATGTGGCTGTAGTTTGGTTGCTGTGACTTGCTAGCTCTAAAGTTATAGTACCTATATATATATTATATATAGTATATATTATATTATAGTTTTATACCACAACAGATAGCATTATTAGTATTAGCTGATATGTAAAAAATAATATCTACCTATTTAAATAAAAACGAATCTCTATTTGCCTTGGTCATCGCATCACGCGTGAACGGATAGGACAATGACTATATTTGTTGAGTTAATTATTGTCAGGAGAAGGTTCTTATGAAAGAAAAACAAAAAGCGATGGGAGTTCATGGCGAAGCCGAAGGGCGAGCCTACTACGCGAACGAAGTCGCGGACAGAATACAATAAATAGTATACCGCTATCTAAAATTTAGGTATTCATATAGTAAACCATCTCTTAATATGTTGTGTTATTATGTTGGTTATTGAATTGAATTGTTACTATAAATCGGCCTATGGCCATAAAAAGAACACCCGAACACGTTATTAAATATAGTCTATATCATATGACTAAATTAAATAGATTAAATACTATAAATCAGACTATACGGCTTTACGGACATCTATTTGACTTATTACTATATCTACAGATTTTCCCCTGACATGAGCAGACCTTCAATGTTCTGGCCTTGAAGTGTTATAACAACACGTACTAAAAAATCTAAACTTGACGCCTGTGGCCGTTTCTATCACATCTAGTTGACATTTTCCTGCTCAACAGCAAATACTCAAGAGTCGAAATCTGGAAGCGTCACCCATACACGTTAGTATAAACTCAAACATCAACTCCTCTAGCAGTTTCCATCACTGAGATCCAGTTGACTTTGTCTGCTCAGCAGCATACAGAAACAAGCCCCTTAATAGTGCATGTCTAGATCCAACACGTTTATATTATGTTTTATTCTTCGGTATAGGTTAAAAGTTGGCACCTCGGGCCATTTTATCTAGAGAATCGTTCATATTTGACCCTCAAAAGCTCACATTAAGTTTGACATGGTATTATAATAACAATTAGTATAGTAATAATCAAGTAGTAAAATAAAATAGAAGTTGTAAGTCATAAAACAAATATATAACATCCTTGCAAATTCTTATATACTGTCGAATATTAAACAAATAAAGCTTTTAAAGGTACTTCTAAGCGAAGCGAACCCGAAGGCCGAGCATGCTTCTAAGCAAAGCGAGGCCGAAGGCCGAGCGTGCTTCTACGTGAAGCGCGGTCGAGTTTTGAGCCCACGAGGAAATAGAAGCCTTTCATGGCTAGGTCGAAGGCCAATTTTTCGCTTTATTTCAAAATGTCAATGATCTTCAATGCCCATGTTAACATAGGTTATGTTAATCATCACCACTATTAGTACAATTACTATTTCAGGATTTTCAAAACGGGTATTTTGTTAATCTTTACTTTCACTAACTATTACTGAATGCCTAAACATCTATCTGTATTAACTATTCATTAAATAATACTATAATTATAAACTACAACATGTCGTACTATTATTCTAATCAAGGAGAACCCTGTGTGAACTCGCTCACTAATACGAGTAGGTATAGTGCTAAACGCATAGGTAAATTCTTCTTCTTACATAACTTGAGAAATGGCAAATATACAAACGCACTAGTCCACTTATAATTTCATTATGTAGTCTTCTAACACTGCCATCTTTTGGAAGTATATGTAACTAAATATAATTTGAAAAAGTACAAAATTACTAATTATTACGTAATCAGCAACTATAAATATTATCCCCTTAGTAACTATTACCTAATATCACCTATAAAACTTACTGCATTTTTCTCTAGGTTTATTGCTCATAATTTCTCGGATAGACCCATTTCGAGAAAACAAAAACATAATCAACCGCAGGACTCCAGTGAATATATTTCAGTAAACAGTAACATTTATCTATTTAGTATTGTTTACGTGATGCGAGTAATATTATCACCTAGTTTCATCTAAAAGTTTTCCTCACTGAATTTTGTATCAAGGTCTATTGCTCATAACTTCTCGGGTAGAGCTATTTTGAAAAATCAAAAACATAATCAACCGCAGGACTCCAGTGAATATATTTCAGTAAACAGTAACATTATCTATTTTGTATTGTTTACGTGATGCGAGTAATATTATCACCTAGTTTCATCTAAAAGTTTTCCTCACTGAATTTTGTATCAAGGTCTATTGCTCATAACTTCTCGGGTAGAGCTATTTTGAAAAATCAAAAACATAATCAACCGCAGGACTCCAGTGAATATATTTCAGTAAACAGTAACATTATCTATTTAGTATTGTTTACGTGATGCGAGTAATATTATCACATAGTTTCATCTAAAAGTTTTCCTCACTGAATTTTGTATCAAGGTCTATTGTTCATAACTTCTCGGGTAAAGCTATTTTGAAAAATCAAAAACATAATCAACCGCAGGACTCCAGTGAATATATTTCAGTAAACAGTAACATTATCTATTTAGTATTGTTTACGTGATGCGAGTAATATTATCACCTAGTTTCATCTAAAAGTTTTCCTCACTGAATTTTGTATCAAGGTCTATTGCTCATAACTTCTAGGGTAGAGCTATTTTGAAAAATCAAAAACATAATCAACCGCAGGACTCCAGTGAATATATTTCAGTAAACAGTAACATTATCTATTTAGTATTGTTTACGTGATGCGAGTAATATTATCACCTAGTTTCATCTAAAAGTTTTCCTCGCTGAATTTTGTATCAAGGTCTATTGCTCATAACTTCTCGGGTAGAGCTATTTTGAAAAATCAAAAACATAATCAACCGCAGGACTCCAGTGAATATATTTCAGTAAACAGTAACATTATCTATTATTATTGTTTACGTGATGCGAGTAATATTATCACCTAGTTTCATCTAAAAGTTTTCCTCACTGAATTTTGTATCAAGGTCTATTGCTCATAACTTCTCGGGTAGAGCTATTTTGAAAAATCAAAAACATAATCAACCGCAGGACTCCAGTGAATATATTTCAGTAAACAGTAACATTATCTATTTAGTATTGTTTACGTGATGCGAGTAATATTATCACCTAGTTTCATCTAAAAGTTTTCCTCACTGAATTTTGTATCAAGGTCTATTGCTCATAACTTCTCGGGTAGAGCTATTTTGAAAAATCAAAAACATAATCATCCGCAGGACTCCAGTGAATATATTTCAGTAAACAGTAACATTATCTATTTAGTATTGTTTACGTGATGCGAGTAATATTATCACCTAGTTTCATCTAAAAGTTTTCCTCACTGAATTTTGTATCAAGGTCTATTGCTCATAACTTCTCGAGTAGAGCTATTTTGAAAAATCAAAAACATAATCAACCGCAGGACTCCAGTGAATATATTTCAGTAAACAGTAACATTATCTATTTAGTATTGTTTACGTGATGCGAGTAATATTATTAAAGATCGTATAGACAGACAAACAGACGGACACTTAGTACAAAGGTCCCGTAGTCTAGAATAAACCTCAAAATAATGCAATCCAAGTACACTACTAGAAGGGTGATGAATATGATGGATGAAAATGATGAAATAGAAGGAGTAGACCAAAAAAATGGAACCAATGTTTGAGAGACGATATGAGCGGGAGTGGAAAAAAACTTGATCGACCCAAAAGACTAAGACAGGAATGTGGTGATAGTGATATTTAGCCAGTAAGTACATCATAAATGAGTAAGTATAAAGAATTCAGATTCCCCGTACGCTCATGACGTAAATATCAGTTTGTGAATGAAGAGGCAAGAAAATCTAATTTACTACATACGAGTTTATGGTAAGCATTTTGTGCAAGAGGCCATCAGTCAGGCAATCAGAGTTGTAAAATTGTAGCGCCCATACTCTACTGCGAAACGATGGTGAACAAGATTGCAAATACAATTGGGAAATACATTCCAGTAGTTCCCTTTCTAGAGTAATATTCACACTTCAACATAATCATCAAAGAATCAAAACCCCAAAATCTAGGGGAGCAGGACCGCGAGAGCGCAGTGTTCTGATAAGTCAAATGACGGTTTAAATTAAAAAAATAGTTTTTGACATATAATGTAATAAAGATGTTCCAGCAGCGCTCGATCATATCTTGGCCGAAGGCTTACTGGTACGCAGCCCAACGGTCATTTGACTTATCACAACACTGCGCTCTGTGTTTTTGATTTTCTATTTTGTCTAGTTCCTGATACAGCTGAAGGCAAAAGCGCTTCGTGAAAGTTTTTATATATACCTATATACAAAAAAATAGGAAATGTCCTACCACTGGGCTCACGATGTTACGTACACCGAAAGCCCAAGCCAAAGATAAAGATCAACTCAGGGGCCTAAATAACAGCTGCTCTTCATAGCCCCCAAGCTATAATAGATAGACGTCCCCTATAGCCTAGTCATATTATCATCTAATATTATCGTGGCCTAGTTCGGTGAAGCGTGGTGTCCCTGGCTCGATCCCTGGCCAAGACACTTTTTGTGTGATGACAACAATTCGTCCTAATGCAAGATCGAAGATGCAATGTGTTGTCCTAATGCAAGATCCAACGGCTTTCAACCGGACGATGAAAAGGCGTGATGATTATGTATTATTTCCATATTTTTAACGTTATTTTCCTTTTGTTTATTTACTTATTAATCCTAGGTAAAGTTAAGAAACGTCATCTATAATACTATCAACAAGATATCAAATTCGATAGTAAACTAAATGCTCTTTGAAAGAAACAAAAACTCCACTATGTAAAAAGTAAGGAACTAAAAAACACATTTGATATATGAATGAAGATCAGAAGCAATCGAAAAGGAGGGAGAGAGAGGCACGATAGTAACACGTTTCACTGGCACTATGTACACAATAATATTATGATCACCGGCAAGAAAAACAGTACCTTTTCGATATATACATTTTTCAATATTGTATCTACTGTTTCTGAAACATCTACGACGACAAATTAAATATTTATTCACACAATAAAACCTTTTTTACATAATATTTTTAATAATCACTTTATATCCTTAACTACACTCATATATCAAATGTTCCTTAATGATAAAATATCACATAGAAATCAATCAACTGCAGAGACTCAGTACTATCAGCTGATATCAATTCAGTACCCGTTATCAATCATTCATAACTTGCTGCTTACGTTGACCTCACAGCTGTTTGTACCAGTCACGTCACGAGAGCATTCCGCGCATGTCACCCAGCGTAACCTCGACCCTCGTCACAACAAATGCAGCTGATTTAACGCGGGAGAATGCACCTTGTGTCACCATCGTGCAAGTAGATCTCTAGATAGTTGACTGATGCCCCTAGCATCTTCTAAGTACATATTCGTATGAAGTTTAAATTATTACAGGGTATATTTATGTTACCACACGACGAAAGCCGGTCACGCGATCGTGCCAGCTGTTTTACACAGAGGGACACCGACGCCCTCTGACTTCTTTCTCAAGACTAAAGTGACACTGGCAGAGGAGTACGAGAATAGTATATTTTACGATGCGCACTCCAATGCGCGTTTATTCGGTAGCACAGGCGCACAAAAGCTTCGCCTAGATCGATTGGACGTCAAAGCAGCGCATGATACTGTGGCCTGACATTTCTGACTTAAACAACGTGCTCCTGTCTAAAGTTAGCAAAATTACCATTCAATATCACTGAACCTACCACAGAAGTGGTCATCCGATAAAAAGAAGGCCAGGCGTCAGTTGAACTGTAAATCATGCAGAAATCAATAATTTCAAATATCTTAATAGTGAATTCAGGATTTTTGCAAGCTATAATTTTAATACTGGCAACCCAATGAAAACCAAGCACACGATGACAGTGAAGACGTGTAGTAGTGCGTTTGCGTACTTTGCAGACCACTTGGTCATGCGCGTTGGGAGCGTGTTTTTCACTTGCGCCCCTCATACTAGTCTGTGCCTCACCCTTCGGACGATCGTCGACGGAGCGACGTCATTTCGAATCACCAAGTCTCCCCATCCCCCATCTCGCTCTAAATATCTTATCAAATTTACCGTAACTTGGCGGGTATATCACGCCTGCGCATAACTGGTCGCACAGAGCCGCAGTAACTGAGCCATTTATATCATACGTCAGTGGTGGTGCGACATGCAGACGTATACCACGTCAACAGAAAAGTTGAATGATTTTCAGAAAGTACCAACTTTTACGATTGACTACAAAGATTTTTCGATTTAAATAAGTTTTATTTTGGTAACAGAAGATAAGCTTACACACGCAATATTTAATGTAAGAGTATATTCTGCGTTGTATACGCAATATTTCAGTATGTGCAAATATATATAATATATATATATATATATACGAGTCATTACAAAAATTGTGTTATTCGTGACTTGCATCGACTGTAGGTTAACCGATGAGCCTATATACAAATTGAGTAGGTAATCTATATTATATCACATTATTTTCATGTATGCGTTACTGACGAATACCATTTCCCACCATTGTTGGTGTAACTATAACATCTGTATTGTTCACATCATATACTTACATTATAATTGTAATGTGTATCAACACTAGTAAAACCGTGTGTTTGGTTGAAAATAAGCTACATTTATACAATTAGCTCACTGAAATCATTGAAATATTCAAACCCAATACCGTACTCGTCATATTTTATGTAGGGTCGTCAGAATATTTTCCTTGTACGTTCTACACACTATCACCTTTAAACTCATAATTAAATTTATTCTTAAAAAAAAACCTTTCAATGTTCAACACATCTCAAATCATTAGCACTGGTCTATCACACGCCTTCCATCAATGCCTCTGATTTGAGGTCATAGTTTTCCCCGGAACTAGTCTTTTCTTCTGAAGAAATCTTTAGAAAGTCTTCTGTCAAACTCATCATTTTGCAATATATATACATCCTGTAACCTATCGGGCAATCAATATGGGTCTCTTTGCATCTAATGTGGCATCCACCTGCTTCTGGCGTCGTAAATATATAATTATAATTTCTCATAAAAGAATGATTTATTCTGCGAAGACGCGTTACATGTACGGATAGCTTGTGCTTGTTAATGGAATGAGCATTATTCCTTTTTTTTTAAACTGTTCATGTTTTTCTTGACATACATTAGATTTTCATAGATAAACTGAGAGACAACATTTAGAATGTTTATATCTTTAAACTTCTGTCTAAGGTAAATTCTGGGAGCTAAACCGTCATTATCATCATCATCAACCCACATTCGTCCACTGCTGGACAAACGCCTCTCCTAAAGTACGCCATAGAGCTCGGTCTTCAGCTCTCTGCATCCATTTACTGCCAGCCGCCTTCCGCAGGTCGTCCCTCCACCTGGCCGCAGGGCGTCCTTCACACCGTTTGCCTAAACGTGGTCTCCACTCAAGAACTCGTCTACTCCAGCGGTCATCGGTTCTTCGTGAAATGTGGCCAGCCTATTTCATTTAAACCAAAAGAGCTAAACCGTAGATAGCTCGTATTGCCCTTTTTTGCAGTATGAAAATCAAATTAAGATCTGCAGAACAGCCCCAGAGCAGTATGCCTAAAGTCATAACGCTATGGAAATAGCTAAAATAAACAATCCTAGCTGTGTCTACATAAGTTAACAGTCTATATTTTTTTGATAGCATAAGCCGCTGAACTGAGTCTACCAGACATTTTTTAATGTGGTGTTTTAATCCTATTGCAATATAGCGTCTATAGAAGTTCTTAAAAAGACAGTTGACTCTACAAGGTTCCACGCTGTGCCATTCAATTGTATATTGGTTTCTACTTGTCTCACATTTGGCGTCGAAAACTTTATACAATA
This sequence comes from Selenia dentaria, assembly GCA_917880725.1. Lineage (NCBI taxonomy): Eukaryota > Metazoa > Arthropoda > Insecta > Lepidoptera > Geometridae > Selenia > Selenia dentaria. Next base: position 38,050,869 of record OU862876.1, read on the forward strand.
ACATGTTTTCTCATTGAGGATAAGAATATTTGTACAAATTCACAACTTTAGCTAGTGCATTGTTAACATCGTCATAGTTTAATAACTGCCTTTTAATTTTACATAACAGTGAAGTGTCATCTGCAAACAAAACAATCTCGTGATTCTTCCCTACATAATAATGTAAGTCATTAATATAGATTAAAACAAGGACGGCCCTAGTATGGAACCTTGTGGAACGCCCATTGAGATTAGAGAGCCGGGCGATTTTTTACCATTTATGTCAACCCTTTGAATTCTGTCGTTTAAATATGAAGTCAAAATGTTGATATCCATGTTCCTAATAACGTTGTAATTTCCTGACAAGTATATCATGTCGGACGCAGTCAAACTTAGACAAGTCACAAAAACACCTAAAGCATCCTGAGAATTCTCCCAGGCACCAAACACATGTTTTATAAGTTTTATACCTGCGTCTATGTAGAGCGATTTTTGACACAAATTGACTTTTATGGAAAATTTTGTTAGCACTAAAATGAGTTTCTAATACATATAGTATATTTTTCGAAAATCTTACTTAGCGTAGGCAGTACGATTGTTCATGGTACAAGTCATATAACATTTGCAACTTTCATAAATTCCTGGAGTTGCCCATTCACTAAACCTGGCATGATTATCAACAGATATTGTTGTTGGTACAAACACTTTGCCAAATTTATCACTGATAAGATGGAACAGTGAGTTATATAGTATATTTAGGTCATTGTGACTGGGCAACTCTGGCACTTTCCAGGGTAGATTGCGAATTCTAGGCGGTTTGCATCTTTTTTTTTTCTTTGCGGTTTGTTAGTTTTTCTTGGAAATACTGCTAGTTGACCACAGTGGTCTGATTCTAGATTATTTATGAAGAAATTTTGAATAGGTTTAAGATTAGTAAATATATTGTCTATGCAGATGGAACTTGTGGCTGTTATCCTAGTAGGTTCCAAGAAAATATTGTACATACTATAATATTTAAAAAGTAACAAAAATGTATCCACTCCATGATTGATTGACAGGCCTGTTGGTCTAGTGGTTAGTGAACCTGACTGCTATGCCGGAGGTCGTGGGTTCGATTCCCACCCAGGACAAATGTTTGTGTACTGTGCACGATCATTTGTTCTGTGTCTGGGTGTAATTTATCTATAATATTTATGTATTTAGAAATATATAAGTATGTTTATCAGTTGTCTAGTACCCCTAACACAAGCTCTGCTTAGCTTGGGACTAGATGGCGTTGTGTGATAGTTGTGGAATATTTATTATTATTATTATTCCTTTTGTTTAAAATAAATCACGGGTTTCACCCGGTCCTTTACATAGGCATAAGTGGGGCTGTAGCCAACACTTAGAGGCCCGTTTGGTTGCAAAATACAATGTAGTATAAAAAAAACAGACATTTTGGATGAAGGGTAACATGGTATATCTATTACAAAAATGGGTAAAATGGCATGGCTATTGATATGAACTTATCAGTGGTACGGGAGATAGTGGGCTATGGACGAAACTACGGCACCTGCCAATTTCAGTCTCATTTAAAATATTTAGGCTGGTGGTGACTTGCCACCCACTAAACGGGCCCCCCAAAAGGGCCACCATCAATGGTGACAAAAGGGGCAACGTTGGTGTGGATGGCTGAAGGCTGTTGAGAGGTGTGCTGCGGTTTCACTAGAGCGCTACTACCGGCGTTATGCCCTTTAACACTTCCACCCTTGGAGCTTTTTGTTTCTTGCTCTTGCGTCTCCACCCCCAGACGGCCAATTAAGGCAAGCCGGGGGTCAGGGGTCTCATTTAGCCCCAGGGAGAATCAGGGTCCACGGTGTCGCCACTCACCGACGGCTCGCCACAAGGCCGCCCCTGCGGTTTTATTATTATTATTATTATTATGATTGTTTTCTAGTAAATTAATATTAAAGTCTCCACAGATAATCATTGATTCATTTGTTTTAGAGAGCTTAACTAATATTTCCTCTGTGCACTTTTTAAAGTCATCATATCGTGAGCATGGAGGTCTGTATACACATAGAACAAGAAACAGCTCAAACTAAATACAGGACATTTCAATTACTCGTTAAACAGATATGATTACAATGTATTTTCGTTCAATGAGTTTTACATTATTATTTGTAATAATTAAAGAGCCACCACGTATATTTTTTTTCTCTGTTGATGGTTATTAAAACTAAATAAGATTTGATCCTTTTTAAGCCAGTGTTCAGTATCAGATAGAATATTTATGTTGCTATCATAAACAATTAATTCCAGTTCCTCTTTGCCCATACCTTGAATGTTCTGATGAACAATATTGATTGATTTATTGCAAGAGGTTGTCTTAGGCACTAATTTAAATTATGTACTATGTCATTAGTAGCCAAATAATTATCTGAATTAAATAATTGCTCATTATAAGCATTGTCAATACCATTGGATTGCTCAATAGAAGCAACCTTATTCGTTTCATTTTTGGCTGTAATATCAAATAAATATGATAGCGGCACAGCTTTTAAAGTAATTATAAAGTAGTAATAATTAGAAAGATAATAACTGTCTTTTGTCAAGAATAATCGTTTTAAATTATTATTAATGTCAATTAAATTAAATTTACTTCCATTAAAATTACGAGTAATATTACATAAAGTATATAATGTAAAATTAAGCTTATTTATATACTTAGATCTAATGTTATTTTACATCTGTGGCAAACTATTAGGTACTAAAATGAAATGTAAACATTATCTACTGTAAGATCAGATATACGGTTGTTGAAATCATTCATTTGTTTTTTGTCTATTAAAATTACTAATGTTGTGTTGGGGCTAAAGCTATAAGTTAAAATTTTACTCATAATTTCTTGATATGATAAACCAGGTGTACAGTAGTTTATTACATTATGTCCCATGTCTTGGCAAATTTCGTCACTAATATTATAAAATATATTAAATATTACTATTTGTATTACGGGAACTACTTGTTAAAGTTTTGACATTCATTTTAACAAGGTTGCACTATTTTAGGACTACATGATGGCAGTGCATGATCCAGCTCAACTCATTCATTGATAGAAGTATTTGCATATAAAAGTACTTGCCATGTACAATTCTTATACTTATTAATTATTAATTTGGTTAAAAAATTGACGCATCACAGCAAAGGTTGCAGCATGTTATTTAACATTATTATTATAAAAAAAAGAATAAAAATATATATATTACGGAGGAATTTTCCTGAACAAGTTATGATACAAAATAGGTTCTTTTTAAGTTTCTGCATCTTTAATTTGACCTACATCGAATTATTTCGGGATATCTTTCATACCTATATTACTAACTTATAGCGAAATAATTTCGGACGTAGCCATTTTCCACCGGAAGCTATATGTGTTAAATAGTTAAAATAACTAACATCTAAATGAAAAAAAGACGTGTGGCACTCGGAGAGTGCCGCGGTACAGCTATTGCATAGCTGTTTTTGTCAACAATTATAATTATTTAACCAATGCTATCTAGAGGCGAGTTGCTGAACTAAAGAGACAAGCGTGATATTTCAAAAAGTCATTAAAATTTCTGCTATTCATCGTGTTAGGTTATTTTCGTTACGGAATTTCTGGATTCGGTCTCCACGCTCAAGGCCCGCGATAGAAGCTTATGCAATAGCTTAAAAACTTGGATAATTTGTGAATCTATACCTAACTATTATTACTGTATCAAAATGGAAAGTATCAGTGACAGAGGAATTATTGCTCAAAACCCTCAATAATTGGACTGAAAGGGAAATAATCCTAAACGTAGTCAGCAGTTTCCTTTAAAACTCTAAGATGTAATTTTCAGTAGTACCTACAAATGTCAGCAGCTCTTCACTATCTCTAATCTCCGAGAGACGAGCTATAATATAATCACTATTGATATTATAATAAATATCTTACAATTTGAACCGGTGGTGGAGATGTATTAGTATTGGAATAATTGGAAAATCAGTTTTAAATATTTATAGCTTTAGATTTGTCTACTTTTTTTAATCTAATATTGAAAAAGATTGTTTATTTTTTTCTCGCTCTAGGTACTGTTTTCTCATTATCTCCGGAAAGCACTACGATGTTTATGTATGCTTTTGATCTTTTCGCTTTGCCTGCATGTTGTGCTACATAATTGATGCCATCTTTTATTCAGGTGTAAATCTGAAACACACAACATGGAACGGTTTCGCTCAAGTGAATGGTTTATTTGCTCTAGTTTATAAAATCTCTAAGACTACTGCTTTTCCGTGAAATTCCCTTTGACGGAAAAGCCCGCTTGCTCTTACCAGTGTTTAAGGTAGCTGTGGCTAGTCCTCAATTTGAGATGCAATGTAACATTGAAGTGAGTAAAACAGGTGTTACTGTACTCAAACGTGAGTTACTGGCTTATTTCTGTGACTAGCAAGAAACACTGGAAATTATTTACCACAACGAAACAAGATATGTTTTCATACAAAATGATACTCTCAAGAACAGAAAAAACAGTACCTAGTAGGCCCCTTAGATGCCCTTGTCAGAAAGTATTATCTCTCTCTCTTCTTTCTTTTTCTGGAGATTGTATTCGAAGGAGCATAGCAGGTTGTAGTACATAGGAGCATAGTACTATTTACGAGGTTGAATCAAACAGTTCTTAGAAGTGCATATATATGAAACCTTTTTGGATCAAGTTCGATATTCAAATTAAAGAGTGTCTATCACACTATATTTATGCAGACAGTCACTTGTTTTTGTCAGTTCGTTCGCATGTAATAAATTTTTTTGTGCAACGAGTTGCTAAAAAGTCAAAATTATGGATAAAAGTGAGTTACGTGCGGTGATAAAATATCTCAGTTTGAAAAAAATGTCTACGAAGGAAATTTTTTTGGACATTCAGCAGACATTAGGGGGTGATGCTGTACCCTATTCTATGGTTGCGTACTGGGTGGCTGAATTTAAAAGAGGTAGATCAAGCTGTAAAGATGACCCGCGTTCTGGGCGGCCTTCAACCTCCGTTACAGAAGAAAATGTCAAAAAGATTGAGAATCTGGTTTTGGAAGACAGAAGAATGACTATAAAACATATAGCTGAGATCCTAAAGATATCTTTTGGTAGCGTTCAATCCATTTTAATTGATTCACTGGGGTTCAAAAAAGTGTCTGCAAGATGGGTGCCACGAATGTTAACCGACGAAAACAAAAAGCGACGTTTGGAAATTTCCAAGCGTAATCTCGAAATGTTCCAGCGTGATTCGGATAATTTTTGCCGTCGTCTTGTCACCATGGATGAAACGTGGGTCCACCATTTTGATCCTGAAACTAAAAGACAAAGCATGTCTTGGAAACGACCATCCTCTCCATCCATTAAGAAATTTCGAGTTGCTCCTACCGCTGGCAAAGTTATGGCCTCTGTGTTCTGGGATAGTGAAGGAATCCTTTTTATTGATTACATGCCAAAAGGCCAGACGATTACTGGACCCTATTATGCAAATTTAATCCCGAAAGTGCGTGAAGCGATTAAAGAAAAACGTCGTGGAAAACTGTCGTTGGGCGTGTTGTTCCTTCAAGATAACGCTCCTGCTCATCGATCGGAAGTTGCGCTCAACGCAATCCGCTGTGCTGGCTTCAATCTCCTTGACCACCCACCATATTTTCCGGACTTAGCCTCAAGTGATTTTCACTTATTTCCAAAATTAAAAGAGGAAATTCGTGGAACAAAATTTCACGATAATGACGCGGTTATAGCTGCCGTAGAGGACTTTTTCGAGAGTCAAGAAAATAATTTTTTTTCACAAGGAATAAGGAAGTTAGAAACGCGTTATTCTAAATGCATTGCATTTGAGGGAGATTATGTAGAAAAATAAAATATTATTATTTAAATCTTTGCATTTTTTAATATTGATTCCAAGAATTGTTTGATTCACCCTCGTACATTGTAGTTAGGTATACAGTCTATAATTCTCTAAAAATCAATGTATATAGTACTAGCTGGTGCCCGCGACGTCGTCTGCGCAGGATTAGTACTTCGAGTAGCTTATTGTTAGTAATTCGCTTGTTCCGAACACCAAACTAAACTAGCGAGCTAAAATCTATTTTTAGTAAACTCTGGTAGTTCTTATTCTGTTCATGCTTAAGTCCAAATTCGTATAACGCTTGCTAATGACAGTTCTTTTATTTGCTGTTTATGTTAATTGTGGGTATGTTTAGTGCAAATTTAATCGTCATGTAAGTTCGTGCGCTCTAATCTAGTCTAAACTGATGTAAAACTACCCACATTTCAATAGAATAATCATATGTTTAGTATTATCATTCTAAGTGTTACTCGAATGTAGATTTTAGTATTAACATAATAAGAACTACCATAGTTTAGAGAATTTTAGTTTAGTGTACAAGCGAATCAGTACCAGTATCTTCTCTAAAGCCATATTTATCTTTATACCAAAATGTCATAAAATATATAAATGGTTATTTTTATTTTATATATTTTTTATATATATTTATGAGTAAATTTACTTAAGTTACTATTATATAAGTTAGTAAATCAATCAGTAAACACTAATAATAACATACAGTAGATACCTAAGTACATACAAATATAAAATTAATCAGCATGAAAAAAAAATGTCATTACATTTCATCACCCTTGACGGTCGCCGCGCACGTCTAGCGTATCTGGCTGTCAAATGTTAGCGTGCTTTTGACTAAGCTATCAAAAACTGACACAAACTTTGACAGAACTGTCATTACGATCTTAGCGTAGGCCGAGATCTTGTTATTTTGTCTATGTTGTGCCCAAGAAGATTAAGCTTTTTCACCAGCGTGGTGATAGATGATGATGATGATGAAAAGTATCCTATGTGTCAATCTAGCGCCTCATCTACCTCCATACCAAATTTCATCAAAATTGACCGCGCGTGAGGAAAAGAGAAAGCCGAAAGAGTAACGAACTTCCATACATCCATACTCACAAACTTTCGCGTTTATAATATTAGTAGGATAGGTACCTACACACACACCATGCAAATTTTACCCCAAACCGTCAGGCCGTTACAGCGTGAAAAAGTAACAAGTACACATACTCACTGACAAACCAACTTTAATTTATATTATTGTGATAAAACATGAATATAATATTATAAATGTATATTTTTGAGAACAGTTATAAATATATAAAAGTTTCGATAGAAGTACCGTCAGCAGAAAAGTTTTAGAACACTAAACATAAGTTCCTCACAGTCATGTCGCTTTGGCGTCAGAGAGCGCACTTAACTCCAAGTAAAATATTGACCCATCGGTGCAGATACGTGACTGAATCTCCAGTAGATATACGAAAGTACTCCATTTCGCGTCTCGTACCCTGCTCCCATAAATATCTAACGAGCCGCGGTATGTTGTCTTGCGAAACTGAGTAAATGTAATATCTGTTTTACTATATATACAAATGTTTACAGATACTTTAAACGCACATTTGCTGCTGAATTTCAATGGAGTCGGTGACAATGTTTTGGGTTTTTTATTATGTAATGAGGACCTTTACGGTTTTTAAATTTAGCATAATCAAACTTACGATATAATTACAAATAGTTAGATATTCTTTAGCATTTACAGGTTAATTTTTATTTAGCAGCGTATCTACTTAGTATGGATGGCAATGATTTCGTAACAACGGTAAAAACTTCTCAATTATGTAATTAAATTATTTGTCAGCTTATAACTTATTCAATAGTTTTTATTTCAAACTAACTGCAAGGTTATCAAATCAGTTTGTGGTATATTTTCACATTTTTACAATCAATTTTAAAATAAATATTTGTTTCTTTTTAATTTTTTAGGTCTAAAGGTGCTCCCTTACTTGGGGCATTAACTGATAATGTAACATTTTAAATTCAATTTTGAGCTTTGCATTACAATACTGCCTCACTGACTTGACAAGCATTCAGCTGTAATGTTGTAAGTTGTGTTACAAGTTATATCATAATATTACCCATTGTATCGCACTATTATGCTCGGTGCTTTTACCTCACTAACGTAATGCTCGAATCTGTAACATTAAAGTTTGCGCACTGTAATGCTCGGTTCTCCTCCCTCGCCGATGTAATGGTCGACTCTGTAATGTTACATTACAGGTGAATTCTCGAAGTGAGGGGGCACTATTAGGACCAGCCAGGTATGTCTTCGGATGGTATAACACATGTATTCTGTCTTCACATGTATTAGATTAGACGCCAGTACCACAAGGCCACCGAGGCACACAGACGCGGATTGAATTTATCTATCCTCCGCTGTTTCAACCGTCGCACTGAGATCGATATTCTTGAAAAATATTTAACAATAATTGACGTTATCTTTGAATTTTTAAATTTTATCATATATTATATACAGGAAAGATTTGTTTATTTGTTTTAATTGAATAGGCTCCGAAACTACTAGACCAATAAAAAAAAATCATTTACCATTAGAATCCTACACTTTCCCTCATGAACATAGGCTATATAATGTTCTAAATAAATTTAGTGATCCGTATGAAAATTTAGATAATGTAACCCCCGGTGTGAAACAATACCAAAAAAGTCCATATATCACGTAGGTACGCCACGAAAACTATTGACAAAATTATTAATTAGAAATACGGGATTACTCACGTAATATTTATCGGATAGATCCGACTATAGTTTCGACGGTGGTTTTTTTCAAGGAGTGTTCGGGACGCCCGCGTCGTATACGTCTCGCTTAGCACTGGTATTTCTAATTAATAATGAGTGAAAACCACATTCGTTTTTAAACCAATATTGACAAAATATTAGTCTATGCTATTGACAATAGAGCAAAGTGATGTAGGTACCACAGTTTTATAGAAGACATCAATATCTACAAAGAAGTCCACATTACCATATGTCAACTATTACAGTTATGTCACAATAAATACGCTGTTATTAATCCTTATCTAGTCTAATACAAAGAGTGTGTTATTTAACACTAAAATTTAATTGGAACGTGCATGAGTTGCCGAGGCATATTTGGGACGATAAGATATTGTCTCCGGAAATTGAAATAAGGATTTAGGTAGGCGTTCGGCTTGTACGTGAATCATGTTATGGTTGATAGGACTGTAAGCACATATATACAATGCCTATTACACATACTTTAGTTCACGAGTACGCACATACATAAACACGATCTCACACACACGCTCACACAGTTATGCAATGCGCACACATATTAGGAATTGTTCCTTGGGATGATGTCTTAGCACCCTAGTGATCATGGGGTCTAAACGGTTAGTCAGAAGACGCGGGTTAAAATCGCGTTTGGGGATTTTTATTTTTCTCAAATATCTAAGAAGAATTTCGCTAACTAGACTTTAGTAGAGTACTAGCGGATGTTACACGAACGTGTTCACAAATTTCCATATTCAAAATAGTATAGATGCAATAAATATCAGGAATAGAGCCATAGAGTTCTCCGAAATAAGATCGCACGTGAGCTAGTAAATAGAATAGGTGAATAAAATTGCTGATAATTTACTGTTTAATAGCTTTATCGAATTTAAGTTGACAGTTGCGCGACGGACAGATAATAGCTGAATGAGCTGGCACAAAAAACTGAAAGTATATAAATTAGTTCACAGTAACGCAACGAGGGTTGTCGTTTTGTACAGAGCACAGAAGCACATATAATATAGTGTGGAGGCCTTACATATTGAAAATCTAGTGTTATGATTGAATTGTTGTTTGGCTGCCAAAATAGCAAGCAGGTTTTTGTTAAAATTCCTGGAAACAATATTCTATCGTTGAGTCGCCTAAGAAATTATAAAATAGGACCACACGGAAAGCACCAGCTTTCAAACAAAACAAGAGTGTTGAGAATCGGTTCACCCTATCGAAAGTTATGATAACAAACATTTAAATTTAAAAAAATAAAGTCTCCTCCTTTTTGGAAATCGGTAGAAAATCAACTAAAATCGATGCTCAGACGGATTGGCTCGTTGGCGTTGGCCTAGTTGTAGATTATGGTCTGATATGGATTGTTAGAAGACGCTGGTTTGAATTACGTCCAAGGATTTGTAATTTTTCTCTCTAAAATTGCAATTTTTGGTATATACAATGGTTATAATGTTTACATTATATAATTTTAAAGCACTAAATGCCTGCTTATATATTGCTTATATATATGTTACAGCCAAAGTAATAAATCTGGATATTATACATAATGACTGGTCATTATATATAATATCTACTCAATTTAGATAAAGTGATAATTGACACAAAATTAATCACATTAACTAGCTATTTTATATAATATCTTCGAAGACTTGGATAATGTAAGAGCACAAGTAGGTATAGGTTAGGTTAGGTTATTTTAAATTTTGTTATTAACCTTTACATTATATATAATAGTAAAATTGACTAGATAATGTGATAAACTAATCACTTAATCAGGATATTATTCACCATAGCGGGTAAAAGTTAGCCAAAGTAATAAACCGTGTCAAAAGTAAAAAACAAATAGAGTCATAAATTATGTATTATAATTAATATGTATCCATATATATCTTATTACCATAAGATTTTAAAAATAGTAAATGAAAACGTAAAAGTTAATAACAAAATTGAAAATAACCTAACCTAACCTATACCTACTTGTGCTCTTACATTATCCAAGTCTTCGAAGATATTATATAAAATAGCTGGTTAATGTGATTAATTTTGTGTCAATTTTGTAACATATATATATACATATATACTCGTAGCAGGCATTTAGTGCTTTAAAAATTATATAATGTAAACATTGTATATGCTTTGGCAAGTGATACAATAATGCTGTTGTCCTACGCGATCAAGGCTTGTTTTAACAGACTTGACATTAACTTAGCTTGATCATCATCATCTCGGCCGTAGGACGTCTACTGCTGAACGTATGCCTCCCCCACAAATATACAAAAGGACCGGTTCGAAGCGGCCTGCATCCAACGTCGTCCTGCTACCTTTGTCAGGTCGTCAGTCCACCTTGTCGGTGGACGACCTACGCAGCGCTTGTCGGTCCGTGGTCTCCGCTCCAGTACCTTCCGGCCCCATCGGCCATCTGTTCTGGGTGTTATGTGGCCTGCCCACTGGCACTTCAACTGGCTTATCTTGATACTTCTTTATATATAACCACGAAGTACTTAATCAAAGTTTATAAACGCGAATGATTAATTGTAAATAAGTAGCAAATGCAATGAAAATGTTTGCACTATTCTCGCTGTTCCATTATGGTAACTTTGTGTTCAACGTATCACGAAACTAACTTAATGTTGAGTTTGCTAAGTTGAATCGATTCATATCATGAGCCACCTGAAATCTATGATTATGAACTTTAACTTTATCACTTTAAGATCTGTTGTACAATAAAGACGATTCCTTAGATTCGTGTACAGAGAAAGCGACAATATGAGCTCTGTGTCATAGCAGACACAGATTCTCAAGGATACAGATAATACTTTCCGTAATTTACCCCGTTACTTGAGTGCTTAATCATTAAACTCCGTATGGATCCTTGGAGTAAGACTAAGTACTCGTAGGTAACATTAAAAACAAGTACATTTTGAAAAATTTTACACCGACTTCCATTCTATTCAGTTATAGGAGTGTAACTCAAAAACTATTGCTCCGAATTTGATGAAATTTAAATGGGACCACACGGGAAGCACCAGTTTTCAAAAACAAGAATTTTGAGAATCGGTTCACCCTATCGAAAGTTATGAGGTAACAAGCATAAAAAAACAGTCGAATTGAGTACAGGAGGTACTTTGGAAGTCTGTAGAAAACACTCATAATCCTAATACCGAATAATGACGCGTGTAGGGATGTCAACATCACACCTACGAACAAATCTTCGTTATTTATTTTTTTGTTCGTAGCCTACACAACACAAGACAAATAGCCTAAAACATTTAAAAACTGCCGACCGCTCTGCCGGCACTCGCGCAATAATCGTCGAAGAGCGTTCTCCTCCCCCACCGCACCGCCTCTTCCCACTTTTGTCGCCTATTTATCGCGAAGACATTCTACTTACTCGAGGCCGCGCGCTCCAAGTACTGTCACGGAGGTTTTTCAGAATAATAAATGTATACGGTAGTTTCAATACTTCAGTAGCTTTAAGTTCTGTGTCTCTGCGTGTGATTTCTTCAATATACTGCATTTTCGTATATTTATTCCCACGTAGCTATACCGTACGAAAGATACAAATGGCGAATGAAAAGATTTACCTCCTTAATCAGGGGGGTTAAATAATCATACTAATATTGTGATCGCGTACTTAACCTACCCATCTCCAACTAACACCAAATAGAAACAGCGATAAATTAGTCTACGGAACTACTTCGTATATAATCGATATTATAATATATTCGTAAGTTAAGGCGGAAACTATTCTATCAAGCCCAACATGGCCTCAAGAGAGCACAAGACCCCAAGTTAGGAACCACGGCTCGGGGAACTTACTCTCAACAGTAGTTTGCAAGTTTAAATTATCTGCGGCAGTGGAAACAGTATGGTAGTATTTTAGTTAGAAAATTCTCGTGAGTTTTTCACATATTTATCTAGCGACAGTCCACGATTTCATTTGAGTAGTAGGCTCGCCCTTAGGCCACGCCATAACCTCCCTTCTTTTGTTAGTTTTTTAATGTAAGAATATTCTACAAAGTTTTGGATATCATTTTTAAAAGTTTTGGGTGAAGTTGGTAAAGCTGTTCTCAAGTCATAGCGTGGCCAGGATATATAGGGGATCATTTTTATATAAATAGATCAAAACCGACTTTACTCCCGTAATTAGCCGCCGTTATCGACCTAGGTTTCGGGCATGCCCGATGCCCATCCTCAGGGAGTTTACGCTGCAAAATTTGATATTGAGTGAGTGAGTAATGTCTTACGTGAGAAAAGTCGGTGTTGATATTAAATATGTATGGGAGAAGGTATGATTTTTACATCATAACACTGTATGAAAAATATGCATATATAGCCAGTGCCACATGTGATCAAAATTAAATAACCTGTGAAATCAATTCACTTTTATTTGTTTACTGCACTTTTTATGTGCTTAAATTATATGTTACTTGGATTGCCCGCGATTTTGTTCGCGTAGTAAGCTCGGCCATATCCATCTTTTCTTTCATAAGAACCTTCTCCTGACAATAATTAATACAACAAAAAAAGAGTTAGTGAAATCAGTACAGCCGTTCTTATATAGCGTGACCAGGAGAAATAGGGGTTCATTTTTATATATAGACTAGCGACTGCCTGCGACTTCGTTCGCGTAGTAGGCTCGGCCTACGGCCTCGCCATAACCTCCCTACTTTTTTGGTATTTCTTTCTATTAGGACCTTCTACTAACAATAATTAATATAACAAAAAAGAATTATCGAGATTGTTCCATCTGTTCCCAAGTTATATCGTGAACAGGAGAAATAGGGGTTCATTTATGTATCGAATAGATAATTAATCTATCTATCTCTATTCTATTAATCTATTGTTATCTTTAAAATGCTGTAAATAAAATGGCTAAATAAAATACTAATTAATGATTTCAATTATTTTAAAATAGGTTAGTATAACCAACTGGACGTAAAATTTGAGGTTTTAAGTAACATACCATTTAAAAATAAAATACGAGTACCAAAGGTTTGGTGAGCATTGAGGAACACCTCGACTGGCGGGCGTATTATGTCTTTTTACAATCTACTCGTACCTTTGTGTGATTTGGATAACGCAATAATAAACTATATATAAAATAGTGTTTTGAGTATACATAAACACATATTCGTACAATTTCTGATATACTACTAGATACTAGAATGCATACTAGATTTCATTATGTCACTTATTTCATTTATATATAGTGCATAATTTTTTTTTCAATTAAGTACCTATTTTATTTTAGTAATTATTGATATACTGCTAAAATATGTACTGTGGTCAGCGTTGCGAGACGTCACGATTTTGGCGGGACATCTGGCATTAACAAATCAAAATTAAATTTCCCGCGCGGGACAGACTCAGTTCCGCTTTTCAGGTTTATATCCGTCGAGTTACCTCGGCCGTGCGAGCATCATGCTGAAGGTAGAGAAGATACCAGGCATATAATTAAACTAGTGTATTTCATATTAAGTATCTCAACATCAAACTGCTTTCCTAAACGCGTATTTTCACAGATTATTTAGAGAATTTAAAATGATCGGATGCCCGAAAAAAATGCGTAAATTCAATGAAAGCGCAATTACCTACTCGGCCAGTTCAATCTTTCTTCATCTGTTTTAAACAGAAAAAAGAAACTTTAAAAGGAGTTAAATATTCACACAAATATCATCCTATAATTAATATCTTATTTTAAGTTAAAATTTGAAACACTCACTCAGATTATGATTTGAAACATCACATTTTTCTAATGAACAAAACTTATTTTGACTTATTTTTTTGATTTATGTTTATTTATTCAGATATCTAAGAAGACTTAACTACCTAAGGATAGGGTAAATCTGATTTAAATAACACATGTTTATTAAAATACATTTCTGTTGCTACTTTGGCTATATTGTCACGTAAACGTTAAAAAGAAAAATGTTTAAAAACGGCCTTATAACTTTTTTTAATATGTCCCGCTTTCGACAAAAGAATCCCGCTTATTACACTCGAAAAGTTTCAAAATCCTGACTTGGCAAAAGATAAATCTGGCAACGCTGATTGTAGTCTATACGACGCAATTCTAGTCAGTGCTATTTTGCTAATGGCCGTTTTTAATATTCTATCTATCCATAGTTTTCCTTACTACCGTTAGAAATTTGACATAACGTCCGTACAAATAGTGTCAAATATCTATCTCTAGTAAGGTAAACCGACGATAGATAGATTATTGAAAACGACCGTAACAATACTACAGGAATCAATCTTAGTAAGATTGACACTGAAAGACATTGATCTCTGTCAATATCTTTGCTGACACTAATGCTTAATAATAGTAGTAGCTTGGTTTCTCTAAGGCTTGTATATTAAACAGTTTTATCGCATAACCGAATAAATGGTGAGTTTATAGTATATATACAAATAGCATATATATGTATGGTACTAAGTACTGAATGAATAGCATTGGAACTGTTTGCACGTAGTATAATAAAAATAAATTAACACATTTTTTCTTGTTCGCCTCACTATGCCTTACAATATAACTCGGAATAGATTAGGCGGGGAAAAGACCAATAATACCAGATTTTTATGTTTCCAAGATTTGTGTTTCTACGAGTTTGATGTGCAATAATGGTGAAATATTTACCATTACAAATTCGTGGCAGAGACTTAGCTACCGCTAAAATAATGGTATCTAAAAATTTCGGTATGACGTCATACCGTAATTTTACGATACCTTTATATTTCGGTATTGGTAATTTTAGGTACAGGTATACAATTTCGGTACCGAAATACGCGCGCACGCGGGTAGAATGAAACAGCGCAAGCGGCGCGGCATTCAGAGATTTGTCAGAGTGCGATAGATAGAACGATAGGTACTCGGATCTCTGCGCCGAAACAATGCACGCGACTCTATTAAATATTCTGCAACGCCGCGCTCTTCCGATTTCGGTACCGAAATGTGATAACGGTTAAATAAGTGTAGAAAGTTTTCGGTTACAATAACCTGTACCGAAATGCGTAAACGGTGATTAACCCTTAAAGCTGTACCGTATAGAGCCCCTGATTCGTGGCGGTGCAAAGAGGACAAGTCATAAATGAATTATACAGTTCCGTGATGGACGTCGGCTTCATATTTATTTAAATACCATCTATCTATTTACGAAATTACTTCTAACAAAAACGCACGTCCGAAAGCCGAGCTACCTACATAGGAGTGAAATAAAAATACCTACAACGAGTAATTATACAGATTTGTAGTAAAGTAATACTTCTAAAACCACATTATTTTTGGAGACTGCAAATCTTAAACCTACGTGTCGAAATGATGAACATGACTGATTTGGATGGGTCTGTATTAGAACTCAGATTCAAATCAGCTAGTTACATAGCTCAGATTTACAAATAAAACCATCTGTCTGAGTTCCAAATTAGAGCACAGTCAGTTTGCCATCATGTGAAATTATTAAAAGCAAATATTTCGTTACATACTCGTTACCTAAATAAAATATTTATGAAGCATATAAGCAGATCACACATATCATACGAAAATGACAATGTATATCCAAAGGACTGAATAATTTTGAAGTAACCATTCTATTAGAAGCATAGGTCAAAAATAAATTAATATTTCTAATTGTTTTCATGATACTAAAAATAGTCGTGAAGTATTCGCAAAAAAAATTCAAAATAGCTCTGCGGCGTCTAGAAATGCTTAATTGAATTACCATAATTTTGGAAACAGTCGCATGATTTTAGTATCTTTATGGTACAAAGTTCATTTGAATATGGATTGCCGTTGGAATGTACTTGAAGTATACATTTTTGTAGGAGCTTGACTGTTTTGCTTAACTTTTCCTATTTTAAAAAACCGTGAGGGTTTATAATAAACCCAATTCGGCATACATTAATGCCGTTAATAATACTACATGCTCTCTTACTCGTTAATACGATCAAGATCAACCAAACACCGTGTATAGTCTTAATTACTATATCCGATGATACAAAGGTCCCTTGTCACAACAACATTCCCAAAAACGCAAAAATATAAAAACAGATGGAAACTTTTCGCAGTGAAGAAACATGGCGTACAATGTTCATTAGTACAACAATGAATAAGGGTACAATCTAGACTCCAGTGACAAATTGCAGCGGAACGCGCAGATGACATATTATACAAAGTACCTAACTGTAACGTAACCTGTGATGTATTTTAACATTGCCTAGTAAAAGCTACCGTTTTCTCGCTGCGAAAATTCGGTCTAAAAATGAAAAATTTAGATTATATTCTTGAAAGTGTTTTATTTCTACTTTATGAAAACTTTAATCGTGTGTCACATACAAAAGCGATTAATTTCCTGTATGCATAGAACATTTAAAAATCTATAGGGACTCTTAATATTCCTAAATTTGCAAAACGTCGGAATTAAAATGATATTCATGCGTAATTTAATCCGTTTAAAGTTATTGAATTTCACGGATTTAATATAATATAATTGTTTTTTTTTATTCCACAATAACACGTAAATATGGTTACTGATTTTTTTTAAGTTTAGTCATACGTACAAGCGCATGAACAAAATTAAAAATAAAGGGTAATGATTTATATAATGAAGACAATTTTCAAAACTCCACGTACAAAATTACTCTTCTATAAAATTATCTTCGTTTCCCTTCTCTCCTGCCGCAATGTCCAAATAGTTTTAAATGTATGTAATATCACCTGATATAATGTTTAATGTCACGCCTGCCTATGATAGTTGCAGCCCGATCTAGATCTTCAAGTGTCAACGCTTTAATCAGTCTCGTCGCCCCAAAACATTGCTCTGCAGCCCTATTAGCCCAGTAATTGTATTTACTATAGTGCCTTTCAACCTTGATACAGCAATTGCTTCCCACTACAGGTTTTAGGAAGAAAATCTAGCACTACAATGATATCTATTTTTTAGAATTTGTATTATGATTAATCTAATTATTTAACATTGTCCGTAAACTGCATGCTGTGTTCACTAGTATTAGGAATTACACCGTAGTTTGTTGTGTAAGATTTTAGTATAAGATATGTGTATATTCCAAATTTTGAACCAAATGAACTAAAAAAAACTACTTAACAGACATTTGCAAAAGTATCCTAGCAAGTATACCTGATTAGCAGTAACCAATCTGCGCTGATGTTCATGGATTTGATATGTGATCATAATGATGTTCATAACTTGTCTTTCGATTGACTTCAGTGACGATAGTTATTAATCGCCAGACCGAAGGGACTTAAACGTTTGAAAGATGACAATACATTGTAAATTTAAGTTTGACTCGTGTGCGCCCAAGTTCAATGTAGACTACGTCAGAGTAACGCTAATAGAAGTATTTGAGTCGTTGTAAGAGCCCAGATACACGAGCAACGTGGAGCAGTCAGCATGGACTTCTAAGTAGACACATACACGAAACCACTCGAGTAGTTGCAAATGCTTCGGGTGGTTGGCTGTCCAAGAAGTCGCCAGGCATACACGGACTGCTCTCGCGCAGTTACCTCCGCTTGCGCTCTTCATTCCACGTCGCGCGCGCTTCGCGCTTGAGCAGTTATCAATGGCAGCACTGTGTAACTGCTCGAGTGGTCCGTGATGTCGGTTCTAAGAGCCAAGGCCTGAAGTAGATGTCAGTTGTGTAGACGTGTAACGTAGTAGTTACAACTATGAATGTTACACTGTCTATATTGAACTCAGACGCACATATCGAAAGGGTTACTTACAAGACATCCCACTAACATGTTTAAGACTAAACAAAATTAAAAATCATCGTATTTATTATAGATCTATTCAGACATAATGACGTTTGAAACATGTTTAGTTCTAAATGTATTGGTGTAGGTCGAAATTCGCATGTGCAATAAAAATATACTTGTCTGATATTCTTTAAGGTATTGTATCTACCTATCTAGCCAATTCTGTGTAGGTATCTGTACTGCAAAATAGGCTCTTTATCTCGATTCGCATACTATAATTTAACCTATAAAGATAAACAAGATAAGTTAAACTTACATTATTTTCTGTTTCAGGTTCCAGGAAATCGCGCGCCGAACAACGTGCTGCACACGAGATTTCCAAGCTTTGGTTTTTTTTGTACCTACAACCTGTCTACTCTTAACAAATGTAGGTATACTGTACATGCAGCCTGTTAAACGGTAGTTTGCAGGCTGCAGTCAACCTGATTCCTCCCTGAGTTATTTAAAACACAGATAATAATGTTTACAGATAATAAACGATACATTATCGGGATACGAGGATATGGATCGTCGACCTTTGATTTAGAAGTTGCACGGCGAGAGCATATAGAGCAGGAGTCGGCAAGTAATTTTGAATGGGGTCCCGGAAAGTATTGAAATTTTTTAACAAGGTTGACACCAAACTCATAATATGTATTTACTAGTATTTAGTATCGCAATACTACCCCATATATCCAACACTCTCTTGTGCCATACATGTGTGCAGCACAGCAAAAGTAATGCGGCTACTTTAGCTATAAATGTCCCCTAGACGCCCCCGTTTGAGTCCTTTTTTTAATTTTATGTAATGAAATTTGATTGTTATAATTTTTTTCTTCTATATTATGTTATATTTTTTTGTAAAAGTAATATTTTGATGTAGTATGAATTATTATTATTATTATCAAAAATGATAATAATAAACCATGGAATAACATAAGAATATGCAACCAATATCGTCATTTAGTACGGCGCAGAATAGTTTTGTTGTGTGCAGTACTAAATGTACCTACAACTTTATGTAGGTAGCGTTTATAAGTATGGCCTAACGAACTGATATAATTTTAAAACAACACGAGATTGTCACTGCCAATTTGACTATAATAATGTATAATTTAGAACTTATATGAAAACCAAATTGTCACTGCTAATACGACTACAATAATGTATAATTAAGAACTTATAAGAACACGAAATTGTCACTGCCAATTTGGCTAATATAATGTATAATTTAGAACCTATAAGAACACGAAATTGTCACTGCCGATTTGGCTAATATAATGTATAATTTAGAACCTATAAGAACACGAAATTGTCACTGCCAATTTGGCTAATATAATGTATAATTTAGAACCTATAAGAACACGAAATTGTCACTGCCGATTTGGCTAATATAATGTATAATTTAGAACCTATAAGAACACGAAATTGTCACTGCCGATTTGGCTAATATAATGTATAATTTATAACCTATAAGAACACGAAATTGTCACTGCCGATTTGGCTAATATAATGTATAATTTAGAACCTATAAGAACACGAAATTGTCACTGCCAATTTGAGTAATAATAGTAGATTATGATAAGGGTTCTAAAAAAATGAGTGCGTAAAAAAAACGAGCCGTAGCGAGAAAAAACTGGGATTGTTGCACTCAGTTGGTCGTAGCTCTATGTATTTTTTGCATTGTTCATAATATTTCCCAGTAATGGTAAAAGAGCGGTCCGTCTTGGTTTTAGTTTTACTTATTTTGATCAATAGTGTAGTTTCGAAGACTTCAACATCTTTGAATTGTATGTTGTATAGTATATGTTGTATATACTCTTACCGTCGGCAAGCACCCATTGTACCAAAAATTAGTGCAATCTGTAACAACTCATATATATATATATTACATCGGGTAAGGACTGAGTCACTTTTTTTTCATCGTTCATATTTCAAAATCTGTTTGCCCGATTGACTTAAAATTTGAATTGATATATTGTATATTTCATCAGCTTTCAGAATATAACTAAATCACTAACCTCCAATGATGTAGAGAAGAGTAAATAACGTTTTTGAAATGAGCAAAATTGACCCATTGTGTACACCGGGTGGTGAACAATGAATCACCCCCTGGTTAACAATGGGTCTAGGAATTTTTATAGGTAGTTATAGAGTGGACCCATTTTTAATAGGCATTAATAATGAAATTTGAATTTGAAAAACAAATATATTTAATTTGTTACAGTTATTTTGCAGTGCTATAACAATAATCTAGATATTTTCTTAAGGCGAATCATAACTAAAAAAACGACCCTTTGTCGTATAAAAAAATAAATTGACATAAAGTCATAACTTTAAAATGTAAAAAAAAATCTCCTTCGCGATTTGACATTTCATTATTATCTTCCATTTCTTGATTTGGTACTGTATTTTCATTATTGACGACGACAAAATCTGAAAAAAGCGCTTTAATTATATATATACATATATTTTTATTTTTTTTTGACAACATCCACACAAAGGTCTTCAGGTCCCAAATTAGGCAGAGCCTGTACTATGGTAACCTGATGACAATACATACTTAAATACATATACACACCCAGACACAGGTCAAACAGACATGTTCATGCACACAAATGTTAGACTTGTCCGGGGATCGAACCCGAGACCAGCGGCTCAGGAGGCAGGGGTGCTACCAACTGCGCCAACCGGCCTGTCAATATATATATATGACTAAACAATACAACAAAATAAAATTAGTTGCAACTTGCATTTGATAATTATGATTAGTGTTACTGCATACCTGTCGGTTGTACAACAGCAGGTCTGTCAGTGACGTTGCTCGGCATGAAATCCTCATCCGAGAATATATTTCTGTCGAACGGGTAGATACCGGTTTTGCTGAATGATTTTATTATGTTTACTGGCGTCATACACTTCTCGTGAGCTTGTCTATCGGATTTTTTTGAACTGTGCTTGTCGCTGTCTCATGCAAGTTATAAATGCGTGTGCCATCTGCAAAGGCTGGACTACGCACATTTTGAAGATTGTCAAAAAATATGTTCACTGTTTCTTTATTAAATGCTATTGCCCGTGCCAAGCTGCTGTTTTCAGGTTTACGCAATGACATATCAGGGAATCGCTCACGAAATCCTCTGAGCCAATCTATGCCCACCATTTTATTTGTTTCCGAACTGTCTGGAACTGGCACATTATTAATTTTTGCCATCTCATAAGCTATTTAACAATCTTTAGTGGTAAGACCATAAAACATCAAGCCGCATTTTTTAAAGTAATCGCATAAAGCCAGTTCAAGTTCTGCATCAAAAAAATTTCTGATCGAATAATTTGGTGTCAACTGATCAGGATTTCGGATCAGGACCTCTGGAGAGTGGAAAAAGCAATTTGGTGCTCTACAGCTGCCAGTCGGATGCTTTTGCCGGCTTTTACAGAATTTAATGCTCTTTGCATTTGCTCCTCAGTATGAGTGCCTATTTTTCGGTTTTTTTATTTCTGTCCATTCTGTAATAAAATATATAATCTGTAAATAATAAGTAGTTATGTATTACGTTTAATCCTAGCAAAATCATGCGCATCGCCTTAACAACAAGTACACAGTGAGTCGCGATCCACTGTGTACACAGTGAATCAGACCCACCCTTGACCATAGGCCAACATTAAACATAAACAAGTATCAACCTGTTAAGAATAAATAGCTAGTCAATTGTTTATGTGAGATATTACAGAATACTAACAAGGTCAAAGTGTCGTAATGCACTTTTATCGATATTTAAACTAGGTTAAGAATTATAAACAAAATTTATACTCACACTTCAAAATATTTTCATAGCGTCACGACAAAATCGGGCGTCGTTCGTCACCCGATGAGCACGGCCGAGCGCGAACTAGTCGAAAGCGGATGGCGCGCGGGGGGGCGTTAGTGAGTGAACAAAAAGCTGCGCCATCTACAGTAGTTTCGTCAATGTGTGCACGACCCACTGTACCCAACCGACCCACCGTTTACCCGGTGACCTAAATTAACTCAATATTAACAAAAAAAATGTACATGGTTAACTGATAAACAACTAAAATACCTTTATGAAGAGATATAATGTGTCTGGGGCTTCATTTAAGAACTTATTTATCTGCTCTGCTGTAAAAGTCTTGGATTTTTTCCCTTTATATCCTTGTGAGTTTCGTTTCAAAAATGCAATCAGCTTGCTATATTTAGTTATGTCAACTTCGTTGTAAATATTGAGTGTACTTTTAATCATGGAGTATTTAACCCACGTACTTGACACTTTATATTTTTCAGATAACTCTTGAAAATACGCTAACAACATATTTTCAGAAAATGATGTAGCATTTTTATTCATTTTCCATTCCATGAATTCGTGGTAACATTTATTATAGTTGCTCCTAGATTTCGCCGGCAACAGGTTCATGGTCATGTTTGACGCAGCTTCCAGAATGTCTGGTGGTGTACAATCACCACTATCCCCGCTTTCAGACATGTTTTTACACAAAAACCTATGTATTTTACAAACAAAACCAAACTTTGATTAAATATTGAAAAGATTTTTTAAATGTCAAATGTTGGCGCCAAGGCGCAAACATCGATTGCGCATGCGTGTTGCGTCGTCGCGGACTCGTTCATTGAAACCTTTTTTTTTTAAAGTAGAGGTTCAACCTCCTTGGTCCAGCTGGAGGTTGTATAGGTGTATCGTTATGATTAAAAAGTTATGTTATGTTACATGTGTCCATACAAGACCTGTATCGTAATTAAACTTTTTTTTTATTATTTTTGGCCTGTACGTAATGTTTGTCTCCGCGATTCTTTTGGACTTTCATAAAATCTAAACTTGGTGTAAATAATATTCGTACTCATATGAATTTGAATGGTGCGTCTTGTAGTGATGCTCATACTATTACTAATATGTTTAACGAATACTTCAGTATTTATCTCTGAAACTTCCGGTGTGGGAGATGACGTTAGTGCCAATACTACGAGTATTTCATCTGCTGTAAACATCTCCACGGTGGAAATTACACAAAAAGATGTCGATGTTTTGGAAATGTAGATACAAATAAAGGTGCAGGTCTCGATGACGTTCATCCAATTTTAATACGTAGGCTTAATAAAGAATTGTCTTTACCACTTACACTTATTTGTAGGAAATCGATTTCTGAAGGGTGCTTTCCGACCATCTGGAAGAAAGCTCTCGTCACCCCCATTTTTAAAGGTGGTGAGAAGCATGATATTAAGCAATATAGGCCTATTTCTAAGCTCAGTTTATTCGGTAAAATATTTGAAAAAAATGTAACACGATCGTTAACAACTCAAATGAAGCATGTTATATCAACAAAACAGCATGGGTTCTTTCGCGGCCGGAGCGTCAACCGTACCTTGTCGAATTCACAGACGTTATATTGCATGCCTTTGTTTCATTTTTTAACATTAACCACATGTGTATATTGTAATTTTGTATTTTGTTTTTATGTTATGGTTTTATATAATATTGTGTGTGTGTGTGTCCGAATAAATATATTTCATTTCATTTCATTTCATTTCATTTTCATTTCAATCTGGATGCCAAGTAGATGCCGTTTATACCGATTTTTCGAAGGCATTCGACAAAATTAGACATTCAATTTTAGTGCGCAAGCTTTAGAGCCTTGGTATACTTCGATCTGCGATCTGCTAAGGTGGATTAATTCTTATATACAAAACCGTAGCCAATCTGTTGCACTCAAGGGATACCAATCACCGTTCTTACCAATCCCTTCGGGTATTCCACAGGGGTCTCACCTCGATCCATTTTTATTTACCTTATATGTAAATGACATAGTAAATTGTTTTAACCAATCTCATTATTTACTTCATGCAGATGATACAAAAACTTACAGAATTATCAACTGTATTGAAGACTGTCAACATTTACAAAATGATTTAATAAAATATGAAATCTATTGTAAAGATAACCAGTTAATTTAAAATGCTAATAAGTGTAACATGATTACTTTTTTCTCGAAAACTTCATCCTATCTTATACAATTATAAAATTTCTGATAAAAATATTCCTCAGGTAACTAATATTCTTGATTTGGGTATTATTGTGGACTCCAAACTATCGTTTAATTTACACATAGACAAGATTGTAGGTAAGGCCTTTAAACAATTAGGATGGATTTTGCGCATAAGCAAACCGTTTACCAAATGCAACACGCTTAAAATACTATACAATGCTTATCTCCGTAGTGTGTTAGAATTTGGAAGTGTAGTTTGGAGCCCCCAGTATTCGGTTCATGTTGATAGGATTGAAAGAGTACAAAAGGAATTCTTAAAATCCTTAGATTATCGCACACGTCATTATTGTGCAGATTATAACGAAAAACTTAATAAACACGAAATGAATACTTTAAATGCAAGACGCAATCTTATAGACTGCGTCTTCTTATATAACATTTTAAATAACAATATTAACTCTGCAGCTCTGCTAGAAAATATACACTTTAAAATACCGCAATCATCTTCCTTACGCTCCTCACGTTCCAAAGATACTTTCTAAATTCCTTCGGCCCGTACTAATTACGGTAAAAATGTTGAGGCAACGTGAATTATGAAAAATTATTTGTTGGTATACACAGCGCTGTCCTTACTGATTATGCACTTACGTTACAAACTCTTGATTTGATTAACCACACACATTGCAGTTCCTGAAAAAGTAGGTTGATTTCTGCGAATTCTATTGTAATATGGCCAAATATGGCGAATCGCGAGTCAACGGGCTAAGATGATTCTATGGGTACGAGCTTGGTATTGAGATGTTGCTGCCGGTAAACAGCATGTGATATCGGTGGACAGACGACCTGATGAAGGTCGCAGGACGACGTTGGATGCAGGCCGCTTCCAACCTGTCCTTTTGGAAAATCAAGGGGGAGGCCTGTGTTCAGCTGTGGACGTCCTACGGCTGTGATGATGAGATGATGATAGTACAGAACATCAACCATCATACATGGACACTACTACCAAAGTAAGTAAACTCTCCTAATACTTTACTACTACTTTGTTTGTGATATAAATAATGTTATTGGTGGGATGTTTACTATCACGTGTTCGATTAGTACATAACGTAACGTAATATTGATCGTTATTTAATGAATTTATATTAATATATAAATTCATTAAGAACGATCACCGAGCATGAGTCTTTTATTTTTCAGCTCTGTTTAAAAGCCCATTTCCCAAATATCAATTAGTCTTTCCCTCCATATTATACGCTTACTTAGTAAGATAGGTAGAGATTTCTCATTGTTATTCCTTTGACGAAGTTCAAACAAAGACGCCTCCTGAAATTTCAGTTTAACCTTTTGTCGAGGATCATCTTTACCAATCTCGAATAGAGATTCCGAAGCTGACATTGTTTGCTAAAGGAGATGACTTCTCTTTGGTTAAATAGTTGGCTTCAGAAGCCTACTTCGTCATTTATTAGTTTTCTCATTGTGTATTATCATGAGGCCTTATTATAAAGTATACATTTAAAATTCTTGCAAAATTATGTTTTATTATGCATGGAGTAAATATCGCCAAAATGGTTTAGGATTCTTCAGATTATTAAGCGGAAGGGGACTTGAACGCTTCATTCATCACTCTCTCCGGAAAAAAATAATTATTCGTTGGTTCACCCATGATTGGCAACGATCGGCACTGCCTGTAGGGCGGTGGATAGTTGATTTTTTAATATTGTTCACACTACATGCTGGACTATGCCACATAACATACGTGTGACGCAATCCTAATCGAAGTCGAAATCAGTAATTATATATCCTTACAGCAACAACATACTACAGCTGACCCCTCCACAGCTTCAAGATAACTTAAGTTTAAATAGGGGCATAGATTAAATAGGTCAGCAATGAAGAAACCCTCATCGGAATCGATTGCCAT
Organism: Selenia dentaria; assembly: GCA_917880725.1. Taxonomy (NCBI): domain Eukaryota; kingdom Metazoa; phylum Arthropoda; class Insecta; order Lepidoptera; family Geometridae; genus Selenia; species Selenia dentaria. The sequence continues at coordinate 38,077,222 of OU862876.1, forward strand.
ACGGTGGGGCGATTATATTGAACATTCATGTGCAGGCGCCGCCTTCTAGCCGTGCGATTCTCTAATGATTCGTCGATGCGCTCGTCGACGAGCTCACAGATGTCAAACACTTAATTAGATATCGCCCTTGTACACAAGGTTGGTTTTTCAACGTTTCTTGTCATCTCGTCATTTGTTTCACGGATGTTGTCAAAGATGCAACGATTTGCTGTTAGAGAATCGTACGGCAGGAGTGATGACGTGGTAATGGTCGACCCACAGTATGTCCACTGATTACTGCGTCATCACATTAAACAATGACAATCCCAGCGCGACTCGACTCACGCAAATAAAAATAAAATACCATAATATGAAAGTAATTTCGTTGCAGTTTAAATATTTTTTCTACTAACAATACTGGAGGAGAAGTATTCTAAACCGAAAGAACAAGATGTTACAATAGCACCAACAGTTAAACGATGAAATTCATTATCGGAAAAGCAGTGGGCAGATTGAATAATGCTTTTGATGTTGTTGACCCGCGTGTGGGTCACGGGTTTCTGTGTGCGCTGATTCCTCCTTTTTTGGGGGTACTAAAGTTTATGCGTTTTACGCACAGATGGGGTTACACTTGCATACGAATATACTATACTATATACTCGAAGCAGTAGCTTCGGGCACTGCGATGGTATCAATGTAGCCAGACGCTTACGGGAGAGTCCTACACATTACCTATACGAGTACCTATAGAAAGAGTCTATGAATATTACGCACACTACACATGCAGCTCAGTCCAGTCACAACAAAATTCGATTTCACTTTTGCGAACCTTGAACATTCACTGGAACTTTTCTAGGAAATTCGTCAGCTCGTAAAGCGACCTACTGAGAACTCCCATGAATCAACGTTCACGGTCACACGCTGTTTACAGTTTATTTAGTATTGTAAGCGCTATGCATATTTAAATAAAAGTTATAGTACTTTAATAAAAACAATATTATGATATTGTTTTTACAACTGGTTTTTGGCACTGAGTTTAAAGGAACTGTAGCAAGCGAAATTATTTGCCTAATTAGGTTTTGGCTCAGGTTTAGGTTCAGGTTTAAGTTACACGTAATTTAAATAATCGTATTTTGGAATATACACTAAATTACCATTATTAACAAATAGGTTTTGTTATACATCATAAACTAATATATTAAATATTACTTTGTGTATTATCTGTAAGAATTAATAATACAATAAGGTTTTTTATTGCCCATTCTTACAAACATGCACATTTTCGCTGTGTGTAAGACAGGGAAAAAAATTAAACAATACAGATACATGATTTTTTACTTCACGTATTCACTATTGTTAATTTTTTGGGATTGAATTCAGAAAGTTTGTGTTAATGGGGAAAGAATTTTTCAAATCGGTCTAGTAGTCTCGGACCCTATTCAATTCAAATAAACAACACAATATTTCCTATTTATAATTTTAAGTACAGAACTATACGAGATACTCGTAGATAAACTAAACTAGTAAAACACCACTAGTATTTATAAACATAATCTGACAAACCGCTGTCACAGAGTGATCCCGAAATGTGGGCTGTTGCATTTCAAAGATGAGTGTCAATTATAAGTGACTGTATAAGATAGACGAAAGATTTTTGGTCTTGCTTCTCGACACCAAAAAACTAAAATAAGTGAATCTACTAACAATTGAAACTATGAAGCTGCTTCAAACCAAGCCAGCATCACAGCCACAAATCTCCCTCACTTTTGATATGTGGATTGTTGATATATCTACCAAGAATGTGTTACAGCCGTATTTATAAACAAGAAATTACTTGTTGCTAAGCAATTTCCCAATGAAGTAAGCACTTGACTATAGGATACTTCAACATAAGATCTTATTCTATAGTCGAGCAATTAACGTTACTTACTAAAGCAAATGCATGACATAGCCCTATCAAAATTTGATGTATCTTTTTACACGTGTGTTAGGTTGTTTTCATGGGATTTTTTTTTTACTTTTGCAATAAGTACGTAAAATTTACGTGTTCTCATTGCTTAAGTAATATTACTTTGCTAAGCATTTGATTGTTCTAATTTCAGGCAAATTCTAGTCTATAGAATTAAAATCGTTGCTTAAGTAATTACTTTTCCTTAAGTAATTTCTCTGCTTGTTTATAAATACGGCTGTTAGAATTGATAGTGGGTATCACAACGCCCAACGGTGACTATAAAATTGACTTGACAGCTCGTCGATGTACACTTTGCAAGACATCACTATAAACTGTCAAATGAGATTCGCAGAAGCCCTATTGGGGCCACTTCCTCGACGAATATCATAAAGACTGATGTGTGATGTGGTGTTTTTGTGCTTCGTTTCATAAAAACTGGATCGGTGTGAAGGGTCAATAACAAGCGTGCTTGAAATATAATTAAATAAAACTCAGTTATTACTACATAGGATAGGTTTAATATTATTAATAAATAAATTATAATAATAATATAGGGTGTTTGGTAGAGGGACCGACAAACCAAATGAGCGTATTCGGGGGACCACTTGGAGAATACAAGTTGGTCAAAAAAAATCCCCGACCCCCCAATATGTTTAACTTTTTTTTGTGATTTTTCCCTTTTTCTCCGAAATTGTACCTATTTACCACCATAACATTTGTAAAATCTGTTTTAGACCGGATGTTAGTTGTTGAATTTGGTCTCTAATACAACTTCAGGCCACGCAAAGCAAAATTGGATACAAAACAGAGCTAACTAACTGATTTAGTTAAAAAAAATTGGGGTGTCGGGGATTTTTTTTGGCCAACTTGTATTCTCCAAGTGGGCCCCCGAACACGCTCATTTGGTTTGTCGGTCCCTATACCAAACACCCTGTATAAGTTCAATAATGTTAAAGTTTAGGAGATTTATCACAATAAATACGTTTACTATTATGAAAGATTCTTTTCTTGAATATGCGGACACAATTACAAGTAATTTTTCAGTTTGTAGTGTAGTACACCTTACCACAATGCCACGCAACGCAAGAGAGCAGTAAAGCCTAAGATGATGGTTGCTAGATATGTAAGTGTGTATTTACTTACAAATTATATCTGTCTCAACACTCCCACTAAATGCTCACTTACCTACCGCTACTCTTTCTTCTTGATTTCTAAAGTTATACATATATAAACTTTACATAAGTACCTATTTTTTATGTTACATCATGTTTAACTTACTTCGTAGGTACATAGACTGAGACTTAGGCACAGTATATAGATGTTTCTTGCAACCTACCTGCCTAGACGGCTGGGAGATTTACATGAAAGACAGGTCAAGTTCTAGACGTTTATTAGCCAGAGCTAGGTCGTGAGTTTCAGACAGATTATGCAATAGCCTCCCTTGTTACGGGGACTTATCTCAGAATAGCAGTGAAGTCCTCGACGCGATGGTGTAGGTAGTGCAGTAACCGGGCAGAAGACAGTAGCGGGAAAAACGGGAAACGGGCAGCCGCAGTTGTCGGGTTAACCCAGCAGGTTTCTGGGTCCTGTGGTAGCTGGTAGCCGCTCCGGCGATGTGCACAGTACTTTCCCCGCAGTCTAGCTAGCGAGGGTTCCAGTCAGTGGAATGAAATTACACGATAATTCACAATAACGAGTGCACAGTATAGATTTAAGATAGACATTTGTTTCAACTCACCCGAGATGGGGACTAAACTGAATTTAAATTTAAATTTTTTCCTAGTAATTTAAACGATACTTTATAGGACGATACAACGTCCTACAATTGCCAATGGGTCACAGCACTTGTAATTTTCCTAGTATATATTTTAGTCTATGCTTGTAATCACTGATGAAGAGGTCTGTACCATAGACTAAAATATATACTAGGAAAGTCTGTACTAGACGGTGGTAAGTAAGCTTTTCTCTAACAAAATAGTATTGAATATCTATATATCTAGTTCTTTTATGACAAGTGTTATGACATCGAATGAGTTCAATGGCACTTCTATTGTCAATCATTAGTTAAACATTTGGAAATTTTAGACCAGTTACAAAAAGAATTTATGAAATCCAACTGAGCTCCTTCGTTGCCGCACATGCTGCCAAATATTCGGCTTCGGTTGTAGACAGAGCCACACATTTTTGCACTTTACTATTTCATGTGACAGCACCTCCATAAATTAAAAAACATATCCAGTTACAAATACAGTTTCCTGGTTATACTACGATTTGCAAAGTCAGGAGTCAATTTTATAATAATATTATAACTGTAAATTTGCTAACTCGAATGAACAATAAAAGAAATATTTACTTTGTTAGAGTTACTAACAAACAATCCCGTATACGTTCAAGCATGTATGACAAACACGCTTTAAACACGCTTCCAATAAAAATTTCTGACTAACACCCAGACACGAAATTAATTTTGTTTATTAAGTAATTAAAGCCTTGTTTGCTAAATATAATATCGATTGAGGTTAATACCGCCATAATAGATTTATTACCCGATGAAACCTGTGGTCCTAGCACGAATAACTGCGTAAGTGTAACGTAACGTGTCGTTCACGTAAAGCAGTACAGTATGCGTGCTTGACCCAAAGGATCGTGGCCGAGTAAGTAAAAATGACTGAGTCGGATTTCTTGCGCATCAACTGTCGTGCGATTCTCTAATGATTCGTCGATGCGCTCGTCGACGAGCTCATCGATGTCAAATACTTTACGAGATATTTTCCTTGTACACAAGGTTGTTTTTCCAATGTTTCTTGTCAACTCGTCATTTGTTTCACGGATGTTGTCAAAGATGCAACGATGTTTGCTCTTAGAGAATCGCACGGCTGGACCTCTAATGGAAACGGCTAGAGGTGTTCAAACTAACACCGGTCTGCCACGAAATAACAAACAAGCGAAGCCGCGAAGGATCAGCTAATACCAATATAAATGGGTAGGTTACCAACACTCTGCTAAGATACCAACAATACAAATGCTAGAATTGTATATAGAATAGGCTCTAGTTACGAAAAATAAAGAAAGCCGTATACGCACGAGGATCGACTGTTTCTAAATTACAACTTACCGAAACACACAGGCAGAGTGGCTGGACAAACTACAATTATATATGAATTGAATAAATATCCGTAAACTCATAAAACAGTACATATTAGAATTGTCTACAAGATATATCTATATATCATGCCCGCTTGAGTTTCCAATAAGTCGAAGCATTCGTAGCAGCCGTAGCAACCGCAGTGCTACGCCGTAGACTGGGGTAAGCACTAAAAATAAAATATCATTTTACCAATACACGCCGCGCTGTATAGTTAAAATGAAATGGCGCAGCATGCAGCTCTATTAAAAGTTGCTTCGTCGTGTTTGTTATTTCAAACGAATGTGCAGTTTATATATATATATTATAACGGGTGTGGCGTAATGAGTGGATAATAGGGTACCTGCGGGTAGGGGCCATTGTGGCGGTTCAGAAAAATATTGTTTTGTTATGCTCAGTAAAAGTGCCTCGGTTTTCGAGATATTCGACATTTTCGAAATTTAAGAAATATTTCACCCTTCGTCACTATTTTTGGCGCCAAGACTGAAAATGAAATTTTTTTTTCTATCTGTTTTTTGGATAGTATTCTTGGATAGATGTGCTATCGAATGGAAACTATTATTTTTATAACACAAGCACAGTTATGTTTTTAAAATAAGATTTCACTAAAATTTTACTTGCTTTCGTTTGTTTTCCTGACCTTCACCCTTCTGTGGTGTAAAAAAAATGTATGGTCACTTGAATACCAAATTTTAAAAAAATTAGCCTATTTCATCGAGATTCCGAAATGGTATATTACATGGTATTTCCACAAGTTGATTAAAAAGTAATTCCTATTAAAATGGGTAGAGCTAATTATTATAAAATTACAAATAGTACTAAAATTTACTTCATTACTTAAAATCACCTAAAAACGTTAGTTTAAAATTCGGTAATGAAATAAAACGAAACAATAAATTTTAAATGCATTTCATTTATTAAATTTACTATTACAAAAGGTGTTCGAAAAGGCCACCACGTGCTCTGATGCATGCTCTGCACCTTTTGATAAAAGATCTTTTAATCCTATTCGCAATTCTTTGCTCTGTGATTTTCTGAGCAGCTAATCGCACACGCTCCCGTAGCTGGTCCACTGTATTGATTGGGTCTTTATAAACCTTTTCTTTAAGGCATCCCCAGTAAAAAAAATATCCACTCATTACGCCACACCGTGTATAGGGTGTTTGGTAGAGGGACCGACAAACCAAATGAGCGTGTTCGGGGGACCACTTGGAGAATACAAGTTGGCCAAAAAAAAATCCCCGACACCCCAATATGTTTAACTTTTTTTTTGTGATTTTTCCCTTTTTCTCCGAAATTGTACCTATTTACTACCATAACATTTGTAAAAATGTAAAAACTAAAAACATCCGGTCTAAAACATACTTTACAAATGTTATGGTGGTAAATAGGTACAATATTTAAGAAAACGAGAAAATTCACAAAAAAAAGTTTAAATAAATCGGGGTGTCGGGGATTTTTTTCGGCCAACTTGTATTTTCCAAGTGGCCCCCGAACACGCTCATTTGGTTTGTCGGTCCCTCTACCAAACACCCTGTATAAGAATGGTGCAGCCTTTAGAGAGAGAGTGTTCTGTGTAACTGTAGTAACTATCGAAAGTGTTAGTACCTATATACGAGTATATGTATTACACAAACTTTGTTACTCCTTAATTTACTACAGTTACAATGAAATCAACTAAACTGTGCTAGAGTAAACAGAGTGTTGATCAAAAGTACTATTTCTTTTCTTCATTTTATTTCTACTTTCCATGTCTCACGACATATATAAAAAGAAAACTACTTAAGGCACTAGGCTCAACGTCGCGTCAATCTTTATATACACTGTTGCAATTTAAGTATTCAAATATATTGAGGTATCAGCAATCACTGTAATGTAAGCATTAATCTACATCTACACTAATCAACACTTCTATAATATTATAATGAGCAAATATTTGTTTGATTGTGTGTATTGAATAAGCTCCAAAACTAGTACATTTTCCCTGATGAACATAGGTTATATAATATTTAAAAAAAAAATTGCCGTATGAAAACTTTGATAATATAACCCAAGGTGTGGATAAATCCAAAAAGTCTTTACATCGCGTACGCTGCGGAAACTGTTGATCATTTAGTTTATGCTATTGACAATAAAGCAAAGTGACGTAACACAGTTTCTAATATAATAGAATACCTACACTAAGAAGAAGGCCTAGCTAGTTAATAGTAAATAAAAAGTAAGATTAGAAATACAAATATATTAGTTAGATAACATGACCTGGAATGCACTTCACTGTAGGTTCTAAAATCACTCTTCAATCGGTCTTGCTTTGCTTAATATAGACACATAGTCCCAAATGAGATATTATAAAATTGTTTAGTTAGTTCGAAAGGACCTTTCAACATCGGACACAAGCCGTATTCGCATTACCGGGCGATACCGGATTTATCAGAAGGCCAAGATGCCAAACCACTTTTTTTTCAAATATCTTTGGGCCACTTATCAGCTCCGTTAACTTCCTTTTAACTTCTATATTCGAGAAACGTAGTATGTATTCTTTTGGGGTCCAGACAATCCTCTATCTTAAAAACAATATCGTTTCTCTCAGGAATCCATCCTGTCTACTCAAAATCAAAGTTGTTTCTCCCCAACAGACGTTCATAGACTAAAATATATCAGACGTTGGGAGAACCTGTGTCAATCCATCATTTTATTTTTTTATATTTCCCATATTGCTGGTCAGTATCTAAACAGTTTTTAAAATAAAATACAAATAAGGATTTATGAAATAAGGTATAATGCCATATGAAATTATATTACAAGCAAACAACAACAAAAGGTGCGACGCCATATTCCTCAACGGAGTCGAGTTGAGGACAAAAGTAAAAAAAAAAAAAACACAACAAAAGAAAATGTCAATACAATATCTACAAAGAAGTCCACATTTGCATAATGTCTAACTACGAGTATTACAGTTTATGTCCCAATATATACTTTTCAATTTTGAAATATGGAATAGTAACGCCGTTACAATCCAGGCCACATTATTCGTACCTTGGTGTTTATCCTTATCTACTCTAACAGTTTAGAGCTACATTATGCCTGAGTAACATACGCTATATTTGATTCATCCTCATCATCATCCATCACCACGTGAGTGAAACCGCGGAGCGCAGCTAGCAGAGTATACATATCTTTATTTCTGTCAGAAATTTTACATTTCGTAAAGCTTTTGTTAGGTTAGGGTGGGCGGGTCTAGGTTTATCCATTAGTAGTTGCTATGCCTAGCTTGCATGCTTTACGCTGCTTGCTTTGGATAAATCCAGGCCTTCCTTACTCATCCCTGATGAGGAAGGAGGCGTTGGTCTTGGGGGAGAGCGCAGGTCGTAAAGATCCCTAAGGCAAGTCTGGAAGCTAATACCTTCTCGTGGTTGCCGCCTGTTTTTGGTTTATTTCAATCAGAAATAAACGTAACTAAAACTGCCAGACGCCGCGCGTATGAACATAAGTTGTGTATATTAAGGTCATATTTGGTTGACACATTATTAACGGGGTAGTTACCATGTCTGCTTTGTTTGAGGTCATGTATGAATTGAAAAATCGTGGGTAGGGGAATGTTAATGAGCAGATGAAGCTACCCTCTTCCCTACTCGTTTATTACGCGACTACTACTATTGTTCGCACTGTCCTATTTACGAGTATCACGAAGATCGACCTGTCGACCTGTCGACATTCTAAAGACATGAAATGTGTATGTAACATGTAGTGAACATCCGAACATCCGGATATACTAAAGCATATTTGCCCAAGCTTTTGCAGAGATGCTTCGCTCATGTGGCTTTGCATATGGTAAATGCAACAAAAACACGGGTTGGACGTTTTGACTGTAGGTTTCCGTATTTTACAGGACTTTTCAGCTACCTGTGATAGACATAAATTTACAAGAGGAACGCGCTGGCTTGCTGGGACACCAGAAACAGATTAAAATGCCGTTAGACATTTAGTAACATAGTACTGTAACTCTTTTTTTAGGTACTATGCATGGAACTAAAAACTTCGGCGCCTAATAAGGCTTAAGCCCCGCTTCATATCATAGAAGGTAAGACCCGGTAAGAGATAAGAAAGGATAAATCACTTTTTTAGGTAACTCAATTTCAGGATGAATACCGGCAATAACATCCATTAGATACTAGAGACTCAGCCAACAAACGAAGCTATATACAGTGACGCACAACATTGTAGAACCTAAATTAAACTTGTTAAATAATTGTTTTTTTGTGCAACGTCATTAAAATGATAATAAAAAGCTGTATGCAACTGATCGTCGTCGTTTAAACAGTTGTTTAAAGATAATCATTAAAAAACAATACAAAATAAAACAAAAAAATATGATAACTGCAATTGGTGTTTTAACATACTTTCCCATGCTATTATTTCAGCTAAAAGGGTCTTATGCCGAAGCGCTACATTTTTAATATATACTGCGAGTATGGTTATGGCAGAGATAAGCGCAGTTTTGGGGTTTTATTACTGGGAAGGTGCTGCTGCCCACCTTCCGATTGTTATCCCTTAGCAGATTTTTACGCACCCACGGTTAGAGTTGGGGGGGTACTATTCTAAGCCGGTACCCCACGGCCCGAATACGGTACAAATAATAATACAATAAAATATATCTTAAGTAAAGTCCAAAAAATACAAAAATTTTCAATAAATTTTGTGCACAATAAATTACAATATTCCAATACTTATAAAATAAAAATTAAAATGTCAATAATACAATAGCAATGTCGAAATTATATAAAATTATGTCCAAATAGAAATACAATATGTCAGATAAATAAATTTCTACGTTAATTATTATTACAATAAAATTTTGTACTACTTTACGTACCTATTTCAAAAAATATGAGCCAGTATAAATAAAGCTAACATCATCACTATCCTAATCAGAAATTTACATTAGGCTCAACTATTGTGAATGTGATTATGCAATAGAAAAGCAATCAACTAAAAGCCCAAGCCCCACGTTGGGCGCCAACGTTTCACAAATTAAACTTCACGTAGGTAATATTATTTATTCAAGAGGTTGCGACTGTGTGGGTTGTGCAATAAGCACTGCATTGTGAATGTGATGTCATCGCCCCAGGGTTTAACTGGATTGCAACGCCGCGAACAAAGTTAAGCCTTTACAAATTGCACATCACATCGCACGAGGTGAGAGAAACGCAATTATTTAGTTAGTTTTGAATGTTTACAAACATATAAAGTAGTGTGAGAATAATATTATATTCTCAGCTTTTTCTATATTAAAAATACACCACAAACCTAATAATTATGATTTAAATAATAATTCACTACTTACTAGTCCTACCGCTAGTAATAGTACCCAAAAAGGTCGTGACGCTCTCTTATGACTTACTCGTACCAATTCATTGAGGAAATATCGTTATTTTACGCTCGCTTTACGTTGATCATATCAAAAAGCTATTATATTGGTATTATATACTCTGAGGTCCCACACCGGGGCCACACAATTAAATATATTTTATATGAAAATATTAGCCATATTTTAATTACAAATATAATAAAAACTTAAATATGTATGGTATCTTTTCAGGCAATTCTTTAAATATACCTTCCTTCACGAGCTGCGATTCTAATGAGCGGTAGAACAAATGAAGGAAAGAGGGTAGTTTGTGGATCTCACTAAAACAACGACGCACGGCAAGCGCGTGACCTTCAGTGCAACTCGGACACGTTTCGCTAACGCACGTACTACATCGGCGGTAAATTTTTATGAAGTCTTGTAGATTGTGAAGCCATTTAGAACATTTTGGATATATGCTTTTACTATGTTACTTATGCTTACCTACACCACGTTCTGGATGGATACAGACACCAACGGGGTCGTCGTGCGCGTGCCCGATGGTTTTAAGGTATGTAAGTACTTTGGCTTTATGTTGGATGAATTTTGATCCAGAACAATAAATCTAGGGAAAAGATAATCTAGGGCAAAGCTTCTGGCTTAACTTTCCTTTGACGTCCGTCGAGTTGGGGTTGATATTTTTTTTACAGAAAGGTTATATTATTATAAGCACACACGCCAAATGTCAACGTGCGGAGACGCCTAGTTTTTGAGAAAAACAATATTGAAAATCAATTATTTTTGAAATATTTACGTCAATACCTACCACGTCCGTCAAGTTTAAGGTTGATATTTTTTTTCAGGAAGGTTACATTATTATAAGCACACACACCAAGTTTCAACCTGTAGAAACGTGTAGTTTTTGAGAAAAAAAAATGAAAATCAATTATTTTTGAAATATTTACGTCAATACCTACCACAAATCATATAGAACTCTCGCCATTGAACGTTTCGTTTTACGTACGGTTAATTTGTCATACGTTCGGTACATACTACTCGGTAGTACAACATTTTATTTAACATAAATTTACGTAAATAATTATATTTTGTAGTAATTTTAACAGTTTTAATGCACACATATATTTCACAGTAGCGGACAGTGGCGGAGTATCTAGTCAGAGCAAAGTCACAATAGGTGCGACGTCGAGCGAAGCGAGGAAGAGCGGTTAGGTTAAATGGTGACCACACAACTTTTAGGACAGAGCAACAGAATTAGGCTGACTTAAAATAAAATTCAAATAAATTTAAAAATCTCGGAAAGGAAGAGGGGAAAAGAGGGGGGTTAAAGCGCAGTTTTTCCTTAGAGGGGGGTTAATCCCCTCCCCTCTCCCTCCCCTCCCCTCTCCCTCCCCCTCCACCTTCTCCCCTCTCAACTCGAAGGACGTTAATGGAAAGTCGTACCAAGCTGCTTGATGGGTAACAAGTAACAGTTAGTTCTCGCTTATCAGTATAATTTTATTGTGAGTAGGTATTTTGATTGATATCATTTGCATTACTTGTTATGTGATAGCAACATTTTTGACCATTGCTTAAAACTCATACGTTTCTTATATCGCAGGGTAAGAGGACTATCGGTATTGAGCGGTCCTATCCTCTGCGGCCGAAGTAGCAGGCCGTGGGGCTATTCATTTGACCCATCGTAGGGGGACTTAGGACGCTAAGACGCGGGGGAGTCTGGGAGTCTGGCGTCCATTTGCGGGTTTGGTCCCCGGCGGTTGCGGCACGCCAAGTGTTCTGGCGTGTTGCAATAGAGAAGGGTCTGGCAACAGACATACGCGGCGGGTTCGCGGCCGTGTGCGAAATCTATCCCGCGTTCCCGCCATAAGCGGCAGTGACGGAACACCGCAGAGGTTTGGTGGGTATGCTGCCCTTCTGGCAGATACTCCCACATAGATACCGTGCACCCTCTGGGGCCGGTAGTATCCAGTATTACTCCGCGTTAAAAAAAAAGCATACTAAAACGTTAACAAAGAGTTTTCAAAAGTTGTTTGCTAGGATAATGACCAGTCATACAGAAAAATTACTTTATTTATATCATATATCTATTTAAGTAATTGCAAATTACTGAAACCTGCTAAGCCGTTTCATTGTGAAGAAGTGGCAAACACAGACCTCGCAAACTTTCACATTTATAATAGTAGTGTAATTAAAAAAAACAGTAAGTAAAATCTGAAGAGAATCTTTACCTTAGCTGAAAAAACCGTACAAACGTACAGTGGTCGCAAACTTTTTTTGATGTGCGTATTTTGATCCTATGTGAAAACTATTTTGTCATACTGGATGCATCTTTGACAACATCCGTGAAACATATTTTTCGGATTTTCATTATAGTCGGAAAGATCTGACTTTTTTACGTGAGTGAATCCCGTTTTTAATATTAAAAATCCGTGAAACAAATGATGAGATGACAAAAACGTTGGAAAAAACTTTATGACAATAAAGTTTTTTTTCCAATGTTCTTTTTTTGTGTACTGGTTCCATATCAATTTACGAACAAGAGCAACCAGATGAAGACGAGACTTTATTAGAAACACTTTTTACAAGTTGTTCTAAATATGGACAGCCAAACGATTTTGACACGGAGGAGTCTGAACCGGATAACTTAACACCAGATGATAATATAGTGTCTGATGATGAGAAACAAAATTATGATGAACCTTCTTGCTCTAAAATGTCAAGATAGTGAATCGTATTTTTTTAAATCGTGGATTATATTCATATTTGATTGACAATAGCGGGTTGGTGGCAAAGATGGCGGTGTGGTGCTCAATCGATGGGCAGGTGGGCGATCTTGAGGACGGGGCGCTTCAAGGTGCCCAAGGTCGTCTAGAGACAAAGTGTTGGGATAGAGATTGGCCGAGCTTGAACCTTTTTAATACAGGAATGGCTCTGCCTTCTACCGAATACTCACTCAAAACATTTTAAAATAAGTAAACTTACTATTACATGACTCCACCAAGAAAAATTCACGTCACACACCATCGATTATATAAATTTATTTATTATTAATTTATTGGGGTTATCAATCATTCATTAATGCCCACCGCTGGAACATTAGAAGTATATTCTTTTGTTATTATTGCAAGATGATTCTTATTACATGATAAGTGTAATTTTCGAAAATCATTGCGAGCCTTGTTACTTGAACTTAATACATACCTATTCATAACGATGGGATATATTTATTTATTATTTTTATAATAAAAACTAACAATAATGGCATTCTAACTGTATTTGCACGCACCAGCCTGAGACAGAAAGGATCAGATCACAAAAAAAACACAAACTTTCACTTTTCTAGTACAACTGTGGGACAGATAACTCATAGTTTGTACAGTATACGTCAACGATACGATTACGATACAGGTACGCCAATGTTCGTGCAAAGGCCCACAGTTGTGTAATATAAGGTACCTACTCATAAACAAGTCACTCGGAAATACAATTGCTAAAAAAACAAATAATATATATCAGATTCGCCTCTAGATATATTAAATGTCATCGCTCCCTTGGCGACGACGGGCGGCATGGCGTTGCAAGCGCGGCAAGGTACGCTTAAGAAACTTGAGTAGGTATTCCAAAATGCATCCGTTATGGTGAAATTTTATTGGATAATATAAAAGGTTGTTTTATCTGAGTATACTGTACGTATTAAAGTAATAAAATGAGACGGAGCAATTTTCCGCAGTAAGTTATTGCTAGAAAACAATAACGCCATGACAGGAATGTATTTTTTATTAGATAATTGTGCAAAGCTATAGATTTACAAAAATAAATAAGCATAAAAAATAAACTTCAACGGAGGAATTTTCCTAAAGATGTCATAATGCAAAAATAGGTTTTTTTAAGTTTCTGCCTCTTAGACATCCAAATATTTTTGGATTCCGTTGCATACCTATAAATATTTATATAAACTAACATATACCAAAGAAATTTCGGACGGAGGATATTTCCACCGGGAACTAGAAGCGATTTTCATGTTTTGGTTCAAATGCCTACCTTCAAAGTATTTTTTTTGTTGTGGATAATATGTTAAACATAACCTATAAACAGTACTTTATCATACTGCAAAGTTTCAGCGACAGAGGAATTATTGCTATAGTTAAACCCCTCAATGATTGGACTACAAGGGCAATATCTCATAAAGTATTTGACATCGGTGAGCTCCTCGACGAACCATTTGAGAATCGCACGGCAGAAACGTAACAAAACAAAATCACTTAATATAAAACAACGCACATAAAAGAGTACTTAACCGACCACAGCACAAATAATTCACGTCCCGAAAGAGAAACACAGCTTCGTGCAGCATAAATTATGGGTACAGCGCCAAAGAAAAAAGAAATATCCGCAGACCAATTAACTTAAACTTTATGTAATTTAATACTTTTTAAAAATTCTTGTGTATATTATATACGAGTATATTATCTGATACACAGAAACGGTATGGGGAGATTTATCGCCCCGAACCGTTTCTAAGGCTAAAACGCTTTCCTTAACGGTAATCTTAATGAAGGCATATATATGGAGCAACCTGTAGGTTTTCATAATAATAATTCAAAAGAAGTTTGTCTATTATAGAAAAGTTTGTATGGTTTAAAACAAGCTAAGTAAGTAAAAATAATGTGGAATGAGAAATTACGTAATGTTTTAACTGATACTGATTTCAAGCAACCCATTTGTGAACCATGTATTAATACAAAGAAATCAGATAAAGACTTTGTTATAATTGCAGTACCTATATGTTGATGACTTTTATGTTTTTTATTTTAACAATAATTCAATTAAAGATCAGTTGTTGGATATGTTACAAGTGACATTCAATCACAAGCTAGGTTCGAATCTGGCTAGGTTTCACTTTTAGAAAACGCCTTTTTTCTGGTAATGAAAGACAACAGTTTTTTAGTTGCGTTCAAACTACATGGCGTAACAGTCGCATTGCAAAATCCTGAATCGCGGTGAAAAGATTTTCACGGATTCTCACTTATTTTGTATTCGAATCTAAATCGAGCAAACTCGGTCACCCAGATACTTTGATTAAAGTATGATACGTGTATACAGCGTGTAACAAAAAGGTGTAGTAATACTGAAATGTATGAAATTTTTTAATAACTTTTAATTATTTTCATACAAAATTAAAAAAATATTATCCGGTTTTTTTAACAGCCCATTTGGACAGACATGCGTGCGTATTCTTAGAGTGCGTTGGGCCAATGCGCTCTGTAATCCCCACGACACCTATTCATTCACCTCCGTCTCTTTACCTTGCATGCACCCTCTCCCCGTGCTGCACCTGCGCCTTACACGCTTAGGTCCCTTGTTTACCTAGTCTACGTTCTGGAGGTAATTGCCGTCTTTGGCCTAGTTTTTCAGTGATGAACCTGCTTGAGTATTAGAAAAAACTTTGCTTACTCATAACTCGGAGTTTTTACTACTTCTTATAGGCAAGCTTCTACATGTGTGGTTTTAGTATTACCACACGTTGTTTAACGCTGTATATAATACAATAGAAGTAGAAATATTAAGAATATATGTGTTTAAATTACATCAATATAAATGCGGAAGGGGCGAGATCCGGCTAGTATGGAGAGTCGCGGATGGATTTCTTCAGCATTTTATTTTTATCATCTCTGCCCTTCTTCTAGATTTGCCTCACCAACTAGCCTAATTATGTAGCCAGATCTACATATTTTGCATTGCTTTGACAAGGCGAAACAGTTCAGCGACACTTGTAATGCCAGTCATAGGGTTCACGCGGTCAGTTTTGCGTTCGTTGTGTTGTATTACGTTACATAGATATACCTACAGTCTACCCACAGTTGACCGACGCGGTCAGAACGCCTCCTGTTCTCGTTGTTCGTACATCTGTATAATGTAGTACAGCGAACGCAAAACTGACTGCGGGAACGCGTGAACGCATGACCGCTCTCTATCTGATAGCACCCTTAGAATTCGGTATGTAAAGTTTTTTTTTGGTATTTTTTTTATATTTTTATTTCGTAGATTAGGTCATTATAAGAAACTAATTTCAATATTTTTGTTTTATATTCAGTAGTTATTTTATATTTTTTTGAAAATTTGAATCCTATGACGTCACTTTTTTGCACAAATATGTAGTTGCGTTGAGGAGCCAAGAAAAGCACGCGAGTAAAAAAAAAGAAACTAGAACACTTGACAGTGACACCTACTAATTCGTAAGTCTCTATTCAATCAAAACAAAAGTGCAAAAAAGTGACGTCATTTAGAGGTCAATGAAAGTCGAATTATTTCATCGTTTTTTGTTAAAATAAATGGCATCTTATCGTTTTAAAAGGTCAGAGTAGAAAAATAAGGGTTTGTAACATAAAATCTCGAAATGGTTTCGGAATTGGCATAGGTTAATTTTTTTTAGCATACCGAATTGCGTATTCACTTTTTTTAGCTGGGTCTAGCTTTTCCTTTTCTTTTTCTAAGTAGTTCATATCTGTAACGATATTATGAATTGGACATCACCCTACTCTTATGATCCTCAGTGGTCATTTCCTCAGTTCAGGTAAAACCATCATACGTATGGAGGCCCTCAACTAAATTTTCCACGTTTTCCGAAAACCGGTGCTCTTTATGTTTACTTTTGTCATTTTACATTTTACGCTCTTCGGGTAATCTTTTAAAATCTAAAACAAATAATTATTTTTACTAAAATGATACTTACTAGCATGTTCTAATAATTACAATAATTATAATTATACCTTCTATGCAATGTCTACTAGTCTTACTAGAAGACACTGCATGGGGGTTTGAAGAAAAATCAATAGTGTAGTGTAAAGGCACAACCAACAGCAGAAATAATTATGTTTCTTTGAATAGAGTTTAGTGAGATTTCACTGTTGCGAGTGTTTTTGTTACTGCTGCGTGGCCCAACGAGCTTGACTGGTATTTACTGGGTAAATCCACTTTTCATAAGTTCAAGAAATACGTGCCTGTGAATTCAATTTCGAAGTTAGGCAACCGTACATTTGAAACAAGTTAAAGGGTACTCGTACTCAATCAGCTCTTGAAATCGAATTACTGTCTATAGCGTCAATTTTCTCATATGAAGCTAGTAAATGAGTCCAGCTGGTCAGGTCAATGTTTTTAGTAGATCATAACAGTTTCTAAATACACAGGAAATATATATTTTTTCATAATTGATTCCTAATAAAAAGTTCCCAACACTTAAAAGGTTTGATCGATATGCCAAATAACTAAAATTTTACCATTTAGTCTCTGGCGGTCAGGTAACTCTCAGAGGAGGTATATGTTTTCAACTGTCGTCCAAAAAAGGGAGGAGGTTGTCATGTAGATGCGTATTTTTTTTATTTATGATCACGCATAATTTTTTACAGAGTAGCCCGATTTAGAGAATTGTTTTTTGGTTTGGTAGAGTGTGCCTTCAATAAAAACTAATTAGTGGACACGAATTTATTTATTTAATTGTCTATAGGTACGTATATAGGTAGGGTTGGGTCATTTAGATTCATTAATAATTTTATGGGTTTTGTTGTTTTTATTGTTTAATTAAAAAGTTGTAGGTTTTTATTGTAAGTTCAGGGCTAAGCCCTAACTCCGAACTAGATTTCCCTGTGTTTAGGATATCAAAAGGCCGGCAATGGCTACTTACTAGCGGCTTATTTTTTAAATATTACATACGTATATGTACTACTATAATGTGATAAATACAAAATGTTTTTATTACTGACGAATACGTGATATTGTATCTACACGATGAGAATACACACATCAAAAAAGTTAGCGATCACTCCACGATGTTTTTACCAGGTTTTTCCTCTACCCTTTTTCTAATATGGTAGCAGAGCGCTAGGTATCTATATATTTTCACCTGTAAGGATTGTTCGTGAATCATGGATAGCACAAGTAGTAGTTCGAGATTCCTCGCCAACAAATTGTGCGGGATGGCGAACTTTACTACGTGGAAGTTTGAAATGAAAATGGTGCTCATCCACGAAGAACTATTTGATTGTGTTGTTCATTGCCAATACTAAAGGAGAACCTGAGTGCCCAGACCGAAAGAAACAAGAAAAAGCTCTTGCAAGAATATGTCTTAGTGTTCAACCAGCTGTGTACTCGTATGTCAGAAACTGCAAGACAGGTTTTGAGGCATGGAAGAGTTTACACAGTGCATTCGAGGACAAAGGCCTATGCAGGAGGTTGGGTCTTTTGAGGACAATGTTTGCATTGAACCTTGACCAGTTCGAAAACATAGAAGCTTATCTTACAAAGATTATGGATATAGCGCAGCAGCTTCATGACATTAATGCTCCTATAGAAGATGACTTCGTGGCAGTGATCATGCTAAGTGGTCTACCAAAGGACTTTGACCCACTTAAAATGACGTTAGAGAATTCCAGTCTACGCCTATCAAGTGATCTTGTAAAGAATAAACTGATACAAGAAAACCAGAGACGAGAAGGTGCAAATAATGCTGAGAATGCAGAAGAGAAAGCTCTAGCAACGTCAAAACGTCCAAAATGTTTTCGATGTAAGAAAATGGGTCATTACGCGAAAGATTGTTGGAAGAAAGTTACGAATAAGAAGCAAAGTTCGATCGATGATTGTACTAAGGATAGAAATGTATCAATTTCATCAGTTCTAGCAACTAATGTCAAGCCAGAAGCCTGGTACGTCGATTCGGGTGCATCTTGCCTCATGTGCAACAACCGACATATTTTAAGAAATTTTATTGAGGATAAAAGTTTGCACGTGAAGGTGGCGAACGGTGAAAAACTTTCGAGCGAAGGTCGCGGTGATACGACCTTATTGGTGAGTGGCAGTGTAAGAACTTTAGGTGATGTTGTTTTCATACCAAAACTGTCATTAATTTGATATCTGTCAATGTTTTGACTCGGCGAGGATTTCGTGTTGTTTTTGAAAATGTGTATTGTAAAATTTTTGAAAATGATAATCTAGTCGCTATTGCGAAACGCGGTGAATCGGGTTTATACAAATTAATAACTGGTTCTGCATCCGCTAATCCCACTGAGCACAGAGTAGATGTCATGCCTGTGTTTGAAAAACGAGGAGTTTGGAGAGTAGCACAAAACAGAAAAATCAAGTGCTATGGCATCGCCGGTTAGGACATCTCAATAGTCGCAGCATGAACCTACTGAGGAATGGTTTGGCAGCCGGTATCGACTATGACACATCCACGTACGAGCAATGTATCGCATGCATCGCATGCATTGAAGTTAAAAGTACGAAACTTCCCTTTCCTAAGAAATCAGTTACATGTGCTAAAGAAGTGTTAGGCCTTATACACACAGACTTGTGCGGGCCGATGCAAGTGAAATCGATAGGTGGTGCGAGATATTTACTAACATTTTTTGACGATTTTTCGAGAAAAAGTTTTTGTTTTTGTATTGATTCTAAAGACAAAGTTTTTGAGTGTTTTAAGCAATTTAAAGCCCTTGTAGAGAACGAGACTAATAAAAAGATTAAAGTCTTAAGAAGTGACAATGGAGGCGAGTATGTTAATATGCGATTCAAGCGGTATTTAGATGGGTGTGACATTCATCATCACACTACTGTTCCTTATTGTCCCCAGCAAAATTCAGTTGCAGAACGCTATAATCGCACGATTTTAGAAACTGTGCGTTGCATGCTAATTGACGCAGGCCTAGATCAACGATTCTGGGCTGAGGCTGCAAAGACTGCGGTTTACATCAAGAATCGCTCACCAACTAAGGCAGTCAGAGGTTTGACTCCAGAAGAGTGCTACACTGGACGAAAGGTAAATTTATCCATCTGAAGAGTCTTTGGTTGTGTGGCGTATGCAGTACAAAATAAGCGAAGAAAACTTGTTCCGAAGTGTACGAAAATATATCTTCGTGGGGTATTGCGAAAATACGAAAGGGTACAGGCTAGTGGATCCTGAGAGTCTTCTTAAGCTGACGATTGCTAGGAATGTAACATTTTAAGAGAATATGTTTGTGAAGGAATTTCAAAAGGCAGTGCCTCCTTTTGAAAATGTAGATATATGGCCTTATCTAACCTTTGATTCTAATATTCCTATTACGGATATAAATAGTGGATCAGAACAAATTACTGATTCCGCTGATGGTGATGATATCAGTGAGACTTCAAATAGTGGTTCGCTTGGAGATCATACTTCCGACGATACCTTTGTTCCAGCTGTCTCGTTTGAATCAGATGATTCAAGAGCTGCTATCGAAGAACTTGATAATTCATTTTTGAATACATTTTTCATAGGTGAAGCTTGTGGTACAGATGAGCTAAAAACTGTCAAAGAAGCGTTACGCAGTCCTGAAGCAGAGCAGTGGAAAGCGGCCATAAAGGACGAGTATCAATCTTTTTTGGACAACCGATGCTTTACTTTAGCTGATTTGCCAAAAGGTGTGAAGCCAGTTAAGACAAAATTGATTTTTAAGAAGAAAAAAGGCTTAAATGGTGAGCTATTGCAGTACAAAGCACGATTGGTTGCAAGAGGATTTACACAGAAGTACGGAGTAGACTACTTTGAAACCTATTCACCTGATGTAAGGTATGAAACTTTGAGAATTTTATTGGCTATATCAGCTGAATATAACATGGATATTGATCATATGGACGTAAAAACGGCTTTCTTAAATGGAGACTTAAAAGAAAAAGTGTACATGGAAATCCCAGAAGGATTTGAAGGAAGCAACGACAAGAATAAAGTGTATCGTCTCAACAAGGCAGTATATGGTTTGAAACAAGCGCCTAAGTCATGGAATGAGAAAATCAATCATGCGCTTATAAATACATTAAAGTCCCATAGATTGAATTCTGAGCCATGTGTGTATGTAAAGAAAAATGGCAAGAAACTTGTTATCATTGCCCTGTATGTTGATGATGTTATTCTGTTTAGTAACTGTTACACAGAAAATAATGAAACTAAACAACTACTAATGAAAGAGTTCGTGATGAAAGATCTTGGACCAGTGGAGAAAGTACTAGGGTTAAAGATCAAAAAGGAAAATGGAAAAATTACTTTAGATCAAAGTGCCTACATTCAGAAAATATTAGAAAAGTATGGTATGCAGGAGTGCAAGCCAGCCAAGACTCCAATGCAGATTGATAAACTCGTGAAAGCTGAGAAAAAAGTGAAAGCTTGGAGTATCGTGAGTTAATTGGCTGTCTTATGTACTTAGCTGTATGTTCACGTCCTGATATTTGTCATGCGGTAAGTGTTTTAAGTCAGTTTAACAATTGTTACTCTGAATTACACTGGAGAGCGGCTAAACGAGTATTGCGCTATATCAAAGGTACAATAGATTACAAAATAACCTGAGAAAACTGGCTTAGCGGTGACGGGATTAGCGGACGCCGATTGGGGTTCAAATCATATTGATAGACGGTCTTATACGGGCTATGTTTTTAAAATTGGTAAATCGTTAACATGTTGGGAAAGTAGAAAGCAAAAGACGGTTGCATTATCCAGCACTGAGGCTAAATATATATGTCTCTCTCAGATGCGTGTAAACAAGCCAAGTTTATTAAGACTTTTCTACATCAATGTATATCTAGCAATGTTAATATTGTTATTTTTAACGATAACCAATCTTCCCTTAGGTTATCTGAAAACAGTATGTTCCATTCTAGGACAAAACACATTGACATGCGCCATCATTTTGTTCGAGAGGCCGTAGGCAATGGCTTGGTAAAATTAAATTTCTTGCCAACGGACCACATGACGGCTGACGTCTTAACAAAGCCGTTGTCTGTTGAAAAACATTTAAAGTTTGTTAAAGACTTAGGGTTATGCAGTTAGTTCTATAGTATAATTTTTAACATGAGTTTAAGAGACGGTATTAGAGCAAGTAATCTCATGTTCAAATTATGAATACTGTATGTAACATAGCAACGGTGTATTGATTGTCACTTCAAATAAAACTCTGCAAAGCATCCACGATGTTCTTCCTCTGCTCTTTTTCTAATATACGTGACTTCTAGAAACTTTTGTACACATTTCGTTTGCATATTAAATACTTTTTTAAATTCATTTAGTTGTTTGCTGCAACCACTTTTAATTTAACATTACATTGTAATTTATTTTTGACTGTATCAACTAGCCTATTGGTGCCCTCGGCTTACTCGGAATGGTCTGACAATTCCAGCAATAGCAACTGCCATGCGATTCTCTAAGAGCAAACATCGTTGCATCTTTGACAACATCTGTGAAACAAATGACGAGATGCAAGAAACGTTGGAACAACAACCTTATGTACAAGGGCGATATCTCATAAAGTATTTGACATCGGTGAACTCGTCGACAGGGCAACGACGAATCAGTAAGGAATCGCACGACTGCTTTATACATGTCTGCTGTCATGAAGCCTCGATACGGCATCAAAGGATTATAATACGAGTATAATGTACCGTAACCAAAACTATTTAGATTTTTCAAAGTGATCGCAAACTTTTTTTGATGTGTGTATGTGGAGCTCTTAAGAAGACCAAGTTCTGTTCTCTACAACAAGACAGGCACGTGCGCACGATAAATTAAATACTGAATACTTAAATCACCCGTGTTTGGTCGGTCAGCCAATGTGAGCACAATTGAGATAAATACAAAAATATGTTTGGTTATACCTATTGTACTCGTAAGTTTTCTTAAAACAATATGTAATCTGAAAGATGATACGAGTAGTATAAAAATTATAACTTAAGCTCTTATGATGTATTTGTAGTAGTAAACATTATAATAGTATGAGAGTCGATACTTAGTAGAGACGTAGAGAAAGCTAAAAGCCTTCCTTTGTCTTATCTTGACGCCTACTTGACTGAGCCGTCTAGCCGCTCGTCGCGCCAACCTTCAAGGTGGTTGGATTTACCTATATAGACATTACAGCTCTTTTAGATGTTTCATAACAATATTTTTAGTAATTTTTGTTGTCAATGACTTCACCGAAATTTGCTGGGTTTTTTATATTGAATAGGCATAGGCAACAATACATAGGCTCTAAATAGTACCAACTTTTTTGACAACTTCATTCAATTAATTTTACTTATTTTTATATCTATAACGCAAATAGACATTTTCTGGGCTGTAAGATTGAATGTTGCCGTTTACAACACGACTACTATAAAAGGGATTCTTAATGAACGGTAATTAGAATCAAAATGCAGCGTATTTCGAATTTTAGTGCTTTTTACTTTTCATTTCATGTATTCTTCAAAATACAATACAAAACAATTACATTTTAGCAAATAATTCATTTATATGATTTATATGTATCAGATTATCATCAGATTAAAAAGTTGAAAAATAATAGCATTTTAATAGCAAAATTATACACAACATTTATTTTCGGAGGATTAAGACGGGCGTCGTGAGAAGTGCGAAGCGTGCTAACAGAAAGAGTTTGATTATGTGTGAAACTCAAATGCGAAACCTCTTTGGTCTCAATTTAACTGCGCGCACATGTTTGCAAAAAAAATAATAGAAAACTGCATTTTCTGCTTTTGCTCTGCCTGGATTTAATACAGAACAGAAAGATAAACTTTAATAGATAATTATTGTTCTGTACATAAATTCTACGCTATTTGTGCCTTTTTATTGTGAAAAATGTCAGCTTCTAGCAATGAAGATGAAAACGAACTCAACAATATGATACAATCTACGCCACCAGAAATATTATCTGAAGCTCAAACTGTAAGTGAAAGCTTGTTGCCATGTAAATCTAAAAATAAGTACATGATTGCCTATGAAAATTTATTAGTATGGAAAAACAGCAAAAACGCCAAGTCGTTCTCAGAAAACGTATTCATGGCTTATTTTAATGAACTGGCTAATAAGTACAGACCTAGTAACCTTTGTGGTTCGTTTATTCAATGTTGAAAAGTACAGTTTGCACCAAAAATGGCGTTGATATCAAAACTGACTGCGTTCTTAAAGAGACGCTCAGATGGATTTAGAAGTCAAAAATTCAATGTTTTGACATCAAATGATGTGGAAAAATTCATCAAAGAAGCTCCAGATAACCAATATCTTGCAACAAAGGTCAGTTTCATATGCGCTTTATTCCCGTGCATTTTGTTTGAAATTTGAATGGAATAGGAAGCCACCCGTGCCATGTCGGCGCCCGACGCCCGATATGTGGGGTTTGCGCCACAGACACACGAATAACTGGACAGATATTAACGTTTTATCAAAAGGGTACTGTTGTACCTTTTTGGAACCCTAAAATAATAATAACGTATTACTTTAATACCCGCGTAGCGATCGAAATGAGTTATAACAAATATGCGGCCACCTCTATCAGTCCCTTTTGTCGTCATACCCCCGCGCCCCTGTACCGCGCAGGCGAGGACTAAGATGAACGGCCAACCTACAGTTGTAGAATATCTCTGACGTAAAGTGACATTTGTGCATAGGTTTATTTTTTTACCAAAGCAGACATATTATGAACTACTTAATACCCGTTTCTTTAAGCTATACGTCGATGAATTCCCTTAATAGATAATAGAAATGTTTCACAATTTCTATACAAATCTCACAGAGTAAACCGTTTTCTGCATCTTCAGCCTATTTATTATTTCCTTGTGATAACATTAGTACATTATGGTACAAGACGTGTGTAATGTTAGGGATTTGCGCTGAGCCGAGGACGGTAATCATCAATACACACGTGTATCATTCGACGTTTTTCAACACACTTGTATAGAAAATAATACTAAAAAATCATTTAATTTAGTAGCGGGAAAAATTTATAAGTTTTCCTATGCGCGCGCATGTAACAATGGCGATCGGCTATAGACTAAAAGAATGAGGTTTCCTTTTTTCTTTTTCGGGGATAGCGTTTTAGCCACGTACAAAAAGGGGAATGTCAAGTTTTTTTTATTACAAAGAATACAAGTTATATTTGAGTGAAAGTTTTATTTATTAATCACGTACAAATTGAAATCACATAGCTATTTAAATACGAATTTGCATGAAATGAGCAAGCAATGGGTATATTAATTTATTTGTACTGTTGAACACGATCTTTTTTGTATTGAAACTCTTTTAAGAACAAAGCACCTAATAAAATAAAAACTCTAAAACTCACTTGTGAATAATAGCAATGGAAAAGTCCAGTTTGATTACGAGTGTCATTATGTGCCTGATTGCGGTGAAATTAGAGCCACTTTATAAGCAAGTGTGTTGAATAAACATTTGTTCGCCGTCATTATTATTTTTTTGCATTTATTTCTTTGATTTTCTGTGTAACTGAATCTGACGACAATACAGAATACAGGTGGACATGCATCGAGTCAACAACGAACAGACAATAAATCTATACAGAGGATATATGTTAATTTTTTTATGATTGTAACAAATAAACTCAAACAACTGGATTTTAAATTTCTCTCACTATTAGAATCCCGTATTACTATTAGCCCTGTACTTTGATTCATCACAACTGCGGAGCCGAGGTCTAACTATAAAGACATGTCAATGTACCGAAAATTAGCAAAGAAAACAATCCACACCTAATCTCAAATAGTTATCTCTAGTATTGCAAACCGTCGATAGATAGTATGGTTAAAAATTTATAATGTATACAAGATTCAAGATTGAAATATCATCAAGCACAAAATGGAAACAAAACGTCAAACTAAATTAAAATCGATACATTATACAAGTTACCTATCTCTTTGATAAATTCGTAAAGACAAGTGCCCACTCTCGATGTTGTTGGCGTCTAAAAGACGTCTAGTAATTTTCTCTTGTTTTCTTGTTTAGAGGTAAAAGCGAGTGGGTAGTCGTTAACCATCATATTCATAGGTACACGTCATAGACGAGACGGCGTGGAGGTTAACGGCGACATGAATCCTTTAAGTTGACTGACACATTTTCTCTCGTCTCGTGCCTCCCGTAATATGCCCTGCAGACTCACATCGAGAAGACTCGGCAAGAAGTCTCATCGAGACTTCTCGCGGGAATTTAAAACTTGTGATGTGTACAAACCACGTTAGTTTTCATAATAGAATTTAAAACTGTCCACACTCACAATGTTTCTCACTTAGGTATATACTGTTCTCGCTTCCACCCGCAATAGACGACTATGTAGCCTTAGTTATTTGTGCATTAGCATATAACCTTATTAAAACCAAACAAAGATCAATAAACAAAAGAAGACCCAGAACTTCAATTCCAATTCATTACTCCACATTTTTATAAACACATATGTAATTCATTCCGTTTCCTAGTTTGCACTGAGACCGAAAAAGAATGTGATATGTGATAGCCTTCTCTTTTCTCGCGCAAGAAACCCTTTGAAGCGGCAAAAATACCGACACCGAACGGAGAACACCCGACCACGAGAACAAGACGTGACCTCGCAGTTCTCACATTCACCCATCTTGGGGTTTCTCGGGGTTTCTCAGCGTGAGTCTGTATGGGCCTTTAGAACTAATAAGTATATGCGCCATACCCTATCTATAATTATCATTGATACATAATATAAACGTCGCATGTTTTTTTTATACTCTACTATAACAAAATATGATATATATATATATATATATATATATATATATATATATATATATATATAATATATCAAGCGTTCGCAGTACTTTTCTCTAATTTTACTCTCATTTTTACTATGTACTCGTATCTACTAATATTTTTCCTATGGACATATTACAAATCTTTCGACATTAACCGCAAGGCTTTGTGTGTTGTGTCCTTCATGTGAAGGCGTCATGCTGTTTACTTACGAGTATACTTTTGAACAGGCCTGGTTTGCACCAAAAACATTATACATGTAATGATTAGATTTTTTTTTTGATATAATTAATCTCACAACTTGTTTTGTTGAGGTTTGCGCTCCCACTGCAGAAAACTGTAGAGGATTTGCGTCGTTTCTGAATCTCGCAACATGTTCAAATCATCAGTGCGTACGCTACTCTATAAATTGACGTTAAACAGTAATCACAACATGTTGTCATGTGAATGTTTAGGCAGTACTCACGGTACCTAACGTAAACTAATCAGTATTCAGAACAGTCTGATAGAGCTAATTTTGTTTATGCCTCTAAGTTACAAAATTATGTTTGGTCCCGTTCGGTTTGAATTAGTCTCAATCAGAGAACATTATATTCCTTAGTCTAATTACTTAGTTACCGAAAAATAACAACAATCATATTTTTTCATCTTAGAAGATATATTTACAAGATGTTCTTTTAGTAATGTATAAATGGATAAGGTACTTGTGGTACACAATGGCTATTCAGGAAAATATGAATAAAAACGTATCCACACCAGACTGCAGTAAAATTATTTGGTGATATTGTACGACATTTGATACTTTCATTTACATTATTAGGTACTACCACTTCAAATTTAATACCAAATAATTGAATTTTTCTGGAAATAATTGTAAGTTTTTGGCCTTATTATCACGCATTTAAAATATTTCTGGCTAAGAGAGTTGAATGTGTGTTACCAGTGATGACTTATGGCACTGAAACGTGGTCTCTTACTATGGGCCTCATAGACAAGCTCAAAGTCGCACAACGAGCTATGGAGAGGGCTATGCTCGGGGTTTCTCTACGTGATCGAATCAGAAATGAGGAGATCCGCAGAAGAACGAAAGTCACCGACATAGCCCAGAAGATTAGCAGGTTGAAATGGCAGTGGGCAGGGCACATAGCACGCAGAACAGATGGCCGATGGGGCCGAAAGGTTCTGGAGTGGAGACCACTGACCGGCAAGCGCAGCGTAGGTCGTCCACCGACACGGTGGACAGACGACCTGATTAAGGTCGCAGGACGACGTTGGATGCAGGCCGCTTCCAACCGGTCCTTTTGGAAAATCATGGGAGAGGCCTATGTTCAGAAGTGGACGTCCTACGTCTGAGATGATGATGATGATGAAGAGAGTTTAATTTTTTTATATACATAAAAACATAAGATGGCGTTTTCAATTGCAAACTTTCAACACTTGTGGTTAAGAAAAAAATTAGGTTGCCTGAATGACCATTACTTTTGAAAAATAACCTACTTCGTGCACTTTCCAAAATGGTACTACACCAATTTTCGTAATTTTATTAATTGTAATTGGGGCGGCTGAAAAAGGAAAGATCTTCAAAAAACAATCACAGCCATACTAGACTACCTACTTCCACGTGTTTAGGATGCGGCTGGATAAATTGAGATAGCTGGTACTAGCAGCTTATAAAAATGCCGTTATAGAGCATATATATTCAAGCAGCTGCAAACAATTTAATTATTTTAATAACATTAAAATAATCTATAGAACTGTTTATTTGACTATCACTTAAGAAGCTGCCCAAAGACGAAAATTCGTAAAACGATATGTTTTTCGTCGCACAGTTTCGTCATATCCTAGGGACTGTACAAACTTGAAAAACGCTGCGACTGCGACCTCGTGTAACCTCGGGTGCTATACGTAGCTATCTACACTATGTACCTACATCTAGTGAACGAAATTTATAAATGTGCGGGGCGCCCCGCAGTGGGCAGAGCTACGCGCGTACCATGCCGCTGCTTCACCCCCTCAAATACCTAAAAGTTTGCTCTTGCAGCGCCTCAAACCCACTCCAACACTCTCATGCATTTAGACTTATTTTTGAACGTTTTCTTTTTTAGATAAAAGTTAGGCTACGAAAACAAAGACAACACAATAACTCAGTAAGTAATTTGACAATAAAAATGAAAATCATATGAAAACTGCTTACAGTAGGCAAGTTTTTGAAAGCAACATTAATATTCTTCACTTAATTATAATTAGTACTCACGGGAAAACAAACTATTACTCGTAGTTATTAAGGTAGACCATTTTGTCTGCTCTTTATAACTTCGATCCTTTTTTCACATCCACCCGCGTCTTCACACCTGTGATTATAATGCATGTAACTGCTGTGTAACTGCGCCGAAATATCGGGATCCTAAACCTGCTTAATCGTGGTATATATCCCGTGAGTACTAATTATAACATTAAAATTGCATTCGTAGTATACCCAATTATATGAAAAATCTATCAAATTCCGAATTTTTTAGAAAGTTTTTTTGGAGACGGGTTATTTATATCTACATTTTTTGTTTTATGCTTCGCTGATTTGCCACAGCGCTCCCCAAGTACCTGCGAATTTTACAGTTATTAATCGACAACCTGTATCCCACAAATATATTTACACATTTCAGATCCCTTTAAGTTTATCTAGATCATGTTTACTTACATTTTAATTTATCTGTATTCGAAATAGGGAGCAGTAAAATAAAAGAAAAGTTATAGACTTCTAACCACACATTGTACTCTGAATCTCTGAAATATATATCTCGCGTACATGCTCAATCTTACGGACTAGTTGTTTTCAAAACAGTTGTTATTTAATAGGCTACTTACTAAACCTACTAACCACAGGCAACAGTAGTACGTAACCCAAGCCTCAAACATGTTACAAAGATGGTAGGCCTCGTTTCTGACATATCGGTTAGGTCTTTTCGTTTAGATAGATCGCTAGATAGTATGTATACATAGTATGTATGTTCTGTAGAATTGAGCTCTGCGAGGATCTGCGCCCACTGGTACACAGGCCGCAGCACAAACAATTTGCACAAAAAGTATTGATATCGAACACGTAAACGCGTCACGCTTCGGCGTACAATCAATGAGTTATCTGTGTCACAGTTGCCCTAGATAAATGACAGTTTTTACTGTTTCACGTGATCGACCCATTTACGTTACACTTAAGCAGTTATTCGTGCTAGGCCCACAGTACCTACAGTTCAATCCTGCCAGATACCGAACTGAAGTTGAACAGTAAACCATCAGTGTTATTGTAATTAGAAGAATACATTCTAAAAATAGTTGTTTTTACAAAAAATGTGCTGCAAAAAAATTTTAAAAATTATCGGATAGGTCCGACTATAGTTTCGACCACATACGAGTACGGTGGTCTTTTTTAAGGAGTGTTCAGGACGCCCACGTCGATGACGTCTCGCTTAGCACTAAGTATCAAATCGCTAAATTCAGATAACTTTATCATTTAGGTATACAAATCACACTATTAGATACTCATATATACACAAAACAACAAATCAAATTGGGCAGGTATTAGTTTTTATTTAATTAACATCTGATTCTATTCAAATATGTCAATTACAATATCCCCTTGATCAAATTATCAAAACGAACTTCATTTTGAGCGATTTAGGGTCGTAAAAATTACTTTCGATATCGAGGTAAAACAACCTGGAGGAAACCGTATCTACCTAAACATATTTTATTACTCCCGATGTTTCATTGATATCTTCAATACAGAAAATAATGTTAGATATCCATTGGAACGGGCGAGCCAAATGAGTCAATAAAATACACGTTCACTGGGGAAAATGTTATAAATAACCAATATTACTTACCTCTGCTCACGTTGTTCTGCAATATCCGCTGGATTTCCCCCGCTTCTGAGCCACTCTCAGACTCAGAATAAATGTTGTGTCCTCCACCGGCAAGGTGATTTATTCTCCTATTATCCACCACTTTGAAACTTTTAGCACCGACACTTGTTGTCCGCACCGGCGGCGGTGGCGGTCCCCGCAACTCCTCTACTTTTAAACCACACTCGTTCACTCGATTTACGTTATAAAATTCACTTGAAACTTTAGGGACCAAAGCACATTTTAAATCACTTTTAGAATATTGCTCTTCGAAACTCACTCGTTTCGGTTGGCTGGGGCTGTTCATTTCTCTTGTGAGCGAACCACGCTGGAATATCGGCGTTTGAGCATGAAATAGGCGTGGTGACATACTCGGGTTCAACTTTTCTGGATGACGATATATTATTTCAGGATCCATGAATTGTGTGCGACTTTTCAAATAAGTATCGGTTCGTCTTTCTGGCGCAGCTCTGATAAAAGGTGATGAATACAGGGGCTGATTAGCGTAACTTTGCAAATCTCTCCCACGAGGCAAGCTGTAGCTTCTAGGTTCGACAACCGTCGTGGTGGGAGTACTACAATTCGACATCGTGTAAGCGTTTTGTCTTACAGGGCTTCTGAGCGGTGAGTTTATGGACTGTTTTAGGTAATATTCGTCTTCTTTATCCTTCATTTCTTTTAGTTTTTGCCAATAGAAAGCTTCAACTTTCTGCCGTGTTTTCTCTTTGTTCGATGTTGAACTATCTTTTGAAATAGTAGCTGTTGGAGTCATTGGATTTGATATTTGACCGTAATCCTCACCCGGTGAAGGTGTGGCCTTGATACGGAGGCTGGTTCTGCTCAGTGAGTTATTTCTTTTTTCTTCTGCCTCGATCATAGTCTTTCTTACATGTTCATAAGGAGATACAGTCTTCGGCATACTGGGTATCTTATGGCTGATCGGCATTGGTGAAGTCGGAGCAGAGTAATTATAAGCCCTTTTTGGATTTGTTTTACTTGCATTCGGATTTGTTTGTATTATTGATCCATTTTCTTTGTTGTTGTCAAAAGAAAGACTTCTTGCTCTAGTAGGTTGAATAGAACGTACTTCAGCTTCTTTTTTTGGAGAGATCAAAAACTTTGTACTGACTCTCTTTATTTCTGCACCAACTGAAGTGGGATTGGCTTGACATTGTGATGCTCTATATATTTCGATTTCATCAAGAGGCGATATTTTATCGGCGAGTTTTTCTACTGAATGGTAATAGACATCAGGGTACTGAGACATGTCGTATGTACGATTTTTACGATTCGAAGGGTGCATTTCGTTGGGTGGTTTTGGTGGTACCTGCGGTCTTGCAGAATAATTTGTATAATCCCTGTCACTAGCCACTTCACTGTTTCGCGATCTGGTTTTCACACTTTCCGAAACTAATGTACTACTGGAAGAGTGATTACTCGTAGACTGTATGTCGATACTCCGACTTTGATTATCATTCTGTCGATGCGTCGTTAAGTTTTCGTATATTGTTTCATTATCTTCCACCTCGTACTTATCTGATCTTATCACTGACCGTGGATCGTGATATTGATTACTCTTCGCCCGGTTCTCGGTGACTTTCAAATTCTGTTGTTTATTTTTGTCTTTGGATTTGTTGAAGAACAAGTTAGGGAAGAATTTTCGGAAGCTTCCTGAGCGTTTTTTGCTGTTATCCGTCATATTACCTGTTGGTGAAAAGTTGAAAAAATTAGTTACTATTTTCTAAATTCACTTAGTTTTAATTTAATTTAGTAAACCAGTGTGCTTATCGACAAGTATGAGTATCGAAAGCCTTCTTGATCATTAAATTTGTTCTAGAAATGAATGATGGTGCTAAACCTATCTGTCACTGCCTGTAACACTACTTAACTTTATGTAAGAAGTACATTAATAAAATTATTAATTTAGTGATTTGGAATAACGGGTTGGCTATAGCCGTCCGGTACCTGATTTTGATGAAGGTGCGAGTTTAGGGGTATCATTGGGGTCCACCTGAAGCTCTTCCAGCAATTTTTTTTTGCCGGAAACGTAGTTTAAATTAATTATGATTAAATTAAAATTTGATAAAAAAAAGTGAAATGGAACGCAATGTTGAGAAAATGGTACAATATTAAGTTGTCAAATTAAGTTGTCAAACTGAGTTAAACGAAACGTATCGTTATCGTTAAACGTAAGAAAAAAAAAAGGCGCCATTTTGTCTTACTGACAGATGGACTGTCATCCATTCATTCCGTTTCTCTCGTAGTTTCGTGAATGTGTGCTCTCTTGTTTTTCGATTTTTATTACGACTTTGGCTTTTTCCCTGGACTTCCTTCGATTGCGCGACGACTTGAAACTTGGCTTGCTTACCGGATTTGTTTGGATTGCTCTACGACTTGAACTTGGCTTGAAAACTGGACTGCACTTGGCTGTAATGGAGTATTACAGTACAATACCCGAAGCGGACGCGGTTTCGGCTCCTGATCTGCCCGTCGAACCTGTTGCCGGACCTTCTTCGGCTCCTGATCTGCCCGTCGAGCCTGTAGCCGGACCTTCTTCGGCTCCTGATCTGCCCGTTGAACCTGTCGCCGGACCTTCTTCGAGTAATGACGACGACGACAACGAGCTTATAACCAAACGAAAACTTTGCGTCACTGAAGTGATTGATCATTGGAATTTAACTGACGTTGTGCGAAAATTGGGCACTAAAGACCAATGCATCAAATATAGTGAAGACCAAGGTCTCATACCAACTGAGAAACGGTGTCGAACCCACAGGACATCCATGAAAGTGTCATACTCATGCGGATGCACAAGTTTTGGTACATTTGTGTGCTCAAAAAGATCATGCAAATCTAAATCGGGCAGCGGTGCCAAGATCTCTCGCAGAATTGGCACATTTTTCGAAAATATTGCTATCGACATAATGCATGTTTACTATCTTATATATGCATACTCACAAGGATGGACCTACGACCAAACAATTCACGAAGACCCTTATAAAAAAGAAAGGAAGCAATGTTTAAGCCCAAATACTATAGCCGATTGGTTTAATTACTGCAGAGAAGTAGTTGTGATATTTTATTTGGAAAAACAAAATCTTTACAGCGGTAAAATTGGAGGCTGTGCAAATAGACGAAAGTAAATTTGGAAAAAGGAAATATAACAAAGGACGTCACATTGAAGGCCACTGGGTGCTGGGATTAATAGAAGATGGGTCTGAAGACTTAAGATTGGAAGTATGCCCGGACAATAAAAGAGATGCTGATATTCTCATACCTTTAATTCAAAAGCATGTTTTACCTGGAACAACAATCCACACCGATTGTTGGCGGGCATACGATTGTCTGTCTGAATATGGATACATACACAAAAAAGTGAATCATTCAGACCCAGAGAACCCATTTGTGGGTAAAGATGGAATCCACACCCAAAGAATAGAATCCCAGTGGCGAGCAGTGAAGAGGTTTTTCAAAAAACAAAATTATAACAACCCAGAAAACTTTAGTGATATAATTGTTGAATATTTGTGGCGAAGAGACGTGTATAAATATAAAAGAGACTCTTTTGTACATTTAATGAAAGCAATTAAACATGTTTATGAAATAAACAAGTAATGTATTAAAATGTTTGTTTAATTGTGTCTCTCCTAGCCCTTTAACATTAAGTTTTTCTCATCTATCAACATAACTCTGAGACGGACTGGATATGTTATTGTTGTTATATAATACAATGTTAAGTGAACCGCCTTGATAGATTAGGTGTGAAACAAAAAATAGGTTAGGTTAGGTTAGAACATGACAAACAACGCACGAGCCGAGCGAGCGAAGCGAGCGTGCCGCGGCAGCGGCCGGCGAAGTGCCAGAAGCGAACCGCCTTAATAAGTTAGGTGTGAAACAAAAAATAGGTTAGGTTAGGTTAGAAAATGACAAACAACGCACGAGCCGAGCGAGCGAAGCGAGCGTGCCGCGGCAGCGGCCGGCGAAGTGCCAGAAGCGAACCGCCTTAATAGATTAGGTGTGAAACAAAAAATAGGTAAAAAATACTGATATAGCCGAAAGTGAGGTTAAGTACTAAAAAAAATATTACTCAAAAACTAAAGGCCTCCGGCGGGGGGGGGGGGGATGCAGGGGGGGCTTCACCCCCTCCCCCTCCCCCCCCCCCCTCCGCCCCCCCCTCCCCCCTCCCCGCGGGTACCGGGCGACTATAGTTTAACCGGAATAACTTTTACATTTAGTTATAAGTAATAAAACCTCCAGTTAACTAAATTTGTTCTAGAAATGAATGATAGTGCTAAACCTACCTGTCACTGCCTGTATCACTACTTAACTTTATGTAAGAAGTACATACGAAGTACATAAGAAATATATACAGTAATTATTAATATAGTGATTTGAAAAAGGTTTTACATTTAGTTATAGGTCTCTGGAAGAATAATTTCTAAATTTAAAACATACGACTTTTGCCGTATAACTTTCTCCAATCTTTCGCAATTTCAAAAGTTGAATATTATCACAGCCTTGTATTTCTAGGGTCCCCTACCTCTATCCCCAAATTCCATTGTCAAAAAATTTGCCAATTCAAACTTACATTGCATTTGTATAATAAGGTGGATTATCGTTTGTTAAGTTTTCTTAATGCTACACAAGTGTGGGCCGGCCGTAAGTAAAAGTTTTAGTAATGCATCCCAGTGACTTAGAGAGGACAGTAATTTGATGACATAATTTATTTATCTTATTGTGATTTGACTGTAACCACTTAAATAAAAATCTTACTTGTAGCCTCTTCAATGGCAAATGTACAAACGTACGATTTCACATAAAAAGAAACAAAAATCTGGCAACGCTGATTTCGCTGTCGCCCTTGATGCAATCATAAAGTTTATGGGGTGAACCAATTAGGAACACAAACTAATAAGGTCACTTAATTAATTCATATTCTTCAAGTGTTTCATTCACAAAAGAATAGAAAAATAATGCAAAAAAGATATTTATATTTTATTTATATAAGGCGGAATTATTTTCCGTTTAAACAAACTACATATGCGAATATGTTGTCGCTTTCAAATCTCATTTACGCTTCATTATTAATCCTTAATTAAATTACTACTACAGTTTTTTTTTATAGTTATATACACTCGAGAGCAATGAATCCGGGTCACTTAAAGAATCCTAAAAATCTCGGAAACTAAAAATGCTAGGTTAATGCAATAAATTGTATTTAATAGACAATGTAATACTCCTTAAATGAAGGTATTAAAAATCAAATTTGAAAAAGGGCCACTTTCGAAGATGGAACTACGAAATTACAGCATTTGGTTTTGCTTTTGTTTGTAATCTGTCATTTATGTGGGTACATAAACCATGTTGATAGTGCTCTATATTCATTATTCAAGCTGAAATTATGTCGCTTATGCCTGAAGAATGCACTAGAATACTTACAATGCTGGAAACCGGCCGGAGTCAGCGCGATACAGCCAGGACTGTCGGTGTGTCGCTGTCAACAGTACAAAGAGTTCTTCGACGTTACGAAGAAACTGGTTCTAACCTACGCAGACCAGGAACGGGCAGAACCAGGTGTACCACAGCACGAGAAGACCGATACTTGGTGAACACCATGCTTCGAAATCGCTTTCTCACAGGAACTGAACTCACAAATCAGTTTCGACGCCTCGGAGGAAGTAACCCAAGTGCATGGACAGTAAGACGTCGGCTTGCTGAATCTAACTTAAAACCCCTTAGACCTGCAAACGGCCCTAAACTGGAGCGTGGGCATCGTATTTCAAGACTAAGATATGCCCAGAGCCACGTAAATTGGAGTATTGAAGATTGGTCAAAAGTTATGTTCTCCGACGAATCAAAATTTATGCTCTACAAGCACGATGGAAGACACAGAGTGTATCGAAGACCAGGGGAAAGATTCAAGCAAGCATGCATCGAAGAAAAAGTAGCCTACGGTGGTGGGTCTGTACTTGTGTGGGCCGGAATTTCTTCTGAAAGTCGCACAGAGCTGGTGATCATAGCAAACGGCTCGTTAACTAGCGAAAGATATGTGGAAGAAATCCTCAATGATCACGTTGGTCCATTTATGGTCAATTTAGGTGAGGATGCTATATTTATGCATGACAATGCCCGACCTCATACAGGTAGGATTGTGAATGACTACCTTCAAGAGATACGAATTACTCGTATGATGTGGCCAGCGCGCAGCCCGGATATCAACCCGATCGAGCATGCTTGGGACGAGCTAGGCAGATGCGTAAAACAACGAAACCCTCCCCCAATCACGCTTCGTGAGCTCAAAATTGCTCTCACAGAGGAATGGGAGAATATTCCCCAAAATCGTATAAGGAACTTGGTGTACAGCATGCCAAACCGCGTAAACGCAGTAATGGAAGCACGAGGAGGCAATACGAAGTATTAAAATTCAAGAAAATCGTAATAAAGTTCAAAAATTTCATGTTTCCTATTTTTGCTTTAAGGAGAGATCAGCAGTTTTTTTCTTTATGTAATTTTGTGTTAATAAAATGTATGGTGACTCATATTTTTTTACTTTCATTTAAGGAGTATTACATTGTCTATTAAATACAATTTATTGCATTAACCTATCATTTTTAGTTTCCGAGATTTTTAACATTCTTTAAGTGACCCGGATTCATTGCTCTCGAGTGTATTACTATAGTTTGTATTTCAAAGAACGAGTACCTAAGTAAGTATGTTTATCACCTAGCCATACCTTTACTATACGACTAAAGAGAGTTTATATGATTAACTACAAAATAAGCCAATTGAGACGACAAACGTCGTCCTGACCCACATATAAATGCACTCTTCTGGAAATTCCTAATTTTTCAGGACCTTGTGTATATTTTTTTAAACATTTTTAGTTTTATATATTTTAATAGAGCAATTCTCAAGTTATGCGCTTACTAATGAACAACGTTACATATTATTTAAATTGCAGATAGATACTAAATTGAGGTCATGAAACATCTGAATACTTTTTTCCAGAATCAGTACAGCAAGAAGATTTCCACAGCCCGTGGAAAAGAAATGATCCCGAATCGGTGCCACTGTTAACCACTATGTAGTTTTATAGCAATTATTCCATCGTTAGCTAACTCATGAATAGGTATTCATAATCATGAATTATGGAGGTCGGACGGTAATTTACCAAATTATGTCGACGGCCTATCCCTTTCCAAGTTATTACACAATTTGCTCAGCGACAAGTATCTTGTGAGGCATCATGTTTCGAGCCAAATTAGAGGATAAAAAACGCTACGAAGTCTGATGACGGTGACAACATTGGGTGAGAGGGAGTGTCGTTCTATAATATAACTGTTAACAGGGACAAGTTCCACCTTTTCTAATTTTACGACTTTGCAGAGCATTAGCAACAGTTTGTGGAACATTTGTTCTTATTAAAGTGCTTTACGCTTTACATCAGCTCTGACTACCTTCAAAAATTTATTTAGACTTTTTTAATATTGTGTGTGATTAAGTAAGTACAATAAAGTAGGTATGAAATAATTCAGCGACAAAGCGTTCGCCTGCCATCATGCCATTGATTTGCCAGAATTTTAACTTGTTTTAATAGAATAATACCAAGACCATTGCAAAGCTCTAATAAATTGAGAAAACTTCTTGTGAGCTATTACTACTTAGTACTACAATTTTTCGTAACAAAGTTTAGGTGATTTGTATATTGTAGAAGTACCTAATGTCACAGAGAGGATACTTAGCTATCCTTATTTCTTATGTGATGCATTTGATAACAGCTGATTGATGTAACGAAACCTACATTTTGAGTAAAAACAACTCACGTATTACTTCTAATAATACGTACTTAATTATTTGTGATAAAAAGCGAATCAGCGCTATTGCATACTCTTGTGCAAAAACTTTATGTACTAGTAGCTATTATGCTGTGAAGTTCCCTTAAAGTAGACCATACGGAACCCGTAGATAAAGGTATTCACTAAAGTAAATTGGAATTTGGAGCGAATAAATGAATCTTTGAAACTTTCCGTTCTGTCTAGTTTCCCATTCCTTTATTGAAAAGCAATCAAACCTATCTCGAACTGTTAGGAACGACACTCTGAAAAGGCACTTTAATTTATTGAAGCTCAATCGAAGAGTAAATTGAATTTTCCGTACCTCGTTAAATCCCTTTTAAATTGCTTTTCTTCAGACGTGATATACATAGGAAGTCATAGTTTTCATCGGTATATGTACGAGTAAGCACCTCGTATCGTATGTTCAAAGTTTACATAAGTAATTGTGTTCAATTGAAGTGGTTAAAATTTATAAGTAGGCCTTTATTCATAAAGATAGGGCAAATTAATTACAGCATTACGTGTCAATAACAAATACCACCAGCATTTGTCAGTCTATATTAGCTCAATTTTTCCAAGTTCCAGCCACTAACATTTAAAAACTTGCTACCTCTTTCATTGAACTGCGTATTGCCTCCAAAGGACTTTCCACATGTAGGTCTAACCGGACGACACTGGATTATTCCTCAAATAAGGGCGCTGACGCACCACGCCTCGTATGAATATACAATTGCTAATCCTCAATAGCTCATTGCTTCAACATTAGGGTTAAGAATTAGAACGGCTCTTAGAACCTCAGCCTTACCTTATCCCTGTGTAAGCACGGACTTCCCTAGAAGCTAGAATGCTATAAGCCTTTTGACCTTAAATTGAAATGCTGGTTCAAGCCAAATAAGAGAAAGCATTTTGGTTACGCACCTAATCGTTATATTGTAATCTTAGTTTAATATAAGAATTAAATATTAGGTTACAAATGTAGTTATAACTGATGCTGCTATTGCGTTTTTTTCGCACTTGTATCGACCAAGTTATCAGGAAAAGTTTAAATATTCTTACGCCAATTCATGTACAAAGTAAATGTTCTACCTATTATACCTACGCGTGGTTAATAAACATTCTATTTTTTGTAAGAACGTTTTTCCTGGTCCCGTTTATAAGCGTCTAATATAGCTTATACAATTTAGCGCTGATCTTGTTAAGAATGCCTGATAATGTTGGGTTATTTCACAGAATAATGAATAATACTGAAGTTGTATGCGCTTGTAGAGGAAAACTGGCTATAGCCAGGCGCCGTACTGGATTTATAGACTGTGTGCTCTTAGGCAATCTATCTACGGATATGGTGTAAATGAAAAGATGGTCCATGTTTTTCCTCTGACATATTTTGTTGGATAAGTTTTGAACATCATTTGTAATTATAAAAAGACGCTCATTTGCGCTTGTAGAGCAAGCATTTGAATGGATTGTGTAACAGGTTTCACCGTTTTAACAATACAACATAATATTATCATCAGAACAGTTAATAAAGCACGTAATCGCATCGTTAACATAATTAGTAGGTACAAACTGTATTTTATCTACAATAGTGGCACAGATAACTCGTAGTTTGTAATGAATACGTAAACGATACGATAACGTTACACTTAAGCAGGTTTTCGTGCTCGGCCCACAGAACTTGTTATAAGAGTTATTAATGTTGGTTTATTTTGAGCATTTAGAGAGTGAGAGAGAGTGAAAACGTACCAAGCGCCTGACTGGAATTTATTAGTGTTGCACTGCACCAGAATTTTGCAGCGTTAAAACGGGGTCGACCAATGTAGCGGGTAACGTTTGTTATAATATTTACACACTGTAGGTTATGTTATCCCACTGAGAAACAAGCCCCAATATCTAGGTTTAGTACCTATTATAGGTTAAATGTTCAATGTAGCGTTTAGAAAGCATCAAAATATAATCTCAAACAGTTTTGCTTTCAAGTGCCCGTATTTCTTGCATCCACACAGAATTAGCCCTATTTACATGGGTCGTAACTGTGGTTTTCCTGTTCCCATTATTCTGATACAACAACCCACAGACCATATTACTACTTTACCTAAGAGGTCTGTCATGAAAGTAAAACTGAAATTAACCGCAGTGCGTACTCGCCAAGTCAGAAATATACCTAATTTGCAGTTTGATATTAAAACATATTTCGTTTATTTTAATATAAATGTATATATGAGTTTGACATTATTTATACTTCAGAGCGGGAGGGATTAGTAAAAGAAAGACTAAGAAAAAATAAACTAAGGAGCTAGGTTAGATGTTAGCGTTACTTTGCTGAATGCGAGTCGAAACCCGAGAAGTTCGACGCAATCCAAAGTATGTTACCTACTGTTTTTCCGGCTACGATTTCCCCTTTTTTTATAATAATAAAAAAGCACTACATCTGAGATAAGAGACGAGTTATTTTTATAATATACTAGCGACTGCCCGCGACTTCTTTCGCGTAGGTTGTCCTCCCATGTTTACTTGGTTTCTCTTTCATAAGATTTCTCTCTCCTGACAATAACTAACACAATAAAAAAAAATTCGCGAGATTGTTCCATCTGTTCTCAAGTTATAGCGTGACCAGGATAAATAGGGGTTATATATTGATTAAAATTATTTTATTAATTTATATGGAATAATATTTAAATAATCAAATATTTTCTTCCAAACTTGACACTTAATTTCCTAGTTGTAATAATTACTTCTAAACAACATTCATGATAATAATATTTGTTACAGACTTTGAGAAAGCTCGATGGTTACTGAAAAGTTTACGCTCACCTCCCGAGCTGCTTTCTGTGGGGCGAAGCAAATGTCGATGTAAATTTCATTAACGTGCTTTCTGTGGGGCGAAGCAAATATCGATGTAAATTTTATTAACGCGATATGGTAGCGAAGTTGTATGGTTGCATTAAATACTCAGCCTGCGCTTATTTTAAACATCTTCAATAAGCTGTTTTCAAAAAAATAATCTTACGCTTTTACAAAAACTGAGTTCACTAAAGTATTGAATGTTTTTGGAATTAAACACTTCTTTTGTAAAATATCTTCCATAGAAACTGTATGGAGTTGAATAGTTCCATCGACGGTATTAAGGGTGTTTTTTTGGGAAAAGTAATTTCTTTTATTGAATCAAGTATATTTAATTGTGTATCGGTAGGTAAATATATCAGAATAAAGTATATTTAGTGTAAAAAAGTTATATCAATTGACTGTTTTATAAGTGTTGTTTTTAAAACATCAATATCGTGAGGACGACTAGTCAAATTTGAAACATATTTCGTCATAAAGCAGCAGCCATACGAGTATTTTGTTAGATCAACTTCAGACTACTACTTACTATAATATACTCCTATTCATTCTATTTAATCCCCAAAAGGAAAAAGAGCAATGGGTTTTTAATGTAGACCTTTGTAACATACAGTTTCTATTTGATCTCACATAACTCTTAGCCGAGTTTGACCGTAATGGTTCGGTCACGGCCATGTAGATTATGTTTAAACATGAATTCAAAGAACCTTCACATTTCGCTTTGAATTTTGCATAGCCCGTATATTATCCTGACATGCCCACTTCTGCGAAGAGATAAGATATACACATGGGACAAGTATACGTGCTATCTCTGAACAAGCCTCAGATAACAATGATACGCCTGCTATGCTTGACGGTTCAAAAAAAAGCCGTACTACTTAGATTTTAGAGTTCGAAATTGTAAAACTTCTAAACAAGGTCACTGCTCCTCAGGCTTCCCAACTTTTAATAGGAATTTAATGCGTTATTAATGTCCTTTGAAATTAGTAGCAAGTTCGCCTAGATTCAACGGAGCGGTTGGTTATTAATCTGGCTGCCAGGTCTGGTCTCCACGGACTGTCGACCACAGATTTGTCTATACAAAGGTGGAAACTGCTCTAACTTGGCTCAATGAGGTTTTGGGTTTGATAAAGGTTGCAACCATATGAGTGCATCCAGAGCAGACATGCTCACGGAAATGTGTTGGCAAGCGGTGGCGTGTGTGGCGGGTCGCCATCTTCCCTCAGAAATGGTTGAGGAAGGCGATGGCTGGCACATGCGTCAACTCGTGAACGGGTGCTGTTTGCGGGCACTGGTCTGCTGTGAATGCTTGCACCAACTCAGAATAAAATGTATCAATAACTTTAAGTGTATTATGTTATATGTATGTTGTATGAGTAAAAAAAAAATATTAAAAAAAAAACAAAAAAAAAATGATATGTTCCTCATGTATGTATTTTGTTGTATGTTATAAATTTATAAGTTAGTAGTCAAAAAACTGTAAGTAAAAAAAGGCACGGACCTTGGAGTCTGTGGAGCGTAGTTTTATTAATAAAAAAAAATTAAAAAAACCATATGAGTGCAGGACTTAGTAAGCATTTATATTAGGGTTCATGTTTATTTAGGTATTTAGGTATTTTCGTGTTTGGTATAAGTTAACATATATATTTAAATAAAGGGATCTTTAATTCGTATATGGGCGAAGGATCCTTTAATCCCGTGAACATTGGTGTATGTAACATGTATTGGTGTTACATTATATTATTGCTGTTACATAACAGATTAAATCGCTTATCACTTTGCGGTTTTCTCAAAAAAAGAATTGTATATGACGTGTCGAACAGTACTTGGAAAGCAACGAACATTACCTCGGAGAATACCCAGTAATGATGACAGTTTTGAGTTTACTTTGTTTATGTGTGCCTTCCAACTGAGACTACTATCAAGTATTAAACCGAGATACTTTTCTGTTTCAACCTTAGTGAAGGGTTCATTATTAATATGGGGTGGTATATAATCCGGAATTGGTTTGTTTTTCGCCTTAAATATCATGTAATTTGTTTTTGCAACATTTATGGTTAATAAGTTGAATTGAAACCAAGTATTCAAAATATTAAGGTCAGCTTGAGCCTGATTCACAACTGTTTATAATATCATTACCATAGTAAAATAGGCAAGTGTCATCTGCGTATAATGTTAAGTCTGCAGTTAAGCCGAGGTCTTTAATACTGTTAATGTAGGTCAAAAATAACAAACTTTACAACTTTATATTATTTTATCCCGACGTTTCGAACCTATAAGTACGTATAATAACAATAATAAATAATAATAACGTAGAGGTGGCTTTCTGGCGAGCCGTCGGTGAGCGGCGACCCGTGGGCCCTGATTCTCCTTGGGGCTAACGCGACGGACGCAAGAGCAAGAACCCAAAAGCTCTAAGGGTGGAAGTGTTAGAGGGCATAACGCCGGTTAGTAACGCTCTAGTGAAACCGCATCAACCACACCAACGTTGTTCCTTTTGTCACCATTGATAGTGGCCCTTATGGGGGCCCCGTTTAGTCGGTGGCAAGTCACCACCTGCCTAAATATTGAAGGATGAGAC
The DNA here is from genome assembly GCA_917880725.1 of Selenia dentaria. Classification (NCBI taxonomy): domain Eukaryota; kingdom Metazoa; phylum Arthropoda; class Insecta; order Lepidoptera; family Geometridae; genus Selenia; species Selenia dentaria. The sequence goes on from OU862876.1 coordinate 38,121,370, forward strand.
TCAAATTGGCAGGTGTCGTAGTCTCGTCCATAGCCCACTATCTCCCTTATCACTAATATGTTCATATCAATAACCTTGCCATTTTAACCATTTTTGTAATAGATATAACATCAATCCAAAATGTTTTTGTGTATACTACTTTGTATATTTATACCAAACAGGCCTCTAAGTGTTGGCTACAGCCCCACTTATGCCTTTGTAAAGGACCGGATGAAATCCGAGGTATTCTTGAATAAAATGAACAATAATAATACAGCAGGGTCGGCTTAGTGGCGAGCAGTATGTGAGTGGCGACACGGGGGCCATACTCTCTGGGGCTGATTGAGACCGCTGACCCCTGGCTTGCCTTAATTGGATGCCCGCTAGTGGAGGTGCAAGAGCAAGTACCAAAACTCTCGAAGGAAACTTCCAAGTGTTAACGCCCTAGTGAAAGCACAGCATAACTCTCGCCACCCTTTAAGCTTCGACACTAACGTCGCTTCTTTCGTTGCCAATAGTGGCGGCTCTTATGGGGGCTTAGTGGATAACCACTAGACAAATTGGAAAGTGCCGTAGTTTTGTCTATAGCCATCTATCCCTGTCCTGTCACTTTTAAGTTTATGTCAGTAACACCATATAATACATTCGCCCCCTTTTTGTAAAAGTTCTACCGTGTTACCCTTTATTCAATATGTTTCTGTTTTTTGTACTACATTATATACTAGTTGCTCTCCGTGGTTTCACCCGCGCGGTGATGGATGATGATGATGATGAATCTTGTATAGCCTATGTTGTATGGCCTATGGTATGTCAAGGTGAATGTAGCTTTCCAATTGTGAAAGAATTTTCTCTCTGACGCAGACTCTGACAGAATATAAAACCATATTTTACCAGGAAAAACCTAACCTCGTAGCGCGTCAGTTTTCATAAGGCTCAGAATTAAACAAAAATAACTGGCCTCTTAATGTCAGTATTCATAAGTAAAATGCATTTATGGAGGCCAGAATGGCACAATTCATTATACTTTTAAAGTTTCAGGTCATGTTTCACAACTTCACGGTAAGTAGGTATACATAAGGTTTCAGATAGTTTGAATTAAGGCGCAGTCCAACCCAAATTTTCACATCAATTTACGATGCTTTACATAAGGTTAAGAATTGCTTATCAGATTATAAATAATAATAATAAAAACTATGTCAAGATCTCCTAAATAACTGGTAAAACTGCAGAAGAATCTGTAAATGCTACTGCTAGTGCTTTATCCGATTTTATGTTACCGATTTTTTTCAATCGTGCCAAGTTTACTCAATCGTGTATTGGCTCCCAAACTTCATAAGAACGAAGGTATATTCAATTTACACTACGGTTTTTTCGAACTTCGGTTATTAGGTATAAGCGTGGAAAAATTAAGTTTTCGCGAAGTCGAATCATGAAATTTCGTCGTAATCTATACTCGTTTCGCCTTAAGAGCCAGCATCTCTTCACATAAGTATTTTTATATCTAGCGCAGTACTTGCTGAGATTTTAATGACGATCGCAGCTTCAAGCGCATTGGCGAAAACTTTACTTTAAAGTAATTAGTCCATAAATTAATTATATTATTATTTATTTATTGCATATTATAGATGTCAATGTAAGCTTAGTATGTAATGCCTACTTATACATATGTGTTGTTAATTAAAAGTGTTTTTTATGACTAACAGTATACATTTGGCGCTTAGAGTTAATAAACCAAAAGTTATATAAATTGTCTTTAACGATATTAGAAGAAATATTTAGTGACACTTCCGCTAAAAACAATGCTTATGGCCGAGCTGCGGTGTGCATAAGCAATGTTTTAATGAAAAGACCTAATCAGAGACTCTTCTTCCTCTATGAACTACAACACCGTCGGGGCACCATAGACAGAGGCCGGTGGAGACGGATTGTTCACTACAAGTGTGGACTTTCCATTGATGACCATACGATCCTAAGGATCGTGTTCGTTGCTAAGTATCGGATCCTTAGCAACGAGAGAACGATTAGAGAGAGTGAGAGATAGAGTATGTATACATGTTTAATAGGCGCAGGCGATATAAAATGATTCTTATTATATAAAAATAAATAAATCGAAGCTGCGCCCGCGGCTTCACCCGCGCGGAGAATATAACACAAAGAAATTTACTTTCATGGGACCCTAAGTCTTTTTTAGCTTAATTTAATCATTTTAAAGCTATCTTTATTGTATACGCTATTCGTATGTCAGTACAAGCGATAACCGCAAGTAGTTATATTCTTAAGAATCTACAAGACTTATAAAACCTTTGCTGTAATATAGTTTTAAGTTGTGGCCCCTATATTTCCACAAAGATCTACTATAAATAAGATTAACCTACTTCTAGTAAGAAAGTGTCCAAAGATAGGCCACAAAAATAACTCCTGCTCTGCATCATAGATCCTACGAATATAGACTTTGGATTTTGCGCACTCTTCGCGTGCGTGGCGAACACATAAAATCATTGCTTGCAAAAACACGGGAAACTTTCTACATCATATTTGTCATGAGTGGTGGTGGTCAATTCATCACAAAATATGTTCGGATCGGCTCTCAGCATGAAAACTATCCATGGTTACGAGTATCAATTAATTCCTGCACTATCCAAAACAAACACTGAACGCCACTTCTTCCGCAAGTGGTCCACAACTGGTACCGCTTGCCTAGATAAGTGGCCTCCGCTACCTTAATTAACTAATAAAAATAAAAAAACAATTTGGTCAAATAGTTAAAAACCAACAAACTGCTGTGAGAAGTGACCATGGAACAAAATACAACGTTGGGTGATATAGACAGATCAGCGAAAGTTGCTACTAGCTATAAACAATTAATAAATAAATTAGTTATACTCCTCATAATATTAGCTATCTTCTATTAAAAGTCCCGTTAAAATTGTTCATATCGAACAATTATAATTACATGTGTGAGGCACGAAGAGAGGATAGTTGGAAATTTACTCTTAATTGCTTTCTATCTTATCTAATATTTTCAACCATTACAATCAGTCACATAACCTTGCTGTTAAGATATGGTGAAACAGTCCCTGTTTAACATGCCCCGGTTTTCAGTGTCCCCACTGGTTTATTAATAGAGTTGACTTTAAATTCAGTTTTATGACGTAATAACGCTACACATGTACCTACTGAAGTGCATAAAATTGAAAAGTATTTCTCGAAGTGTACGATTTCGCCCAAGTGCCTCCGACATAGCCTAACGACTGTTGCCGTCATACAATCAACGACTGAAGGCAGTCAGTATGAAAGCGCTAACGTGAGAATCCGATCAACGATCACCCATCCAACCTTAATTTATTAAAATTACATATCTTATTTTATTATCTGTATCTGTATATCAGTTCTGCAAAGGAACTTAATGGTTATCTATTACCATTCGAAAGATTAAATCCATTTTAAGATTTGGCAGCGAGAAAAACAGACAAACGGAAAGCATAAGCTTAGTAATAGGATCCCGTATACTCACACAATAAACGAGTAATTTATAAATTCTTAATTGTCAGTCTTTCTCTCTAGGTATGTAAGTACCCTCCGGCGAGAAAACACAATTATTCACTAAATTCAAAGACTTTTGCTGGTATATGGTTTTAAGTTGTGGACCCTATATTTCCACAAAGATCTACTATATATAAGATTAACTACTAACTTCTAGTAAGAAAGTGTCCAAAGATAGGCCACAAAACTAACTCCTGCTCTGCATCATAGATCCTACGAATATAGACTTCAGATTTTGCGCACTCTTCGCGTGCGTAGCGAACACATAAAAACGCTGGGAACTTTCGACAACATATTTGTCATGAGTGGTGGTGGTCAACATGGTCATATATATATATATAAATTATCCCCTAGTTCTCCTATAACTTGAGATATGAAATGATAAGAGGTGGAGCCATTTCGCTAAATCTCATAAAAGAAAAATCAAGAAAACATGGGAGGTGATGGCGAGGCCGAGCTTACTCCGCGAACGAAGTCGCGGGCAGTCGCTAGTTTGATATAAATATGAATTTGCAATTCCTAGCCGAATGCTAAATATGCGAGGTCAAAGTCGCCAGCTCGACTAAACGCCAATTTTATATGTAAGGCTTTAATATGTATGGTAAATAATGACTATGAATACGTATATACCATAATGTATATTATAATCATATATACCTCACAAGTTATTACTATAATTCATGGCAACTATGAATGAAATCAATCAATCAATCGAACTATTTATTAATATAGATTTTCTCTTACAATTTTTACTGTGAAGCCATTGGTTCCCAAACTAGTGGGTACTGTGTTTTGGTGTACTGTGAGAAACCAGGACATAATAGTTGATATTATAGAATACTTGGTACCAAACTCAACACATCTACCACTTGGTGGCGGGAGGAGTTCCCGAGTAGCCGGGTAGCTTTTCTAGCACGGGAGGAGGTCATACGCATGCGGCGGCAGGCATGGCCTCCCTGTTGCGGCGTGTACGGAAGACCTGTCTCCACCAGACCCCTTGGGCAGTGACGGTAGACACCATCAGCTCAGTTCTTCAGCAACAGCCCGGTTCTTCGTATAGTTTGTTAGTTATTAGGTAGCGTAGGTAGATTGCTCGGCTCCACCCTCCTCCGCGGGATGTACGACTTGGTGCCAACTGATGGTAAGTCTGACTGCTCAATGTCTGAGCCCCATTATACACCCAGGCAGTGGACAGCACTTCCCTCGCTCAAAAAAAGCCCTTGAACACATCACTATCATTGACTATAGGCAGTTTTCTTTCACTTTGTGTTACAGGACAATAAGTTGTTGAATCGATCAATCTTTTTATGTCTATTCAATCCTTTATAGTACAACCTTACATTATTTAATATTATTATCGTCACAAATTTTAAAATAGTATATCAGCACTAAACATGCCGCGGCCAATTATGCGTACAAATTGCATCAGGTCAAACTGGAGGCCAACTAGTCACTTAAAGCTATTAACTTCACAACATTATTACAACATTTACCTTTTCAATATAACATTTATATCAAATGAAATGCAACCTAATCATTTAGCATCAAGCTCGTTATTTGAACATATTCAGTTCTGGAGTATATCGGAACATTTTCGTCCGTCAATGGCATTTATTGTAGTGTTATCGATGGAGTAAATCGGTTTAATATCCTGAAATAGAGTAGGAATATTCACAATATACTTCCAGTACCATCAAAATTGTTAATCGATAGTAACGAGCAACTGCTATAGAGCGTGATAGGTGGGACATACGTAAATAATCTTCAAAAGCAACATTGGGATATCGTAAAATTCATTTTAACGCAAAACCTAAATGGACGGATTGTTTCGGTTTAGTTCGGTTTAAACAAATCAAAATGAAGATTGTATCAGGAAAAGCGAGCTCAGCCATGTGATTCTCTAATGATTCTAATGCGCTCGTCGACAAGCTCACCGATGTCAAACACTTTATGAGATATCGCCCTTGTACATAAGGTTGCTTTCCAACGTTTCTTGTCATCTCGTCATTTGTTTCACGGATGTTGTCAAGGATACAACGATGTTTGCTTTTAGAGAATCGCACGACAGGATAAAATAAATCTCCGTCCAAATGCCGCTAAAAGAAAATGATGCTACTACCAATTACAAATATGTTAAGTTTACCCGTTAAGAGGATTGCATAGCTAGTACTTTCCGTACTAAAAGAGAAAACTCTTTTCTACCTCTTAACATTGTCCGATTTCAGTGATATTTTTTTCATGGAATCATCACGTTGTTTACTGTGCCCGTACGTTTTGATTTTTTCAGTATTTCAAAGTACTATAAATTTCCTATTTAGAATTTAAAAAAACTGAAAAAATCAAAACGTACAGGTATAGTAAACAATGTAATGATTCCATGAAAAAAACTGACTGAAATTGAACAATGTTAAGAGGTAGAAAAGAGTTTTCTCTTTTAGTAGTGAAAGTACTAGCTATGCAATCCTCTTAAGGTGCTGTCCATTTATTATGTCCATAAAATGAGAGATTTAAAGCAGTTCATCTCATAAGCAGCGATTTAATTAAAATTAAAAAAATAACATGACATTTTTAAGACGTCTAAGCACACATTGACGGAATTATAAACAGATTTTAACATACTAGACACAACAGAGTACATTAAAAAAATCACGCATGACGGTCGCCGAGGATTTCTTGTGTATCAAGTTGTCAAATAGACTAAGCTATCAGAAACTGACACAAACTTTGACAGAACTGTCATCATTACGCTCTTGACGTTGGCGGAGATCTTATTATTTTGTCTACGCTGTGCCCAAGAATATTACGCTTTTTCACCCAAATGGTGGATGATGATGATGATGAAAAGTATCCTATATGTTAATCCAGCGCCTCATCTACCTCCTTAACTACGTGAAAGAGTAACAAAGATCCATACATCCATACTCAAACTTTCGCGTTTATAATATTAGTTGTAAGTAGGATTACAGTATAAATTATTTGCGGCGAAAACACATTGATTTTTAAGCCATCATAATTAAGGACAAATATTATAAATCCGAAAATGTGTATCTTTGGAAGGAAGGATGAATGTATGAATGGATGGGTGTATGTATGGGTGTATGAATGAGTGTATGGATGGATGATGGATGGATAGATGGATAGATGGATAGATGGATGGATGGATGGATGGATGGATGGATGGATGGATGGATGGATGGATGGATGGATGGATGGATGGATGGATGGATGGATGCATGTATGAGTTGACACATGATTGATCCTTGATACTTTTCAATGCCAGATCCATCGGACCGAAACAATAAACATTATTTTCATAGGTAAATGTTCTGCGTTCTGTATTATTACACGCAAACCTAAAAACATTGAAAGAAGATGAAAAGCAAGAAATATGTCGATGTGTCTTTTATGTTTATTTTATTTCGGACTTCCTATTTTAATTTTCAAATTTTTCTTTTGGTATTACTTAAAATATATCCACTTTAATCGCACTGTGACAATATTAACATTATATGTTGTGTTTGTTCAATTTATATTGGAACGAGATTGTAGAGTCTTTTGAAAATCTCCAGTTTTTGATAAATACTAATAAAACGTTACCTAATACACAATCTTAAGTAAGGAAGTACATTCATACTTATTCTTATCTTGTGACTGGCACCCACTTCGTAATCTTTATGAGATAAGTGCCAAAAACAAACAACGCTCCTTTATTACCGTTTGGGCAAGTTTAACTTGAATTAAGATAACATTTACCATACTTTTTGGATGGATTTGCTAACCTAATTTCTTCATACGAATCAATCATAATACAATACAAATACATATAAAAACAAATCATTTCATCATCATAATCATCTGAAAAATAATATAAAGCATATTACGCTTTTTCACCCGCTTGGTGACGGATGATGATGATGAAAAGTATCCTATGTGTTAAACCAGTGCGTCATCTACCTCCACACCAAATTTCATCAAAATTGCCCTAGCCGTTAGTGCGTTAATGAGTAACAAAAATCCACACATCCATACTCACAAACTTTCGCAATTATAATAAAATATTTATTAGATTTATGATAAATATTTATAATAAATATATAAACTTTTTTTAGTAGGATAGTAGGATAGGGTCGTCCTGGTACATAAGGTTGTTTTTCCAACGTTTCTAGTCATCTCTTCATTTTTTTCACGAATGTTGTCAAAGATGCAACGATGTTTGCTCTTAGAGAATCGCACGGCATTAATTGGCTGTCAATACCACCTTTGATGTCTTCGCAAATTACCTTACTTGAACTATTTTCATGAGTGTAATTTTGCCAATGTTGTGGTTTAAGGATTGATTTCAGAATGAACGTTATTTGTGTACACCTCAGTTTATATAGAAGTGTTTGGATAGTTGTAATAAACAAATCGTAGTGAATGATCTGGGGTTTGGAGAAAAACAATTAAGCATCTAAATTTGACCCACATGTATATGTAGTGTCAGTCCTTTTGAAACTTAGCACTAACTTGCTCTGATAAGTAAGAATACGAGGATACCATCGAGCTGGTGTGATGGGAGATCACGTGGTTAACGGAACTCATGAATGGCCATAACTAACCAATCGAGTTTGGACTTGAAATATCAATCTGATGATTTGATGAATCTAAGATATGGTCTTTAAAAATTGCGAGGGTATAGCTATCTTGTAGGACTACGTGCTACCTAAATCTTACCCGTATCATAATCGAGATGCCATGATTCAGCGCACGTACTGAAGCTACCCTTCTTTTACCTTTGTAGAATTTGATATCTAGGTATCTCCCCAGCCCACTTATTTGGTCTTATACACTATCAAAATGTAAGTAATTCTGGCTAGAATTCTAATAGTATATTTCATTACAAGTGGGGAAAGGCTGTCATTGCAAAGAGTTCCGACAAATGTCTACCCGAGCCGAGGCGCAGCCGAAGGCGAGGGTTGACAGTCTGAACAAGTTGCAATGGCGGTTCCGCACGTGTACTGAACGACTATTTTTAATACTGTTGCGAAAAAATGAAGCAATTTAATAAAATAAACTCGCAAAGAAAATTTCTGGGAAATGGCGCCAACCGTAGAATATAAGCAGAGATTTTTTTTTCTTCATCCATTCTGGTAGGCAAAGGGAACTATGCCCATACAGCCAAGTCTACTGTAGAATTTTTTTATTGATATGAAATGAAAATGAAATTTAATGAGATGAAATGAAATGAAACCTAACCTAACTCATTCAATCAAATCATTAAATCTGATATTGAAACAAATTAGTAGCTTCTTTTTAGAAATATACGGATTTGCACGAATCATAAAAACTTCTATAATTTTTTTTAGTTAAAACTTCATGGTTGGTTTTTCTTTTTAATAGACATTATTTTGACAGTTGGGAAAGAGAACGCAGGAGTTCGGGAAAGGTAAAAAAAAGCACGAGTGTGTAATAGCCCACATCTTGAACGCTATACGTCCCTGCAATACGCCACTTTTTGAGCAACTGTTTTAAAAATTACTTTACTCGTATTTATTCTAATTCACGTGGTGCCTCTTCTCACTTGAACTGTTTTCTAATTTCTCCAATACAGTCTCTCGAATTTACATCTAGATTTCTCTATGATTTACATTTACCAAACTTTTTAACAAACTAATTAAGCCAGTAGGTAGTGTCCACGCTACCAGTGGCTTTTATTATTACTAAAGTTTTAAATGCCTCTAGGATTGCGACCGCAGACTCGAATGAAGTCATATACCCAGATAACTAAGCATCACGTCATACCGTCATAAACCAATAAACATGTCATTTATACATGTCTAATAAATAAGGCTTGCATGTGAATTTGTGGTGTATAAATAGTTCGTTAGCCGATTCTGTTTAAGGCCGAGCGCGTACTGCGTTCCGTTTTTATAACGCACTATCTGCGCTCCGCGGTTTCACCTGCGTGGTTATGGATGATGATGATGAATCAAATGGAGCGTATGTTACTCAGTCATAATGTAGCTTCCTACTGCTGCTAAATAATTGCTTGAATTGGTTAACCCTTTGAATACCAGAGACGTAAATTTACGTGCGTTTCATTCTTAAACCTTTTGTTTTAATTATCATGGTATAGGAAGGGTAATTTTTGCGTTTAAACGAAACGCAAACAAACAAAGAAATCTTTCTTCTTTCTTATTTGGATTAAATACCAAATGCATATTTTAACGTTGTGACCACGCTCACGTTACTCACGGCATGGTATAAACGTAGATGATAGCTAGCGCAGGCGCACATCAATGAACTGTAATTTTTGACGGACTGCTCACGGAGATTTCGGTTTGCAGCGTGGTCGTTGAGATCGCTAAATGGGGTCCTTGGTGACGTAATCCATGACGTCATATGGGTCTACGTTGTCGCGCTTTTGTTGATTCGGAATGGCGATCACAGCGCTAAAACCGATTTTGACTTCAATCGGAAATCAGCCATGGCAAACATTTATAGACTTTACTTGACGTTTTCTATAAAAAGGTTGTGACGTCTTCTATAAAAAGGTTTGTACATCATTTTGCTCCATTGTCTAGTTGCGATATAAGGAATTTGTTGGGTTTTATTTTCACACCTTGGGTTACATTATCAAAGTTGTCATACAGATCTCTACATTTTTTTAAATATCCTATAGCCTATGTTCATCAGGGATAATGTAGGATTCTAATGGTGAAAGAATTTTTCGAATCGGTCCAGTAGTTTCGGAGCCTATTCAATACAAACAAACAAACAAACAAATTTTCCCTTTTTATAATATTAGTGTAGATTTAGATATTCTGTGAAGTACGGAGAAGTGCGTGCACTGCGGTGAAATAAACGCACGGGCTTTATTAGGCGGATTAGTCTTTTGAAAAGTGTCCCAAACGCCCGGACATCGAAACTATGGCCAAACGATGCCTTGTATAGGATGTGAACAATTTCTAAAATTTCAACTCCCCACTACCCGCCATCGGGTACAACACCCAATTGTACCTAATATTATATCATTTATTTTCTCCAAATCTATGTAACTGACTGATTTCAAAGTTTGCACATATATTGCTCTGACCTAAAGTAATGACACAAAATATCAAGAGCTCTTGTCGCCTACTATCTATAAAAAAAAAATGAAACACCTGTATTACGACTTTCTTTGGTGGTACAAACCATTGAGCTAAATGGTACAAACGCAGGTTTTTTTTCAAACATGCACTGACTATGTTTTATATTTTTAGGTTTAAACCTACGAGATCCCCAAAATTCATTAGTCTATCAAAGGAACACTGCTAAATAAGTCAAAGTCTTCAAAAAAATATCTACAATGGGTAGTAAGATCTATACATGGCATAGTAAAACAAAAGTATAATTTACGAGACCATAAAGTTGACATTTAAATCTTACCTAAAATCGGCACATTATGTAAAATATGTTGATTTTTAAATATTAAGTATAGAAAACGACTACTTGGTGACGTTAATAATACCACAGTCTTATTATTACTACAATAATACTGTTTATAATACCGATGAAATATACAACTGAAAGATGTACCTAGTCCGAGAGGACAGTCAACAACTAAGCAATGTTATTTTTAAACATACAAGCGATGACTTGTTGGAGTTTCCTGAGTTGACAAGAAATGCTCTAGAAATATTTTTCGGCGGTTCGTACCAACCACGGCAATCAGTCAGCAATCAGCAATCAATCAATTATTCAGATACTCAGATAGCGACTCTTGTATGGTAGTATATAACTATGTGGTATAGGACACACAGCTGTAACTTGATACCAAAACGTGCATTTTTATTTGCCGCAGTGTGCGGACAAGTACAATTTGAAAAATTTAATACCGACTTCCATTCTATTCAGTTATTGGAGTGTATCTCAAGAACTACTGGACCGAATTTGATGAAATTTAAATGGGACCACGCGGGAAGTACCAGCTTTCAAAGAAAAACGTTGTTATTTTGGTAGGTTCCAGATTGGATGCCTAGCTTGATGATATGATGAAAGGGGTACGAGTATATCCGACCGTAACGTTTCCAATGCAGCAGCGAATAATTTTGGATAGATTATGTGTAGCTATTTGAATTAATTGCCTTAACGCAGCTCCTGTACCAATTTTTTGTTTATTTGTTTATTGCATCATATGAATTACAATAGGTCTTACAAATGTCATGTGTCACAGTGTCATATGACCCTGGAAGGGTGTAGCAATGTAGAGAAGAGCTGACCGAGCTATTTTATTTCTGTCTTTATTAACATTCGTCTAAGACTCTGTCATAAAAACATTTTTCTTGCACAACGTTGCAGTTCCTGGAAAAGTAGGTAGATTTCTGCGAAATCTATTGTATTGTTGGCCAACTATGGCGAATCGCCATTCAACGGGTTAAGTAAGAACGATTTCATTTTTAAAGAGTAGGTATATTATCATTATGAATGGATTTTATGTCCTCTGGAATGTACTTATAATTTTTTATCGATGTGAAAAGGTCCCGTTTGTACATTGTCAGTTTCCACGGTGGTGATATTAACAAGTAGGTAGATACTTTGATATATCTATAGTACGACACTGCTCTGGACAGAGTTAAGCAACACCAACTCACGGTCAAACGAAGCCTGCCCATAGCCCACAAACGCCAATCATAGTAGCCATTAATACTTGCCATAGCGCATGGATGTTTTATGATATGTTATTATTTTTAGCCAATGCACTTTGCATCGTTGTAATAACACGTCTTGCTGGAAAACTGTAAAATTATGTATTATGTGTTGTATAATCCACTATTATAGAATATGTCTCTTGCATCCGTTATTAACACGCCATTATGAAGTGTTAGGTAGGTAAGTAGATATTTGTGCCACCTGTAAATCAAGGTCATGTCATGTCGGCTGTTTCTTTTAATATCATGATGTTTTTCACATAATTCTGATCTCTGCCGTAGATTCTTCGTACCTACACCCTGGTCCAGCGTTACAATTGCCGCTACCGTATAAAAAATAGTTTTATCTTTTTGTGGCTCGTGGTTTTTGTTATTTGATTGGATATCCACTTTCACAATATGTATACATATTTTTCGGTGGCTTTGACTTGGTTACGGATTACGATTCATTTTAAAAGCTCAGGCCATTATTTGGTCTGAGTTTAAAAGATACTGCTTGTTCGGTTAGAACAGACGCACATCACCCGTACCGTATAGACCGGTTTTTATTACTTACCTATCGACGGTTTACCCTACTAGAGATAGAAATTTGACGTATTCACACAAACTGTGTCATATTTCTATCCCTCAAAACGTCGAAGGGCGGGGAAAACCAACAATGGGTATCGTTGATTGTGTTTAATTTTCTTATACCTAGGTATCTATTTGTGTTTTTTTTGAAATTTTGAGGTTGGTAGGTAGTTTATAAATAATGGTAGCACAGGTGGTAGATTACTAATCATACCCACTAACCGTGTTCGTAATAGTGCTCGAATGTAGGCAAAGTTTATAAAAGACAAGCTGGTGCCCGCGACATCGTCTGCGCAGGATTAGTACTTCGTGTAGCTTATTATCTTCTCCAAGGCCAATACTATATTTATACCAAACGCAATTGCTATTAGTATGAGTAATTTTAAAAACTTAGTAGGTAAATCAATCAGTGAACACTAATAATAAAATATAGTATAGGAAGATACTATGTACCTACATACAAATATAAAATTAATCACAATGGATAAAAACTGCCATTACATTTCATCACCCTTGACGATATTTGTGTTACATTTCATCACCCGTGATCATTTCACCAACCGTGGTCATCGAGCGGTGTATCGAGCTGTCAATTTAAATAAGCTATCAGAAACTGACACAAACTATGACAGAACTGTCATCATTACGATCTTGTCGTAGGCGGATAAGCGGATCTTGTTATTTTGTCTATGCTGTGCCCAAGAATATTACGCTTTTTGACCCGCGTGGTGATGTATTGATGATGATGTTGAAAAGTAGCCTATGTGCTATTCCAAACTATAATCTATATATCTATAATCTGCGCCAAATTTCATCCAGATCCGTTCAGCCGTTCTGCCGTTTGTGAGTAACAAATATCCATTTATATTAAGTATAATATAAGTGGGATGTAACTTGAGTAAGGCTTATCAATAAGCCTACAAAACATGAATCCAATAAAATAGTAAATGGAAAAAAGAAAAACAAATTGTCGACAGGTAGCTGGTAATTTTTTTGCCAGGGAGCAAACTACTATTTTTAAGGCGAGAGTGTTGCTTTGGATTCTAAAGTAGAATCCTGAGCGTAGCGAGGGATTTAAGTACACACCTACATCACTATAAAATACTGTTGCTCCTGAGGTGGAAACTCTACTTTTTGTTTTTATCACTCTCTATAAGTAAATTGTAAATGCAAAAAAGACAATCTCTCATAATTCGCCCTATTGACGTGACTATATTGTTATAGACAAACTGTTGCTAGGTCAGTGGTCGTTATTAAAGGCCTATTCAGACCTGAGCGTTATTCGCTACCGCTGTGGGTAGCGAAAAATACCACGCGGAACTCGATGGGTAAATAGTATGAAGTTCCGTAACTGCAGTGAAACTTGTACCGCCTAGTGAGGCGGTATTTTCTCTTGTTTGGCGAAACTAGTTCCGCCGCCCCGCTAACCGTTGCCAATGAAAATCTCTACCGCGCGCGGTAGAGATAATTAATATTAATATTAATAAAAAAGTTAATAGGTGCGAAGTGAGGAGTGTTATGTTTACGAGACAAACGAGCGTGCTGCTGGCGAGGCACCCGGCGAAGCCGGAATTCGGCTATTAACCGTAGGTAAATAGAATAGAACTATTAATATATAGAGTAATAATTTATAGAGAGAAAAATTTCAATGTTTGAGATTGCTAAAGCAGGCGTTAGTGCTTTAAAAAGTTAAACTATAAAATTTACAAGGGCTGCGATGTCAATACGAAATTATAAGTGTATCTAAATAATGCTACTTTATGTTGGATGGTACTGTTAAACTGTCTAATAGATGTCGCTCCGTTCCCGCAAGACGGTTAGTCAAATAGAGAGTTAAAATTCGATGCTCGGACCAGAAATTCGGTGGCCTAGTTGGTCAATGGCGTCTGACACGGAAAGTCAGAAGACGCGGGTTCGAATCCCGTCCGAGGATGGAATTTTTCTCTCTATAAATTTCAAAGAATAGAACTAGTCGTCTAAAACTAGGTGTCCACATAACTTCTTTTAGCCATAACATACTTATACATACCTACTAACTATTGAAATATATTTGCTAACTTTGGCATATACTTTTGTATGTATATCTTATTACTTCATTGGCTTGATTAAATTATATTTCGATATTCTTTTGACCTACCTTTTAATAAATTTCTTAATAAACTATGGATTTTATTATACTACCGAGCATTTACTACCAGATTTTTGGGTAAGGAGCAAACTACTATTTTTAAGGCGAGGGTGTTTCTTTGGATTCTAAAGTAGAATCCTGAGCGTAGCGAGGGGGTTTAAAGTAGGTACATCACTATACATATATATATCATATACTGTTGCTTCCGACCCGAGGTGGAAACTCTACTGTTTATGACTGTCTATGAGAAAATAAGTACTGGTAAGTGCATGTTATTAATATGAATATCGCGTTTATTTATTTACTACTGTTAAATTAGGAATAATGCGACATTAAATGGAATTAAGTAGACAATAATGTTTATATTTGAATAATTATGTAGATAAGTATGGAAATTCTACGTAACCTTAGAGAGTTTTTAATTTCCTAAGATCGTAAAATTTTATTACTTACATTCTCATTACTGTTATGCAGACAAACTCATTTTATAAAAACTACATATATATAGGTACCTACCTTAAATTCGTATTTGCGTAAGCAATTAATATAGGAACCAGCGCAGCGTTGCCAAACGTCCCGATTTGGGCGGGACGTCTCGCTTTCAAATCAAAATTAAATGCCCGCGCTGACAGACTCAGTCCCGCTTTTCAGGTTTATGCCAGAAAACCGCATGGTCGAGTTACCTCGGCCGTGCGAGCAGCGTGCTCAAGGTAGAGAAGATACTGGTAACTTTTCTACCTTCAGCACGCTGCTCGAATATAATTAAACTAGCGTCTTTCATAATAAGTATCTCAACAGCAAACTGCTTTTTAAACGCGTACTTTCTCAGATGAATTTAAAATGATCGGATGCGAGAAATAAATGCGGAAATTTAATGAAAGCACAATTACTCGTCCACTTCAATCTAGAGTTCTTCATCTGTTTTAAATGGAAAAAATAAACTTTAAAAAAAGTTAAATATTCATGCAAATATCATAAATAGGTAATTATTATAAATAATTTGTCTCTTATTGGAAGTGAAAATTTGAAACACTCACTGAGATTATGATTTGAAACATCACATTTTTCTAGTGAATAAAGCTTCTTTTGACTTAGATTTTAGATTTTTTTTTTATGATAAATCTAAGAAGACGTAGCTACCTAACTATAGGGTAAATCTGATTTAAACAACACATTTTTATTAAAATACATTACTATTGCTACATTGGCTATTTATTGTCACGTAAACGTTATTTAAAACTCAAATAAAAAGAAACATATTGTCATTAGTTAGTTTATTTGAACAATATATTCTGAGCTACTTTTTAATTATTTACAAGGTATTAAAAATAAAAATATTTTAAAAAAGTAATTAAGCAACTTTTTTTATATGTCCCACTTTCGACGAAAGAATCCCGCTTAATTCACTTAAAAAGTTTCAAAATCCCGACTTGGCAAAAGATAAATCTGGCAACGCTGATACGAACGATCAACGAAGTAGGTAGGTATCTCGCGCGTATTTTTACGTTCTCCCAAAAAAAAATTTATTTGGCGCGCGGTTTCTATACTCCTTTTTGTCCTAAGATTTTTGTATTTCAACTCTCTTGATTGATTTCTTTGGTGATTGGAGCATTTACTTACAATATCCACATTCCAAATTCAAATTACGTTTTGTCCCTAGGGATTAAAAAGCTATTTTGTTCCTGGTTTACCAAGAATAATATTTTAAGAATAATAATATTTCGAATAGATGTGATAAAAAATTATAGGTATCTACATAAATTATAAGTAAGTAATATGGTAGGCTAATTCTATAAGTAGGTACCTACCTATATTACGTTAATTCACACTATACCTACTTACAATTTACAAAGGACTAAGTACCTACTTACTTAGATGTACTTACCTACTCTAATATTTTTAGTTGTAACCTACAGAGACCATGTCTAGTCTCTATCGTAACAGAAGCTAATCAATTAACAAGGCATTTAAACTAACCTCTACTAAAGCCATTGTTACAAAAACATGAGTCATAGCGTAAAATAGAATAGAAACAAAAGTATCTCACCGTTGAATTTGCCGCCTATTTTAATTACGACATCAACAACACTTGAAACTTTAGAACTTAGACTTTGTCATCATAACGCAACTTGAAACACGTTAGAAACATAATTAGTAAAGTTTCAAAACAAATTCCAGGCAAGCAAATTTAACTGAACTTAAAAATCACAAAAACCACAGTTTGATGAGATGAACAAAGTTATTGATAGGTACTCCGCGTGCCATCATTACACTGCTATGACTGGATGAATGGACATAATGTCAACATTAGATTCCGACGAAGAAAAGGTAGTTAAGTACTTAAACGTAAACTTATGAATTTAAAGCGGACGGGAACCGACGAAAACTGTCCGTCCCACAAAACTGATATATGCGATACCTACATAACAATAATATAACCTTATACGTTCATAATCTGCATCCGAGCAAAGCGAGAGCTTATTTTTTTAGTATCGTTGAATGAATGAAGGAAGGCCAGCCACAGCCAGGCAGGCACTACACATGTTTGCACTGAAAATAAACTCTAAACTCTTGCGCATAGAAACTCATTCGGATCAAAATCGTGTCGTTTACATTTTAGCATGCTAGTTACGTTCCGTTATCATCACACAGACTTTTCAGAGATTATATGTCGTTATCATAATATAGAGTTTTGCAGGACGACCTGTAAAATTTTGCGTTGATATCAACGCATTTTAGGTACTCAAAAAATTACACTAATATGTTTGTTAGCGGGATGTAGCTACGTAATTTACTAATACGTCGGACTTTAGAAGCCAAGAAAAGTTCAAGGTAAGCCCATACATTAAAATGTAGAGCCATCTGCTATGTAGGTACATTAATAATTAATAAACGCACTACTCTACAAAAACTTGTGAGTTGGTACTACCAACCAACTCACAAGTTTTTGTACATGGCACATCATGTACTACCAAGTTGGTAGTACCTACTTCCAACTAACGAGCTGCCCCACCCGTCACATCCCGCCAACAAAACATATTTCTGTCATATTTAATACGAATATACGAATGATAACAACGTTTGAATTTATCACATGTTTGAATTAAATGAATAGCACGCCATAGACTATTTAGTACCTGTACCTACCATCGGTATGTAATGTGATAATGCGTTCCAACGATTGGTCCACGATTACTTTTATGTCTCTGCTACGAGTACACGAAAGAAGGCCTTATTTGGATTGTTTGGTATACCTACTATACTTTTAATTTACCATGTATTGTATTTATAGTGAGATCTTGATATTTCGACACAGTTACAGCCTGCTATGTAGCTTGAGTTTGCATGCGCTTTAAAAACATACATATATTTAACAAGTTCATATCATATAAGAAAGATTTCGCAACCTGATTCAAAATGCAATCAATGCTGAATTTTCAATTCAGCTTTATAATCCCCCTAAAGGGTTTTGGTAGCACATCCAAACTGAATCAATCCAGTTTTAATGTGCATCTGCATACTATAAAAGTTGCTACCGAAAATAGATAGTTTCAGAAACGGCTACAGGGTTTTGGAAGCTACTATCGTTACGTTTCAGTAAAAACCTGCTATTGAACCACCACTACAACAAAATGCACATTTTAAAACACTAGGTATGGCTACGTATACATTATTAATCCATCATATACATAGCTAGTTACTTTTACGGCAAGAAAGATTTTGTCGGGTGCCTCATTAAGGAACGTCTCCACGTTTTTGACTGAGAACACTTTGATTTTTTTATGTTTGTATTCCATTAGACATCCTCTTCAGATACGCTATTTATTTCGAAAATGTGTCAAGTTTTACGTCGGTATAAGAACTGACTGTTGATTTTAGCATTGAGTAGATACTCCAAAGAGTGGAAAGGTACCTATTTAGTTTTGGCTAATTACTGGAAGTAGGCCAAAAACTCCGATTCTGAAAATTCTTGGCGCCTCTTGCATTTCTCCATTCAATAAAATTACCATAGGCTTTCTTATATTTCTCTCAGGATTTTGCAGGTAACAGTTTATCCATCACATTTCATGCGTCATTCAACAAACTACGCCATAGCAAAAGTACCTATTGGATTTTATTATCCATAATATACATACACCTTATTTATATAGTAGTAGTATAATAGTGTTCCTTACACTTTGTATTCTATGTTTTTCTTGTAGTATCTACGACTTATACTTATAACAATGAAATCATTTTATTTTGTACAAATAACATTAATTTCTTAATTAATTTTACACCTTTAGAACGATGTGACCAAATTTCCTTAACATTTAATTCAACCAAGCGTAAAAGCTTAAATCTGCCTAAAAATGTTACTGCTGTCCAAGTGAGGGTTGTCAAAAAACGATCGCAAACCACCATGCTCCGGATGTGGGTTAAAATTGCTTTTTGTTGACATAAATAACTCATTTTTTAGTTTTAGAACGCTGAACAAAAGGAGCTCTAAATAACATTTTCACCCACTGGTGCCTAATTCGAACGCCCTTTTGAGCGTTATTAGCATTATTATATAAGTAGCTGTTATTTTTGCTAACTAGGGGCTATTCGAACGCACCTGTTGTCACGCGCGCTTTCTTTGATTTGAATGACGATCACAGCCATAACCGATTATGACTTCAATCCGAATTCAAAGAAAGTATACTTATTCAAGAAACCCTTCATATTACAAAATAATATCATGAATAGAGTTTCTTTTTGCGTGGTAAGCTGTTGTAGTATCATAATGTCTTGGATTAGGACAATGTATCACAATGGACGGAGTGAACACTAAGTCAGCGTGTCCATTTTATGTCAGTTTTTGTACTCGTAGAATATCTATAAAAAGGTGCACTAATGTATAAAACTGAGAACTTGTTAATAAAAACCTTTTAAGATAAATTACGTACTTTATTGAACATGGAAATGGTTAAAGAAAGTTGTATATTCATTTTCAATTTTAAGAGAACATCGTTTCATTCAAGATAAAGTTGATTAACTAAATTACATTGCATCCCATGTTTAGTTAGTGCCGTTAAGCATGCAGAATTAACTTGACTTGCACTCGACACTGCACAAAATTTTCTGAAGAACTTTCAGGCGCTAACAAAAAGTTCTACCAAATATTTTAAAACTAGCAATTTATCGCGGTTTCACCCGCTTTTATTCGCTTTAAAATAGCCCAACGACGCATTTTTTTTGACATCGAGGACTAAAACTATTAATAATTTACTTTTAAAATTGACTATTATAGTACCTAGTACCAGTAATAGTAAATATAGCACTCAAAGAATAGAATTATTACCTATAGAAACCGAATTGGCGCGCAACATGTAAGCCGTCAAGTGAAGCCAGAAATGGCTTCACACGACACCCGCGCTGTCATAGTTCTCATTCCCATGACAGAGAAGAGAATACAGCTCGGTAAAAAAAAAAACAAAATGACGATTTGTGCGTTGAAATTATGCCACAACATATCAAAAAACGTGCATAAGAGTTATGGTGTGACATTTCACAGCTAATCCATTGATTTTAATGCTTAAATCGTCTAAAATACAGAAAATAAAAAAAAAATTAGCCACTTTTAGTTCAGATGGAATGTTGCCAGCTGTTTATTAAATTATTCCAGTTTTAAAACGTTGTTTAGGTTTGATATATCGTTATATTCTCTAAGGGTATGATATTGTTTGTTTTACTATGACTGCATGAAAAAGGAAGTTGTGTCTTCAGGGCTCATATACAGAGTGTCCCAGAACTCGACGTCAAGCCAAAACGGGATGACAGGAATGATTGTAACCATCATGAGAAAAATCTGAAAAATAATTTATCCCATACAGTTTGGCAAGAAAAAACTAGAAATTTGGTCAAACTAGGGGGGAAAACTTTACTACTTTTGTTTAGTATGTAACTAACAAGTATTGTGCCATTTTACAAACCTGGGGCCTTACTATCAGCTTTTTAAAAACCATGCAAGTTCCGTGCAATTCTTAAACCTTGCATAAACAGTTTTGAATAAAATCATACCATGACGCTCATTTAGGTGAACTGTTTGAATATTGTTTTCTCAAAGGTGAACGGATAATATTGTCTCTGGCATTCTAACAATTTACTATAACCAACATTGCAGACGCCTAGACGTTTGTAAGCTAATCAACTGAGTGGATTCATAGCGACATGTTAACGAGAGTCCATACAAAAAAAACAGGTGAACGGTTTTTGTGCGGTTCTTCAATAGTAGGCCTGGGGAGGCCTGCTTTAAAGTTGTCATGGTACGAATAAACCGGGCAGTTGTCTAGAAGTCCTGCTTTAAGAGCTCATAGTAAGGCCCCAGATTAAATGCGCGAAATTTTAGTGGCACTTGCCAAGGTACTTTAATAAAAAAAAATTTAAGGAGGGCATTTCAAAGTCGACAAATTTTGAAAGTTTTAGATTCATAGTTTAACAAATAGTCTAATTATAGAAAACTTGGGGCAATTGTGTCATTATTTTTGAATGAGGTTCTAAAAATGTTATTTAGGGTTACGGTTCCAAAGTTTAAATGAACTAAAATAATAAAAATAAACACCAATAACCAAGAAATGGTTACAGTTTGACCAAATTTCTAGGTTTTTCTTAAATGCCTATAATTTCCAAACTGCATGGGATAGATTATTTTTCTGATTTTTCTTATGATGGTTACAATCAATCCTATCACCCCGTTTCGGCTTGACGTTGAGTTCTGGGACACCCTGTTTATTATACAATATGTGTACCTTGTGTTTGTGTGAGTGAGTTTCTTTATACCACCGTATTTTGAAATCGCTTTGACCGATTTCGATGTATATGATATCGTTAGAATTCTTATATTATCTTGACAAATATAGGATAAGATAAATCATGAAAACTTAAAGGAGGTTATAACGATAAAAGTTTTGATTGCTGCAGACTACAATCAAAACTAGATTCAAAATCGGTTTAAAAATATTTATCATCTTTTTCGTTAAGAGTTAATCACAGTGTTATCTTATGGTTGGTGGTGATACTGTTGATGGTGGAGTATGCTTGCCTAAAATATATCTTTTTCACTCACGCATTAAAGAAATGTGAAAGCAAAAATTTTTTATTGGTAAAAGTTCATAGCTCTGAGCATTACTGGTTAGTCTAGGTTTCAAAATAGTCCCCCTAGCCTCGGTGGCCCAAAAACGTCAGCTGCTCACACGCTATAAAAGGAGGTTATATAACTAGTCCAATCCAATATTCGATGACCATTATTAATAACTTTTAAGTCACGGCGCACGATTAAAGTGGTTATTATGGGTTGAGGACACGTAGACGAACAAAAAATATCAAATAACATGACACCCTAGTAACGTTACCGAGATATTTGGAGGTAATGATTGAATGACATAAGTACTACGACAATCATCAAAAATAGAGTTATTACGTGTCCATAAGCAGCAAATTGTATCCAAATAATCGTTCACAGGCTAATTAATATTAGATCGAATCTCGTCGGGTTTAGAGCATATCTGATGCTCATCTTCAGGTCGCAGCGTCGTCTGCGAGCTTTCGATGGGCACCGTTCTGAGGTTTACGTATTCGATCCCTAACATGAGTGTTTTGCTGGTTAATAGTAATAATTTAATAATATTACTATTTTTTGAAAGAGTCTAAGTAGGTACATGACGTACTACTAAGAGCACGAGGAAACAACTATCTATATTATAATTTTGATATTTATAGATAAAAAAAATCACATCCTCGGATGGGATGCTATATACTATAATTAATGATTTATTTACTGAATAATTGCACTGCCTTACTACTGGTTAAAAATAAAACAAAATGCATGTGATTCACGTTAACATTTAATTTATTACTGTAAGTACAGTTTGCAAAATGTTACTCAGGGTGAATGTAGCTTTATAAGGGTGAAATAATTGTTGAAATCGGTCGAGTACTTTTTGAGCCAATTCGTTACAAAAATAGTTACATACAAGTATCTACTCTTTATAATATTAGTATAGATATCTAACGCGTATCATCCCTACATATTCGCTTCGAGTTGGCTATCAGGTTATTTGCCGAAATCACAATAAAACAAATACTTTCATTTAACGAACGATAAGAATACCTATATGTGCTTGATTTAATTACATCCAATGCAAGATTAATGATGAGCGTCTGAATCCAGCCTAATTACATAATCCAAAAATTCAGCTGGAGGTCGGATAGTGTTTTTTCTGTCACTGTCTGTGTGCGTGACGAGGCATGTAAATACAGCACACATAGCGAATTTGTAGCGCGCGTTTTGAGAAGAGGTTTTATGGAAACCTTCCTTCTATAGGTAATAATTCTATGCTTACCATGTTATTTTCAAACACAACATACCAAATAGTTTCGCCTATATACCCTTGAAGGGGTAAGCAGCAATACTTTTCCTCATCATCACCATCCATCACCACAGAGGTGAAACCGCAATGCGGTATCATCAGTCTAGCGGCCTTGTGTGAATCGATACTTTTGGCTGTATAATTCTCCAACAATATGTTTTTGGTCGTATGATCATGTAACAGGGGGCAAGTCTATTGACATCTACTGTTCCAGTCTCCGGACTGTAATTGAGAAAGTCTTTCTCTCTCCAAAAAACCCAATAACTGTCCAACCCGGGTATCGGACCCATGACCTCGAGGTTCCAAAACGGCACTTCCACCACTACACCAAGACCAAGCGAGCGAATCTGCTGGCAGGTTAGCTAGTCGACCAAATATATATTTCTTAAGCCACATTAATATTTTGCTTTAATATTGGTTATTTTAGAAAAAAAACGCCCATAAAGACTTACGTGTGAAATGATAATTCTGGATCTTTTACTCCTCCTTGAGTGGTTCTTGATTTATAAAACACAGCACAACACGACACAGTTTCACTATGTAACACTGTGTTTAGTCTTTACAGCGATATTTCCATTTAATTTCACTTTTAAATATGATGCGTTGCAATGTTGTGGCCTACAAGTCGGTCAAAAAAGGATACAAGCGCGGGGCTGCCAATCTTACATTAGCTTTCTTGTTTACTCTATATGACGATCCATGTAATAGAAAGAGAAGCTAGACGACGCGTAGACTGAATGAATGTCGGAGTGGCAACGTCTCATCGCTCCGTCCATTGTGATACATCGTCCTAGGTCTTGGATGTAAATAGTCATATCTATGTTCTAATGATTAGTTCATTTTTACCAGAATAGAATAAAATTAAAACGTCTGAAAACCTACTCTCAAGGACGTGGTACCGTAAACGTCCTTGGGTACTCTACTCAAAAAAAAAGTAACTATTATAATCTATCATGTAACAGATACTGGCAAAGTTGCGACACTCAAAACAAGTCGCAGAGGCCATAAACAAAGAATCTAATCTAAAGTAACTATTACGTGAAACGGAACTGATTTCTTGACACCTATGTTCGAGGTACGTGTTGTGCGTGTATTTGCTTGTAAACCCGCTATTTTTCGTATTTTAATATTTTCATTACGTGTCCAATGCAATGACCAGTGAACCACACGCGTGGTAGTAACCATTATCTGACTAAAACAGTGGTTGTTCTATTTTGTAAGAGATATCGTAAGCTTCTGTTAGAAACATGGTGAAAATCAAGAGTGAATTTCGGTTTATATTCTTCGCAGGTGGCATATTTGTATGCTACTTTATTTTTGGGATGTTACAAGAGAAGATAACTAGAGGAAAATACGGGGAAAAAGATACTTTCACATGCACCCTTTCTCTTGTTTTAGTTCAATGTGTCGTCAACTATATATTCGCTCAGATTCTGATGGTAAGTTTCTAAATTTTCGTGCATAAGGACCTGTGTGTGTAATATGAGAGAGAACGAGAAGTAAAATAAACGAATATAATCCCGATAATTATTTGAAAAAATGTGTCGTTGTTTATATAAGTACAAACTTAATAATTTTTATATGATGTAGGTATATATCTGCCCATGAACTGATGTATTTATAGGTACTTTACATATTAACATTAGATTTTTCTACATCTGTCAAAGGTCTTTGCCAATTAACACTCATTTTCTAGAGGCTATTGAAAACAAATGAGCTTGCCAAGCTAGCTAAGCTGAAAAAAGTAACATAGCAGTAATTAAATTTGGTAACTAAAAGCCCTAAGAGTTCTATGATCGGTTATATAAAACTCATTAACCCACAGCTGCACGTCGACGTAAGTTTCATTCATAAATCTATGGTTTTAAGTAACTATAGACAAGAACAGGTAAACTGTGTCAAATTTCAGAATACCATGCTGACATATCTCATCCATTTTGGGGCAAAAATTAAGCAGCAAGTCGCAGGTATTTCGCGCTGGAAAATAGTGTCTCACATTCAAACCATCCATCAACCAAACCTATCACCATCACAAGCAGGAGCTATAGAAGTCAACTGTTAGCAACAAAAGCAATATTTTATATTATATTAACAGGGCTTAATCGTGTTAGTAATAGTATTTATTTAGCTCGACGTTTCGATCAAGTTGCTTTGATCGTGGTCACGAGCAGACTGAAGAGGCGGGTGTCATTGTCTTGAAGTATGGAGATACTTTTTAATATACCTCCAACAGTTGTTATAAAAAGTCATTGTCCCCACACACAACACTAACGATATAGACAGATTTTTCTGAGGATGAATCGCGACGGGAACACTTTTTAATCACTGGATTCCACGTTGCTGCCAGTTTGAAACCAAAATTTAATATAATATAAATATGTGTTCAAATCGCAAAAGTTTAAAAATTACAAAAGCAATAATTATCATACAGAGATGTGTTTGGCAGCACAATCTGTGTTGGGAGAGAACTACTATTTGTCATTAAGGTCAAGAGTGATTGCCGAGTGTCGTGCAGCTCTACAATACTTATCGAAAACATTTACTTCTACGTCGTTGCCTCATGGCTGAGGGTCATGATCATCACAAGTGGTTCATCCTACTAAGATCTTCCAGGCTTCTTGTGAAAGTTGGTTGTTCTTGAAAGTTGAATGGATGCGTGGATTTAGAAGCCTGTTTAGCAGTACTTGTCTATCAGGTCTGTGATCTCCCTTTACATCTATCTCCTTCCTCATGATCAACCACTATCAGCTTTTCTAAATTGTCCGGCTTCTGCCGTGAAAACCCTACACATACATCTAATTGAGAGACGAGTTTGGATCTTGAGTGAGTGATCTTTGGAGCTTTCAGTATCGACAAGTAAGTAGAATGCGCTGTCCATGGAGTTCCCAACATTATGTGCCAACACCAGTTTAAGAGTCCATCTTTTGGAAGCAGAGAGGAAGATAGAGAAGACAAGGGTGTGCATAAGCATTTAACACTTTTGCTGATTCCTCTGTTCTTCCATATCCTCTCCAACTGCTTTACTGCAGACTTTGACATCTGCATTCTATGTATGACTTCTTGTTTACAGTCCCCATCACTGGTGATCATTGAGCCCAAACACAAACTGCTCCACTGAATGGAGATCTTGTAATTCATATGTTCTTTTGAGTGTATTAGCTCGGTCAACAACTTGCTTGGTTTTGCTTCGATTTATATGTAGTCCGTACTCTGTGCTTATGATTTCTACTCTTTGCAGGAGTTCTGCAAGTTCTTTTTCATTTTTTTTTATTTTTTATTTTTTTTTAACATAACTGGGTAGCACTTGACCACTATCTCACCTGATGCTAATGATGATGCGATCGATGATGGAGCGCGCTTACCCAGAAGATACCTATGCACTCGTGTTTTGAAGACCCCCATATCGTACTTAACCGGAAACACCGACTCAGGGAGGGTGTTCCATTCCCTAGCAGTTCGTATGATAAACGAAGAAGTAAATCGCTTCGTCCGGGTAAATGGAATATCCACCATAAAGCGGTGGCGCTTCTGAGTATCTCTGGATGTCCGATTATAGAATGGGGATGACGGAATCAAATTGTGAAGTTCCATTGCACACTCACCGAAATGTATCCGATAAAAAACTGATAAACAAGCGACTTTGCGGCGATGCTCGAGACTCTGAAGTCTCTTGCGTACTAGGTGGTCGTCGTTAATGAGTTTCTTGGCTGTCCTCTCAATAGCGCGATTCGCTCGTATAATGGTGGTGTCATCTGTGGTGTAAGTTGTTTATGAGATGACTGCCCACGCGGATACCTCCCTTCGTCATCTAAAACTCAGTTCAGTTCAGTTCTTAGATTATGGCTTCTGCAACTATTGTCACAATTCTGCCAGTGTCCGTTGTGCTAGTTTCATAAACCATCTGGAGAATTAACAAATTTTTTTTAATAATATGACCGGTGGTACATAGGGAGAGTCACGCTGAGTATTAGTATCCAGTTGATTTACCTAAAACAAAGAAGGACAACACAGATTGACATCACAAGGAGTTAGATTATATATACATATATAATATAGACATATTCATTATGTATTCCCCTATTTGGTAAATCAAAAACATACAAGATCTTAGTAGCATGGAAAAATACTTGGCTCATTCACAGGGAATATGCAACCACCATAGCCAGAAATCGTGACAATTATTCCAAAGAATAATGATCAAAGTATCCCATGTCCTTTGCGGGGGCGTAATCTATAGCCTTGAAATATTTCATTACACTCCATCCAGCCATTTAGGGTGTGTTAAGGTGACCGAGATCCAAAGTTTTAATAATATTACTATGGATTACCAAAAAGTAAAAACATACTAAATAACATTAAGTATACATGATAACTTAGCCAAGATTAACAAATGCCAGACTTGGTGTTAATTTGAAAAATATATTCCTATACAAACTCTACAATAAAACAACAAATAATACAGTCTTAGTGCCAGTCTCGCTCATTCAAAGTATCCAAAAAAATTACAAGAACATACATAACAAAGATAATATTATGTTGCGGTACACAACTACTTGGGTGAGAGACTTGGGTTTTAATTCTGATAGATAACCTTTAGTTTATCTAATGTCTCATACCTACAATATGTAATACTTAACACATGTTATAAAAGATAACATTACATGGTACTACCTACATAAGACACTTCATTCAGCACAGCAAAATTCAATAAACACAGAGTCATGTAGTAGGTAAATAATATTGAGAACAAGATAAACGAGTCTAATCAAAATGGGGGTTAATCAGTACAATTCTTATTCTTTGGCATAGACACAAAGAAAAGTAGTTTAGAACCGACTTTGTATAAGAAGTTGCATCAAATTGGTTGGTGATTATTTTTTTGTATCATAATTTGCTCTATTATTTTGGACGAGATGAGAAGTACAATCTGCACAAAAAAAACTATTCATATTTATAATGGATAGGGTGGTGGTCATCAGCCATTAGAAAGCCGGTAACCAGGTTGACAATGATAGCCGAATGTCATGCGATTCTACAAAAGTTATCAAATCAAAGAAATATAGGTCTTTAAAACATATAGGTATAATAAAATGCCACAAAGAAACAGGTAAGTGGAGAATTTAATAAACCCTCAATGAGAAGCCATCAGCATTGGAAGTACCTATGGAGTCTACTTTACCACTACACTGAAAAAACACGTGTAGGGTTCAGGTTATGTGACTCGTCACGTGGCCCACGTCACCTATCTAGGTTTATGTGTGCGCCCTGATCCTTCCATATGCGTGTTCTGTCTGCCTACTGGGATGGGTCAATAAAAGTATAACATTTCGGTGATCACCATTACTATTCTTCATTTCAGAGATACAGGGCTGACTAGGGCAACTGAGCGCAAGGCGCGACTTTTGCAATAACTGCAAATTGCGCTCACGTTGCATGTATCGTGCCCCTACATCAACCCCCTTGATGATGAAATCTTGAGCAATTTTTCTTTAAATTAATGGCACAAAACACAAACATAAAATAATCATCGGTAGTTAACATCAATACAGGATCTCCTAAGAAAGTATCTACAATGTTGTGCGATAAAAGCGCTTCTCTAGCAACATTGGCTCGATAGCTCGACACAAATAGATCACGTTACCTACGACATCCACTGACTTTACTGACTCAACAACTTAGATACAAAGTACAGTTAGATTGGAATGCACCTACCACGTACCATACACTAACAAAACAGTGGCTCCACTTCCATCAATTTTAAACATCTAATTTTACAATATAAACTCATTTAACACTATTCAAATATTATTACTCATTAAACAACGAAAAATTTACCAGCATTTTTCTGCAGAGGAACATGCTTAAAATATATCATTTATTACTATTATTACTACTACAATATCACAATGTCACAATTTAACACAATATGAATTATATGCGGGATGAGAAAAAGGACTGCAAACAAGCAAAATCAATGCTTCCATTATTGAACAGAAACACAACCAATAATATGTTGAAACTTCAAAACTAAACAACAGGACCTATACCTACTAGGCCTATCACATGTCTCCGCAATCTCAACTAACATCTGTACAAAACTGGTGCAACAGATAGTCCGCTGTGCAAAGGGTACTTGCAGGAGGATAAGACTGAGGCACTTGCTGTTGCAGTGTACTGCTAGGGATAATATAAATGTGGAAATCAAACAGACTGCTTAAAGATAACTATTGCTCTAGAATTTCATCAGCCGACATACCACCAATGTTACTGGAGCAGGTGTGCCAGTGACCTTAGGGCCATACTCCATTACATTAAGGAGTTGGGATGACTTGGGTAAAGGCTGTCGAAGGACACAGTACACTCCAAGCGGTACGCCAGTGGAGGACTTAGCACCCCCAATCAGAATAAGAACTTGTAGATTCCATTGCTGATTGTGATCCAGTTATAATAGTTATTTTTTGATCTCAAGTGGTCATTCACCAAAGTTGTGGAAATAGTTTCTATCTATATAACATACTTATTCCATCCAAGCCTCAATATGTAGCATTATAGATTCCTCTGTGCTTCGGAGGGCACGTTAAGCTGTCGGTCCCGGTTGTTTGTCTTAGGACAACAGTCATTAGGGTATGTCGAAGGTCTTCGGGCGGCCTGAAAACTTCGACATGGGTTCGCCACTAGCCTATCCAATCCACCATGCAGACCCCAGGTCGACTTGGTGGATTATGTCTCAGTGAGTCATTGAGTCCCAGCAGTGGCAACATAATGGGCTGATTATGAATGTATATAAGTTCTAGGGGATATATTATACTGTAGATTACTTTAGTAATGTTGAATTGTTTCAAATACATATACAGCATATTACATTATTCTTGTTTCCATATTATCCAACTGCCAAATCCTCAACGCTATTATTTGAACAACAGCTTCTTAGTAAAATATATTCTACAATTATAACGGCACTGTATTATGCCAATTATCCGAACATATTTCTCAAGTCACAGTAATTTAACTTATGTCGTACATTGAACTTAAACTCAGTAATGTATACAAAGTAGTACTAATCGCTAAATGGTCATCATCATCATCATCATCATTATCAGCCGGAAGACGTCCACTGCTGAACATATGCCTCCCCCATAGAACGCCACTTGGACCGGCTACTCGCTTCCTGCATCCAGCGATTCCCCGCGGTTTTTATGAGGTCGTCGGTCCACCTAGCGGGGGGGCCGGCCTACACTACGCCTTCCGGTGCGTAGTCGCCACTGGAGAACCTTTCTTCCCCATCGGTTATCAGTTCTGCGAGTGATGTGGCCTGCCCATTGCCACTTCAACTTGCTAATTTTGAGAGCTATGTCGGTGACCTTAGTTCTCCTACGGATCTCCTCATTTCGGATCTTATCACGCAGGGAAACCCCAAGCATAGCCCTCTCCATTGCTCGTTGAGCGACTTCAAGCTTGTTAATGAGGCCCACAGTAAGGGACCACGTCTCAGTGCCGCTAAATGCGTGCCAAATTGTACCGTCGCGTGCTAAATGGTACCGTCACTTAAAAGATGTTCCAGTCACATCTCAGTTGCAATGAAATGTATAAAATTCTGATAAAAAATGTGGCTTTATGTTACTATTGTCAGCTCCAGTCAGCAACTTAGTAACAGTTTTGCTTGTTGGAGTTGATATAAAGCTGCCATTTTTCAGGATTTCAACCAACATTCGATTGTAACTGAGATACGTGATTGCCCTGCCGGTGGTGACATAGATAAATAACATATGAATAAGTACAGTATTATGAACTAAACCTCGAGTGTTCATATTTTTACAGCTATCATGGAAACATGAAAAGGACACCACTAGAAGAGTTTACTACTTCTCTTCAGCGCTTACCTATCTCTTGGGCATGGTTGCGTCCAACTTGGCTCTGCAATGGATCAATTATCCAACGCAGGTACGTAACTTAGAATTGTTAAAGGATATAATGATTAACCTTTATCGAAGTAGGACATTATGCTAAAATTGATCTGCCAGGATTGTTTTATCATACCAAGTAACGAAATGAGCAAGTTCTGTTCTAGTAGTTTGATTTTGCAGAAAGGCAGTTGGTGAATTTTACTTTAAGATATCGTGAGGCGAAACTAATTACATCTTAGGATTATTTTATCATACCAAGTAACGAAATGAGCAAGTTCTGTTCTAGTATTAAAGATTGTAAGGTTTGATTTTGCAGAAAGGCAGTTGGTAAATTTTACTTTAAGATATCGTGAGGTGAAACTAATCACATCTTAGGATTATTTTATCATACCAAGTAACGAAATGAGCAAGTTCTGTTCTAGTATTAAAGATTGTAAGGTTTGATTTTGCAGAAAGGCAGTTGGTAAATTTTACTTTAAGATATCGTGAGGCGAAACTAATTACATCTTAGGATTATTTTATCATACCAAGTAACGAAATCAGCAAGTTCTGTTCTAGTATTAAAGATTGTAAGGTTTGATTTTGCAGAAAGGCAGTTGGTGAATTTTACTTTAAGATATCGTGAGGCGAAACTAATCACATCTTAGGATTATTTTATCATACAAAGTAACGAAATGAGCAAGTTCTGTTCTAGTATTAAAGATTGTAAGGTTTGTTTTTGCAGAAAGGCAGTTGGTGAATTTTACTTTAAGATATCGTGAGGCGAAACTAATCACATCTTAGGATTATTTTATCATACAAAGTAACGAAATGAGCAAGTTCTGTTCTAGTATTAAAGATTGTAAGGTTTGTTTTGCAAGGTTGATTTTGCAGAAAGGCAGTTGGTAAATTTTACTTTAAGATATCGTGAGGTGAAACTAATCACATCTTAGGATTATTTTATCATACCAAGTAACGAAATGAGCAAGTTCTGTTCTAGTATTAAAGATTGTAAGGTTTGATTTTGCAGAAAGGCAGTTGGTGAATTTTACTTTAAGATATCGTGAGGCGAAACTAATCACATCTTAGGATTATTTAATCATACAAAGTAACGAAATGAGCAAATTCTGTTCTAGTATTAAAGATTGTAAGGTTTGATTTTGCAGAAAGGCAGTTGGTAAATTTTACTTTAAGATATCGTGAGGTGAAACTAATCACATCTTAGGATTATTTTATCATACCAAGTAACGAAATGAGCAAGTTCTGTTCTAGTATTAAAGATTGTAAGGTTTGATTTTGCAGAAAGGCAGTTGGTGAATTTTACTTTAAGATATCGTGAGGTGAAACTAATCACATCTTAGGATTATTTAATCATACAAAGTAACGAAATGAGCAAGTTCTGTTCTAGTATTAAAGATTGTAAGGTTTGATTTTGCAGAAAGGCAGTTGGTAAATTTTACTTTAAGATATCGTGAGGTGAAACTAATCACATCTTAGGATTATTTTATCATACCAAGTAACGAAATGAGCAAGTTCTGTTCTAGTATTAAAGATTGTAAGGTTTGATTTTGCAGAAAGGCAGTTGGTGAATTTTACTTTAAGATATCGTGAGGCGAAACTAATCACATCTTAGGATTATTTTATCATACAAAGTAACGAAATGAGCAAGTTCTGTTCTAGTATTAAAGATTGTAAGGTTTGTTTTTGCAGAAAGGCAGTTGGTGAATTTTACTTTAAGATATCGTGAGGCGAAACTAATCACATCTTAGGATTATTTTATCATACAAAGTAACGAAATGAGCAAGTTCTGTTCTAGTATTAAAGATTGTAAGGTTTGTTTTGCAAGGTTGATTTTGCAGAAAGGCAGTTGGTAAATTTTACTTTAAGATATCGTGAGGTGAAACTAATCACATCTTAGGATTATTTTATCATACCAAGTAACGAAATGAGCAAGTTCTGTTCTAGTATTAAAGATTGTAAGGTTTGATTTTGCAGAAAGGCAGTTGGTGAATTTTACTTTAAGATATCGTGAGGTGAAACTAATCACATCTTAGGATTATTTTATCATACCAAGTAACGAAATGAGCAAGTTCTGTTCTAGTATTAAAGATTGTAAGGTTTGATTTTGCAGAAAGGCAGTTGGTGAATTTTACTTTAAGATATCGTGAGGCGAAACTAATCACATCTTAGGATTATTTTATCATACCAAGTAACGAAATGAGCAAGTTCTGTTCTAGTATTAAAGATTGTAAGGTTTGATTTTGCAGAAAGGCAGTTGGTGAATTTTACTTTAAGATATCGTGAGGTGAAACTAATCACATCTTAGGATTATTTTATCATACCAAGTAACGAAATGAGCAAGTTCTGTTCTAGTATTAAAGATTGTAAGGTTTGATTTTGCAGAAAGGCAGTTGGTGAATTTTACTTTAAGATATCGTGAGGCGAAACTAATCACATCTTAGGATTATTTTATCATACCAAGTAACGAAATCAGCAAGTTCTGTTCTAGTATTAAAGATTGTAAGATTTGATTTTTCAAAAAGGCAGTTGGTGAATTTTACTTTAAAACATACTACGGCTCTGAAGACAAGCTTATGTGGATGGAACATTAATCAAACTACCATTTTAATCTGTTTTATCCATTGAGATTATGAATTAAACTGAATTCGAATAAAAATTTATCAATACATTAAAATATTACAGGTTGTGGGCAAAGCAGCGAAGCCCATACCAGTACTGATCCTTGGTGTCCTTCTGGGGAGGAAATCATATCCTCTGAAGAAATACCTATTCGTGTTTGTGATTGTCCTCGGAGTGGCGCTATTCATATACAAGGACAGTTCGAAGAAAGTAGTAGCTAGCGAGTCGGCGCCGTTTGGTATTGGAGAACTGCTGCTGCTTTTGTCTTTAACAATGGACGGCCTCACAGGCGCTGTACAGGTGACTCTCCCTTTTATCTTCTATTCTATATACTTATAATAAATCTGTGAAAATTATGTACATCGAAAATATCAAAAAATTAAATGGCAGGGGGACTACCGACTTACTAGACCGACACCGAACCCAAAAATGTGATTAAACATTTTTTGTCTGTCTGTTTGTTTGTTCAGGCATCAAGCAAAAACTACCGGATCGATTATGATGAAACTTGGTATAATTATTCTTTAACATTCTGGGCACCACACTGGGTACTTTTTATCCCGGAAAGGTCTATAAAAAATAAACTTAATTGTACGGCTCTATCCCTAGACCCGATTACTGTGCCAACCGAATAAGTATGTGGTAGGTTACGTCACCCGCAGTGGAGTTCACTAAGTTATGCTGTAAATGTAGAGCCGAAGGTTGAATGTGGCTTGCACCGTTCGCAGCACAAACGTGGTGCGCGGCCGCCTCGGACCGCTATTGTATATAAGGACGGAGCGTAGTCTGAGGACGCGCGCATCACAGTCCGGTGTCGCTTTTAATGCCCGTAGTGGCAAAAAGCTCTCTATCATTCCTAAAAAAAAGGACGTGCGCTTAATACATTTTTTTTAACTTTGATTTGAAGGACGTGTCGAGCGGCGAGCGTTTGTTCTTATTAACATTATATAAATTGTATGTTTTAACTGCTACTTGCAAATTCTAAACCGTGCTTTTCTAAACATTTAGCACGTATATGCTTCTATATGTATAACTATGTGGTTATTCTACATAACCACATTCTACATAGCATCACTCATTCTCTCATAAGCTTATCACACATGCGAGTACAAGTTAACACTCATGGTCTTCTCCTGGTACTCAAACTCTTACGAGACTGGTATAATTAGGTGAGGTCACATGTGCACCCATAAGTTTATACACACACATGAGTTTATTTAATACCCAGGCTCTACTTTTTTACGACTTTTGGTGTTATTATAGGAAGCTCTCTAATCTAACTCATCATCTTCATACTCACTCATTATATAATACACATGTAACTTAATTATTTTTAAGTACTTATCTATATATATATATATATAGATTATATATATTGAAATATCGGGAGCTCATTATTTATAAAGTGCTTATATATTTATTATGTTGAAATTATTCTAGGTTAATATTAAATAGTACTACACCCTGCTTTATGATTGTCGTCGATTAATAATATAGGATCATATAATGTAAATCCGTTATTGGATTTAAGTTTAAAATTTAAGAAATATTGTTTACATACAAGAGCTGTGGATTTTGTTAATAAATAAAAAAAACCCATCTGCCATCAAAAACATGATACTAGGAGTGTGCGGCTGTATGAAAATAATTTATGCTGACGTCACTTGGATTATGAGTCATTATCGCGACTGTCGCTGTAAGGTCCTTACGCCTTTAAGGTACGCTATAATTACCATACTGATATTATTGTGAGAGTGTGTGCACGAGTGTGTGTGTGTTCAATACCTAATCTTATCATAATTTATTCAGAATGTTTTGTGCTGGAAGAAACGTAATCTCTTAAGGCGACAGCCACTCAGTGCCGAAACTGTATGTGTGTATGATTTTCTTTCCACTTCATAAGTTCAATCAACGGTACAGTATCAATAAATCAAAAAGTATATCACTAGTGTGTTCACATACACATTATGTAAATGTTTAATAATCCTCAATAATAATACTCATAACTCGCACGAGATATGCGATGAAATTTAGGAGATTGGCTCCGCCAACAAATCAGCTGTATGCTGATTGATAAAACGTTATTACTCACTCATTAAGTCATTATTCAGGACCTCGAATATAAAAATATGGTAAATACTTACAAAGCGATCGTAGCGGAGCTTGAATTGGCGATCTTAACCGATCAACAAGTTAAGCAACGCTTGCTGCGGTCAGGACTTGGATCGATGACCGCTAGTGGCATTATTCAACTGAGTGCTTCCGATCTTCGGAGGGCACGTTAAGCCGTCGGTCCCGGTTGTTTGTCTTAGGACAACAGTTGATAGGCTATCTCGAGGGCCTTCGGGCGGCCTGAAAACTTCGACATGGGTTGGCCACTAACCTATCCACCAGTCGGTACTGAGCCCGAAGGTGGATTATGGCCGTATACTCTCTGAGAGGAAGGCTCGAGTCCCAGCAGTGTGAACAAAATAGGTTGATTATGATTTGTGATATGTACATAACATTGTCAAACAACAGATGTCATTGTAATACGATGCTGCTGCATGCTATAATGAATGTACATGACACATTTTGCTCACGTCTCGAATCCCTTCGATTGGATTTTATTACAGTCTTACAAGTAAAAAAGCCTATGACTGGCCCACATGGCTATTTAAATGAAAAATATATTAAATGAATTTTTGTTAAAACGAATATTTGTTTTATAAATAAACTGATTGCTGTCACGCCGTTATCAGCCTTGACAGGTCGCAACAGACAAGGTATAACAACGTGTATTCCCTAGCTACAGGCATCGGACATACCTTTAGGAGACATAGGTCGATAAAGTCAGCCAATTAAGTAAATATAGTCGGATAAGTTTCGATAAATAATTAACATGTAATGATGTATACATATATGTATATTATCATAAGTCAAACTTGCTGGAATTTCCTACAATTTTTTTATCTATGTAGGTTCATGATGCTATCGCAAGCTTCATAATGGCAAATATATATTGACTTCAAAATTAGATCTTTCCAACAAAAACATTTGTTTCTTACAAGAAAGCGACAGTATGGGGTGCAATACAGGTTTTCAAAACAGTTTGTTAGTTTTGCGGTAGTTAAAATAGTACAGTAGGACCTCATGGACTCGAAACTTGCTAAATCGGGAACCTCCATAACTGGAAAAGATGTTTAGCTCCCTACCCTTCCAATCCCAAACCCTCCTTTACTCGAAAAACCCTCTATAAGTCGGAATAATCAGTGAGTGATAGGTTTGCATTTCAGAACATATTTTCCTTCTACAACTCCAAAAATAATAAATGAACCTCTATATCTCGAACATAAGATACCTACTCGTATGTTCTGCAGTGGACGTCCCACGACTGAGATGATGATGATTATTACTGCCCTTACGTAAATCACTGAGTTATTAAATAGCTTTAAGTAAAACTAGGCGTTGGAAACAAAAATAAACTGCTAAAATTTAGAAATAGTTAGTTTTGTGTATACAAACCCTAAACTGCATGGCATGGTAAAAGGGACAAAAAGTGTCCCTGATAAATAAAAATTTCGTTTCCAGATACACAACAAAGAACAATATTTAAAGCTAATATTACCAGGTTTTTGTAATTCAACTTACACAAATATATTGCAAATAGTACAGCAGGACCTCGATAATCCGAACACTAAAAATGTTTACTCTGTCCGGATTATTGTAGTAGACACCATAAAAGCCATTTTTGTGAATGAATGAAAAAACAGGAATTATACAACATAATTGAAGTGTGTTATAAACAAATGCTATTAATTACACTTGTTTGAAAAATTCCAAGTGCTTTGACGAGTAGTATTTAGCGACAGTAGGAGTAGTACGAAGCGCTCGTAGCGGAGCTCGACTTGGCGATCTTAACCGATCAACAAGTCAAGCAACACTTGCTGCGATCAGGGCTTGGATGGGTGTGTGCTGGTGAATTATTCAACTAAGCGCTTCCGTGCTTCGGAAGGCACGTTAAGCCGTCGGTCCCGGTTGTTTGTCTTAGGACAACAGACGTTAGGCTATGTCGAAAGCCTTCGGGCGGCTTGATAAACTTCGACATGGGTTGGCCACTAACCTATCCACCACTCCGCACTGGGCCTGCGTGGTGGATTATGGCCCAACTCCTCTCTCTGAGAGGAAGGCTCGAGTCCCAGCAGTGGGAACAAAATGGGCTGATTATGACTATGATTTAGCCACATAGAAATGTTTCATCCCTAAATTTACGTAACAACATTTTTCTGGAATAGAAACGTAGACTCATCTGCACATTCCAAACAAATATTTAAGGAAGACACAGCTTTTGTATGTAGAATCCGTGCAACTGGTTCCTAAAACGTACTGCGTGGCACTGAGAAACAAAAACTGTGATAACGGCGATAAAGGGTGGTCGTTCGGATTATAGAAGCATTCGGATTAGCTAGGTTCCCGATTATCGAGGCCCTGCTGTATCTCGGTCGGTTTTGAACTTTTCGATATTTTCTTTCGAAGATCAAATAAAACGGTACTATTCTTACTTTTGTGACCTATTCTTTGTAACTACTAGTAATTTATAACTTTTTAGAATTTTGTAGTAAATGATGACATGTTGCAGTTTATATATTTAATCAGTCAATTATTGCTTTGTAAAATAATGCGTGGTATCTTACTATGGGCCTCATAGATAATGTCAAAGTCGCACAACAAGCTATGGAGAGGGCTATGCTCGGGGTTTCTCTACGTGATCGAATCAGAAATGAGGAGATCCGTAGAAGAACGAAAGTCACCGACATAGCTCAGAGGATTAGCCAGTTGAAGTGGCAGTGGGCAGGGCACATAGATAACAGATGGCCGATGGGGCCGAAAGGTTCTGGAGTGGAGACCACGTACCGGCAAGCGCAGCGTAGGTCGTCCACCGATACGGTGGACAGACGACCTGAGGAAGGTCGCAGGACGACGTTGGATGCAGAGCCAACCGGTCCTTTTGGAAAATCAAGGGGGAGGCCTATGTTCAGCAGTGGACGTCCTACGGCTGAGATGAAGAGATGATGAAAATAAGGCTGTAAACTATTTTTATGGAAGCCTGAAGATTAGGTGCTGTCGGTATTGTATATGTATCAATGTGTTTTTTTCTCATAATTTCAGGAAAGGATAAAATCAGAATCTTCGCCCACTGCATATTCGATGATGTTGAACACCAACATGTGGTATGTATTAATTCATTATAATATTTATACATAATTACGCGACAAGTTTAATATCTATGAATTTGCAAGGTAATATGTATTTTAAACATTGATTTCATGCGTTTACAGGGATATCCCCCCATTTTGTTTAGATATGCAAAAGCGGATTTGCAACGCTATAAGTTTACCTACAAGTCAAACGATTTCATACTATGGTATGGTTGGCTTCGTTGTACAAATCACATTAATTAATATAAATAATGAAATAAAAGTGCGAAACTTTGTAAGCGAGTCGTATATGTTAATTAGTTCGTCACATTACTGGAACGGTTTAACAAATAAGGATTTAAATTTGGAATGAATAATTAACATAACAAAAAAAGAATAAGCGAGATTGTTCCATCCGTTCTCAAGTTATATGCAAGAGACCTGGAAAAATAAGGGCTCATTTTTATATATATAGCTTACACTTTTTTATTATAGTATTTTGTTTGCCTACAAAATGTGTTTCACATTTCTCACTTGTTAAGCAAAACTATAACTTTAACCAACAATATAATATGAAAAATGTGGAGTCTAAAGATTAAAGGCCCATAAGTATATAACCATGTTTATCTAAGATCTTGGAAAAAGCAGTCTAGGCGCAGTATATATATGAGCGTATACTGGATAAGCCTAACCACCACATTCGACTCGATAATCCACAAATTATAGCTAGGGAGAACAGCTGAATGCCGAGAATGTTAAGGTATGCCGTAGAAACTAAAAAACCACCAAATTTCGATAGAGATTATGGATGGCACCTGCCTGCTTGGGATTTAGTGAAGAAGCTAATAAAATCCCAAAGTTACCACAATAGAAAGAAAGAAAGCAAAACATATTCATTGAAAAAAAACAATATGACATTTTGCCTAAAATATACACAAAATATTTTTCTACACTTCAAAATCTATTTGTTTTACTACAACACAGCCCCAACACAATACAGCAAGACTTATTGACACTGAGTGACTACTGGCGTGCTTCAGGAACGTTTTGATAAAAATATGATATTCAGTACACAAAAATCATTTCCATTACCAAACAATTGACATCCAGTCTGCCCGTGACCATGTTCACTGAAAAGTGCTCGAAACGTCGGGATAAAATAATATAAAATTATACGCGATTTCATCCGTTTAACGTATATGAATCGCACAAACTTAAGAGACCATTATGGTAAGACCGTAATGAAACATGACCATCAAGTGAGATAGCGATAAATCACTAGTATATCCAACAAACAAAAAATATAAAACGCAAGTGCATTATTTCAAAGTATAAAAAGCACTAAAATTCCCGGACACGCGAGTCAAAGGAACTGATTCAACTCAAAACATGCTCTTCAGTTTCGTCATTCATTTTGTTAGTAACTAATATCAAATCAATATAGTTAGTAACTAATATCAAACCCATAATATTTACATTTTTAGGTACACTTTATACATATACTATTTGTAAGTGAATCTTTAATTTTGTACATTTCTTTAATTATATCTTTTACTCGTATTTTATACGAGTAAAAGACGCATTATAACATATTTTTTTTTTATTATTGCGAAATGTTATAAATAAAGATGAAGTCAAGATGTTATATTATGGAAACTACTAAAGTTATTATAAATGTATCGACTTGATATATTATATTGTATAATTGGCATAGAACAACTAATTGGCTTGAAATGATTATTCCTTATTACGAGTAGATAAGACGATGTGGACGCGGGCGAGGTTACGATAACATGAACTTGTAAATTAGTGCTTCTTAAAAGCACTAAAATTCCCTTAAGCCTGTAATGACTATGCAATCATCTTAAGCCCGTGTGGTAATGGATGATGGTGATGATAAAGTATCCTACAAGTTATTCCAGCGCCTCGTATTTCTACATACCAAAGTTCATGAAAATCCATTCAGTAGTTTTTGCGTGAAAGAGTCCATACATACAAAATTTCGCGTTTATAATATTTGTAGAATATAGCAATATATATTTTTTTAATTTTTTATTATCTTATTTTTTTAAAGGGGGTTTTGTCCCAATATATTCAACCATAACTTATATAATATTAAAACAGTAAAATACAATGTAACATTTTAATCTGCAGTGCGATTCTCTAATGATTTGTCGATGCGCTCGTCGACGAGCTCACCGATGTCAAATACTTTTTGAGATATCGCCCTTGTACTGTGGTTGTTTTTCGAACGTTTCTTGTCATCTCGTCATTTGTTTTACGGATGTTGTCAAAGATGCAACGATGTTTGCTCTTAGAGAATCGCACGGCAGTAAGCTTTCACGTCCTATACCTACCCTTAGGGCTACGGCTATGAGGGTGACGGACAGATTATGTTTCATTGATTACAATTAATTCCGTTTAATGGTCGTATAAGACGTAATTACAAGCGGGGCGGGCGACGAATGATTTCAACATCATCATCATCATCATCATCATCAGCCTGTAGCAGTCCACTGCTGGACATATGCCTCTCCAATTGCACGCCACTTAGGTCTCTCGGATGATTTCCATGCCTATATATATTTACTACGTCGTGTACAGTATCCGCCCCTTCAAAAGACAAAAAAGTTATACAATTCAAAAGTTATTAAGAATAAGTAAATAAATAATAACGCATACCTATACAGTGTATTTAAATCACACCATTTAGAATTCTGTGAATTTTGACTCCTACATCCGATTCGGAAACTCAGCAGCCAAAAAGCTTAGAATCCTTGCAATATGGATACAGTATAACGGAAGAACTGCTCCATTTGTATCAGGTTCTGGTTCGGCTATCTATGGAGTTTTATCTCTGGGATTACCTGGCGAAGTACCAGGTCTCTCTCTATCTCGTTCTCTATCGAATCTCTACGGCGAATTTCTACAAAACGATTCTCGATTTGATCAAATGCTTTAAAGATAAAGATTCATTTGTCAAAACATGTGTGTAGTCATACTGGGATGTGCATGTAGGTCTTAAATTTAAATAAGTTTCAACATGTTTTGCCGGCGTAGGCCTACAAATATAAGTAGTGAGATGGTGGTCATTTGCAAATAATATTAAAATAATATTTGAAATATTTATAAAGTCAGAATTAAAATTAAAATTAAATATGCATGCTTGTCAAATAACTTATAACTAAACTTATTGTATTTCCAATTGCTTGTCATCTAAAATATCAATTATACTATAATAACATTTAGTCAATAATATGTTTTTAATTTTACCTTTAAATTGACTAAAGCTGAGGAGGCTTTGCGGGAGCTTGTTATAAATAACAGGTACCATGCAG
This sequence comes from Selenia dentaria, assembly GCA_917880725.1. Taxonomy (NCBI): domain Eukaryota; kingdom Metazoa; phylum Arthropoda; class Insecta; order Lepidoptera; family Geometridae; genus Selenia; species Selenia dentaria. The sequence goes on from OU862876.1 coordinate 38,163,687, forward strand.
AAAATGCTCTCCCGCAATATTGTTTTTCTCGCAGAGTTCAGTCTTAATCTAATGTTTAAAGGTAGCTTTAAAGGTAGTATTCGGCATGATATGGGGCTTTATCACTTTCACTTACTTGACAGGATTCCATAACGATATACACAACGATGACTTAATATTCGTAGTTGACGAAGAACGCAAAATTAATCCGTTTGCCCTTCGCATCATTTGATATTAAAGAAGCACTAATTTACAAGTTCATGTTGTTATCGTAACCTCGCCCATGTCCACGTCGTCTTATCTAATCAGGAATAATCATTTCAAGCCAATTAGTTGTTCTATACCAATTATACAATATAATAATATCAGGTCAATACATTTATAATAACTTTAATAGTTTCCTTAATATAACATCTTGACTTCATCTTTATTTACAACTTTGTTACGGACGCCGAACTAGCTTTAAGTTTACTATAAGAGTTGTAAATAAATAAATACATAACGATCTAGGTTAAGAAATTAACATGTATAGAATAAAGATATTAGTGTTAGCGACCTTACGAGAGAGCGAGATAGGCTAGGAAAGAGAATATGTAGGTGCTCTCCTTACAGTAAGGATCAATCTATAAAGGGTTTAATTAGAGAAAGTAAGAAAAGTTAGTGCTGTCTCTTTTTCCTATTGTCTACATTTTGTATATAAACAGCGCCGATCGGGCAAAATTTGTAGTATCGTTTTGACCACTGGAAGAGCAACACTCAAGAATAAAAGTGTTTACGAACCGAAGGAATTTTACTGAACACCCAAGCATACAGTCCACTACAAACTTATTGTAATAAAATAAGTAAAATTGTAAAAATTCGTTTATTTCCCTTAATAAAGTTTACCAATCAATTATATATATATATATATATATATGTAAATAGTTTGTATCTTATGTTATCTATAAAATAAAAGATATAATAAAAAAAATGTACAAAATTAAAGATTCACTTACAAATAGTATATGTATAAAGTGTACCTAAAATCGTAAATATTATGGGTAAAATATTGATTTGATATTAGTTACTAACAAAATGAATGACGAAACTGAAGAGAATGTTTTGAGTTGAATCAGTTCCTTTGACTCGCGTTTCCGGGAATTTTAGTACTTTTTGAGCTACGCGATGCATGGAACAAAGTGTCCTGGAATTGGTGGCCAAATACTTTAAAATAATGCACTTGCGTTTTATATTTTTTGTATGTTGGATATACTAGTGATTTATCTCTTTCTCACTTGATGGTCATGTTTCATTGCGGTCTTACCATAATGATCTCTTAGGTTTGTGCGATTCATATACGTTAAATTTAAACAACGTTAAACGGATGAAATCACGTATAATTTTATATTATTTTATCCCGACGTTTCGAGCACTTTTCAGTGAACATGGTCACGGGCAGACTGGATGGCAGTTGTTTGGTAATGGAAATGATTTTGTGTACTGAATATCATATTTTAATCAAAACGTTCCTGAAGCACGCCAGTAGTCACTCAGTGTCAGTAAGTCTTGCTGTATTGTGTTGGGGCTGTGTTGTAGTAAAACAAATAGATTGTGAAGTGTAGAAAAATATTTTGTGTATATTTTAGGCAAAATGTCATATTGTTTTTTATTCAATTAATATGTTTTTCTTTCTTTCTTTCTATTGTGGTAGCTTTGGGATTTTATTAGCTTCTTCACTAAATCCCAAGCAGGCAGGTGCCATCCATCATCTCTATCGAAATTTGGTTGCTTTTTAAATTCTACGGCCTATCTTAACATTCTCGGCATTCAGCTATTCTCCCTAGCTATAATTTGTGGATTATCGAGTCGAATGTGGTGGTTAGGCTTATCCAGTATACGCTCATATATATACTGCGCCTAGACTGCTTTTTCCAAGATCTTAGATAAACATGGTTATATACTTATGGGCCTTAAATCTTTAGGCTCCACATTTTTCATATTATATTGTTTGTTAAAGTTATAGTTTTGCTTAACAAGTGAGAAATATGAAACACATTTTGTAGGCAAACAAAATATACTAAAAAAGTGTAAGCTATATATATAAAAATGAGTCCTTATTTTTCCAGGTCTCTTGCATATAACTTGAGAACGGATGGAACAATCTCGCTTATTCTTTTTTTGTTATGTTAATTATTGTCAGGAGAAGGTTCTTATGAAAGAAAATCTAAGAAAAAATGGGAAGGTTTGCTAAATAAACAAAATGGGAGGTTATGGCGAGGCCGAAGGCCGAGCTTACTACGCGAACGAAGTCGCGGGCAGTCGCTAGTATATATATACACACATCAACATGGTCTAGGGATATTTCAATGAAACCTAAATAACCTAAAATTCTATTAACTTTTTGTTAAAACACCTACACATTAAAATAAACCTTGTTTAATAGCCTATCTAATCTGATAATAAACTTTTAGATAAAGTTAAATTTCAAAAAACTTAGAAGAAGAGGAAAAACTCAGACATAATTTCAATCTTAACTTTATATTTGAAACATCAAAACCTAAACAAAACACCTATTTCTTTAATAAAAATTGTTGAAAACTTAAATTGAATAATCCGTGGATCCACCTAAGACTCTCCTGACACATCTGCAACGATTCTGCATACTCAAAACAAGGGTGTCAATATCCTGTTGTGGAATACTGTCCCAAGTCCTGCTAAGATGCAAGGAAAGCTGGTTTTCATGCACAATATCTTCAGGGAAATTCCTAAGAGCTCTTCTCTGAAGCATATCCCAGGCATGCTCAATAGGATTTAAGTCAGGGGATTGTGCAGGCCAGTGTAAAGCTTGGATATCATGCTGTTGTAACCAACTTGTAACGATACGCGCCGTATGTGGACGGGCATTGTCGTGCATTAGTTGGAAATTTTGCTGTGTGTGGGGCAAGATTAATCTAGCACCTCATCTCGGTATTTTAGAGCTGACTGAGAATATCCCTAGACCATGTAGATGTGTATATATATATATATATATATATTTAGATATATATAATATATATATATAAATAAACCCTTATTTCTCCTGGTCACGCTATAACTTGAGAACGTATGGATCAATCTCGCTTATTCTTTTTTTGTTATGTTAATTATTGTCAGGAGAAGGTTCTTATGAAAGAAAATCTAAGAAAAGATGTGAAGGTTTGCTAAATAAACAAAATGGGAGGTTATGGCGAGGCCGAAGGCCGAGCTTACTACGCGAACGAAGTCGCGGGCAGTCGCTAGTATTATACAAAATTAAAAACATAACGTATTATAAAATTTAATAAACTACCTGTGCGCGGCATGCGTTGCTGGCCTTATTTTCTGTACTAATATTATTATAATATTTATAATATTTTTTTCGCTAATACAGGTGGACTCGTATGATTGTACATTTGCCATTCCTAATTCCATCAAGTGATATTTATATTCAATAAACTTATTCTATGCTCGTCTTAGCACCGATTAAATAATATTACTATTTGCACTAGTGTCATTCTCGAACAAAAGTCAGTGTCGGTGCTTACTCTTAGGACCGTTTCTGACGTACAAATAAAGTACTTGTCCACGTCTGCCCATGACAGTTCCAGTTTTAAACAGAAATTTTCTTTGACATAGTACTGTTCTCGTCACCCTCAGATTTGTTATTTATGTGTATTGCCCTGCCATTTTAGAATTGCGATTTTGTTTTTAGTATAATCTTCAATGCCTACGCAAATGCGACTTTTGTGTAAAATATGTTCTTACTAGTTGCGATCCGTGGTTTCACCAGCGTGGTGTTGGATGATGATGATGATGAAAAGTATCCTTTGTGTTAATCCAGCGCCTCATCTAACTCCATACCAAATTTCATCAAAATTGGCCGAGCTGTTTGACCGTGAAAGCGTAACAAACATCCATACATACAAACTTTAGCGTGTAAAATATTAGTAGGGTGGTATTGCGTTCTCTCATCATTATCATCTCAGCCGTAGGACGTCCACTGCTGAACATAAGCCACCCCAACAAATTTCCAAAAGGACGGGTTGAAAGCGGCCTTCATCCAACGTCATACTGCTACCTTTATCAGGTAGTCAGTCCAACTTGTCGGTGGACGACCGTGGTCTCCTAGAACCTTTCGGCCCCATCGGCCATCTGTTCTGCGTGCTATGTGCCCTGCCCACTGCCACTTCAACTGGCTTATCTTCTGGGCTATGTCGGTGACTTTAGTTCGTCTACGGATCTCCTCTCCCGTTCTTTAAACCATGTTTTTTATGCTTCATATAAACAAGTCTCGCTTAACCCGCTTGCTATATTCCGAAACAATTCTTTTTAAAATTAGGAGAGTTCCGGGATAATATATTAATACCTGGATTAATAATTTTGATAATAATGGTTATTATTAAAGCATTAAATCCCGCTTAACGAAACCAAATTTTGCAATTTTAGACGCAAACGATTGTAAAACAGAGGTAAATATTTAAAAAACGCTGTTCTTTCGGTCGACCGTGGCTATCATAAACTATGACGTACCATTTAGGACTGTTAAAGAAAACAGAGAATTTGACAAAGAAGCACTCCGTGAAGGGATCTAGTCGAAGAGTCTATATTCCCTCTGCCTCCGAGTATTCCCTCTACGCTTAACCCTAGGGCGGCCTACTAGGTGGGGGGTTTCTTTAGAAAGAGGCCGTCTTGGCCGGTACCACCGCACTGCAAGATATTTTACCGAAAAGCAACAGTGCGTAAGTATATTTACTGGGTTAGGGTCTGGAAGGCACTGTAGCTAATTAAATTATAGGGCAAAGGAGACCCAAAAACCAATGTTTCGGATTGACCAGCGCAATGCATTGCCGCTTAAAAGTACAACTGTTTGATGAAATCTGTATGGTAGTGTGTCTGTAGGTGCAAGAGTACGTGCTTACCATCAGGCTTTTAAGTAAATTGAAAGACTCAATGCGATAAACCTACCGTAAACGAAAATTTCCTATTTCTCAATCCGTTAGTCTATTACAAAAACATTTTCATAAAAAAATGCTTTCTAAAACTATTGTTGCAATCGTAGGTGATTCTTCACATACTCGTACGTGTATTCATTAGTTTCGTTTAAGTACAAGCATTTACCCGCATTACGTCATCAAAAATGCTTTTGACACAAAATTAATTTATTAAGTGGGGTACACTAAAAGTGTGGCGCTGATTTACAGTCGCCAGTCGTTTTAAAGCCACTCGTCCACTTCCAACTAAAGTAAGCTAATTTAGCTTAGCTCACATAGTTGAGATCATAAACTATTTTACATAGCTTAAGCTGGCGTAGTTTGCGGTGGACGCACATGAATGAAAAACTGGCTCAATTATGTGAGCTAAGCTAAACAAACTTAGATTAGTTGGCGGTGGACTGAATCGAAGTGGTGGATCAAAATCGACTTAAGTACGTATGTCTGAGCTTTATATTCAAAATATGACGCTTAAATTTAGATTAATTAGTTAAATTTGTAAATATTGTTTCTGGGAATAACCGATTTTGGTAGATTTTAGTATAGGTACAGGAACTAGTGTTTAACCACAGCGTCGTAAGTCGAGGTCGCATTATTAAAAGTACTATGTTGAACATTTCAGGTCCTCAATAATGTTGGCAGTAGGTGTGCTGATTACTGGAGAGCTGTTCAAGTTCATCGGGTTCGTGTCATTGTACCCCGAAGTACTTTTGTACTTAGCTGCGCTTGCTCTTATGGGGGCGTTGGGGCAACTCTTTATTTTCTTCATGGTAAGTATACGGGTAACGTTTACCAAATCTCCACAAGTTGCCATTGAATAGTGCCATTTAGGAGACCATCAAATTTATTAAACTCTTCTACAAGTTATAATGGATATTCAAATTCCATGTTTTGAAGGGGTTGTATTGAAAACCTACTTCCAAAATGGCGAGTATTCAAACGAAACTGCAAGAAAAATGCTTTCATCATTTCATCTTTTCAGATGAAGCTCATTTCCACCTCGGTGGTTCTGTCAATAAGGAAAACTGCCGCATTTAGGGCCCAGAAAATCCAAACGCAATCATGGAAAATCCAATGCACCCACAACGAGTGACTGTTTGGTGCAGTATGTGGTCCGGCGGCATCATCGGTCCGATTTCTTCGAAAACGAAGCAGTAGCCGACGTAACCGTGAATGGTGAGCGCTATCACGGCATGTTGGAAGTTTTTCATTCCCCGAATGGGAGAGGAAGACATTGGTGGCATTTGGTTTCGTACCCCACAGCCACAAACAAAAGTTCGACTATAACGTTATAGTCGAACTTTTGCGCGGTACGTTCGAAAATCGCATAACTTGCCGAAACGGCGATGTCAACTGGCTGCGATTTGACCCCATTGGACAATTTTTATGTGGGGAGTCGTCAACGATGAGTGCTACGCCAAACATCCAGAGACGATTGACGACCTAAGCACGAGATTGAAGTCGCCATTGCAGCTATTGAGGGCCAAACCATCGAAAATTTCATGAACGATTGGGTCGACAGAATGGGCTATTGCAAAGCCAGCCGGGGCAGCCATATGAATGAAGTGGTCTTCCACTATTAAACCGCATTGTTGGGGCTATTCAATACAAAAATAATTGAAAAATATCCACCCGACTTATTTTATAGCAATTTTAAAATCCAACTTTTTTGTTTAACAATAATGATCATCTCCTCATCATCTCAGCCGTAGGACGTCCACTGCTGAATATAGGCCTCCCCCATGATTTTCCAAAAGGACCGGTTGGAAGCGGCCTGCATCCAACGTCGTCCTGCGACCTTCCTCAGGTCGTCTGTCCACCGTGTCGGTGGGCGACCTACGCTGCGCTTGCCGGTCCGTGGTCTCCACTCCAGAACCTTTCGGCCCCATCGGCCATCTGTTCTGTGCCCTGCCCACTGCCACTTCAACTGGCTAATCTTCTGGGCTATGTCGGTGACTTTCGTTCTTCTACGGATCTCCTCATTTCTGATTCGATCACGTAGAGAAACCCCGAGCATAGCCCTCTCCATAGCTCGTTGTGCGACTTTGAGCTTTTTTATGAGGCCCATAGTAAGAGACCACGTTTCAGTGCCATAAGTCATCACTGGTAACACACATTGGTCGAAGACTCTTGTCTTGAGGCACTGAGGTATTTTTGACGAGAAGACTTCGCGAAGTTTCCGGAACGCTGCCCAGCCGAGTTGGATTCGACGATTGACCTCTTTCGCGAAGTTGGACCTGCCTAGTTTGACTGTCTGTCCCAGGTAGATGTACTCTTCAACAACTTCAAGAACTGAGTTCCCAACTGATATTGGGGTAGGTACAACATGGGCATTAGACATAATTTTCGTCTTGTCCATGTTCATCTTAAGACCTACCCGTTGGGAAACTCGATGGAGGCCTTCGAGCATTGTACTGAGGTCTTCCATGGATTCTGCCATGACTACAATATCGTCGGCAAATTGAAGGTGAGTGATGTATTCGCCGTTAATATTGATGCCAAGTCCTTGCCATTCCAGAAGCTTGAAGGCGTCTTCCAATGTAGCGGTGAACAGTTTCGGAGATATAACGTCTCCCTGTCTCACGCCTCTTTGCAATGGAATTGCCTTCGAACTCTGCTCCTGTACTCGGACTGACATGTAGGCGTTTTTGTACAAACACTTCAGCACTTCAATATACCGATAGTCAATACGGCACCGCTGGAGAGACTCAAGCACTGCCCACGTCTCGATCGAATCAAAGGCTTTCTCATAGTCCACAAACGCTAGACAAAGAGGCAAGTTATACTCTTCGGTCTTCTGTATAACTTGCCGTAGCGTGTGGATGTGGTCTATGGTACTATAGCCTTTTCGGAAACCGGCTTGTTCCGGAGGCTGGAATTCATCAAACCTGCGACTGAGACGGTTCGTTATGACCTTCGAAAACAGCTTATAAACATGGCTCAAAAGCGAGATGGGTCTGTAATTTTTAAGTAAAGTGTTGTCACCTTTCTTAAAGAACAGCACCACCACGCTTTTGTTCCATGCTTCTGGCGTTGAACCTTCGAGTAAGACGGTATTAAAGAGCTTCTGAAGGACTTTAAGTACCGGTGTTCCACCCGCTCTCAGAAGCTCAGATGTGATACCGTCGTCACCAGGCGCCTTGTTGTTCTTAAGCTGTTTGAAGGCCATTCTAATCTCGTACAGGCTGATGTCCGGGATATCTTCATCTATCTACAATAATGATAGGGTGGCAATAAATATGCATTAATGAAATTGAATTGGTTAGTAAACACTGCCCTGCCTTCGGATACGCTGGTTTAGAGTTGGATCCCCGAACAGGTTAAACATTTGTGTGCACAAACATGTCTGTTTGACCTGTGTCTAGGTGTGTAGTTATGTATTTAAGTATGTGTGTCACTCATTTACTTTACTCAGGTTACTATAGTATAGGCTCTGCCTAGTTTGGGACCTGAAGACCTTGTTATCTCTCTGTGTGTCAACTTTGTTATCTTGTTGTTTGTTATATGTCCTGCCGGACGTCCACGGCTGAACATGGGCTTCTCCATAAATTTGCACGTTGCTAACGGCCTGCATTCAGCGTCGTTCTTAAATCAAGCGCTTGGCAGGTCGTCTATACTCCTTATCGGTGAAAGGCCAACGCTGCGCGTGCCGGTCCGTGAACCATAACCTTTCGGCTCCATCGGCCGACAGTTTTACGTGCTATGTGCCCTGACCACTGCCACTGCCACTGGCTTATCTTCTGGGCTATGTCGGTAACTTGGGTTTGTCTACGGATCTCTTCATTTCAGATTCGATCACGTAGAGAAACCCCGGACATAGACTTCTCCATAGGTCGTGGTTCGACTGTAAGCTTACAGTGATAGACAACGATTCAATGCCAGAAGTCATCATTGGTAACACACACTGATCAAAGACTTTTCTCTTGAGGCATTGAGGAATATTGGACGAGAAGACATCGTGAAGTTTCCGGAAAGTTTATCGTCCGAGTTGGCTTAGACGATAGACCTCTTTCTCAAATGAGCGGTGGGACGGAGAGGCGGGGGCGCTTGCTGTCATTACTCAGTGCGGCGCCGTACTTCGCGACGTCAACATACGTTGAAAGTTCCGGCTAGTTTAGACAAAAGGCACATGAGATTGCAATAGCGAGATAGAAAGACAATCTAAGGAAGTATTATTTAAAGTGTATAGTTTTTTATAAAACGAAAAGCGGATGTCAAAAGTTTAGTATATAAAACTGATATATATCCATACATTAGTAGCAGAAGCAAAAGGGATATCAGAACGAACCACGCGCGACATGGAATGAGGAGCGAGGGCGGAAGTAAGTGCGCGAGAGCAGTCGACAGCTCGAGCAGTCCGTGTATGCCTGGAGATTGCTTGACAGCCAACCGCTCGAAGCAATTGCAACCGTTCGAGCGGTTTCGTGTGTAGGTAGAAGACTGTAGTTAGGGTTTGGGAATTCCCGACTATTTCAAAGTCCGGGACTTCGAGACTAAGAAAAAGGTAAACATTTTGAAGAAGAATTTTAATTGAGTTAATTTTTAGGAGAAATATATCAAAAAAGGATATTTTTTTAGTAAATCAAAGGTATTAAATTTTAATATTACTTTTAAAATCTTTAAAATTCTCAATCATTTCTCCTTTTGTTCGTTAAAATAATTCAAGACGATTTTCATAGCAATCTCGTTCTTAGGTATTTTATATCCTCGCTGGGTAATCGCTCACGAATGGATTTACTATTTGTGATTGCACTTATAGTAAGTACATCCACTACCGTCAAGCGTGAAATTATTTCAGACAAAGACTTTTTTGCAACATATCTTTTTTTTTTTTTTTACAAAAGCGCCGTTTAAATGACACAGCACATCATAAATGAAATTGACGACTGACTGACCCAGACACAATCATAATCCTAACTTCACAGAATAACTAATATAGCGGCATAATGGCGGTGCGGCAAACGCATTTATTGTGTTGTGTGCTCAATAGTTACGTGATAGTCCAAGTAATTATTCAACTATCAGATGGCGATAGGCTTCTATAATATAAAAATAATTACATTACAATTTTGCCAATCTTGTCGTGTCGAGACTCGAGACGAGTCTCGAGTCTCGACTCGAAGTCCCGAGACTTGAGACAACTAAAATTACGCAAAGTCCCGGGACTTCAAGACACGAGACGTCCCGGGACCCAAACCCTAACTGTAGTTCACTGTGCAGTCGCAGCTTGAAGCAGTCCATGCCGACTGTTACTGTTCCCGTTTATCTTAATGCATTCTTTGATACTTTAGCTTCTATCTAGCGATATTAACATAATTTTGTTGTTGTATGTATAGGATAGCTTCGAAACTACAACGCCAAACTGTATCCCTCGATTTTGTTAACATTTGGTTTTTTGGATTGCCCCCAAGTATGGTAGCAAATTTAAAGACGTTTACGTATTGTCGGCAAAAATCAAAGCAAATCTTTTCTTAAATTTCAGGTGTCTGAGTTTGGCCCATTGCCATGCTCAGTGGTGACAACGACAAGGAAGTTCTTCACTGTACTTGCATCCGTCATCATCTTTGGCAATGTTTTACTCCTCCGCCAATGGTTCGGCGCTGTGCTCGTATTCACAGGTAATATTGGATATTGTAAAACTATATATAGGTATATATATTTTTCAATGCATGTGGTCGTAAAGAGCGTCTTCCAAGCAGCCAAATCGTGCAGAAAGTGACAATTTACCTCTCTAGTCTTTTTTACTTTTTATATTATTTGTTCCGTTGTCAGCCCTAATCAATGAGTTTTTGTTATTTGAGATTTGCAAATTAGACAACTTACAGTTTTTCTTTCATATGGTACATAAAACACGGTACCTGTTATTAATCATTTTAGATTGACCAATAAATAAAAACATTTTTAATATTTACTAAATACGTTTGACTGAGCGTATATTTATATTGTGTATTTTTGCGATATGATATGGAGGCTATTTGCACATGCGCAATAGTATAGTTATTTAATTTAAATAATGGTACTAATTGTAACTTGGAAAACTGACATGAACTTAAAAGTGGATAATATACATACACATCTATCAATAGATATATTTACTAGAGCAATAACAAGAGTTATAATATTATTATCTCAAACATTGTTTTATGTAACTCGGTGACGAGACGAACAAGCCGCTCGCTCGCCTGGTGTTAAGCTTCACGATTTTTTAAAGAAAATCTTGAGCTATTAAAACGGGAGGTATGGAAATTTGGTCTTATGCTAAATGTTATCGAGATAACTTCAAGGCAAAAGTCTTTGACCAGTCTAAGATATGAGTGATGATATATGCCACTGAAACGTGTTCTCTTAGTATTGACCTCATAGTTAAGCTCAAAGTCGCATAACGAACTATGGAGAGGGCTATGCTCGGGGTTTCTCTACGTGATCGAATGAGAAATGAGATCCGTAGAGGGACTAAAGTCATCGACATAGCCCAGAAGATAAGCCTGTTAAAGTGGTTGTGGGCAGGGCATATAGCACGCAGAACAGATGATGGCTGATGAGGCCAGAAGGTTCTGTATCAGCGTAGGTCATTCACTAACAAGAGAGACGACCTTTATCAGGTCCCAGGACGGCACTGAATGCAGGCTGCTGCCAACAAGTGCTTTTGAAAATATTTGGAGGATGCCTGTGTTCAGTAATGCGAGCATTTCTGATAAGAAAACGATTAATTTTCTTGATCTAACCTCAAAACAACCACTCATTGTTGCTTAACAACGCCATCTATTGACAAGTAGCTTTAGGGTTGTTATGTCGGTATTGTAGCAGTTTTTCATTGCCCGAAGCCACGGATAAAAAGACGTCCTTTGAAAATTAAACCTAGCTAGATCGATTTATTGCCCCGGAAAGCCCCCTGTATACTAAATTTTTATACTAATTAAAAAAAGCAATGGGCTGGCCACATTTCACGAAGAACCGATAACCGCTGGAGTAGACAAGTGACAAGAGTTCTTGAGTGCAGACCACGTTTAGGCAAACGGAGTGTAGGACGCCCTGCGGCCAGGTGGAGAGACGACCTGCGGAAGGCGGCTGGCAGTAACTGGATGCAGAGAGCTGAAGACCGAGCTCTGTGACGTACTTTAGGAGTGGCCTATGTCCAGCAGTGGACGAATGTGGGCTGATGATGATACTAAATTTCATGATAATCGTTGATGCCGTTTTCGAGATTTAGGTTACATTTATACATATATACAAGAATTGCCCGTTTAAGGGTATTATTAGGTCCATAGCATAAAACAATGAATTTCACTTTAATGATATTTCTTTATCAGTTAAAATTATTTAGTTGTCTGTTACATGCAATGAATGAAATTCGGCCATATTTAAAACTTTGCCTTTCTTCTTTCATTACTTTCTAAGTCTGGTTTCATTGTTTTTTTATGATGTGAAACACAAAGGCGGAGCAAATGTTTTAAACTCCGTTTCCCCGCAGTTGTAATGATTGTTTTCTACAGTTTTAAACTACAGACGGTTCACCATTAGTTGTCCTCAAGAAGTATGTCGTTTATCCTTTTCCCAAGCGCAATGAACACATTTTTGTTTGCACCTATGGGACAACTTACTGTGAACGGACTATAGTTAAAGAAAAACAAAACATAACTTTGAATATTTCTTTTCAGGGTTGTTCCTAGACATTTTCTACAGTAAAGGAAAGAGTCAACCAAAGAAAGCAGACGACAAACTTATTAAGTAACGTACACTGTGTACTCTAAGCTGCTAAATATGCATTTCTGCATGAATATATATATTATATAGTGATAAGTGTAAGATGGCATTGAAAATCCTACGTTTTGGATTAAAATATGAAGAATTCATGTTAATATTTAAATATTGAGATTTATATATTTATAGGTCGGTTAATATATGATCAGTTTAGATTTTAGACAACAGACTTACTTTCTTTGGTGATAATTAAATTATTATTGAAGTAAAATTATACACCCTTATGTATAATTACCAAAAAAAAATGGGCGGTACAAAAGTGTTAATACATTGTAGATATGTAGTCAAAATTTTTTATTACTTCACAGTGAAATAATTATTAATTGTTAAAGTTTTCGAAAATTCCATCTAAAAGTATGGACACCATCTTAACAAAAATACTACATGCATATGTACAACTTATTAATGAAAACACATGATTCGCGACAGTGAAAATATCTCTCTTACTCTTTCTTACACCCCCCACCCGAGCGTTCGGTGTGAAAGAGATTGTCGACATTCGGCTTTCGTTCGTTCGTTTTCGGAAGAAACAAAGGCCGCGCGGTGGCAGGGCGGAGGGTGCGGGGTTGATCCGGTGGCCAGGTCTTGAGAGAATGCCCGAGCGCACAGAATGAATAACGAGCTAGGACGCGAGTTTGCCGAATGTTATGATTATGAATGATAAATTTCTATGTAGGGGTGTTAAGTTTCATGCATAAACCGCGCGCATGTAGTATATCTTAATGAATAGTGGAAATGCCTAGAATAAAATTTGTAGGTGTGAATCAATCTAGACGTTTGACCAAATATTGATGATTATGTGGGATTTTTTTTTTAAAAGTAGTTTTAAATATTCTTCCCATGTATGTATTAAGTACCAGCAGCATATAGTGCTGTTTTTTTTTTGGTAATTATACAAATTAGGTGTATAAGACAATCGATTCTTTAAAAAAAAGTATTTCTACTTTGTATGGTTTATTAGGTAATGTTTTGTTTATTATCATAGAAATATCTATCCTAAAAGCATTACCGCAGAAGATAATGTTAACTATGCCACTTGCCTTGGGCTTGTCTCATAACCTCACTCTTATGTTTTATATGCCTCAGTACGTAACACATAACACAACCTAACATGGAGGATGTTCCTCCCTGATTTCAATCACACTATTGCTAAGCATTATTTATAAATAAAATTCTACCCTCTCTTTTCCAGATGGAAGATCGATAGATTTCTCTTACACTGTACTTTTGTGTTTTGATATGTTTTTTATTCTTTATTATGTAATTTTAGAGGCATATAATCCACCTTATTATAAACTTACCTTATTTAAACTAAATCAAGAACACAGAGAAGTATATAACAATATGATAAATAATAAACAAACCATTGCATAATTAAGCCATTCTAGCATTTTTGTACAGAAATCTTATAAGTAATATCCATAAGGAAAGTCTATTTTCATATTAAATATGCAGATCATGACAAACCTTAATCAGTGAGAGATTAAATAAATACTACATTGAATTTTAATTTGATTTTTGTATGTTAATATTATAGAATGCTTTTGAAGTAAGATAACCGTTGGGTGTAGTACTGAACGCAAAATAATTTACTAGAAGAGACTCAGTAGTTGGTGCTTTAAAAAAGTCAAATTATTATCGTTTAGGATTATCGCATAGGGATTGTGGCAGTGTCCTTTTTAATGGGTATTTATGTTTTATTCTGATTTTATTTTTATTATGGGTTTATAACAGTGATAAGAAACGTTTAGCGGTCGCATACATAAGATAACCGATGAATACCGAAAAATACCGATCCTTAAATAGCTTACCCTATATAGGACCTCTGGTTGAGGTTGTGCTTGCGTTTAGTATCAGTGTTCTCTCTCTCTTAGCTTCTCGGTATTGAGAGACATCAAGAAAAGTCGTGTATGTGTTGCATTTGCGAATTGCTTCGCAGACCATCTCAGACAGTGAAATCGTAATAAATTGCATGTGTACAACTAACGTCACTTGAAATTAGCTTGCGAAACTTCATACAGGTCTCGAATACAGATGTGAAATAATCTTTTGTCGCATGTTATTGTAATCTATTTTCGTAGTTTCATATCGAAACATTTGTTGTGTAGCTGTAAAAGTCTTTACTGGTTTTCTGCGCTCACTATTTGGATGGGTGACCGCTAGTAGCATTTTCAGCAGAGTGTTTCTAATTCTAAGCTAGTAAAAATAGAAAACTTCGCACTAAAGGCCCGATTACGCCGCACAAGCCATGCAAATTAGAAGTCTAAGTTTAAAGTTCCGATTGTTTTTTGTTTTATAAAGTAAACTGTAAACGATAAATAGTAAACAGAAAGTTTTACAAATAAGTTTACAGGGAATAAAAGATGCAAAATTTTTGATTTGTCATCAGTCGTACTCGTATAGTGACTGCTATATAGGAAGAATCTCTCCCGGTGTTTTATCTATCAGTAGCTAATTATGAGCCATTCACACATATTCCGTCTGTAAAGTTTCGCCAGCTTATTTTAAAATATTGAACATTTCATAATATGTGAAAATTAACGTGAACATGTTCATTCTCAAACCCAATTTATGTAGGTTCAACTGTATGTCAGTCATGATCAATATGACTGTCATGAGACACTGTCAAGCTTCTGACGTTGGAATGAGGTCATCGCTTCATGGGATATCATTATTCAACAGTCATCAGGCGTTCACCGGAATCTTTCAAGTTAATACGATCATACGGAAAAGCGTTTGATTTTATTGACTACAGCGCGAAAATTTGCGTATGTGTGATGTAATCGTATCGTTGGCGTATATAGTACAAACTATGAGTTATCTGTGCCACAGTTATACTAGATAAATAATAGTTTGATTGTATACGTCACCGATACGATTACATTCATGCTAGGGCTATCTATCCAAGATGGACACGGCCTACGCTGCAAGAGCTGAGTATACGAGAACCAAACGGAAATATGTACGGTAGTGTGAAAAAAGAAGTGTGATATGGCAATATATTGACAGGTGCATGGAATATATTTGATCAGATGCATTGCCGTCATGGCAATGATATGTGACCAGCGACCCACATTTGCATGATCATACATTTGCAGTAGGAAATATGATCGGAAATGTTATAAAACTCAAAACATTACCTTCTTAATCTATATGTATAAAAATGAACACCTATTTCTCCTGGTCTTGCTATAACTTGAGAGCGGCTTAACCGATTTCATTCATCTTATTTTTGTTTCCTAAAAAAATTAAAAAAAATCGGGAGGTTAATAAAAAAAGAAATTAGTGTTATATACACATTAAGAGGAAATGTCATAGACAATTGTCTAAAGTTCACAAAGTGTTAAAACATTTGTTACAACGCCATATGAAACAAATTTAAAATCCTGTTTTGCATATCATAGTTGAATATAGAGCGATCGTTTATTTCAGTTATTTAGCGCGTACTGAATATATACACGGAAATTATGGTATATACATATTTTTTTTTAAGTGTTGTTAATTATCTTCTTACAATCATGTTTTAAAACATTCATCGATAAAAGTTTCCGTGGAATCTTAAATGCAGCGATAAGAAGTGAGTATTAAGATAACTGTTCCTACATCTTATATAAGATTTAATTAACTGGGTGAAGTTCTCCGACTCTGCGAAATCGTAAGTAAATCTACATTTATAGGTGATAAATGCTTGAGAATTTTACAATACCTCGTTCACTGACTCAGTCACACTTATATATAATAAGCTTGTTGAAATGTTATGTAGTTTAGAACTTTAGAACTTTATAAGATTGTTGAAGTTTTGCAGAGTTGTAGGACTTAGTAGAAATTAGATTGGTTTCGGTATACGGGTTACTGAACAATATCAAAGAAGTATAGTAATAATGTACAGAAAAGCCACTCTCCGACTTGCATAAATTTAATGTACGTTCAGTTTGTAACTGAACGTACATTTTTCTCTGTATAATACTCTATAGTTTGCTCGATCGCGTGTGACGGCCGCCATACACCATCCTTCCTATCGTCAAATAGGCATCACACTACCGATTGGATCAGTTAGAATTGATAATGGGTGAGCGTGGATTGGCATGGTAGTTATAATAGTCATGCAAATCCACGCCCACACGAGTTCATACCATTAGTCACGATTACTTTAAGGTGCTCCCTAACCTGGAGCATTCACTTGTAACATTTTAAATTCTATTTTGAGCATTGCATTACAATACTGCCTCACTGACTTGACGAGCATTCAGTTGTAATGTTGTATGTTGTGTTACAAATTGTATCAAATATTACCCATTGTATCATCGAGTGGCGCACTGTATTGCTCGGTGTCACAAGTTGACAATGTTTCGAAACAAATACGAGTGAAACATTTGCGAATTAGGCGAATAAATTTCGTTTTATACCTATATTTGGTGAAACACAATTCATGTAAGAGGCCGCCTGTGGGCCTAGCACGAAAACTTGCGTAAGTGTATCATTAATTGTTGATGTATACAGCTAAAACTATGAGTTATCTGTGTCATAGTTTTACTAGATAAATGATAGTTTCTACTGTATTCGTCAACGATACGATTATGTTTTAGTTACGCAAATATTCGTGCTAGGCACACGTAGAGCAACAAACAACCGCGAGGCTTCGTAGTTATTGCTATACTTTACTTTGTAAATACCATCTAACTAGCTTCTTCATTGCCGTTACTTATTGGGAAATTATTTCATAATCACGCATGTGTCTGTTTGATAAAATATATGAGTATATACTAAAGTATTATGCTCATATTTTATTATCATTTATCTTGTATTTAATTGGATTCCATTTACCACACGACAGATGTTTTTTTTTCAAAATTTTATATTATCTCTATTAAAAATTATATCTGCACATCAAAATTCTCTAAATCTAAGCCTGCTATATATTATTTGTTAAATAAATTGTTTATGACGATTATTGACTATTTTCCCACCGGCTTATGATCCCACTAGCTTAGTGCTAGAGATCCCGCTATTTAATTAAACTAAACCACATAGATATCAACATTTGAATGATTGACGCATGGCTCCACTACCAAATAAGTATCGGAGAAAACAAATGGAAATCTGGAAAACAAATTACTGTCTTGGAAAACAAAAGAATAAAAGAAAAAACAATTGAAATGTATATGCAATCTTTTGATGGTTTGCGCTTTGTTACATTGTAGTTGCCAGTAACGTAACGGTCCTCACTTTGCTCGTCGTGACATCTATAACTTATACAAAACTTTGACCAGATACTCCGTGTATTAGTTTGATATGCATTTAGTATGTCTATTTGTATATACTGTTTGTAACAAAAAGGTGTAGTAATACTGAAAAGTGTGCATATGTCAGGATTCAAATAGAAAAGTATCAAAATTTACGCTTATATTTTTTTTCATACAAAGTTAAAATAATTTCTGTTTTTTTTTTGGATAGCCCATTTAGACATGCATATTCTTGGAATTCGTTGGGGTCAATGTGTTCTGCATTCCCCACACTAAGTATTTATTCATCTTCGTCCCCCTACCCTGCACGTGCCCTGTCCCCGCGCCGCTGCCAAGCTGCTTAGGCCCCTTTTTTAACTAACTTGCTTTCTGGAGGTCATTGCTGCCATTGGCCCGGGTTTTCAGGGATGAACCTGCTTGAGTATTAGAAATAACTTCGGTCACTCATAATTTGGAATTGTTACTACTTCCTGGGACGCAGTAGTTAGGTGCCAATTGTATGTAAACTTCTGCGTGTGGGGTTTTCGTATTACTACACCTTTTTGTTACAAACTGTATAAAAATTTTGTTTTGTATATTATTTTTATTGATGGAGACATCACATGTGCGTTATTTATTTTAATGTGCTTCTAAATTAGTTACCTGTATAATTTAGAGAATAAGACATAATGATAACGTATGTTATACTTAACAAACTTAAATTTAAATGTGTTTTTTTTATTCAGAGTAAAACTATTTATCAAATGGGACCTGAACCTTCGTGTTCTGACTAACCGTGGCAAGTAACAAGACTTCTAGCCACTGTATGGCCCTAAAAATATATTTTCTTTCTTTTCAGTTTTGGGTCATTTATAAACATAATAATGTCTATGGTGGTTGATAGTAGAACATGAGTGATTATTATTTTGAAGCTAGTAGAGCCATATTTACATTCAAAACAATTTCACGTTATGTCTAGCTCTCACCAAACTAAAGTTTTAAAACGAATTATGGTTGTATTCTAGAGACGCTGGTGACGTGGAAGCACTTGAAGACGGACTGAAAATGCAGAACGGAGCCAGTGCAGAAAGTCCTTTGACTGGTGAAGCGAACGCTGACCCTGAGAGAGACGATACCCCGCTAAATGCCGGAGAGATGGGATCAGAACCCGAGTTCCCCTGCTACGCTGGAGAAGAAATAGAATCAGAACCCGAGTTCCCTCGCAACGATGGAGAAGAAATGGGATCAGAACCCGAGTTACGCAGGGACGATACAGGGGAAATGGGAACGGAAACAGAACTACCCCATAATTTAGATGGAGCAGAGATGGGAGCACAAGCTGAGTTATCTCAAGATGTGGGAGGGGACCAGGACTCAAAAACTGAGGTCTCCGTAACGTTGAGTATCGAAGATGAACAAAAATAAAACTAGCCCAGGCAAATAAGGATAGTCGTGGTCATTATGCCCGTAGTTTTAAACTTCCTACAAAATATCAACCAAAGTCGTCAAAGTAAAGTTGTTCCACCAAGATTCACTAAGAAGAACCAAGTAATCCAAATGAAAATGCAAAACAGATTTTTACTTGTATTATATATGGCTAAGTTTACTACAATATTTCTTATATTCGTCTCATTCATAAGACAAAATATGTTAGCTTACTATATTGTATAAGTACATTTGTCAAATCATCCAATTCAAATCTAATCTTATCCAAATCATATATACTATTTTGAAGTAATTAGCACAGAGTAAGTAAACAGTACTAGGTATATATCAATTTGTGCACACGAGTTACATGAGCAATCTTGCTTAGAGCAAGTGAGATAGCACGATACAAGAGCATGCTCACAGTAGACCGTATTTATTAACCCATACCACTTAAAATAAAGTTATTAAATTGAACTGGCCTGAGTCTGAGTAAAAGAGCGAAACCCAAAAAGCTAGTACAAAAATGAAGCTACTCTTAACGAAAACATATTCTTTGGACGCTTGCATTTATCTCTTTTTAACCGACCTCAAAAAAGGGGAGGTTAATGTGCGATTGTATGTTTTTTGTGTATGTTAGTAGATTTATTCCCCATTTAGGAGCGATTCTCAAAATTCTTTTTTGTTTAGTAGAGTATACTTCCGAGGTTCATTTGAATTTCAGCAAATTCGGTCAAGCAGTTTTTGAGTTACACTCCAAAAACATAATAGTGTTACGCCTAACTTGTCATCATCATCGACGATGACGATGTCAATGACAATCGATCCCGTAAGTAGCAAGGGTCACTTTTACCAATGGAACCGACTTCAATACCTAAAGAGTGAAATAACTTGTTGAAGTCAGTAATATGCTAGTTCAAAAGTAGGTACCTATTATCCGTAGTCCGTATTATTAGTAGGTTCAATTTTTTGGTATATATTTTTTTTGTTAAACAGATTTTCCGTGATCTTGCGTCATTATATATTATGATAATCATAATGCAGATATTTTATGCCGTGCCATATAAAGTAGTGTCGCAATTACCAAGATGGCTAGAAACTGATGCAGGCAGTGACTGGGACTGACCAGGTTTTACCAGCTTTTTAAAGCTATATCTTTGAAATAGTTGGTGTTAGTAGTGGTTTAGTACAAGAAATAAGTAACGAGACCCAGATCGAGTTCCAAGTGACTGTTGTGTCATTGGTAATAAGCCGGAACGCAAGAAACGTGTGCGGAAGAGGGTAGACCGTTTCGTCAGTTAATAACAATACCTACCCGCAGATACTTCAGTTTACTCGTGAACATGGCGCATGCAACTGTACCGAAATATCGAGAGCTCACAATAAATACAATACATGGTAAATATCCCGTTTCTAACGTTAATTCTTGCATTAGTGACCATGTCAGTTTTAAAACTTATAAGTGTCATGATATACTTAATTTCTATATAAAAGACTGGGCTTAGATTTCAACCTATGACTTCTGGATTCATATGCCAGCATTACCTACATATTGTAAAATAATCTTTCTTTGTTATTATCGTTTACGTAGTGATTTTAGATTACAATGCCATTCGGTTCACTTATTGGGCTATTGACATCCTAGGCCGTAGCACAAATAATTTGCGAAAACGTATTCGTATGATAAGCGTCAACGTGTCTCGCTTTGACTTACAAACTATGAGTTATCTGTGTCACAGTTGCTCTAGATAAATGACAGTTTGTACTGTTTCACGTGGACGACACGGTACATTACACTTACGCAGTTATTCGTGCTAGACCTACCTATCATGAATTGTTTTTCTTAGTTCATAATTGTAGTTTTTAATCATTTTATATTACTAGCTAGTGTTCAGTTTAGATATAATCAGATTTAGATATATGTCATGTCATTGCATGCGTTAAAGTAATTTTCTTAGGTAACCTTTAAACCCGTCTGCTTACTAGATTTGTACGAGTTATTTTTGGTAACTAGATTTTATATTATTTTGCTGCTTCAAAAGCATTACGATGATACAACACTTCTAAATGTATTTTTAAAATATTTTAAATACTACATATATTATTAAAGTTTTAACTATTTGCCGCAAGATGGACATGGAATTTTTTCTATGGAGTTATTATATAAAGAGAATATGTATAATGCATAAAGAATCTAATTCTTTGGCAAGAATAACAGCTATTTTTTTGTATGAATCATAATATTTCCATAAAGATCGGGACCCTTTAATTTTTTATTGCACATAAAACTATATCTGTTATTAAAATATTCTTGTTTGCACATAAAACTATATCTGCTATAAAAATATTCTTGTTTGCACATAAAACTATATCTGCTATAAAAATATTCTTGTTTGCACATAAAACTATATCTATTATTAAAATATTCTTGTTTGCACATAAAACTATATCTGTTATTAAAATATTCTTGTTTGCACATAAAACTATATCTGCTATAAAAATATTCTTGTTTGCACATAAAACTATATCTGTTATTAAAATATTCTTCTTTGCACATAAAACTATATTTGTTATTAAAATATTCTTGTTTGCAAATAAAACTATATTTGTTATTAAAATAATAAAATAGATGTACAAATGCGAGCTTTAACCCGTTTAACCTTAAAACTTTTAAAAAGTTTTCTCTAAGCAAACTTCGATAAAAGATAACTTTTATACAAGCTGTAGGTTTCTTGTACACGTTATTAACATGGATAATACTAAAGCTACATATATAAACCTCTTTTTGTATATCTATGTAACGTTCGATATAAGATTATTAAAAAAAATCATAAATGTGTGATCATTGTGAATGTTCAACCTTATTCTTTACCAACTATATTAAATGGAGATAACTCTATAGTAATAATGATAACCGTTTAACGGTATTGGTACTTACTTATACGAGTATTTAGAAACGTATATACCTACATAGAACATTAAATGGTATTTAAGTTATATAAAATATACTTTAAAATAGTAAACTTATCTTTTGTGTTTTGTTTTTAAATACTGCATGTATACTCATAGCTTTAGTTATCACTTTAGAAATCATTTTTGATGTGTGTCTTTGACGAGACGAGTAAATCGCTTACCAGCAGAGCTATTATGTATCTCAGTTGCTAACAAACGTTGAATGAAAAAATTGCGTCTCTATGTCACTTTTGTCAGCTCCAGTCAACAACATACTAACATTTTTGCTTACTGGAGTAGAAACTGACATAGAGCCGACATTTTTAAAATTTTAATCAACATTTGTGAGAAACTACGATACATTAGCCCTGCTGATTGTTTGCTCATATAATTTCAGGGCCGTTCAGGGTTTAAACTACAAAAGTAGTGTCCAAATCCTGCTTGGCAATACACAGCGCTCGTCACCCTGACATAAGGTGTTAAATCTCTTGCCCTGTAATTTCGCTGGAAACATTGCCCTTCAAACCGAAACACAGTGATGTGTGCACACTACTGGCGGGCTTTGCAAAGGTCTTAACCACTACAAAAATATGATTTAAACTGTATGTGCTTATATTTAGAATACTTTTCAGTTTAGCAGCATTCTATTTATCAGATATTTTTCTGTGTAGTAGAAATATGTTATTAAAAATATACTATAAGTGAACCAATAACAGATCAACCTGATATTCTTTCCAATTTGAGGCTATCAAGAGTGCGGTCCGCGCTATTAGTGCTAAATTATGTGAGCGGGCAAATGCTTAGACCTTAGAGCATCCGTTCTGAATCATCTAACTAAGGGTTAAGCTAACGTGAAGTCATAAATGACGTCACTTTCGGACTCACGTGCTCTTGCATGAAATCTAAAGGCATATGGTACCGTACGATCCAACCTCACCCAATGCCATTCACTTGGATAGATAGCAGTCTATTGTGTAGACGCGATATTGTAACCGCGTTAATACTCAGATCTGGACACATTCCATGCAATAAATTTTCATATTTGATGCGAAAAACTACTTCCCCTAACTGTATGACTTGTGATGTTATCGATGATGTGTATCATATTTTGATGGAATGTGTCCAGAACTAAGCAGAAAGGACTAATTCTAGTTTGAATTCATCGTTAGTTGGCAGCTGTAATAGTATACTATCAGACCCATTATCTGAAGATGCCAGAAAACTTTATTTGTTAGTAAGTAAGAGAACAATTAGTTATTAGTTTATCATTACTTTGTTGGGATAACCATGGCGGCATAATCGCATCAGCGACAAAGCCCTTTAATTAAGAATAAAAAAAAAAAATGAAATCATCGTGAGCGTCGTGGGCTTTATCCAAAATGTGACATTTTCCTATGTCAGGCAGATCAAATTTGCTTGCTTTGGTGATAGTCCGATTTCATTAGCACCATAAATAAATCAGACAAAGTATATCTAAGAATTAGCACGATAACAGCGCTGTGAGTGACGAAATCGTGCTTTTTAATATCGAACCAGCAGAGACAAACGTCAGCAGTTCAGCACTGTAAGCATTGGAAGCGAACAATGGATCGTGGCACAGTACAAGCAAACTAATTACCTAACACGTTTAGATGCAACATGTGCAACCAGTGTCTGCCGCTCCATAAAGTGCAGGCCACACCGCCAGCTAGCGATCGAGCCGGCCGAGCATTCTTTCACATATTTTCAACTTAGTAGCATGGACATCTTTACTTTACATCTACCAAGATAATTTGATATCACGTTTTTACTAAATCGCAAATAGGTACATCTTATCCAATTGTTAGTATAATTTATATATTTATAGGTATCCTGCAAGTCGGAAGTAGGTTACTTCAGTTTGTACACAGCCAATATATACAAATGTGGAGACTTAGGAGTTTTATAGGTTTTAGCTATAAAGTACCACAAAAATAACTCGCAGATAGAAGTAGACACCTACCTATGGCTACGTTCCGGGAAGCGCCGTCAACGCTCACAACTGTCGCGCCCCGGTTTAGCGTTCCGGTTAGAATGAATGCATGCAATGTTCAACCCAAGCGGAACGGTTACGCGGTCACGAAAAGCGCGGCAACTTTTCTGTCAAAAATCGATAGAATCCTATACATTTGATGCTTGACAGTGACAGCTCGTAAACGACCGCGAAAACCCATCTACGATCTGCGAGCGTTGTGAGCGTTTTCGGTGACGCTATCGATCATCATCGATTTCGCTCACGATGACCGTGGGCTTTTAAGGGAATGGGTGTGCGAACGCCGCGAGTGATTTCGTGAGCGAGTCCTTCCCGGAACGTAGCCTATATGTTATCCCAGAATCTCAAAAATCTTATTAAATTCATAACTATCTGTTTAGCTGTTTCGGCCAGAGCATTTAATCGGTCGTCTTCACAATATAAGTAGATAGTTATCAATAACATGTTGCTGATTACATTTAACAAGTACAACTTCTTTATTATACTGTCTGTACATTAAATTACCTTAATTACGCATCATCATTAGTCTCTGCTTAACTCGATCCAGAGTTGTACCTACATCCAACAGTGTTTTTTAGTGTCTGCTATTTTTATAATGGTTCATCAAAGTGATTCCCGCTTGCCTGACGGAGAGCGAAGATGGAATCAAGAAGCGATGACCATTAGTGCAGCCGTAAGCTGCACTTATCGTCACCCCTATGATGACCCGAGAGATGCTTTTTCACGCCCCGCTTGAAAGACCCAGGGTCATAGCCGCCAAGGTGGACTGACGACCTGATAAAGTTGGCAGGACGACGTTGGATGCAGCCCGCTTTCAAACCGGTCCTTTTGGAAATTTGTGGGGGAGGCGTATGTTCAGCAGTGGACGTCCCACGGCTGAGATGATGATGATGATGATGATAACACATAGGCAACTTTCATCATCATCATCATGAACCATCGCCACGGAGTTGAAACCGCGGGGCGCACCTAGTAGATATGTTGTTATAACTGTACCTACTTTCACAATGAAATTGAATTTCGCTTTTTTAGGAAGATACACATTTCTCAGGGACATTTTAGTTCAACCCACTTTAGTAACGCATATAATAAAATAGAAATATATGTGAAAGAAAGAAGTCACTTATTGTCGCGCATTAAGTGCATATTGTAAATATAGGTTTGTTACTTGTAAGTACCACAGGATTTAGCATCCTAGACCCAGGTTTAGTGGAAGGTAGGTAATAAATTAGGCAGGTAAGATATGTCTTCAATAAAACACATTAGACTATATGCTGACAGATTTTAATCTACTACGTGTGACAATACTTTATAGATACCTACGCAGGTGTTTTCTAAATCTATTTTGTGTGTCTACAACATTGATAATATATTGCGTATTAAAAAACAACATGACAATAGCAAATTATATTAAAGTAGAACCTTCTTACATTACAAATAAGATGGAATTACTTAACAGTTTATGTAATTGTGACCAATTAAAAAAATTGAGGTAGGAATCTACTGAATTGTTGTGATGCACATTAAAGCGCATATCTTATTACAAAATTTTCATAAATAGTTATTACTTACCTATAACAATAGGTTATACATACCTACCTAAATTACAAAAAACGGGATTATTAGCACCCAAGTGGGTATGCGGTACTTTTGGTCTCCAATGTTAAAATCGACGTATAATCGTTACAATGTCAGTCCTTTTACTTAGACCTTTACCATACAACTACCCCGTCAACTTCTTTCGCTATACCGGGATAGCACGAGACTTTTAGAGAATAATGTCAGATCGTAATAGCATGCTATTACGATTTTTCAAGTGCTTTTTGTAGCTCTACGTTGTTCTAGCTATACCGGGATAGCACGAGACTTTTAGAGAAGAATGTCAGATCATAATAGCATGCTATTACGATTTTTGAAGTGCTTTTTGTAGCTCTACGTTGTTCTAGCTGTACCGGAATAGCTCGAGACTTTTAGAGAAGAATGTCAGATCGTAATAGCATGCTATTACGTTTTTGAAGTGCTTTTTGTAGCTCTACGTTGTTCTAACTGTACCGGAATAGCTCGAGACTTTTAGAGAAGAATGTCAGATCGTAATAGCATGCTATTACGATTTTTAAAGTGCTTTTTGTAGCTCTACGTCGTTCTAGCTATACCGGAATAGCTCGAGACTTTTAGAGAAGAATGTCAGATCGTAATAGCATGCTATTACGATTTTTAAAGTGCTTTTTGTAGCTCTACGTTGTTCTAGCTATACCGGAATAGCACGAGACTTTTAGAGAAGAATTTCAGATCGTAATAGCATGCTATTACGTTTTTTCAAGTGCTTTTTGAAGCTCTAGATGACGTTGGAAAGCTGGGGGACTATAACTAAAATAAACTGTTTCCAGACAGTTGAGAACTTCTTTTCCGACCCGAGTTTTAAAGACCCAACTAGGTTATGGGTCTTTAAAACTCTGCTCTATCTTTAAATAGCTTAAGAAGTTGATGAAGTAGGTAGCTACTGAGATACAGGTAGCATAAGCAAAGCAGATCATCGGAGTATTGGTTTTGTGCTCAATGCATTGTTATAATACCATAGGTATACTAAACAGTTGGTAAAACATAGCAGTATTTCTATCGTACTTTGCTCAGTACTGCTCTATGCTACCCTTAAGTATACATAGACTTAGACTTCCTAACGGCTGATTCCATGTGTGTTGACTGCAAATAAGCTCGATTACATATTTCTGAATTGTTAACAAAATTTACGAGTAGTTAGTGACCCTGAGTTTTGAATATTATGAAACTTTTGAACTGACTATAGGGTCTACCGACATTAATTATTTATTAATTATAATTATAAAATTGATTAATGCATTCGTTGCCATTCTGGTTCTTCCAATTCCAATTACTTATATCAAATAAAATGATGATTAATTTGCGTTTTTGTATTCCTTTGCTGGGGTTTGTAGCGGAGGAAAATATTTACTTACCGTACGGTTTAAGGTGACAAAATAGTAAAACGTTTATTCACTCGCATATCCTCACTAGGACTCCCAGTCGCTAGAAGGCTGTCTACTGAAAACTGAAGTGGATGCAGGTGAATGGATGGCATGGTAAAATGCAATAGTAAAGGATACTATTATTAAGGAATTAACTTATGTAACGCGAATTCGCAAACGCGAATCTAGTACGCTTGATATTAAATAAGTATGTCTATTGATATTAATTGACCGAGTTTTTAACAAGTCCACAAAATGTACAATGGGTACAAAATGTCAAAGTACCCAAACTGTAAGATGGCCTTTTATGCAACTCTCCGGTCTGATCAGTACCACTAGAATCACAGTCAGCCTTGAGGTTGAAGTTTACACATTAGAAATTAATCCACTGGGTTTAAACAGCTGTCTAAAGGTATCAGATTGTTATTTTTATAGCAAAAACGCAAATTAACCATAGGCTGGTTGCTGGATGGGTCATGACAATTCTTAATTATCTGTTGGTCTCACTGC
The DNA here is from genome assembly GCA_917880725.1 of Selenia dentaria. NCBI lineage: Eukaryota > Metazoa > Arthropoda > Insecta > Lepidoptera > Geometridae > Selenia > Selenia dentaria. The sequence continues at coordinate 38,191,516 of OU862876.1, forward strand.
CTACTTTTAACCTACGTACAGATTGGCTTCGCCAGTCCACTACATAGGTAATGTATTTTTTTTTACCATCTCATGGCTATTGGAACCAGCCGATATTACATCTATACCCGATATCGAGGTATGTAGACCAGAGTGATGTGCCTTATTTTTATAACTTCAATCCAAGTTGCAAAATGTGATCAACTTTGATAAAAGGTGAAAAATATCAAATATTTGATCGAAGGTGATCAAACCACCAGGCTCTCCGTAATGAGGTAGGGATCAACCATGGCTTGATGTAATATTTTATTTAGCACACGTTCATAGCACGTATTAATATTGTCTAGCACCCGATCTACATACCATGATATCTCCTTACATACATTATTGTCAATCTTAAATCCTAAGCCCTGTATTCAAGCATATTTAGCACGTTTTAGTTTATATAGGCAGGAATTACCTATAGGCACCCATGGCTAACCAGCACCTTTGACTTGCTTACACAATTCTTTGGACAAAGTTTACCTAAATCCTTCGACCAAAATAAATTACTTTGGTCGAAGCTTTCTTTGGACAATATTTACCTAAACCCTTCGACCAAAATATATTATTTTGGTCGAAGCCTAAACCATGCGTACAATCTGGATGTAGCTAATTAATTAACATATTTCTTATGGTAAACAAAATATACACATAACCTAAAAACGTACCTAAACAATACTTGGGATTTATACCCATCTCTTTTTATATTAATCAACATACGTAAATGCATCGACATTGAGAAAGTTATCGTAGCTACATAAAAAAATTACAATGCAGGATTTTTTTACCGCATACGTCAAATTAATGTATGGATACCTACATTTAAGGATAAATGAATGAGGCAAGAAGGTTATGATAAACTTATTAATTAGGTAATTAATAATTAATTAATTTCAATTAAGCTAAAATTATACTGATTGAATTAAGTAATTTTTTTATCATGATCGGTGATAGTAAGTTATAAGAGAATACATGGTGTGCCACTTATAAAATTAAGTAAACTGCATAATGTCGGACCTATTTTGGACAACAATTCATCTAATTTGCAAACTGTGCCTACAATTTAACAGGAAAGCTACAAGTTAAAGGAACCTTCAATGAGGTCTCTCTGCTTGAGTTTCTTTAAAATTTCGGATCGATTTCGGAATGTGATTAACTAACATTCATAATAGTATGCAAGTAGGTTTTGTTACAAAAGCTTTATCTACTCTTATTCCTATCCATCACAACACAGATGCCCTAACGCACTACCTACACAAAGAGATAAAAATAGAGTTATTCTAAGTTCCTACATAAACATTAAGATTGTTAAAAGTCAGTACTATTATAAATACCGTTTGAGCTTATAATCTAATACAATCATTCACATTATTGATCATTGAATCACAATCACAATAATTGAATGTTTGATGAGTTTCAAAAGAATCCATATCATATAACCTCAATGATGACAATTTTTACTAAAACCCTACAATAATTGAAAGTTAAATGAATCGCATATTGATGTCGCCTTATGAAAGGCGAACAAATATTATCAAGGATACATATACTACTGATACTATCGAATTTACTATTTTTTGTATCAGAGCAATGTAAGCAGGTCTTTTACCTCAGACAAAATAAAAAAGTCAAGACAGAATGTTGTGAACAGAGAAGCGAGGCCGGGTAAAACTACGCCTCGGCGTGTCCATACATATTTACATACAAAATCTACAACAAAACTACGCCTTGGCTCGTCAGTCGAACTATTGCGACGCGTGGAAGCAACACGTAAAGTTTTAATTATCATTTAGTTTAAATTTATTAATTATTGATAAATTTTTAATAACTTACATTTAATTTGAATTACCACGACAGTACCGAGTCATGGTAATTCAAACATGTAGTTTAGACAACCGGCCTCACTTCTCTGTTCACAACATTCTGTCTTGACTTTTTTATTTTGTCTAAGTCTTTTACATATTTTTTATTAACGCGTTGCTAGTAGCCATGACATCTAGTGGACGGGATGTCACATTTATTAGACAAACCCCATGTAGTAGAGCTACAGATAAAGTTATACACGGTAAATATCCCGTTAATAATCATATAACTTTAGTGAACAACCGTGATAGTTTAAAACAGTGAGCTACAGATAATTTTGATCCTGCAACTGATTTGAGTAAGTGCCATTCAAAAACAATAATTTGGTTTCAATTATTTTTCACTTCGTGTAGTCCGTGAATTCGATGTCGTCAGTGATATTCAAAAATCGCGCCCCAAATAGAAACAGATAAATACAATATACTATACTCAGAATTTACTAAAATACTCTGAGCATATCATTACAGATAGTAAGCTCTAAGTAGATAGTTACTTGTAGGCCTTGTATATGCCGGTACCTACGAGCCAATATAAGTATACCTACATACTAAGTAAGTACATATGCTTACGGTTATTTTATATCAAGTGTAAAGGGCAGGTATTCAATTTATTCGACGAATGAATTAAAAAAAAGTAATTACAAATGTTATAGTTACATAAGTATAGGTTATACCTAACTAAAATAAAAATATAAAATAAGTAGATAGGTATGCAGCATAACATAAAATCTATACGAATATTTTTAAAACACTATATGTAACTTACATTATTTTAGGTGGGCTTGAATTATTAAACAATAAACGCACATAACTACATAATGTTCGAAGATTGATAATACTAAGTATTTTTATGAATTCAATTCAATTATAATCATAATATAAAAAATAAAATATGCTCGTTTCACACGCAGGTATAACAATTTGGAAGAGCAATCGCGTTCAAATATAGGGCAAAATTATAGGAGGGCAGAGCGCGAGTGACAGCATTGGAGCGTCAATGAAGACAACGGCAATGTTTCCGCCACGTGTAAGTATATAAGCAGAACGCGCGCGTGCACGCACTGTCATGCTCTTTCACAGAAAATTTAACATAAGTAATAATGTGAATATAAACATAAAACATATCTGAGTACCTACTTAATAAATTATTCCTAATTGAGCACGTGTATATTAAATAATATCATGCATTAATGCTGTTCCTTGTTTCAGGAGATCAGCTAACAATATTTTAAATTGCCTCCAGGGTTAATTAGTACTAACAGTTACGCCTGAAGGACTGTCATTAAATACATTACAAAATACAAATTCTTAAACTTATTTCGGTTACATTTTTTCCTAGTATCACCAAAATTTTCAATTTTTACGCTGCTCTCGGGATTTACTAACGTGCCGTCCATACATCCGGCTCAATGGACATTCATTATGACGTATGCAAAAACGCATTTTTGAATGACAGAGGTCTGTTATTTCGATCTCATTGTCACTTAAGTCGTAAGTTTCCTACTGACGTGCTAAAGCCCACGTAGCATCCTTTGAAGTGTCATGTACATTTTCCGTCTTAGGCATTTCTATCAGAGTATTGAGGTTATTTCCATCAAAGGTGTTATATGACTACCTACTGAACTGCGCCTTGAACTGCCCCAACAAGTTGCGTATATGCGGATGGTACTGAATGTATCTCCTAGGGCAGGTCATCTGTCGTCGTCGGTAACAACGGTTGACGGTAGTAACGGTTATTACTATTATTATATTTATTTCAATTGTGTCACGGATTTCACCCGGTCCTTTACAAAGCCGTAAGTGGGGCTATAACCAACACTTAGAGGCATGTTATTAGTTAGGCCACTTTTGTATGCTGTTATAAAGCATACAAAAGTGTATAAAAACAGAATTTAGATGACGGTGACATGGATCTATTACAAAAATGGGTAAAATGACAAGGCTATTGTTATGAAGTTATAAGTGATATGGCAGATAGGCGGCTACGGCACATGCCAACTTCAGTCTCCTCTTATTATTTTTAAAAATCTTTGATTGTATCTTCCGTAGCCTCTGAACGAGATTGTTCAATGATAACTTCGATCTTGTTCAGTTCACTAAGATCTGTGGGTGTTAGTTGGCCAGAAGATGTTTCTGGCTTAAGAGTAGTCGTGACTTGCTCGTCGTCATCACAATCAAAGTATTCTATTTTGTCCAAGTCCATGTGCATGTAAATCTTCAGGCTTTGGTAGTTTTCTACGTTGGTATCATTTTTTTGGGTTTTCTCGGCTTTTGGCGCACCTTTGTGTGTAACGGGTAGCGTCATTTCCCCGTGGATGATGACAGAATGCTCCTGCGCCGTATTTCTAGCGGCGCCTGCTGTGTGTCAAGCACCATCTCTGCAAAAACAATATGTTTGTTCAGAACATGTATGCGTGTCGATAAAAAGCGTATGCCTTTCAAGATTTATATGCCTAAAGTAGATTAGCGAACAAAGGAGTGATTAAGTATATTCAAGGGTAAGATTAATAATAGTTTAATAAAATCACTAGCTTGTAATGGAAAGGCGTGATCCCTATAAATAAAAAAAAAGTAGTAACTAGTTTTAGTTTTTTTTAATCTTACTAAAAATTTCTTAGTACCTACTCTGCATACATAAATAATTAAAAGGTAATTAAGTTCGTGCCAGTAATGAGATAATTAGGAAAAAACACTTTTGTTTGCATATTCTTACTGTGTTTTTGTAGTGTGTGTAGTTTTATGACCTAAAACATTATTTTCTAAATCTTTTGTCTGTCTGCCTGACCATTTGTTTGCGCATCATACGAGTATTTATACTCGTATTATACATGACTACTGGATAGATCTTGATACAATTTACTAAAATATATTCACTGAAGTCCTGCGGTGCTATAGGTTTTCAGTTATTTTGAAATGAACTATGAAACTTTCCTACGTACTTAGCACTAGATCCAGCAAGCGAGTTCACACAGGGATATCCTTGATTAGTATAGCATAGTGCGTCATTGTGTAGATTATACAGATAGAGTAAGTGTATAATTATTAATCAAAAAGTTAATAAAGATACATTTTTAGGCGTACAATAATTGTTAGTGAATTTAAGATTCGCAAAATACCTGTTTTGGAAAACCTTAAATAGGTACAACTAGCTTTATCAATTTTACTCGTCGACACCATAGAATAAATGTCTGTTTGTAACATACAGCCGTGCGATTCTGTAATGATTCGTCGATGAGCTCACCGATGTCAAATACTTTGTGAGATATCGCCCTTGTACATAAGGTTGCTTTTCCAACGTTTCTTGTCATCTCTTCATTTTTTCACTGATTTTATCAAAGATGCAACGATGTTTGCTCTTAGAGAATCGCACGGCTGTACACGGCTGTTACATTTTAGCTTGATGATGTATCTACTAGTTATATTTTATAATACCTACTACAATAATTACAATATTAAGTCAAACTTGAAAATTTGTGCTCTTGAAGGTCAAAGATGACATCCCTGGATGAATGGCACGGGATGCCAACTTTTGACTTCTAGCCAATAATAAAACGTGACTATAACGATTCGTAACGATGACGTGTTGGGTCTAGACTCTAGCTAGACAAGCACTAATTTATAAGCAAGTCTGCTGCCGTGCGATTCTCTAAGATCAAATATCGTTGCCTCTTTGACAACATCCGTGAAACAAATGACGAGATGACAAGAACGTTGGAAAAAAAACCTTATGTACAAGGGCGATATCTCATAAAGTATTTGACATCCATGAGCTCGTCGACGAGCGCATCGACGAATCGTTAGAGAATCGCACGGCTGATAAGCAGAGAAAGTCTAATAGATATCAGTGATGTAAACAGCCGGAGGAGTCGATGCTTGACCCTAAAGTAAAGTGTTTGAGTGACGCTTTCAGATTCGAACTCTTGAGGGTTCGCTGACGAGCAGGAAAATGTCAGCTACATCTACATATCAGTGATCGAAGCGGCCGGTCGTCGAAGTTTGACTGTATAATTAAACGTCAAACATATCAAGTATATCTCCGTGCCACATGCCGATTTATAGTAAACTTTTAGTTATTTATTCATCAGATATAGTTCATATAGTGTTCGCGTGTGTTTTTTATTGTTTGTGCTTTTGATAGTCTGTTGATAAGCAGAGAAGTCACGTGGATCTTAAAGATAGGAACTTTAGTTTTGACATATTAACTTAAGTATTATTCTAGGTCTAAGTATCTAAGGGTCTGCCGGTGTTTTAGAAATACGAGTACATTATCGTTGTAGATGTAGTTTTATGCCGATGGCCGTGCAAGTGATCTCTTTCAATTATCTTTTAAGATAATATTCTCATATTTATATATCGGGACATAGTTCTTTTTGCATTCAGTTTACTATAATTAAGGTCAATCTTAAATAAATATGTAGGTACCTAATAAAATAATAAATATCTATGTATAGCAACTTGCAGTGTAGGTATGTTATATACCTATATAAAATCAGGACTACTATGTGTATTAACTTTTCTAATTTTTAGATATGGAAGGTACTTTTGATTTTTGGTGCGGTCCTTAAACTTTAATTGGTACTAAACAGGTTGGTTTGATTATCTATTGGTAATCCATATCAACAGAATGTGCGCGTGTTACTGTGTAGCTACCTATGTATGTGTGTGTGAAAATGTGTGCGTTGGATGTTTCCTCGGGTTTTGTATGTTTTTATGCCAATGAGTGTGTCCATGCCTCGCGCAATTAGGGGAAACTTTGGAGGAGGTACAATATTATAAGATTAATAAATAGCATATATAAATGTTATACACAACACTTACGTGATGTTCGTCTCGGCATCGAAACGGATTGTCGAGAGGTTGTCGAGGACATCAGGATCGCTATACAAGGCACGGATACTGCAAACATATAATAGGTTTACATGTCGCGTTCACGTGTAATGAAACGCTCGTAGCGGAGCTTGACTTGGCGATCTTAACCGACCAACAAGTTAGGCTACGCTTGTTGCGGTCCGGAGTTTGATGTGTGACCGCTATTTGCATTATTCAACTGAGCACTTCCGGTGCTTCAAAGGGCACGTTAAGCCGTCGGTCCCGGTTGTTTGTCTTAGGACAGCAGTCATTAGGAGGCTACGTCGAAGTCCCGAAAACTTCGACATGAGTTGGCTACTGGATTATGGCCTAATTCCTCTTTGAAAGGAAGGCTTGAGTCCCAGTAGTGGGAACATAATGTGCTGATTATGTATGTTCACGTGCTATGCACGCGCTTAATCATCGCATACGTACATAGAAATCATGTTAGAGTGCGTGCGTATTCTTGATGTCCAAACAGTAATCAATTCGTTACGTATGTAATATTGAAAATACAAAATTATCTACGTCAGTTAATGGTTTCTTTATCTGTTATTTGCATCTCGCGCATAATTTTTTTAATTACTCGGGGAAAGTAATTAAAAATAAATTAATGAATCGTGGAAAGGTTTGCATTGAAAGCGCGGTTGGAGCATAGTTAATGGGCTGGGCACCTGCAACAGAACACTTAACTAGTTCCAAACTGTAACATTGTTCTTTACTTTCAGCAGGTGCACAATTCAAACAAGATCATTGTTACATTAAATTATTTGAAAAAAACCTGCTAAGTGCGAGGTGTACTTGGAGGTTACACACCGAGGGCAGACATTAAGAAAGCATCTAAAGTTATTACTCTATTAAAAACACAATCTAGGTTAATAGGGCAAACTTAACTTTGCCGTTTTTTGACAAAGTATTTTAAAATTTATTTTGGACTTTGTTGCTGAGCGACCACATCGTCCCATAAATAAAACAGAACAATAAATACAAAACCATAAAGAATCAGTCAGCAAAAAAAATATTGGCAATGTTAAGTTTGTGTAAGCACCAACTGCAAATAATAAGTTTGTAATAGTAAATTCGCTTTTTTGTTATTAAACTTCATATTTACGGATTTCAGATGTTTTCCTTTACATGTGCTGTGAGCACATTGTTTCTTGCCAAATTTCATGACTTTAGGCGAACGGGGAGTATATAACTATAGGATTTGAGTCGGAGTCTCAATAACGTACAGCAAATAATAGGCGACCAAATAATGTACAGGCTGAAGCTGAGTCTAATGGAATGGCTTAAAATTTTCATGATGTGCAATAAAGGTTGTGCATTATTTTGCTACGTTTTATCAACACAGGCTGATGTTGCTCGGGCTCTTGTATATCCATTACATGTACCTACATATACGAACTATCAGGGTGTGCATTATTGGCCGTGAAATACGGGTCGAATACTTTTTGTACATGGCGATAATGTACAACCAACAATCCATGTACATCACAGACTAAATAGAAATAACACAGTCAAGAGCTCGTTTGCACGTGTCCAGAGATACATTTTGCAGTATTAACAATTTACAGTCCACTGTTCAGTGTTATCGCTCAGAGCGATCTCTTCCAGACAACTATGTGTCTAGAAGATATCACTCTGAGCAATAAGACCGCCCATTATGACACTTAATTTTAAGTGTTTGATTGTTGAGTAATGCTTTCCTATTATATTATCTTATTTGTTTGGTTGGTATACTTTATAATGTGGTGTTGCAATAAAAAGTTTAGCTATCTATCTATAAATCATAATTCAGGTGCTCCGCTAACCGCTTCGCGGCACGCTCGCTCCGCTCGCTCGGCTCGCACGTTGTGTGGTCACCATTACACCTAACGTTCCTCCTTGCTTTGCTCATCCTCGCACTTACTGTGACTTTCATTCACTCTCCAACTCGCCTACACAAGGGAGTCATCAGGAGTCTGGTAAAATTCGTAACAGCTGTAAAAATTGCTGTATGAGCTCTATGACTTCTACCGTTATAATTTGTAAGTGTATAAAATTATAATCAAGCTTTACCATAAACCTTATGAATAGTTCTTGATCTCAATTTATTACAATGTTTTTTTAAATAGTTAGGTATTATTAAAGTGAGGTGGTGAATGGTTATGTGAAATTTAATGGGCTAGATTTTTATGCTTTACTTCTTTTACATAATCAGTCCCCACTGCTGGGACTTGACCCTTTCTCTCAGTGACAGGAATTGGGCCACATAATCTACCACGCAGACCCAGTGCGGCTTGGTGAATAGGTTAGTGGCCAACCCGTGTCTAAGCTTTCAGGCGTCTGAAGGCCTCTGCCTCGACATAGCCTAACAACTGTTGTACTTAACAAATAACCGGGACCGACGACAAAACGTGCCCTCCGACGCACGGAAGCGCTCAGTTGAATAATGCCACTAGCGGTCACCTATCCAACTCCTGGTTGCATCAAGCGTTGATTGGTAAAGATCGCCAAGTCAAGCTCCTTGGAGAGCTTCAACATATGTTTGATGAGATCTTTAGCCATGGTGGTGCATATGAAATAAAATGTAAAATGGTGCAAATGGTACATACTACATTTTTGTGTCAAAGTTCAGTATAGGTAGTTGTTACCTGTTAAGTTTTATAAAATTAGAAACTGACTACCAATGTACTAAACACTAGTACTGACTGATTGATTGGTGAATGACTGATGAAGACTCATTGGTAGTTAAGTCCGAAACCTTTTTACAACTTCACAAGCGATCAACAGCTTTTAATTATGAAGTCATACGGGCTCTGAACCACAGCGATGGTATCTAAAGTGAATTGAACAGTTTGGTTCTCGTTAACCAATAACTTCCCTTGCAATGCAACTCTATAACTCGTAGACTCGCCATTCACTGCACCTGGCCAATAATACAATAGATTTCGCAGAAACCATACTCCTTTTCCAGTAACTGCGACATGTGTTAAACCTAAATAGTCAGCTATAGTTTGTAAACTAGTGCTTTAAATTGGGCCGCATTTTGGTCGCCATACTAATACAGACGTGTGTCGTGTACTAGAAGGATTCGAACATCACTTCTGTATTATTTTAGGAAACAATAATTTTAAATTATATGTTAAGGGGATTGCATAGCTAGTACTTATGCAAACTAAAATAAATAACTCTTTTCTACCTCTTAACATTGTCAGATTTCAGTTTTTAAATTCCGAAAAAAAATATTTACGTTGAAATACTGAAAAAAACACATTAGATGAAAAAAAATCTGCAGGCCTAGCACGCGGCGGAGAGTAATAGTCTTTCCACAGTTTTTATCCACCTGTCTATGGAAATAATTGTCTACTCCACCTTACAGAGCACGGCAACCGGGGAAAGAGATAAAATGTTTCCTTTTGACGTTGCTCGTAGACAGTATCTCTCGCTACTCCCGCTATAGAGCACGGACTTTTCGAAACGTGGATAGATCCGATCCGATTGTCTCCGATTGACATAACACGGAGAAAAGTTGTCACCTTCCTTGAAGATGGTAGATACAAGTTTATTTTCATCCAAAAAATTTCTCGCGCGTATTATCATAACATTTTGTAGCGGGCAATGGAAACAATGGAAAGAAAATTACACCGGAGGAATATCCGAGATGTCACAACCCCTTCGATTATCCAGATAATTAATTCAGGCACATATTTCGGGTCAACAAAGAAATGGCGCTGTGATGCAGCCATGAAACCATACGAATGTTTTTCCGGTGAATATCAAGGTTGTTATTGTATTACTTTCCTGACTACATTCTGTGAAATACCTAAGTTAAATAATTATTACTTATTTGTTTTTATTCTACAATAGGTCCCAATTTCATACGCATAGTGAGTCTTACGAAATAAGATACTACGTATGGATAGCATGTACGCTACTCAGAGACTTTTGTTACATTTGCTTTATATGGCACTTAAGAAGTAGATTCCATAGAGAACGCTACTCCCGCCGTCTACCACGTGGATAAACGTTGTAAAATTGATAAACTCTGGCGTTGCCGAGCTCGCAAGGGCGATAAAATGACATGGTGGAAAAGATTTCTTTCCTCTCCACGGGGATAAATAGCCCACTGCCCGTGCTAGCCCTGCTGACAATGTTAAGAGAGGGAAAAGAGTTATTTCTTTTAGTATGGACGCGCTATGCAATCCCATGACGACGATTGTACTTACACTGAGTCAGCGTCCATTTCATTGTCAATGTCGGACGCTAGGTTGATGTCTTTAAAACCACATTCAACCAATTCCAAGGGCCGGAAGGTGGATCCGCCTTCTAAAGAGCGGCTGCGTTCAACAAGAAATAACTTATTAAATATTATATTAGAATGACTAGTTTTCTTCCTAATAATGCGTATAAATGAATGTGATGAAAATGCGTGTTAAGGTCAAAATAGATGTAGATTTTTTATTTCATGTACCTATCATTGCACTTTACGCCATTACTGTGAATCGTATGATTTTGAAGACATAATCTTGCAGTATGTTCATTGTGTTTTTTTTTTAATATTTATACTACGTCGGCGGCTTGTTATCGCATTATTTATCTTACTAATCCTACTTCCTAACCTACTTCCTATCCTACTAATATTATAAACGCGAACGTTTGTGAGTATGGATGTATGGATGTGTGGATCTTTGTTACTCAATAACGCACAAACAGCTGGGGCAATTTTGTTGAAATTTGGTATGGAGGTAGATGAGGCATTGGTTTAACATATAGGATACTTTTCATCATTATCATCACCCATCACCAAGCAGGTGAAAAAGTGTAATATGCTTTGGCACAGCATAGACAAAACAATAAGATCTCCGCGTACGTCATCGCAATAATGACAGTTCTGTCAAAGTTTGTGTCAGTTTCTGATCGCTTAGTCAAAAGCCAAGTCAATTTGACAGCTCGATACACTAGACGTGTTCGGCGACCGTCAAGGGTGATGAAATGTAATGATTTTTTTTTCCATGGTGATTAATTTTATTTTATTATTATTGTTTACCGATTGATATACTACGTTTTTAAATGTACTCAAATAATACTATTATAACAATTGCGTTTGACCATGTACATATTTTTTGACATTTTTGATATAAGCCCTTGGAGAAATAATAAGCTACTCGAAGTACTAATCCTGCGCAGACGTAGTCGCGGGCACCAGCTAGTACCCGATATTTATGGATAATACCCTGTCATTAACCTTCTAAAGTTAGTCAGTCTAAAACCAACCTGTGTAAACTTGTGAGCACATTTCGGAAAGTAACACGTGAAAAATCGCTATAAATGGTAATAAAACAATAGAGCCCCAGAAATTGTAGAGAAATCAGTGTGGGTATTAGTCATAAAAAACACGTGGAATCACGATTCCGTGTAGTCGCAGCATACAAATCAACCTTTTAGTCTTATGCTCAGGCCACACCAGCGGAAAACGTAGCCTTAGAAAATAATTTTAATAACATTTGTTATAATTCAAATTATAATAATAAATAATTTTTATACCCTATAATTATTGCGAGAAATTGAGTGGCCACATTTATATCCGTCAACGCCCAGCGATAAAATTATTGACAGTTACGATAATGTCCCTTCCTTGCATAAATTTCAAGATAGACGTTGATGCTGATATACTGTATTTAATGAGAGTACATTTTTATTATATGAATACACTAGCTGAGCCCTGTTTCACCTACGTGGTGATGGATGACGATGATGATAATCCAGTGCCTCGTCTCTCTACCTGCCAAATAAATATTAAAAATATATTATAATATTAGTAGGATTATATCATAGCCGAATATAAAAAAAAACACTGACATGTCTCCATTTGAAGAATTTCTAGAAACTCTATGACTTTTTCTTCGTCCACTCCATAATTGGCTCTATACAAATACGTATGATGATAAACAAGTGTGTCGCAATAATTCTCGCGTTAAACCTCTTTGATGCGCCAAATAATACCCGAGATATCGAAATTCCAAAGAATTCCTACTTACTACCATTAATATCAACTGCGATGCAGTAGGAATACTGGCGCGGACACGTCCATTTTTTTTTCGAACGGGCTAATGCTGTTTGCCTCTACCGGCATTTACAGCGTCACCGGACGGCGAACTCGTCTACCAAGCGTAGTTCTATATATACTTAATTGAAACCCTCTATGTATGGGGGAGACCGAAGCACAATAGTGAACTTATGCAGCTGATGATTTGATGGTATGTTAAAATCATATGTGACGAAATAATTGTGTGTGTTTTTGATGAAAATGAAAATTAAGTGTGATAAACATGTCCTAATCACTACACATGCTTGTGGCTGAATTCCATGAAAGTAAATCGTAAATAACAGGTGGTTGACTACAATGCTGAATGATAATAACTCACCATCGTCGTCTTTCAGCGCTTCGTAATTTTGCCTGTCTCAGGCGACGCTGATCGTTACGCATGGTCTGCCAGTCTAGGAAATATTTCGTAACAATAAGCCGAACCTAAAAGAAAGAAGAAAATCTATGACTAAAACGTGCAGAAAGGGAAGCCCAAGGGCAAATTGTCTATTTCAATGGGCGCTTCTTCCGTTCTGATAACAATCACCAGTCATTCCCTGCTGCACTACCAAGCTGCACTATCGTTAGTGCAGAAGGGCATTTTTATTACCTACTGCACTACCAGCTGGTAGTGCCATGGGGAATTTAGATAAATTATATATTATTAGATATATCATATATTTTGAGATTTATTATATATTATATTCGGCAGACATTGCTGTTACCCACTGCAATACGAAATAATATTTCATACATATTCAACTAGTTCATAGCATTGTTTTATTTTTATTTTCTAATATTAAGTCTTAAATGTGGTGTCTCAATAGAGTGTTCTATCTATGGTTTTTTTTGCTTACTCGTAGCTTTTCTTGAGTTAAAGAAGAGGAAGGATTAAAATGGTTTAATAGTCTTGCTCATCAATCTCAGTTCTCCCTTTAGACTTGTGGGATATTGTGAGTGAGCAAGGTTTTTAACTACGTCTTCGAATAACCGGACGGTTTCGTAAGCACAGTCGGTATTGACCCTACCTTCGATGCACGGGGTGACAGACAAATGAGCATGCGCTGAGCAGAAATATTAGTTTACCGGTCTTGAATGTTTTGATTTATTTTTGTGTGAGTCCATGCCTGCCGCGGCATAGAAATCTTAGCGAGGGAACATGAGTGTGTAAACGTTATGACGGCAACTATTATGGCATAGCATGGCTATTAGTCTAAGTATAATGAACTCCTGGTGAAAAGTTAATGCCAACTTTGTACTAAAGTTTAAACGTGAGCAGACTCTACCACATTAGCACAAGTAGATACATAATTAAAATAGGAGGAATAACTAGGCATACATACATACTGTTATTACATTATGTAGCTATAGTCTATCCAATTAAAGTTGAAACCATAATTTACCTACTACCAGTGTCCATCCAACTTTAGTGGTCAAGGGAGATTACGGAAAGGTAAGACTACGCAATTCATAGTTGCAGTACACGCAATCTATTACGCAAAGCACCCGGATAGCCCCCTAGGCCCCTAAAGACGAACCCAGGTGCTGTGTGGCAGAATCATAAAAATAAAAAGAAACCCCTACTCTACTTTGACAGATTTCAAACACAGGATGTGATTCAAAATATAAAAGCCGTTCCCGTCACCCATAGACAATCTAAACGCTAATAATGTTTTTACGATATTTTCCAAAAGAACAGCTTTTTTGAGTGTGATCTTTTTTAACGTTCTTGGCAAAATATCATCCGACTGGAACACGGCCATAATCTCTAGATGAAAACTAAATGTTAAATTAAAACCTAGGAAACATATAAAACTGTATTTTAAAACTCGCTCAGTCAGTCAGTCGATTATGCGTTCCAATGTCAATTGCTATTGATTATTATGACGTTGATATATAGCATTGTAATGACCCGCAATATGTAACTACACGAAAATAATACGTCGTTTGTGACTTAGGTAGATAGAATATAGGTAGGTAGATGAAGGTTCATTGGGAAATAGAGTCTGGAAATCAGCTTGATTCACCAACTGCGAGCACAGCAGGGTGCCTCATGTCCTGTCACACACTCGAACCTATTCATGTCAATGTTTAAAACCCGACATATGTTTGAACACGACCGCAGCCGGAAATAGACCAATGACGCAGCTGACGGGAATGGACGTAGATAGTACCTACACACCATGACCAGACCGGCTCAGATTATAGATAGGTTTGTCTGAAAATTACTTTTCTATTCGTTTAAACTAGTGTGACCAACCACGGTGTCTGAGATTTCAGTCCGCCGTCAAAACGTCATAGCTAAATATAATATCGAAGATGTACTTATCTACCGTATAATATAACATAGTCCGTCGATGAAAAGTAGTTACTCCCAGACGCGACGGCTTCAGATTTGAATCATCAGCAGTCAGATCAGTTAATTTGGCAAGTTAATTCTGAGTACGTGGAAGTAGGTAAATAACAAAATATACCTAACTGTATGTAAAATCCTCAATAAACTTAACCAACATTTTCTATTGGAAAATCCTGGAGTTTTTAAAATGTCGATGTGGAAAATAAGATTTAATATAGGTAGAAATATTTGAGGTGTAACGAAAAGATGAGATAAGTACCAAAATAATATCTTTATTTGAATACACAGGTGCTAGCCGAACCCTATTACAATCTGTGTGGCGGCGTAATATCTCCCGGCCTACCACGAGTCCGTCTATTTACAGGCCTCGTAAATTGGCAATCTTATGGCCATGGATGTTTAAATTTTGAACTGTGAGTCAGTCGAAACACTTGTAAACAAACATTCAAGGGACCGTCAGCGTTGGTGGGAGTTGAAAGATCTCGCTTCAAATACAAAATTATCACGAGGATATATAAACTAACCTACTTAACTATTATGAGTATCGAACGTTTAGGTTGGATTTGTCTAGCAGTGTAATAAGCATACCTTTAAACGATCGTATATTTTATACATTTTAATAAAAATATACACGATTTAGGCTTATCTGTGTTGACACTTAAATCTGTTTAAGTTTTCTTCAAAACTATTATTTTTAGCTGGATTTCCAGTGACTCTCAGAAAAGTCAGTGCAGTGGCAACTCGTGCACTATAATATCTACTCAATCTTGCTGTGCCTGGTATTCAGATCTTCTAATACTACTTTCGATAAGTAAAGTTATTTAAATTAATAACATTACCTACTCGTATGTATGAATGCGTATTGACTCTGTAACAACCCGTTTTTCTATCTATTCATGAGAAGCACCTGCAAAACCTAAAAGTCAAATGTTTCTAAGTGTCCATACAAAAGATTTTAAAGAACGTCTCCAGACCGAGTGTGTACCTAATACTAAATTTTTGACAACGCTCGGTCTAGCGGTAGGTACTCGTTAGGACCCTTACCGGCTCAAGAGGTGCCCTTATTTCAGATATAATAGGAGGAGCGGGGAGGGTGAACAAAAGGCGTGTGAAGGTCGACAAGATTACTTTCAATTTTAAAGTGTCCAAGACTCCCGAATTTGTCGTCTAGCGCTCACGATGCAATTTAAAATTCCAACTTGAAAATGTCCTAGTATATTTTCTAGGGTCCTCTTTTCATTTGTAAGGTTTCATCAAGATGTCAAGGCGTGTCTTCACATTTTTATCGGAATGGTAATTGAAATAATTTTAATACGTATCTATATATATTTATCTACCTATCTACTTACCCAGAGGTTATACATGTAGTTTAAAATGGATAGAGTAAAGTAGAATAGTAAAAGAGGAGGATAGGTACAAGATTTCAGGGATATCGTGTTTTCGCCCCTCTACGGACTTCAGGTAACCCCAAGATGTCCCAGTGTAACCGAATCATTTCTTATCCCAAAGCTCACAGATATCTTCTCGTCTGTCCTCATTGTGAGTATGTTACTTACGCCAGTCATCGTCGTGGCGGCCGGGCCAGGTATGCTGCTGGGGATTCATAGCGCCCCTACCCCACCGTTATCGAGGTCCCTACCATAGCCAGGAATACCGGAACTGGGGGCCTGGTTCCATTTATACAACGTGTGTAATGTATACGTTGTACAAACGTGTTTATGAAATATCTGATAAATATTCGTTGACAAACCTAGTTCACATACTTTCGTTTAGTGGTTTTCTCATAACGGATATTATAAATTTTTAAATCACACTTAAGCTATCATTTATTAAAATGAAAACAGTATAACAAATAGTACAATTATAAAAATATATAAAAGCAATGCAGTATATAGAAATATAAACTGCGAACAATAATTATTTTCTATAATATGATTTAAGCACTAACGCCTGAGTGATACCAAACATTGAATCCGCCCCCATAAGATGGTTACCATCATAGGTATACAGAGTTAAAATTCGATGCTCAATTGGCGAGCCTCGGTGGCCTAGTGGTCATGGCGTCTGACACGAATTATCGGAGGCGGGTTCGAATCTCGTCCGAGGATGTGAATTTTGCTCTTTAATATTTAAATACTAGACTAGATTAACTCAAAAGCACGTAATGAACTCGACCTTACTGTGTATACTGCATTCTTGGTTCGTCGTTTTAAAACACTCACAAATTAGTTTTTGAAGAAGTTTATACCATTCCCACTCTAAAAAGCTTATTTTATTTACTGAAAACAGTGAATAAAAAGGTCTTTTAATCACTATTTTGGTGTTTGCATTTGGAACACACCAATATATTCGACCTCCATCTCAATGCTTACACAACTTCCTTGCGCAAAAGATACTTGATACAAACTCCTTGCGCAAAGAATACTCGACATACAAACCCTTAGTGCAAATAACTCCTCGAGATTTGATTGGTCGATATTAGCGACAAGGAGTTTAGCATTAGAATAAAAACTGTATTAGGCAAGTTCTTTGCTGCCATTGCAGAAAAAAAATACATAATAATAATAATAAGAAAATTACTGTTATGTTTAGTAATTGTTCTAATTTCAATGTGCATTATCTACCGACTTCCAAAAAAAGGAGGAGGTACTCAATTCGATTGTTGTTTTTAAAATGTTTGTTACCTTATAACTTTCGACTGGGTAAACCGATTCTCGTCTAGTAGTTTTTGAGATTCACTCCAATAACTGAATAGAATGGAAGTGAATATAATTTTTTTTAAATTGTACATGTAATTAACATAACCTTAAATTTTTCTTCCTTAAATGTCTATTTTCGCTTAAATTATTTATTTTTCTCGTAGTCATGGTATAAAGTATAGTATGTAAGTCTTGAATAAAACGGATTTATATTACTCGCATCGCTCAGGATTCTAACGATTCAATAATCACAAATCACTCCCTGCGGTTGTGATTCAGTCGTTAGAATCCTTCACTTACTCCTGATTCATCTATGGCCCTCGCTCTAAATCCGCCTTTTATTCACTAATTTCATAATTTACTATTGAATAACTATTGGTAATACATATTGCTGATTCTTCTATCCAAAAACTATTAAAATTATTGAATAATATAGTTAAAATTCATAACATAAGTTACCTAAGTTTATAGACTCAGCTAGGTTTACTTTATCACATTACCAAAGCGTATATAAAAGTTTAAAATTAATAATAACAAACGTAACCCTTACCTCTCCATTCAAGAAGCAATAGATCAGCGCGATGAAGAATCCTTGGAAAGATCGTAGGAAGTGAGTGGTGTAAGACCAGAAACCGAACTTCCATACGCTGCCATCCAATGGAGCCTCGATCATGTTCAGAACGTTGGTGATGCCCAGAAGTGGTAGGAGGACCAAGGCAGCACGTACCGCTTTTCTGTTATACACATAGTTCAATATTTTAGCTACACTTCCACAATCAGAAATGTAGTTAACCTCGGTGGGTTAACCGAGAGACTAGGCACATTGAGATATAGAAAAACATGTTTGGATCCATTTAAAAGTCTTGCAGGTTTGAAATTTACACACTTAGTATTTTAATACGTGTTTGTCCCCAATTTTAACTCGATGCTTTAAAAAAAATGGTTTCGTAACTTATGACACTAATTAGCCGTTCTTTCTAAAAGACTAAAACTTGTGGTATGGTAGATGTTTAAATAAAACAATAGTATTTCTTACAAAATAATCGGTTGGCTACCAAGTCAAAGTTAGCTCTAATTTTGATAGCAACCAGATACTAATCTTGTACTTATTGTCGCCAATGAATTAATACAACTTCCTTGATTGTTCTATAATAGCATCAACGACGAATACCATGCGGTTTAGTAGCGCTGGCAGCACAGATGGCAAGTACCCTCAAAGGACTTGCGAGCAAGTTTTCTTCTTCCTATATAATAAAGTGACGTCACGAACTAGTCGTGTGCCTGACGATAAATACCTCGCTTGTTCAGGTTAGTTTCGAAATTGGTTTACAGCAGAAGAACTGGCACTATCGTGTTGCCTTCCAAGAAGGCCGTTTGCTGAGGAGTACTACTAATGGAATTCCTGGTCTCTTACGATTTGCATCCTGACGGCGGAGAGAGTACTCCTCAAGTCTGATCCCCCACAAAGTAAGATTATATGTATGGGTTGGCCATTAACGACGTGGAACACATGATAAAGCCAGGCAGATATTATGAAGACAGGCTATAGCATGGATGGTTCAAAACAAGACCGCATCAGCAGCCAGTCTATTACAAATGAAGTCCTCATAGTTATTATAACAAATTTTACACACAAGTGCAATTTGAAAAAATTAATACCGACTTCCATTCTATTCAATTATTGAAGTGTATCTCAAAAAATACTAGACTGAATTTGATGAAATTTAAATGGGACTACACGGGAAGCACCAGCTTTCAAACTAAAAAAGGAATTTTGAGAATCGGTTCACCCAGTCAAAAGTTATGAGGTAACATTTGAATTGAGTACCTCCTCCTTTTTTGGAAGTCATTAGAAATTAAAAACAAAACAACACATGCTGTAGTATTCTGAAACACTCTACAATTTTGTCCTGAAACTTTATATTACAGAATTTCCTTTTTAGTTATGTTTGTCAAAAAGTAAATTCAACTATATAACATACACCTACCAAGTATTTGTAACAAGCATGTCGAGCCATATTAATTCCGTAGTACTATTTGAAGCTTAGTTTAATACAAAAGCTTCGGACCAACATACATTCATTTCATTTCAAACAAATTCGTTTTTGCATAAAAATAGAGGTTGGCTCGACTCAGGTGTCCTGGACTTGTAGTTCATCGTTTTCATTTTGGCTTCCGTTCGGATTACTTTTCGGCTTCAATAGTGCACGCTTTATTATTTTTGTCTGCGTGCCAGCAGGTAAAAATTAAGTCTATGCGCGAAGAGAGAAGCAAAACTAAAGCATTTTGTAAATTCTTTATTTTCCCTTTTACTTTCACAGTGGCGTAGTGGTGTGGTCACTCAAATTAATAGCAAGCATGCATAGTTGCGAAGACTTTAGTAATGTACGTTTTTTGTTTCACAACAAGTAGACAAAGCGTGCCCATATTTATAAAACAAATAAATCATTTACCAACCAATAATGGCCCAATAAATACTCATAAATGAATGTATTATTTAACGAAACTTATTTCATGGTTATCTAATATGCTTAAAATCTATTATGACATTTCGTATATGATACTAAGGTTCTATAGGGACTATCTTTAGAGAGCGTTTAATAATAAGGCGGAAAGAGTTTAAATTACACGCGAGTAAAATATTTCACTTTTTTTTTTCTTTATACAGGGTTAATTCCCGTTAAGGGCGTGTAGCTTACATCGTTTCAGATTGATTTGACTATGAAACACTCTATTTTAAATATAAGCGTTTACGAGAGATTTCAATTGAATTGAATTATGTGAGACTTATTATTACTAATATTAGATTTTAACAAGTAAAATACGAGGCTTTATTACACAAATATTAACCAATATTGTACGTCATCGTCATTATCATAATCTCAGCCGTAGGACGTTCACTGCTGAACATTAATCCTCCTTCATGATTTTCCAAAAGGACAGGTTGGAAGCGGCCTTCATCCAACGTAATCCTGCGACCTTTATCAGGTCGTGTGTCCACCGTCTCGGTGGACGACCTACGCTGCGCTTGCCGGTCCGTGGTCTCCACTCCAGAACCTTTCAGCCCGTAATTGTACGTAAATTAGTAAATAAGCCGTTCTAGACGATTAAAACTTATAAAGACTAATAAATAATAAAACAACTAAATTCAATTGACTCGAAAACGGTTATATTTAGTATATGGTGTTTTATAGTCAAATCAGTCTACTATCAACTACACGCCCTTAACCGGAACAGGTCGACTTAACCAATAACCCTGTATAGATAGATTGGAAGCGCACACGCGTTACTATAACCAATCACAAAAACGGCATTCTCTGGAAATAAAACGCACTGCCAACTAATTGAACGTCAGGTACATGGAAATTGATAATGATTATCAAGAACAAACCCATATGTCGGGCAACATAAAACGTTTTGAAGCCAGAAGATTGGCCAGCCGTATAGGCTTATCACAAGAGCTAACAATAGTAAATACAAAAATAAAATATTGCCTGAATCTCTGTTGTGAAAAATTTGAGATATTCTCTTTGCTTGTAGCTGGCGACCTTGCTACATTTAGACTATCTATGGTAATTAAGATCAAGAAGTTCATACACACAAGTCAATTTAGTACCGGGTATACGGGTGTAGCGCTCGCGGTGGAGCTTGACTTGTCAACAAGTTAAGCAACGCTTGCTGCGGTCAGAAGTTGTATGGGTGACCGCTAGTGGCAATATTCAACTGAGCGCTTCCGTGCTTCGGAGGGCACGTTAAGCCGGTCCCGGTTGTTTCTCAACAAATCGAAGCACAAAAGAAAGCATGTCGAAAGCCTTCGGGCGGCCTTAAAACTTTGCCACTAGCCTATCCACCAAGCCGCACTGGGCCCACATCGTGGATTATGGCCCATCTCCTCTCTCCGAGAGGAAGGCTCGAATCCCAGCATAATTGGTTAAGTGGTTTCCGAGATAATAGGCTGGAAGTACTACTGGGAAAAATTGCCGCTAATAAGAATATGTGCTCGCGAAGTCTACTGTTCGCAGAACTACAAATTATTTATTGTCTAAGTATATACACCATTATGTATCATCTATGTTTTAAATAAAATAAATGTAGGTAGGTAGTTATGCGGCCACCCGGTCGCCAGATAACAACCGTTTCCAGCTAAACTGCAAACGCATCATAACAGTGTCTCAGAATTAACTGAGACCTGCGTGGGAAGCGTTTGTTATCCAGGATGGTATTGTGTATTGAGATTGTTAGTCTAGACGAACATCCCACTTTGTTCGGACGTATTAATTTTAAGTTAAGATAAAATAAATATATATATTTTAAAAGTGTTTTTAAAAAGCTCTTTCGCGCTCCCGTAAACTTGACTGGCGCAGCCGGTAGGATCGCAATGCTGACGACACCGTCTTTCGCGGAAACCTCTGAAAAGTGAAGTTTTACGTGAACAGTGAATATACGCGATTTTAAAAGTGCGAGTTTGCGAACCGCGATTGATTGGCGTTTGTGCGATTCTCGAACCAATACAAATTCGTCAAGGATTACAAAGAAAAGAGCATGTTGATGACTGGTTGGTAAGTGAATTTTTCACCATCCTTTCCTAAATCGTCTTATTATAGTTGGAATCGAACCTTTTCCATTATAATTTTATCTGGTTTATTTGAAACTATAGAATAAGTTGTTATAATAATAGAAGTATATTAACTGCATAAAAATGACGACAATTAAAGTTATACCGAATGAAATGTTAAAGCTTATCCCTTTGTTTGGTGGTGATAAGCGCCATTTAAGCTTATTTTTAAGGAAATGTGAATATGTGATAACAAATTATCAAGGCGCTCCGGAGCAGAATGTGTATGTTATGCATACTATAACTAGTAGGTTAACAGATGAAGCTGCTGCCTTGATAAGTGAACGGGAAGATATTACAACATGGACTGAATTTAGGGACTTGTTAGTTCAACATTTTGGAGATCCAAGAAGTGAAGAATGTATAGCGTTAGAATTGGAAAGCTTAAAAATTAAACAAGGTGAAAACTATCTTGATCTTTGCAATCGCATTCAGTCTGTTAGAGCGGTCTTAATATCTAAAGTGAATCAGTTGACTAATGCCAATATTAAAAGCGCTAAAATTACTATCTACAATAATACCTCGCTTAACGTATTCTTGTATAATCTGCCTGAAAATTTGATACGCGTTGTTAGATTAAAATCACCGGAAACTCTAGAAAAGGCATTGGAGTATGTATTAGAAGAAGTAAATTTTTACGAGCAGTACAACATGAGGAGCAAGTTAAATAGGCCACAATCAGCACTACCTCCGTTCAAATTTGGCACCTCAAATACACAGCCTAACATGGCTAGCATGGCTAACATGGCCAGCATGCCTAGCACATTCGGCATGGCTCGCATGCCTAACATGCCTATTCAGCCTAGTGGGTTTAGACCCATGCCACAAACAGCAGCTCCAGCTCGGTTTAACTTTGGAATACCAAATAATCAAATGAGATTACCCCAGGTTAATCAAAGACCATATGGCCATCAGCCACAATTTGGATATCGACCACAATTTGCCCCTCAGCAATTCAACATGCATCAGAGGTATATGCCACCATCACAATTTAATTCTAGACCTCAACAGCAACAACAACAGTTCGGGTACCGACCCCAATTTAATCAAGGGCAAGTGGGATATAAGCCCCCAGTGATGAATAGGGCGGGTGATACTGACGTTTCAATGCGTACTGCTCCGCCCTTAAAACCTCAAGGGTATACCCATCCCCAAGGGTTTCGTCTTAACGAGCTAGACTTAGGTGAAACTAATTATTATTACAACAATGTTGAGAATGCGTATGGATATGATGATCAAGAGAACTGGCAAGAGGAGGAAAGTCATTACGCAGACTATCTTGAGAAGGAAATGAATGTGTATGAACAAGAAAGAGAGACTGTTAAGAACGACAGCGTGAATGAGGAAGTTCAAAATTTTCACATTCAGGCCTCAAACAAAAACCGGAAGTAGTACATTTAAATTGTGACATTAAACTTAAATTACCTTATGTGTTCATACCGGAGATTGACGCAAAATTTATGATTGATACCGGGAGTACCAGATCATTCATAAGCCCGCATAAAGCTCATGAGTTCTTTGAACAATACATACTTTGCGAACCTTTCACCGTCATTAGCACACATGCATCAAGTAGCCATAATGAAGTGGTCCAAATCCCACTAATGCCTGCTTTCAATAGTAGTGAGTATCACAAGTTTTACGTGTATGACGTAGACACTAAATATGATGGTTTGATAGGTAATGATCTCTTAATGCAATTGGAAGCTGTAATCGATATGAAAAACTTAAAACTTATCACCAAAACGACAATGCTTCCAATTGTCAATGACAGTAGTTACGTGCTAGAGTTAGACTCACGGACAGAACAACTAGTTAAACTACCTACGGATCAATTCTCCGGAGAAGCAATTCTAAATTTCACGAAATTTTGTGAAGGTGTTAGGATGCCATCGGCTATCGTAACCTGCAATAATGGTTATGCTACCACTGTTATCCAAAACACTTTAGAAGAACCTATGACTTTGACTATTACAAAACCCTTCAAAGTAACCAAATACTGTGAAAGTCCCGTGAACTGCACTGATGTAGAGATGAAAGACATTGAACTTGAAACGATACTAGACGAAAATTTGACCAGACTTAGACTGGAACACATGAATGAAGAAGAAAGAAATTGTGTAAGCGACTTATGCAAGGAATATAAGGACATATTTTACAGTGATCAGCTACCTTTGACATTCATTAATCAGATTAAACATTCCATTAGAACTAAAAATGAAGACCCGATTTATGTCAGACCTTACCGTCAATCACCTGCACAAGCAACTGAAATTAAATCTCAAGTTGAAAAGTTGTTGAAAAACAATGTTATCGAAGAGTCTTATTCCCCTTGGAATGCACCCGTGCACTTGGTGCCAAAAAAATTAGACGCATCTGGTGACATCAAATATAGAATGGTCATTGACTACCGACGCCTTAACGACATTACCATAGACGATAAATACCCGCTGCCAAACATAACTGACCTGTTTGACAAGCTAGGAAAGAGTAAGTACTTTACGACCCTTGACCTTGCGAATGGCTTCCATCAAATTGAAGTAGAGGAGAATGACAGACAGAAGACAGCGTTCAGCACGGAATCTGGGCACTACCAATACTTAAGAATGCCTTTTGGATTGAAGACGGCTCCAGCTACATTTCAAAGAACTATGGACAACGTCTTGAGAGGGTTACAGGGAATACACTGCCTAGTGTACATGGATGACATCATCGTGTACAGCAGTAGCTTACAGGAACACTTGAAAGACTTACGGACAGTTTTTGATAGACTTCGAACGACAAACTTAAAGATACAGCTGGACAAGTCGGAATTCCTACGGAAGGAAGTTCTTTACTTAGGACATACGATTACTGAAAATGGACTTAAACCTAATGATGATAAGATAAAAGCAGTACTGGACTATCCACTACCAAAATCCACAACCGAAATTAAAAGTTTTCTTGGACTTATAGGGTATTATAGGCGCTTTATTAAAGACTTCGCAAAAATAACCCAACCCTTGACATCCTGTCTAAAGAAACGAAACAAAGTAGTAATAGACCAAAATTATATTAACGCTTTCCAAAGGTGCAAAGAGCTTCTTACACACGCACCCCTCTTGCAATTTCCAGACCATAGTAAACCTTTCATACTAACAACAGATGCATCAAACGTTGCCTTAGGCGCTGTACTGTCACAAGGGACAATAGGCAGCGATAAACCTGTTGCCTATGCGAGTCGTACACTTAGCGAAACCGAAATGCGATATAGCACCATTGAACGCGAACTGCTCGCCATAATTTGGGCAGTTAAACATTTTCGACCGTATCTTTACGGCAAAACCTTTACAATCTTTACTGACCATAGACCTCTGGCGTGGTTATATTCCTTAAAAGAGCCCAATAGCAAATTAACGCGTTGGAGACTGCGGTTACAAGAATACGACTTCAAAATAATATACAAAAATGGCAAACAAAATACAAACGCAGATGCCCTATCTCGAATAAAATTAAACGCCATAGGTGACTCTGACGATACATCGATGAAAGTAAACATAGACAAGACAGAAAAAATTAAAGATTTTTTGAATGAAATTGACAAAAGAGTGCAGGTTTTAGCGAAAAGAAAAGACAGCCAAGAAACTATGTCAGTGTCAGATACTTCCGAAACTATATCCGTTAGTGATATATCCGAGTTGGAACAAACTTACCCTTTACCTCCGCTATCTAACAGTAGTGCGACGGAAACAGCACATTCAGCCATAGAACTGGAAAATAAAGGTATCCCTATTCTTAATGAAGCTATCGATACCAAACCCAATCAAATTTTAGTCTATACGCGGTTCAACAACAAATTACAAGTGAAAGACATTTCAAACAATAAACAAAAAATTCTTGAGGTTTTCTTACCTGTGAACAACGAAGAGCTGGTGACACAAGTTTTAAAGGAGTATATACAACCAAAACGCAAGTACTTCATATATTTTGAAAATGAACAGCATAGGAAAAACTTCAACAGCGTTATTATAAAATTATTTAAGGAAGGTACGGTAGAGTTCTATGAATGCACTGAAAGAGTTGTGTATGTAGAGGATGAAAATGAACAGAAAGCTATAGTTTTGCAACATCATGAAGGAAAAACATGCCACCGGGGTATCAAAGAAACAATGCTTAGAATAAAAAGAAATTATTATTGGACGAACATGCAGGAATCAATATCAGCAGTGATAAACGGATGCGAGGCGTGTAGAAAAACAAAGTACGACAGGAAGCCACTCAAACCTACGATACAGCTAACGCAAACACAGGATGCTCCTTTTCAGGAAATCTTCATAGATATATTTAGTATAGAAAACCGTTCATACTTGACCATAGTAGACGCTTTCAGTAAATTAGCCCAAGCAATCGAAATTAACAATAAATCAACAGCAGAGGTCGTGCGTGCCTTAATTAAGTATTTTTCCTTATATGGCATACCTAAGAAAATTAGTAGTGACCCGGGAACAGAGTTCAATAACGAACTTATTAAAGAATTAGCATCAATGTACAAAATTGAGCTCCACATATGTACATCTCACAACCCGAATTCTACAGGTATTGTCGAACGTTTCCATTCGACGTTAATAGAAATTTATCGTTTGGCTAAGTATGACCAAAAATGTACGGACGCTGCCTCAGTGATGACGTATGCAATAATGGCCTATAACAACACTATACACTCAGCGACTGAACTGACCCCGTTTGAAATTGTGTTTGGACACACGGACTCCAACAAAATGTTTGATGGTGAATTTGAAAAGAGTTATGTACAGCAACTGTTAAAAGATCATGCTAATCGTACTAAACATCTTTATCAGTATTTATCGAACAAAATGTTGGAGAAGAAAGAAAAAGTTAGAGAAAAACGTACAGGAGAGGATGTAGAACTAAGTGAAGGAGAAGTAGTATTTGTAAAAGATATTAACACACGGAAAAGCAAAGATAAAGCTAGGTATCGAAAAGCAAAGGTTAAAGGTAAAGTCGAAAGGAATGTAGTTCCGATAGAAATAGGTAATAGAGAAACAAAAGTAGCAGTAAAGAATATTAAACGTCCTCCACAGGTGGTGCGTGGTCGTAATGGCCCTCCTACCCCGCAGCCTGGGCCTTCATCTTCTAAAACTTGACGGGAATCCAGGTATACTGCCTGTTAAAGAAGGACAAGCCTTTAAACAACACGAGACAAGTGGATCATAGTAAAACGACTTGACTTAAACAGTTTGAAAACTGATTTGGAAATACACACCCAAAGGTTTAAAGAATTCACACAGTTAGTAGACTTACATAAAGCTTTTGTTCATGAGTTTGCAGGTATAAGAACACAGGTAGAGTACTTAAATAATATAACGATTTTAAAACTAAGTCAACTGATTCCCTCATATAGAGTTAAAAGAGGTTTGATCAACCCTCTCGGATCATTGATCAAATCTATTTCAGGAAATCTTGATTACGAAGACGCGGTTCGTTATGATAAAGAAATTTCTAAGATTGGATCGAAAGAGATCATACTAGATAAAAAAATGATTGTGGTGACCAAAATGTTGGACATTTTAGCGAATAGCACAGACACCTTAAATGAGAACACATTGATATTAGATAAAAGATTGAAAGGAATCGAAGAAATCATAAAATTAGGTAATAATGTTGGAAATAACTGTTTATACCTCGCTCATGTTTTAAATATGTTTGATATGTTTATGAGTTCATTCAGAACTTCTTACATAACACTAAGTGAGGTAGAAACAGCGTTAGCATTCACTAAGGTATCCGTGCTACATCAATCCATCGTGAACTCGACTGAACTGTTAACTATTCTAAAGTCAATAGAGCAAATGCACCATTTAATGTATGAAGTAAATGAAATCAATTTGTTGAAATTCGAGAGAATAATTAAGGTAAAGGCATATGTAAAAGATAACCAGATAATATTTATTTTGGAAGTACCACTCACAAATAAGAATATATTTAATTATTTTAAGCTTTATTCGATTCCCATTTACAAAGGTTCGCTTAACAAAACTATAGTAGTATTTCCCGAATACCCCTACCTTTTGGTGAAAAATTCTATATACTTGCCCGTATCAAAACCGTGTGAGAAAATTCATGCAGATAAATTCCTGTGCAGCGATGATATCATAGTTCAGTTCCAGACACCAACCTGCGCTGAACAACTTCTAGAGTTCCGAGCAGATCTGTCTTCCTGTATACCATATAGTGTCGAGGTGGAAGATATCAAGGTCCAACGAATCAGCTTAAAGAGTTGGATTATATTTGCAAGGAAGCCAACAATACTAGCAGAGCAATGCCAGAACGATGAATCCAAGGAATCACTCCAGGGTACTTACATAGTAACAACGTCAGAGGAATGTATACTTTACCTTAATGAGTTAAAGCTGACATATCAACGCACGTTCGCTGAAAATCTCCAGTATAAAATTACGCCAATTATAGCCCTACCGGAACTGAAAACTAGTAATACAACCTCTTTAACTTCAATCAACATAAAAAACATGAATCTGGAAGAGATGAGACAATTCTCGCGGATCTTAAAGCTAAAAGGAAGTGATGTGCTTAGTGAAAGCCAATATAGTGAAAGTGATTTCAGTGGAATTGACACTAAAAGCGTTAGCTTAGCTACTGTCTTATTATATGTGTTTTTACCTGTTAGTTTAATTAGTTATGTAATGTATCGTTTAAGGAATAAGCTTATGCGAAATCATCGGAACCCGATCCAAATTTTGGTGGAACCCGATAATTTCGCACTTGATGAGGGAGGAGTTATGCGGCCACCCGGTCGCCAGATAACAACCGTTTCCAGCTAAACTGCAAACGCATCATAACAGTGTCTCAGAATTAACTGAGACCTGCGTGGGAAGCGTTTGTTATCCAGGATGGTATTGTGTATTGAGATTGTTAGTCTAGACGAACATCCCACTTTGTTCGGACGTATTAATTTTAAGTTAAGATAAAATAAATATATATATTTTAAAAGTGTTTTTAAAAAGCTCTTTCGCGCTCCCGTAAACTTGACTAGGTACTGTTATTAATGTTAATATTGATTGTCTTTAAGTAAACACTTACCTGACTTTTTCCAGTTCCGAGTTTTCACTTTGGTTCAGCTTCATGATCAGCACGCGCAAGATGTTCAGCAAAAACACGAGATTCGTCTGTACACAAAAATATAATTAGAAATAAGCCAAATCCAAGCCTTGACGTATAGGACAATCTATAATATGAATGTATGGACGAACGAGCGTAGTGTAATACTGTGCAGAATGCATGTTGATGAAAAAACAAGCCCAGATTATATTTGTTTTCCACCGGACCTATCATCATCATCATCATGTTAGCCGTAGGACGTCCACTGCTGAACATATGTCACCCATAATTTTCCAACAGGACCGGTTGGAAGCGGCCTGCATCCAACGTCGTCCTGCAACCTTCATCAGGTTGTCTGTCCACCTTGTCGGTGGACGACCTACGCTGCGCTTGCGCTTCCGGCCACATCGACCATCTGTTCCACGTATGTGCCCTGCCCACTGACGGACCTATACTATGATAATATCAACAATATGACGAATATGATTGTAGGATCAGAAGACGTGGTAGTGAAATGGAAAAACTCTATTGGGTCAAATTTTCATAGCTTATTGCCCCGCTGCCTCGCACATGTAATATACAAGTGTAAAAAGATACATCCAATGTTGATAGGGTTATGTCATTACTTACTTAAGCATTTACTTTAATAAGTAACGTTCATTGCTCGACTATAGAATAAGATTGTATGTTGAAAATCTATTGTACACAAATTGCTTCATTGAGAAATTACTTAGCAACAAGTAGTCACTTGTTTATAAATGCGAGAATTAATTATGTATATTATAGAGAATAGCATGCAAAAACATAAATTGTAATGAGAGTGTATCTGCCGACAAACTGTTCTGCAGTTTGGCAGAATTTAGATTAAGGTAATAAAAATGTACGCTTATTGAAAATAAATTTAGAAAAAAAAATGTATGTTGGAAAGCCCGAAGATATATCGAGCTTATACTACTCGTACATTTTTGGGGCATTATTCCTAATTTCCAGAAAAGCTCCAATAATATAATATCTATTTATAGCAATATTAGCATCTATATTTATAAGTGAGACATTGGTATTCAAACTTCATTTTGATCATGAGATTCATAAAATTCAAACGTAGTTTAAACTTAATCATGGCCGCAATGCCTAACCCTACTCTCTAACTCTTCTCAATAACTTTTTAGTAAGTAATACGGGAAACTTATGTTTATATAAAATTAGTTAATAAATATTTCTTCGTTTATTTAATGCATGCTGTGCTTCCTTCTACAGGTAACACATTTAAGTTAAAGGAAAAAAAGAGCTCATTGTGTTTGTATAATGTAGTTATCAATGTGAAGCCTTAATAAATAAACAAATACCTAAATGTTAATACGAGTACAGTAGCCGTTCATTTTTAACCTTATTTTAAACTTATAGACGGACCTAATTTAAAAGAGATAAATCTAAAACCAAGCGAATTTAGAGGTCTTTAAACATTTACACCTATATTAATAAACGTTGCGTAAACCTATTATTAGGCGTAACATGCTTTGTCTTGCTTTCACGCGTGACATTTACTGCAAGCGAAAAATTTACAGATAGATGTTTTAACTACTCCGGGTGTAATCCAAGTTTATTAATAAGGCCGCTTGATACTTAAATGGGATGTAAACTGTTTATAAACAGCTCGATGCTAAGGCTAAAAACTGCATTGAAACAAATAAAACTATGAAACGTCGAACAAAACTGTATTGAAATAGCGTTAATGTAAGCGCGCACTATAGAATGAATACATAACTTTACGATGAATAGCTCTGTTTTGGAGATATTCTCATATTTATTTGCAATAAATTGACTGATAATAAAAAAAAATTAAAATTACTAGTTGAAGATAATAAAAACTATTTATTGCGGTAGGTAAGGATGTAACCGATGAAACTGTTTATAAGTCAATGCACATATCATTATACCACACAATTTCAAATAACAATTGTAAATTAATTTACTTTATCCTTTACTTTTAGTTGTGCATAGTCTAAAGAAAATATTTGCATAGAAGAATCTCAACGATTGTGTGTATTTTTTTCACCTATGAATTTTATTTACAGTCACGGACGAGATAAAAAAAGTCCACCACTCCACTCAGAGCGAAGTGTAGCACCCTAAGGGCGCTATCAGACAGAACGCGGGCAGCGCGTCCACGCGGTCAGTTTTGCGTTTGTTGTGTTGTATTACGTTACACGGCTATAAGTATAACCCAACAGGAAGCGTTCTGACCGCGTTAGTCAACTGCGGGCAGACTGTGGATATCTATGTAACGTAATACAACACAACGGACGCAAAACTGACCGCGTGAACGCGTGGACCGCTCTGTCTTATATCACCCTAAGTATTTCAGTCCGCTTATATATAAACGCCGCGCGGACACATTAAGGATCTCAACGCTGCATCGAACGCCTTTACGGGGATCGTTACAGTTTATTTTCGGCCCCGTTCGTGGTTCACCTAAGTATACAACCTTATTCTAATTCGGTATATAATTGTTGATGCATTACTGAGGACGTAGCACAAACAATTTGCGAAATAGTTTCGTACCTACGGTAAAGGTCAACGCGCTTTAGCGACAAACTATAAGTTATCTGTGTCTCAGTTGTCCTAGATAAATTACAGTTTGTGATGTTTCACGTGAAGGACACGTTACGTTGCACTTACGCAGTTATTCGCGTGGCTATTTTTCGCCGTGATAATATTTGTTAGGTATATTCGTTTATATTATTGTCAAAAAAGGTGGTTATATGATTTTTGTTGCTGATGCTATTTTAATTCTTATTTAAGTAGCAGTTGGCAGCGGTCAGTCATAGTTATATAAATAGTACTTTCATCGATATACACAACACTGATAGAAACAAAGAGAGAGAGATATTAAAAAAAAACAAAGATATTAACAGTAGTTTGCCTATTTATTTATAATTCTCTTATAGAAGTACATCTGAAAAAACACGAGTTTCACATGAAAATGGACTTACATAATATTAACCCGAAAAAAGAAAAAAATATGTACTAAGAACCAGACTCGTTAAAACATTTAAACAAGGTCTCTGTCCGAAACTCGAAAAGTAAAACAAATTGCCCTTAAAAAAAAAATAAAAAAAATTACACGTCTTCCTATAAATACAAACACTTAAAATATTCTTTGAATGCCATCCTTTTTACCATAACAGCGAGTACATGAGTTGTCATTCTCTGACATGCATTCGTAGCTTTTACTTGTTTTACAGTCAAACACCTATGTGTTTTGATATTTATATATGATATGAAAATGCTCAATATTTTGTTTCGTTTTACCGTTATGTATGTAATTGACTTGGCAATGTTATGCAATGTAACGAAATAGTTATATAAATATCTGAATCTGAATCTTAGATATATATCATTGACTAAAGCCATTGGTACATTTTTTTATGTTTTCACATTGTAGTTCAATTTACTAATAATTACGTGATCGGCGGTCGCCGTGACGATGAGACATGATTACAAAATTACATATTTATAGTTTGCACACTTTGCACGTTGTTTACTTGTACGTATATTGCTTATTCATTACAAACTCTATTATATAATTTGTACTCTAATTATTCCGTCATTGTAAAATGAGTACTTACATCATTGTAAAATGCAATGCCTATGTAATTGTTTTAAATATTGTCATGTTATGATTTTTACATTTTCAATTTTTGTTTATTTTGTAAGGCAACATAAGTAAATATAGTGCCTTACTTTTATGTTTAATTAGATACTCGCGAAATCTTCTCTCAATATACGATGTTTTAGTGATTTGTGGTCAATAATGTGGTTAGCACATTTACTTACACTTTATAGTATTAATACTTATTATAAGTACATATTGTGATCTTTGATCCTTGAAAATTATAATAAAAGTGTTTGGTAGGCCATGATCTAGCCTCATTTAATTATCCCATTATACGACGACATTATTTTTAATTAATTATATATCCAATTTTTAATGATTTAATGTAATGTTATTGTAATTGCTTCCAATAAATCAAATAATGGTGACGTAGAGTGAGGCAAGGTGTTTATACATATTTGCACACCATTTTATGTGGTAGAATGTACTTTAACCATGTATATTATTCTAACATCATACATTTGTGATCACATTTGGAAACTACATTCTGGCAAATAAATTGATTTGAATTTGAATTTGAATTTGAATCCCGGAATACCAAATAGAATAAGTTTTGAATCTCAGCTGGAGTGGAGATGGGACAGTTAATGCCATATGAAATTCACTCAGGTCTTTACCCGAAACTCAAGATTCGATTCAAGATTCAGAGCGTCAGAGCGATTCTAGAGTACCCAAATACACTGTTATTATAATGACTTTGGGAGTACCGTGGTCTCGACATATATTTTTCAATTTAGTGAAGCCTCAAAGTGACAATTTGATAAAAGGAGGCTTTATTGGTTTTTGGAAGCTAACTAAAACATATTCAGATAAGAAAAATACACCTCTGGAAATCTTTAAATATCAAAATACACTTCACTATCTGCAATATTTCTTGTATAATATCAAGGATGATAGTATCATCCTCATCATCATCATCATTATCATTATCAGCTGGAAGACGGCTACTGCTGAACATATGCTTCGCCCATAGAACGCCACTTGGACCGGTTGCTAGCTTCCTTCATCCAGCGATTCCCCGCTGTTTTGACGAGGTCGTCGGTCCACCTAGCGGGGGGCCGGCCTACACATCGTCTATCGTATCATCCTATTATACCATTATGCTAAGACAGTGGTATCGCTTACCTACGCAAAGATGCAATCGAGCAATCCAACTCAAAACAACCGCCCATGCCCACATTGACCCGAGATGTAGCGACAGAATACATAACAGTACCTATTACCTGCCTTTTGTTTTTGACACAGCAGAATATTGTAGTATAATGCAGTATTGCGCCTTTCAACCTATTTGATTATTGTACATACCAGTGTACAAATACACGCGGTGATACCATAGATTAATCAGACTATACCTGGTGATACTGCAAAAATAATATATTTTATCAAACTATAGAGTAACTACTAAATTTCAAAAAAAATCTAAACAAGTTTAGTATTTGGACGACAATAATTTTGTCAGTAGTTGTAGTAATAGCAGATGTTGTCCTTAAATAATAAATCTATATAAATGAACCCCTATATCTCCTGGTCACGCTATAACTTGAGAACGGATGGAACAATCTCGCTAATTCTTTTGTGTTGTGTTAATTATTGTCAGGAGAATGTTCTTATGAAAGAAAAACCAAGAAAAGATGAGAGGGTATACGACTACGCGAACAAAGTCGCGGGCAATTGCTAATATATATATGGTCAGCTATAACTTGAGAACGGCGTTACCGTTTTTTATTTTTTTTGTTTTAAATGTTTTCTAATACAACATAGAAGGATCTTAAGTTACAGCGAGGCTGAAGGCTGAACCTACTACGCGAACGAAGTCACGGGTAGTCACTAGTAGATAATTATGGACAATATCGTATAAAATTACAATTGTACCTATTAAACATCGAGAATTTCTATTATTTCTTGTCTATTTTGTCCAAGGACTTTACACAATAGAACTTGACCTAAATAAGCCTTTTCATTTGTTAAGATCTTCAAATGTTCCAAATTAGGAAGACGCATAACAATACGTATTATATACATATTTATAGCGTCACACTTTTAGTACTGAACCATATAATCAACTTTTTGGAGCAAAAATGGTACAGGGGTACATAGGATATAAGAACCAAAATAGTTTGGCAGGTCGTAACTCTGTCGTGTAATTACTCGTAAATTATGGAATGCTGTGCCGGCAAGCTTATTTCCTTGTAACAATGACCTTAGATCTTTCAAGCGGGGCGTGAAATAGCATCTCTAAGTCATCATAGGGGTGGCGATTAGTGCAGCTTACGGCTGCACTAATGGTCATTGCTTCTTGATTCCAATCTCTGCATTCCATCAGGCGAGAGGGAATCACTTTGATGAACCGATATAAAAAAAGAATCGGCTGCCAATCCATCAGCCGCTGAATCCCTACCTCAGGCTTGAGCTTTTGAGTAACATCGTGATGTTATCCACAGCATGGTAGTATGACCACTTTTTGGCGTCTAGTTACTACCCTCAGAGCTATAAATTTGTTTCTAAGCACTTGACGTTGTGCGGCAGCCCTTAAGAGCTACGAGAGCTACTTAGTCGCCTTTCTATTCTATTCTGGTGTAGACCTTTGGCCACTTCATTAAGCATCAAGTAGGATAGTATCCAAACACTAATCAATAAAGTATTAAAAAATATCAGCTGTAAAACGTCTCATCCTGGATATGGGTATACTGCGGATTATTATGTGACGCGTTAATGTATACTTCATAGATGGCATCCATTTTAAATTGAGACGTAACGTTTCATTATAACTCACAATCCATTAACACAACACCACAACAGGTATATTGGGTTGTACGTACCATTATCACAGCATAAATAGACTGTGCCATTATGCTAAGACAGTGGTATCACTTACCTACGCAAAGGTGCGATCGAGCAATGCAAGTCAAAACAATCGCCCACATTGACTTCCTAGTTGTAGCGACAGAATAAATAACAGTACCTATTACCTGCCTTTTGTCGATACAGCAGAAATAACCCCACACAGTTGCTACACTTTTGACCGTTACCACACACCTATATATATATGTATATAGTCGCGTGCAGGATCATACAACCTGACAATTTTATACAATTTCGGCCGTATTGCTAGGATACACGGGTTTGGTCGTGGGCTCTCGTACTATATACCTATATTTAGTGTAGATATAGCTCCCCTGCACCTCGGGATTGCGAATGCGAGGACAATGATTGTATTGGGGGAAATGACTGCGTAGTACGCAGTTCTGGTAGCAATTCAGCGGTTGCGAGTTTAGTGAAGATAGATATGTAGATATCTAATAAAAAGAACCAAGTTAAAAAAAATTTGGACACTCACCAGAATGATGCCGAGCCGTGGTCCTTGACAGATCCAATATTGTAGTAAGAAATTATACCCGTACCAGCATCTAAAACAAAATAAATAACATTTAATAATTTTGAGCACAAGAAACTTTACATAGACATTATTGTACTAAAGTTCACGCCTTGGATGCTATTTATTACAAGCTACGTTAGATACAAAATAAACCTAACTAAAGTACACTGCAAAACAAAACTGTAAAAGCACCTGTCTCTCTGTACGTGCTTAACGCTAATTGCAAAAGTCACGTAATGAGGGATTTAAACGGATATGTTTTTCGCCAAGCTTTGTGAGTCGATTTGTGAAGTGATTAGCACTTTATAAATCGCCTCACTAAGCCGCATCGCCACTCGATTAACACAGTTCACTGAAATCGCAAGTATCATCAAACATGCTATTAACCATTGTCACGGTCACGCATGCGATCGGTCGCCGCGCAGCCTTAAAGTCGGGTGCTAGTCTACTTTGGCACTTGCGACTTAATAGTCGTATTGTTAATAGTCGTGTAAATATTTTTTCTTACAGGGACAAAGAAGTTTCTGACATTATCACGATACGCCATCGAAGTTAGAAGCACTTACTTAACCTTAGAAACTACTTGCATTCATATTTTTGAAATCCATATTGAACAGACATGCATAAATGTACGCATAAATACCACAATTCTAAATCTCGTTGATTAGGTTTAATTGATTTCTAATTAATTAATCCCCTAAGGTTTTAAGAATATAATTATATACCATATTCCCGATGAGGTAGGCTGAGATGTATACACGCCAGTTACGTTTTACGTTATCAGTTGCTAATTTTATGAAAATAATAGGTATTTGCTATTTTTCATAACTGTTTTTCAGATAGGTAGGTGTCATCTTATAACACCCCCATTACTGAAACAATCGTAACAACCCGCAGCTAATCTATACCAATTAATTACATATCAAATAATAGGTTTAATAACACACATAAAAAACCATACCTATTAATTACATATACTACATCTAAATTTTCAGTGATGACTCAGTATTAAAAGTATGAAAGGAACATTTCTCGCTGCCTGCACATGAATGAATACATTTTAATACGAATAAGACTTGTAATTAAAAATATTGAATTTGTATATACGTACAGAAACAACATTTAAAATTGAAAAATTCTGTAAAACTCAACAAAAATGTTTATTACCCCTGGTGGGACTCGAACCCACAATCCCCGGCTTAGGAGGCCGATGCCTTATCCATTAGGCCACAAGGGCGGTTGAAAAGATGTCTAATTTAAAGGTACCGTAGCTAGTATATATTGATTTTTAAACGTATGTAGCTACTTATTATCAATGTTTCCACCGCAAGTGTTAGGACATGTTGTAGATTATGTACTTTGCAAATTTTATTGTCATTTCTGTTGAATTGGTGATTAAGCTACCGGGGTGACGAGCACTATCCATGCATAACTTTAAAGTTGAATGCTCAAGGTGCTACTGTAACTGGTATGGGCAATCGTAGCGCTAGATGAGTGACACAAGAGGCTTATTTACATTTAATACAAGTGGTGCAGTGGGTATTGAAACTTCTCTAGAGAAAAAAAAATGCAATTTTTATAGAAATATTCACATCCTCGGACGGGGTTCGAACCCGCTACGGCTAAAATTAGATAGAGAGTCAAAATTCGATGCTCGGATCTCGAGCCTCGGTGGCCTACTTGGTCATGGCGTCTGACACGGATTGTCGGAAGACGCGGATTCGAATCCCGTCCGAGGATTTGAATAATTCTCTCTAAAAATTGCAAAGTTTGGTATCGCTAAGCAGGCGTTAGTGGTTTAAAAAAGTAATACTATAAAATTATAAAGATTGCTCAGACTATAAGAAAGAACTGACGTGCAATCTATAAAATTTAAATGACACTCATACGATCGATAAACCAATCCAGAAATAAAACGTCGCAGGGCTACTAAAGTATGCAAATTATCAATACCTTCCAGACCGATGATATAAGTAGATAGTTATCATCGATCTGTCGTAGGCCGAGTCCCCAATTAGGTATACCCTTACATGAATGAGCCCTGAAAGGCATTATGCCCATCTGGTTACCTGATAATTATATGCTGAGATTGAATGCCAGTGCCCGTATCGGTTAGTACCATAATACTAGTGCCAGATATTCGGCCGTCAAGTCGTAATGTGTAAGTAGTGAAGTGTTATCAATCCAGTGAAATAACTAGGCGAACGGGACTGATTAACCTAGAGTCCATACGTGGTTTGAATCGAAGTTCAAGACATCCCAAATTTTATTGAAAATTCAAAAATGTGCGATTATTCTAAAAAAGCTTGCATACATTCGGTTGGCCCCATTGGATCTTACTTCGTCTTAAGTGTGACATTAAAATTGGGCTGCCAGCGGGTGGGATGAAGTGTCCCAGTTGCCACTGAACTGTCAATTTGTTAACCGCGATCGCATGATAATCAAAGCTATCTCAACCCCTATCAGAAGTAGAAGATTCGTATAAAAGTTGCAATAATATAATCGCAAGCTTGTGCGATTAGCGTAGACGACGCTTTATAAAAGTTGATCAGTCAGAGCTTTTGCTGAACAATTCGGCAATTTCAGTACTTATTAAGAAATTATTATAAATCTGCATCTATAGTCAAACCATAAAACATATGATAACAAAAAACAAAACTATGCAGTCAAACGGGAAAGTAATTTCTCTTTTCTTATAATAATAATTTATTTCTTGTGACACACCATTTAATGATTGCTGCGATGCGAGTATGAAATAGCGAACTATAACGGATATTAAACGTCCATGTGTGCGCTCAACCCAGTCTCCACTACATACAAAGGCGATTGTAATCACATAACAAAGTGACAAGACAAAACGTCTAGACACGGACGCTGGACGGTTCTGCACTGTATATATTCGCTTAATGATAATAGTTTCTTTCATGTTATTTTGCTTTTTAAGGGAGTTTTGGAAAATTTTCTAGCCACATTAGTATAAACAAAGCCCTATTAGTAAAACACTTGTCGCCATGAATCTGCCGAGTAGGTCCAGGTGGTCAATACAAGATAATTTGGTTTCAATCATCCGCGACCGGGGCCGTTTAGGCTTGAAATTGACTGGTGCACTTAGTTAAAAAAAAAGTCCGGAGAAAAGGCCTGATGTCCACTGAAAAATCCTGAGATATTGTTGCAGTTTAAGAATTTTCTCTCAAACGTACTGAATTTAAAAAAGTCATTTTTCTATCGTTATATACACTGCGGATCTCAGGGGTTTCGCTCGCACGTCGCACATCGCACTCAGTGGCAGCGTCACCTCCCTCCCACGCACCACCCCACGCCGCTATAGTATATTAATTTTTTCAATACAAATGTAAGTATTGTATTTATTGAAAATTCTATAAAACCTGAGATTTTCTGAGATTTACAAAATCCGGCCGCAATCCTGAGAAGAGTCCAAAAATCCTGGAATCTCAGGACAAAAAAGATCTGGTAACCCTAGGTGCACTACGTTTTAAATTGGATTTCGTCCGGGCATACGATATATTGTTATTGTAAAAGCCTGTAGGTGTTCTGTTTGTAAGTTGTCCACGGTACGGAAAACTTTAACCAACAGTAAAGTATACAAATAGTAATAAATACTTACTGTTGAACGTTAGTCTCCACGTAGTGTAAAGCCGTGAACACTGTCCATACAGTCGTGATAATGACAGGCAGGCCCCATCCCAACAGGCAGTACTGTTGGTAAGTAATGCGTTCCCGAAGAGCATTGGCGGTGACAACGTTGTGGAGGTACAGCCCTTCGATGAACATCCAGCAAAACATCGCTGATATCCCGTATTCAAGCAGGATGTAGCACGCCTCACAAACATAGGGCTGAAAGAAATAATATTTGTTAAATACATAGTGAAGCGCTCGTAGCGGAGCTCGACTCGGCGATCTTAAAACCGATTAACAAGTTTGCTGCGGTCAGGACTTGGATGGGTCACCGCTAGTGGCATTATTCAACTGAGCGCTTCCGTGCTTCGAAGGTCACGTTAAACCGTCGGTTTTGGTTGTTTGTCTTAGGACAACAGTCGTTAGGATATGTCAAAGGCCGAAAACTTAAAAGCTGTAACTTCGACATGGGTTGGCCACTAACCTTTCCACCAAGCCGCACTGGGCTCGCGTGGTATTATGGCCCAACTCCTCTCTCTGAGAGGAAGGCTCGAGTCCCCGCAGTGGGAACAAAATAGGCTGATTATGATTTTTATGATGACATAGTTAAAAAGAGAAGAGAGAAAAAGAGTTGCGAGTAATCAAATCAAATAATTTTCCGTGCCATCCGTTTATGGCAATAGGCGGCCTAAAATTAGCTGTCATCGACTTTATTTTTCTTAGGCAAATAAATACTCTAGTTTCGACTAGTTATAATGGTGGATTATTATTCATTAAGTGTCTATGGTGTTGCAATGTAGAAATTGTACAAAATAATAAAACTAACGAATCTGTTCTCCTCTTCAATCAATCAATCAATCTCCATTCAAATCATCATTCAATCTCCTACAGAGTTCAATTGATGAATATCTAATAAAGCAGTAAACTGCTTTATTGTATATTATAATGAAGAACACAACAGCCGTGGTGGTGCCGGCTTAGAATAGCACTCCCCCAACTCTACCCGTGGGTGCCGTAGAAGGCGGTTAAGGGATAACAAATCAGAAGGTGGGCAGCAGCACCTTTCCAGTTAAACACACACAAACCGCGCTCGCCAACGCCAACTGCCAAGCGTGGCGAGTATTGGCAAAAACCCGTCAATAGATTTGACAAAATGAACTAGGCTCCCAGTCCCCGGCAGCCCCGCTATTCCTGGCTACGGTAGCGGCAACGTTAATGGTGGGGCAGGGGGCTAAAAATCCCCGGCAGCCGCCCGGCTACCGTCCCCAAAAACGACGACTGGCCCTGGTAACACACAACATACGCACGATGAGGACAGACGAGAAGATTTATGAGCTGGAAGAAGAAATGAGTAGCTTACACTGGGACATTGTGGGGTTATCTGAAGTCCGTAGAGCGGGTGAGGACACGATAAACCTGAAATCAGGTAACCTATTCTACCACCGGGAGGGCGACCAACAGTCCCAAGGTCGGGTTTCTCGTCCACAAGTCCCTCACTAACAACATAGTGGCAATCAAGAGCGTTTCTAACAGGGTCGTATACCTAATACTCAGAATATCTAGAAGATATTCGCTGAAGGTCATTCAGGTATACGCACCAACAAAGTCGCACCCGGATGATGAGATGGAGGATATGTATGAGGACATTAGTCGGGCCATACATACCTCTAAAACGCACTTCCTTGTTATTACGGGGGACTTCAACGCGAAGTTGGATAAAAGAAGTAATGATGAGTTGAAGGTGGGGCAATTTGGTTATGGGCAACGGAACCGTAGGGGACAGAAGTTGGCCGGCTTCCTGGAGAAAGAGGGACTCTTTATGATGAACTATTTCTTTCAGAAGCCACCTAATAGGAAATGGACCTGGAGGAGTCCCGACGCACCAACAAAGTCGCACCCGGATGATGAGATGGAGGATATGTATGAGGACATTAGTCGGGCCATACATACCTCTGAAACGCACTTCCTTGTTATTACGGGGGACTTCAACGCGAAGTTGGATAAAAGAAGTAATGATGAGTTGAAGGTGGGGCAATTTGGTTATGGGCAACGGAACCGTAGGGGACAGAAGTTGGCCGGCTTCCTGGAGAAAGAGGGACTCTTTATGATGAACTATTTCTTTCAGAAGCCACCTAATAGGAAATGGACCTGGAGGAGTCCCGATGGTTCCACGAGAAATGAGATTAACTTCATTATGACCACCACGAGACAAATATTTACTGATGTCTCCGTGATCAACAGGGTTAAAACCGGTTGTGATCACCTGATATGTGGCCTGACCTGACCTGATGAATGATAAGAGGCACATTGAATATTAGTGTCAGACTTGAGAGATCTCGTCTGATGAAGTCTACGCTCCGACCTACTCGTGCCCATATTCAAAACTCCGAGAGCTTTCAACTTGAGCTGTCCAATCGCTTCGATTGCCTCAAAAACATTGCTACAGTGGACGAGATTAACAACAGGTAAGTAGAAACTGTCCATACAGTGGGTACCAAGCTCTTTAAACACCACCGCACAGATAGGCCACAGAAACTCTCCAACGATACCCTCAACCTCATGGCTGAACGACGCTCCTTAAAACTGCAGTCTTCGGATTATGCTGAAGCATATAGGCTGCTCAATAAACGAATATGGAAGTCCTTGCGACACGAAATCCGGATCTTTAACACTAACCGTATTAAAGAGACGATAGAGAGGAACCAGGGCTCCAAAGTGTTTGCATAGGATAAGTTTTTGGCCAAAGCCAGTTGACGAAGCTGATGAGAGAAGACGGCAGTGTAGCGTCGACCAAAGCAGAAGTGTTAGGAGAGGTAGAGAGTTTCTACGGACAGTTATACTCTTCGGTCGCTAAACCTGTTATCAGCTCGGCCAAAGACCCAAGAGCCAAGCTGACCCGACATTATACCTAAGATATCCCGGAAATCAGCCTGTACGAGATTAGAATGGCCTTGAAACAGCTTAAGAACAACAAGGCGCCGGGTGACGATGGTATCACATCTGAGCTTCTGAAAGCGGGTGGATCACCGGTACTTAAAGTCCTTCAGAAGCTATTTAATCATCATATTTAATCTCAGTCGCAGGTTTGATGAATTAC
The DNA here is from genome assembly GCA_917880725.1 of Selenia dentaria. Lineage (NCBI taxonomy): Eukaryota > Metazoa > Arthropoda > Insecta > Lepidoptera > Geometridae > Selenia > Selenia dentaria. Next base: position 38,234,885 of record OU862876.1, read on the forward strand.
AGCCTCCGGAACAAGCCGGTATCCGAAAAGGCTATAGTACCATAGACCACATCCACAGGCTACGGCAAGAAATAGAGAAGACCGAAGAGTATAAATTGCCTCTTTGTTTAGCATTTGTGAACTATGAGAAGGCCTTTGATTCGATCGAGACGTGGGCAGCGCTTGAGTCTCTCCAGCGGTGTCGTATTTACTATCGGTATATTGAAGTGCTGAAGTGTTTGTACAAAAACGCCAACATGTCAGTCCGAGTACAGGAACAAAGTTCAAAGGCAATTCCATTGCAAAGAGGCCTGAGACAGGGAGACGTAATATCTCCGAAACTGTTCACCGCTGCATTGGAAGACGCCTTCAAGCTCTTGGAATGGCAAGGACTTGGCATCAATATGAATGGCGAGTACATCACTCATCTTCGATTTGCCGACGATATTGTAGTCATGGCAGAATCAATGGAAGACCTCAGTACAATGCTCCTTCGAGGCCTTCGCCTCCTACGAGTTTCCCAACGGGTAGGCCTTAGTATGAACATGGACAAGACGAAAATAATGTCTAATGCCCATATTGTACCTACCCCAATATCAGTTGGGAACTCAGTTCTCGAAGTTGTTGACGAGTACATCTACCTGGGATAGGCAGTCAAACTAGGCAGGTCCAACTTCGAGAAAGAGGTCAATCGTCGAATCCAACTCGGCTGGGCAGCGTTCCGGAAACTTCGCGAAGTCTTCTCGTCAAAAATACCTCAGTGCCAAGACAAGAGTCTTCGACCAATGTGTGTTACCAGTGATGACTTATGGCACTGAAACGTGGTCTCTTACTATGGGCCTCATAAACAAGCTTAAAGACGCACAACGGGCTATGGAGAGGGCTATGCTCGGGGTTTCTCTATGTGATCGTATCAGAAATGAGGAGATCCGTAGAAGAACGAAAGTCACCGACATAGTCCAGAAGATTAGCCAGTTAAAGTGGCAGTGGGCAGGGCACATAGCACGCAGAACAGATGGCCGATGGGGCCGGAAGGTTCTGGAATAGATACCACGGACCGGCAAGCGCAGCGAAGGTCGTCCACCGACACGGTGGACAGACGACCTGATAAAGGTCGCAGGACGACGTTGGATGCAGGCCGCTTCCAACCGGTCCTTTTGGAAAATTATGGGGGAGGCATATGTTCAGCAGTAGACATCCTACGGCTGAGATGATGATGATGATGATGATAATGAAGAAACGACTGTACTATACGAAGATGGCAATTCAGTTTAAACATGCTATCATATTGCTATCCAAGGAATATTTCTAGCAATTTCTTTGGTTATTCTTTTGCCTCAAGCTACTTTCAAATTACATAGCTTACCTCTTGAAAAACCCTTCTCAAATTTCTCGGTAAGGATATTTTAGGTATTAGTATACCGTTCTAGTGCATACCAGCATAAAAGGAAGACTTTGAGTTTTACTGTTTATTTAACGTTATGAATTTATTGGTGTGTGCGTTTATGCTTTCGTGATTTTTTCGTACAATGAATTAATCTCAAATCTCAAAAACTAAATTAATCATGACTTTTTGTTTAATAGCTTATGTCCTTGCCGGCTGCTACCCCCATAAAATATTATACCTTATATTATACCTTCGTATCAAAATTTACTTAATATCGTTCAATGGTAAAAATATATGGTTGCTTACCTTGGAAGTCGGTTTCATATTTTAATTTATATATAATGTATGAGCAATTTTTCTTGGACAAAGTTGTACAAAATACATTTAAAAATTTAAGTCGTTATTTAATAAATACCCTAAACACAGTGTATACTTAATTCAGTTAACTCTGAACTGAGCTGTGTTTGATGTTGAAAAATCTTGACTTCAGTGGATATTTAATAGTACTTAAATTCCTTACTAAGTTTACGCATATACGAGTATGTGTAAACATATTAAGCCTGTATTCTTACAAAAATATGGTACAATAATACCACCTTAAAGTTATAATGCAACCAAAGCATTTGGAAATAGTTTATGATGTTGATTGATTTATACCAGGCATTGTGGTTTTTATTCATAATTTGCCAGGTCGAGTTTAAGACGCGCTCGTATCCTGATAATAGTAAATAGCAGAATTTTTAAACACCTAGTGTAACGAAACCGATCGATAATATACTATGAAAAAAAAATTAAAATTAGGAAAGGAATAGAAAAAGAGTTATAACCGAATAGAATTCATAAATATAACTCTCTTTCTGCAGAAAAAAATCCTGAATAGGTCCACAAAATAAACTTTCACGTCCAAACTCTCAGAATTTTCAGCAATAACGCTATATTTTTTTAGGTAATACATAGCGAACGTATAGTACTAAAGTTATAACCAGCAGTTTTTTCGATTCTGTTAGTATATATCGAAAAATATAAAGAAAACGTACAAAATTAACGCATTTTCGCATTACATCGTGCAATCTAACAAGCTATTTTCAACCTTACGTAAAGCATCGTAAATTATTTTAAAATTAGGGTCGGACTTAATTGGATCATGGCAAAAACATTCATTTCCATTATCACATAACATAAAGTAGGTAGGCGAGCATGGCGCGGCGCAGTTGTGGCTGTCTGTGTACATCTCAAAATGTGTATGATGGAAGTTTACTTGATTATTGATATGTTAGTAAGTACAAGAAAGTGCTAAGGCCATAAAACAAACTATTTGCGAAAAAGTATTCGTATTGAAAGCGTCAACATGTCACGCTTCGGCGACAAACTAGAAGCTATCTGTGTCACCTAGTTTGTTGCCCTAGAAAAATGACAGTTTGTGCTGTTTCACGTGAACGACACGTTACGTTACACTTAAGCAGTTATTCGTGCTAGGTACACTATAATACGTTTAGAAGCTCTTGCAATACCATTTAAAATCAAACACCCATACAGTTTTTCTAAATAAATGAGAATGTTAGAGGTTGGTAAACAAAACTAAGGAAATATAATATAAGTGTATAGGAAATATAATATAAAGTATTATATGTTACAAAAAGTTCGTTATAGTATGTTTACAATATATTAAACAAGGTTTGTCTCTGGCATTCAAATATTGTGTCATAAACAGATTGTTCACCTGGTTTTCGTTCAAATATTTAAACAATGGAAATTTAAATGCCACCGCAATTAGTCTTACTACTGTATTTCTTATAACCGCCTACTGGTCGGAGATTTAGACATAGATAGTAGAGAAAGACACTGTAAAACAGTTTGCAAGCATAAATCAATCAACAGTGAGATCAATTAATGTTACTATCAACAAAGTAAGTAAATATCTATAAGTAGAACGTCTTCCCTACTAGCGTTGATTCACGCAGGATTAGCGCGACTTGCGTGCAGGGATGTCAACATCGCGACAAAACAAGTACACATAGCATCTAAGTTTTGTTGGTAGCATACCTACGCGATAGAAAACAATGATATTTAAAAACTGCCAACCCCGACTGCTCTGCCGGCATTCACGTAATGATTGCCGGCAATCGTCCTCCGCCCCCACCGACCACCTCTTCCCACTTTTATCGCCTATTTATCGCGATGACGTTCTACTTAATCGAGGACGCGCGGTCTAATTACTTTGCTATCAATATAATAAACTTCAAATGTTACTGAGGGAACTGAATACGACGGAATGCCAAATTTTAGTCAATTTAATTGACCGGCCATTTGTAAGGCTTCGTACCCGATCGGCTAAACGTAGTCCTATTGTTTCAATTATGCGGCCCGCTTGTGAAAGGACTGGAGCCTGTAAACGACATGAGTTACAGAACTGAAAGTAAACTTCTGTGTAGGTTGTTGAATCGAATCCAAATATTAAGAATATTAAAGTCAGTCTTAAATCTAAGCTTGCAACGATGATTCGTCCTAATCTGCCTTACTCTACTACTACAGCAGGACCAGCACGGGCAGTGGACTATTTCTCCCCGTAAAGAGGAAAGAAATCTATTCCACCATGTCATTTTTATCTCCCTTGCGAGCACGGCAAAGCCAGAGGATAGTTTATCCACGTAGATAGATGGCGGGAGTAGCGTTTCCTATGTTTTGTACTTCGTAGATGCCATTTAAAGCAAATGTAACAAAAGTCTCTGAGTAGCATGTGCTATCCATACGTAGTATCCTATTTCATTTACTAAGACTCATTATGCGTATGGAAGTGGGACCTATTGTAGAATAAAAACAAATAAGAATTATTTAACTTAGGTATTTCACAGAATGTAGATCGGAAAGTAATACAATACCTTGATATGCACCTGCAAAGAATTCGTATGGTTTCGAGGCTGCAATGCATTACAACGCCATTTCTTTATTGACTCGAAATAATTATGTGCCTGGATTAATTATCTGGGTAATCGAAGGGGTTGTGACATTTCGGACAAAACTTCGATGTAATTTTCTTTTCATTGTTTCCATTTCCCGCTACAAAATGTTATTATAATATGCGCGAGACATTTTTGGATGAAAATAAACTTTTATCCACCACCTTCAAAGAAGGTGATAACCTTTCTCCGTGCTATGTCAATTGGAGAAAACTATATCCACGTTTCGACGAGTCCGTGCTCTACAGCGGGAGTAGCGGGACATACTGCCGTGCGATTCTCTAAGAGCAAACATCGTTGCATCTTTGACAACATCCATGAAACAAATGAAGAGATGACAAGAAACGTTGGAAAAGCAACCCTATATACAAGGCCGATATATCATAAAGTATTTGACATCGGTGAGGTCGTCAACGAGTTCGTCGACGAATCATTACAGAATCGCACGGCTGTCTACGAGAAACGTCAAAAGGAAACATTTTATCTCTTTTCCCGGTTGCCGTGTTCTGTAAGGTAGAGAAGACAATTATTTCCACTGACAGGTGGATAAAAACGGCGGAAAGTACTCTCCGCCGCGTGCTAGGGGTGCAGTACAGCAGTAGAGTATGTGTATGACACGGAGTCTCCACTATTGTTGAGATAATAATTTTAAGTGCGGGCCAAAATACGGTGCGAAGCTAACTATCAATGAACTAGTAAAATGTGCATTAATTATTATTTGAATATGATTAAAGAAAGTTTATTTTTATTTATTCAATTCGTATTCTTACTTACATACTTATTACTTATTATCAGATAATGTTCAACTGTTAGCTTCGTAGATAAAAAGTGCGGCTAATAGGGATTAGAAAATATTTCATCATCAACTGGCGCCTTAAACCTCAATTAACTGTAACACAAATAAGAACAATGCTTTTGCTTACAGTTATGTAAGATGTAATTGTATAACGAATCTGAAACAGACATATTCCAATTACATATTTCAACTACTGTACTGGGTTTGATACAGGAAGCTTAAATAGGTACCGGTATGTATCTATATATATTCTACACTACAGGAAGAAAGAATATGTTATGGTGCTTGTCTGATGTGCTTACTTTATAATCTATATATTTTATATAGCATGAAGTTATGAGACGGGGATATCATTCACATGATGTTAACAATCTAGACTCCGGTTTTGTTTCATTCTCCGAGTAACTCTGCTTCAATAAATACAGTCATACTGTTTGAAAGCGGAATTACTGGTACAACTGTGTTAACATGACGAACTCTTGCAGAAAAGCAAGATTTTGTCATATCACTTAACATGTCACCTGATTGCTTCCACCTGGAGACCACGATTAAGAACTCTCGAAAGAGATGTGAAAGGGAAAATGACCTTCAAAAACATATATGAGACGCTACTACACAGTTTTTAACCGACTTCAAAAAAGAGGAGTCTTGTTCGACTGTATGTATTTTTTATGTACGTCCACCGATTTCTCCCCCATTTGTTTTCTCAAAATTATTATTGTATTTGAAAGAGATTTTCAAGACTTTTTACTTTAAATGGGACCACCCATTTAAATTGTATTAAATTCGGTCAAGCGGTTTCTGAGTTCAAGTCCAATAACTGAAAAGTGTTTCGCATATCTTGATATCCTTATTGACGCTGAATGTCAATGGATCCCGTAAGAAGCAAGGAGCACTAGAGGAGGACTAAATAGGGTGAGAAAAAAAAAACTTTTTTGAAGTCGCCATGACAGTTCAAAGTACCCATTACCCCAATAATGTGCGCATGGTACCGACATCGGCAAATTATTTCGCACTTTTTAGTGTTGAGGTCGAATTGTTAAGATTTTTTTGCTTTATCGTGTGTTCATCTTATCTTTTCAGATGACAGCGTCGCGTACATAAAGGATACTTTTGATCTCGGTAAATTAAAGAGTTCCCTTGGAATTGTTAAAATACTGTAATGAACCGCATCCCGCGAGGCTACGCGAGCGAAGCCCGGCGGGTCAGCTAGTATTGAAATAAATTACAAATAGGGTTATTCCGATAAGTCACACACAGGCACTACAATTTCAGGCAAAGATTTTCATAACCGGCTGCATTAAATCTTTTTGATCTCAAGCTTACATTAAGTTAACAAATTATTGATATGATCCTAAGTGATTGAGTCTTTGATTGAGAGTGAAAAAAAGAATTATATAGAAGATTGAATAACTTGTATTCAATAATGAATACAAGTTATTCATTATTGAATTATTAGGCATCGATTTTAAAATGAGTGTTTACAATTAGACACTTCAATACCTGTTTGAGTAGAGTCAATGAATTTTCTATATAGCGTCAGTCTAGTCGTTTCGGAGATTAGACCGTACAAATAGACAGACAAACAGACAATTAGACACAAAAAATTTAGAAAATAGTTCGATTTTACTCCTTACATCCCTCTGACTCGGTTTTAAACATTATTATTTCATTATACAGAAATTGAACCTCTACAGTTTTATTATATGTATATTAGTGATATAAAATGTTGTTAAAACACATTTTGTTGGTGTGAATTTTGAGTGGGTGTGATCATTAGAGATTTCGTCATTAGTAAAATGTGCAAATAATTTTGTTATTTTAGCCGTTGGCCATTTAAATGATCTTAAGTCAAGTGAAAGCATTTTATTATTGACTAGCGATTGCCCGCGACTTCATTCGCGTAGTAGGCTTGGCCTTCGACCTCGCCATAACCTTCCAGTTTTTCTTAGTTTTTCTTTTATAAGAACCTTCTCCTGACAATACGAGTAATCTACACGACAAAAAAAGATTTAGCGAAATCGACAAAGCCGTTGTCAAGTTATAGCGTGACCAGAAAAATAGGGGTTGGTTTTTATATATTAAGATAGATAGATTACCTATATCGCAGCTTCCATATTGACACTAAGATAAAAATTGCCATACTGATATTCAAGACAACACGTGAACAAAATGATAGATTTATGTTGCACTAAGATTAGATAGAAAATTGTACAGCAATTCAGGAATTGCCTACTGATGGCGGCTTGTTACTAGTGTAATAGTAACAAGCCGCCAAGCCGCCGTAAATTCATTTAGTAAAGTTAAGTTAATTCAGATGATAGTTAATTTTCGAATGTGTTATGTTGCGTCGTTGTTTTGTAATGAATCGTTGCATGCCTAGAGCCTCTTACGCACATGAAAGGAAAATCCTGGCCTTTGTCATAAAGTATATATTATGAGAAAGAAGATAATTACTAGAAATAGAATCGAAATGATATGTTATGAGTAGCAATCGAAATGAGCTACAAGGAAAATGCGCCCACCGCGTGCATCTCTCTCAGTTCTCTTTCTCGTCATACCCCCGCGTCCCTGTACTGCACAGGCGAGGACTGTGCAGTTAATTACCGATAAACGACTAACCTATAGAATTGACAGAATACGTTTAATTTAATGTCTTTCTGTATTTAATCTTTCCCATACTCTTGTGTGCTGACTGGCAGCAAGAACAAAATACCTAATACATGTCAGTAGTACTTATTATATGCCATCGTAGTGACCAGCTTTTAATTGTAATTATTTTATTATTATTATTTATTAGTACTAATATTTATTCTGTGCATTGGTAGCCTATATAACTATACACGTAATTTGTATAATTACCAAAAAAAAAATGGGCGGTACAAAAGTGTTAATACATTGTAGATATGTAGTCAAAATTTTTTATTACTTCACAGTGAAATAATTATTAATTGTTAAAGTTTTCTTATTTAGTTTTCAGGAAAATTCCATCTAAAAGTATGGACACCATCTTAACAAAAATACTACATGATTATGTACAACTTCTGAAAACACATTTCGCTTCAGTGAAAAAATATCTCTCTTACTCTTTCTTACACCCCCCACCCGAGCGTTCGGTGTGAAAGAGATTGTCGAGGTCTTGCGAGAATGCCCGAGCGCACAGAATGAATAATAATATGTACTAACGAGCTAGGACGCGAGTTTGCCGAATGTTATGATTATGAATGATACATTTCTATGTAGGGGTGTTAAGTTTCATGCATAAACCGCGCGCATGTAGTATATCTTAATGAATAGTGGAAATGCCTAGAATAAAATTTGTAGGTGTGAATCAATCTAGACGTTTGACCAAATATTGATGATTATGTGGGATTTTTTTTTAAAGTACCTAGTTTTAAATATTCTTCCCATGTATGTAGTACCAGCAGCATATAGTGCTGTTTTGTTTTTTTTGGTTATTATACAAATTACGTGTATATCATCGTGTAACAAAAAGGTGTCGTTATACTGAAAGGCGTGCATGTGTAACAAGTCAGAATTCACATGGCAAAATATCAAAGATAAAATCGCATAAAATATAATACATTTTAATCAAACACAAAAAATATTATTAGAAGTGTTTTTGTACAGCCTTATTAAACATGCTTATTATTTGAGTTCATTGGAGTCAATGCTCTCTGCTATCCTCATGCTACAATATCCATTCCAACCGTTCCCCAACCCTGCATGCCCCTCTCCGTGTCGCACCTAAGCCCAGGTCCCGCTTAGTTACCTTTTTGACCTAGTCTAAGTTCTAGAGGTTATTGACATCTTTGGCCTAGTTTTTCATAAAAAAATCTTTGGTTATACTCTTAACTCGGAATATTTACTTTTTCCTGGGACGCAGTAGTTAAGTGTCAATTGTATGTAAGTTTCTGCGTGTACGGTTTTAATATTACTCTACACCCTTTGTTACCCGCTGTGTAATATTGAAACAGTTATCCTACTCCTTCGAATATTATAAACGCGAAAGTTTGTGAGTATGGATGTATGGATGTGTGGATCTTTGTTACTCATTAACGCACAAACGGCGGGGGCAATTTGATGAAATTTTGTATGAAGGTAGATCAGGCGCTGGATTAACACATAGGACACTTTTCATCATCATCATCAATCACCACGCGGGTGAAAAAGCGTAATATGCTTGGGCAAAGCATAGACAAAATAATAAGATCTCCGCCTACGTCGATATCGTTATGATTACAGTTCTGTCAAAGTTTGTGTCAGTTTATGATAGCTTAGTCAAAAGCCAAGTTAATTTGACAGCTCGATACAGTAGACGTGTTCGGCGACCGGCAACGGTGATGAAATGTAATGACAGTTTTTTCCGTGGTGATTAATTTTATTTTATTAGGTATTATTGTTTACTGATTTAAGTATATAAATGTACATAAATAATAATATTATAGCAATTGCGTTTGAATATGTACATATTTTGTGACATTTTGGTATAAAGATAGATATGCCCTTGGAGAAATAAGCTACTCGCAGTACTAATCCTGCACAGACGTAGTCGCGGGCACCAGCTAGTGGCGATATAAAGAAGTTTACAAATGACGTAACAGTGTTAATTATATAAAGTATGTACTGAAAATAATTAACTGTTTAAACTTTGAAGTAAGGCAAACATATAGTAGCACAATGCACCTACTATCAAAACATAAATTGCTTCTCTGGCAAATTTCTTGATATGATCGTTATTACGAGTAGATAAACACCCTTTTGATGGTTACGCTTTACTGAGACATGGGTTTCAAAAAGATATGATAGTAGATGTAAGCCCAGGAGGTGTGCAATGCCATAGTTGTTACTGGTCGACCAAGGCGATTTCGATCGGTAACGCTTTGTGGCGGGGAGCTGTCAAAGTTTCGCTACGACCGACGTCAATAAAAAATAGGCTAGGATATAGCTACTAGGTCATGTTTGGTATCATTTCCGTATAATATAAGGACGAGGAATTCATTTCTGGTGTGAAATTAACCATAGGAATATTTGTATACAAAAATAACCGAAAATACGTAAAAGTTTCCATTATTTTATTTCTTACAACTGCGATATCTTTGAATTTTTGTCCAAAAGTACTAAATATGTATATATAGAAAAAAATATTTTTTTTACAATTTATTAAAATACCGAAAACCAAAATTACAATGTCATACGGTGGAAGTATAAAGCAGGGTTTGGTTTTTTATTGAGCTCTTGCAACTTAGATGCTTTATGTAGGTATATTTACCAGTATGATGAGAACTATTTGGGCTTTTATGCAAACATATTTATCAGCACAGTACAGCTTAAATAATCCCAAGAGACAACCTACGTAAAATTAAGGATGTCTGTAAAAATAAACAGGAACCATGTAATTATGTAGTTAAAACATTATTTTAGTAACTAAGATGCTTGGAGTACTCCCGTAGTCCATTTCTGCCAAGATCTTACATCTGCTATCCATGTAACTATTTAATAGTGTATTAAAATACATTCCAAAAAGTTTTACAGTTTTACAAAAGTTTTAGTTACTTTCTTACCGATTCATCTCGGTACTTGCTCTATTTATTTAGATATGCGGCAGTGGAGTCTTTTAAAGTATTCATAATTTTGTCTTGATGACGTACTTATGAACATCATAAATGCGTCACTCATTTGATGATTGATGACAATGATGACTCGATGACTCAAGTTATGGCATCAAATGATTTTGATTTGGAAGAGTAAGGCTGTATACAATAGTTAGGTACTTGTACATCATATAGTTTTTATTCAGTTTTTTTGAACTATATATTAACCTATAAACACGCGCCGGTACACCGGTGGCCAAATCTATACATTGCACAAAGCGGCGCTGGTACACCGGTGTACCGCAGTCAAAACCCATATCAGGACTGAACATACACGTTAACTGTTCAAATATAGAATACATTTCGGTTTATTAGATGTTTTTTTAATACTAATAACCACCGAGAAATAATTTTTACATAGAAATGTAAATTATTTTGGTTATCAGTAGGCTAGTAAAAACAACAATGGTCGTCGATACCATATCTCTTTAACTTTCGCAGGTGTGCATATTCTAGTGTATTGTTTTCGTGAGTAAGTACCATTTCGAGGTAAAAACCTAAGAAAAAGCTTATAATCCTCTTATATTATGGTTTTGTGAGCAATTCCCGTAATTTGATAAAGGCAGCCGCCATATTGTTATGATAACGAGTGAGACTACGATTTTGAGATCTATTTGGTTAGCGTTAGAGTATATGTTTTTATGACAATTTGTGGATTTATTCTGGATAATTTATAAAATAGGTAGTATAGGTTTTCAAAGTCTATTATACCGTTGTGATTGTATGTTTACTCCTTTCACACCTGCTTGAGAGATGAAATTGGTCTTTGTAGAATTTATTTCATTTGTTATTTTTTTTGTTGCGGTTCAAGTTTTTATGTATTTTTTCGGTTGACTTTATCTCTATAATTTGACTAAAAAGAAACAGATAACATAATAATAAAATAAAGGAAGATGTACTGGGTAACCAGTGTAAATTTACGCAGTTTACAGATATAAAATATGTTTTACTACGATTTTACTCCTGCAAATTTTTGCGGCGCGCGCAATTTTTTTAAATAGTGAATTCTCGCGCGCTTTTTCCGTCCGATTTTGCGCCAAAATATTTTTATTTTTAAGCTACTTAAAGGGTTTAACGTAAAATCTAATTGCTATAACTTATTTATTACCAATTTAAAGGTATATGATGTGTTTAATAAGCAGTGCTTTTATAAATAATTTAAAACTTAAACATTTAAGTTATTAATAGTATAACATTATTTAAAAAACATTAACATAAGGTATCAAGGCACGGTAATATTATATATCTTATACTATATTAGTATAAGATATATTGTATAAAGATATAGTATTGTAACTCGCCCCTGTCCTTGATTTTAAATACCTACAGCTGCGTGGTACGTAACACTTAAACACGCGGTAGGGCTGCCCGCGTTAGCATTTTAATTTCATTTACCTACTTGAGTTTCTTTCCAGTTCTGTGATTTTCTATATCATATTTATTATTTAAAAAAAGACTATTGAACGAGTTAGGTAAAGTTCAATAAAAATACATGTTGCTTTTTTAATACTTAGTAGAATTAATAAAAAATAATATAAATTTGGCACTGAAAAATATTTGCGCCTCCTGAGACGTACGAAAAGTTTTACTCGAGCGTAGGTAGGCATGGCACTCGTATGTCACATTTTGAAATAATTAATGTAGCTATCCACATTTTTCTGTTAATTAGCCCGCACCTAGTTTAAGCAACGGGCTTCAAAACTTATGGCTTAAACATGCAATTGTATTTTTGATAAATTTTATAATTATTACCATTTATTTTGTATGTAATAACTAGTGTTTTTTAGCACTTATTTATAATCAATAGTTAATAAACAGTTTATTAATCCATATATTTTGCTCGGTGGAATAGCGAAATACCTACCTATTAAAACAAACAAATTACGTATTTTACTATGAAGTTAAATAAAAACATTTTTTAGTTTCCAGGTTATTTAAAAACATATCTCGGGTTGCGTTACCTATTGAAGACTCAAAAAAATTAAACAACCAATAAAATCATAACATAATATATACCTAAGTGCAATTAAAGTAACTACTTGTACTTATATCAATATATATATTATATATATATAATATATTCACAAATGGCACGATTAGGTACTGATTACAAAACTAGCACACTGTTCGTTCGTCACAGTGGCGCATTCGCGATTAGCTGCATGGCTATTGCACACCAATATCGAGGCGCGTAGGTATAACTCGACTTTTGGCTATTTCTATGAAGACAGAATACTGTATAGGTAATATTACCGTGATCAAGGACTGTCGTAAAAAATATCGATTAACATACACACAAAAAAAACCTCCTCCTATTTGGAAGTCAGTTAATAATATTATTCGCTTCCTTAAACATGTTCCGAAGTCTTTATTGGAAATCAACGTTTAAAACTTCGATAAGACCCGTGGGTACCATCAGGTGGAGTGACGTTCAATACGAATACAATACAACCAGTGTTTTTCTTTACCATGGAATTGCAGTTACCGTACGCGTTACAGGTTCGTTTTTAAATCGCTAATTTCCTTGAACGTCGGTCTTGATACAAAAAAGCAATATACAACATTTGTATAAAAATATCAAAATTGGCATTGAATTTTAAATTTTAAATGCATGCCTACTGATATTTCATAATAAAAGGGCATTGTTGTGGATAAGTGCTGGTTTTTTATGTCTTGCTTTTCTTTATTATTTTCTAACTTAATAAACGTAAACTTCTCTTGAACGTTTAGCAATTTATGGTGAATAAAAATTATGGAACTCGCGTCATCGTCGCAGAACGCATTAGACGTGCTGAGCACTTTTTGGGTGAACAAAAATCATGGAACTCGCGTCATCGTCACTGAACGCTTTACCGCGCTAAGCACTTTTTGGGTGAACAAAAATCATAGAACTCGCGTCATCGTCACCGAATGCTTCAAGTTACTTAGTTTTCACTCTATCGGCAGTCCTCAAAGACTGATCTGCATGTTTTTTTTTTGCTTTTAATCAATTTTGTTTATACATTCAATATGAAACCGTATCTACATATTATGATAGCGTTTATTTCGAGACAGGCAAGGTTGCTTCTAATGGAGAGCACCTTCAGTCATTTCATACCCTTTTCTACCGTGAATCAGTAATGTTTACAATAATGTGTTCTGGATTGAATTGTATTGTTGCCGGCGAAATAACAGGCACATGAGATTTAACAACTTAATGTCACAGGGCTAGGGCACAGTGCATCAGTTCATCAGTATATGGATCGGTTCTCGCGCAGAGGTAATAACTTAACATCTGGTGGGCTTCGAGCTTGTACCACTTCCTAATTATATTAAAAAGCAGTTGCAGTCCCACATATAAAATCCATCATTTCTTATACTCTCAGCTTTTCACTATTTACATTATACTTTGCATAGAAACTCAAACTCTACACTATGCTGGAAGAAAGTTGAATATCAAACTTAGCAGTTTATCCAAGCACTGTGCCCGGGTTAATCATCTAGTTAGGTAAGTAGTAAAATTCTCAAAGTTGACTTCTTGTGCTTACAATAGCAAATGGAAGGAAAGTCGTCTTCAGGTCTCTAGAACTCTTCAAACGTCACTTAAAGACCGTTATCCTAAGACATACAACTGGAACTAACGGTTTAACTGAATCTCTAAAGCACGGTAACCTTAGTTGAAAATGCTACTAGCAGTTTCCCATCCACGTCGTGACCGCTAAGGTTTGCTTAACCGTGTAAATTAAAATTATAAACATTCTAATTTTAACAGAGACGATGGTTGGCAATTACCACCTGATTGGGATCCAATTTTCAAGCTAATAAAACCACAAGCTCAAGCACAACACAGCAATATATCTCTGGGCCTAGCACATTTAACTGATTAAGTGTAACGTAGCGTTCACGTGAAACAGTAAGGAATAGCGCGCACTGGCTTGCGTTTTTTCTACCGTACGGTAGAATAAACGCAGTCAAGGGTCCCCGCACTCTGGCGAAAAAACACACACGTTTTCGTATTCAAGTTACACCTGTGGGCTCTGTACCACATCAATATAGCCATACCATCATACCATACAAGAGTCGCTATCTGCATAAGTTTATTATTACAACAAAAAAAAGAGTACTTAAACGGTATTGGGTGCATGCCTTCTACATACATCTACGTTTGTGATACAAAATTTTGTGCGGTAGACTCACCGCAAATTTGCAGCCATGACTTTACCGCATGCCCGTGCGTTTTTTTAATTGTTTTATTTATTTCACAGCAATGCGCGCACCTCTATGACTCTCCGTACTTTACAGAATATGCGTTATAAAACGCAACGCAATGCAGTGCGCGCTAGGCCTGTCACTGTCATTTATATAGGGCAACTGTGGCACACATAGCTCATAGTATGTACGCGTGACGCTTTGACGAGACAAATACTTTTTCTCTCCTCTGGACTCTGTGAGTGACTACTACGTACATCGGGAACGTTTTATTTAAAATAAGATATGCATTACATTACAACAGATAACGGTCATTTAGTCTACCCGTGGTCATTTTAACTAAAACCATGTTAGAAATATAATAGATGTTTCTTGTTGAGAATGACAAAGCAAACTAGGTTGTAACTAAAGTGCTCGTATGAGTAAGATATGTTTGACTTGCACTAGCACTTAGATCATGTACCTGCGGGTAACAGCAATAAATAGTTTATTTAATGATTTCTGAACGCTTCAATGCAATTAAAAAAATAAAAATACGCGAATAAGCTTACCATACTGTCAAGTCCACTGAGTATTTTGGAGTCATCTTCAGAATTTTGCCGCACAAATGCCTGATCGAAGTACAATACAAGACGGACGATAACTTGTATTGTCATAGCGAGGAACAAGTTGCGGTGAATCTTGGTGCGGTTGTTGCGAAGTGAACTGTAAGAAAAAGAAACTTAGCATATGGAACCCAAATACCACGAGAATATATAATAGCAAGATCCTTAAAAAAGACAAACGTTGTTAGATAATGGGCCCCATAGAATACGTCACATACAATACAATAAATTACAGTAAATTCAAAAGTCTAGCATTTGTATGCTCTCAAGGGACGCAACGAGGTGCTTGTTGGTATAATTACCATGCTTGCTATGCCAGATGGAATGGCAACCAAAGGCATTGTGCCGATCGACTAAAGATTTTCTCTAATAATAATTATTAAAACAAACAGAGATAAAATTTATATTGTATTGCTTAGTATCAAGTCGCATTCACATCAGATGTACTTATAGGTAGTCAGCTATCATATAGACATCTAAAGAAGGTCTACGCCAGCGGATTCACAATGAGTTCCAGTATCTTAGTTAGACTGCACCTAGTGTGCGTACTTTACCTACTTATAACATACTAGTAATAAAGCACATGTTTTAGGGCAATCGAGTCCTCAGACTCGCCCCTTTTAATATGCTATATTTAACTACATCCGAGTCTTCGTAGCGTGATTTTTTATTGAATTGCAGTCATCGTTAAAAGTATCAAGTAAAAAGTTAAAGGGTAGGTCTCCGCACATCTACGAGTGGCAAATGTGAAAATGTGAATGTGAAAAAGAAAGACTGTTCGGTATTTTACTTTTTAAATTGTCAATTTTCTGGTGATACCGCAGCATTCTGGCTTGAAGAAACATAAAGGATATTTTTATACAGGCAAACTAATTTACGCAACTAATTTACATGCCAAATGTTGTTAGATTCATCTTCCTATAACCTTAATTAATGGAATTGATACAAATAGTCTTCTAATTATTATCCAACATATACATTTAGGTTATCTACTCGAGTTATATTATCCGATCTGTATTTTTTTTACTGACCGCAAAGTCGTCCATGTAGAAGTTATCTGAGTTAACAGTAACGTATGTGTTGTTCCTATAAGTATATGTAAGCTATCCAATAGGACATGCCAATTTGTTCAGCAGTTTTAGGGTTAAGAAATAACAAATATACTCTGAGTGATCTTCAAACTTTCGCATTAATCGTAAATCGTAATAATTATTCGCCTGTTTGTACGAAACAAAATTATTTTAAACTTCATTATGAGAACTAACGTAGTTTATACACATTTTTAATATGAGAAAGGGAATCACTCACGTAAATAAGTCAGATCTTTTCAACAATAGTTTCAACCACATCCCGTGTTCGCTGGCGGTCGCGTCTCGCCGCGCACAGTGCGATTTTCACCTGAGTGATTCCTGTTTTTCATATTAAAAAAATATCAAACTTAGTAATTACTACCAACTAATATAGTCATTACACACCGACACCCCACAGATTTATTAATGATGTAAAAATATATATAATTACAAATTGGGGTTGCATTATTAGGGTAATTAGACAAGCCAACATATTTGACCACTCCGTTTGTTGTTTAGTGGATTTGTTATACTCGTAACCATACTAATTGTTAGTATTACAAGGTTTAGTGGGAGCCAATCAGTTTTTAATAAATTCTGAACGTACTTACCGAAAGTGGTAGAGGATAAATACTGAAATTAGAATAGCTATTAAGGACATGCTGAAGCCGAAGATTTCCATATATCTCGTATACAGGGCTATTTTAAATTTTGCCTGAAACAAAAGAGAATACTATGTTAGTACCAGGAAACCCTTAATCAGTCAGTAGGGCAGTACCTATCACCTATGTTCTATATAGCAGTACTTCATTTTATCAATTATGATAATACCTACAAAATATTCATGTAGGTAAATTATCATAAAAAACATCGAAAAAATCTAAGCATAATCTATTTTACTACTAATATTTTAACACTACACATGGTGAGAAATTATGTTGATGATGAAAGTAAGTACTAAGTTTCGTATTTTTTGTTAACAATATCAGTGCTACTAAACTTTAAATTGAATATATTTAGATCCCGTAAAACGTTAAGCTCTCCTCTACTTCACCCTTAATTCGTCCCTATTGAAAAAAAATCAGGACAGTCTTTGGGGACTGCCGATAGAAGTGAAAACTAAGTAACTTGAAGCATTCGGTGACGATGGTGCGTGTTCCTTGATTTTAGTTCTCCCAAAAAGTGCTCAGCGCGCCTAAAGCGTTCGGTGACGATGACGCGTGTTCCTTGATTTTTGTTCTCCCAAAAAGTGCTCAGCGCGCCTAAAGCGTTCGGTGACTTTTACGCGAGTTCCATGATTTTTCTTCTCCCAAAAAGTGCTTAGCGCGCCTAAAGCGTTCGGTGACGATGACGCGTGTTCCTTGATTTTTGTTCTCCCAAAAAGTGCTCAGCGCGCCTAAAGCGTTCGGTGACGATGACGCGAGTTCCATGATTTTTGTTTACCCAAAATGCGCTTAACGCGCCTTAAGAACTTCACTTCAAAAACAGTATTCCTATTCTATAGCTATATTACAATAATTTGATATGACTATGCCCGTTTAACTTTTGTTGCTATCTTAAAATCCGTCGTTGTATACGCCCCGTGAAACACGAGATTTTGAGAGTCCGGCGGAGTCCTGTTCCGGGCGTAATATTAATGATGGTTAATATTATTGATGGTTAGTATGAAATAAAACATCGACTATTTAGAGATTGTTATAAACGGGGCAAAAACGCAACAATACGAGTATGGAAATTCGCTATATGTCGAGCGTTGCGTCGCGTGATAAATTCAAATATATTGGAATGTATGATAACCTTCAAACACATTCGTTTCCTTGAAACGAGTATAAAGCGTTTCTTACAGCGAATATCCTTGCGGCACACACGGCGTCTACAATCATATCGTAGACATAAAAGTGTCATAAACATGTTGTGTATATACAGATCTATAATCATGATGCATGAATGACACTTACCCACACTTGGTCCGATCTGAATAACAAAACCCGTAGGTTATTAATAGGTGATCAATGCTAGTAAAACTAGTAAATATCTTTATATAATATATAATAATTTTGTTATTGCGTTCAAACTTAAATGTATTATACACTAATGTAGGTACTTTTAACCTTATATGTTTTACTATATAGCTTGAACACAGAGTTTTTACAGAGAGAACATTCACAGAGTCCATGATCAAAGAAATATTTAATCAATAGATACTTCGATATTAGTTGCGTAGGTAATTAAGTGGGCAGGCACTCATAAACTAAAATACAAGCATCAATAAAAACAGTATTGGAGTGGCATACAAGCCTGGTAGTAAATATATTGCGTGGGTTTTCAGTAGTACAACAAAATACATATTATATCATTAAAGTACCCACTTCATAAGCAAGTACGTATTTATAGTGTTCAGTATCAAGTAACTTGAACAAGAAACTCTGTACTCGGAGTATTCGTGCCGTCCTAAAAGCTAGGTGCAGCTACCTACCTGTTAATAGTATAAATATACAAATATTTTACTATATGGTAGGTTCTTAGTAGCTTATTTCTTTACTCTCCCTTATTCATAACCGTTTGACATTAATTTATAAACTCGTTTATTAGTACAGCCGTATACTTAACAGATACCGCCCTTGTTTACTAGGTTGTTATTCCAACTTTCTTTGTCATCTGATCTCATCAATAGTTTTCTTTCTGTCATTGTTTTAACTATTGATAAAACTATGATCTCGAATAAAAAGAAATTCGTAAATTCAAAGGCAACTAAATTCATGTTTTTGTGTTGTGAGAGACCCTTACTACACAGATCTGGTTCTACCATCAATGAATAGCTCGATTTGAAACATATTTGACGCTGCCTTGCCTGCCGTTTCTATGTGCCGTGCGATTCTCTCAGAGCAAACATCGCTGCATCTTTGACAACATCCAGGAAACAAATGACGAGATGACAAGAAACGTTGGAAAAGCAACCTTGTGTACAAGGGCGATATCTCATTAAGTGTTTGACATCGGGGAGCTCGTCGACGAGCGCATCGACGAGCGCATCGACGATTCATTAGAGAATTGCACGGCTGGTCATAAGCTCCGTCTTATAAATAACATATAACTATAACTAATAAGCATTTTAATTAACCATATACAGCAATTTAATAATGCTTCCGTGCACTCTGTTAGGTGATTTGAATTTTTGTAAAATCTCACAAAGTTCTCAAATAGAGAATTATTTATCTCCGTTAATCGAAAACTGGCACAGGTATCCTCTAGTAAAATATCATATATTCTGTGTGTGAAATCACTGGATAATTTAAATTCATACAAGTATTAATGTATACACATCTTTTTTATATTTCGTCAAAGACTTTAAGAAAAACGAAAGAGATGTAGTCTTTGAATTTAGTACGCTGTTTTCAACGTACCACAAAGTTTTCAGTCGCGGGAACCCATTTCGTATACTTTAAATATCACATTATTGCAATATGATGATGGTTTATCAAAACAGCTAGAAGGAGTCATCCTTCAGCAATAGTTCGCATGCCATTACACTATAGAAGTATGCAACGTAGGCTTGTCTTTAGCAGATAACTATTTATAGATACTTTCCCTGTAAAAATATTTTTCTAAAGGAATGCATTAGGTCACCATCTTCTTCAATTATGTTTAAATTGTGAGTGTTAACATGTGCATGTTTAATTACACATTACAGTGTATTATTATTTTTAATTTTTTTTTTTTAGCCACCACTTTTGCTAATAAGAAGAATAAATAAAGTCGCTAGTAATATTTTCATTAGCATTAAGTTTGGCCACAACCATGCTTCAGTATGTGAATTCCTTATTATAAGAAAGTGTCTCTCTTCGATTTTATGCAAACGTCAATAGTCAACCTAATATAAAATTAAACATCACAAAGCAACATTGTTACCATTTAAAACGATATTTTCGAAAAATACCTCTAATAAATGATATGGGGGAATATGTGACCTTATATTCGCGCTAGTTTCATAACCATTACCAGATCTATTAAATGTTTGAAAAAGGCACAATGCGTAGAGGGTGGATTTATTTTAAAAGGGTTGAGAGCCCGAAAGGTATTCATCACCTTCAATAGATCTTTCAGCATAAAGTAATATTCACACAAAGCTAGAGTAGAGTACTTGTACCTCACAAAAATATATTATATTAATATGAGTTAAAAATCCAATTTTACAAAAACATAATATTGTGTACAAGTATTTATCAATTTTTTAGTTTTGCAAGGCGAAAGAAAGAAGAAATTAATGTTAATAGTTAATACAACTAAAGTCCAATCATGTTAGAAATGATAAATGAAAAATGAAATGATAAATAGATGGAAGTAGCCAATGAAACATATAAAATGACTTATAAAAGAAAAAATACTCAAAAACAAAGCGCTCCATTAGGCAATAATCTTACCGTATACGAGCCAACCATAGAAGATATCATTATTTATCTAAATTGACAAGATGACGTTACAATTTAGTAACATAATTATTAAAATAAGTTTCAGTACATTTATTACTTCTAGGTAATTTTTATTACTATTATTATTATTTATCAAGAAAGTTGTATGTATTACTGTTAACTGGCTGTTAACAGAATACTACATTGGTATTTATATTATGGAATGAAAGCCTTCAAATTCAACCTATCACTTAGAATTGAGTAAGGTCGAATAAAATTAAAATACGTTTAATTGTATTTATCTTTTTTTATTTACATCAATTTTAGTAAATCATAGTTGCAAATGCACTTAGTAATTTCATAACCTTACAAAATGAGATATTATTGCATTCGTCGAAAAGTTTGTTTGCTGGCTTAATTTTTTTGAGTTTTAATGGGATATACATTTGGTTATATGTGCTTCTAAATAGAGTTTACCTTTGACGACATGTTTGCGGTGTGCTACAGCTAGTTCTACATAGTTTAAGCAAACACAACGGCAAAAGCAAACGAACTTTTCAAGCGATTTTTACAGCAATGGATGACAAAATATGCTGGCGATACAGATGATTTTTGTTTGTTAGAATAAAAAATACAGTATTGTTATACTTGGAAAGTTTACATAACAATACTAGTTTTTTTGTATCAAAAATCTTGTGAATTTGTCACATTAAACTATTATACTATTTACCCGCAAAACACTCACGTTAGGGATCGAATACGTCGACCCGGGTTTCGAGCATGTCCGATGCTCATCTTCAGGGCGCGTGACAGACGCCGCTTCGCACACGCCAAACTCGCGAGTGTTTTGCCGGTTAACAGTAATAGTTTAATACTAGTTTTATACATACATCTAGAGAGCTTTTACGTACGATTTACACATATACAACAGATTTGAAGTAACTGTGTATTATTTAAAGTACGTGTTGCCAGGTATGAGTCTTTTTTGGTATTAAATCTCAGTACCAGAGAGCTTCGTATAAATTTAGATTTTATTAGAGCGTCAGATTTTTGTCAAACTAATGACTCACAACTGTCATCACGCAAGCGACTAAAGTAAAATACACACTATCACACATTAAATGATGAATCTTGATGTAGAGCGATGAAATCTGATGATGGTGATCAATCAGCATATATACCTGCGGGTCAGCGTCATATACTTTTCCAAACAGGTTCTGGACTTCGGTGGGGAAACACGGAGTGTAATTCGTCCATCCTATTACGCCACTCTCGTTTTTCCGTCGCCCAAGCCAGAGCCCGTTTAGACCACATCGTCGGAATGCCAATCCTGTCGATAAAATAAAAATTAAATATACTAATAAAATAAAGATATTGTTAAGCTCAGCTGGTGCAACGGCATGGAAGAAAATTAAATCGGAACGCTGAAAATTCAAGTCCAATTCGCATGTGCGATTATTTAAATGATGAACGCATGCCGGAAGAAAACAAAATATAAGTATAAGTAATATAATATAAGTTCCTTACAAAACCACAATTTTCATATTTCAATATTATTTTAGACTTCGAAAAATTTTAAAACCACATGGATTTATACTTGGAACCCCTCATCGTTAAAAGAAGAATTTAAAATGGAATAAAGCGATTTACTGATTTCGACAAAAGTTTAATTCATATTACCTATCACGGTAGAACTTGTACCCTATATACAGGTTGGTTTTTTGAGAAGGGCGGTCATGGTCAAGTCCGGAACCACGAGAGTTAGAGAAAAATCGTGAAAGGAGACATGCCCTCGATTTATAAGAAAACAATAACTGCATACTTAGTTATTTTTAAATCTTTTGCTTTTCGGGGCTTTGCAGCATATTATTCGCTCGCATCACGGTACATATTGTTTGCAACATTAGTGTGATTCTGTAATTGTGGTTTTGTATATACATCGGGTAGGTTACTTGAGGCTAATTACGGACATTCAGATCAGAGTTACTGTATGGTACTCCACAAATTAACTTTGCTAACTAAAACCTTGGATTAGCTAAGCACTTTTTGTAAGTAGTCATCAGATTGTTTTCAACACGACACTAATTCGCATTATAATAACATTTGTAAAACGTGTTATATATGTTTGTAGTTTTACGCCTTACAGCTCGCTAGCATCTCCATCACTTACGGGAAGTATCACTCAGTCGCGCCTTAGGACAGTGTTGGAAAGCCGTGGTACCAGCCTCAGCAGGAGGCCAGCAAAGGAAGGAATCATAAGTCGCATTGCAGTAAGTCATCCCTGTAACAAATATATCAATATAAAGTATATTTAGCAAAACATCTGTCTTTATCTTCAAACCAGTCCCAGAAAAACTCTTTCAAGCTAATTGCGTAGCAACCACCATCGCAGTACAGACATGTATCGTAAATGCTACAATAAAATGAATGTAACACTTAAATTCATAAAATGACAAATGCTCAGGCTAACTTATTTATTTTTACTTGCTCAATTCTTAAGGCTTCGAAAGCAATCATTATGAACATTCTTAAATACGGGCTCCTGTAACAAGATAAATTTAATATAAGTAAGATATGATAAGTAAAAATTAAAAGTATACACAAGTTGTCCTTGATAAATGCTCAGAGGACCAATTGGAAACCATTTAATCTCATTCAAGAGTAAATGAAATATCTGAACAATCTGATTCCAACGTACATGAAGTTCATTTAATACCCAGTTAGAGGCTCAAAATACAGGCGCATTTTCTTCACGTATTTCAATCGTGAATTTTATATACACATATACACATATGTATATGTGTATATAAAACGATGATACTTCATCGTTTTATATACTCTCAATTGATTATCTCTATATAATGTACTTTGTTGTACTTTGCTACACTTTAACTGGGAATCATAGGATTTTATTGGTGACATCATATTGGTGTCAAACTACCTTCTACAAGGAACGTATGGTAGTTTCACACCGGAACAGCTTTCTTATCGTGAAAGTAATATTAAATCTTCAAAAATTATATCTAACAGGCCTTTTGAAACAAACCCACTTCTGTTCTCACACCTGGGCCCTTATTCTCTTTGACCACTTATACAAGTAACGCGGCGCGCTATGATATCTTCATGGAATGACCATGAAATTAATACAAATTTGAGTTCATTTCTTGAAGATATCGTAACACGCCGCGTTACTAGTTGAACGGTCATAGCGAAATAGAATAATTTAAAAAATATATCAATTCACGTTTAAAATGCACTTAGTAAAGTAGCTCTTTAGATTCTTATTTTTAAACAAGGAAAAGATTTGACATGAAACTGCTTTGATCATAGATAACATCACACTTTAAAAGCTACTCGACTTAAACCCATACCGTGCTCGAAGCGAAATTGCTGAGCTTCTAAAAATACGACGCGTGCTGTTTGGTCAATGTTCAAAAAAACTGATTTTACTAAAACATGGTACCGACTTCAATACCAAAAAGTGTGAAATAACTTGTTGAAGTGAGTACCACGTTATTTCAAACTAAGGTACTATTATCAAAATATTGTGCGCATGGTACCGACTTCGATAAGTTATTTCACACGTTTTGGTACTGAAGCCGGTTCCATTTTTTGGTAAAAATTTTATTCACCCTTTTTAGTGACCTTTGCTACTTACGGGATTGATTGTCATTCACCATCAATGATAATGCGTAACATACTCGTATTTCAGTTCTTGGATTGTAACTCAAAAACTGCTATACCGAATTTGATGAAATTTAAATGGGACCACCTCGGAAGTATACTTTCCCGCAATATTTTACGGATCTGTCACCAAATGGGGGAGAAATCGGCTAACATACACGCATAAACATACATAAACTCGAACATATAACCTCCTCCTCTCTTGAAGTCGGTTAAAAACGTAATATTCTAAATTATATAAGTACTGTCATTGTTTGTTATGCAGGTAGGAATATTGGTGGTTCATCGTCTGTTGCCGAATCAAGTTAAGATGTATTGTCAAGATTTAGCCTATGCTATCAATCACTTAAACTCTCCAAATTAAGAGACTGATGTATTATTTAGAGTTGGCTTTACTCGTAAGTTACCACATAATAAAGGGTAATATTTCTACGCAATCTTCTTCTTTATCTTCTTTTGTTAGTAGTTTCATCGTGAGCCTTATTGAACAGACTAGACGACTGGACAATCTGTAAGCCAGCTGAACGTCGTTATTGAAACATAAATCTCTGTCGTTCATTCTTAGGGTTCCGTACCTTAAAAGGAAAAAGTTACCCTTATAATCACTTTGTTGTCAGTCTGTCAGAATGAATATCCAAGATCAGCACACTAATTTTATTTGTTGTACTTGCTGTACCTTATTATCAAAAGTGTCTAAAGGTACTTCCTTAAAAAAAATTGTATGTATTAGGTCTAACTCTTCATAGTCTTCTTAGAGAGAGAAATCTTCTAACAATAAACGTTTTATCTCACGAAATCCGTTTAGGTATGATCGATATCAGGTATATAGATTTATAATAATGTTTTAGTGTGCGAAACCTCGGGAGCTAAGCTCGAGAGCGCTTTGCTAAGTCTCGACCACGGGACGGTCTGTCACTGGAGTTTAGTGTTCGCGTCAAATTATTTCACGGAGTAACGTCAGCAGGAACACTAAATACAGAAAAAAATTTCATAGCGAGGCAACATTTTTTGAATATTAACGTTTAATTATAATTATTCCATCAAAGGTCACATTGGTCATCATGCGGCCAGACACAATAAAAATTTCATTGTTATAATATAACGATTCTTGAGGGGTTAACTGAACTTCGAGGTTTGTATTGATTTAGTTTAGTTTTCGTTGAAACATAATAGCAAGCTTTTATCGTTTCTGGCAAGAAAATGTGAATTTATAAAATTAACCGACAAGTTTTTAATAAAATATTACACTTCTCTCAATACAGCTACGACTTGGGGAAAACCAACGAAAACTGTGCAATGGATATTAAGAAAAGAAAAGAAGTGTGTTATACTATTCACCTACCAATTTTAAGTAAAGATAGAAAATGAAAAAAAAAGTCTGGTTTTATCGATGCTCTTGGCAAAGTTATTACTAAAGTTGGGTAATAAAATGCCTAAAAAAAACAAAAGTTAAGTTTTGACAGAGATGATTTTGATGATGATGATTTTGATCATGATATTCAAATGAGAGATATTTTTTAATATAAATTTCGACTATTTATCTACACCGCAAAAAGTTATGTGCATTCGATGAAATTTTAAAATTGAATTTAAATTAAGGGTATTGTAAAACATATACCGCATCAATGAACATTAATCATAGCATAACTAAAACAGTAGCACCTACCGATGTAAGTTTGAACTTGGTTGACAGCGACACATAGCAAAAAACGTGTGCTTGCATATCGACTGTTTTTAGACATTTGACTGGACTTTGAGTTTGTTATATTTTTGCAAGACGGTTCAAACGACAGTGAACCCGAATTTGAATGTCTATTTGATAGTGAATAAAATGTAGTATAATAATATATAATAAAGTCTATTTTTATTTGGTTTTTTTCATAGCAAATATCATAGCCTTATAGCACATTAGGTAAACTGTTTATTCATTATTAGAACTAAATTATAAAACACGTTACTGATTTTTTTGCTGACGCTCTGCACATTCACTTAAAAGCTTATCTGTATAAGTCACTACTACAACTAAGGTTGAAAGGATTTAGTGAGATAGAATATCTCTACTCAGTGTTTAAGTTGTATTAAACACGCTTATTGGTAGTTCAGTTTTAGTCCATTTTATCATTTACTATCACATTTATTGGCGTGTTTCTCGTGTACTACAATAACAAGATCCCAATATAGTTCCTGGACTTTTCATCTCCAGTGATAGGATTTAGAATCTCATCGCCTCTTCAACAAGTTAAAGCAAACTTCGATGCAGTTTTGTAGTTGTTCAGTCAGTTTATACGGTTTCCCAATCACCGAGCTCTTTATCTTTCTAATTTTACGTAAATAAATCAGTATCGCTGAGTCACTAACGTTGAAGGCTGCTGCTAATACCCACGCAGTGAGATAAATCCAATTCCACTGTGGCTATCAATTAATTGTAATCGACTTTCAGCTACAGTCGGCTACAGGACTCATTATTGAAATAAAGGTACATTTCCAGACTGGAAGTGATTAAACTGAAATGTACCACAAGTTTACAGGCGGTACCTGGGCCCCTATTCTATTAGCTATTGAACTACGATAGAATGATAATTAGAATGATGATTATAGTATAGGATCCCGATATACAACGACCTTCACCGAGATGCATATTTGATTAAACGTATTTTATATTTAATTTAATATGTCAATAAACATGGTGCAAAATGTATCGATTTACCTGTTTATACCTGGCAACATGAGGGTTATGACCGGAAAAAATAGGAAACCTAACGTTTGCATATTCTATGGGCTTCATACTTTCGATGGTGTAGAATTTGTCTAATAATCAAACCGGTGAATAATAAAAAAAAACCAATTAATTAATCAAATTATCCTCGACTGAAATTTGCTAGGCAACCCATATGCTACATGTTTATTGACATATTAAATTAAATATAAAATACGTTTACTCAAATAAGCATCTCGGTGAAGGTCGTTCTATAACGGGATCTTAGACTATTAGAATTATGCTTGATTGGTAAATGTTTTCAATCTTATTTGAGTGGCAATATTCGCAAGCCGTAGCACAGACCATTATATGTGCTACGTAACCATACCATAGCGATGCAATTGCAATTGAGAGCAACATATATCAGAATACAGAATTCGACATTAAAAGCAATTCAATCGCAGAAGCGTTGCAGTAGTGTGGCGATTGCCCAGTAGCTAAGAGAATATTGTCCATACACGTCGTTGATAATGCGGGCTACGAGTATTTGTGCTACGTTGGTGCAAAGACAGAACTCGTATTCGAAAGTAACACGAAGTCTCGATTTTCACATGATCTGTTTTCGATATCGTATTTTCACGTGTGACCATGTGAATGATATGATATCGAAAAAAAATCGAACGATAAATAGAACGGTAATGAATAAGTGATTTTAAAAGTGTTTTAATTATATCATAAAATAAAATTGAATTTGAAATAGAATGAATGACATCAATCTATACAATAGGCAGTATTAAAATTTTAAAAAGTATTTCTTTCATAAGTATGCCTACACTAATATTATAAGATTTGATTATTTGTTTGAATTTTCCTATTCAAGGCTCCGAAACTAATGGACTGATTTCAAAAATTCCTACATTGTCACTGATGAAGATAGGCTATATAATATTTTCAAAAATATTAGGGTTTCGTATGAAAACTCCGATAATGTAACCCAATGTGAAAAAAATACCAAAAAATCCTTATACTTATTCCGTATATGCTGCGGACACTATTGATAAAAGAGCAAAGTGTAGGTGTACTATTAGTTTTATAATAAAAATTAATATCTACAAAAAAGTCCGTAATAACATGTCTACCTATTACAGTTATGTCACAATAACTACTTTTTCATGGTAAAATATGCAATAGTAACGCCGGTACAAACTAGGTCACATTATTCGTAACTTGGTATTAATCCTTAATCCTACTCTAATAGGAAGAGGAAAGATTTGACAGTTTATTTGTAGCGGAAAACGCAAAAACTACATTACTTTCATCACCAGTATAAAGCTATATCATGCCTGCTATATTTGATTCATCATCATCATTATAATCTTAATCTTAATCTTTTTTAAATTATATGGCTTGTGCGGGGTTGCGCAATTTCGCCAATGTCGCGTGGATAAAGAAGAAACAAACGACAGTGCTATTCAAAGTGTGGTCGGTGTAGAGATTAGAGACCACCAATTTTGCATCTGGCTTCTGTAACAAAGAGGACAACACAGGGCATACACAGGACGAAACAAATATAAATAAATACAACTGAAGCAATGACATAATAGTAATGTTAGTATGTAATGCTATTACAATCTAATTTTGTTAATTTGTATACATCTAAACACAATATTAATTATTGGAGTTAAAGCAAGAGTTAGCAGGGAACTTAGGTTAGTAGGGAGAGGGATTTCTGGAGGAAGCATATCGTACAATGAACATCGGAGCTTCGAACAGTCAAAGAAAATGTGGTCTGTGGTGTCCTCATCAAGTCCACACTCACAAAGCGAATGGTCTCGTTCTCTTATTTAAGCCAAGAACACTGGAGAGCAACAATGACCCAGCCGCAGGCGACAAATAGTATAGAAGTAAATGTTTTATTTATTTTTTTAAATTTAAAAAACTAGAGTTTTGGGGGAATGGAAGGTTCAATTTGTCCATAAAATTGTCCCTTAAATTTTTTGGAAATTTGCCAGAGTGAGTTCCTGGTATCACGCATTTGAAGGTTACAAGTAGAGGCTAGGTCATAAGAGTATGCTTGGAAATGGTCCTTGTTACCAAGTAAAGCAGCTTGCTTCGCACAAGCATCTGCATTTCCATTTCCAGGGATGCCCACAAGGCCGGGGATCCAGGATAGGACAATATTCAAACCGAGCTGATAACAATTAAGAAGAGCTTCTTTTATTCGAAGGATTATAGGAAATCTAGATTTTGATTTGAATTGATTACACATTATAACCTGTAGGCAATTTTTAGAGTCGGTAAAAATTATGGATTAACTTATCTTATGTGATATAATATATAAAATTGACTCTAAGATAGCAACAGCTTCCCCAGTGAAAACTGAGGATGTAGGTGGGCATTTATTACTAAGTATAATTTTGTATTTAGTGATCCAAACAGCTGCACCTACTTCAGTCATTTGATAATTTAGACGCATCTGTGAATATAAGTAGCC
This sequence comes from Selenia dentaria, assembly GCA_917880725.1. Taxonomy (NCBI): domain Eukaryota; kingdom Metazoa; phylum Arthropoda; class Insecta; order Lepidoptera; family Geometridae; genus Selenia; species Selenia dentaria. The sequence goes on from OU862876.1 coordinate 38,264,806, forward strand.
ATTCTTTCCAATTACTATAAATTTTTTCATAAAATAATGTACTGGGATCAGCAGAATCCTTTTCAATACCAAAGTTGAGTATTTTATATAGCTACGGATTAGACATGGAAGGTTGTATTCTGAACCGTATCCTTCAGATTGAATAATTGAGAACAATTTTTCGATTTTCGGTAATAGGAATATATTATTTAATATAATATTGATTATATATATTATAATATATAATATAGGAGGGAATATATAATATAGGAGGAGAATCAACCCATTCCACTTGCATGGCATTGATAGGCGACGATTTCATGGCGCCTAGAATAATGCGGAAGAATTTGGATTGGATTTTGGATAGTTTATTGAGGGCAGCTTTATTACCAGGATCCAATAAGAAGGTCCCATAATCCAAATGGCTCCGAATAATACGAGTAGCATTGTCTAGTCATTTTTGACAGTATGGATGCGATTCCCACCATGCCCCAGATAGGGCACGGAGGATATTAATATTTTTCTCACATTTTGTAACTACATGGTTGAATTGACAAACACCTATCGTATCGAGCCAGACTCCTAGAAATTTGACAGTGTTTTGTAGAGGAATTGGTTGGTTGTCATAATGTTAATGTATATCAGGGATATTCCTTTTTTGTGAAAATTACAACACTGCTTTTATCTGGTGATCTGGATAAGCCATGATTTTCTAGCCATTCACCCAAATAACTGAAAGCAGAGTTCAATCTGTCTTCACATTCTATAATAGAACTACAAGGTAGGTATAGAGCTAGGTCGTCTGCATATTGTAATACCTGATGACACAGAATGAATTAACTGAAAGCTTTAAGTCACGCGTGTATAGGCTGTGGAGGAGGGGGCTAAGAACTGATCCCTGTGGGAGGCTTTTCCAGATAGTTCTGGGAGATAAATAGGAATTGTTATTTTTTATTGATATAGACCTCTGCATAAGAAAGCAACAGATGAAACGAGTAGTCTTAACAGAAATGCTTAACAGCTTGTTACTGAGCTCTGGAAAAAGGACGTTATCATAAGCAGATGCAATATCCAAAAAGACCCCACCAGGTATTTCTTGTTCTTGAATGAATGGTGTATTTCGGTAGTTAATATACTAAGACTATCAAGAGTGCTTGTACCTTGGTCTTTGCTTTCAACGAACCATTCTAGCCTGTTCTTGATAAGATGTTCAGTGATTTTTGCTAGTACACACGATAGGGCGATTGGTCGTCTCGAATTAGGGTCAGATGGGGTTTTGCCAGCTTTTAAGGCAGGAATGATTACTTGGGTATTCCAAGAATTTGGTATAATACCTTGATCATAAAATATGTTAATTAAATCTAGGATTAAGCTATAAATGAATACGGTATTCCGTCCAGTCCTGGACATGAACCTGTTAATCCAGTCAAAGACATATGTAGTTCAAAATATGTGAACAAACCATCAATACCTTCTATAGGAGGGATTGCGAGGTTAGGAATACTAAAGGTAAGAGGGAGGGGGACAAAAGGAGGAGCGATCATATTGGCAAAAGCTTCCAACCAGGAAGAGGGATAGTTAGATGACATATTGACATAATTAAAATATCCTCTGAATCTACGGATTTGTTTCCATACTAGCGAAGGAGAGAGACTTTGTCAGACTATGCACCATCCAGATTTTTCTTAGATGAGAGTTATTTCTTTGATTTTGCTGCAGCTTTTTGGTATTCTAAAAAAATATTCATGGTCATATATGAGTTATATTCGAGGTCAGCTAAATTGCGCTGCGTACGGCTTCTGTACAGTCTGAACCCCACCAGGGAGGGGACGATCTGATACAGCCAGATTTTTTAAGAGGGATATGTTCATCGGCAGAGGAAAGTACAATGTCTATCAATTTAGGGGGAAGTACTTCCCAGAATAGAGAGAGGGAGAGAGATGGGGAGCATGCTGTAAAATCTACTGAACCTTTGGGATTTTGTGAAGGGCGCACTCTTCGAGTGGGGGTTCCATCATTAATAAAGCAAAGATTTGTCTCATCAAAAGCATCTAATAAGGAATAACCAAAAAGGTCACTATTAGCAGAGCCCCAGGAAGTGTGGTGAGCATTTAAATCTCCCATTAGGACGACAGTTACAAGGACTGATGTAATACTAAGGAGAATATCTGGAATTAGGTAAGAGTGGGGATGGAGAATATAAAAAAAAAAATAGATGTTAAATGCTCTTACAGCCACATTTATTTCTGAGCTGTGAGCAGGCAGATTTATCTGCGAAAACGACAAATTACGCTTCACAATCAGAGCGCACCCTGCATACCCATCCTGGCGGTCATTCCGAAGACATAAGTAACCTGGAACTCGAAAATCCATCCAGGTACTAACCAAGTCTCCAAAATGGCCACCAGGATGGGGGAAATTTTCTGATCAAGAAGTATAAATCATGTGTCTTCGGACGAAGAGTTTGACAGTTCCATTGAATTATTTGGGATTGATCCATTATGTCCTAATAGAGACGAAAGTTGGGAAATCATTTTGGCAACGTTGGACGGTAAATTTATTGAATTTTGAGAGATGATGCTAATAATTATTGTCAACAGCTGTTCTAGCAGCTGGTCCTGAGGGCCTTCACGAGAAGGAGATGAAGATTGTGACTCTTGTAGAGCACAACCATTGGGTAAAGAGGAGGGAATATTGGCAATAATGGCTTGATGAGCAGCTCTATCATGTTTTTCCTAGCAAAATTATGAAATTTTGAAAGACTGTTTTTTTGTATGATAGTGAAGGTTGGGAGAGAATAGGAGGGGATAGTGGAAATATTCGGGGGTGGGTCTGTTGTCCAGATGGTTCCTTGACTATTTCATTAAATGGTCTGCTTGCTTTAGGAAACATAGCAGAAGCTGCTTCATATGAAATGCCTTCTCTTGACATAGTAATTTTAATAGATTTTTGCCGGTCCTGCTCAGGGCATGCCCGACTAATTGAGAAGTGGTGGGCAGAACAGTACAGACAGGTAGGCTCTTGTTTTTGAGCGTTGCAATCGTCGCCGTTATGGGCCTGAGTGCACCTATAACATCTTGGTCTGGAACGGCACTGAACTTTAATATGGCCGAACCTGCAGCAGCTCATGCATTGGATAGTGGGGAACTGGTATGTTTCTACTGAAAGGGATTGTATGGAAGCTGCATCAGATTCTTTATTTATTATAGTTTTTTTAGAATACACTACCAGGGCGTCGTCATTATGGCGTCTCTTATTAGCACCAGTAGAAGTAGACTGATTGCTTACCACAATGTCCATTGCAGATGGCGGCGGGTCAGGCGGGTCCGGCGCCTCCGGTACTCCGATTAGCGGCGACAACAACACCATACACTTACCTCCACCTAGCGATATATATAATAGAACCCAGGGAACGGTGATAATTCACTCAAAACTACTCAATCTCACTAACACGTGTGTATCCTCTCGCACCAGGTTAGCGACCTCATCATTATAATCTATCACCGCGCGGGTGAAGCCGCGGGGTTATTACCTTGCAACCGCTCTCGCCATGCTTTTGCATGCACACATTTAAACTATAGTCAAAAGGAATAATTAAAAAGGATTACCCTATTTGGGCAGTATCCTCGTTTTGTGAACCTCCCTTTTAATTATCTATTTAAATGTTTGTGCCCAGAATAAAAGTGTGACATTAGCAAAGTTATTTTATTCTATCCTATTATATAAAAAATGGTTGATGAATGGCCCGAAGCTTCTAGAATGGAGACCATGGACCGGCAAGCGCAGCGTAGGTCGTCCACCGACAAAGTGGACAGACGACCTGATAAAGGCCGCAGGACGACGTTGGATGCAGGCCAATTCCAAACGGTCCTTTTGTAAAATTATAGGGGAGGCATATGTTCAGTAGTGGACGTCCTACGGCTGAGATGATGATGATGATATACAAAAATGGCACTCACTACTTGTAGTAAATGATTGTTAGAAACAATCGTGTCTGCTGCAGTAACAGGCTAAACTCTATTTAAGCATGTACTTATTTATATAAAAACGAAATCTTCTAAGACCTTATAAACCATATAGCTAATTAACTACTAAGCCGCTGGACCCCTATCCCGTCACTTGCATTTCTATGGATTCAGTAAAGTGTACACGAGTAAGTATTTTAGTATTTAATAAGTGTTTAATAAATTAGTATTTTTAGGAAAAGATACTTTATATGGGGTTTTAACGTAAGGCGAACCTGAAATAACCAGTTAATAACGTCTTTCTTATTTTTATTTTATATTAAATGCCAATCCCTGAAAATTTTATACACGTTTCTACGCCTCGTGAGTAAGGGTTTATTCGGTACCATACCAATTCCAGATACTCAGTCTCGAACATTTTAGATGTGAAAGGCGTTCAATCAATTGAGATTACTGAGTCTAAGCCATTTCAAGCCAAATTAGTACTACTATCTTAGGTACCACCCTCTTCAACTTATTTATTAATACACTAATAATTGTTTCAAAAATAAGATTTGAATGTGTGTGCAATGTTACTTAACTGTAATTGTAATTTCATTGTTTCAAGAACATGACAGACAATTTATTGATTCAACACCTAATCATCTGAAGTTTTAGGCATTCCATATTAATATAATATTAAAAGGAACCATTTAGTGATAATTCTACTGGAAAAAATATTTTGTCTAACTTGAATGAATCGGCCCGCTCATAAATCATATTGCTACACCCAAATAGGGTCATATGTTTCCTACAATAACTGTAATACCTAAAATACAATGTACATATGATTGCAATAAAAAAATGAGTTTGAGTTTGAAATTAATGTGGCAGAGATGCATATCATATTATGGTTTAAGATCTTTATTATTTTCTCACAAGATTACAAATCACTTACAAGAAAATATAATTATAATAATAGCTTACATAGTAAACTAAATAAAGTGTTAGTAGCGAGCAAAAGAGGGTATTTACAAATACAAATAAAACTAAACTAGATGGCGCGGTCGTGACGATTACAGCACGAGACGATTGTCATACTGGTTTTATAAAGGAGCGTGCACATAACAGTCTCAAGTATAACCAACTATACTAACTACCAGACGTGTGATCATGCCATAAATAATAGACAAGTTCAGTGGTTACAGCTGTTAGTAATAATGTGAATTACCGCATATGCATGCATACATAGACAGCTGTACAGATGTCGTCGGCATTATGATTATATTATATTATAGTTGTTTTGTGTTATGAGGGCGTGAACACGCGACATGGACATAATACTCGGGCATCATACAACTCGCAATACTCGGAATAATACATGCACTGTTGCACTAAATCTGTACATACCTGATAGCCTGTTACCGGCTTACACCTTGTGTTTCGTCTGCTCATAACAATACCTACCCGCAGATGCTTCAGTTTATTCATGAACATTGCGCATGCAACTGTGCCGAAATATCGAGAGCTTACAATAAATACAATAAATGGTAAATATCCTGTTTCTAATGTTAATTCTGAAAACTGAAAACAAGCCTCCCCCGCAAATTTCCAAAAGGAATGGTTGGAAGCGGTCTGGAGCCAACGTCATCCTGCTACGTTTATAAGGTCGTCAGTGCACCTTGTAGCTGGACGACCTACGCTGCCTACGCCGCGCTTGCTTGTCCGCGTATGTCTCTACTTTAGAACCTTTCGGCCCCATCGGCCATCTGTCCTGCATGCTATGTGCCCTGCTCAATGCCACTTCAACTAGCTCATCTTCTGGGCTATGTCAGTGACGTTAGTTCGTCTACGGATGTCCTCATTTTTGATTCGATCACGTAGAGAAACCTCGAGTATAGCCCTCCCCATAACTCATTGTGCGACTTTGAGCTTGCTTATGAGGCCCAAAGAGACGTCGTTTCAGTTTCATATGTCATCACTCGTAACACATATTGGTCAAAGACTGTTGTCTTGAAGCAATGGGGTATTTTTGACGAGAAGAGTTTGTAGATATCTTAAAGGAAAGCTAGGAATATACTATTAGCTGCCTACCAATAACCAATATTAAAGGAAAGCTAGGAATATACAATTAGCTGCCTACCAATAACCAATACTAAAGGAAAGCTAGGAATATACTATTAGCTGCCTACCAATAACCAATATTAAAGGAAAGCTAGGAATATACAATTAGCTGCCTACCAATAACCAATATTAAAGGAAAGCTAGGAATATACTATTAGCTGCCTACCAATAACCAATACTAAAGGAAAGCTAGGAATATACTATTAGCTGCCTACCAATAACCAATACTAAAGGAAAGCTAGGAATAACTATTAGCTGCCTACCAATAACCAATATTAAAGGAAAGCTAGGAATATACTATTAGCTGCCTACCAATAACCAATACTAAAGGAAAGCTAGGAATATACTATTAGCTGCCTACCAATAACCAATACTAAAGGAAAGCTAGGAATATACTATTAGCTGCCTACCAATAACCAATACTAAAGGAAAGCTAGGAATATACTATTAGCTGCCTACCAATAACCAATATTAAAGGAAAGCTAGGAATATACTATTAGCTGCCTACCAATAACCAATACTAAAGGAAAGCTAGGAATATACTATTAGCTGCCTACCATTAACCAATATTAAAGGAAAGCTAGGAATATACTATTAACTGCCTACCAATAACCAATATTAAAGGAAAGCTAGGAATATACTATTAGCTGCCTACCAATAACCAATATTAAAGGAAAACTAGGAATATACTATTAGCTGCCTACCAATAACCAATATTAAAGGAAAGCTAGGAATATACTATTAGCTGCCTACCAATAACCAATATTAAAGGAAAGCTAGGAATATACTATTAGCTGCCTACCAATAACCAATATTAAAGGAAAGCTAGGAATATACAATTAGCTGCCTACCAATAACCAATATTAAAGGAAAGCTAGGAATATACTATTAGCTGCCTACCAATAACCACTACTAAAGGAAAGCTAGGAATATACTATTAGCTGCCTACCAATAACCAATATTAAAGGAAAGCTAGGAATATACTATTAGCTGCCTACCAATAACCAATATTAATGGAAAACTAGGAATATACTATTAGCTGCCTACCAATAACCAATATTAATGGAAAACTAGGAATATACTATTAGCTGTCTCAAGCGTCATAATTAAGAATCATGTCGTCACCTACATCACGGTTAAGTAGTAATTCGATATTTAATACACTGTGTAAATTATTATTTGAATACATTCTGCTTCAAATTGAATTCACTCACAAATGTTCGATGAATTGTAGCCAAATTACCAGTACCAGGCAAATAATTTGTGGTCTCGATTCGTAATCAAATTAGTCTCTTTATGTCGAGCCGCCTCTCAAACGCTACTGTTGAGCACACTACATCCCAAATGATATTGTTAAGGTGTTGTCAATTCTGGTGTCGATGATCGAAAGATGAGGGTTTTTTAAGCAGTTTATCTCATAAGCAGCGATTTATTTGAAATTACAAATAATAATATGACATTTCTAAGACTTCTAAGTACACATGTATGGAATTAAAAACATATTTAACCTACTAGAGTACATTCAAAAAATCAAACATAGCACTTAATTTCACATTTAAAACAGTTTTTCTCTTTATTCACTATTTTTTATTTGTCATGAAACACTAATCATAAAATAGCAATTTTTAATACACAAATATTGACAGATTAGTTTTTTACTTAAGAGTGCGCAAATTATTTTTCCATCATTTTTGTACGTTTTTACGAGGTGCGCTTGCTTGATTACAAGTAAAGGAAATTGAACGTAGCCAAGCGCTGAGCTGACAGCGCCTTAAGGTTCTAAACACTCTCGTGGATACATGTTTTAGTCTTCACAAATCTATTTGTTCATCTCGAGTCACTACTATGTAGCTCGCAGCACTGCTCTGTTGTAAGCTGCTGGAGCCTCACGTGTTTACATTGACACCGTGAGAGAATATAATCTCCTTGGCTGGTACCCTAGCAGCACTAGATATTCTGCCACATAAATATACCATCTGTTACTGTGTAGGGTTGTAAAGGATCTGTAGCAAGTGAGATTGATGAGTAAATGAACATCAAAAATCAATGTTTCGGAGTGACGAGCGCTCTGCAATGGCAGTGCAATGCCGCGCAAAAGGTTAAGTTCAGAGTCCTGGGTGACACGACCAATGATGCAAATTAAAATGATATTAAAAGAAATATCAAGCGGCACATCCGCTGGATGTTTTTCCAATGGATATCGTTTTAATAAGGATTTCCGAAAGTCATGCCTGAATCTGAATTATATTATTATTATCTTGTCAATTCTTATGAAAACAATTTAGAACCTGATACATCCACTGCTTTACTAGAATGTGACCTAGACAGGACAGTGATTTAATGACATACTTAAATTGAATGTGAATGACTCTGACGTGACTCTGACTACTTACGAGTAGATAAAAATCTTACTTAATGCAACCTTAAATATTTACTTAATTAACTTGAGGCTTAGCAAATGTAATACCATATGAGTCTACTTATAAAGGAAAAAAACTTGTGATGTTGCCATGGCGACAGTAAAGAGTAAACATGACAACCGCAGGACTATTATGTATCGCAGTTGTTAACAAATGCTGTTTGAAATCTTGAAAAATGGCGGCCCTATGTCAGTTTTGGCAACTCCAGTAACCAAAAATGTTAGTAAGTTGATCACTGAAGCTGACAAAAGTGACATAGAGTGACCATTTTTTCAGATTTAAATTCACATTTGTTAGCAACTGAGATACATTATAGCCCAGCTGGAATTGATTTCGTCATGGTAACAACCAGTATCATAAACTAACATTACTACCACAATTGTACTAGAGAAACCCTAGAAAAACCAGTATCAATGTACCACTTTTCTATGTACCTCTCAAGTAGGTACCACGTCTTGTTAACAATAAATAGAATACAACCAGCATCCCAGTGTACAAAGATTCCCCATGCAGCATCCTCTAAGACCATAGAAAACAAATATTAAATACCTAGTGATAACCTGATACACCCTTGATTGTACATCCAGTTTAGAAAGTTGGTTGGTACCAGTATTCATACTCTAATCTATGGTTGGTATTGAAATTTATCCAAATATATACTAGGAAATTGGTACCATAGATAAATACTAATATTATTATTTTTATATTATACCTATTGATACCAAGTTGCAACGTGAACATCGGTTCTTGATGAGAATAAAACAATTATTATTACATTACGTCGCACACTTTGAGGTAAGACATTTTCTATATTGATCTGCAAAGTTTGTTTCCTTTCTTACCTACTTTATCTTATCAAACACATTAAACACTGATTTGTTCATTTTATTTAGGTAATATATTTGTACTTATAAGTTAATATGAATATGAAGAGGTGACGAAAAGATATTCTTCATATGCGTTTTAAATGACTGTTTAAAATAATTGTTGTTTAAAAAATTTTAAAATAAATATAGACCTACTACAAAACGTTGATATCGCAAAATTTCGTTGTTGAATTATAGACTTGTTAAAGTACTTTAGCTGATCGATTATTCTATCCATAGAAGATACTATTAGTACGAAAAATTTAAACGAGGCCCTTCGTCTGAAGTTACTGCTGAGTTGAAGCTGATCTGAGTTTTATACTTCGTGACATGAGTGCCCCTTGACTCTTCAATTCAGTTTTAGGTATGATTTAGTGTTTTTATTCTGCGTCGAACGCTTGTCTTTTAACAGACTTCAAAGAAGAAGCAGGTTCTGTAATCGACTGAATGTATTTTAGAGTTCCGTTCCTCAAAAGGAAAAAGGGACACTTTTTTGTCAGCTTGTCCGCCTGGCAGTCTGTCTGTTTGTCAAGACCCATGCCTTCAGCTGCATCAGGAACCAGACACAATAGAAAATCCTGGTTATCCTGGTAAACGAGAGCTGAGAGGTTAATCTTGGAAACACGTAAAGATATCAAGTTACAATTTATGTCATACCCGGGCCTACATATTGTTTCTTTTAGCTGTGAAGAAATCAAACATCAACGAGATCAAAACATATGGCGTTTATGTCACATATATATTCGCAATTTTGCGATTTCATAATTTTATAGACATAAGAAATAAGAGTTCCTTCTCGTTTGGTACCTAGAAGATCTAGGAGTATCTATAGAATCATGAAATATGACAAGAAGCATCGCCTTACAATACATATAAAGGAAAAAAATTAAAACCATAAATATGTAGTTTATAAAGGATAAAATCGAATGAACTATTACAAACTTATTATTTGCCGTTAAGGCACAATAACCGTGTCTTAGGTTTGAACGGCAAAGTTAAATTTAACCTAGTTTGCCTTTTCATTAGGAAAATAATGTTGGATGTTTTCTTAACGTACGGAACCCCCTGTATGCGAGTCCAATCAGCACTTGGCCAGTTTTTTAATGCATGTTCACCGATTTCTCCGTCAATTATAGATCAATAAAAAATAGATTTCATCACAATCAGTTATTAATTCTCAGTTATGTTCAACAACAATATAAAATAAGTGAAACGTATGAGGATTATGTTTTCGTTTCAGGCGTAGAAGTAGCACTTCAATATGTAGTAAAGTAAGTAGTTCGCATTCTTTTATCTTACCACCATTAGCTTTGAAACCAGTGCTCATAAAATGTCTGATATAATATAAAATTTGAAAACAATTCAACCGACGTCTATGCAACTATAAAAGCTACTCAAAAATTTAGGACCCCACGTGGAAGATCAATTATAAAAAAAATCAGTCAGATCTTGATTAAACTTTAGGGACATATAGTCGACAGCTTCCAAATTAATAAAGAATCATCAATTGGTTTACGTAGAAAAAAGGTACTGAGGTAACACACATAAATCAAAATTGAAAACCTTAACTATCATTTTGGATGTTGAATAATTGATAAAAGCATTTATTTATCTCTACCAGAGTGTAGGGTGTCAGAGCATGTTAATATTGTTTAATTGTTTAATATTGTTTGGTCGTAATACATTCGCTTGCATTACAGTGGTTTTGGTAGTTGAACTACGTATAATGTTTCATTGCTTTTCATTTAATTTTATCAACACACAAAAGTAACGTCGTATTACTTAATATGTTTAAAAATCTCTCACTTTTAAACATTACACTATACTAATTATATTTTGTTGTAGCATTTTTTGAATCAGAACGTATTTGTATATATTGTATATATTATATATATTGTACCAACTTTGCTTTGCGTGGTCTGAAGGTGTATTAGAGACCAAATTCAACTAAAAACATCCGGTCTAAAACAGATTTTACGAATGTTATGGTGGTAAATAGGTACAATTTCGGAGAAAAAGGGAAAAATCACAAAAAAAGTTAAACATATTGGGGGGTCGGGGATTTTTTTGGGCCAACTTGTATTCTCCAAGTGGTCCACCGAACACGCTCATTTGTCAACTATATATCAACTAAAATTGATTTTTTGTTAGAAATACGGGATTACTCACGTAATATTTCTCGGATAGGTCCGACTATAGTTACGACCACATTCGGTGCTAAAAATGAGTGAAAACCACGTTAGTTTTTATAACAAAACGAAGATTGATGTTACGGAATTAGTTTCGAGATGCAATATGCATTATCCTTGCTCAGAATCAATTTCCTAGTGTTTAATATAGCTATTATAATAAATATTTTGATTAAAAAGCAAGGAAGGGAGCTATCTTGCTATTGCTATCCTCTAGGAATCTGACTTTGACTTTTAGTTAAATTGTTGGATTCGCTTTATTTCTCTTATGTCCTTGCTTTATGAGTTTTGCTACGCAGCGCTTGCGTAGCATTAAACACGTTTGCTACGCCTTGTGAAAACCGTAGAGTGGTTACGAGCTGTGAACTTTATCGACAGTGAAACAAAATTAGGAAATCCTTTATGACTTATAAGATTCATCAGATAAATTTCTAATTTCTAAATTATTTTTCTATAAGTATTTGTTTTTGTTTGATAAAATATTTATTAAGTACAGGACTTAAGCGTGGTTTCGCAACCAGAAGTTTTATTAACCATTATTGTATAACCTTGCCTTGCCTTGTCTTTGATCAAAATATATTAGTTTTAACCGACTTCCAAAGGACTATTGTTACTATGAGGACTGTTTTTTATGTTTATTACCTCATAACTTTCGACTGGGTAAACCGATTCTCAAAATTCTTTTTTGTTTGTAAGCTAGTGCTTCCCATGCGGTCCCATTTAATTTCATCAAATTCGGTCAAGTACTCGTAGTTTTCGAGTTACACTCCAATAACTGAATAGAATGGAAGTCAGTTTTAAATTATTCAAATTGTACTGGTCGACATATATAGTTCTTAATTAGGTTATAGGCAGTTATGTACGTAATATATGTAATTTTTCACATACATAATAATATGTGTCATTTCCAAGTTATTAATAAAAGTAAATGGCATCTCAATAACAGAAAAACTTTATGCGGGTTCGATATATCAATATCGAAGGAAGTAATATGAAGGTTTGGACATGATACCGTAAGTCATAGCGGCATCTTATAAATTATATTTGTTAGGTTATATATACACTCGAGAGCAATGAATCCGGGTCACTTAAAGAATGTTAAAAATCTCGGAAACTAAAAATGATAGGTTAATGCAATAAATTGTATTTAATAGACAATGTAATACTCCTTAAATGAAAGTAAAAAAAATATCAGTCACCATACATTTTATTAACACAAAATTACATAAAGAAAACAACTGCTGATCTCTCCTTAAAACAAAAATAGGAAACATGAAATTTTTGAACTTTATTACGATCTTCTTGAATTTTAATACTTCGTATTGCCTCCTCGTGCTTCCATTACTTCGTTTACGCGGTTTGGCATGCTGTACACCAAGTTCCTTATACGATTTTGGGGAATATTCTCCCATTCCTCTGTGAGAGCAATTTTGAGCTCACGAAGCGTGATTGGGGGAGGGTTTCGTTGTTTTACGCATCTGCCTAGCTCGTCCCAAGCATGCTCGATCGGGTTGATATCCGGGCTGCGCGCTGGCCACTCCATACGAGTAATGTTCATCTCTTGAAGGTAGTCATTCACAATCCTACCTGTATGAGGTCGGGCATTGTCATGCATAAATATAGCATCCTCACCTAAATTGACCATAAATGGACCAACGTGATCATTGAGGATTTCTTCCACATATCTTTCGCTAGTTAAAGAGCCGTTTTCTATGATCACCAGCTCTGTGCGACTTTCAGAAGAAATTCCGGCCCACACAAGTACAGACCCACCACCGTAGGCTACTTTTTCTTCGATGCATGCTTGCTTGAATCTTTCCTCTGGTCTTCGATACACTCTGTGTCTTCCATCGTGCTTGTAGAGCATAAATTTTGATTCGTCGGAGAACATAACTTTTGACCAATCTTCAATACTCCAATTTACGTGGCTCTGGGCATATCTTACTCTTGAAATACGATGCCCACGCTCCAGTTTAGGGCCGTTTGCAGGTCTAAGGGGTTTTAAGTTAGATTCAGCAAGCCGACGTCTTACTGTCCATGCACTTGGGTTACTTCCTCCGAGGCGTCGAAACTGATTTGTGAGTTCAGTTCCTGTGAGAAAGCGATTTCGAAGCATGGTGTTCACCAAGTATCGGTCTTCTCGTGCTGTGGTACACCTGGTTCTGCCCGTTCCTGGTCTGCGTAGGTTAGAACCAGTTTCTTCGTAACGTCGGAGAACTCTTTGTACTGTTGACAGCGACACACCGACAGTCCTGGCTGTATCGCGCTGACTCCGGCCGGTTTCCAGCATTGTAAGTATTCTGGTGCATTCTTCAGGCGTAAGCGACATAATTTCAGCTTGAATAATGAATATAGAGCACTATCAACATGGTTTATGTACCCACATAAATGACAGATTACAAACAAAAGCAAAACCAAATGCTGTAATTTCGTAGTTCCATCTTCGAAAGTGGCCCTTTTTCAAATTTGATTTTTTTATGATATAACTTTACAATAACTAAGAAGTTTTAATACCTTAATTTAAGGAGTATTACATTGTCTATTAAATACAATTTATTGCATTAACCTAGCATTTTTAGTTTCCGAGATTCCGAGAAGTGACCCGGATTCATTGCTCTCGAGTGTATATAAGTTAAAACTATATGTTACCCTCGGGTCTGCGGTTGATAATTTATAAACATGCTGCATATGTATAATATCTTCTTTACGTATGAATAATTTTATTTGCGCAGTTTAATAATACAAAGACATGGGGGACGAAGAGCAAGCTACTCTTGATGGACAGTTCTTCGAATTTGCTAAAATGTTGGAGAAAGCTCGCGATGGTACCACCATCACACTCTGGCGCAGTGATTACTGGATGCGGCAGGCCAAAGTCATCGACGACAGAAAAGTCACTATGACCGACACTGGACATCTGTTTTTTAAATATGAGTAAGTATAAGAAAGGTTGATAAGTGAAATTTATAGCTAAAGAGATATGTTTTTTATATAAATAGGGTACTTTGTATGACATATAAGTAACTTCCTCTTAGTATTATACCTTAATCTGTCCGAATCAGCAAGCCTCATTCGAGGCAAGTTTCATTCATAAATCTATTGTTATTTTTTGTCCTGATGCGGACAGATTAAGCACGTTCACCCCTAACCCTTCTCGCCAGTTGGATATCCTTAGGCATTATAGTGACCCTCTTGGCGTGAATCTCACAAAGATTTGTGTCTTCAAAAAGCCCTACAAGGTAAGCCTCAGTCGCTTCCTGAAGAGCCATCACACAAGACGTTGAAATGGCAGTTTTCTTATTAGCAGCTCTGTGCTCTTCTGATAGCGACGTATTTCGCGTAACGATACAGTATCCGGGCGGTATCTGTGTGGTTTTTTTAACGCCACCAGTGGCCGGAGCGCTTTTTCTTGCAGCTTTCGTCGCTAGCTGCTTCCTTGGTGCTTTTCCACCGGTAGATTTCCGAGCTGTCTGCTTAGTACGCGTCATGCTTTTCCGTAGGCTCCTACTTGAAGAATTTAACATCCCTTACACTTTACTTGATTACGCTTAGTTCAGCTTAAAATAAATGTTGTATGTACTTATACTCGTTAGGGACCGGATTAAAACTTTTACGGGAATATCGCAGCAAAAAAAAATTCCCACTTTTAGAAAAAGTACTTCCCACTCAAAACTCACTGTTATAAAATTATATTGAATAGTAAAAAATGCATACCATGTATCGTCAAGATTGGTTGAAAAATAGGACCTGTACAGGAGGATCAACACACAACCTAACATACGGAAATATGAAAGTAAATTTGTCCAGTTAAAGCAGAGACGCTTTGATTGCTTGGTTAATAATATATGACGGAGAAGAGACCTCTATGATGTTTTTTAGAATTGATCGTCACTTATATTCTGTTCCAAATAAAACTCCACAAATCACTGACAGGTTTCGTATATTCGACCGGTAGCGTAACGACGTCCCAGAGAGGTCCGTACTGTTCGGCGGCTTGAACAAGAATGCCCCCCCGTCTTTTTTTTTAGAACGGACTAATGCTGTTTGCCTCTGCCGGCATTTACAGCGTCACCGGACGGTTACTACTCCCGTCGCCAGTGCGACCGCTTTTATAGGTTACGGCGTACTTGCACGTTGTCGTTTTAAACGTTAAGATTGCAATACAAAGTGATGGCACGCGATTTATAATTAATTGTACATCGTAATAGACTTAAATCATTTTGAGAATAATTAAATTATTGATTTGAATTGGAATAATTTACTGTAAACAATTTCAAAAGTATGAAACTATGTTTTACAAATCAATTCAAATAACAAATTTAACAAATCTAATTGTTATAGACTAATTATTATTCGCTCATTATTGTATCCGCGCCGATTTATACTATTTGTAATAATATCAGATTTTTAACTGTAAACGTTTATAAAACATTGAAATTTATAGAGAGAAAAGCTCACATCCTCGGACGGGATTCGAACAGGCGTATAATGACTATCCGTGTCAGACGCCATGACCATCTAGGCCAGTGATGCTCGAGGTCCAAGCATCGAATTTTAACTCTATGTTATTTAACCGTATTACGGGGACGGAACGACATCTATTGAACAGCTTTGACAGCACTATCCAACCGAAAGAAGTATTTTTAGAAATACTCAAACTTTCGTATTGACGTCGCAAAACTTTATAATTTTTATAGTATTATCATAAAACATGTATATATCAGAAAAATCATTTTTTTTAAAATCAGTTCAATATTGTGTTTTGAATTTTATATTTGTCCGTTTTCAATATTTATTCTATTGTCCGTCATCTGTACCGGTGGGGCAGTTTTCTCTGAGATCAGATGTCTATCATTGTTTTTCCAATCTCCGTCCATGCTTTATCAGTGTTCATCTTGTGAGAGTAGCTTGATATACTGACAATTCATACAAGGACACTTTTCTACTTCCAAAACAAAGTTATTATTTTTATTTTCATCCTTAGCCATTTCGTCGACATAAAAAACTCACAAAAAGAATAAAACGCGACAAGAGTTTCAGCAGACAAGCCGTTTCAATGCAACTGGTTTGAAATGCGTTTCAAACTAGTTTCAAACTTGTTACGAGACTCTATACCATAAACTCATAACAAACTCAAAAGTAACTTTGTGTTACAATTTCGTCACTTATACGTTTAACTGTGTTAGGGACTCCTTAGAGAATAAAATAATAGAACGGAAGCTTTTACCTTGACAGGAAAACAGAGATAACCTTTGAAGAATGGTACGAGTTTCTCACAGATCTCTGTGCGGCTAAAGAGTTGGATCAAGAGAAGACCGAGTTTGTCCTAACTAACTGTGGGATACCAGGAGTCACTCCAGTGGTAGTACCACAGTATAGAGACTTCTTTGATACTTACAAACCCAAGGAGAAACTTTTATTTTAATATTTGTGTCGGTTATGAATAATATGTAAAATTGGTTCAAATAAACAGTTTCGAATGCCTAGAGCTTTATTAATTTATCCCTTGATGGCCTACATTAAACTAATATGCTCATTATGGAGTAGTAAAACTTTTTGTGAACGATATCATCCAGCAAGTACTGCTCCCATACCTATTTGTAACATGAAGCAGTAATGTGTCAATGCGTTCCGGTTTAATGGGTATGGTTTCCGGTGAAATTACACGCACACGAGATTTAATAACTTAATATCAGTCAGAGTGATGGGCGCAGTGCAGTTTTTCACTTGTGAGGACACGTACATCTATTCTATGCAGTGGTTACCGCTAAAAAACCAGGCCCCTTGCTTGTTCTGTTACCTATGACATGAAAAATATAGTAATTATAATTAGTAAGTCAAGAGATTGTTTTATTTCTGTTAAGTCGGTATGTTTACCACGAACAATACAAATTCATTAAAATGCAGCATGTTTTTCTGCTGTGACTTTATGATATGAAAAGCCGTTTTTGATATGTTGTCAAAGCTTACTCACCAATCTCGTTAACATGAATTTAATTTGGCAAAAAGCTTTAGTAATATTCACGCGCGACATAGGTACGTGTCGCATCACATATTGTTGAATAATCATTTTAAAAAAATACAACCATTGATAGTACAGCTATCGTTTAGTGCATGTTTATGATATATCACTGATCTTCAAAAGGTACCTCTTTTCTCTCTCCATTATCAAAGAGTTTTCTCATTTGTCATTCCCCGCTGCACTACCAAGCTCCACTTCTGGTATTGCAGAAGGGAATTTTTATTCCCCACGGCACTACCAGCTGGTAGTATATCTAGCTGGTAGTGCCCCCATAGTATAGTAGCTGGTATAATATCTTTCCAGCAGACAAAAGGGTTATGCTCAGGATAAGCAGCGCTTGCGTCCATCAGACGTGCGCTGCGCTGTTTTTCATATCTCTGCTCGGGCAGATGTTTGCCGAGAAACAAATTAAAGAAATTAAATAAAGCGGATCACTAAAGAATGAAATATGATAGGAACAGCTTGCTATACAGTCAGATATAAAATTATTACTATGTCTAGGGTTACAATAGTACATACACAGAATAAAAATATTGGTAGCACGGAGATAGTGTGTGGATCTCTCTCTCTCTCTCTCTCTGTGTGTGTGTGTGTATGTGTATGTGTGTGTGTGGATGTTTGGATGGATGCATGTGTGTGTTATTAATGTGTGATTGCCTTGTGTTTATGTTTGGTTAATATGTATAATATTTCCGTAAGTATTGATGCGACTGCTAAAAAAGGTAGGCATAAAGCAAAGCCTTTTAGATAAACTGTTGTCTTTGGTATAAAGCGAATTTATTCAACAGTTAATTTGTGTCTTGTCATATTTTATTGTTATGCCGCGTTTTTTCTGTTGACGAAATGGCGAAAGACGAAAATAAAAATATTAACTTTGTTTTGGAATAAAAAAGTATCCTTGTCTGTCAGTTTATCAAGCTACTCTCGCAAGATGGGGACTGATAAAGCATGGGCAAAGATTGGAAAAACTATGGCAGATGTCTGCTCTCAGAGAAAACTAATTACTGTATAAAAAAATTCATTACGCTTAGGTTGCGCTTTTTGTGGAAATATCCTGAAGCTGGTTTCACACCTCAAACTCAAAACATTTATTCTGTATAGGCCTACAGGGGCACTTACAAATTGTCATTTTACATTTATTTTTTTCTTAAATCTTCAACCGGATCGGAACGCGACCACGACTGAGAAAATCCGGTAAGAAACTCAGCGGGGTTTGTCTTTTTACATTTTTTGTATCGCCAATTTCTTAAATGATATATCAAATGTTCGCTTATTTTTAGCTCCAGTGTGTTGCCTTACAAAAGAGAACATATTAATGGTATCAGTAGGGCAAGACACGATATTTTATATTTTTATATTTTATAGAATATATTTAAGAAATGTAATGTCCTACCACTTCCTTGTATGTACATTAAAGACACATGTGTTTTCGTTAGAGCTCATCCTAATTATTTTACAAAACGTAACGAGATTAACATTAGACAAAAAAGAGCTAAATTCCAAAATCTACTTTACCAACCCACTTGTCATAGAGATATTTATAAGAAAAATGTATACAACATGTGCATAACTATTTATAATAAATTACCAGACCATATAAAATTACTGCATGGTAATACATTTAAATTAAACCTACATAAGTGGCTATTGGACAATTGTTTTTATAGTGTAAATGAATATCTTAATTTTAAATAATATAATTAAGTATAGAATTTAATAATGTATGATTAGAAATTTGTTGAATGTTATTTTATTACTTTATATTTGAATGATAGTTTATATTTTAATTATTATAATATTTGCACGCCTGCCTGCAGGCTGAATACATTGACATAACTATTAGTAAAAGACCTTATATAATATTGTATTCTAGCAAATAAATAAATTTGTATTTGTATTTGTATTTGTATTTGATACACTTTGACATCTTAATACACCAGTAGATACATCCTGGAGTGATCAGTCCCAATCTGTTTTATCCTCCAAATAATCCAAAATTGTGTAATAACCTTTTTGACAGAGTTTAGTTTTAATAGTAATTTTAAACTTATTAATAGGCAAATCTCGGATAACATTAGACACTTTATCATAGAAGAGTTTCGAATAAGTTTCGTTGGAGTTGCATTTCACCGTGTGTTCTGGGATAACTGTTTTGACTTGTACTTCATACAGTTAGTTCATGAGTATATTATTACCTTATTATCTATGGATGGTATTTAAAAGTACTTTAATTTATTCCCATTTCATTTACCTAATTTTGCCTGTGTTCCACCAAATATACTGAATGTGCACCAAAATATGTTCATTAAAATATGTCATAACGAGCATCTTTTTAACAACTGTTGCAAATATGTAAAAATAGTAACACATCTAATTTTAAAAACAAGCATTTATTTTATTAGTTTTACTTCAGATAATGCACTGCAAAATGTATTTGAATCAAACACCAATTAATGTCCAATGTAGCTTTATTAATAAAAAATGCTAACCTAACCTAACCTATTTTGTGTAACATTCAGGAATATTTGGTGCACGATCAGTATTTTTCGGGGAAGAATAAAATAGTTATTGTTACAATAGAATATTTGCAGCGCACTACAATAAAAAAGTGTTATATCTTGGTGTTAATTTAGAATTTGTTTGATGTAACATATTTTGTTGGCCGAGTGGTTTAATTATAGTAAAACAATTAAACGGGTTTAAGATCAATATTTTTGAAATGCATACAAATGCTTATGAAATGCGTACCTTTAGATTTTTGGTGAACACAAAAATATTATCCATTCTCTATTAAACGGGATTACAGTAATAATCTACACTAATATTATAAAGAGGAATGATTTGTTTTTTTGTTTTGAATAGGCTCCGAAACTACTGGACCGATTAGCTTCAAAAGTACGTAGTACAAAGAAAACTGATAACGTAAAGTAAGTAGGTACCTATCTAAACTTTAGTTATGTCTAATTTTTATTTTATTTCATTTTTACGAAGGGAGCTATATTTGGCATGTGACACACACAAAAAGTTATGTGGAACAAAAAACTGGAGTACCTGTTCGAAAAACTCACATGGTCTAAAGATATGCATTCTGTCAACACACGCTCAAAGAACCGAAACACTCTGATAATCCCTAAACACAAGGCGGCTGGCTTTAAACACAGTCAGATTATATCCAGGATGTATACAGGTGACCCCGCTCGTTCCCCTTATCCAAAGAGGTGAACGCAAACTCTGTCCGAGATATTGACGTAAGGAAATTAGCACGGTCTAGTGCGTTAGCGTTTGATTGCAGTCCGAATCCGTTAGATATTTCGTGACGAATTTCGCTCAAAATAATGTCAAATGATGATTTTTTACATACTAGCCAATTCAACAAACGTCCTGCCATCCGATTCTCGAAACAAATGAAGAGATGACAAGTAACGTTGGAAAAGCAACCTTATGTACAAGGGCGATATCTCAAAGTATTTGACATCGGTGACCTCGTCGACGAGCTCGTCGACGAATCACTACAGAATCACACGACTGTTCTAAATGACAAAGAACTTTTAGTTTATCGAACAACTTTTAAATTGTTTAGTTCCTAAAACCACCATTTTTGATTAATAAATTATTTTTTAATATTCAACTAAATTGCCTCCAATGAGGCGTTTACCAACAAACAGGATTTAGTTTTTCAATAGATTTCAAATATTTCACAATTTTTTTTGCTTTATTTTGCCTACATCGTGAATACATTTTGCACATAAATAAGACTTGGATTTTTATTCATTGAACTGTGTTTTGTCCTTCGGGATTTTATTTTTACCCATACAATTTTCTTTATTATCTTCTTCACTAGTCTGAAAGATGCAATATGACCATAAAACCTCATTTTGTACCTCATAGAACTAAGGTTCTGCATCATTTACTTTCCCCCAATTTTGAATGTTGTATTCACTGTTAAAATTCCAACATTGAAGTTTAGTTTCTCTATACAGAAGGTAACTTGAGATATAATATAACTTGCTTTAAGAGTTCAGTTACATGGAAATAGATTTCATAAAAATATCTTGCACTATTTGGGTCAGCCAGTAGTGTCACGGTCGTCATTGAAGTAATTTAAGACCGAATATTTTTAAATACTACAAGTTTTTGGTTAAGACAGGGACAGGGAGAACGGGTTAATTACTTGACATACGGGACCCATTTAAAAGAATAGTGTTTTTAATACAGTTGCTCAAAAAGTGGCGTATTGCAGGGACGAATAACGTTCGATGGGGCTGAATATGGTTCGGATGTGGGCTATTACATACTCGTGCTTTTTTTTACCTTTCCCGAACTCGTGCGTTCTGATGAAAGAAAAGAAACTTTTTCATTTCATTTCATATCAATAAAAAAATCTAGTGAAGACTTGGCTGTATGGGCATAGTTCCCTTTGCCTATCAGAATGGGTGAAGAAAAAAAAATCTCTGCTTATTAAAATTTTCTTTGCGAGTTTATTTTATTAAATTGCTTAATTTTTTCGCAACTGTATTAAAAATAGTCGTTCAGTACACGTGCGGAACCGTCATTGTAACTTGTTCCGATTGTCAACCCTCGCCTTCGGCTGCGCCTCGGCTCGGCTAGACATTTGTCGGACTTTGCAATGACAGCCTTTCCCCACTTGTAATGAAATACACTATAGTGCACGATACTACAACCTTTCCTAATACTTTTTGCTGCGATTACACGCAACAAAAGCAGCGGTCAACTATGATTGCAA
This sequence comes from Selenia dentaria, assembly GCA_917880725.1. Taxonomy (NCBI): domain Eukaryota; kingdom Metazoa; phylum Arthropoda; class Insecta; order Lepidoptera; family Geometridae; genus Selenia; species Selenia dentaria. Next base: position 38,287,094 of record OU862876.1, read on the forward strand.
ACACAAGTGCTAAAACTATTTATCTGCTTAGGATCTATGTTTAGTGCGTCTAATTTAAATGAAGGTACATAACTTTTATTTTATAATATGCACTTTATTTTGCCTTTGAAAGTTGATCTTCTGCGAACAATCTATAGTGAACCCAACTAGAGGCAAAGTAAACGCAGAGCGGTAAATAAATTAACTACCAGTTTTACAAATGTCCGTTGGCGTCTGTTGGTAAACGCTCGTACCAAATTGCAGCAAACTTGATCTAAGCGTTCGATGTTATAACTTCATTTTAAAATTTATAACATTTTGCCAACGGAGGTTTATGAAATAAAACTAACAAGTACGAACCACTAACTTTATAATAAACTAGTTGACCCGCCAGCGGCTTGTCTCGCTTGGTCTTCGTGTAGTGGCGAGAGAGTAATTCCCTTTTTTATTTCTTAACCGATTGGCATGAAACAAACACTAAATCGGATAAGTCGATTTTGAAATGAGCGTGCACAATCGCACAGACAAACAGATAAACAGACAAAAAATCTTGCAATATTTTTTTTCATTCTATTTTCGTTTACAAAAGTCCCAAAAATATTTATTCTTGTATATCTTCCATGTTACATACAGCGACCCGTTAAATGTTTATTATATGTATAAGATACGTAATACTTAACTCAATTATTCTAATCATACTATAATTTTGTTTGTAACGAGTTGGCTCACAGAGTACAGGACTGATTTCAAAAATTCTTTCACCATTGGAAAGCTACATTCACCCTGAGTAACATAGGCTATATAAGATTCATTATCATCATCAACCAGTACTTAATTAATTTTGATGGTATTGTGTGGAATCGCACAGTAGACAGTGTTTTCCCCATTGGCATTTATTATATGGTCCAACTACACCAAGTACGATTAATTATTACGTTAAACTCAAAAGTCGTTACCTGTTACAGTGTTCGTTTTTTGGTCAATAAGTTTTATTTAATTTTAATATATAATCAAAGTCGCATAACGAGCTATGGAGAAGGCTATGCTCGGGGTTTCACCACGTGATCGAATCAGAAAAGAGGAGATCCGTAGAAGAACGAAAGTCACCGACATAGCCCTGAAGATTAGCCAGTTGAAGTGGCAGTGGGCAGGGCACATAGCACGAAGAACAGATGGCCGATGGCCGAAGGTTCTGGAGTGGAGACCACGGACCGGCAAGCGCAGCGTAGGTCGTCCATCGACACGGTGGACGACCTGATAAAGGTCGCAGCAGGACGTTGGATGCAGGCCGCTTCCAACCGGTCCTTTTGGAAAATCATAGGGGAGGCATTTGTTCAGCAGTGGACGTCCTACGGCTGATATGATGATGATGAATATATAATATTTGATTTGTAACTTAATGCATTGAAGTTCTCGTTATATTGCCGAATGAAGGACAGATACACATTCCTGGTCTTTCCGGGTGCAAAGACTGGCAATAGCAATTCGTGGGGAATCGCAGTACAGATGTGCAAATGCTATTATCTCTACGAGATGGGTTACTTTATTGAACTGAGTAACGTAGTACCTAAGTATGACGAATAACATTGAATTATACGATTATTTAATTTGGCTGAAAATCAGCGCTATAGTTTCGCCTTCAGCATCACGCTAAGCCATAACCCTTTTGGACGGGACTGGACACGACATTGATCTCTTTTGTTTAACTGTTATTTTGAAGTTAGAATTTGACTGTCAGTGTAACTTAATAAGTTTAACTTGATAATATTTTTTATGTTGTGTTTAGTATCTGTTCAAATAAATGCCTTTCTTCTTGCCTTAACCCTTTGCGTATAAGTGAGGTGAATTCGTGCTTTTCATTCATAAATCTTTTTTTAATTATCAAGGTTTATGAAGAGTTAATTTTGTTTTAAAATTAACTATAACAAAATTATATTAGATTCTGCAACGGAAGAGTTTATTTGTTTGCTATATTTAATAAAACTGTTTGATTGTACCTGATCGGTAGTAAATAACCTTGATTTTTCCTTCGTTTATTTCTTTTCTTTGTACTGTATCTACCATTTGTAGAAAAACCCTGTCGAATTCTTCTTAGTTTTATTAAAAAACCCAATATCGTTTACAGTTAATTAAACTCAGTCCACTCCACTTCAATATCTAGCTCTATTTTTCGGGATACGTACGTAGTTTCGAAATACTCTGTATCGACACACGCTGTTGCGAATTTTTTCCACCGCCTCATAGTTTCGAAAGCTTGTGGACTCAAATGATGTTGTCGCGAACGACGCTGTTTCGAAAAACATTTTCACTACCTCATACGCTCGAATGCTTGTGACTTCGATTTATTAGTTCAGTCATTAAGATAGTATATGTACATATGTAAAAGTAAAGATTACAGGATATATATATCTACCTCATAAAGACACAATTGTTGACACAATTAGCCCGGCCGTTTGAGCGTGAAAGAGTCAAAACATCCATACATCCATTCCCATAAACTTTCACGATTATAATATTAGTAGGATTATAATGATAGAAAATATGAAACGATATACTACTGTGGCTGAAATAAATACTGGAACATGCAACATAATTCCGACGTTAAAGACGTGCTGCAGTTATACGTGAAACAAGGTTTACTATTGGACTGTAAAACTTTTGTAAACTATTTTAAACCTTATTTTTATGCCTGAGTAACATACACTATGTTTGATTCATCATCATCATCATCCATCACCATGTGGGTGAAACCGCTGAGCGCAGCTAGGGACTAACAAATCGAAGTCGCAAGCATTCGAGCCTATCCCCTATTTTTCACATAGCATCCACAATTTTTTTTAAAGACCATAGAGTACAGATCAGTATTTTTCTGCAGTCCACATAACCACAGACTAATAAGCACATAGGAGTTTGCTAAAGATAATCTACAACACTACCCCTCAGAACTAATCAATCATTTCACCAATAATTAGCAGAGACCAGTGCAAAATTTGGGGCGTCAAAGGCTCCCCTGCCAATTCCCAATGACTGCTATTAGAGAACAGTCAGCTAGCCGGCTTATCTTTTGTTGCTCGAAATGCCTAATGTCTGCCTATACCATTCAACGAATACATACTTGTATATCTGTATGTACACCTAAAATTTGAACGTATATTCCATTCCAATCATTACATTTTGACAAGCTGGTTGAAGCAAGTGGAAATAATTAATATTATAATTAATCCCTGCATTGATTTAGCGCAAGCAAAGCGCTTGTAATGGCAAAGGATTTTAACGAATTGATTTACAATTGACGTTCAATATTTTAATACGAAATGATATATTTAATATTCGGTAAATGTAAAACGTTTTGATTGTATCCAGCAGTCTTTATTAATCATGCAGCTAGTTTTCCAAAGTTATACAAAAGTAAACTTGAAATACAGTTTTGTGTGTCAAATAAACTTTGCTAGAGCCTGAGTTTATGATGGATGTCAGTTCTGACAGCAGTCACTATGACCCTTCATAACGTGGTTCTGATATACAATTTTATAAAATCTTATAGATATTATACAGAACAAAACTCTCATCAAAAGTACATTCAGTTATGGATAAAAGAGAATATAAATATAAATAAGAGCGTAAGTTTAAAGAGATTGGAATCATATTATTAAATCAGCACTGGGCCAGCGTGGTGGATTATGGCCCAACTCCTCTTTCTAAGAGGAAGGCTCGAGTTCCAACAGTGGGAACACAATGGGCTGATTATGAATACGATAATTACACCATCAATGAGTATTTTTTGATTAATTTTTTTTTTATAAATGTATCATATTATTGACACAAATTAAATATCTGCAACTATACTAATCAAGAAATGTCCATGCCTTTGATCTGATGGCACATCTGATTTTTATTATAAAGGCTATATATACATATACCTACTATTGCATTTTTTTCGAACGGGTTTCGCGCCTGATTTATTTTTAAACACCTCTACCTACGTACTCGTATCTCCGTTCAATTTCTGACTCCGGACCCCTATAAGAACCTCTTTGTCAGAAAAACAACAACCGCCCGAATCAAGAATCAAACCCAGCCGTGCGATTCTCTAATGATTCGTCGTGGCGCTCGTCGACAAGCTCACCGATGTCAGATACTTTATAAGATATCGCCCTTGTACATAAGGTTGTTTTTCCAACGTTTCTTGTCATCTCGTCATTTGTTTCACGGATGTTATCAAAGATGCAACGATGTTTGCTCTTAGAGAATCGCACGGCAGGACGAGAATTTTACTGCCAGACAGTTGATGTTGTAAGGAATACCTTAGCTTTGCTTTTCTTTTAGAGGCCATATCCAGCTATGCCACGCAAGCGAAGCCGGGGACTGGCCAGTTAATAGTCAATAATAGAACTTATCGGGTATAAAGCTAATATTATAAGTTTATTTCGTTTTATTGGATTCCATACTTTATTGGAAGTTGGTTTCGTATATTTAAGTAATTGTTATTAAAAACTATTATACCGATCGAGCGTCACAAGATTTTCATCGATCCATTGAGTGGCAACAGTCACTCGTAATCCAATAGCTTCACTAGTCCGCGTTAATTACACGTGTCTAGGTTGCACGTTAGGGTGCGGTGCGGTGCGGCGCAGTGCGGGGCGAAAGGAAACGAACGCGATCATTTGGTTTGAGTTTGATCGAACTGGTTGCGGTGCCATTGTTTTAATAATGTCAGATGTAGAATGTACAGATTTCACTTCTGTTCCACTGAATGGCGGCGTTGCGGGACGATTCGCGCGCATGAAGGACAGAGCCGCCACGTCGCACCGCATCGCGTTGAATTCGCCTGTCACCGCATCGAGTCGCTTCGCAATCGCGTTCGCTTTGAATCGCCTACTTACTACTTAGGACGTCGCGTCAGTCGTGCGGGTTTATTTGTGTTGTTTACACGTTACGACACTTTGGTACTATTCCGGGGCGAATCAGTTGCAATTTAGAAATGTATTTAAACTTTGATGCTGTAGGTATGAGAATGGTTAATTTATGTATTAGAAAAATAAGCAGGTAATACAGAGAAATATGTCGAAAAAGCTAGCAGATGTAAATAAAAGAAAAAAATTAACTTCTGCAGCGTGGAATTAATGAGGACCGCGCTTCTAAAGCAGGGTCGTTACCAACTAGGCCAAGGAAACAAAAAGAAGATGAATACGATTCGAGCAGCGTAGGTATAACCAATTATGTGCGCCAGCAACAATTGTCTAGAAGTTTTTAGACGCAATGACTAATTTAAACTTGTTGTATAGAGCTCTTTGACGGGAAATATAGGTCAGTGCTTCAGAATTTGTTCTTATAACTTTACATAATTATGTTCTGTCAAAATATAGGGTAGCCTGTTGATTGTTGTTTTGTGTAGAGCAAATACGGGTACGTCCGTTGTTATCTCACATTTTTATCTCACGAGCATTATTTTCCGTTTTCCTCTCACTCAAATTAAAAACGAAGGCCGTTTTTATCTCATTAAAAATAAAATAATTATTTAGTTCGCTTTTAACTCACAGGATCGTCCGGTGTTATCTCACAAGAGAGTACTATGACTATTTTGTGTCACAACACCAATGTCTATTGTTTAGCTCCCAGGTAAAAAAATACCATCTGGGAACCAGGCATTGTTTTAAGGAACAAGATAGAAAGAGATAGAAATAATGTGTGCAAATAGCCCAAACAATTTGATTGTAAAAACTTATCTCTAACTAGTCAGTCCTACGTCATAGCAAGGGAAAGTAGTACATAGAGACATTAGTGAGTGCAAGTAAAAGGGTGAATTCTGTGATATGTGTGTGTGTTTGTGGAATTTAATCAATTACTGAAAATGGAAGAGCTAGATATTGCAAAAAGACAGTGCAAACTTTGAACTAAGTAAATCCATAAAAAATAAACCTTTATTAGTGTATGGTGGTAGAGAATTTACCCAATATAGAATAAATAAAGACAATTCAACAAAATGGCGGTGCAAAACTGCATCATGTTACGGGTCGGTGAAAACAAAAGACAATAAAATTATAGATCAAAGCGACCACAAAAGTATTTGCAAACCGAATCATGCAAAACTAGTTATAAAAAAGTCCATGGCGGCGTTGAAAGAAAAAGTTAGATTGTCAGATGAACGACCGATGCAGCAACTTTACCAAGAAGAAGTTGCAAAAATTAACGATCAAGGAATCAATTTGATTGAAAATATTCCGCGATATACCAGCGTCAAGACAGCGCTCTACGATATTCGTAACAAGAGCCAAAATGTATCAAAAACTGTCTTCCAAAATATAGCTGAAGTGGAAATTCCAAAAACCTTTGAAAAGTTTCTATTATTCGATTATCAAGAAAGGAAATAACCGAATAATAGCATTCAGCAGTGAAAATGCTAGACTGCGGATGAATGAAGTTACGACATATTTTGGAGATGGCACATTCAAATGTTAATTCAAAGAAAAAATTCAATTCAAAATACAATAATGTCTAAAAATAAAATTAGTCAAACAACCCGCCCCTAATTGTTCCCGGAGCAAAGGTCCCCAAAACACTGGCCGCATTACCCCGTTGAATAGCAATGGCCAATCTTTGCTCCAGGAAACAGCTGGCGCGGGGGTCACCACACTTTTCCGTTATCCGCTGGCCAATCTGTCGAATCAACACCCTGGCCTCGGTCCCCCAAGCGCCCAAAGTTTCAACAGCGATGGGCACAAAAAGATATTGTGCCTCCAAAGCCGCATATTTTTGACGCTTCCGACACGCAGCGTCCTCAGCAGCCGCCGCTGAGGAGTGGATGGAGCGACTCAGGTGACAGGCGGCAACCGTGCTGACGCATGTGGCATCCCACACCAGGCACTTGCCATTCTTCCACGGCACCAGAGTTAGACCATGCGGCCTCTTGCCATCAGACCTACTGAGACCCGGTGGCTCCAGAACGCAAGGTATATTTGCCGAGACAAAGGCTCTCCGGAAATTTTAATTTTTTTAATTATTGCCTCAAAATTGTCAGTTTTTTTTATACTAAGTTATAATATTAGATGGTGGAATATTTCTAGTATAAAAAAATATTAAAAACTCAATTTTGAGGAAATTATTTAAAAATTAAAATTGAAACAATTACCATTTAAAAATAATTTGTTTAGTAAAATCGGGGGCCTGATCTTAGTTCCTGTATATCTGTGATTACTTTCGATTAGTGTTAAGTTATTTTTAACCGGACAATTTCATTAATTATTATTGGTTGACAATTTCACTGATTATTATTGGTTGAAAGACTATAGTTATTTAGATTTAGATAACCCATTAGTAATTTTGAAAATGTACTGTCATGTATGTACAACTATAATTTTAATGCAGACATTTTATTGGTGCCTGAATACACGTGATTTTTTTAGCATTACATACTTTACTTACGTAGTCAGTCCAAGACAAATTAAACTGATATTAGTTCTAGTAAATCTGTGATTATTTGAATAAGTAAATATTAACCTAATATGAAAAGTTACTACTATTATTTATTCTGGGGCGTAGGACTGCGGTGAGATAAAAACGCACTCCTGTAATTTAGCGAGATAAAAACGGATTAATTATTATTATTTTTTGTGCGTGAGATAACAAAGTGAGATAAGAACGGACGTACCCGCAAATACTGAAAATGTTTCTAGCTCTAATTGGGATAAACTCTAAATAAAAAATATACATAGAAAATGGCTGATTTCATTTCAGTCGAGTTCCGGTACTTTAAGAATTATTAGTTCGTTTTTTTACAGAGGACTTTGGTTTATCTTTCAACGGTGCGCTTTTCTAATGTTCCAAACTTTGGTAACGTCTTATCTGTGTGGGTAACGACCGGCGAATTATTATTAAAAACAGAACATCAAACTACTAACAAATTGCGCCAAAATGTATTTTTGTAAAATATATATCGTACCTACTACAATCTTTGACGAGCAGGAAATTAAAATTGTAAAAGTTAGCATTATTCCACTTCATTCTCTGTGTTGATGCACTTCTTATCAATTTTTTCGTACTAGTTTAAATGCGATCTATTTGTATACTAGTTTATATGCTTCCATATTGAATTGAACGAATAAGACGTTTGAAAATATCAGTCAGTACGTAGTAGTTACTTAACAGTATAACTATTTGTTAACGAGTACCTATATCTACCACCAAGCAGTCCAGAACCCCTACAAATGCATAGAGCTATAGCTTCTCTAAGCGTTTTTTACCATTTGTTTCATGGTGAATGTTCTGAAGAGCTCTTTAACCTTATTCCTTCCTCACCATTCCGATCCCGAACTACTCGTTCCGGCCTAGCATTGCATCCATATACTGTTCAAAACTTCTTACCGCGAACCAAGAAGTTTGGCAGTTCCTTCCTCTGTAGTGTAAGTAAATTGTGGAATGCTTTGCCGGCGTACGTATTTCCTTGCAGCTATGACCTTGGGTTCTTCAAGCGGGGCGTGAAAAAGCATCTCAGGTCATAATATGGGTGGCGATTAGTGCAGCTTACGGCGAATAGTCATCGTTTCTTGGTTTCGTCTTCGCTTTCTATCAGGCGAGGGAGTCACTTTGATGAACCATTATAAAAAAAGCTTACATTGTGCCATAGGCGTTATAAGGTATCTCTAAGGCATTTAATTGTGTGAAAAGACACAGCCACTGATTTGGAAACATTGACACTGTGGTATTCGTTGTAATCGCCATCTATATTAAAGAGTTTCCACAATGTTATTAATATTACAGATACTTTACAAATATTATACCATTTAAATAGTTCGTTCGTTCGCTATAGGTACATCCTAAAAAAGGGTAGCGGAAGACGGAGATATGCAAAAAATACTGGTTAGATTTCTAGTTAGACTGGTTTTCTTTCTGATTTAAAGCTTTTACGATTGAAACAGTTGGTTTTTTTTACTCATCTACTTTACATATTTCTTACAGTATTCTTATAGTAGAACGTCGAATTATGAATTATTGGTTCGAGATTAAACTGCTGATATACCCGTATACCTACATCATTTTTGCATTCTGAAAAAAATGTTGCTTAAGGTTATTTGTTTATTTATTTAATTGGACATCCAACAGCCTATTAACAAATTAAAATAAATATTTTTAGAAACATGGGGCCAATCATAGGACAACACGTATAACAATAAAACAATTTTAAACATGATCACTTAATTATTAGATGTTAAGAACATACACTATCAACTCCAGATAACAGTTACTCACAAACTTATTTACAAGGTATAAAAAATACAAAATAGAAAATTAAGTCTAATTCTTATATAAAACATTTTAAGCATAAAACTCACTACTAAGCCGCTGTCTCACCGATGCGATGTTCGAACAGAATAAATCTATGTCTAATCATTTATCCGCCATATTGAAGCTTCTACTCACTCGCACTAGGTACGCGTTTGCACTATAGTTCGTAATACGAACTATAGTGCAAACGCGTACCATTAGTGCATACGAACTTCGTATGCACTAATGGCGTATATAATAAGGGATTAAACCTAGCCTGCCGTGAAGAACAGTTTAACTTTATTCTCTCGACAAGTTCCGGGCAATCGACCTGGTTCGTGGTTATTTTTAGTAAAAATAGTAAATCCGCAACTTCCCTTCTTGAATTCAGGGGAAGCAGGTGAAATTTTTTGATTAAGAATGTGTTCCGTATTAAATAGTTATTATTATTTATTTTATATTATTAACTTTGTTCTTATAATAATTATTCTGTGAATTATATGCTATGAAATATTAAAAACTGGTTCTCTCGTTATGAGAAATATAAAAAAAAACAAATAACTTTGAATACTTTGTATATGTTTGAAAATACGTACATATATATTTAAGTTAGTGGTCATCAAACTTTTCACATTACGGCCGTATGTATCCAGGTTTAGGCAGAGATATGCAACTGTATAGCAGTTTACCCATTTAAAAGAGAGTAGAGTAGGGAGATAAGAGTTCCTTCATAGGGAACTTTGTGCGTTGTTACAGTAAAAATCCAAAACGTAGTTTATAAGAAGAAAATTCAAATTGTCTTTTGAAAAACAAATTGTTTTAATGAACATATTCTTCGGAAAGACAACATTTCCAGCTATTAACTTCTGCCAAGTTGCCATCAGCCACCGATGAACTAAATAAGTGTTATTATTATTGTAATATACATAACAATACATGTAAATGTACAATATAAATATATATATTGTTCTTATAATGTAAACTTTCTTGATGGAGGCTTTTGTTTTCTATAAGTGTAAAATATAATATACTAAAATAAATTTAAAACGCATAAGGATCTACAACATTATAAGTATTTATTGGCACTCCGACGAGGGGGCCTACTCCCACCTTTTACGAAACTATCATAAATGAGGAGCGTTTTATAATAAAAATCGAATAAAAAAATCATACTTTTCATCGTAATCCCACGGACACTAAATGGTTGAACTATATTAATAATATTAATGAAACCTGTTTATTCGACAAAATTTACATTTCAAAAATGAGCTTCAAACACAGATTTTTGTTTTATTTATGTGGTTAGGCTGGAGTTCACCAACATATGTTTAAACTGTAAACGGACGTTTAATTCTTAAATGACCGTTTAGCAATATTATTTTGTTCACCAAGCAGTAACCATTGATTAAGTTTCGTAATCGGATGTTTAAGTTAAACTATGTCTGCGACCTTGTAATAACCATTGGTTATTGTTTATTTACGTGAAAATGTCAGATGCTCTGAATTATATCTTTGAAGAAGATAACGTGTTAGGTAGATGATTTTGAAGATATTGGGCGAATTTTACGCGCACCCCGTGTTTTCCAAAGTGGATACAATTAAGTATTTAGAAGAAACTGACGTAAAAGCATTCGTTACAAGATTTCGTTTATAGTGCCTTGGAATTATTTGATTTAATTGATGAAAGTTGTAATATAATATCATCCATAATCACTTCAATAAAACTTACTTGAATTTTTAATTTCAATTACCACAAAATAACTCTGACGCCAACAAAACAAACACATAGAACTTCGAATCGAAATTTGATATTACCATAAAAAAGGTGCTGAATTAGAAATACATACAACTTGGGAACATACCATTGACTTGTCACGCTTTACATTTTGTGGTATATTAATATTAACTTACCATATTTGAATGTAGCTCGGGTAAATGTAGATGATACAAGATACGCTACCATCTTTTCAAAGTAGTATTATACCATTCTTTCATTTACGACTCATTCGTCCAAAAACGCTCGATTACTTAAACGTTCGCTTTAAAAAGATGGTGAACACAAAAAAAAACGTGACATGTTTAAACAACTGTTTAAGTTTAAGGGGGCGATTAGTTAATCAATGGTCAAGTTCTAGTTGGTGAACTCCAGCCATCATTTATATTTTAATTTATGCTTAATGTATATGGGCGGGCTCTTAGCGTAAAGGCTCTCTTCCTTCCAAAACTTCACATTGGAACAATGAAACTTAGTGTCAAAAGTCACGTCAAACTACGCAAATTGAGTGAACTTTTTGTAAATACGTCATCAAGACGTCTATCGTAATCCATTACTTATTTGTGCCTTGCTATATTGACGTGGTGGTACCAAATTTTGCTAAGGTTGAAATATGACAACTTTAAGAGGTGGGAGTAGGGTCCCAGATCGGACCCTAGTCCGCAAGCAGCACCCGTTCACGAATTGACGCATGTGCTAGCCATTGCCTTCCTCAACCACATATAAGAGCAGTTGGCGACCCGACACACGACGCCGCTGCTTGCCGACAGCTCGTAAGAATGTCTTCTCGGAATGCCATTTGAATGTTTTTTCTCTAATATGAATTTATCTTATTATATTAGTTTAGATATATACATAACTTTGCATAATACTGATATTACAATAATTAATTAAAATACAATGCTCACCTTGTCTAAGGGGAAATGAAGAGTGGAGTTGGTGGCACGATGCCGTATCGTTGACCGCAATAGTCCCATAGCTGGTTGAGTTTGCGTAGGACGCCGTCGTGATGGTTGTCGGTGTCTGGTTTATAACAATCGGCACCTGTAAACAAATATCAGTCACAGTTGAGAAAGAAGTATTGTAAAAAGTTTGAAAATTATGGTCCACTATCGACGAGCGTTACAACTGCTATATACAACACGTGCGACTCAATTGTGCACCTCGCACAGTGACGTCACCGTGCCGGAATTCACGCGCAACGGTAACAAACTGACCGCGTGAGGCAAACGCGGGGTGCCGCGCAGGGAAGCAGGAGGAGGGGTCGCATCCCAAAGAGGTGCATATAAGTCGCGTGTGTTATATGTTGGGACTTCTTTATGTTGGGGTTTGTGGTCAGAAATGATACAGTCGAGGATGGAAAATATAGAATAGCAGGCTCTTAAGGGTGGCCACAGGTAACTAACAGTTATGTGGTGAACGCTGATTTACAACTTGTACAAAATGTAATAAAGAAGTATAATACTGAAATTTAAAAATCAGTATACAGGGTTACTGGTAATCAATTAGCACCCTGTTAAGGGCATATTCTGTACATCAAAACAAACAACTTTTGTTTTAGAACTTTTCCCAAAACTAAACAAATTTTCACAAAAAAACATTTATTTTTTTTGTGATTCTCTCTCTACACTTCGTAATTCTACATCGCATCCACCTCATTCATGTACGTGTAAACATGCATGTAGTTAACAGTTCGTAGTAGTGTAGCACAGCTACGACGAACTTGACTTGTCGCGTCTCAATCCCTTTCTTACGCTGCGCTGCCGCCGCCGCGCCGAGGCTTGTCGGCATAGTGTTAATTATGTTTAGACCGGTCAAATTGATTTTTTAAGTTTTGTATAGTAAGTTTTGTGTGTAAGAAAAAAAACGAACTTTTTAAAGTCGTAGAACAAAATATGTTTGTTTTGATGTACAAAATATGCTCTTAAAAGGATGTTCTTTAATGGTGGTAATCACCAGTACCGCTGTAGAGATACAAATTATCTATGGCCTAGCTTTAAAACCGTTAAAATATTATCTCATTAATGTAATACATCGAAAAATTAATTAGCAGTATATATTGTTAAATTGGGTTATTGGGTTTGTTGAACTAACAATTTATTTAATGTGATGGAGAAGTTACGGATCATACGTATTTTTTTTGTGGGATAATTAGTATATACCCTTTGAGTAGCTTTAAAATAAAAATATTTTGGGGCCAAATCGAACGGAAAAAGCGCGCGAATATTCACTATTTAAAAAATTGGCGCGCGCCGCAAACGTTTGCAGGAGTGAAATCGTAGTAAAACAGCTATTTGTTCTATTTTATATCTGTAAACGGCGTAAATTTACAATGGTTACCGAGTACATCTTCCTTTATTCTATTATTATGTTATCTGTTTCTTTTTAGTCAAATTATAAAGGTAAAGTCAACCGAAAAAATACATAAAAACTTGAACCGGAACAAAAAAATAACAAATGAAATAAATTCTACAAAGACCAATTTTATCTCTCAAGCAGGTGTAAAAGAAGTAAACATACAATCACAACGGTAAATTAGACTTTGAAAACATACACTACCTATTTTATAAATTATCCATAGTAAATCCACAAATTGTCATACAAACATATACTCTAACACTAACCAAATAGATCTCATAATCGTAGTCTCATAACTCGTTATCAAAACAATATGGCGGCTGCCTATATCAAATTATTGGAATTGCTCACAAAACCATAATATAGGAGGATTATAAGCTTTTTCCGAGGTTTTTACCTCGAAATGGTACTTATTCGCGAAAACAATACACTAGGACATGCACAACTGCAAAAGTTTAAGAGATATGGTATCGACGCCCATTGTTTTTTTTTACTAGCCTACTGATAACCAAAATAATTTATATTTCTATGTAAAAATGATTTCTAGGTGCTTATTAGTATTAAAAAAACATCTAATAAACCGAAATGTATTATATATTTGAACAGTTAACGTTTATGTTCAGTCCTGATATGGGTTTTGACTGCGGTACACCGGTGTACCAGCGCCGCTTTATGCAATGTATAGATTTGGCCACCGGTGTACCGGCACGTGTTTATATGTTAACTTAACATTACTTACTTACCACCAACTACTAACTACTTAATTTTACGTAAGTATTTTGAAAGGAATATCAATTACCTACACTATGCATTATTTCCATTACTATGATAATGTTGGAAATTATGTTTTATTGCGTGCTTATACTTAGTCTTATTACTTTTACCTATATATCTCAAAGAGAGATTTTCATTTCTTCATCTTTCACACGACTTCTCTTTACGTTCCTCTGATTCCCTTCAACTTCGAACACCTAGTCATACTTCCAAGTACTATGACAAGTCGTTCACAGTTCAGGCTGTACGACTATGGAATGCATTGCCTCTAGATATCAGAAGTGCTAAAACTTTGGCAATTCTCAAAAATATGCTTAAGAATCACCATCTGTCAAGTATATAACACTATAATTATTTTTATCCTTGATTATATTATCATCCTTGATTTTAACCTCAGTTATTGGAGTGTAACTGTGAATTAGATAAAATTTCAATGGGTGGCCCCATTGAAATTCCCTTGGAAGTATAATAAAAAAGAATTTGAAGAATCGGAGAAATCGGTGAACATACATTAAAAAAAATACAGTCGAACAAACAAACAACGAACATAGAACCGCCTCCTTTTTTGAAGTCGGTAAAAATAGCACTGGAGCGCGTATAAAGGTGCAAGTTGGTAGCCGGCTACACGTAGCAGCAGCAGACGACATGTCGTTGCTTCATGTCGCTGCGACACGTCGTCGCTTCATGTCGCTGCAGTCATGATTTCGAACCTGACTGCAGACAGCAACTGCAGATGGCATCAACCACTTGAAAAATGATACTTGTACGAAACGTCTCATTTAAAAGCTTTTTAGTTGTTTTACTAGGTAGATTGGTATCCGCGAGCGGCACTACTGCCGTGCGATTCTCTAAGAGCAAACATGGTTGCATCTTTGACAACATCCGTGAAACAAATGACGAGATGACAAGAAACGTTGGAAAAACAACCTTGTGTACAAGGGCGATATCTCATAAAACACTTGACATACGAATTATTACAGAATCGCACGGCAGATCTGTGGTCGGGCGACAGTGTCGTCTGTCGCTCGAAGACGCGTCGCTAGCTTCGTGTCACTAACTACGAATGGTATTTCAAAGATATACATAGAAACCAGTAGTGTCGCTGCGACACGTCGTTTGCCGCGGCTTCATGTTGCCGGCTACCAACTCGCACTTAAAGCATACCTATAAGGTGTGTACAAGGAGCTATCACTTAGAGACCCCTTAAATATACATATCTATATATCTAGCCAAAAGCAGATACAAGTTTAATCTCTCTATGTTGGTGCGCATGGAAAACGCATATTTCGTTCTGTTTAACAAATTGTAACCAGCCATACGCGTGGGCTTCAAATCGCAGTTAATTAAAAACTTCATTTAATAATCATTAATTTCCACGCATTCGTACAACACACTCAAAGGCTTTTCAATACGACAGCGTTTTAATACGCTGGCTGCGGCACTAGGTCGAATAATCCCGATGCGAAACTGTCCTATACGACGCGACTTAAACATATTGTTCCTAATGCATGCATTAAACTGTTTTTTTCTTGGTTGGTTGTTTTATTTCAAACATAGTTTATATTTTACAACGCATAAAGCTGTGAATTTAATTAGACAGCACTAAACTCATATAATCGTTGATTCTCATGTTTGTGTGCGTGTACTTGAGTGTTTGTAGGCATATAGGGAAAATAATTAAATCTTATTTATTTTTTGTTATCGTCTCGTTCATCTAACTTGACCTGAACAAGCCCATGAGAAGAAGAGTTTTCCTAACTATAAACTTTCTTCCTAAATTACAAATAGGTACCACCAACACATTTAGTGATTATATTCAGAAATTATCTATAATATCGCTTGATTTTTATTCCATTTTTCATTTCACCGATGGCAACAAAGAGGCCAAATCTCGTATAAACTATTTGAACCCACGAGTTGATTTATTGAATTGATAAAGGCTACACTTGTAATGTCGTCCTACGTTTACTAATTTTAATCAATTGATAAAGTGAGATAAGAATCGAATTATGTTGACTCATATCGAAAAACTAGATTTGCTTCAACTTGATGCTAGTATTGATGTTATTTATACCTAAGCTTTTACAGCCGTATTTAACATTATTTATCTGTGAATAACATTTAAGTGGACATTTTATTAAGGATTATGATTTAAGTTTAGTGACATCATATAAATATTTTGACAGGCCTGTTGGTCTAGTGGTTAGTGACCCTAACTGCTATGCCGGTGGTCGTGGGTTCGATTCCCACCCAGGACAAATGTTTGTGTAATAAGCACGATCATTTGTTCTGTGTCTGGGTGTAATTTATCTATAATATGTATGTATTTAGAAATATATAAGTATGTTTATCAGTTGTCTAGTACCCATAACACAAGCTCTGCTTAACTTGGGACTAGATGGCGTTGTGTGATAGTTGTGAAATATTTATTATTATTATTATTTTTATTTTTAAATAACATTAGTTACGACATTGTTTTGTTTCATTTAAGGACTGATAATATGTACGAGTATAATTGCAAGTGCGTTCATATCAATAAATAAATTAAAGTCAATTCGTATGATTAGTATCGGTATTAATAAGAGACGAGTTTGCGTCCAATTTAATTCTCCTCTCACCTGTCGATTGTCAATATAACAATGAAATTTCTATTGAGTGTGGGTCGTTCGACAAATGAAGTACTCGTAATAAGTAGCGAGGCTTGCCTATTAGTTCTGTAGGCATTAAATAAACAAACCTTACTGCGCTGGACGTTATCCACTGCGCACAAACACACACGCAAAACTTTCTTGTATCGAAGGGTACTTTAAGCCGTCGGTCCCAGCATTGTCGAAGGCACAAGGGTGATTTTGAGAACTCCAACAATAGGGGTAGCGACTAATATAAGTGCCTGCTCTCATTGAAACTGCAATGCAGTCCATACATATTTTCTCTCTGAGAGGAACACTCATGCCTCAGCAGTGGGTACACAATGTGCTTATTAGGGCAAGTACTTGAAAATTAAATCTGTGGCCATACATGCAGATATTTTTTTCACTTCACTCTTAGACTTTCAGTCCCTCAAGTTGTTAAGGTAAATATTGATAGTGCATTCAAGTAGGTAAGTCACAGATTCACATATATGTCTTTTATAGCCACTGCCCTATCTAACACTCGTATTTATAAACGAGTAATTACTTGTTGCTAAGTAATTTCTTAATGAAGTTATTACTTGATGATTGAATACTTCCAACATACAATATTATTTTATAGTCGAGCAATAAACGTTTCTTAGTAAAGTAAATGCAGGTAAGCAATGACATAACCCTATCGAAATTGGATGTATCTTTTTACACTTGTATTAGTTTGTTGTAATGTGATTTTAATTTATAGAGTATAATAGATCCTTCACAGTTCAGACTTGTGTGCGTGCTTTTCGAGGTTTCCATTTATTGTATTATATTTCCAATACAAAGAGATAGGGAATAATAATCAAAACTGTTCTTGTCTTTCGTTTAACACACTTTTAACTAATATTCGATCCAGTAACATGATAATAATTATGGTTTTATATGTAAATGTGCTATTTTTAGGGTTCCGTACCTCAAAAGGAAAAAGGAACCTTTATAGCATCACTTCGTTATCTGTCTGTCCATTTTTCCGTCCGTATATATCAAGGCCCTTTTTCTCAAAAAATATTTATCTATAGTATCGTATAGTAGCGTGTATATAAATACTTTATTTGATATAAATTTTAACATGATACATCTACGGTCTCTTTCAGCTGTAATAACAAAAGACAGTACCATTTATGTTGCATTTTTCTATATATTGCGATTTTACAAGAGCATTATAACAAGAGTACTTCACGATGACCTAGAATCATGAAATTTTGTAATAAGCAATGTTTTACAGCACTTTAATATTTTAAAATGTTACGAAAGTATGCTGTTTAATGTTTCTTATTCTTACGAACTTAATATAGGGGTTAGTGCAATTATCATGTCTAGGAATTGAATGGCAAATTTAAGTTTATTCTATAACCTAGCTTGTCTATAGTATAGCATTAATGTTAAATGCTCTCGTAATGTACTAAACCCTCGGTGCTCGAGTCCAATTCGCACTTGGCCGGTCATTTTACACTCGATTGCGTATGAGATAAGAAAACTATTGAGGCGCAAAGTACTTATTTAATTTAAAAATAATGTTACGTTTTTTATAATAAATGGAACATGATGAAATCTTATATACTACTAGTGAAGTCAGTATGGTCGTATATAAGTTTTATTTATCGCTTACTAGAAGCTGTAGATAAAAGCTTAATCTATTAAATGTTGTACAGAAGGCTAAAAAATTTAAAATGCTACGAATATATTATACATTTTAATGTGAATATTTTTTTTTTAAATGCATCTGTTTACATTTCGTTATTTAACGTAGAATTCATTCATAGATTTAATTTTTTATAATTTTTTTTATAAAAATCATTGACATAAATATAATAGAGCGCGTTGAAGTCTTTTCAACAAAATACTAAAAGGATATAAGGGATATAAGACAAGGGAAGTCATGTAAAGTAGGTAGGTTTATCTGTAAAAGGAAAATACTGAAAACATTACATAAACTTTGATTCACTTCATCATATAATACTTTAATATTAAAGTGCGTAAATTAGTAAATGTACTCATGTGAGTGCATAATTTATAATTTGGTAAATTATAACTATGCACACACGTGAGTGCAAAATTGCACTCAAGTTACAAGTGCAACATGTGCGTGGGCGCACACACACTCTGCTTTAGGGTGGTCACCATCCCTCTTAATATTTTTGTAAAAGACTATAATAGACGATGCTTTAGTCTTATGCGTATTCCTTATTTGAACCATTTTATATCTATATGGGTAAATATTAAAAGCCTTATTCTTAATAGAACTTCAAAGCACAGCGTTCGATTAGATTAGTTTTCACAACGAACGGGCGTCTTATTGTTGGCTGCGGCGTCTTTCACTAAACTAATCAAACTGCAGGGAATAGACACGGGATTCAAATTTAGTTATAATAATGCAGGCGGGCACGGTCTTAGCCCTGTATTTGTTGTATATATAAGAGAACAATATGCATAAGTCGTGCGTTGAATAAGCTCAAGCTTAAGTTTTTGGTTAAATGAGCATAACTCTCGCCATAGCCTCCCATCTTTAATGTAAGAACTTTCTACAAAGTATTAGAAAAATAATAATAATCGGTAAAGCCGTATATATATATATATATATATGGATAAGGAAAGATTTCCCACTGATTCGCCTGTGGATTAAAGAGGAGATAAAGGTATCAGTGGATCCACATGTGGAGCCGAGCTGTGGATTCAAGTGGAAGGAGGGTCCAAGAATCTTTCACTCTCACATTTTCTACCTGCCTTAGTTATCTTATATAGATGTACACGAATGATAGACCCGCAGAGTGATGGCCATTAGTGGTGATTTTTAAAAGAAATTGCTGGAGGTAAAACGCGCTAGCAATGAAACACCTTAAACTTTACTGGCACCTTTTTGAGGAGCTCGGTAAGGTCGACTGTTCAAAGAAGATTGTCAAAGTTATGACCCCATTACAAGCGTTTTTGAGTAAACTTAATAAAGTTATATTCGTAAGTACAAACTCGTATATTACAATGCCTTGAGCTTTTTGGATAAATTTTATTTAACAATGTTTACGAGGCAAATATAAAAAAGATGAGAGAAAACGGGCAAAACTGAACTGCTTTTTTCTAAAGGACAGGACAACGTAGTTGAGCTAGCCATTCTAATAATAAAAGATTAGCTCATTCCTGGTCGAAGTATCCATTGTAATTTGCAAATGTATGTCAATTCCGATGACAGTAAATAATATAATACTATCGATCTGATAGGTTAAGAATGTGGACCCTTAGATAGCTAATAGAAATCCTTAAAAGCTTTGTCCAAAAGACCAAATAGTTTTAACAAAAATAGTGGAATTTGTAGACAACGAATTCAAGAATAAAAAGACACGATGAATTTTAACGAGTTTTAAATTAAAACTTCTCGAACATTGTCGCCCAGATGTAATAATTGAACTATGCGCACCACCACCTAACAAACATACTGTCCCATGTCTTGAATAAAACACCCATCCCAAGATCGCTCTTGGGATGGGTGTTTCTAAATTCTGGAGGTCATCTTTGGATATTAGTCCACATCTAATATAATAGCAATAGGAAATAGCAAATAGGATAAAATAGCAATCTTCGCAAAAACAAGTCAATAGGAAACACCCACTCCAAGAGAGACAATTCTGGGCGATGTCACTGGATATGCGTCCATATAGGTTAAAATTGCTATCGTTGCTAATACATACAGTGGGAAATATACTCACTCCTAAGAGATACAATTCTGGACGATATCTATGGATAGGCGTCAACACTGGTTAGGAAGTTAAAATACTAATCTCCGTGTCTTTTTCAGTGCATGAAGTTCTCGCACTTGCTTCTTTATAAATAAACCACTTTCTTCGAGATTCTTCATAAGGTTTGTAATTAGCTTTCTTGTGGGCGCTTGTCGCAATGGATACTTTTTGGCGTACCATACCAATGCTGCTTCAGTGTTTCTATTATCAAAAAAATACGCTTTAATGAAATCCAAACGTCAGCGATTTGAAGACATTTTGTTACTAGAAGTTCAATTATTGCAATTAACGATCTAGAATTTATTCAGTGCAAACAAAATAAAGTCCTAAAGATATTTGAATCGAATTCAAAGTTCGCAAGAGGAAACTTTTTTTACATACCTTTTTCAGTCTTTTATAGCGAATAGTCTACAGAAAAAAAATTTGGCCAATGTAGAAGTTTACTTTCTGACCAAAATGTAAGGGAAAAGTTGTGGGTGATTTCTAATACAACTACAAGTACTCAAGCCTCGCCCATAGAGACTTTATAACCTTAAACGAAATAGGATCGATTGCCGCAATTTCCAATATCTGTGTAATGTGTAATGTATGTTTATATATAATTGTAATGTATCTGTGTAATGTACCAAACACTAACTACGATGTTTCAGTTGACGGATTTCACAATTTCTACTGTTAAAGTGAAAAAGCACAAATACAGACATGCGTGATGAAATATAATGACAGGATTTTTCATAATGATTAATTGTATTTGTATTTAGACATGTTTTATTAAGACAGTTGCTGATTGATCTTTTGACATACTACGAACAAAGTATTCACTCGTATTACTGTGTAGCAATTGTTATAATTCAAGCATGCAAATATTCATTTGTTATATGTTGTATATGTTTTATATAAGTAGCATGATTTGACATGAGTACCAAATTTCTTAAAAAGAGTATTAATGACGGGTTACATACATAAGACCTACACAGAATGAAACTTTTCACATATCATTATAATTTTAACATAAACGCTTATCACTTTACCTGTCATTGCATTTCATCACCCTTGACTGTATTTTTGCTTAACCATTTTCACAGTAGAATTCGTGGTACCTGTCAAATGAAGCTTTTGGTAGTAGGCCTCCAGTTCAGGCAATCTCAAAACGCATGGTCTCCTAGGATACGTTTCTTGTAACTATAACGATTAAGGCGCGGTCTTACATCAATTTTAAAATAATTTACGATGCTTTACGTAAGGTTGAAAATCGCTTGTTATATTAGACGATGTGTGCGAAAATGCATTAATTTTGTACGTTTTCTTAATATATTTCGATATATACTAACACAATTGAAAAAACTGCTGGTTACTACTTTAGTTCTATATGTTGGCTATATATTACTTGAAAAAAATATAATATTATCGCTGAAAATTCTGAGAGTTTGGACGTGAAAGTTTATTTTTATGGACTTATTCAGGATTTTTTTCTGCAGAGAGCGAGTAATATTTACAAATTTTGTTCGGTTATTACTCTTTGCCTGTTCCTTTTCTAACCTAAGTATTTTTTTCATACAATATTATCGATCTTTTTCGTTACACTAGATGTTTAAAGACTCTGCTTTTTACTATTATCAGGGTACGAGCGCGCCTTAAGGTAAGCGTCTCAAAAATCCATTCAGTATAATGCAAGTTCACTTGCTTAAGTACTCTCCTTTAATAACGTACTGCTTAAACGAGAAAATACAGTCATGTCTATTGACATTCTTTGTCTAAAGGAAATTGCTTCTTAACAATGACATTAAAATGTTAAGACCAGCCGCGCTCCGCTATCATGTTATACCAGTTTCCTTTAGTACTTCACAAACGAGTACTTTTCCATTAGTGTCATAGTATTTTTCTTTGAGATACTACTGCTTAATTCTTCGACAGAGCCGCAGAAACACGCGATTGAAATGTAATAATGCGCGATAAATTATTTAAAAAGTAATTTCATTATTTTAAAAGGAGACACATTAAGACTTTTTATTTTAATTTTGGGTAATTATATATCAAAGACCATGTAAGTAGAATGTTCTTTTTGTTATTGCAACTAAAGATTCAGTCTCTATCAGCGTTGATGAAAAAAAGACGGATAGTGAAGTCATGGAGTTAGTCTCACAAGAATATCACCAAAGAAGATTGAATGCAATACTTATCCTATTGATTCCTTTCGCGGAATGATTAAGGAAGTTGTAGTCGTTTATACAATAGCCTATTCAGCCAGCGAACTTCTTAGACTCTCAGCTACAACAAGCCAGTAACTATACCTGTTCAACGATATCCGGGGTTGTGAGAGGTAAATTTGGTTCGAAGGTTGCAAAACTGTAGATAGGCTGCTAGTAGTAAAGTAAAATTTATGCGGTAGATTCTAACAACGCTGTTATTCTTTAAGTCCACTGCTTCTAATTCAATGAGTTCTTCGAGTAGAGGACGATATGGCTGAACGCAAACTAACAGGCTTTAACCTTTGATTAATTAAACACATGCGTCTTGTTGATCAAATGATCACCAAATTTACTAGTCAAATATTAGTTTTATCCATTCATGGACTATGCAACAGTAACTACTAACAAAGTTCTCTCTACTAACAAACTGGTAATCAGGAGATTACCAGAGTTATCCTTTTTTAAACGTAATGCTCAAAAGGACAACCAAAGGACACAACAACAAAGACCCCTGACTTCTACGTTTAAAGCCTACAACAGATACCAGTATCAAATATGTACACCTGCATTGACAGCAATCTAATGGCCATACACCAGTAGTAAGTACACTCAGTTGTAAATATCGACTTGAGAGGTGGTTTGACAGCAAACACCATACAATTCAATTGACTACAACTTGATGAAACTTCTTTGCAACTTGACCATTGAACAAGTAACGCAGTGCGTAGTTGTGTTGATTTCACAGTCATTCCTTGAAGATATCGTAGCGCGCCGCGTTACTTGTCATAGTGGTCAAAGCGAATAACGGCCTTCAGCTGGATTACGACCGTAAGATTCAAATTCTTTCTTAAAATATTAATACTGTTTGTAAATCTCTCTGCTTCCCTTCTTTAACGTTTTAATGTAAGTAAACATATTTCCTACTAACTGCAACGAGGTGAATCCATCCCAATGAATCAATCAATGCATCTCGTGGTGAAGGATGAGTAGGATGATGATGAAACGTATCCTACGTGCTTATCGAGTGAAATCCGTTTGTGTGATTGAGTAAAAAATATATATGTATCCAGACTTACATATTTATAATATTAGTAAGTTTTGTAAGATTGTAGATACCTAATTGTAGTTATGGTGGTTCAAATTCGGTACAACCAAGCGCAAAAGAACTTGTGTAATACTGATTCGCATGTTTTCACGAACTAGACTTACTGTCATAGAATTATTAATGGTAGAGAAATGTCAAAATGGTTTTGTACTCGTAGCTAGTTGCCTACTATCGCTCACTGTTGACTTTTCAATGTTTTTGACAGTTGGTAGCAAAATGACAACATTTTTACACCACCATGACAACTTTACAAAAATTAAAATCCGACCATAGCCTTATGTTTATTTTAGTACAGTTACGTTCAAAATATTTTGCTAATTACAAAAAAAAACTGAATAAAGAAAAAATCAACAATGAAAGCATAGTTAAAATAACTTTAGATATTAAATTTTATAAAATTTCAGATATTATCGATTAAAAAATGGATAAAACCGATTGTTTAAGTAAGTACTTACATTACTTAAAAAAAATTATTTTCATCTGGTCGATAATAAATATATATGAAACATATTTACTACTTTTCCTTTATAGCCTTCGTAAAACACACTGTAATCATTTTTTTGACGGCCCTTCAAATTGTAGGCCCTTTTAAATTATAAGTACTGACGATACACAAAGTAGGCATACTACAACTAGAACATTTATTGGGGCATATTTGTATATGTGCAAATGAAGGCTTCAATCAAAATGTTGGAATTGTGCTACCGAGTACATGAGAATATGAAAAAGTCAACTATGGCCGAATGTACGCTGGCATGAACGTATAATGGCATTGTGCTACGAAAGCGTCAAAATCGACTGGTAGGATATAATTGCTGTTCGTTGTTCATAAATTGAACTGCCAGTCAGACTAACAAAGTTACGCCGCAAAGGGATTCGGCAACGGTCCAGTTGCAATGTGGAAGTGGTATATGGACAAACGAAATAATTACGATCACTTGACGGTTTCTGAAACCCTATAACCGAGTTTAGGAAGCCGTAGGTAACCTAATGGTTATGTAATGTTTATTGTTGTAACTTAAGCAAAACATTTTATTTTACTAATATTTATTTATTAACATTATAATGTTTGCTTTTAACGTAGCGCTCCACCGTGTGTATGATAATGCGTATAATTGATGTCACCAGATGCTTGAAAATTACGCGCGATTATCCATCCTTGAGCGCTCGTTGGGGGTGAGGGGTATATTAGTACATGTATTTTAGGTAGGAGCTTTTTTCAGACATTCCAGGAACTTGGGGTTTTATAGACGATATTAATAAGAAAACGTCTATATTTTAACCATTTTTCGGTTTGTTGGTAGCTACTTGAATGCTTCAATTGATATCTAAACGCGAATTAGGTTCTCAATGCGATTGTTTTCTCATGGTTACCAATTAAAGAATACAACAGAGAGAGTCTTCTAGTTTGCCTCAAAACATACGTAGTGGTAAAAATGATCTAATGGCATGATCAGTGTAAACATTAGAAATATTACGAAAATATTGTATCGTAATGAAATTGATTTATATATTTTTCATCCTCCCATCTCGGAAAGAGTATTTTTGCTCTTCGATATCTGAGTGTAAAGCCATTTTTATCCGCTAGACGATAAAGTAAATTGAATTTAGAACATCGCGTACGCTAAGTTTGTGAATTCAAAACACCATATGGTGCCGAATTTATCATACAACCTTTTTTAATACAAAAACCTTTTTTAATTTGTTAATAACTCAAACTCGGAACCTTCTTGGTGTAGTTTTTTTTTACTTTTCTTTGCGCGCGCTAATTTCTTTTCACGTCATATTATTAAAACCTTAGGTTAAACATTATATGCATAGAGTAACTTTTTATACTAGATTATATAGAAGATAAAAATGCTTGGAATACTCCACTTCTGGCAAGCTGTCACTCTGGTCATGGGTGGCATAAATGTAATATTTGTAGTACCTAAGTAGAAACATTGTAAACATCTATATAAAATGAATGGCCCCGAGTTTCTTGCCACTTCTTCTCGGTAGGCTCTATATATTTTGGAACGCGGCGAGTCTTTAAAGTACATTATAATGAAAAAATGACGTTCATAAGTGCGACTTTGATGCCTAAATTTAATAAATAATTTTAACTTTGACTTTGTTTCTGCTTCCACATATATGGCGGCAAAACTAAGTACGTGCATGTTCAGTGTCTACTTAAACATATTAATCAACTACCTAACATAATCTAATACGTGCTTAGTAGATGTTGTTATCTACTACAACACTCTTTAAGTTACTTGTTTACTTTTAGGTTTTTCTTATTATTAGTATAAACGGAACATGTCGAACTAATGAACTAAGACAACTTAATGTAAAACACATTGAGAAACGTTCAGATGACTTACTATTAATTAATTTACATAAAATAAAGACAAAAAGAGATCGCAACTTCGTCATTCGCAAGGAATACGTAACAATTGTTGAGAAATATAAAGCCTAACGCATGCCTAACACTCCAATCAATCGAATTTTTCTACAATATCACAACGGAAAGAGTGTCAGACAGCCTATAGGTGCTAATTAAATTGGCAGCGTCCTACGAGAAATAGCAACATTTCTTGAACTTCCTGAACCCCTGTTGTACATCAGTCCGACGTACTTCAGCCACAGTTTTGGTCGATTAAGGAAAAAAAAAGAAAAAAAACAGCTGATCTCCTGTCCCTTGAGCGCCATGTAGGCTGGAAGTCCAATTCGGTTGTAAAGGGAAACATAGAGAATCCCATCCAAAACAAGTCTTAAATATGTAAAGGCATCGTAGGAGCGATTACACTGAATGAGCCTCTCAGTCATCCTTGAACTGGTCCTTTTACATAAAAATGAGCTGTTAGAAAACACCTGACTACCGCCCTCTCTCGCCAAAATTTACGCTAAGGGAATCCGATAATCGGTACAAATATTAAATATGATAGAAAGTTTACCGAAAAACAGTACACAAGTCACTACCACCAACATTACAGTACCTAACAAAAATATAACATTCAACTTAAGTAACTGCGCAGCAACGTTACTTCCAATTTTTCTTAATTAACCTAAGTATTATTTGTTACTATTCAAAGATTATTGTGTAATACTTACCTATCATTAGTGCGTTCGAATAGGTCTTTCGTGAGCGTTTTTAGCGAAAATAACGCTAAAAATGCTCACAAGGGGCGTTCGAATTGGGAATCTGTGGGTGAAAATGTCGTTCTCTTTTTGTTCAGCGTTCGGAAAGCTAAAAAAGAGAAATTTTTGCCACCAAAATGTGTAATTTTTGACCCACGTCCGGAGCATGGTTGTTTGTGATCGTTTTTTGACAACTATGTATTTGACAGCATATTCATGCGATTTTAGGTCTTATGCTCAGTTGATATTCGAATAGGGTGTGGGCAAAAGTGGCAAATGTGGCAAAAATAACGTTTTTGAGCTTTACGAACGCTTTAACAAAAGAGCCATCAATAAAGTTATATGATTATTAACGGGATATTTACCGTGGTAAGGTTGTGGAATGACAATGACATGGTGCATGTAACTGCGCCGAAATATCGGGAGCTCATTCCACAACCTTACCAGAGCCATCAATGCCCTCATAAGCTACACGAACGCACCTCATAATGTAGTAGTTAATACCTAAACTGAAATTAAAGTATCTTGTAATTGTAAATGTATTTTTGCATTTAGTCATTTCTTCGCTGAGATGGGATGAAAAGTTACGCGTTGCACTCAAGTGCAAAGATTTTTCACCTCGTGCTCTTTTGATTTCCTCGCTGATGATGTATGGTTTCCATCAACAAATGCTTTGCAACAAACTTTCAAACGTTTTGAAACAAACTGTTTTTATTTCATAAAACTACAACGCTTGTACGTAAAAAATTAGAAGCCAAGGCTGGATTTAAACGCAGATCCAACGACGTAAACAAAAAATTTGTGAAAATTCAAAAATCACTGTATAAAGGTGTAGAAATATTCGGCACATAACATTTGACGTTATAAGTAGAACGTCTTCCCTACTAGCGCTCAACCACGCAGGTTTGGCGCGACACGCGTATAGGGATGTCAACATCGCCACAAAACAAGTACACATCGCATCTACAATGTTTACAATGTACGTTTTGTTGGTAGCATACAGACAGTGCAATCCAAGAAGACGCGCCCCACTATTCCTCCTAACCGTTTATAGTATATGTGTGCAAGCTTCCGTCAATGTTTGAGTGTTATCGGTACACACTAATTACCTATGAATGCACACGCACACTACAATGAATATACTAATCAGGAGAGAGCGTCATGGTCAAAGTGAAAGATGCTCTACTTAATTTTTTTTTTTTACCCGACTCCTTAGAGTCTATAATTAATGTATAACCCTTTCCTTAGAAAGGGTAATACATTAATTATTACCATAGAAATGGTAACAATATTAATTATTACCATTTTTATAATAGGGGGTAATTCTAGACAAAAATGAAATACGTAAAAAAGTTTTATTGAACTTTATTGTGAAATGAAAATCGTCAATCACTCGTTCTGAAATATCTGATTCAGAGTCTGATGTATCACCGACATTTATAATGAAACTAAAATCAAGATCACAGTGTCTCATGTATTCGTCTTCTATTTTTTCCACGTGCTGACAAGTATTGAACCAGACATCTTTATTTACTCGATCAAATGCTTCATTTAAAATGGACATAATCGAAGTGTAATTTTGATTGATATTGCGGCTAGCAACGTCGTTTTTTACAATACCCCAAATGTTTTCGATTGGGTTTAAATCTGGATGATAAGGAGGCAGCCGAAGCACTGCGAATCAATGTTCTTTCAATAATTCGTCAACTTTGTACTTGCGGAAGTTTTCTTTGTTTTTTATTATAAGGTCATAAAGTTCAGGTTTTTTGTAGCTTGGTACAAAATGGATATTTTTTGCATTCAGCCAAGTCTGCATGTCTAATTTGTTGGAGTTGGATGTTGGTATTTTTTCCGAACTAGTATTGTGATAGGCTGCATTATCCAAGACTACCACGGCATCATTTGGAAGATTTGGTATAAGTTTCTCCTTTAGCCACTTTAAGTAATTTTCTGTGTTCATGTTGTCGTGGTAGTCTCCGGATTTGATCTCTGCTCTGTATGTCAACAACGCATTTGGTACGAAACCTTCCGCAATTCCGCCATGTACTATAATTATGCGCACTCCTTTTGTTAAATTTTGTTTTATTGGTGTTTTAGAACCTTTTTCGGCCCAAGATTTTTTTTTGCACGTGGTTGGTATGAATATATGATTCATCTGTGTATACTATAGGTCTACCTGCATTACGAAAAGACTTTAACTGTTTTAAATATTTCAATCTTAACATTTGAATATCATGTTTTTTGGTTAGCACTTTCCTGTTATTATTAGTTTTTCTCCATTTATAACCAAGTTTAAGTAACAATGTTCTTAGGGTTGTTATACATCCATCAAATTGTATACGGTATTTCAAAACAATATTAAGTCGTGATAATGTTGGAAATTGACGATGTTCTTTATGATAGTTTTGGATAGTTCTTCGGACTACACCAATATCAAATTCGTCTAAATTAATTTTTCGTGGTCTTACCCTTCTCTTCTTCATGGGTGATTAAAAATAGAAGCCCTTCTGCCTACTAAATTCGAATGCGACATACTCGCTTCATTTTCAGACTCAATATCCGCTTCCGGAGTCGACTCTGTTGTACGCACCGCACTTGGGACTATAGGAACTATCGCATCCGTCTCCATAGTTATATTCGATTCCATGGCAGGTACTGTAGTTTGGTTCATTGTATTAGTATATTCCTTTCTTTCGCGTAGAATTCTAGTCACTGTGCTTTCAGATACTCCAACAGCCTGTGCGGTTCTCCATCGCGCATCAGTGAGTTTTTCTGCATAATTTTTACTTGCTTCTTTTTTCATAAAATCATAAACTTTAGAAATAATTTCTCTAGCCTAAAATTTAAAAAAAACCATTAAATAGTTTTACTTATTTTTAAAGATGAAATGAAGTCTTCTTTTGGTAAAATTTGCTATTTTCAAAATTAAATTACTTTCTTTTTTATGTGTTTTAGTAACTACAAACTTCTAAACAATCATTTACATACCTGGCTTTTAAGTACAACACAATATAAGGTGCACGTAATATATCATAAACGCCGGTAAACGTCCTCCCCCTCTTCCCACTTGTATCGCCTACTTATCGCGATGACGTTGTACTTAATGGAGGCCGCGCGCTCTAAGTACTTACTTACCCCTTCTATCTCTTCCTTCCTCATAGGTCGGCAATGCATCCTTGAGACCTTTCGTATTGTGGATGTCCGTGGGCGACGGTATCACTTACCATCAGGTGAGCCACTTGCTCGTTTGCCAACCTATCCCATAAAAAAGTCACACAAGGATTTGCCTCGGATTATGTACCCCGTGCTTTAAGAAAATTTTTGTATTATGTTTTTTATTTTATCCTAATATAAAAAAAAATTGTAATATCTACCAAACATAGACGAAACCAACCCCTTTCCTCTATGCTATCAAAGAACTCTGAAGTACGGAAGCGCTCAGTTGAATATGCCATGAGTGGTCACCTATCTATATGACTAAGGAAGGCTAAGGTGATCGTACTCCCCAAACCAGGAAAAGACCGAAGGTATGCATCCTCCTACCGGCCTATCTCGCTGCTGCCTCACATTGCGAAGCTCTTCTCTCCTTAACCACCGTACCTTCTACGTGTCGGTGGAGGGAAGGAACTCGCAGCCCAGGTCCATCGAAGCAGGCGTCCCGCAGGGCAGCTGCCTATCACCACTCTTATATGCGCTGTTCACAAACGACATACCCACCCTAGCAGACCTTACCCGTGAAGGGGAGAGAGATGTCGTTCTGGCCTTGTTCGCGGATGACAGCGCATACTTATCTTCCTCAACATCCATCAAGATAGCTGCCAGGCGGATGCAGCGTCTCTTGAACATTCTGCCAGACTGGCTGGACAGGTGGCGTATGGCAGTCAATGTGGGTAAAATCGCGCTACTAGTCAGCAGGAACCTTTTGCCAGAATATCAACTGAGTCTCCAGGGTAAAGACATCGAGTGGAAGACCTCTGTCAAATACTTGGGGATTGAAATCGACCGGAAACTGACAGACAGACCAGGGCAGCAAGAGCAATGCTGAGGCCGGTGCTGGCGTCAAATCTCCAGCTGCGAACCAAACTGGGAGTCTACAATACCTACGTACGGTCCAGATTGACCTACGCTGCCCCAGCTTGGTTCCAACTGTGTTCGAACAGTACCAAAGAGAAAATTCAAGTACTGTAAAACATAGCCCTGCGCATCATCACCGGCGCAGGGCGTTATGTTAGAAACGACACAATAAATAGTGACACCAAAATGGAAAGCGTGGAGGCGTTTGTGGTCCGTATGGCTAGGAAGATGTATGACACAGGAGACAACGGACCACACACCCACCTTCACGGAATAGCACCACTCCATACAAGACCGCCAGATGCCACGAGGGCTTGGCGTCCGCTCTCCCGTGAGTTGGTAATAGAAGCGAGCTTCGAAACCTCCAGAGAGTAGCGAACACAAGATCAGCATTATAATTTATTAATTAAATACACAGAAGGAAGCACTAAAAAGTGCATTACAGCCCTTGCGCAGAGTTGTTCTCTAACGCGACCTGCGCAAGGTATTAGCAACCGGAGAGTAGTGGCTCTCCGAGGTTCTGCTGAGGCAATGAACTTGAGCTCGAAGCCAGCCTAGAGGCTGAAGAAATCATTGAGATATGACTGGACCAATGTTTGCTTATTACTCCACTCTTGCCGATTCGCCAGACTTTGCCTTGTTGAACAATTTCAGAAATACTCGCAAACGGCACTAACAGCACTTGAATACAATTAGATTATCTAAATAAATATACGGCTTTGAACTCTCTTTGTATGCAAAGAATACCAAGGTTCAACAAAGACAAGTGCAATATTGCATTGTTAGAATACCGGAATATTTTGCTATCGCTACACTCTTAGCTCAAGCGCGTACAAAAGGAAAAAGAAATAATCTTGCAGCGATTTGAATTCGAATAAATTGATTTTGAATAAGCTTCCAGTGTACATTCTTCACGAACGTACTCGTATTTGAAGCTTAACTCGCGATTCGCCATAATTGGCCAATAATACAATAGATTTCGCAGAGATCAACATACTTTTCCAGGAGCTGCAACGTGTGTGGTTAAAAAGAATCAAGAGAGATAAATATATTATTTTTATTGAACCTACGTTAAATCCAGACATCGGCCGTGCGATTCTTTAAAGATTCGCCGATGCGCTCGTCGACGAGCTCACCGATGTCAAATACTTTATGAGATAACGTCCTTGTACATAACGTTGTTTTTCCAACGTTTCTTGTCATCTCTTCATTTGTTTCACGGATGTTGTCAAAGATGCAACGATGTTTGCTCTGAGAATCGCACGGCTGAATCTGCCAGTCATTCCAGGGCCGCATTGAAGTGATATGATTTTTGGAGTGCTCTTTTCAATGAATTGATTATTTTTGATGTTATCAGTGATTGCACAGTCAAATGGAGGGTTCATCATATCAGTGTATGTATGTAGAGACATTCAAACAAGAATCTCTCTATATATTCTTCATAAGCTCCACTGACCATAGAGAGCCCCAAACATATAACTTCGATGCGGACTTGGAACAAGCGTCGTATTAAGATGTTTGGTAATCAGGGCCGTTATTCGCTATGACCACTCAAACAAGACACGCGGCTCGCGCTATGGTATCTTCCAGGAATGACCGTGAAATCAATACAATTTTGCGATCATTTCTTGCAGATATCGTAACGCACCGCGTTACTAGTTTAACGGTCATAGCTGATAGGCGCCTGGTCTTTTACTCTACTATCTGGTCAGCCAAGCGTTGTATGGTAACCCATTTGTTAAGAAACTATTTTATAACAATAATCATAAACCCGCAGGGGCGGCCTTGTGGCGAGCCGTCGGTGAGTGGCGACACCGTGGACCCTGATTCTCCCTGGGGCTAAATGAGACCCCTGACCCCCGGCTTGCCTTATTTGGCCGTCCGGGGGTGGAGACGCAAGAGCAAGTAACAAAAAGCTCCAAAGGTGGAAGTGTTAAAGGGCATAACGCCGGTAGTAGCGCTCTAGTGAAACCGTAGCACACCTCTCGACACCCTTTAGCCATCCACACCAACGTTGCCCCTTTTGTCACCACTCATGGTGGCCTTTATGGGGGACCCGTTTAGTGAATGGCAAGTCACCACGTGCCTAAATATTTTAACATGAGACTAAAATTGGCAGGTGCCGTAGTCTAGTAAGCTATGGAAGACCAGAGCCCACTATCTTCCTTATCACTAATAAGTTCATATCAATAACCTGGCCATTTTACCCATATTTGTAATAGTTATAAATACCATGTTACCCATCCAAAATGTTTTCTGTTTTTTATACTCATTTGTATTTTTATACCAAACAGGCCTCTAAGTGTTGGCTACAGCCCCACTTATGCCTTTGTAAAGGACCGGATGAAATCCGAGATTTTGTTTTGAATAAAAGAAATAATAATAATAATACGTTTAATTTGCAATAATGATACGTAACAACACTCAGTGGGTCATTGCCTCCAATACAGAAGTTAGTATTGTACAACAATCTACTTTACGGGCACCTACGACACCGTAAACGCGCGTCATCTGCGCGCATAAAATACGCCGTGTTCTTAGGCTCTTATACCATGTCAATTGTGTTATTTCACCTTTATAAATATTATAATGAGTGCGTGAACGTAATATTTTTCGTTATTACAGTTTTTTATTACTAAGTACCTACCTAATATGAGTGGAATACGTAGGTTGTTAAACATCAAACATGTATTACTTTCTCTGTGATAT